>JANXHW010000004.1:99230000-100480000 GCA_026170595.1 Plestiodon gilberti rubricaudatus | reverse complement strand
CACTTGCTCCCTGTCAAGGGGTTTGTGTGTCACTAATGTGTAAAAATTGTCAATCGACGTCTTCAGCTGAAAAGGGAGGTTGCTGGGAATTGAGCATTTCACCTCCCCATTGATTCCCGAGTCTTTGTCTTGTACATTTAAAATGGCAATGACTGTTCCTGATGGTGAATTCTCAGTGACAGAGTTCGTTTCAAAGGTTATTGCTAATTCTGGTGCATTGTCATTCAGATCTGTAACAAAGATGACAACCTTTGATCTGTCACTCAGTCCTCCCCCATCCATGGCTTGTACTTCAAATTCATACAAGGATGATGCTTCAAAGTCCAGGTTCCCCAGAAGGGTAATTTCTCCTGTTGTGGAGTTTAATAGGAACATTTCAGAGTCCTTTCTTGTAATTTTTTGGAAAGAGTATTTGACCTCTCCATTAATTCCTTCATCCATATCAGTGGCTCGTACCATAGCTACTGTGAACCCTTTGGGCAAATTCTCCTTGACATTCACTTCATAGACTGGGTGGCTGAAGACGGGTGCATTATCGTTTGCATCTAGAACAACAATGTGTATTTGTACAGTGCCAGACCTGAGTGGATCACCCCCATCAGTAGCAGTGAGGATGAGATCATAAACTGGTTTCTCCTCCCTATCCAGAGGTTTTTGCAACAGCATCTCAGCATGTCTGGCACCATTTTCTCTTTTTTGCACATCCAGAGAAAAGTGGTTGCTGCCCATGAGTTGGTAGCTTTGTATAGAATTTATCCCAAGATCTGGATCCTGAGCTTCAGGGAGAGGGAACCGGGATCCAGGTGTAGATGTCTCACTGATTTTCAATTCCCATTCCGTTTGCAGAAAACTGGGAGCATTATCATTTATATCTATAATTTCTACTTCAATGGCATAAAGCTTTAACTTACTTTCAACAATAACTTGGAACTTTAAGACACACCTTTCTGCCCTTCCACATATTTCCTCTCTATCTATTACCTCAAAGGTTTGTAAGTAGCCACTGTTGAAATTCAGCTCAAAATACTGCACTGTACCTGTACTAAGAACAAGGCGGAGTCCGTGGTCTGAAAGCTGCTTTCCATCCATTCCAAGGTCCTTTGCAATATTCCCCACAAAAGAGCCTTTCTGCATCTCTTCAGGAATGGAATAGTGGATCTGCGCAGAAACAGTCTCCCAAATGATCACCACGATGAGGCATTGCAAGATTTGCTTTTTGTCACTCCAGAGCTTTTGTCTTCTTTCCATTTCCATGAAGCAAGGGGAAAGACTCCCAGGTCAGGTTCAACACAGCTTGTATCTTCCCTTTAAGTTTGTTTTTTTAAATCTGTCGCTGCATTATTTTGTTCCTTAAATATCAGTTCCAGTCTGATCGACCAACTATTTTGTGTGTATCAGAGTAGCAGAGATGAGCAGGCTGGATCTCAAAGCATTTCTGTGCCAGTGTGGTAAACAGCGACACCCAGAGGCGCAAATAAAATATGCAGATGGGTCATGATGGAATTTTAAATGTTGTGTTTTTCATTATCTATTTCTCTTTTGCATATGTAAAAACTACTTGCTTTGCACCCACAAACCAAACAATTTAACCTCCAGACGACATCTCTGGACTATATTACTGTTATTCAGATTACAGTCTTTCCCAGCTTAAATAGAACCCTTCAAGCAAGATTTATAGACATAGGGTTGCATCCTAAATGCTTCCATTTACAGAGCATTGCATGATGGAGAAGGAAGATTCCATTGATTTCTCCTTCCCTCTCCCCCCCCCCCCAAGTGTTCCTGAGGTTTGCGGAACCCTCAGGAGCAGATGCTACAGGTTGGCCACAAAGTCCCTGTGCATGAGATTGTGTGGATTTGGCTGTCCTGTAGAGCTGTGGTAGTGCTGGAGGACTGCAGAGGGAAGGGGAGATTGGCACCTCCTCCTTTTGCATAAACAGACCTTTGTTCACAAAAGAATAGCAGCATTAGGCGTTTCAATACTGAAATTTTGCACATATTTGAAGTTTCTGAAAATGTTCTTTAGGTTTTAAGGTTGACCTCCTTACAATGATGATTCTTTGTCAAAACAAGTATAATGCATGTGTTGCCATTTGAAGATATGGATATGTTATCCAAAGATATGGATAACATGAAACCCTACAATCATGCCAAACAATGTCTTGTCTTGTCTTAGAGTGTGAGCCCCTTTGGGACATGGAATATTTTATCTGGGCTATGTAAACTGCTTTGTGAACTTCTTTTTGATGAAAAGTGTTATATAAATATTCTAACCCATCACCACCACCATCATTATAACAATTTAATTTGTTTCCCCTATATACTGTACCAAAAATCTGCAAACACCACTGAGTGAGCATCAGCCTAGACAAGCAGAATAATGCTTAAAAGCATATATATATATATATATATATATATATATATATATATATATATATATATATATATATATATATATATATATATATATATATATATATATAATAGTCAGCTAGATTCAAATGTGTATTTCTATATCTCTCCAACTTGTTCCCAGAATTTAATACACAACTTGATCAAATAGAGGTATAATCTCATTTATTCTGCATTTTGGGACTCACAAGCCTAATTAAAAATTGAAATAATTTTGCTGAAACTGAATTGATCCTACAGAATAAGACCGGTATAAATTATATACAAAGAATATTTGGATAGTAGTTTATTCTTTATATTTAGCAACCTGTGCTCATAACTTCATTTAAGTACAACCACAGGATTCTCTATATAAATGAAAATAGCATCCAAATATTAGAGATCAAATCCATTCTCATGAACGGGAACCCATGAAGAAATAAAAAATAGATCTACAGTATATTCCTCTCTTTATGCTACAGTTTCATTTCACTACAGTAGATTATACTGGTTCCCCAAGTATAACTCTGATGTCAGAGTTATGGAAGGTTGTGTTGGCATTTTCGCGCCGGCGGAGTATGTCTTTTAGTGGTGCTTTCGTGCAGGCTGGATGTATTGAGCTACGTATGTTTTGACTTCCATACAGACCTTTAGAACCAAGCTGGTACATATGTAGGGGACTTACAGCTGCAATCCTATGCCAGATTGGGGTGCCAGCTGTAGCACTTTGCAAAAGTAGAACAGAGTTTCACTGTCACAAAATGGCCACAGATAGTGCATGGAGCACTTTGTCCGCGGCTACCTAGAGAGCATTGCTGCAAGAGGCGGCAGTGCTCCCTTTCCGCTGCTGGGTCCCACTGTGGCTGCCAGAGCAAGTTAGGCTGTGGTGGGGAGGGGGTGAAATGGGGCGGGGAGGCTGCAGGAGGAGGAGGGGGGATCTGCACCAGCTCTTTAGCTGGCAAAAGTCTGAGGAGAGAAAGGGGGCAGGAAGGCTGTGGGAGGGAGTGGGTCCGGCAGCGATGGCACATGCCCAATACTATCCCCTCATTTAGCAGCCTCCCCACCCCCTTTCTCTCCTCAGACTTGTGCCAACTAAAGAGAAGGTGCAGATCCAAGGAGACCCATTGCAGAGCGGACGGCTTACAGAGAGGTAATGGGATTTACAGGTAAATCCCCTTTCCCCTCTGAAGCCTCCAGATTCGCCATCCCGCTGGATCCCCCTGCTGGATACAGCACACTACGTTTCAGTGCAGCTGCACTAGCAGGGGTGGGAAAGGCTAGGATTGGACCCTTAGGGTACTTAAATGAACTAAAAGCAAAGACGATATCTGCTTCTGAAAACATGCTAATTGACTTAGAGATACACTCTTCCCTCTCTATAAGTATTTTTGCTATACAGATTTTCACTTATCCATACTGCACTTTTAAAGACCATCCCTCTTTATCCATACCAAGATTTTTGATATAAGGTCTGGGAATGGTGGAGGAAAAAAGCGTAGTCACTTGTGGAGGCAAGGTCTACCTCCCATTTTACTCAGTGGGTAGATCTGCCCTCTGCTTTGACCTCCAGAGACAGAGAAGGGGATGAATTTACTTTGCATGCCCAAGAAGTTCCAGGAGGTCAGATCCAATTTTGGATTTCTCCACCTAGTAGGACAGAAGTCCAGAAGGGCCCCCTTTCTCACAGCCAGATCCTGCCTAAATTTCCACCTGCAGAGCATGCACTCCACAGGCAGAGGGTGACGTAAACGCACCATGAAGCACGTTTTCTGCACCCTTGGAGTAAGGGTTGCTGGTGCGCAGGCCAGCAGCCCTTACTCCACTTCCCCCTGGACCCTGCAGCTGCCGGTACAGGTAAGAGTTGCACCGGCTGGTGCAGGGGAGTGGGAGGTCAGGCTGGGTGGCGAGGGCGGCCGTTGGGTGAGCCGGCCCGGGAGGGAGTGGGGATGTTGGCGGCAATATCCCCGTTCCCTTCCCTGGCTTGGCAGCCCTTTCCCTGCTGCCCCGGATGTACGTCGGCTTGAGAGCCGACGTACATCCGCAGAGGCCCATCGGCCCATCAAGGCCTAGCGAGGAGCCCAACGAATGTCCCCTTCTCCCGAGGAGACCCCAGGCCAAGCCAGAACAGCCCGGGAAGGGTGTAGGATCCTGCAGCCGGCACTATGGATTGACCCTGGATCGTTATGCAGCATTGGGCTTTCAGGTGTGCTCCTGCAGGCTTTGGAGGAAGCACTCTTCAGGATCCTCTCAGGATAGAGTGCTGCTCAGTGGCGTCTTCAGCCCTCCTGCCGCCTGGGGCTAGGAGGGCGGGGGCTGGCCGAGCGCCCCCCGGACGTCACGTGACGTATGACGTCACATGACGTCAGACGCTGTTGCTCAAAAGCTGGAGCCCGGCGCCCGCCCGCAGCCATAACGGGCGGGCGGCGCTCCAGTTTTGAGTCCGAGGAGAGCGTCCGAGCAACAGCGTCGTCCTCGTCGTCTAGGCAACGCGCACAGCGCGCGCCCGCAGCCACAGGGTCTGGGCGCGTGCTGCGTGTTGCCTAGACGACAAGGATGACACTGTTGCTCACCTCGGAATCGAAAGCTGGAGCGCCGTCTGCCCGCTATGGCTGCGGGCGGGCGCCGCGCTCCAGCTTCGAGTCCGAGGTGAGCGCCCCTCGGAAGCTCAGCGCCTGGGGCCCTGTACATCAGGGCCCCATGCGTTACTACGCTTCTGGTGCTGCTCAGGAAGAGGCACCCTCCTTCATGTGAGACGCACTACCTGATGAGTAGCACATCCCTATGCTTTCAAGGCACATGCATTACATGCTCCCTTTTACAGTGTATCTGTTTTTGTCCTATGCTTTTACAAATTACTGTGAATATGGGTCCTACAGAACAGAAGAAGATGAAAAAACTCATCGGAAAAGTGGGAAAACCAGGTGAAACGTAAGAGAGTTGCTCATAGTTTGCAACTAAAGCTTGAGGTGCTAAACATGTGATGCTAGAACTTCTGAAACATTTTCATTGTCGACTTTAACACTTTATAAATGTGGTATAATGTTACTAAATGTTTTTTTTTTTTATCATGCCACACAACCTTTTCCTTCTGGTATTAGGCATTTAGGGTGATTCTAGGGTGAACTGAGAACAAGCTAGAACGAGCTTTGGAACGAGGTAGAATTTTTCCAATTGAAATTAATGTAATAATTGAATTCATCCAGATTTTCACTACAAGGGCTATTTTCAGAAATGGATTAGGTACATATTAAGAGGTACATATTAAGAAGTATATTGCGTATATCTGATATCATCATGATGGATAATTGTTCAGAGTTGCTTGAATAATACTATGCAGTTCACAATAGCAAACATTAAGTATAATGGAATAAACTATACAATCTCAAATTACTCTAGAGTCAAGAAATACTAAATTACTGTTTTAGCATCCTCCTGTTCAGCAATCATACCTTTTCAATCAATCTAGACTCAAGAAACCAAAACTTACCTTGTCTACACCTCCCTGTTCAGCATTTAAATTACTACTGCCATTGAGCATCAAAGAGAGATCAGATTGGCCGTTGGAAAGAATATGGTCTGCTATTTGGATATTGGGCTGCAGGAAAGTCAGCTCGTTTCTCCGAGATTCGGAGGATAAACAGACTTGGTAGGAATACGGCAAAGTCCCATCCTCATAATTGGGTGGGAATATGGCTCCAGCCTTTGAATGAGGATCCGGAATGAAGCACTGAAGGAAAGGGGGGTTCCTGGACTTCCGAAAATTCATCATCACAGTCAAGATCACTGTCACAAGAAACAGAAAGGACACCAAAGACAAAGCCAATACCAAATAAAACTGCAGATCAGACTGATGCTCTGGGTCACTTGGTTGGGTGTCCATTTCTGGGAGAGCCTCCTGGAAGTTCTCAGCAAACACCAGGTTCAGAGTCACGGTGGCTGAGAGAGGAGGATTCCCATTATCCTTCACCATGACAACCAGCCTCTGCTTCACGGCATCTCTCTCAAGAAATGCTCGGCCTGTTTGGATCTCTCCTGTCTGGGACCCAATAAGGAAGAGGGAGGGCTCTGTGGCCTGCAGGAGATGGAACGAGAGCCAGGCATTGTGTCCAGAGTCTGCGTCCACTGCCACCACTTTGGTCACTAAGTAGCCTGGCTCTGCAGACCGAGGCACCATCTCAAACAGAGATGAGCCCTCACTTCCTTGGGAAGGGTACAGGATCTGGGGAGCGTTATCGTTCTTATCCAAAATACACACCATCACTGTCACATTGCTGCTGAGTGGAGGGGAGCCTCCATCCTGTGCCTTCACTTGAATCTGAAACTCCCTGAATTGCTCATAGTTGAAGGAGCGCTGCGCATAGACAATGCCGGTCTCAGAATGAATGGAGACGAAGGAGGAGAGAGGCAAGTCCTCAATGTTGCTGTTGAGGATGGAGTAAGTGATCCGTGCATTGCGATCCAGATCTGGGTCAGAGGCCTTGACATGGAATATGGAAGCTCCGGATGGGTTGTTCTCTGGAACATAGGCAGTATAGGAAGATTGTCCAAAGGCCGGGGAGTTGTCATTGATATCTGAGATCTGTAGCGAGATGGTTTTGTGAGTGGAGAGAGGAGGGTTGCCTTTGTCTGTGGCTGTGATGGTAATGTTATATTCTGGAGACTTTTCTCTGTCCAGGGGGCTGTCTGTGAGGATCTTGAAGTAATTATCTGAAGATGATACAATCTGGAAAGGGACAACACCTTGTAGATGACAAGTGACTTCCCCGTTGTTGCCAGAATCCCTGTCCTGAACTTTGACCAGAGCAATTACAGTTCCAGGTGCAACACCTTCAGGAATTGGGCTGGACACTGAAGTCAGCATCACTTCGGGAGCATTGTCATTCTCATCAAGAACCTCAATCTCCACCTTGCAATGTGCCACCAATCCACCTCCATCACTTGCCTGTATTATCAGCTCATATCCATTTTTGTCCTCATAGTCAACACATTCTATGAGTACAATTGTTCCATCTCTGGAATTCAGGCTGAATTTCCGCTGTGCACTTTCTGGGACATTGCTGAAAGTATAAGTGATCTCAGCATTTGTTCCTTCATCACTATCAAATGCTTTAACACGAAGCACAGATGTGCCTCTTAATGCACTTTCTTTCAAGCTTATTTTGTAGGTTGCCTGTGAGAAGACTGGTGGATTGTCATTTGTATCTGTAACGTTAACCTGTATTTTTACCATCCCAGTTTTAACTGGATCTCCTCCATCCAAAGCCGTAAGAATCAAATGGAGTGTGTGCTGTTTCTCCCGATCCAACTGTTCTTGCAATATTAATTCTGCATATTTAACACCATCTTTGCCGTCTTGTATATCTAACTTAAAAAATGGAGTTGGGCTCAAATTGTAATTCTGGAGGGCGTTGATTCCAATGTCATCATCTTTAGCATTCCCAAGGGAAAATCGGGCTCCTGGAAGACTTGATTCACTCACTTTGAGTTGAATATTTTCTTTCGGGAAACAAGGAGCATTATCATTGATATCTTGGATAAAAATATTTATGTGGAAAATATTCAAAGGATTATGGGCCAGAGCTTCTAATTTCAGGACACAAGTGGATGATTTTCCACAAATCTTTTCTCGGTCTATCCTCTCATTCACATAGAGGTTGCCATTTTCTTCATTCAGAGAAAAATACTGCTTTTCTGAAGAGATACCAAGCTTTCGTTTTGACAGCTCTCTGACATCCAACCCCAAATCTTTAGCCAGATTTCCCACAAAGGAGCCCTTTTCTGTTTCCTCCAGAACTGAATACTGAATTTGCTGAGAGGCCATCTCACAGAACAAAGACGAGAATATGAACAAAAACAGTACTTGCCTCAAGATGATTTTCCTGATTCTCTCTCTGTGCCTTACTTCCATGATTCTTATTGCCTGCATTCTTTTGAATTCCAAGTAGATTATTGTAATCTAGTCACAATGTAGTCCTAGGATCGGCTTTTAAAATAAAGCTGTCGGCTGCATCTCCTTTCTGGCCAGACTGAGTGTGACAGAGGGATACTGCTGCTTGAGTCTCAAACACCAATCTAGTGTTGCTGCCA
Organism: Plestiodon gilberti rubricaudatus; assembly: GCA_026170595.1. NCBI lineage: Eukaryota > Metazoa > Chordata > Lepidosauria > Squamata > Scincidae > Plestiodon > Plestiodon gilberti. Next base: position 100,471,522 of record JANXHW010000004.1, on the reverse strand, counting down.
TGTTGTCCAACAGCGACACCCTGAGGCCACACAAAGACCTGCTCCAGCTTACAGGGTTTTTTAGAACTCTAAAAAGTAATTTACTCCCAGAAGTGGATTATTAATCAAAATTTAAAATTGTGCCAGATTTTTCCTGATGTATCTTAGTGATGTTTGTTCAGTAGACCCCATATACTTACTTTTCTTGTTCCATACAAAGTGTCCTGTTTTTATAACCTACTGCATAGTCTGTTCTTCACTATGATCCCAAGATGTGCATTTCTTTCTGCTATGTGAAATGTTTATTACATTTTGAAATAAACATGAAATGTATCATAGGAGGGGGAAGGTTTTTAATTTGTATGTGTGCCAGACGTCTAGCTTGTGATAAAAACTGACCAATGCAATGATAAGTGTTTTCAATCAATAGGAGGGGGAAGGAATTTTTATTCCTTGTAATATTACACCCAAGGAATAATATTTTATTAGCTACTTTGATAATAGAAGTGAAATACCATGATATCATGAAGATTTTTGGGGTGAAAAAGAATGAGGCTGCAATCCTATACTCACCTTGGAGTAAGTTCCATTGAACACAATGGAGCTTACTTCTGAGTAGACATGTATAGGATTGTGCTGTATGGACTAATAGCCTGTCTCCTACATTGGAAGGAAGGTCTGGAAGTAGATATATCTAGCCACACACACAAATGTGTCGATTTCTATTGTACATTAGTAACATTCATATTCCCTTATTTAGTGCGGGAGGAGGCTCTAATAACTTTTTGGTATTAAAGAAAAAGCCAGAAAAATTATAATTCACTTGAACTGTATAATTCATTTGAACTGAAATTATAGTTCACTTGAACTGTAGTTGTTAGATCACCACTACAGATTTTGTGCTTTGCCTTATTAAGGGGTGAATCCAGAAGGCTTCAGGATGAGACATGCCATAATAATAAACATAATAAAATAATATAATAAAATAATATAATATAATAATATAATATAATAAACATTATAATAAAATAATGAACATAATAAAATAATTTCACATTTACATCAGTGGGCTGTGTGAATAGTTGGGCCTGTATGGTCTTCACTGGAGTCCTAAGCCCAGATAGACTAGTAACCAACTTTTGCCTTTATGCAGCATGTGCATTTCATAGTTGTGTGATATGATGACATCTTCAGGTCTTCAGCCAGGTTCCACTTTACAAGCTCTTTTATAGTATCTGGGTGCCTTAGGCATCTGTGCCACTTCTTGCACTGAGCTTGAGTGTGAGTATAGGTAGGCCGGGTAGGCTACCGAGTGAGCAGTGCCAGCCTCCATGCTGGTGCCGTTTACTCCCAGGGTGTCGAAAACATGCCTTATGTTCACGACACCCTAGGCCAGCTTGAGCTCCTGCTCCACCAGCAGAACTTTGTGCTGAACTTTGAGCAGTTCTTCTTCAGATATCCAGTTTTCTTGCATCTAAATTTCTGCCTTGTGACCTCATCTGCCTTGAGGGTTGTCTCTGATTTTTCTCTGTCTTCAGTCCCTATCTGCACCTGAACACATCCACCAACTTGCCTTTAATGTACTCCACTGTGACTCTGGTTTGGTCCCTAGGGCATCAATTTTGACTCCATAGGACATAGAAGGGGCAGGACATGTCCAACAATCCACAGAAGAAAAATGGTGAGCAGTTCAGAGGCTAAATTTGCAATACCAAAGCTAAAATGAAAGCTAAATTTGCAATATCAAAGCTAAATAATGAAAGTTATCAGCTGGCAGAAGTTTAAAGTGGAAATGCTACTTTCAAAAAATGATCTCTGAGATGTGTTGAACAGAGAAGGATCAGCTGATAAGCCTACATGATCCCAACCCCTTCCTGGGCCCAGTGACCAAATCTGGCACCCCAGAATACCCCTCGCCCTCTCCACACCTCCCTGCCGCCCAGCGCAGGACTTACTGTGTCCACCAGCAGCGGCCTCTGTTCGGCGGAGAGTGAGCGGCGCCAGCCTCGCTGCCGCTTACTCTCCGGGTGTCAGAAACATGCCATAAGTGACACCCAGGAGCGGTGAAGCAGCCGGAGCAGCCCAATAGGACTGCACTGTTAATAATGCCTTAATTATTAACAGTGCATTAGTGACTGAGAGGGAAGGCAAAGCAAAACAATTTGCTAAATTCTCTTCTGGTCCCTTTACTCTGGAGGTCTTCCCTATAAGATCCAGCCAGTTCACCAGTACTGGCTATTAAGTATGGGTGGAAAAAACCAAAAAGCCAGAAACCAAGGGAGATGCACAACAAAAATAAAATGTTTTCTAAAAAGTTTGGAAAAGAGTTCAATAAACAGTTATATACAAAAAATGTAGTTTTAAAGCAATTTTTAAAAAAACACTTGTGTGGGAGTGTTTTGGGAATCAGAAAACAAACAGAGATAAATGCATCCAGCTACACTTGTTCCCCATTATAACCAGGTTCCAAATTAAAACACTAGGATTCAGCTTTTGAGTCCAACTTCTTATCCAGTATTCTCTATCCTAATTGCTCCCTTTCCAAGCAGCAGTAGCTCTCTTGGCTCTTCCTTTTTAAGCTGGCTTGTACTGTGGCTTAGCCCAATTTATGGTCCAATCCTGCATAACTTCCCGCCTGTGGAGCACGTGCTCCGCAGGCAGAGGGTGTCGTAAACGTGCTGTAAAGAGCACTGGCGTCACTAGACGTGCGTCACCCTGGTGCGGGGACGCGCGTCACCCCCCCTAGTGGCGCGACGTTATCGGCGCGGGGGGAGGGGGCCACCCGGCTACCCCCCCCCGCGCATCGCGTCGCCCCCCTCCGGATGCTCCGAGGCCGGCCCGGGAGCCTGCCTCGGAGCGTCCGACCCTGTCGGCGCTCCAGGGCCTTCTGAAAGAAGGCCCAGGCAGCGCGTTAATCCGGGTATTTTCCGGATTTTCGCGCATGCGCAGACCCGTTTTGAGGGCTTTTTGCGTTTTGAGGACCCCATGACGCGCGTCACCCCCTGGCGGCCCACCCCCCCGCCACGCTCCAGTGATGCCCGTGGTAAAGAGCTTACCCTTGGCGTAAGGGCTGGTGGGGGCCAGGCAGGCAGCCCTTACTCTGCCTCCGGACCGACCCTGCAGCCGCTGGAGCAGGTCGGATTTGCTGGTGCAGGGATGGGGGGAGGGCAGACCAGGTGGTGAGGGACAGCAGCCGTCAGGCTAGCCTGGCCGGCAGGGGGCGGGGATTTCGGCGGCGAGCTATGTCATCCCCAGCCCTCTGCCGGGCTTGGTGGTCCTTTCTCCACCACCCTGGATGTACGTTGACTCGAGAGCTGGTGTACACCCGAGGAGGCCCATTGGGACCAGGCAGCCTACAAGGAGACCCCGGGCCATGCCAGAGCAGCCCGGGAAGGGCTGAGGATTGGGCTGCCCTATAGGAAAACACTGACTGTGCCTCCCAGGTTTTATTCAATCAGATGGCCAATTCTAAGTTTAATTTCCTCAAAGTAGTGGTTTTAGCTTACAGTTCCCCTCAAGTATTCCCTCTTTTCCAACCAATACTTCTGGTTTCTGTTTCCTAAGCTGACCTATTAACTTTCTGTCTAGAGCTGAACTGAAACTTACAAGAACAGTTTTTTTCTTTAGGCAGCCATTATACACCACAACATATATACAGTAACACAGATACAAAATGGAGGAAACAAGTGCATTCCTTCAAAGGCCTTGTATTTACAAGCGAATAACGTACATGTCCTGGTTGGGAAGATTCACCACCTCCTCTAATAGAACCTGAACTAAAACTACTTGGACTATGCTTAATAGAAACTTTTGCTTGACAACTATTAGGAGTACAATATATCACATTATTTATAACCTGTCTTTCATACAAGGCGCAATCCTGACTAAGTATCTGGAAAGCATGTTTGCAACTACTTGGGAGCAAGGGAGGCTAGCGCAGAGGCCGGCTTCCCTCACTCCGTCGCCAGAACGTCAGAGTGGCTGCCGGAGAAGGAAGATAAGGATCCGGCAGGGGCAGTTCAGCGGATGAGGGAGGGGGACCATTGGTGTAGCCGGCCCGGGAGGGGGAGGGGGATGGCGTCAGCCATATCCCCATCCCCGCCGGGCCAGCTAGGCCATTACACAGCCTCCTCTACTTCCACCAGCTATTTAGCTGGCAGAAATCTGAGGAGGCCGATAGGGCCGGCCCTAATTTACACTCAGGGAAGGGGACAAGTGTCCCCTCCCACAAGTAGACCTCCAGCCCGCTGTTTGACGAGTAGCCTGGGGTCAGGATCTGGCGGGCGGCCCTGGGCCGCCGGCCTGATCCTTAGTCAGGATTACGCTGCCCATGTGGCTATAGCATGAATGTAGTACAGCGTAAACCCATGGAATGTGAGAAATACCACTCATCTCTAGTCATACGAGACATGTCCCATAGTTCTAATAGCCACACCTCATGTACAAGAGGCTTGTTGCTGAACTGGCATTTTGCTTCCAGTACTGTACCTTGCATTAGATTATCCTAGCACACAGTCATATAAAATAAGAACTCCTTTTGAATATGTTGAAAGATATATCTTGGGATCTACAGTTAACATTTAAAATCTTATGATCTTAGTGCAAAATGGTCTTATACGATTGGAGAACCCCCAGCACTGGTGTCAGTTCCCTATCACTTTCAGGCACTTCTAGTATTTATCATTATTCATGTAAGTTGTAAGCAAGTTTTATGGAGACAAATGTCATATTAACATTCTATATCAGTTGTCATAATATCACTATATTTTATGGGTGTTTTATTCCTTCTGCGGGGTTATTCCTTCTTCTGTTTTCTCTGTGTAATCCTGTGTTTCTTAATGGTTTGCGTATATTAAGACCTCCTGCTACCAAACAGTATTTCATGAGCCCTTTCTTTGCTGACCTTCATTTGTATGGCACTTCCTGCTGAAATCCAGGAATGTTTGGGGATGAGTCAGCTGATTGGCTCAGGTTCCTACCTGCTGTCGTCCAGGCAGAGAAAAAGTAGAGATCAAATAGCATGATGACATTATTACAGCCAAACGATAAAACTCCCATGCGGACGGAAGTTGATGCTTATTGTTCCAACAGCTTGAGAACCTCACTCCGTGAGCTCCTGGGAAGGAGAGGCTCCTCGCTGAATGAGAGTGTAAAGAGTTGGCGAGCTCCGCACCCAGATAAAATCAGATAAAGAACTGTGTAAGTAAAAAACCGTAAGGATTTTATGTTGATTTTAGAGTTGTCTCCTCTAAGCTGTATGCTATAGTACTCTTCAAAACTCGCAACAGCTGCTCTGAGTTAAAGCAGGAGATTCTGCAGCGCCGCAGCGCCATCTGCTGGCAGCCTCATTTATTGTAGGAATTAAGACTGTGATGACTGATATGTACAATGCATCCTGAGCTGAATACATATAAACAATGGCATATTGCAAACAGACAAAAATCGTAATAGATTTAATATCAGAACCACAGCAGTATGCATGTACTTGTATGTATACAGGTGACCTAGCTAGTTGCATGCTGAGTATCTATCAATTTCCTCACAAAACAGGACCACCCCCAAATAAGGCAGGACTGACTACGCCACTGCTCTTCCCTTCACAACTGGAAACCCATCCAACAGTCTGTTGTGGATGAGTGCTTATCAGTTTGGGTATGAAATGAGCCCACTCACAGACATGGTAGTGGTTTCTACCTACTTGAGGGGCTCCATTGGTATGCAGAAGTGGATACATTTGCAAATTAAAGGAAAAGCAAGAAAAAAACCAAAATAATTTGATGCAAGACTGAGCATGGTCTGCGCCCCTCAGGAGCATGAAATGTTGAGGTCACTTAGAAAAACTCAACAGCAGAACTCAGAGTCGAGCGGGAAGAGGGAATTGACCTGCATAAATTAGTCAATTATGACATACATACTTGAGAGAGAGAAAAAAAGATAAAGTTATCATTCAGCTTACAAACGTTCCTCTGATTGTCTGGAATTCATTTTTTTCTTGAAACAGGCAAATAGGCAACTGCTTTGTATGCATAAAGGCAGCAAATCTTGGCCTGGACTATACCACTTCAGGCTGTAAAGGGAGACTACTATGATGGAATTTTCCTTCATAGAGAAGAACAATTTGTCCAAAATACAAAGCTAGATGTCAAGAAGAAAGCTAGGTAAGCTCTATGACAGAATAATTTTCCATGTGCAGGAAACTGTTTTGTAGCATTGATTTCTGTGGAACACCACATGCAACCTGAAGTACAAGGACCCAGACACAGGCTAACCATCAAATGTCACAAGAGATAAAGTCATTGAAAGAACAACCATCCCTTCGCAGATGAATATCAAGTGACAAGTCAAAGAACCCAAAGTGGAACTATGAGTTAGTTTTGAAAGGCAACAAGGAGCACAGGCAGATGGGAAACACCCTTTCAGATTATTAAATGCATATACTGTACTATCAAAAGAAAAACCTGTTCATCTAAAATTATTGGCTCAACTGGACTAAATTTTTTAATGTAGAATGTATTCCAATACAAAATATATGAAAGAACTTTGCAGTGCATCTATAGCCAAATAAATACTGCATACCATAAGTTAGCACTTTTATCTGAATGACAGAGAACATAAATGTTCTGCAAATGTCAAAATCAACATGATATAGGAACGATGACAGAAATGTGGCAATTTAATAATGAAAACAAAAAATTCATTACTAGCAACTGTGTGTTTGCATTGAGGGGAACAACAGAAATCCATCATTTTGACACGGTGGAAACAGTCAGATACACCTCAAGGAGAGCAAAACCCAGACCAAAAAAACCTTCCAACAAAAACTCAATCTTTCAGTACAACAGACACAAAAATAAGACTGCTATGAAATTCACCAGACACCACAAACAGATTGGAGATATTTCAAGATTAATAAGCGATTATATATTCAAAACAAAACCTTGGTCATCTACAGTCATCAGCTCACCTGGACCATGATCAGATCACCATTATTCAAATTTAAATCTTCACCAGATAGGATAGGATCCTTTACATCACAAGTCTCTTGATGGCTCAGAGTATTGGAATAATTCGCCTTGGAAATGTTAAATTGGCTTTTTCTTGAGTCAGTGGTGAGAGAGACCTCATGGCAATAAGACTGAAGAAATGCTCGGACACCATCAACACCCACAAACTGTGATACTGGAACACCAGTGAAATTCACACTCCCAGAGTCAAACAGCTGTGAATTCCTCCACTTGTGCAACCTGATGGCCAGTAACACAAGGAGGAAGATGAAGAACAAGCAAGAGACAAAAGCCACAGCCACCACCAGGTAGAACGTGAGGTCAGACTGAGGATCTACAGGAGCTGAGATGCTGCTCAGGTCTGAGAGGATTTCAGGGATGCTGTCAGCCAGCACCACAGTGACGGTGACTGAGGCGGAGAGAGGTGGCTGCCCATTGTCCTTCACTGAAACCACCAGGCTTTGCTTGAGGACATCCTTCTCCAGGAAGAACCGGGTTGTCCTGATCTCCCCAGTGTGGAGTCCTACAGTGAAGAGTCCTGGCTCTGTGGCCTTGAGCAGCTGGTAGGACAGCCACCCATTCTGGCCAGAATCTGCATCCACAGCCACCACCTTAGTGACCAGGTAACCTGGCTCAGAGGAGCGAGGGGCCAGTTCTACTCCAGTGGAGCCGTCAGTGGGAGGGGAAGGGTACAGGATTTCTGGAGCATTGTCGTTCTGATCCAGGATGAAGAGAGTCACTGAGACGTTGGAGCTGAGCGGTGGGGAGCCTCCATCCTGGGCCTTCACTTGGAAATGAATCTCCCGAAACTCTTCATAATCAAAGGAGTTCAAGGCATAAATGGCCCCAGTCTCTGAGTTAATGGAGAGGTAGGAAGAGAGAAGAGAGTCACTCCTCTGACCTTCAAGGATGGAATAGCTTATTTGGGCATTCTCTTCCCAGTCCGGATCATTTGCCCTCAGGGAAAAGATGGAGACTCCCCTTGGATTGTTTTCTAAGAGATAAGAACTGTAGGCTGTTTCTGCAAAAAGCGGTGGATTGTCATTTGTGTCTAAAACCTGGAGTGAAATAATGTTAGAAGTAGATAGTGGTGGGGTACCGTTGTCAGTCGCTGTAATGGTGATATTGTAGGTTGCCACTTGCTCCCTGTCAAGGGGTTTGTCTGTCACTAATGTGTAAAAATTGTCAATCGACGTCTTCAGCTGAAAAGGGAGGTTGCTGGGAACTGAGCATTTCACCTCCCCATTGATTCCCGAGTCTCTGTCTTGTACATTTAAAATGGCAATGACTGTTCCTGATGGTGAATTCTCAGTGACAGAGTTTGTTTCAAAGGTTATTGCTAGTTCTGGTGCATTGTCATTCAGATCTGTAACAAAGATGACAACCTTTGATCTGTCACTCAATCCTCCCCCATCCATGGCTTGTACCTCAAATTCATACAAGGATGATGCTTCGAAGTCCAGGTTCCCCAGAAGGGTAATTTCTCCTGTTGTGGAGTTTAACTGGAACATCTGGGAATCCTTCTCTGTGATTTTCTCAAATGAGTATTTTACCTCTCCATTAATTCCTTCATCCACATCAATTGCTCTTACTTTACAAGCTGTAAAACCTTCAGGAACATTCTCCTTCAGATTTGCTTCATAGATTTGTTGACTGAAAACTGGTGCATTGTCATTTGCATCTAGAATCACGACTTGGACCTGAACTGAACCAGACCTGACTGGATCACCTCCATCGGTAGCCGTGAGTATCATATCATAAACTGCTTGCTCCTCCCTGTCCAGAGATTTTTCCAACACCAGCTCAGCATGTCTGATGCCATTTTCCTTCATTTGCACATCTAGAGAAAAATGGATACTACTTGCGAGTTGATAGCTCTGCACTGAATTTAGTCCTAGATCTGGATCCTGAGCTTTGGGGAGAGGGAACCTGTCTCCAAGTGTAGTTGTCTCACTCACTTTCAATTTCCACTCTTTTAGTAGAAATCTGGGAGCATTATCATTTATATCTGTTATTTCTACTTCAACGCCATACAGTTTTAATTTACGCTCAATTAGAACTTGGAACTTTAACACACACTTCTCTGCCTCTCTGCATATTTCCTCCCTGTCTATTCTCTCTGCAGTTTGTAAATGGCCACTGTTGACATTCAAAGCAAAATACTGAACCGTACCTATACTGGGCACAATGCGGAGTCCGTGGTCTGAAAGCTGCTTCCCATCCATTCCAAGGTCCTTTGCAATATTCCCCACAAAAGAGCCTTTCTGCATCTCTTCAGGAATGGAATAGTGGATCTGTGCAGAAACTGTCTTCCAAGCAAACAGCAGGATAAGGCATTGCAGGATTCCCTTTTGGTCACTCCAGAGCTTCTGTGTTTCTTTCATTCTCTTACAGTGGGATAGAGGCCCCTAATTCCCGTTCAGAAGATATGATATCCGGTTTTTTTCTAAGCAAAATGTACCTCCGTTTTGCTCTCTATGCCATCAGCCAGTCTGTTTTCTCAGTTATTTGGGCTTGTGAGTAAGAACATCAGTGCTGGACTGGCTGGATCTTTTATTTCTCTTCTTGCTTGGTGAACAGCGACACCCAGAGGTTCAACCGAATAATGCAGGAAACTCGCAGAATTTTAACTTGAAGGCAATCTCCTTTGATTGCATTACTGCTTAACATTCCAATTACATTTTGTCAGTTGCCCAAAGAAATATATATAAATACAAACAGAGCTATGCGCCTTTCATCTGAACTGTTTCTTTATTATCAGATTTAATAGCAGCAATGTAATGCCTCTGCCGCATCCAGAGCGCAAGGCAGGCAGGCGGGAGGTTGCCTCAGGGGAAGGGAACTTTTGTAAAGCCCCAGCTATTTTGCTGGCGCACATTCGAGTGGTCCGTGTAGTGGTGACCAGGTTCAGGGAGGGGGATAGGATTCTGGCAGAGCTGCCGCTGCTAATCCCTCCCCCTTCCTGGGTCCTGCCGACCAATCCCTCCCGTAACGCCCCATTCCACCTTCCCCTCGCTCCTCCACCTCTCAGCGGGGAACCTACTTTCCTCGGAGGGGACTCCACAGAATCTGGGGCAGGGAGAGCAACACCAACCTCTTTGCTGGCACGGTCTCCTCACCGGGTGACGCAAACGTGCCTTACGTTTGCAGAGCAGCACTCCACCGGTCTTCAATGTAGATAGGATTGTGCCGTAATTGAACTAAGATTTCAAAGCACCCTGTCCATCATCGAAATGAGATATCTATGCTGGCAGCATAACTTATTTATTTATTTTTATTTTTCACATTTTTATACCGCCCTTCCTCCAAGGAGCTCAGAGCGGTGTACATATTTCCTCCCCTCCTTTTTGTCCTCACAACAACCCTGTGAGGCAGGTGGGGCTGAGAGATAGTGACTGGCCCAAGATCACCCAGGAAGCTTCGTGGCTGAGTGGGGATTTGAACCTGGATCTTCCAGGTCTAAGTCCAACTCCCAAACCACTACACCATCCTGGCAACTTAGTGTTGCTATTCTGAAACAAGACTACTGAATGTTGAGGATGTCAATAAGACACTGTTGTAATCACATCATTACATTCTCAAGTCACAGATATGAACCCTTTTACATCCGCACTGAGATGAGGAAGCATTTAAGACAAACCAAGCTCAGGCACTTTTCAGTTTACATTGTATGACAAATCCTCTCATGACGTAATTACAGGTGTTAACAGCTTTTTTGAGTGGCTGGCTTGGCTGATCTCTGAAATAAACTTTTGACCATTAACTAAGTGATTTCTTTGATTTATAGCCAACCAAGAATATTCTCAAATACATATTCCACATAATGGCTACTAGGAGGAGAGACTCTGTTTGCAGAACGTGTAATCTGTAGCCATGCTCCCCAAACCATTCAACAACCCAGGAAGTGGAGGAATGTGGTAACTTCACTGAGTGGTTGGAAGTTACAGATAATGATCCATATTACTTTTTTTTAAAGTAGGCAATGTGCAGAAAGTAAGAGGGTAAACACCTAATGTATCTTCCACTTCCTGGCTTACTGGGAAACTGAAGCAAGGGAAATAGAAGGCTTGATGGATACCACTTGACTCATGATGAAACTAATTAAACAAACATTCACAGGAAAACCTAAACAAGTGCTTCAGGTGCTCTTTCATATGGGAACCACTTTTCCATAAGCAGTTGTGACTGGAGTAGCATGGATGGGTGGGCTGATCATGCCGGCCCCGCCCACATTATCTGCACCTCCCCCTTTCTGGATTGGCCTCAACTCATATGGTTGAGCTATTGGAAAATGATCCCACCTGTGCAAGATTTGCTCGTGGAGAAGCGACTCCCACATAAGTAGCACAAGGTTGAAAGAGCCCTCCTGCTTCTTTTCATATTTCCTCTTGCAAGGTGCAAAGTGAGGACTTGTACATTTCCTCTGCTATCACTAGGAATGCTGACCTCTAGTAAGCCCTGATGGCTGCTTGGGGTCATCAGTACCACCCTTGGCCAGTGGCATCTCTAGCTCATCCGGAAACGGGTGATGTCATGCTGCTCCCTGCAGTAAAGCGCCACCCCTGCAGTTGGGCTTCCCCATGTCGCTCCTCCCTCTCCTCCCTTCCAGAAAGGCTTAATATGGAGTCTCACAGAAGTGAAGGTGGATGGGAGGGCCCGGCTCACACTGGGAGACACCACTGCTCCTCACAAGGAGAATGCATGTGTCTCCTGGGAAGGTGGGCCCCCCACCACATGGCAGCAATGCTACTGCTCTGGCTATGGCACATTGTTTTGAGTGGCATGAAATCTATGTTTGTTCAGTCCCCGCTTCATGCCTAGACTTTGATATTTATTTATTATTGAGTACTTCCAGGACTTCTGGAATATGCAGGTGATACAGACAATGCTGGCCCATGACATTTTGCTGCCTAAAGCAAAGCACCAGTGTTTCCCCCTCCCTCTTCATTTTTCTATTAAAATAACTCCCCTCATTTCTTTCTTCTTTCAAATTTCTGGGGGCGGGAGCAATGAAACATAACTGTTTCATTGGGAAAAAGAGGCCAAAAAACAGAGAGACTGAAAACTGAGGATAGCAACAAATATGCATGATATTCTACTCCTGAAGTGAAGCCTATATATTTGTTCTTGTGGATAAGCCTCCAGAGCAGGAAATGGATCTGTGAATACTACTGGTTTTTTTTGGGGGGGGGGGAACAGTAGTATAGACTATCTGAACATTTTAAAAGCAAATAAAATTAATAAAAATTAATAAAAATGAGAAATTGGAATAAAAACACATAACACCGCTTTCTGCCATTTCCAATTTTTAAAACAGCAAAATCCGTGAAAAAATAACACCTTTTTCAAACACCTCTAGTAATAACCTTTGAGAAGATTGTAGCCTTATAAATTACTGGCAAACTATGATGAAGGGTGTTCTGCTTGTGGACTTCCTAGAAACATCTTACTGGCCACTATTGGAAACAGCACACTGGGCTAAAGGGATCCTGGATCTCATTCAGCAGGGCTCCTCTCAAAGAAGGAGAGTACATTTAACTCTCAAGATATAAGAACATAAACAGTATTGTAATAATTATTTCATTCAGTTTTGGGAGTTATCAGTTAACCAAGTATAAAATTCTGGACCATTTTTCATGATGTAGCATGACATTCTCTATGCACGTGTATCATTGTAAAATATACCAAACATTTATAAAGTATAACCCCAGTGAAAGCTAAGCGCTTTTAAATCTCACTATTCCACAATGCTTCCCGCACAGAACATCTAGTCCCAGTAATTGACAAATTCCAGGGTTTAGCAGATCAGGAGATATTGCGAAACATCTTATCGACGGAGGAAGGTGATACATTGGAAAGGGTTGCAGCCTTTGTTTGTTCAATCGTTTCGTCTTGTGCATCAGATATATAATGTAATGGCCCCTAGACCGTAGCCCGATGTCTAGTTGTTTTTGTTTGATTGGGCGTTTTGTTTGTTTGTTTGTAATATTTGTTATGTAATGTATGTTGATTTATGTAGTCTTTAATGGCAATAAAGGTTCTTCACTTGACTTGACTTGATTTAAATCTAACTGATTTCAAAGGAATACATTTAACCATGTGCTTAACACTCCCTCCAAAGTAAAAAGATGCCAGATCAGGGGTGTCAAACAGAAGACCCTCAAGCCAGATACGGCCCCGGAAGCTGTTTATTCAGCCCCCCATGATAATTGGGCTCTCCCAGCACCACCATCAGCTGCTCTCAGCTGCTAAGCTGCGTAATGATGCCTTGACAGAAGTGGTGCTGCTGAAAGGGCAGCACTGGGAGAGCCCAATTATTACATGGGCCACCCTTTCAGCAGTGCTGTCTCTGTTGAGAAGTCACTGCTGAAAGGGCGGCCCACATAATAATTAGGTTCTCTCAGCACTACCCTTTCAGTAGCCTCGCTTCTGCCAAGATACTGGGAGGAGGAGAGGGAAGGAGGCCTCAAAAGGCCTGTGGAAGGGGCAGCCCAAGAGGAGTGAAAGAGAGAAGGGAGATGCTGCCAAGGTGCTAGGACGGAGAGCCCAATTATCATGCGGGCTACCCTTTCAGCCGGGCCACTTCTGCTGAGGTATCACTTTGCAGAGCACCTCTCAACTGCTGAGCTGAGAAGTGACACCTCTGCAAAAGCAGCGCTGCTGAAAGGGCAGCCCGCATGATAATTGGGCTCTTCCATATCTTGAAAATATTATCAAGATTTGCATATTTTATTGTCTGTCATTTGCAGCTACTTATTTTCCTAGGTGAGAACAAAGTGCTTATATCTGGTCATCACCTACTTTAATGACATCACTTCCTGGTTAAACTTCCAGACCTCAGCAGGTGCCATGAAAGTTATTCGGCCCACTGTATGAAATGAGTTTGACACCTCTGTGCTAGATTGTGTCCATAATATTGCAGTTCATGAAATATTTACACTGCATCATTAAGGATATTTTAAAATGACACACAATGACATTGAGGCAAGACAGTCCCAAAAGGAAATTTAGTACTTGTCAATGTAAAAGCAAAGACAATACGTGGACTTGAAAACAATAGTGTACTACTGAGAAATCCCCATGAGATATATAAAGATAGACCTTTACTGATAAATATTAAATGCCTAGTCAAACAAGATGGAGCTCACAAAACGCTAAAGCAAAATGGATATGGCACTAGGTATGATACTGGCAAATGTATGCTATTTTGGAAAACACAGGAGAGGAAATCGATATGAAATTTCTTTCAAGATGCTTAAATACTTATATAATCATGACAAAACCTCATTCATCAAAAATTGTCCGCTCACCTGGGCTGTGATAAGATCATCATTATCCAAATTTAAATCCTCACCAGATAGGATAGGATTCTTGACCTCACATATCTCTTGATTGCTCAGAGTATTGGAATAATTCGCCTTAGAAAGGTTAAACTGGCTCTTCCTAGAGTCAGTGGTGAGAGAGACCTCATGGCAATAAGACTGAAGAAATGCTCGGACACCATCAACACCCACAAACTGTGAAACTGGAACACCAGTGAAATTCACACTCCCAGAGTCAAACAGCTGTGAATTTCTCCACTTGTGCAACCTGATGGCCAGTAACACAAGGAGGAAGGTGAAGAACAAGCAGGAGACAAAAGCCACAGCCACCACCAGGTAGAAAGTGAGGTCAGACTGAGGATCTACAGGAGCTGAGATGCTGCTCAGGTCGGAGAGGATTTCAGGGATGCTGTCAGCCAGCACCACGGTGACGGTGACTGAGGCAGAGAGAGGTGGCTGTCCATTGTCCTTCACCGAAACCACCAGGCTTTGCTTGAGAACATCCTTCTCCAGAAAGAACCGAGTTGTCCTGATCTCCCCAGTGTGAAGTCCTACAGTGAAGAGTCCTGGCTCTGTGGCCTTGAGCAGCTGATAGGACAGCCACCCATTCTGGCCAGAATCTGCATCCACAGCCACCACCTTAGTGACCAGGTAACCTGGCTCAGAGGAGCGAGGGGCCAGTTCTACTCCAGTGGAGCCGTCAGTGGGAGGGGAAGGGTACAAGATTTCTGGAGCATTGTCATTCTGATCCAGGATGAAGAGAGTCACTGAGACATTGGAGCTGAGTGGTGGGAAACCTCCATCTTGGGCTTTGACCTGGAACTGCATCTCCTGGAACTCTTCATAATCAAAGGAGCTCAGGGCATAGATGGCTCCAGTCTCTGAGTTAATGGAGAGGTAGGAAGAGAGCGGAGAGTCACTCATCTTGCCTTCAATGATAGAATATGATATTCTGGAGTTCTCTTCCCAGTCTAGATCATTTGCTCTTAAGGAAAAGATCAAGGCTCCTCTTTGGTTATTCTCAGCAAAATAGAAAGTATAGCTTGGTTCTTCAAAGAGAGGTGGGTTATCATTTGTGTCTAAAATACGTAGTGCAATTATAGCTGCTGTAGAAAGAGGAGGTATCCCATGGTCAGTAACTGTGACTGTGATATTGAAGTCTGACACCAATTCTCTATCAAGAGCAGAGTCCGTTACCAAACTATAAAAATTATCAATGGACTTTTTCAGCTGGAATGGGAGGTTGTTAGGGATTGAACATGTGATTTCTCCATTGATTCCTGAGTCTCTATCCTGTACGTTTAAAATGGCAATAACTGTTCCAGTTGGTGAATTTTCAAGGATGGAGTTTGTGACAAAGGTAACTGCTAATTCAGGTACATTGTCATTCACATCGATAATGAAAATCACAACTTTTGACCGGTCTTTCAGCCCACCGCCATCTTTAGCTTGTACCTCAAGTTCATATGTGGTTGTGTCCTCGTAATCCAGGTTCTGCCTAAGTATTATTTCTCCTGTTGTGGAATTAAGCAGAAACATTTGGGGATCCTTGGTGATTTTATTGAATGTATATTTTATATCTCCATTGATTCCTTCGTCACGATCAAAGGCTGCC
The DNA here is from genome assembly GCA_026170595.1 of Plestiodon gilberti rubricaudatus. Lineage (NCBI taxonomy): Eukaryota > Metazoa > Chordata > Lepidosauria > Squamata > Scincidae > Plestiodon > Plestiodon gilberti. The sequence goes on along the minus strand of JANXHW010000004.1, from coordinate 100,455,602 downwards.
ACAACAGCAACTGTGGACCCTTCCAGAATATTCTCCTTGACACTTGCCTCGTAGACAGGTTGGCTGAAAACGGGAGCATTGTCATTTGTATCCAGAACAATGATTTGGATTTGCACAGTGCCAGATCTGACTGGATTGCCCCCATCAACCGCTGTCAGGATCAGATCATAAGCTGCTTGCTCCTCCCTGTCCAGAGACCTTTCCAACACCAGCTGAGCATGCCCGGCACCATTTTCCTTCATTTGCACATCTAGAGAAAAATGGCTACTGCCTGTAAGTTGGTAGTTCTGCACTGAATTTATGCCCAGATCTAGATCTTGAGCTTCAGGAAGAGGAAAATGAGATCCTAGGCTAGATCCTTCACTGATTTCCAGCTCTTGTTCCCGTGGAGAGAAATGGGGAGCATTATCATTTATATCTGTTATTTCTACTTCTACGCCATACAGTTTTAATTTACGCTCAATTAGAACTTGGAACTTTAACACACACTTCTCTGCCTCTCTGCATATTTCCTCCCTGTCTATTCTCTCTGCAGTTTGTAAATGGCCACTGTTGACATTCAAAGCAAAATACTGAACCGTACCTATACTGGGCACAATGCGGAGTCCGTGGTCTGAAAGCTGCTTCCCATCCATTCCAAGGTCCTTTGCAATATTCCCCACAAAAGAGCCTTTCTGCATCTCTTCAGGAATGGAATAGTGGATCTGTGCAGAAACTGTCTTCCAAGCAAACAGCAGGATAAGGCATTGCAGGATTCCCTTTTGGTCACTCCAGAGCTTCTGTGCTTCTTTCATTCTCTTACAGTGGGATAGAGGCCCCTAATTCCCGTTCAGAAGATAAGATATCCGGTTTTTTTCTAAGCAAAATGTACCTCCGTTTTGCTCTGTGCCATCAGCCAGTCTGTTTTCTCAGTTATTTGGGCTTGTGAGTAAGAACATCAATGCTGGACTGGCTGGATCTTTTATTTCTCTTCTTGCTTGGTGAACAGCGACACCCAGAGGTTCAACCGAATAATGCAGGAAACTCACAGAATTTTAACTTGAAGGCAATCTCCTTTGGTTGCATTACTGCTTAACATTCCAAGTATATTTTGTCAGTTACCCAAAGAAATATATATATAAATACAAACAGAGCTATGTGCCTTACATCTGGACTCTTCCTTTATTATCAGATTTTACAAAGCAATGATACAAGAGCCAGACTCCCTTGTCTGCTCTAATCTTGTTTATCTCAAGATGTTGATGGCTGCAGACGGTACACCAACAGAAAGGGAGCAGGGAGGACAAGTGTCTCATGCTTCTTGTTACTCAACACTGTTGGCATGTTTAGAATGAACTTTCTGTCTCAGGGCAGCTTTTCTAAGGAGATATTCAAAAGGTCTGTTTGGGGCAGAGAAATAAGAAGCACACAGCACTGGCACCTCAGAGACCATTTAGTTAATTTCATCAAGGCTTCGCCCATCCCTCATCTCTTCATCCTTCGATTCCCATCATTGTACAGTATTTTGACTGTTGTATTTTGACTGTTCTCCTTCCAACTCTTTCCCTTTTTCTACACTACTTCCTTTTCATTCACTGAGTTCCACTGCTCTCCCTTCAATCAACCATCTGCCTCCTTTGCTTCTCTTATTTCAACTCCTTTTTGTTGTTTCTCTTCTCTAGGTTTTTCACCTTAAAAGAGAATTGCTTTATTTTTAGAGCTGGTGTAACATAGTGGCTGAGCTACAAACCAGAAAGTCCTCATCTCCAATGTTGCTTTTCCATGAACTCACTAGGTGGCCTTAGATAAGCCTCTCTCTCTCTCTCTCTCTCTCTCTCTCTCTCTCTCTCTCTCTCTCTCTCTCTCTCTCACCCACAGCCCCCCACCAGCAAGACATGGGTCACAGTATTAGCCTTCTGGGATTGCTGAAAGGATTACAGAAGAATATACATGACGTCCTCTGAATTCATGTAAATCCCAAAGGAGTGAAATGGCCATGTTCCTCACATTGTGTATGAAGGAAAACTCAGCCAGGAAGAAGAATGAATGCTAAGGAGAATTATTATTTCCCTACCAAATCATCAAATACTAACAAAGATGGTGAGACAGTGAGAGCTTACAAGTACTTCTGTTCAAGTGTGACTTCAAAACCAGCAGAGAACATGATGACAAGCTAGAGCATTTATTGGCTTTCCACATGCACATGTTAAAACAGCAGCAGTAAAGTGATGTTTTGCCGCCATCCTTATTGGAGATCTTGTATTGTGACTTATGTTCTACAGGACCAACATGGTTGTAAAACTTTACAGTACAATGAAATATACTGAATTTATCCTTTTGTACCCTGGACTTCCTTTGCAGGAAGGACAGGAGAATGAATACTTTCCCAGGAAGGCATAAAATCAAGTTCTGCATCCACTAGATCTAAACGCCCACCTGATGGACTTTTAGATATGCTGGGCATGATCCAGCATTTTTGTATATGACATGGTGAATACGAGTGCGCAAGCTGCATGGCTTGTCCAGAGCTCCTCTCAAAGTACATGATAAGGCATTCCGTGACAAAGGAGGAGGGGTGAATGTCCTTCAACTATTTCTGGTTGTATTCGCTATGGCTCAATTAGGCCAGCGGGTGGCGCAGTGGGTTAAACCGCTGAACCATAAGCTGTCGATCGAAAGGTCGGCAGTTCGATTCCCGCGACGGGGTGAGCGCTCGTTGGTTGGCCAGCTCCTGCCAACCTAGCAGTTCCAAAGCATGTCAATGCGAGTAGATAAATAGGTACCGCTTGCGGGAAGGTAAACAGCGCTCCGTGTTCCAGCTGCATGCTACGCGCTGCGGCAAGGAGAGTCATGCCGGCCACATGACCACGGAGGCGTCTTCGGACAACGCTGGCTCTTTGGCTTTGAAATGGAGATGAGCACCACACCCTAGAGTCGGACACGACTGGACTTAATTGTCAGGGGATACCTTTACCTTATGGCTCAATTATCCATTTGTCAGTCACGTAGGTTCCTGCTCCATGGAAGCATGACTTGAGATGTTATGGACAGAGTTAATGGACCTCTTTCTTCTCCCCCTCCCAAACAAATCAAGTTTATTAGGTTAAATAGCACATTGCCATACACCTATAGAATTAAAAGTTAAAAACACATTGAAACAAAATTTGCCATACACCTATGGTTGAACTTATACACACAATAAAACAGAAATTTGCCACATCTACCACACATTCTTTACAAAAACTACTTAAGAATATTTTCAGCCTTAAAGAATCAGAGAACGTTGAATATCTTTGCAACCATTTCTTTAAAAAACGTTCTCTAGCTGTTTCATATTTAGGACAATAGAAAAAAAAACATGTAGCAATGAATCTAATTCATTCAAAGAACAGTCACAATATCGTTGGTCAGATGGTATATTTTGAAAACGACCTTTCATCTGCGCAGTTGGTAATGCGTTACAACGTGCAATCATATAAGCCCGCCTAAATTTAGGCACTGTAAGCATATTGAAGTATAAAGTATAAATTCTACTGGAAACCTTATTCCTGAATAAGATGGAGAACATGTCCGCTTAGCCTCTAATTGGAGACAATCCCAATCCAAAGTGGTTAATTTTCCCACTAATGATGACCGTTGTCTTTCGTTCAGATCTCCTATTCTCAGTAGACCCAACTCATGTAGTTTTTTAGTTTTTTGTAGTTTCTTCTCCCCCTCCCAAACATATCATGTCCAACATGGGCATCAGCACAGATAAGAGAGTACACACTCTAATGGGAAATATTATATTTTGGGTTCATTACACAACAATGATTCATTCAGGGCATGGTTTGATCTGCAACCCCCAGTGTTGCTCATTGCTATCGCTCTAACTGCGCAATCCAGCGTAAGTTTCCGCCTGTGGACGTAAAGTGGGTTTTCAGCACCCTTCGAGTAAGGCCTGCTGGTGCGCAGGCCAGCAGGCCTCATTCCACCGTGGAACTGACGGTGGCAAGGTAAATGTTCCTCTGGTGGGAGCAGGGGCAGGCCAGGCGGCGAGGAAAGGCAACTGTTGGTTGAGCTGGCCCAGGAGGGGGCAGGGATGTTGGCTGTGATATCCCTGTCCCCATTCCTGGGCTCGGTGGCCCTTACACCGCCATCTCAGATATCCGCCGGCTCAAGAGCTGATGGACATCTGAGGAGGCCCATCGGGGCTTTTCAGCCCTACACTGGGGGAAGGGGATGAAGGTTCCCTTCCTCCAAGGAGGCCCTGGGCCATGCGGAGTGGCCCAGAAAGGGTGCAGGATCCTGTGGCCGGCTCTATGGGCCAGCTGCGGATCTTTACGCAAGATTGGGCTGCCTGATATCATATGTATTGTTACGAGACAAGGAATATATGCATTCTAGAGAGAATGAGGTAAAACGACCAGACTTTCAAAGTGCTTAGGTCATCTTGATTATTTATATCTATATCTGGGGTACCAAAACAGCTATAACCCAGAACCTAACATAGAAGAACAGCAGCTGCTAGGACTAGTTTGCCTCTTTTACTGATATTTCTGACATACTGCAAAGGAAAGTCTTTTTCAAGGGAAGGACTACAACAGCATATTGGAAAGATATAACATTAATATATGAACAATACTGTGTTTAATAATAAACCCATTTTTTTCTAACTCACATTTAAAATACATCCCTTTGAGATTTACTAATTCCTGACAGGATTCGTTAGTAGAACAAGGTAAAAAAGTAAAATGCTGATTATTTATATTAAAGATAAAATGAATTAAAAGCCAACCAAAGTCAATTTGCTTACTAAACGTCTCTGCAGATGAGTTTTGGGGAAAATGTCTAAGATATAAAGCATCATCAACCTTCCACATGACATAAACACAGAAAAAAACAAAACCTGCCCCTCATCTTGACTGAAAACCTCTTTTCATGACTGAAAATCTTTACATATAACTCAGAGCCATATCCTTCCAAAACACTTATATCCAATAATAGCACAATCCTATGCATATCTAGGCCAGCGCTCCTGCCAACCTAGCAGTTCCAAAGCATGTTAATGCGAGTAGATAAATAGGTACCGCTTGCGGGAAGGTTAACAGCGCTCCGTGTTCCAGCCGCATGCTACGCGCTGCGGCAAGGAGAGTCATGCCGGCCACACAACCATGGAGGCGTCTTCAGACAACGCTGGCTCTTCGGCTTTGAAATGGGGATGAGCACCACACCCTAGAGTCGGACAGGACTGGACTTAATTGTCAGGGGTCACCTTTACCTTTTATGCATATCTACTCAGAAGTAAACTCCACTGAGGTCGATGCTTAATCCGATGTAAGTGGGTATAGGACTGCAGCCTAAGAGCAGAAATTGCTAATTTTAATCCATAACATTATGATCACTACTTCCTCAACCATCTGGAAGTGCTCACCGGCTTGATTATCATAAAAGATTCAAAATTGCTGTAGGGAATACAATATTCTGAGACTACAGTGGGCCCTTCTTTATCCGCAGATGTTTCAACTCGCAGTTAAAAAAAGAGTTAAAAATCTTGCTTTTACCTTTGCACACCTTCACGTGCAAAACCATTCAACCTGGAAGAGGCTTCGGGAGTCACCAGAATTGCAATGCATTCTGGGTGAGCATGGGCAAAGGGAGGGGGAGTCGGACACCAAAGCCAAAGCCTGTAAGAGGTTTCAGGAGTGTGATTACCCCTTCTAAAGACTTATTAAAGCCTGAAAAAGGAGCGGTTTGGCATGCGAAGGTAAACACAAGATTTAAAAACCTTTTTTTAAAAAAATCCCGGTCTGCTTGCTATCCATGGTCATCCACTTTGAGTCAAATCCGCGGATGACAAATCCGCAGATGAGAAGGGCCCACTGTATATCCTGAGCAAACCTATATATAATGAAACAAAGAGGAAATGTTACCCGTCATAGATCAGAACTTCAAAATTAATTGCTTGACAACTAAAGGAATCTAGAACAATCACTTACTTAAATCTAACAAAAGATAACCCAGAGAATCTCTTTGCTGATATATATATATATAAAAAAACTAACTCTGACTAGATCTTAAATCATCCAGCATAATAATTTGTGAGAATCCTTATTAAGAAACGCCTAGCCTAATGAGCTTGCTTCCAGCAGAGCGCAATGGCATGCCCGCTCCAAGGTCGTTCCTCAGCCGCCAAAATGAAAACAGACAAGGCAGATTTCCACCACCAAGACTGTATTTTAGGCTTAACAGATAAGCTTCTATTTACAACACTCCACAGCATAGACTCCACATAACATCCCACAACAACCCACACAGGTAGGCTCTGCCAGCCTCCTTATATACTGCTTTCCACCAATCACTGTGGTGCTTGATGCATCTGATTAACTATTGCATCAGCTTTCGCTCACAGGTGCTCAGTCACCATGATTCAGCATTTTTTTCTTTTTCACATTACATTATATACATACATATACAGTGTCCATTAGAAACCAATCATCAGGGCCCTGCACTATTCAGACTGGAATTTCCTGGGTTTGGTGAGCTAACCCTAACAATCCTTGTATTTTTAAACTAGTTATAAGAGCATCACTTCTCCAGATAACCACAATCAAGTGAAACTGAACAGTTTATTTGCCTCTGTGAAAACATTCACAATTTAAGGGATATTTGACAAGGTCATAATCATGTTAACCTGAGAAAAAAAATGAAGTGTAAAAATAGCAACAAGAAAGAATCAAATCGTACCTTTTCAATCAATCTAGAGTCAAGAAACCAAAACTTACCTTGTCTACACCTCCCTGTTCAGCATTTAAATTACTACTGCCATTGAGCATCAAAGAGAGATCAGATTGGCCGTTGGAAAGAATATGGTCTGCTATTTGGATATTGGGCTGCAGGAAAGTCAGTTCGTTTCTCCGAGATTCGGAGGATAAACAGACTTGGTAGGAATACGGCAAAGTCCCATCCTCATAATTGGGTGGGAATATGGCTCCAGCCTTTGAATGAGGATCCGGAATGAAGCACTGAAGGAAAGGGGGGTTCCTGGATTTCCGAAAATTCATCATCACGGTCAAGATCACTGTCACAAGAAACAGAAAGGACACCAAAGACAAAGCCAATACCAAATAAAACTGCAGATCAGACTGATGCTCTGGGTCACTTGGTTGGGTGTCCATTTCTGGGAGAGCCTCCTGGAAGTTCTCAGCAAACACCAGGTTCAGAGTCACAGTGGCTGAGAGAGGAGGAGTCCCATTATCCTTCACCATAACAACCAGCCTCTGCTTCACGGCATCTCTCTCAAGGAATGCTCGGCCTGTTTTGATCTCTCCTGTCTGGGACCCAATAAGGAAGAGGGAGGGCTCTGTGGCCTGCAGGAGATGGAACGAGAGCCAGGCATTGTGTCCAGAGTCTGCGTCCACTGCCACCACTTTGGTCACTAAGTAGCCTGGCTCTGCAGACCGAGGCACCATCTCAAACAGAGATGAGCCCTCACTTCCTTGGGAAGGGTACAGGATCTGGGGAGCGTTATCGTTCTTATCCAAAATACATACCCTCACTGTCGCATTGCTGCTGAGGGGAGGGGAGCCTCCATCCTGTGCCTTCACTTGAATCTGAAACTCCCTGAATTGCTCATAGTTGAAGGAGCGCTGCGCATAGACGATGCCGGTCTCAGAATGAATGGAGACGAAGGAGGAGAGAGGCAAGTCCTCAATGTTGCTGTTGAGGATGGAGAAAGTGATACGTGCATTGCGATCCAGATCTGGGTCAGAGGCCTTGACATGGAAAATGGAAGCTCCGGATGGGTTGTTCTCTGGAACATAAGCAGTATAGAAAGATTGTCCAAAGGCCGGGGAGTTATCATTGATATCTGAGATCTGTAGCGTGATGGTTTTGTGAGTGGAGAGAGGAGGGTTGCCTTTGTCTGTGGCTGTGATGGTGATGTTATATTCTGGAGACCTTTCTCTGTCCAGGGGGCTGTCTGTGAGGATCTTGAAGTAATTATCTGAAGATGATACGATCTGGAAAGGGACAACACCTTGTAGATGACAAGTGACTTCCCCGTTGTCGTCAGAATCCCTGTCCTGAACTTTGACCAGAGCAATTACAGTTCCAGGTGCAACGTCTTCTGGAATTGGGCTGGACACTGAAGTCAGCATCACTTCGGGAGCATTGTCATTCTCATCAAGAACCTCAATCACCACCTTGCAATGTGCCACCAATCCACCTCCATCGCTTGCCTGTATTATCATCACATAACTGTTTCTGTCCTCAAAATCAACACTCTCCATGAGTGTAATTGTTCCTTCTTTGGGATCCAGGTTGAATTTGTTCAGTGCACTTTCTGGGATTTTTCTGAAAGTATAAGTGATCTCAGCATTTGATCCTTCATCACTGTCGGATGCCTTTACTTGAGTCACAGAAGTTCCTCTGGATGCACTTTCTCTTAGGTAAACCTTGTAGGTCTCCTGGGTAAAGACTGGTGGGTTATCATTAATATCAGTGACATTAATCCAGATATTGGCTGTCCCAGTTTTTGTTGGATCTCCTCCGTCCAAAGCTGTAAGGACCAAGTGAACCGTGTGTTCCTTTTCCCTGTCCAATTGTTTCTGCAATATTAAGTCTACATATTTATCACCATCTTGGCTTTCTTTAACTTCTTGGATGAAATATGCATTTGAGCTCAAATGGTAATTCTGGATGGAGTTGATTCCAATGTCATCATCTTCAGCATTCCCAAGCGAAAATCGAGCTCCTGGCATATTAGACTCGCTCACTTCAACTTTGATATTTTCATCTTGGAAATGTGGGGCATTATCATTAATGTCTTGGATTAAAATATTTATGTGAAAAATGTTTAAAGGATTATGTGCCACAGCTTCTAATTTCAGGACACAAGTGGATGACTTTCCACAAATCTTTTCCCGATCTATCCTCTCATTCACATAGAGGTGGCCATTTTCTTCATTCAGAGAAAAGTACTGTTTTTCTGAAGAGATACTAAGTTTGCGTTCTGACAACTCTCTGACATCCAACCCCAAATCTTTAGCCAGGTTCCCCACGAAGGAGCCCTTTTCTGTTTCCTCCAGAACTGAATACTGAACTTGCTCAGATGCCACCTCACAGAAAGAAGACAAGAACATTAACGGAAAGACTACTTGCCTCAAGATGATTTCACTGATCCTCTCTGTGTGCCTTCCATCCATCACCCTCACTCTCTGCATTGCCTTTCCTGTTTCTTTCCCACCTCTCTCTGTCAGATTACCAAATCTTCAGTAATCTTGCAATACAGCAATGTTGTCCACCTTTTCAGAACAGTAAACCCCTCTGCAAGATATCCTTTCCAGGGGAGAGCTGTTAAAATAAAGCTTTCTGTTTCACTCCGGTTCCCTTTCTGTAACAGAGAGCTACAGCTGCAACAGCAGAAACCTTCTAATGCATTACTGCTCCCATGTTGTCCAACAGCGGCTCCCTGAGTCTACAAAGAGAACTGCATCTGCAGTTCCTTATAATCTACACAGTGTTTCACCTAGGTGGATAATTTTTCAAAATGTGCATTCCCAGAGGTACTTTTATGCTTAAAAATAATAAAAATCTGTGCATATACTTTCTTGTTTTCGTTTTACTCTTCTGTTCTTAAAACGTTGTGCCAGTATCTTGGTCTCAATATACAGAGTGGAAAAGCTTTCGATTTATTTGTGATGTATGAAGTTTGTATTAGTTTGGAAAAAAACACAGGAAGGAGGCACATGAAGGGAGAGTATTAAAAGAAATGTAGTCACAACATACGGATGCCTGCTAGAGCTACAGCTTTGTTAGAAATGTAAACTGACTGACAAAAAAAAATTAATGAGAAAAAAAATTGAGAAATATATCACAAATATTCTAGGCGTTTTGTTTCATTTACAGTGCAATCCTGTCTAGCCTGAGACCAGTGGAGCAACTGCTCCGCCTGTCTAGGGTGTCGCAAACGTGCTAAAAGAGTAAGCCGTGCCGGTGCCACTCCTCCAGTGCCGCAGAACAGAGCAGCATCGCGGCAGAGAGATAAGGCCCCACTGTGCGACGGAGGGCGTTCGAGGGTGGGTGGGATTGGAGGATCAGCGGAGACCTCCTCCACCATATCCTATCCCCCTTCCCGGATCTGTTGGGTTTTACATGGACCTCTCAAATGTATGGCAGCAAAATTGCTGGCATGCAGTCGAGGAGCCCCATCAGGGCGGTTGGCACATTACTCGTGGTAAAGGAACAAACACAAATGTCCCTTTACCCAAAGGAGGCCACCAACTGTGCCAGGGCAGGCCCAATCCTACATAGAATGTGGTGGGCACCTTATGTTTTATTAAACACCTATTATTGTAATGCTTTTTATATAGTTTGTTTTTAGCTATTTTAAATTATCTGAACCATAAGCTGTCGATCGAAAGGTCGGCAGTTTGATTCCCGTGACGGGGTGAACGCTCGTTGCTTGGCCAGCTCCTGCCAACCTAGCCGTTCCAAAGCATGTCAGTGCGAGTAGATAAATAGGTACCGCTTGCGGGAAGGTAAACAGCGCTCCGTGTTCCAGCTGCATGCTACGCGCTGTGGCAAGGAGAGTCATGCCGGCCACATGACCACGGAGGCGTCTTCAGACAACGCTGGCTCTTCGGCTTTGAAATGGAGATGAGCACCACACCCTAGAGTCGGACACGACTGGACTTAATTGTCAGGGGATACCTTTACCTTTACCTATGCTACGTTGAGCTGAGGAAAAACTGGATAAAAAAGCAGGATAAATAAATAAAATAATAAAACAAATAAAATCCCTTCAACATAGCTACAGCAGCAAATATTCCAGATAAAGTATTGAGGGCAATATATTGCCCTCAAAGCAAACATTTTTCAATGTGTTTATTTAGAGAGACCCAGTACAAAGTCTCATACATATGGTGCATGATTCTCTGGTAAATACTGTTCAAATGCTGGAAGTATACTGCTAATGCTGGAAGTATACTGCTCTACCGTGTTTGGTGGTCCACCCTGTTGCTCAAATCTGAGCTACGTCTAATGCATGGTTTGTGCCTGGTGTGTTAGTCAATTCACAACAGGGTGGAAAAGGCTAACAAAGTGTTTATTTAATTCCATTCCATGGAAGGAAACAGTAACTGGCAAAAGGCTCTTTCAGTAGCTGTTCTCCCCTCTGGGAGGAGTTACAAAGCTTTTATACAGTACAGGCATTGATGTTTGCACACAGCACTACAATGTTGCACATGGCACTTCAACTTTGCACACAGTACTAGACGGTTACTTTGATCTTCTGATGATCCCTGAAGATGACATTTCTTTACCCAGCGTGTAATTCATCTGTGGAACTCCTTGCCACAGGATGTGGTGATGGCACCTGGCCTAGATGCCTTTAAAAGGGGTTTGGACAGATTCATGGAGGAAAAGACCATCACAGGTTACAAGCCATAAGCAACCTCCTGGTTTTAGAAGTGGGTTTTCTCTGTGCCAGGTGCAAGGGAGTGGCGACTGGACACAGGTTGTCTTGTGCTCCCTGGGGCATCTGGTGGGGCCACTGTGTGATACAGGAAGCTGGACTAGATGGGCTTTTGGCCTGATCCAGCAGGGCTCTTCTTATGTTCTTATGTTCTTAAGATGGATTCCTGTCTTCAAAATGGCTTCCCTGTGGTTTTCTTATTACAACGCCCCCAAAATTCAAACTTATTGCTTGCAGGTGACCCACACAGTCTTTCAAATCAGGGGTGGAGTTCAGGGTAGGCCTGGCCTACCTCATTATTTTAAAGAGTGGGTCCAATCTGTCTACCTTGTTATTGAGGCCATAAGCCCAAGACACCCCAGGCGTGTGTCGCGTCCAGTGCATCCGGTGCGTCTGGAGATGGCCACTTTCTTGCCATGTGACGTCCCACCGGCTGCCCGCTGGAAGCCGCTGGGAGGGCTGTTCTCTGAAACGCCTCACCTGGCCGATGCCAAGGTTTTCCTGCGCTTGTCGCATCGCATTCTCATTCAGCCAGTCGGAGCCCTTGTTTTGAACCTGGGGGCGGGACGTGGAGCAAATGCGGTAGCCAATCAGAATGGCACCCAGGGGCACAGCATTCCCCTGGCCCTGGCCAATGATGCTACAGGTGATGGCCATCTGCACTGAACAGACGAATGTACAGAATAGACTGCCATGTTTCACATGGCACCTTTTCATTGTATATTGCTTTGTTATACATGGAGGACAATAGTCATTGGAGCGAATCAGTGTCAAGTATGACCCTGTCATGTGAGTTGAAGTACTTCCCACCTTTGCAAGAGGGCATCTAAATGTCCCTGATTAAATGCCTCTGAATCTCCCTGCCCTAAATACACACCTTTGGGTTTGTTTGTTTTACCGTAATTAAAAAACGTTTTAATTTTTTTAAAATTAAAACCACAATTATGTGCATTTTTAATAGTCTAAGAGGCACTGAAACAGAACATGCAAATGAATGGTTTTTCAACTTTTATATTGGTGCTGTATTCAAAAAGAGCTCATGTGTCTCCCCAAGGATATGAATGCTCCTAATATGGTGGCCATGCATGCATTTCCCTCCTAGGAAAATGCAAAGGAGATAAAAAATGCCCTTCCTTACATTTATAAGAAGCACAAATACAAGAGTTATGGAGCAATACCAAGTTCGTCATAATTAGATTTTATTTTGTTCACACAGGCCAACCCAGGGTCAACCTATCCATGAGACCAGCTGAAGCGGTTGTCTCAAGCAGAAGATAGGTGGAGGGCACCCACCTCTGTCTGCCAACTTGCCTCCACTGCTCCTCCTTCTCCTTCCACTCCCTGGATTGAAAAAGGAAGAGGGGGACAGAGAGGAAGAGGAAATGTGGAGGAGAGTGCTGAGCTAGAGCAATGGAGAGAGGGAGGAGTGGAGACTAGCACATGATCAGGTAAGGGAGACAGCACTTGGCATGCCACCTCAGGCGTCAGGAGGCCTTAGGTCAGTCCTGCCTCAGCCTGGCATCCCTCTTGGAAAAAGCCTCAGCTCTGAAACATGCATAGTATCCAATTGCCTAAATAAATGAATCTATCCAGTAGGTAGCACCTTTATAAAGACATAAAAGATGGGCCTGGGGGATGCTGCTTGCCTTGAAAGTGCTTGGGTGGGGCTTTTCAATTGTTGCAAAATAACACTCAGAAAGAACCATTACTGTCTCTGCTGCCCCCCCCTGCTGTCTCTACCTTCCCCTTCCCCAAAGCAAAACAAAAATTATCTCGGAGAAGAGGAAGTAGACAGCAGCAGTGTCAACAGATGCATAGAGCAGGTTTTTTCCTGCTGGGAATCCTGGGATTTGACTGAACATTTTCAGCAGGAAATTATGCCCCACACACTTCCACCTTACATCAAGTAGGCTGTGACCACCTCAGTTCTGTTTACTTGAATCTGAATTTGCATGGTCACACAGTTGAGCACCTCTGCATCATATTCTCACACTGTTCCTTGAACATACCTGACATTTAAAATGGCTGAAGCAGCTCTCCCATGGACTGGAAAATTATAATGTCAATGTATTTTAGAACAGCAATGAGCAGAAAATAATTCCGTTTCTAATTGTAATTTATGAAGAGCAACACAAGTTGCAAGTAAATAAATATTTTTGCTTGGAAGATATGAGTATTACGGCGCAATCCTGCGCATCTCTAGGCCAGCAGAGCACGTGCTCCACCAGCCTAAGGAGTCACAAATGCCATAAAGCACATTTGTGGCACCTCTAGTGTAAGTGGAGCCAGCACAGAGGCCAGCACCACTCACACCACAGCTGGACGGACTCCACGCCACCGGACGCAGATGAGTGCTGCGCTGAGCAGTGGGAGGGCATGGGGATGGTGGGCAGGCATGGCGAGGGAGGGGGAGATCAGCTGACCCACCTAGAAGGGGCGGGGATATTGGCACTGGGTTGAAGGGCAAACAGCAAAAAGCCTGCTGAAATTATCATCTCTCAGAAGTTCAGGTGTGATGTCTGGGGGATAATATTAATGGTTAAGTTAAAACGGACAGAACAGGATTTATCCCAGCGCAACAAATAGCATCTTCCAGTCACAGAATTCTAAATATAGTTAAAAATCAAAAATTGCGATAGTAATCATTTCCTTAGATATGTTTCTAAGCTCTGTTAGATACAGTAATCATTTCCTTGATATTCCTTTAGAAAATAAAGTTTAGATAGATAAAGCGTTTGATATGGTAGAATGGAGGTATCTAAAAAGCTTTGAGCCAGAATGAAGAGGAGGAATTTTCTCCATGTTATCTCAGAATTCTAAGGTCCTTCAACAACTGTAATTAGAGCAAATGTCTAAGACTTGAACAGAATAACCCTCATTAGAGGTACTCAGCCAGCCCGGGGTATCCTTTGTTCTCGTCCCCCCCTCCGTTTTTTGCCCTTTCCTTTAGCTAACAGAATAAGAGAATCTCCAGCACTTCTGGGACCTATCCTTGCAAGCACTTTCACAAAATCAAGCTCTTTGCAGATGACATGGCAATTGTCCTAACCAATCCGACAGCCCAATCCTGCCTAACTTTACGCCCTGTGATGCAGCAAGGCTGGTGCAGCCAACACTGTATCCAAGGCACAAAGAGGTGGGCTGGAGGTCACCTCAGTGGAAGGGAACGTTTGTTCCCCTACCCCAGGTAAAGTCCCATCCTCTCGAATGGGTCTATTTAGCTGACATAAGTCCGGGAGGCCGGTGTCCGGAGAAACGAGGCTAGGAGGGGGATAGGATACAGCGTGCGCTGATGCCGCATACCCCTTCCTGAGCCCGATCTGCCTATCGAATGCCCTACCCCTACCCCGAAACATCCCTGGAACGCCCTGCCCCTGCACTGCTCGGCCCAGCTGCGGCTTACAGTTCTATCGGGGTAGGACCTGCATGGAGTCAGAACTTTTAGGAAGACTTCTGTGGTGCTCCTGTGAGAACACCAAGTCACACTGTTTGAAAACCGCTGTAAAAGAAGCTAGATCCCAAAGAAAGCAAAAACAAACAGTAGACAAAGTACCATGTACAATATAGGCAATACTGAGATAACATTGTTTTGCAGATCACCTAACACATGGGAAATTCCTGCTGAGATCCGTAAGTAAGATACAATAAAAAGAAAATAACATTAATCTTGACTGATTAACTCACCTGATCTATCACAGTATCTCCATTGTTTGGAATTAAATCTTCGCAAACTAGGATATGATCCTTTGTATTGCAAGTCTGTTCATTGGTCAGAGGATTAGAATTATTGTCCTTGGAAAGGGTGAACTGGCTTTTTCTAGAGCCATTGGTGAGAGAGACCTCATGGCAATAAGAGTGAAGAAAAGCTCGGACTCCGTCAATACCCACAAACTGCGAGACTGGAACTCCGCTGAAATTCACACTTCCTGATTCAAACAGCTGCTGTGAATTCCTCCACTTGTGCAACCTGATGGCCAGTAGTACCAGGAGGAAGGTGAAGAACAAGCAGGAGACAAAAGCCACAGCCACCACCAGGTAGAAAGTGAGGTCAGACTGAGGATCTACAGGAGCTGAGATGCTGCTCAGATCTGAGAGGATTTCAGGGATGCTGTCAGCCAGCACTACAGTGACGGTGACTGAGGCGGAGAGAGGTGGCTGCCCATTGTCCTTCACTGAAACCACCAGGCTTTGCTTGAGGACGTCTTTCTCCAGGAAGAACCGAGTTGTCCTGATCTCCCCAGTGTGGAGTCCTACAGTGAAGAGTCCTGGCTCTGTGGCCTTGATCAGCTGGTAGGAGAGCCACCCATTCTGGCCAGAATCTGCATCCACAGCCACCACCTTAGTGACCAGGTAACCTGGCTCAGAGGAGCGAGGGGCCAGTTCTACTCCAGTGGAGCCATCAGTGGGAGGGGAAGGGTACAAGATTTCTGGAGCATTGTCGTTCTGATCCAGGATGAAGAGAGTCACTGAGACGTTGGAGCTGAGTGGTGGGGAGCCTCCGTCCTGGGCCCTAACCTGAAATCGAATCTCCTGAAATTCTTCATAGTCAAAGGAGCGCAGGGCATAAACAACTCCAGTCTCAGAATTAATAGAGAGGTAGGAGGAGAGGGGGAAATTGTTACTTCCTTGAATGATGGAGTAAGTTGTTCTGGAGTTCTCTTCCCAGTCTGGATCATTTGCTTTCAGTGCAAAGATTGAGGATCCTCTTGGATTATTCTCTAGCAAGTAAGCCATATAAGTTGATTTTTCAAAGAGGGGTGGGTTATCATTTGTGTCTAAAATGTATAGTGCAATTTCACTCATTGTAGAAAGAGGAGGGATTCCGTGGTCGGTAACTGTGACAGTAATATTGAAGGTTGACACCAACTCTCTATCAAGAGCACTGTTTGTCACCAAACTGTAAAAATTATCAATGGACTTTTTCAGCTGTAAAGGAAGGTTGTTGGGGATTGAGCATGTAACTTCCCCATTGACTCCGGAATCACTATCATGTACATTTAAAATGGCAACAACAGTACCTACTGGTGAGTTCTCAAGGATGTTGTTTGTGAGAAGTGCTACTTCTAATTCAGGTGCATTGTCATTCAAGTCTATAACAAAAATCACAACTTTTGACCAGTCACTCAGCCCTCCTCCATCTTTTGCTTGTACCTCAAATTCATGTACAGATGATTCCTCATAATCAAGAATCCCAATAAGTGTTATTTCACCTGTGGTGGAATTAAGGAGAAACATTTGGAAATCCTGTTTTGTGGGTTTTTTTAAGGAGTATGTCACCTCTCCATTGTTTTTTTCATCTAGATCTGTGGCGCTTACTGTAGCTACAGTGGATCCTTTTGGGATATTCTCTTTGACATTTGCTTCATAGACACGTTGGGTAAAAACGGGTGCATTGTCATTTGCATCTAGAACAATGACCTGGATTTGGACAGTGCCAGATCTTACTGGATTCCCCCCGTCAATCGCTGTCAGGGTCAAATCATAAACTGATTGCTCTTCCCTATCCAGCATTTTTTCCAGCACCAGCTCAGCATGTCTGGCACCATTTTCTCCCATTTGTACTTCTAGAGAAAAATGGCTACTGCTTGTGAGTTGGTAGCTCTGTATAGAATTCATACCTAGATCTGGATCTTGAGCTTCAGGGAGAGGGAACCGGGCCCCCTGTGTAGATATTTCATTGATTTCCAGTTCTTGTTCCCATGGAGGAAAGTAAGGAGGATTATCATTTATATCAGTAACTTCCACTTCAACTCCATAGAGCTTCCTTTTACTCTCAACAATTACCTGAAAATTTAAGACACACTTCACTGTCTGTCCACAGAACTCTTCTCTGTCTATTCTCTCAGAGGTTTGCAAGTGGCCACTGTTGTAGTTCAAAGCAAAATACTGAATCATACCTGTCCTGGTAAGAATCCGGAGTTCACGGTCTGAAAGATGCTTTCCATCCATCCCTAGATCTTTGGCGATATTCCCCACAAAAGAGCCTTTCTGCATCTCTTCAGGGATGGAATAGTGGATCTGCCCAGAAACTGCCTTCCAAATAAAGACCATTATTATTGCATATTGCAGGATTCCTCCTTTGCAGCTCCACAGCTTCTGTGTCTCTCCCATTCTCTTGCAGCAAAATGTCGTCCACTGGTTCTGACTAAAAGGAAACCCTGTTTTGTCCTCTGTTTTGCTTTTAAAATTGCTTCTGTTTCACCTTCTGTAAAATCTAAACATGTCTGAGCTCTCAGTTCTTCTTGTGCATTCAAGAACTGCTAGGCTGGGTTAGCTGGAGCTTCTTCCTGAATTTCTCTTCCTTATTGGTAAACAGCGACACCCAGAGTCTCAACCCCAAAATGCAAGTGGTTTTTGTCACATTGCTCTCATATTTGCCATCATCCAAATCTCCTTTTTTGGTTGTTGATAAAAATGATTCGAGCCTAAAACTTTCAAAACAATTTTTGCCCAACTTTACTTCAATGATAGAACTTTTGGATATTACTTTGGCCAATCAGTTTTAAATGACATTCACCTAACAAATAGCGCTACCATCTATATATCTTTTGTATGCCTCATTTATCAGAAGTTATTCACTGGTCGCAGTCCACAAATCCCCACGTATTTGCTTGTACCTCTACCCCGCCCCAATCTGTAGCATTAATGTTGCTGTCTTCCAAAATATGATGGCGATTTCTTCTCCTCCTTGAGAATGATGACATGCAGCACTTTAATAGGGTTTATTTGATTTGCAAGGACTATAATTGAAGTGCTTTGGTTTTGGGCATAACTGTCTTTCGGGCTTGTGCTTATACCAGCTTTTTATGAATTCATATCTCCATGCCTGTAAGAAGGTGCCTGGCCGGCCCAGGCTGGGAGGGGGCAGGGATATCGGCGTGGAGTTGCACTGATATCCTATGCCCCTTTCACAGCCTGGGTTGGCCTTGCACGGCCTTCCCAGATACATGCCAGCTTCAGAGCTGGTGTGCATCCAAGGAGACCCGTTGCAGCCCACACGGTTTACACTGGGGGAAACCACTGGAGAGCCCAAGCCACACCGGGGCAGGCCACAATGGGCCTAGGTACAGCGACCGGCCCCTTAGGCTGGCCATGTATAGTTAGGCAGGATTGCGCTGTTAAAAGCATATGAAGGGAGTCTAATGTGGAAGTCAGACACTTTCCCTCCTAAGTAAATGGAATACTGTTGGACGAAAGACCATCATTTTACATTCAGTCTGCCTGTTAATGATCAACTGCCCCAACTATCTCACCGACGTCCAATCATCCATGGGCAGAGTCAACATACCCTACCCTCTGTTCACATAGGGTATGGATGTTGACCTAAATAATTAACAAAATCACAAATAAAGTTTTAAAAGTGTAATAGTAATCATTTTATAACTCTATATAATGTTAAGAATTTTTTTTTTCTCTGCAAAATGTTTGCCCTGGAATACATAGTATTCAACAATGCCCTAGACTTAAACATCCAAAGTGGGAACTCCCCACCCCCATTTCAAATAAACCTGGTTCCAGACAAGCAATTTTGAACTGCAGCTTTCATAACAATAGATGTGGACCTAATACAATTATTTAATGGCTGGTAAATAAATTCACAGCGCAATCCGACTTAACTTTTCTGCCCGATTAACCCACGGCCCAGCGAGAACGGGAGGCCCCAGAATGGAAAAGGGATTCAAATCCCCTTTGAATTCCTCTTTTGGAGGGGATTTGAATCCCTTTTCCGTTCTGGGGTCTCCCGTTCTCGCTGGGCCGCTGGTTAAACCGGCACAAAAGTTAAGTCGGATTGCACAGTCAGTCATGAAAAATGAACAGCAATAAAACCTTTTAGCATGACTGCCCTGGCTAGAAAGACAATACAGTGAATAACTGGATTTTTAAACAGCTCAAAGAAATTGTGAATGAACAGATAACTACACTACAATGTTGCACAAGAATGTGCTAAAGGAAATGTGTGAGCAAAATTCTGGTAAACTTTGCACATGCCAATTTCCTATTTACCTTCCCAGTATAGTGGTGCAAGTCCATCCATTTTGGCATGGCGGATTATTAAATGGTTTTTAAACCATTGGTTTTTAAACTTTTAAATGGTTTTTAACTGTTTAAATTGTTTTAACATTAAACCGATCTGAGAACCTGGAATATGGGAATTTTAAATTCTATCATACTTGCCGATCGTGGAAGCTTGAAAATGTTTGTCATGGTGAATTATGCTAGCAGGAATGAAAACTTCTTGCAAACTAGGTTTTAAGCCAGCAACTTCTCTCCCCTTCCTTAAAAGAGGTTTGGTCATTTTCATTGAAGTCAGAAAGGCTTCACACTATTTGACTGGAATTGGTGAAAATAATTTTTGTACAACTTAGAAAAAGCAATGTCAGCCACTGAGCAAAACTAAAGAAAAGAAAAGAAAAGAAAAAGACATGCAGCTTGATTCTTATGTATGCATTGCACTGGCATAGCTAGGTCTTCTGGTGCCCGGTGCGGTGACTCGTGGCGTCATCCCCCAGCACCAGAAGACCTGGAACTAATTGGCAGTGACCTCATGATGTCACTGTCACTTACTTCCGGGTTGCGTGCCACTGGGAGCAGCTGAACCGGTTTTTTTTTCCTTTTTCTTCTCTGCTGTGAAGAAAACAAATGGGAGAAAGGGGTTGGCTGCCCCAAGCGGCATGCAACTCCAGTGGCAACGAGGAGGCAGCGAAAAGGTAGGTTGCCCCCCATTGCCCCCCAGTTCCAGCCGCCCCCACCTCTGTGTGTGTATACGCCAAGGGGTGATTGACTGCCTGACCGCCGGCTGACTCCAGTGCTGCGCTGCTAAGGACGGGTATGGAAGGGAGCCCCGAGCCAAGCTGGGATGCAGGATGGCAGAAGCAGCTGGGATTCCCTATAGCCTAGGACCACAGGCTTTGTTGAGCAAAGCGCTAATCTAGCTCCGATTAGCTGTTTGGTGCTAAATTAGCACTTTGATGTATAGTGCTATTCAGCGCTAGAGTAGGGGGGCAGCTGGAGATAGGAGGAAGGTAGGTTGCCCCCAGCCCCCGTTGCCCCCCAGCTTGAGCCACCCCCTCTACTCTAGCACTGAACATCTAGCACTGAACAGCACTATACATCAAAGCGTTAATCTAGTGCCGATCAGCTGTTCAGTGTTAGATTAGCACTTTTCTCAATGAAGAAAGTAGAGGGGGGTTAGGGTGATGGGAGTGTGGGGGGGGGGGCGGCGACCTGTAGTCGCAGGTTTAAGATGCTAGCTTAAAACTTAAAAGTTTTCCGCCACTGCCTTTATGGTCTGGGGTGTTCTGCCCCACCACCCCCTAACTATGCCACTGATGCACTGTTAACCAAGCTCTTCTGAATTCAATGCACGTCTTGCAAAATTTTTGCCCTCAAATACATAAAAGTGTTACATTCTCCTAGGTCAGAGGTTCTCAACCTGTGGTATGCGTACCCCTAGGGGTATGCAGGCCACAGGTTGGGGGTACACGAGATGCTATTTTGCATACCCCCGCGTACCCGTGAAGGGCGATTTTTTCAGCCGCCGCCATGTTGGATCTCCCGAAGTCTTGCGAGATTCAAGATCGCAGCATGATATTTGGGAGCTGCGATCTTGGATCTCCCGAGACTTGGCGGCGATCCAACATAGCGGCTGCTGCAAGCTGAGGTAAGGGAGAGCTACTGGGGACGATTTTGGGTTGCGGTGTGGCCGAGCGGGTCCTCCAGCTTGCAAGGGAAAAAAGGTAAGGGACAGCAATGGGGGACGATTCCGGCCATGCTCGGAAGCGCCGCATGGAAAGAAAAAAGCGCTTTTTTCTCTTTTTGGGGGGTGCACTTTTGGGGAGGGGGTATGCAGGACTTGGGGAGAATCGGGGATGCTTGGGGTTAGAGAGCAGGGGGTACGCGGTACAGAAAAGGTTGAGGGACGCTGTCCTAGGTAATTGCACAGAATTGCAGCTTTAAACTAAACTGAGAAAAGATGTATATGTCAAATAAAAATTCTGAACATATTTGGTTATATCTACATAAAAATAGCACTGAGGACAGAATATAAGTGCTTATGTAAAAGAATCACATCAAATGTTTGTAAAGACCTTAGGTATCAATCAAGCCATCGGTCATGTACTAATTATAACACCGTCCATATTTTGCACTAAAATTGCCACCATAAGAAAAAAAGGTTCTTTTTAGAATTATATTAATATCCCATGCCACTCAAATAGCCAGTCCATGTTTTTCCAGATGCAAATCAATGCTATTTCTTGAATAGATCATATGTACATTTTCTATCTCCATATTATCTATGCTTATTTCTGTTTTACAAACTTTGTCAGCAAAGAATTGTGACTTTCAGATAGTGAAAACTGTAAATTGACCTACATAATAAAATGTTCTAATTGATAACTTTAATTAGAACGAATATATCAAAGGACATAATTTTCCAGCTACGCTTCTAACAAACCATCAGAGAAAGTTGTCTTCTTACAGAATAAAAAGGATATCCCCCATCTCTTTCTGTTTGTATCTATTATGAAAGATATCATTGGAGTTCAAACTGCAACATCAAACATTTCTCAAAAAAGAAATATTGTGCAAATTTATTCTATAAAGCAAAAGAAATCAAACTCACCATGCTCCCATTCCCCATTCCATCATTTAAATCGTTACCACCATTGAGCATCAAAGAGAGATCGGACTGGCCATTGGAAAGAATATGGTCTGCTATTTGAATACTGGGCTGCAGGAAAGTCAGCTCGTTTCTCCGAGATTCGGAGGATAAACAGACTTGGTAGGAATACGGCAAAGTCCCATCCTCATAATTGGGTGGGAATATGGCTCCAGCCTTTGAATGAGGATCCGGAATGAAGCACTGAAGGAAAGGGGGGTTCCTGGACTTCCGAAAATTCATCATCACGGTCAAGATCACTGTCACAAGAAACAGAAAGGACACCAAAGACAAAGCCAATACCAAATAAAACTGCAGATCAGACTGATGCTCTGGGTCACTTGGTTGGGTGTCCATTTCTGGGAGAGCCTCCTGGAAGTTCTCAGCAAACACCAGGTTCAGAGTCACGGTGGCTGAGAGAGGAGGATTCCCATTATCCTTCACCATGACAACCAGCCTCTGCTTCACGGCATCTCTCTCAAGAAATGCTCGACCTGTTTTGATCTCTCCTGTCTGGGACCCAATAAGGAAGAGTGAGGGCTCTGTGGCCTGCAGGAGATGGAACGAGAGCCAGGCATTGTGTCCAGAGTCTGCGTCCACTGCCACCACTTTGGTCACTAAGTAGCCTGGCTCTGCAGACCGAGGCACCATCTCAAACAGAGATGAGCCCTCACTTCCTTGGGAAGGGTACAGGATCTGGGGAGCGTTATCGTTCTTATCCAAAATACACACCATCACTGTCACATTGCTGCTGAGTGGAGGGGAGCCTCCATCCTGTGCCTTCACTTGAATCTGAAACTCCCTGAATTGCTCATAGTTGAAGGAGCGCTGCGCATAGACGATGCCGGTCTCAGAATGAATGGAGACGAAGGACGAGAGAGGCAAGTCCTCAATGTTGCTGTTGAGGATGGAGTAAGTGATCCGTGCATTGCGATCCAGATCTGGGTCAGAGGCCTTGACATGGAAAATGGAAGCTCCGGATGGGTTGTTCTCTGGAACATAGGCAGTATAGAAAGATTGTCCAAAGGCTGGGGAGTTATCATTGATATCTGAGATCTGTAGCGAGATGGTTTTGTGAGTGGAGAGAGGAGGGTTGCCTTTGTCTGTGGCTGTGATGGTGATGTTATATTCTGGAGACTTTTCTCTGTCCAGGGGGCTGTCTGTGAGGATCTTGAAGTAATTATCTGAAGATGATACGATCTGGAAAGGGACAACATCTTGTAGATGACACGTGACTTCCCCATTGTCCCCAGAATCCCTGTCCTGAACTTTGACCAGAGCAATTACAGTTCCAGGTGCAACGTCTTCAGGAATCGGGCTGGACACTGAAGTCAGCATCACTTCAGGAGCATTGTCATTCTCATCAAGAACCTCAATCACCACCTTGCAATGTGCCACCAATCCACCTCCATCACTTGCCTGTATTATCAGCTCATAAATATTTCTGTCCTCAAAATCAACGCTTTCCAAGAGCGTAATTGTTCCATTTCTAGAATCCAGGTCGAATTTCCGCTGCGTACTTTCTGGGATGTTGATGAAAGTATAAGTGATCTCAGCATTCAATCCTTCATCACTGTCGGATGCTTTTACTTGAGTGACAGACGTTCCTCTGGATGCACTTTCTCTTAGGTAAACCTTGTAGGTCTCCTGGGTGAAGACTGGAAGATTGTCATTAACATCAGTGACATTAATCCAGATATTGGCTGTCCCAGTTTTAATTGGATCTCCTCCATCCACAGCTGTAAGGATCAAGTGAACCGTGTGTTCCTTTTCCCTGTCCAATTGTTTCTGCAATATTAAGTCTGCATATTTCATACCCTCTTGACTGTCCTTAATTTCTAGTTTGAAATATGGAGTTGGGCTCAAATAGTAGTTTTGGAGGGAATTGAGTCCGATATCATCATCTTCAGCTTTTCCAAGGGAAAATCGAGCTCCTGGGAGATTAGATTCACTCACTTTGAGTTTTATATTGTCTTTCTGGAAATGTGGTGTATTATCATTGATGTCTTGGATGAAAATCTTGACATGGAAAATGTTCAAAGGATTATGTGCCACAACTTCTAGTTTGAGAACACAAGTGGATAATTTTCTACAAATCGTTTCCCGGTCTATCCTCTCATTCACATAGAGGTGGCCATTTTCTTCGTTCAGAGAAAAGTATTGCTTTTCCAAAGAGATACCAAGCTTGCGTTCTGGCAACTCTCTGACATCCAGCCCCAAATCTTTAGCAAGGTTCCCCACAATGGAGCCTTTTTCTGTTTCCTCCAGAACTGAATATTCAATGTGCTCAGGAACCACCTCACAAAACAAAGACACCAATAAGAACAGAAACAGTACTTGCCTCCTGATCCAATCTTTATGGCTTATTTGCATCATCCTCATTGCTTTTCCTGCTTCCTTTTTTTCCTCTTTGCATTAGCTAATTAAAGTTCCTTTCTTTGCTGTAGCTGGTAGCAATGTAGTGCTTATTAGCTGATCCTTGAGTAATGCAGAGCTTTCTTTTCTGGAGCAGCCTTTAAAAAAGAAATGTCCACTGCTTTTCCTTTCTGATCAGACAAAATGCTACAAAGGGATATTTCTACAGGAGCCTCAAATGCTGTTCAAGAGTTTCTCCCATGTTGTCCAACAGCGACACTCTGAGTCCACATGGAGTACTGCACTTGCTGATAAATCTATGCAGCTCTTTTTCCCTGCTATGTATAAAGTGTTGAAGTACTAACAAATCTATCACTGCTTTTCTACATACACTTCAGTGTTATTTTTAATAGTTCCATATATAGTACTGTATAATATTTATTTGTTTTCTACTGCCATTTAATGTATCTACTATTCCAGCAGATGATCATTATGCTTTTGGATGTCTTTGATGTGCTATAGATACAGGAAGTTATCATCAAAAGAGTGCTTAAATAAATGTATCCAGAAAACCCATATCTTAGCCAGAATTTTGACTTTTGAGAACTGTCATGGTTTTGAACTGAGAACGCCTAAGTTTAGCACAGGATATTGCTTTTAGTCCTTATTTCTCTGCAAATCCTGTTGACATTTTTCTTACCTTTTCATAAATGTCATATAATTTTGTAGAAGCATCTGGTCACCATTAGACATAAGACAATGGCCTAGATAAAACTTTGTTCTGATCCAACAGGGCTCTTATATTCTTATCTGTCTTTTGTTCTAGATTATATTTGAATTCCAGAGGTATCAAATTATTCAATAGTCTATGTTTTTTCCAGATGCATTTCCGTATGGTATATTCAGGAATACGCCTATATTTTTATGTCATTAGTTTGGTATTTCCATATTTATATATGCATCCAGAAGTAGATACAAGAAAATAACAAGAAACACTGGCTGTTTTTAAATTCTTAATTAAAGAATTTCTTACAGCCCAATCCTACCTATATCTATCTGAGAGTGCCTTTGAAAGGTATTTGGAAATTTGAACAGGTCCAGAATGCAGAAGTAGCAGATCAACGCCCCCTGTGCGTGGGGGATGCCGCTGACATGCCCCACCCCCACGGTCACCACACTTCCCGCCCCTGGGGCATGTAACGGCAGCGTGGTGCGCCTCTGTGCGCGTAGACACACATCTGGCGCTTTTTGGCTCCTTTTTGGAGCCAAACGGCGCAAGGGAGGGCAGGAGGGCCGAAATGCAGTTGTTCTTGGCTGTGAAGAGGCAGCAATGGGGCGGCAGAGCAGCAGATCCGCAGGTAAGAGCGGCCCACACCCTGGGGCCCACCGCCCCAACCGCCCCCAGTGGTAAGACGCTTCTGGAATACAGCAGCAAGACTATTGATATACATGAAAATAAACTGCAGTATATCAAGTCCTCACTTGAGGTTGTTTCATTATAAGTCGTTTCATTTTAAAGTTGTTGAGAAAAAAAAGTGATTCCCGGCCGGGGCTACTGTCTGTGTAGAGTTTGAACATTCTCCCCATGTCTGCGTGGGTTTTCAATGTTTTATTTCAATGTTTTATTTCAATGTTTAATACTATTTGATTCTAATTCTTATAACTTATTCTTATGTATATCACTTGGCCTACGGTAAAATTGGTTTTGTTATAAGTCATTTCGCTTAAAGTTGCAGTTTCCAAGAGCCTATTGACAACTTTAAGTCAGAAAGTACAGTACAGTATTTTTATCCTGCCTTTCTCCCTGATGGGACCCAAGGCGGCTTACAAGAACAAGAATAAAAAACCAAATACAAAAATCCATCACATCTAAAAAGCAATAAAACAATTAAAAAGTCATACACACAGTCTAAAAAATGATTTAAAAAATACCACTATAACAATTTAAAAAACAAAAGTACAGGAACAGCAGTACCACACCTGTAACCGCTAGATGTTAAAAAAAAAAAAGGCCAAGTCTCAGAAGGCTTCTTTGAACAAGAAAGTTTTCAGGCCTCGCCGGAAAGTCTCCAAGGAGGGAACAGTTCGTACGTCAAAAGGGAGGGAATTCCATAAGATTGGTGACACTACTGAGAAGGCCCTATTTCTAGCCGCCGCCCCTCGCACCTCCCTGGGCAATGGTACCCGCAAGAGGCCCTTCTCTGATGACCTATGGAGATGAACCGGACTATATAGAAGTAGGCGGTCTCTCAAATATCCTGGCCCCAGGCCATATAGGGCTTTTATGGTCAAAACCAGCACTTTGAATTGTTTCTGGGCACTACTAAATTGCTAATTTTGACCTGCAAACCATTAACGGTGCAATTCTGCATACCTTTAGAGCGGTGGAGTGCATGCTCCACTGCTCTAAAGTGTTGCAAAAGTGACGTAAGGCACTTTTTTGACAACTCAGGTGTAAGCCGCTCACACAGCCGCGTAACTTGCCCGTCTCCGACCGCTGCAGGTAAGTCCCATGCCAGTCGGTGGGAGGGGGGAGGGGGCGGCGAGGGAGGGGGCCACTGACTGGTCTGGGAGGGGACGTGGATATTGGTGGAGATATCCTAGGCCCCTTCCTAGCCTGGGCTCGCTTACACCCAGGGAAGGGGACAGCCTGTAATGGGCTTAGGATACAGTGGCCAGTCCTTTAGGCCAGCCGCGTATCTTTACATAGGATTGGGCTGTTAATGGCTTTGGAGCAGATTATCTGAGAGGCTGTATGCATATGAGTTTGCCCACTCCCTCTGGCTATCGAGGCCCTGCTTTAGGTGCCCCTGTCTTCAAAGAGCAGGCATGGTCTCTGGAGGTAAGGTCATTATAGTGGAGGTCCTCCATCTATGGAATGCTTTCCTCAGAGAGATCCACCTGGCACCATTACTTTTGTCCATTATGTGTCAAGGAAAAACATTTCTAAAACAAAATATTATGTTATTATTGAATAATACAACTATGAAATCCTTGCTATATTATAAAACCCAGCAATGTTACAGAAAATGTGGGTACTGAAACCAGAAGGAAGTATCCAATGTCACACCTATTTGAAATAAAATCAAAACTAACATGCAGCATTGCTTCAGGAATAGACCAAGAGAAAGAATTGATGGAGAAAACCATTCACAAATATATAATCATAAGTACAGATAGAATAGCAAGAAAAAAAATTAGCTCACCTGAACTCCCATCTGCTCTCCACTGTTCAAATTTACATCCTCATCTGCGAGGATAAGATCTCCTACCTCACAAGTCTGTTGATTGGTCAAAGTACTGGAATAATCTGCTTTGGAGGGGGTAAAATGGCTTTTCCGAGAGCCTGAAGTGAGAGAGACCTCATGGCAGTAAGAGTGAAGAAATGCTCGGACTCCATCGATTCCCACAAACTGTGAAACTGGAACTCCACTAATATTCACATGTCCTGACTCAAACATCTGTTGTGAATTTTTCCAGTTGCGCAACCTGATGGCCAGTAGTACCAGGAGGAAGGTGAAGAACAAGCAAGAAACAAAAGCCACAGCCACCACCAGGTAGAACGTGAGGTCAGACTGAGGATCTACAGGAGCTGAGATGCTGCTCAGGTCTGAGAGGATTTCAGGGATGCTGTCAGCCAGCACCACGGTGACGGTGACTGAGGCGGAGAGAGATGGCTGCCCATTGTCCTTCACTAAAACCACCAGGCTTTGCTTGAGGACGTCTTTCTCCAGGAAGAACCGAGTTGTCCTGATCTCCCCAGTGTGGAGTCCTACAGTGAAGAGTCCTGGCTCTGTGGCCTTGAGCAGCTGGTACGAGAGCCACCCATTCTGGCCAGAATCCGCATCCACAGCCACCACCTTAGTGACCAGGTAATCTGGCTCAGAGGAGCGAGGGGCCAGTTCTACTCCAGTGGAGCCGTCAGTGGGAGGGGAAGGGTACAAGATTTCTGGAGCATTGTCGTTCTGATCTAGGATGAAGAGAGTCACTGAGACGTTGGAGCTGAGCGGTGGAGAGCCTCCATCTTGGGCCTTCACCTGGAATCGAATCTCTCGACACTCTTCATAATCAAAGGAGCTCAAGGAATAGATGGCTCCAGTCTCTGAGTTAATGGAAAGGTAGGAAGAGAGAGGAGAATCATTCGTCTGACCTTCAATGATGGAATATGCTATTCTGGAGTTCTCTTCCCAGTCAAGATCATTTGCTTTTAAGGAAGAGATCAAGGCTCCTTTTGGGTTATTCTCAACAACGTAGAAAATATAGCTTGATTCTTTAAAGCGGGGAGGGTTATCATTTGTGTCTAGAATGTGTAGTGCAATTACAGTGGCTTTAGAAAGAGGGGGTGCACCATGGTCAGTTACCGTGATAGTGATGTTGTAGTCTGCCGTCTGTTCCCTGTCAAGGGCACCTACCGTTATCAAACTATAAAAATTATCCATTGATTTCTTCAGTTGAAAAGGGAGGCCTCCAGGAATTGAGCACGTGACATCCCCATTGATCCCTGAATCTTGATCTTCTACATTTAAAATGGCTATAACAGTTCCAGCTGGTGAGTTCTCAGGGATGGAATTGCTGAGCAATGTAACTGTTAATTCAGGTGCATTGTCATTCAGATCTGCAACGGTGACCTCAACTTTTGCCCTATCAAACAACCCTCCAATATCTTCAGCTTGCACCTCAAATTCATAGAAGGCTGATATTTCAAAGTCAAAGTTCCCCATGAGCGTTATTGTGCCAGTCGTTGAATTTAATCGAAACATTTGTGAGTCCTTCTTTGAGGTTTTTTTGAAGGAATATTTCACCTCTCCATTGCTTCCTTCATCCGGATCAATGGCGCTAACTCTACACACTGTGGACCCTTTAGGAATATTCTCCTCAATGCTTATTTCATAGACACGTTGGGTAAAAACGGGTGCATTGTCATTTACATCTAAAACAATGACCTGGATTTGGACAGTGCCAGATCTTACTGGATTCCCCCCGTCAATCGCTGTCAGGGTCAAATCATAAACTGATTGCTCTTCCCTATCCAGCATTTTTTCCAGCACCAGCTCGGCATGTCTGGCACCATTTTCTCCCATTTGTACTTCTAGAGAAAAATGGCTACTGCTTGTGAGTTGGTAGCTCTGTATAGAATTCGTACCTAGATCTGGATCTTGAGCTTCAGGAAGAGGGAACCGGGCCCCCTGTGTAGATATTTCATTGATTTTCACTTCCTGTTCTCCTGGCAGAAATTGGGGAGCATTATCATTTATATCAGTAACTTCCACTTCAACTCCATAGAGCTTCATTTTACTCTCAACAATTATCTGAAAATTTAAGACACACTTCATTGTCTGTCCACAGATCTCTTCTCTGTCTATTCTCTCAGAGGTTTGCAAGTGGCCACTGTTGTAGTTCAAAGCAAAATACTGAATCATACCTGTCCTGGTAAGAATCCGGAGTTCACGGTCTGAAAGATGCTTTCCATCCATCCCTAGATCCTTGGCGATATTCCCCACAAAAGAGCCTTTCTGCATCTCTTCAGGGATGGAATAGTGGATCTGCCCAGAAACTGCCTTCCAAATAAAGACCAATATTATTGCATATTGCAGGATTCCTCCTTTGCAGCTCCACAGCTTCTGTGTCTCTCCCATTCTCTTGCAGCAAAATGTCGTCCACTGGTTCTGACTAAAAGGAAACCCTGTTTTGTCCTCTGTTTTGCTTTTAAAATTGCTTCTGTTTCAACCTCTGTAAAATCTAAACATGTCTGAGCTCTCAGTTCTTCTTGTGCATTCAAGAACTGCTAGGCTGGGTTAGCTGGAGCTTCTTCCTGAATTTCTCTTCCTTATTGGTGAACAGCGACACCCAGGGTCTCAACCCAAAATTGCAGGTTTAATGAAATATTACTCTTCTATTTGCCATCATCAAAATCTTGTCATCTTTATTTTAAAAAAATGTTCAAAAACTGAAGAATGGGGCTTCAGGGCTATGATATATATATATATATATATATATATATATATATATATATATATATATATATATATATATATATATATATATATATATATATATATATATATATATATATATATATATATATATATATATATATATAACCAATTACATTAAAAAAAACTTTTCATTGCAAACGGAAGCATGCCTGATGAGAAGTAAGCCCCACTGAGTTTATGGGACTTACTCCTCTCCCATGTAAGTATGTATAAATTACAGCCAGATTATCAGAGCAGCTAGCTAGGGTTGCAACTGAAGATGATGTTTCTTTTCTAAATCCTGTGAGGCAATCCAGCAGTCTTGCATTGTTCTCTCACTCATTCTGTGGCCCATCCAATGTTCCTTCTAAGTTTTCCCCCAAGTGCATGGAGCCCTACCTTGGTTGCACAGGGAGGGGTGCAGAGGCATCACTAGGGTTTGCGTCACCCGCTGTGGTAACTCATGGTGTCACCACTATTCACGTTTATTTATTTTAATATATAACAGTACAGGTCACCCAACAAATCAGTAACCCAAAAAAACCAGTGGCCAACTTGATAACGCTCACTCAACTGAATAAGAGTTCTAGTATTAGATCTGACACATAGAAACTCATACTAACACCTTAATGGTTCCATGCTGTGTCAAAATAACACCACATTGGTTTTCAGAACAATTATTCTCATTGGGCTAAGTATTAACTCAGTTTGCAATCAAGAGTGGAAAAGCCCTTGAGGGCAGGAGGGGTTCCTTACTCCTTTCTCTTCCTGCTTTTTGTCATATCGGAATTGCCCCCACCCCACTATGGGTTTCGCATTCATGGGGGGAAGACAGCTTGGAGAGAGTGAATTTCAGTGGACAAATACAGACGAAGAAAAGCTATACATTTCTCTAGTCAAACTGGCAGCCTTTTGTGGCTGCAGCTCAACAAAATCTCAACCCAACCAAATCCTTGCATCTCCCACATAATGTGTAATGTTTGGCCCTAAGAAGCAATCTTTAAAAGGGATACTGAAGTTGATCAAAAGGTCTATCATGCCTCTTTCTGTGAATACTACTTGCTCCTGAATAGCTCAACATTTACCACTGCAAATATTCCCGAAGGAATTCCCAATGCTATAAAACAATATGTTTGGCCATCATCAGATCTGCATTCTGCTGGCATATTGCACCCTTAGGATTGGGTCATCAGTTTGAATAGGGAAGGGGTTTTTCACAAACACCCTTTCCCTCCTCATCTCTAATCCCCTCAGTCAAACCCTCTCCAAAGGCTGTTGGCCAGTGTCTTTCCTCCTTGGTGTCCCCCCCCCCTAAACAGCAACTGACATACACATTTGGGGAAGGCCAAACCCTCTTCTCACAATAGGGACTCCACTTGCATGAGTGACCCAGGGTCTGGCATTGCCCTAACATGTGCACTGGCCGCAGCACTCTTTTGGCACCATCAGCAAGGACTCTTGGCTCCTTGGTTCCCACAGAGCTGGCTGAATCATCCCACCCAGGGGCAGAATCCCAAAGCTTGCCCAGAGGCTTGCCCAGGTCTGCTGTGGTCCCTGGACAGAGTACAAAGCGGCTTCTTTTGCCTTTCATGCCTTATAGACTGTAATTATGGAACATCAGAAAGGGTAGAAACTGCACAAGTATCAGGACCAAAAATAAGAAAATGTCCTTCTGCTGAGACCAGAAAGAATTGTGCTTACACTGGCTCAATCATTCCAATCCTATCCTGCACAGTGCGGGGCTGCTTACGCGATGGACACTACATCCTGCAGGCCGACTGGGGAGCAGGCCGGCCAGGAGAAGTAAGTAAAGAAAACATTTGCTTATCTGTCTGGATACTCTGTGATCCCCTATATGGGCCTACTGAGATCTACGCCAGCTCTTTTACTGGCGTAGAACTGTTAGGCCAAAGGGGGCTTGACATTCCCAGGACGGGGGGATAGGAGTTGGGTGGACGCCGCTGCCGCTGAGATCCAGCCCATCCCGTTCCCATCCCAGCCTGATCCCCACCCTGATCCACCCCCACCGCCATCACAACCATGCTGACGGCTTTTGCACCAACAACCAATGGAGAGGGTGCCGTGTTGGCGGAACGCACAGAACACTGGTGGACCTCGGGGTCCGCCAGCATACTTCATGGATATGATTGGGCTGTTATACTATTAGGAACCTTCTGCCTTCAGTAATAAATACATTTTTTTCTCAGCGCTTGATTATATGACTTATCTTTTGCCTCTGAAGAAGAGCCTCCCAGCTCAAAATACATGAGACAGTCATGAGCTTATAGGAGCGTGCATTCTATAATGAAAAATCCTCCAGCACTTTGGTGTCTCCTTTCTTTTTTCTTAGTTTGTAGAAGTTCTGGTTTCCCCTCTTTTTATTATTTTTATTTTTTTATTATTTTCTTGCTTCTTTTAGAGACTCCTGCAATAACACAAGAGGCCTCTGAAAGAAGCCCATTCAGAGATGGGAAAGTTGCCTGGAAAGCCCCCATAGTTGGAAACCTAATAAGAACATTTTATATGAGGATATCAAACACTATATAATCCAGACAAATATAGTATACTGTATATTGTATAACACAGATAGACTCGTCATATCATCTCAACAAAAAGTGGGTGCTTTTCAAGAGACACATTACACACGTTCAGGTGTGATTCAACCACTGTTGCATCTTGCAGCACACATGAGTGAACACGTCCTTAGGCCTTTGAAACTGTCCTAATACTGAGTCAGGCGATTGGTCTATCTTGCGCAGTGCTGTCTACTCTGATTGGCAGCAGTTCTCCAGGTGCTCAGGCAGAGAGGGATCCTCACCAGCCCTTCTAGGAGATCCTGAAGTCTGAATGTGGAACTGCATGAAAACGTTATGCTCTATCACTGAGCAATGACCTCTCGCCATATAGGTTGGTAGTAAAAGAGAATAAAGAAACATTTGAACACAGCTGAACCCACGCGGTTCAACCCACAGATTGCAAAACTGGAATAACACTGAAATTCACACACCCTGAGTGAAATAATTATCATTAAAGACAGTGTGGTGCAATTACAAACAGGGATGAAGAACTAACGTGCTTAGCTTTAGAATAACATAGAAATATTGAGATTTACATGCTTACCTGATAGGTTGCAGCCTCCTCCTTAACAGTGTTAGAATCTCCTAAGATTAACAAAGGATTTGGGTTTTCGGGAGCCTGCTGTGGTGTCAGGGTATTTGTACAGCTTCCAATTGGAAAAAGAATCTGGCTTTTCCGAGAGCCTGATGTCAATGAAACCTCATGGCAATAAGATCGAAGAAATGCTCGGACTCCATCAATGCCCACAAACTGTGAAGCTGGAACTCCATGGAAATTCATGCTCCCAGAGTCACACAGCTGTGAATTTCTCCATTTGCGAAGTCTCAGTGCCAATAGTACAAGAAGGAATGCAAAGAAAAGGCAAGAGACAAAGGCCACAGCAATCACCAGATATAATGTGAGGTCAGATTGCGGGTCTGCAGAAACTGCAATGTTGCTTAGATCAGTCAGTATGTCAGGGATGCTGTCAGCCAGCACCACGGTGATGGTGACTGAGGCGGAGAGAGATGGCTGCCCATTGTCCTTCACTGAAACCACCAGGCTTTGCTTGAGGACGTCTTTCTCCAGGAAGAACCGGGTCGTCCTGATCTCCCCAGTGTGGAGTCCTACAGTGAAGAGTCCTGGCTCTGTGGCCTTGATCAGCTGATAGGAGAGCCAAGCATTCTGGCCAGAATCTGCATCCACAGCCACCACCTTAGTGACCAGGTAACCTGGCTCAGAGGAGCGAGGGGCCAGTTCTACTCCAGTGGAGCCGTCAGTGGGAGGGGAAGGGTACAAGATTTCTGGAGCATTGTCGTTCTGATCCAGAATGAAGAGAGTCACTGAGACGTTGGAACTGAGTGGTGGGGAGCCTCCGTCCTGGGCCCTAACCTGAAATCGAATCTCCTGAAATTTTTCATAATCAAAAGGGCTCAAGGCATAGACAACCCCTGTCTCTGAATTAATGGAGAGATAGGATGAGAGAAGAGAGTTTCTCACTTGGCCTTCAATGATGGAATAACTCAGTCTGGAGTTCTCTGCCCAGTCTGGATCCTTTGCTTCAAGGGAAAAAATTGAGGCTCCTCTTGGATTATTCTCTAGGACATAAAAACTGTACACTGACTCTGCAAAGGCAGGAGGGTTGTCATTTGTGTCTAGAATGTGGAGTGATAAAAGGGTAGACATAGAGAGTGGTGGAGTCCCATGATCAGTAGCTGTAATAGTAATATTGTAGGCTGCTACCTGCTCCCTGTCAAGGTTACTGTGTGTCACTAAACTATAAAAGTTATCAATGGATTTCTTTAGCTGGAATGGGAGCTTGTTGGGAATCGAGCATGTGACTTCGCCGTTTATTCCTGAATCTTGATCTTGTACATTCAGAAGGGCAATAACTGTTCCTGTTGGTGAGTTCTCATGGATGGTACTCATGAAAAAGGTAATTGTTAATTCAGGTGCATTGTCATTCAGATCGATAATTATAACAACAACTTTTGACCAATCACTCAACCCTCCTCCATCCTCGGCTTTAACCTCAAATTCATATAAAGACGATTCCTCATAATCAAGCTTCCCCATCAGAGTTATTGTACCAGTCGTTGAATTTAAAAGGAATATTTTGGAGTCTTTCTCTGTGATTTTTTTGAACGAGTATTTTATTTCTCTGTTTAGTCCTTCATCCAGATCAGTGGCTTTTACAGTGGTCACAGTGGATCCTTTAGGAATGTTCTCCTTGACACTCACTTTATAGACTGGTTGGGTAAAAACTGGCGCATTGTCATTTGCATCCAAAACA
The DNA here is from genome assembly GCA_026170595.1 of Plestiodon gilberti rubricaudatus. Taxonomy (NCBI): domain Eukaryota; kingdom Metazoa; phylum Chordata; class Lepidosauria; order Squamata; family Scincidae; genus Plestiodon; species Plestiodon gilberti. Next base: position 100,420,329 of record JANXHW010000004.1, on the reverse strand, counting down.
ATGACTTGGATTTCAGCAGTGCCAGATCTGACTGGATCACCCCCATCAGTCGCTGTAAGGATTAGATCATAAACCGATTGTTCTTCTCTGTCTAGCGATTTTTCCAACACCAGCTCGGCATGCCTGGCACCATTTTCTCCTATCTGAACATCCAGAGAAAAATGGCTACTCCCTCGGAGTTGGTAGCTCTGTATAGAATTCACGCCCAAATCTGGATCTTGAGCTTCAGGAAGAGGAAACCGAGATCCCGATGTAGATGCCTCACTGATTTTCAGTTTCTTTTTCCCTGATGAGAACTTGGGGGCATTATCATTGATGTCAGTAATTTCTACTTCAACTCTATAGATCTGTATTTTGCTCTCAATAATAACTTGGAAATTTATAATGCATGTTTCTGCCCTTTCACAGATTTCCTCTCTATCTATTCTCTCAGAAATTTGTAAATGACCACTATTGAAGTTCAAAGCAAAATATTGAATCGTACCTGTCCTGGTAACAAGCCGGAGTCCGTGTTCTGAAAAATGTTTTCCATCCATTCCTAGATCCTTTGCGATATTCCCCACAAAAGAGCCTTTTTGCATCTCTTCAGGAATGGAATAGTGGATCTGTCCAGAAACCACATTCCAAACAACTGCCAATATGAGGCATTGTAGAATTCCCTCTTTATAGCTCCACAGTTTCTGAGTGTTTTCCATTCCTTTGCAACAGCACAGCTGCCACTAGCTCTGGCTCAAAAGCTTTTGTGTCTGTAATTGATATTCTTTAAAATAAAAATTGCCTCCGTTACACTCCTCTCAATGCTGATACATGTACCATTAACATGTCGGTTGTTTTGCTCTTATCTGTTAGAGAATTGAAAGGCTGGGTTGTTGGAATCTCTGAGTGCATTTATTTGCAATCCTGGTGAACAGCGACACCCAGAGTCTCGACTGAAAACTGAAGAGGATTTTTTTCCTATCATGGTAGTCTCAGATTTGCATTATGAGAGTCTGTTTGCCTTCAGTATGGACAAAATATAAGTCTGAAGTTTCACCAGTGGCGTAAATCAGTAAAAATTACTCTGAAGCAACAGTATTTCTGTCCTAACAGCAAGCAATATGGCTTCTGAGAAATTACTGGCCTGGTCAATGATAATAATAATAATAAAAGACTGATAGTTTGTCCATGCACCTCTGCACATAAAAAACTGTGAACACACACACACACACACACACACACACACACACACACACACACACACACACACACACACACACACACACACACACTATTATGCTTCACCTATTTTAATAAAATCGGTCACTCAATGGAGCCTGATGGCTAACTACTCATCCTGATACTCCATGCTAGAATTTGCTTGCATAGTTGCACAGCAGATGGATCTATAACCTGCCAAATTAAACAGAACTTTTCTCGTGGATCTAATGGTGTCACTTGCCCTATCAAAGCTTAAATAAGTGGGTTTTTAAATTATATAATACCACTGAGTATTTTCTCCATCAGCCATTAATCTGGGCTCTTGTGTGCAGATGTGTTTAATTGTACTAAACAATTTCTATGCATAGATATGTCCATGTGATATCCATGAGATAGGTATGTCCGAGGTAGAAACTTGTGTTCAAAGCTACATAAATACACATTATTATTAGAGGGGCAGTCCAATCCAGCGTAACTCCCCGCGCAGCGATGCAGTGGTGCCAATGCAGTGTCCACTGTATCCCACAGGGGAATTTAAGGGAACATTTGTCCCCTTGTCCCAGGGTAAGCCCCAGCTGCCGCCATGAGTCAACTCACACCTGCGCCAGTAATATCAATGGTGCAAGTCTGAGTTGACCCGTGAAGGTTGATCAGGCCTACCCCTTTCCTGAGCCAAATTCACCCTCCACTTCCTCCACCTCCTCCCCATTCCACCCTCCTTCTGCCCCATTCCACCCCTTCCCCACCTCCCTCCAAACCTCTGCGTGGCCTTACGAGCACCCGCGGGCATTCTTGGTCTGTATTTGCATGGACCTGGCCATTTGCCTCTTCCGGTGGCAGCGAGGCCGCATGCTCCAGTGGTGTTGCATTGTACCAGCACACCAAGGAACCACACAACATCTCCACACCAGCAAGATGTTGTGCCCTTTGCCAATACAGCACATATCTCCTGCATTAAGCATCCCAAAATGTTGAAATTGGAGCTGCCTCAGGAACCCCAAGCCGATGTCTCTCCCTCCCTTCTGCAAGCAAAGATCAATGTTATCTCCTGCAGATATAACAGTGTCCACTGTATCCTGCAGGGGAATTTTGGCACGTTGGGGCCTCCTTGGGGTAAGTGAACATTTTGGGGTAAGGGAACAGAGTGGCAAACAACATAATGTGGTAGAAAAGATTTCAGCACACATGTTCTGTGCTCCTCAAGCCAGTCAGCCTAGAGAGTCTGGTGTGGAGGGAGACTCCACACAGCACAATAGTACACCACATTTTTCAAGCAGAAGTTCCCAGCTTCAATCCTTGGCATCTGCAGGTATGCTATGAAAACCCCTGCCTGAAACCTTGGAGATGTCTGTGTAGACATTACTGAACTAGATGGACCAGATGTCTGACTCTAGAAGGCAATTTCTAGGCCAGCGGAGCGCTTGCTTCGCCAGTCTAAACATAGGCAGGATTGTGCTGTAAATGTGGTACACATGTGAATCCAAGCCACAGTGGACTTGTAGCATCCACCTCTTCAGCATGATCATTTATCTTTCCATAGGTGGCCCATAATCACCAGAGATTTCGTTGCAAAGCATCAGGATTTTCATGCAAGGACATTTGTTGTTCATGAATCCTTTGAATGAACAGAACTGGTAGCAATCATGCAAAGTGCCATTTTCAAGCGTAAGTGTCAACAGGAATCAGATTGATTGGCATTCACCATTGTAATATATCAACCACTGATAAAATCTGAGTCACTGAATTGTTTGTTTAATTCTGGATCTTAAAGATTAATATCTTTACAGATAAAATAACGTTAAAACTTGTTTTAAGTACTTGTTTCCTAAACGTATATCTCAATCTTCCTCCAAGGAATTATCACACATAGAAGTTTTTCCTCCCCCCCCCACCCCAAACAACACTGTGAAGTAGAAGAGTCTCATTGGCGGCAGACGGCTCAAAATCTTGACTGGTCCAAGGTAACCTAGTGAGTTTTCTGACTGAGGAGGGATTCAAACCCAGATTACCTTCATCCAACTCCAACATGCAAACCAAGATATTGTTTCACTGGGAGAGGTTACTCCAGGTTATTGTTGCAAATAAGTTACTGTCTGTTATCCTTCACCAAAATGGCTTCTTGGTGTTTTACAGCATCTTTTTCCCACAAGGGTCCCAAACTGTTTTGGTCTCCTTCATATGACTGAGCGGCAAACAACTCTGGCTTTGCACTTTGGAGTGAATGGTAGCCAGAAATTAGTCTACTTGCCAGAAAGCCTGAGTCAAGTTTCAGACATTTCATTGAAGGAGTCATTTTATTATGTGACTCTTCTTAGAGAAGGAACTGTGGAATGGGAGGGACAGTAACCTCACTGCTTTCCCCCAAAACTGAAGCCTCTGATTGGCTCTATCAGCCAGTCACTAGCTGCTCTTAGAGCTGGCCACATGATCAATCTCTACCAGTGCCCAGTAGCGGAGGGACAGGGGGCGATCCGCCACCGGCCAGCAAGCAGGGGGCATCTTACTGGCAGCGGTGGTGACAAAATGGCGGTAGCGGCAATAAGATGGTGGTGGCAAAAAAGGCAGCGGTGGTGCCTTTGCGGCGGCAGCAAAGGCGGCGGAACACAATAAATAAACAATCTATTTCAGTTCTGATTCACATTACAAAAGCCAAAGTCTAAGGACCATTTCCAGGGCAATCGGTAGAGAAACAAATTAAAGAAATTAAAGTAAAACTGACTGATTTTCTAATTTTTAGTTAGATTCATGTTCACCCTAGTTTAAATATCAGGGGTATCAACCAAGTGTACGTCTGTGTAAAATGATATTGATTTCAAGGGCATATAGAGATTACTGTCCCTGGATTATATGTTTCTATGTTTTCCAAGACAAATCAGGGGAAAACTACTTAAAAAAGAAGTGCTCCATTAAGAAACTGAAAAAAAGAGATTTTTACTCACTTGACCTAAATCTGGATCTTCACAACCAAGATTTAAATCATCAGACCCGGGGATATGATCTTGTGCCTCAAACGTCTGTTGGCTAATCATGGTATTGGAACAATTTCCTTTGGGAAAGTTTATTTGGCTTTTCCCTGAGCCCAGGGTCAGGGAAACATCATGGCAGTAAGAGTGAAGAAAAGCCCGAACTCCATCAATCCCCATAAACTGTGAAACTGGAACGCCATGTAAAGTCCCCATTCCTGAGTCACACGGTTGAGAACTTCTCCACCTCTGCAACCTGATGGCCAGTAACACAAGGAGGAAGGTGAAGAACAAGCAGGAGACAAAAGCCACAGCCACCACCAGGTAGAACGTGAGGTCAGACTGAGGATCTACAGGAGCTGAGATGCTGCTCAGGTCTGAGAGGATTTCAGGGATGCTGTCAGCCAGCACCACGGTGACGGTGACTGAGGTGGAGAGAGGTGGCTGCCCATTGTCCTTCACTAAAACCACCAAGCTTTGCTTGAGGACATCCTTCTCCAGGAAGAACCGGGTTGTCCTGATCTCTCCAGTGTGGAGTCCTACAGTGAAGAGTCCTGGCTCTGTGGCCTTGAGCAGCTGGTAGGACAGCCAGGCATTCTGGCCAGAATCTGCATCCACAGCCACCACCTTAGTGACCAGGTAACCTGGCTCAGAGGAGCGAGGGGCCAGTTCTACTCCAGTGGAGCCGTCAGTGGGAGGGGAAGGGTACAAGATTTCTGGAGCATTGTCATTCTGATCCAGGATGAAGAGAGTCACTGAGACATTGGAGCTGAGTGGTGGGAAACCTCCATCTTGGGCTTTGACCTGGAACCGAATCTCTTGAAACTCTTCATAATCAAAGGAGCTCAGGGCATAGACAACCCCCGTCTCTGAGTTAATGGAAAGGTATGAAGAGAGTGGGGAGTCATTCATTTGACCTTCAGTGATGGAGTATGTTATTCTTTGGTTCTCCTCCCAGTCTGAATCATCTGCTTTGAGGGAAAATACAGAGGTCCCTTTCTGATTGTTCTCTTCAAGGGAGAAAATGTAGGCTGAGTGGCCAAAAAGAGGAGGGTTGTCATTCTTATCTAAAATCTGAAGTAGGATAATTCTAGAAGAAGACAGAGGTGGAATGCCTTGATCTGTAGCTGTGACAGTGATGTTGTAGGCCCCCACCTGCTCCCTGTCCAGTGCTCTAGCAGTGACTAACGTATAATAATTATCAAATGTTTTATTGAGTTGGAAAGGAAGATTAGAAGGAATAGAGCATAGGACTTCTCCATTCTTTCCCGAGTCTTCATCCTGTACATTCAACAAGGCAATGGGAGTTCCTACCTGAGAGTCTTCAGGAACTGAGTTGGTCAGAGATCTGATAGTTATTTCAGGTACATTATCATTGACATCACTTACTATAATCACAGCTTTTGATATATCAACCAGTCCTCCCCCATCTGTGCCTTGAACTTCCATTTCATACAGTGCAGAGTCTTCGTAATCCAGTTTCCCCACAAGAATTATTTCACCAGTCTCAGAGTTTATGTGAAAAGTCCGAGAAGCCTTGTCAGATATTTTTTTGAATGAGTATGTTACTTCTTGGTTGGTTCCTTCATCCAGGTCAGTGGCTTTTACGATGATTACCGTGTATCCCGTGGGCACGTTTTCTGCAATGCTTACTGTGTAGACAGGTTGACTAAAAACGGGAGTGTTGTCATTTGCATCCAGGACAATAATATGGATTTGGGTAGTGCCAGATTTGGCTGGACTTCCTCCATCAAAAGCAGTGAGGACAAGATCATGCACACTTTGTTCCTCTCGGTCCAAAGATGTCTCCAAAACAATTTCTGCATACTTCACAGCATCCAGTCCAGTTTGCACATCCAGAGAAAAATATCTACTTGCACTAAGTTTATAACTTTGGACAGAATTAATCCCAAAGTCTGGATCTTGGGCGTCATGCAAAGGGAATCTGGTCCCAGCTTCTGTTGTTTCACTGATTTTTAACTGGAGTTTATCTGATGTGAAGCTTGGGGCATTATCATTAATATCAGTGATTTCTATTTCAATTCTGTAAATTTTCATTGTACTGTCTATAATAACTTCACAACTGAAGAAACATATTTCCACCCGGGGACAGATCTGTTCTCTGTCTAGTGTCTCCTTAATGTATAAATGACCACTCTTCTTATTTAAAGCAAAATATTCTGTCTTACCTCTGCAAACAAAGGTGACTCCATGATGTGAGAAATCTTTTATATCCAGTTCAAGATCCTTTGCAATATTCCCCACAAAGGAACCTTTTGGCATTTCTTCAGGAATCGAATAATGAATTTTCTCAGAAACAGCCTCCCCACTGATACAAAACATGGTGATGAAAATGAAAATTGGAGTATTGTAGTCCCAAAGACAGAAATACCCTTTTGTGAAAGCCATTCCTCTTTGTATTACTGTTGTCTCCTTATCCTCGGTCCTAAGTGTGAGTGCTCTGAAATTATCTTGTGCTCTGAAATTATCAAGAAAAGAAAATTCATCAGCTAATCCAAAGGGCCGTTTCCTAGAGCTTCCTTTTGGTTCAGCACAAATGGCTTCTCTCCCCTTTCTGTATTCTTCTAGGTTGAGCAGCAGAGCTGAATTGGCTGAACCTCTCAGTGCCTTCCTCCGCCTGATTGGTGAACAACAGCGACACCCAGAGTCTCAGTCAAAAACTGCTCTATCGAGCTGTTCCACTAAGTGTCTGCATTTTGCTCTTTTTATTCAGACATGGCTTGTTCCACTGTAAGCAGATTTCAGTGATGATCACCAGAGAAGGTGTGGCGTGAAATGCTTCAAAGAATATCGCTTTACATTATAATGAAGCAGAATTAGTGCATCTTGTTCCTGTTGCAATGCATTTGTGTGTTAATTTTATGTGCAAATACTCACCAGTGACATTGGTATCAGTTTTCTACAAACGACTATCCTCAGTAATTCATTGAACTGTCATGTCTCCTTATATGTTTCTGAAGAAATATGTTTCTTCAGTTGTGAAGTTATTATAGACGGTACAATGAAAATGTATTTTATTTCACATTTTTATACCGCCCTTCCTCCAAGGAGCTCAGAGTGGTGTACATATTTCCTCCCCTCCTTTTGTCCTCACAACAACCCTGTGAGGTAGGTGGGGCTGAGAGATAGTGACTGGCCCAAGGTCACCCAGGAAGCTTCGTGGCTGAGCGGGGATTTGAACCTGGATCTTCCAGGTCTAAGTCCGACTCCCAAACCACTACACCATCCTGGCTCACCGTCATGTCTCCTTGCCGTGCAGGCACTACTGTTGGCTTAATTTTTTATAGGGACCCATGGGGTTCAGTGCTTCCTTGGGAGTGCTTTTTTCCCCAGACAGCCCTCCTCTGCCTGTAGCCTGAGATGGTGGCAGTGGATACAATTCACCAAGGTTTTTCCCCATTCAGGTGCTAGTCCAGTGTAGGAAAAGTGGGAAACAGGAAGATGCGTGTATATGTGCATTTGTGCTGGCCACTAGGCACTACTCCCCTTGGTCAGTTTGTCTTCCCCAAGAGTCCTTTTCCATGACACTGCTGTTCAACCAAATGTAGTTCACAAAGCAGTTTCCGTAGCAAAATAAATCAATAAATGGTTCCTTGTCCCCAAAGGGCTCACAGCCTAAAAAAAGATGCAAAAGAAACACCAGCAACAGCCACTAGAAAAAGACACCATGCTGGGGTGAGTGGAACAGTTGCTTTCTCCCAGTTGCTAAATCTAAAAGGACACCACTTTAAAAGGTGCCACTTTGCCCCGTTAGCAGAGGTACTATGGTCCAATCTACGTGTCAACACATACAAACTACTCACCACAAGCAGGCACAGCACATGTAGTTATTTTAAAGGCTGTTGTCTGCCCAACAGTTGTGTGGCTTCACCAAAAGCCACTGGCGTCGCTGCAGAGGGGGGCGGAGCTCTAAGTTCCGCCACAGTCCGACCCTCCTTTACGAAGCGGCCCCGCCCCCTCGCCTGCACGAAGCGGCCCCGCCCCCTCGCCTGCATGAAGCGGCCCCGCCCCCTCGCCTTCGGAACCATTCAAGGCGGTGAAAGCAACGTGCAGCTCACCACCTTGAATGGCTCCGAAGGTGAGAGGGCGGGGCCGCTTCATGCCAGGTGCAAGGGAGTGACAACGGGAAACAGGTTATCTTGTTGTGTTGTGCTCCCTGAGGCATCTGGTGGGGCCACTGTGTGATACAGGAAGCTGGACTAGATGGGCTTTTGGACTGATCCAGTAGGGCTCTTCTTATGTTCTTATGTTCTTATGCACCGGTGTAACGGAGGGTCGGACCGCGGCGGAACTTATAGCTCCGCCCCCCCTGCAGCGACACCAGTGCCAAAAGCAGTGAGGATAAATTCATGGTCCAAAGTCACCCAGTGAGCATCATGGCTGAATGGGGATTTGGAAGCTGGCCTCCTTAGTTTCACACTTGAACCACCATATCAGACTATCTGTCACTCAGGAACAGTCATCAGGGAGCCACAATTGGCTGTTGAGTGTATACAATATGGCAAACCTGGGTTCCAAGCTTCATTATGTGGCCCTAATGCAGCAACTTCATATAAAACATGACATGGATTGTCCACATCTTGCATTGTCCACATCTTGCATCAGATAAAGTGAACTACCACCTAAATTCACCTAGTAACAGCACAATCCGACTTAACTTTTGTGCCAGTGTAACCAGCGGCGCAGCGAGAACGGGAGGCCCCAGAACGAAAAAGGGATTCAAATCCCCTCCAAAAGAGGAATTCAAAGGGGATTTGAATCCCTTTTCCGTTCTGGGGCCTCCCGTTCTTGCTGTGCCGCTGGTTACACTGGCACAAAAGTTAAGTTGGATTGCGCTGTAAGTTATTCAAAAGGGGCTGCAGATACTTCCTGTAAGCACATAGCTCAATTATTTTTCTGAAATTGGCATTTACACCATACATATCAAATTTCACTTCCTAAGAAATCTCCATTTCAGATTTTTTATTGTACCCAGATCCAGTGCTGCACCTAACAGTCTTATATATTCCCTATATAGTATAACGTGCCAGCGCTGTATGCACAGAGATTGTTCTGTACTATATTCAAACTCAGACGGAGGAAAATCATTTCCGTTTTCCTGGAATCTGAGGATAAGCCAATGTGACAAGAATATGGCAAAGAGAATAACCTTTGTAGTCTAGCATTAGTATGACTCTACATGCAAGAGGGCCAGGATCAACAGACTGGAAGCACTTGGGAAGCCCCAGTCATTTCATAACACAGCAGCCTGTATCATAGTCAAGATGAAGGCAAATGAGAACAAAGTGATGGCCTTAGGTCAAACTGTCATTTACAGCGAAATCCTAATTGATCTGGCCGGCGGCCCAGAACCGCCCGCCAAATCCCATTCCTGCTCAGGACCGCCATGTAGTGGGCCGGAGGTCTACTCATGGAAGGGGACCCAGTGAGACCCCTTCCCCGGGTGTACATTGGGGCCGGCCCTATCAGCCTCCTTGGATTTCTTCCAGCTAAATAACTGGCGGAAGTAGGAGGAGGCCGTGTAACAGCCAAGCTGGCCCGGCAAGGACGGGGATATGTCCGACGCCATCTCTGCCCCCTCCCGGGCCGGCTTGCCCAATGGACCCCGTCCCTCACCACCCAGACCGCCCATGCGGCCACCAGCGGGAGCCTTACCTGTCTCCGGCAGCCGCATGGTCGTCCTGGCGGTGGAGTGAGGCGCAAAGTAGGCACAAACGTGCCTTATGGCACGTTTGCGACAGCTTCTGGTGCCGGAGCGCACACTCCAGCGCCGGAAGTTTAGTGTGGATTTCACCCTTAGAATGATGTTTTGAATCACCTCGAAAGTGGTTGTGAGGAATGGATCATGAATCCTTTACTCCTAGCAGTCCAGAGCTTCTGCAAGCATTCCTTCTGTACCTTGAAAACCAGAGGCCCCAGTCTGACCATTATAAAAGAGTGTTCATTGATGCTGAGTTTGTCATTCTGAAGAGATCCATCTCAGATAGGCCTCTGTCCATACATATGGACCCAATGCTGTGTAGCCTCACATGGTTTTGAGTCCAGTTTATCTTACTGGAAGTTGCAGAATTGCCATTCATTGATCTGTGATTTGAATATCAGTCAAGTACTGTAGAATTCAGGAGTTTTTCTTCTTGCCAGAGTTTTTCTCCCTACGTATCCTCTGTAAGGGTGGCCAGCGGGTGGCGCAGTGGGTTAAACCGCTGAACCATGAGCTGTCGATTGAAAGTTCGGCAGTTCGAATCCGCGATGGGGTGAGCTCTCGTTGCTTGGCCAGCTCCTGCCAACCTAGCAGTTCCAAAGCATGTTAATGCGAGTAGATAAATAGGTACCGCTTGCAGGAAGGTAAACAGCACTCCGTGTTCCAGCCGCATGCTACGTGCTGCGGCAAGGAGAGTCATGCCGGCCACATGACCACGGAGGCGTCTTCGGACAACACTGGCTCTTCGGCTTTGAAATGGGGATGAGCACCACACCCTAGATTCAGACACGACTGGACTTAATTGTCAGGGGTCACCTTTACCTTTTTATCCTCTGTAAAGTATGTAAATGGTCCTTTACAGGCAGAATATTTTAAAGGTAGAATACTGAATTCTGCTTCTAAACACATTCCCTAACTGGAATGATCTCCAATACCAGATTCTTTATTGTGTGTTTTTTTTGCAAAAGAAACTTCATATCTTTAAGTACTGAACAATAGATATGCCTGAGCCGGAACCCACCTTTCAAAAGCAACTAAAGCAAAAATGAAAAAGACTCACACTTTGAAGGCCCTGTGTATTTTCTATTTTAGTTCATTGAGGACACAGCAGATAAGATACGTCTCAAGCCGACGATAAGATACGTCTCAAGCCGACGTACATACGGGGCGGTGGGAAAAGGGCTGCCGAGCCCGGTAGAGGGCTGGGGATATTGACATAGCTCGCCGCCGATATTCCCACCCCCTCCCGACCCAGATTTTTGTTTAATTGAACAGTAAAATCAGAGAAAGACCTCAGTGAGCATTGCTTGGTTCTCCAAGCTCCTCCAGTGCAGCACAACACAATACAGAGAAAACCATTTCTTTTAATTGAACAGCAAAATCAGAGAAAGACCTCAGTTAACATTGCTTGGTTCTCCAAGCTCCTCCATTGCAACGCAACAAAACAATAAGAAAAGGATTTTTGGTTTAATTGAACAGCAAAATCAGAGAAAGACCTCAGTGAGCATTGCTTGGTTCTCCAAGCTCCTCCATTGCAGCACAACACAACACTGAGAAAACGATTTCTTTTAATTTAACAGTAAAATCAGAGAAATATCTCAGTGAGCATTGCTTGGTTCTCCAAGCTCCTCCAGTGCAGCACAACACAACACTGAGAAAATGATTTCTTTTAATTGAACAGCAAAATCAGAGAAAGACCTCAGAGAGCATTGCTTGGTTCTCCAAGCTCCTCCAGTGCAGCACAACACAACACTGAGAAAACGATTTCTTTTAATTGAACAGCAAAATCAGAGAAAGACCTCAGAGAGCATTGCTTGGTTCTCCAAGCTCCTCCAGTGCAGCACAACACAACACTGAGAAAACGATTTCTTTTAATTTAACAGTAAAATCAGAGAAATATCTCAGTGAGCATTGCTTGGTTCTCCAAGCTCCTCCAGTGCAGCACAACAAAACAATGAGAAAAGGATTTTTGGTTTAATTGAACAGCAAAATCAGAGAAAGACCTCAGAGAGCATTGCTTGGTTCTCCAAGCTCCTCCAGTGCAGCACAACACAACACTGAGAAAACGATTTCTTTTAATTGAACAGCAAAATCAGAGAAAGACCTCAGAGAGCATTGCTTGGTTCTCCAAGCTCCTCCAGTGCAGCACAACACAACACTGAGAAAACGATTTCTTTTAATTTAACAGTAAAATCAGAGAAATATCTCAGTGAGCATTGCTTGGTTCTCCAAGCTCCTCCAGTGCAGCACAACAAAACAATGAGAAAAGGATTTTTGGTTTAATTGAACAGCAAAATCAGAGAAAGACCTCAGTTAACATTGCTTGGTTCTCCAAGCTCCTCCAGTGCAGCACAACACAATACAGAGGAAACGATTTATTTTAATTCAACAGTAAAATCAGAGAAAGATCTCAGTGAGCATTGCTTGGTTCTCCAAGCTCCTCCAGTGCAGCACAACACAACACTGAGAAAATGATTTTTTTTAATTGAACAGGAAAATCAGAGAAATACATCAGTGAGCATTGCTTGGTTCACCAGTGCACAACACTACACTGGGAAACGGACAAATGAAAATATTTCTTTACCCAGCGTGTAATTCATCTGTGGAACTCCTTGCCACAGGATGTGGTGATGGCACCTGGCCTGGATGCCTTTAAAAGGGGTTTGGACAGATTCATGGAGGAAAAGACCATCACAGGTTACAAGCCATAAGCAACCTCCTGGCTTTAGAAGTAGGTTTTCACTGTGCCAGGTGCAGGGGAGTGGCAGCAGGAAACAGGTTATCTTGTTGTCTTGTGCTCCCTGAGGCATCTGGTGGGGCCACTGTGTGATACAGGAAGTTGGACTAGATGGGCCTTTGGCCTGATCCAGCAAGGCTCTTCTTATGTTCTTATAAAAACGTGGTTTTTTTACAATTGAACAGTAAAATCAGAGAAAGACTTCAGTGATCATTGCTTGGTTCTCCAATGATTTTTTTTTTATTATTGAACAATAAAATAAGAGGAAGAACTCAGTGAGCATTGCTTGGTTCTCCAAGCTCCTCCACAGCACTGACAACTTGATTTTTGGTGCAGCAGCCACTGGAATCAAAACTGAATAGTAATCCAAGTGCAGAGCTTTAGTGGGAGAGAGGAACACTAGAGAGATAGGAAGGCACTGACTCAGCGGCCAAAGAGATCAGAACGATAAGGGGGTTAACTGGATTGGCTGAATCACAGCTAGTTTCTCTCACCCTATAGAGACCTAACAGGCAGAAGTTAGTGCAGCGTTGCTGACTGTGATCTATAACCGGGACATTCCGGGACATTGACGGACAACGTGGGCCCCTGTCCCAGGCTGCAGGTCCCCTAGTTCCTATCTCTCCCAAATTGGAATCTGTTTTTCTTCACACTCCTACCTTGCATCAGTCTTTTCCTTCAGCCAGGAAAAAAATCATCTTCTCAACAGCTCAGATACCTCCCAACATAAGGGCCACTGAGCTACACCAACAACACCTCCTTCTAGGCCATTAATAAACAATCTCAAAAGGAATGGCAGCCACACAACAATATCCTAGAGATAAGTGTGGCTGATGCGTAGGACAGACTTGCTTGCCTGCAGGCTTGAATAGCAATCGCTGACAGGAGGAGCAAGTCTGTTCTTGCATGCTGTTGGTGTTATGCTATATAGCTAATATACCAATATGCTAATAATATATTTATAATATTTTGGGCTTCTGTTGACCCAAGCATTGATCAGGTGCTATGTAAAAGATTCACAGCCCAATCCTGTGTACGATACGGCGACTGGCTAAAGGGCCGGGGCACCTTACTCTATCCAGGTCCCGGGCTGCCCCAAGGCTCCCCGAGTGCACCTCGAGGGAAGGGGACGATTGCCCCCTTCCCCGGGTGTAAGTGTCGGGAGCGTCGAATGTATGTGAGCTCCGGAGCTCGCGTACATTTGTGCCCGCCATGTTAGGCCGGGCTAGACCTGGAGAGGGCTTTGGATATTGGCGTATCCCCCTCACCGCCCGGTACGCCCTCTCCCCGTTCCTGCCCCAGTCGGTGTACCTGTTCTGGTGGGTGTGGGGATGGCGGGGATGCAGGGTAAGGGCTGCCGGCCTCTGCGCCGGCGGTCCTTACTCGTTGGGTGCCGTAAACACACTTTACTGCAATAATAACTGTTGCTGGATCCTATCATTGTGGCAGACATCTCGTGATGCCAAATAGCATTGCAGCACACCTAAAACTTCTAGATTGTTAAAAAGATACGCTAACTTTTCCATTACTTATCCAAGGCATATCTAAAGGGGGTATCCCAGTATTTAATGCAAGTTATTTATAAATAGTATCTTTAGGCGCAAGATGTAACATGACCTGTCCTTGTTATTTAGATCATAGGTACTCTTATCTTCCAAGATATCATTAAAATGTTGCCTAAATTGAATGATTGACCAGAATAATTGAATGAATTGAATGACAATAACTGGAATCAATACAGAAAAAGCTTCATCAGTTACAAGAAGGCAGTTAATTACTACAAATACGTATCTCTTTACATCTTTTACTACAACAAATATAAACAGGCTTCCTCTAAGCTTTGTTATTAAACAAACTTCATTTAATGAGGCTTCAGAAAATGAAATCTCTTTCAAAAAGGGCCAAAGAATTCATTTTAACTTTAAAATAAACAAGCAGGATTAGAAGTGACATGCTTACCTGACAAGCTGATGCTTCTTCCTTAATGTGGTTAGAAGAATCCTCTATGATTAACAAAGGATCCAGATTATCAGGTGCCTGCTGTGGTGTCAAGGTATTTGTACAGCTTCCAATTGGAAAAAGAATTTGGCTTTTCCGAGAGCCTGAAGTCAATGACACATCATGGCAATAAGAGTGAAGAAATGCTCGGACTCCATCAATGCCCACAAACTGTGAAACTGGAACTCCATTGACATGCACATTCCCAGAATCACACAGTTGAGAATTCCTCCACTTGTGCAACCTGATGGCCAGTAGTACCAGGAGGAAGGTGAAGAACAAGCAAGAGACGAAAGCCACAGCCACCACCAGGTAGAAGGTGAGGTCAGACTGAGGATCTACAGGAGCTGAGATGCTGCTCAGGTCTGAGAGGATTTCAGGGATGCTGTCAGCCAGCACCACAGTGACGGTGACTGAGGCGGAGAGAGGTGGCTGCCCATTGTCCTTCACTGAAACCACCAGGCTTTGCTTGAGGACATCCTTCTCCAGGAAGAACCGGGTTGTCCTGATCTCCCCAGTGTGGAGTCCTACAGTGAAGAGTCCTGGCTCTGTGGCCTTGAGCAGCTGGTAAGAGAGCCACCCATTCTGGCCAGAATCCGCATCCACAGCCACCACCTTAGTGACCAGGTAACCTGGCTCAGAGGAGCGAGGGGCCAGTTCTACTCCAGTGGAACCGTCAGTGGGAGGGGAAGGGTACAAGATTTCTGGAGCATTGTCGTTCTGATCCAGGATGAAGAGAGTCACTGAGACGTTGGAGCTGAGTGGTGGGGAGCCTCCGTCCTGGGCCTTGACTTGGAAGTGAATCTCCCGGAACTCTTCATAGTCAAAGGAGCGCAGGGCATGGACAACCCCAGTCTCAGAGTTTATAGAAAGATAGGAGGAGAAATGAGAGTAACTCATCTCACTTTCAATGATGGAATAAGTAACTTTGCCATTCTCTTCTGAGTCTGGATCCTTTGCTTTTAAAGTGAAAATTGAAACTCCAGCTGGAGCATTTTCTGCAACTGAAGAAATGTAGGACTTCTCTTTAAACATTGGTGGGTTATCATTTTTGTCTAATATTTTTATTGGAATGATAGTTGTTGTGGATAGTGGAGGATTTCCCTTATCTATTACTGTGATAGTCACATTGTAATCAGATATCCTTTCTCGGTCCAGGGCTCTGTCAGTCACTAAATTGTAATAATTATCAAAAGTTTTCTCTAAGTAAAATGGTAGGTTCCCAAGTATGGAGCACATGACAACTCCATTGTCTCCTGAATCCCTGTCAATTACTTTTAACATTGCAATTACAGTTCCTTGTGGGGAATCTTCACTTACAGCATTAGTGATGGATGTGACTGTAATTTCCGGTGCGTTATCATTTACATCAGTAATCATCAGCAAAATATTTGCTCGCCCAGATAGACCCCTTCCATCACGGGCTTGAACCTCCATTTCATACAAGTTACGCTCTTCAAAATCCATGTTCTTCCTCACCCTTACTTCTCCAGTCTTGGAATCCAAATGGAAAATATTGGAAGCTTTTTCTGATATCTGCCTAAATGCATATGTTATCTCTGAATTAATGCCTTCATCCATATCTGTGGCACTGACTGTTAACAGCAGGGAATCTACAGGAGTGTTCTCCAAAGCAGTCACTTTATAAACAGACTGCGAAAAAACTGGTGCATTGTCATTTGCATCTTCAACAATTACTTTGATGTGTGCAGTTCCAGATTTCATAGGATCCCCCCCATCACTGGCTGTCAGGATTAAATCATGGACTGCCTCTTCTTCCCGATCCAAGGATTTTTCCAGTACCAACTCAGCATATTTGGCTCCACCAGCTGCCATTTGTACATCAAGAAAGAAGTGTCTGTTAGGGCTGAGTTGATAGCTCTGTAAAGAGTTCACTCCTAAATCTGGGTCTTGTGCATCTGGAAGAAGAAAGCGGGACCCTGTGGCTGTATGTTCTCGGATTTTTAACTGGAATGTCTCTACTTGGAAAGTTGGTGCATTATCGTTAATATCTTCAATTTCAATTTCTACTGTATAGATCTTCATCTGTTCCTGAGCAAATATCTCTAACTTCAATGTACAAGTTAATAGTCCTCCACATATTTCTTCCCTATCCACTCTTTCATGAACACATAAATTACCATTCTGGACATTCAGGGCAAAGTATTGTGTCCTACCTTCGGTAATAATCCGGACACCTCCACGCGAGAGTTGCTTCAGATCCATCCTGAGATCCTTTGTGATGTTCCCCACAAAAGAGCCTTCTTGAAGTTCCTCAGGAACTGAATAATGGATCTGTCCGGAAACTGCTTGCAAAACAGTTACCAAAACAAGGCAGGATAACTCTCTCCTTCCATCCACAAACGTTTGTGCATTAGCCATTTCAACCTCTGCAAAACTTTAATCTTCCTGTCAGTCCATAAATACTAATATTTATCTTCTGATGTGTCTTTTTATTAAAAAAAAAGAGTATTATTAAGCCTTTCCTTTTGTAGTCCTTCCAACAAGATCCTTTCCTTTTTCGTTTAGAGCAGGAGACTAGTATAAAAACCGTCTGTGTTTTTGCAGAGCAATAGGATAACATAGAATATTCTCTCCCTGCTGGTGAACACTGACACCCAATGTCTTAACCAGGAAGTACAGTATTTTAAAAGTTACAAAATATTATCAATACTGTTTTACAAAATAGTGTACATTTTCCTTTCATTTTTATAAGAGGTATAAAAACAAATCTGAGTCTATGCATTTCTTTGACAGTCTCAAGAAAACAAATGTACTATTTTGAAAATGCATCAATTACAGTTAGACATTGTTAGGTATACTCCCCCCCACACCCCTACAGATTGAAATAAAAATAACACAAAATTATCTACATTTTCAGTGTTATCTTATAAAGTCAATAATACAAAGACTGCAAAATGTGTGACAATATTTTACTCAGTCCTTTTTAGTGGGGCCGATCACTCAAATTCAAGATATAATTTCTACTTTCACCTAATTTAAATGGCATACAAAATCCTAATATGCTAATACGCTAACATATCCACATAATTCTCTAATTCAGCACTTCTCAAACTGTGGGTCACATCGTGGTCCAATGCTGAGGTGGTTCACAAGTAGGGCCCAGTCACCTGCCCTTGCCTTCATTTGGCCCCAAATTGGAGCCAAACGGATGCAACAGGAGGCCACTTCTGGGTCACAACTCACCTCCGGAGGCTGCTCCTGTGTTGCACCGGCCTATGACGGTCTCTAGAAGGCCTCCACAAGCCTCGGAAGTCCTCCAGAAGTGACTTTCGAGTCACTTCTGGTTTAGCGAATGCAACTTCTGGTCGCATCCAGAGGTGTTTCTGAGCCTGCAGAGGCCGCCATTCCAGGCCCAGTGCAATGTGGGAGCGGCCTCTAGAGGTGGGCTGTGACACAAGCACCAGAGGACAAGCTGGGTCACCGCTCCAGTAAGCTTGAGAACTGCTAATCTAATTTCATATTATTGTGTAAATACTTTCATTATTATAATCATGTCCATTTTGGGGAGGTTCATTTATAAATGTGTGCATATAACCTGTCCCCAAATGCAAAATAAAGAAAG
This sequence comes from Plestiodon gilberti rubricaudatus, assembly GCA_026170595.1. Lineage (NCBI taxonomy): Eukaryota > Metazoa > Chordata > Lepidosauria > Squamata > Scincidae > Plestiodon > Plestiodon gilberti. The sequence continues at coordinate 100,402,126 of JANXHW010000004.1, read as the reverse complement.
ATAGGAACTGGATTAAGGCCAGAACTTTATTGTTAAATCAGTATGACCTACAGCAAGTGAAATGTAGGATACTCCATTCATCAAAATATAGAAATGTGAATAAACAGTGCAATCCTATGCACACTTGTTTGGGAGAAATGTACCAAATAAATGTATTTAGGATCAGCATGTATTTTTATGCAATACTTCTCTTGAAATTATAATCAAAGGACTGCAAGGCAGTGATGTAGACTTGAGTCTATTGACTCGGACTTGAGTCGGACTCAAGTTGCATCAATGACTTTACTTGGACTTGACTTGGACTTGAAAAAGACGTGAAAGACTCGACTTGAGACTTGGAGCCTTTTACGACAAGTTGAATTTTAATCAGGTTTAAACCTGTTTTCCCCATTAAATAGATAGGGACTCACAACTTGCAACCAAAGACTCTGGACTTGGGGGCAAAGACTTGGGACTTGACTCGAGACCTACTCTAGAAATACTGCAACATAACATTTAAATATCAAAAGTTTGCATCCTTTATATTTTTTCCCCATTACTTCCCAGCAATGACTGTCAGACACAGTCCTTCCATTGTAAAATAGATGAGTACAAATAAGGTGCTCTGAATGACAACATAGAGAAGCTCCCCCACTTTCTCCCTTTAAAGAAAATATCGTAGCTACGCGTTGCAGGTGATACATGGTTAAGCTATGTTAAATGAACTTACAAGTTCACCTGGCACATCCATATTCAAAACCACACTGAAGCACCTCACAGCTCAATGACTGAGGAGAGATTTACACTATATCCCTTAACACATTCAACTTGGTTGTGTTCTGAACATGATAACCACCTTTCTTCAAGCTTTATAACAGAAAATGACTCACCTGCTCAGTGTTCTGTCTTTCGTTATCAATGCTTGAATCTTCTAGAGTTACTAAAGGACCTAATTTAACAGGAGCCTGCTGAGGTGTGAAAGTATCTGCACAACTTCCAATGGGAACAATAATTTGACTCTTTCGGGAGCAGGTGGTTAGTGAACCCTCGGGGCAATAAGAGTGAAGAAACGCTCGAACTCCATCAATGCCCACAAACTGTGAGATAGGAACACCACTGAAATTCACACTCCCAGAGTCAAACAGCTGTGAATTTCTCCAGTTGCGCAACCTGATGGCCAGTAACACAAGAAGGAAGATGAAGAACAAGCAAGAGACAAAGGCCACAGCCACCACCAGGTAGAAAGTGAGGTCAGACTGGGGATCTACAGGAGCTGAGATGCTGCTCAGGTCTGAGAGGATTTCAGGGATGCTGTCAGCCAGCACCACAGTGACGGTGACTGAGGCGGAGAGAGGTGGCTGCCCATTGTCCTTCACTGAAACCACCAGGCTTTGCTTGAGGACATCCTTCTCCAGAAAGAACCGGGTCGTCCTGATCTCCCCAGTGTGGAGTCCTACAGTGAAGAGTCCTGGCTCTGTGGCCTTGATCAGCTGGTAGGAGAGCCACCCATTCTGGCCAGAATCTGCATCCACAGCCACCACCTTAGTGACCAGGTAACCTGGCTCAGAGGAGCGAGGGGCCAGTTCTACTCCAGTGGAGCCGTCAGTGGGAGGGGAAGGGTACAAGATTTCTGGAGCATTGTCGTTCTGATCCAGGATGAAGAGAGTCACTGAGACGTTGGAGCTGAGCGGTGGGGAGCCTCCGTCCTGGGCCTTCACATGGAAATGAATCTCCCGAATTTCTTCATAATCAAAGGAAGATAGAGTATAGACCGCTCCAGTCTCAGAGTTAATAGAGAGACGGGAAGAAAGAAAGGAGTCTCCAGCTACAAGCTTATGCACACTTACCTGGGGATAAGTCCCATTGAACTCAGTGAGGCTTGAATATACTGGCATAGGACTGGGCTGCGCACTATTTCTTTCAAAGATGGAATAAATTATTCTGCCATTTTCTCCACAATCAGGGTCGTGTGCCTTCAAAACCATAATCAACTCACTTCTTTGGTTATTCTCCTCAATATAAAAAGTGAAGGCTGCAGTTTTAAAGGTGGGGGGGTTGTCATTTTCATCCAATATTTCCAGTGGGAAATACGCAGTTGCTGAGAGCGATGGATTCCCTTGGTCGCTTGCTGTGATTGTTATATTATACTCTGAGACCGTCTCCCTGTCCAGGACACCATCAATCTCCAAACTGTAATAACTGTCAAATGATTTCGTCAGTAGAAATGGAAGGTTTGCTGGTATGGAGCAAGTGACCTCTCCATTTACGCCGTCATCTCTGTCATTTATATTGATAAGGGCTATGACACTTCCTAGAGGAGAACCTTCTTCCACCTTGCTGAAAAGTGGTGTAACTGTGATCTCTGGGGCATTATCATTTGCATCTATGATTCTTATTACTACTCTGGCACGGGTAGTCAATCCAGGTTCATCTTGGGCTTGCACTTCAATTTCATGCCATTTCAAATCTTCAAAGTCTATATTTCCAATGGTCGATATTTGCCCAGTAGTAGAATCCAAGTGGAATATTTTGGAAGCTTTCTCTGAAATTTTCCTAAATGAATACGTTACCTTTGCATTTATTCCCTCATCGAGGTCAGTCGCATTCAACATTAGTACTCGGGACCCTTTCGGGATGTTTTCCACAACATTCAGTTCATACACAGACTTGCTAAAAAGAGGAGCGTTGTCATTTGTGTCTACAACAGCAACACAGATTCTGACCGTACCGGACCTGACTGGTTCTCCATTGTCAGCAGCAGTGAGAATCAACTGATGCATTTTTTCCGCTTCTCGATCTAATAACCTTTCAAGGACTAGTTCTGCATATTTGACGCCATCAACTCCAGTTTGTACATCCAGAGAAAAGTGTTTGTTACTACTGAGATGATAGCTCTGGAGAGAATTGATCCCTAGATCTGGATCCTGAGCTTCTGGTAAAAGAAATCGCGCTCCAGGACTTGTGCTTTCGGCAATTTTGAATTCCAACTCTTCTACAGGGAAACTGGGTGAGTTATCATTAATATCTGCTACTTCAACTTTAATGGTAAAAAACTTCATCTTATCCTTGACAAACATTTCAAAATGTAATACACATTTCTCCATCTGGTGGCATACCTGCTCTCTGTCAATTACTTCATTGACAAACAAACAACCATTTCTCAAATCAAGTGCAAAATGCTGCTTCATACCTCTGGAAATTATTTGGATGTCACCACTTGACAACTCCTTTATACGCAGGTCAAGATCCTTTGCAATATCTCCAACAAAAGAGCCTTTCTCCATTTCTTCAGGGATTAAATAATGGATTTGCCCAGAAGCTGCCTCCCATGCACTGAGCAGCACAAAGCAAAGTAGAATTCTCCCTCGATGGCATCGCCTCCTTTCAGCCATTTCCAGATAGACACTGACAAGGTTGCTGTAGAGCTGTACTTACTGAATATTTGGAGAGGGATGCTACAGAACCTCCAAAGATGGCATAAATTCGTCCCACTGCAGATCCTGACACAAAGACTGTGAGTCTGAGCTTTGTGTATTCTCAGCTAAATGAGTAGAGAGCTGGGCTGGCCAGAACTACAAGTCCTCAGTCTTATGAGCAAACAGCGACACTCAGAGTTTCAACCAATAAGTGCACTTCTATTAACCCTTTCCTCTCAATGCTTTTCAGGAAAATAAAAACCCCAATATTTCAAGTAGCAACAGATATGAATTTATAAAGTAGCTGTATATTATATCTAAAAAAAATAAATCCCAATAATATTTTCTTGTCATGTATTCTAACTTGCTTTACAATTTTAAGTCATCCTACAGGAGAATTCAAACTAAAAATTTGTACAAAAATATTTCTGACTATAAATGGTGACTACTGGATTGGTACCAGTTTTCGGGGGAGGGGCCAGACGCAAGCCTTCTGGACTCCTCTTTGCGTGTGTGTCAGCTATCCCCCCCTTCATCTGCTCAGAAATTGGGCAGGAGATGGAGAAGAATCCTCTTTCACATCACTGCTTCAGTGGCTTCCATGAAGGATAACTCCATCTGCTGTGGCTGCTGCTCCCTCTCAACCCCCCCCCCCGAAGTGTTCTCTTTTTTACCGGGTGATAGGAGGGATGAGCAGATGCAGTGGTCCATCTGCCTTATTCCTGGGCACCATTTTAACATGTTCAGATACCCCAGCCCTGACACTATCTTGGGGCCTGGGCACAGTAGCGTAGCTGGCGTTTTTCCAAGGGGGCTCTGGGTGGAACGACATGTCTTAGCCCTGCCCCCCCCCGGAATAGAGTGGAACCAGCATCAAAAGGTCCTCTTGGAAAAACGCTAGCTACGCTACTGCCTGGGCATCCAGGACTTTTAAAATGGCACATGGAAGGAGGTTGCTTCATTCCCCATTACAAAATAAGCAATGTGGATGCTTACCAAGTAATGGAAAGGGGGGAAGAGCAGCGCCAGGCAGGTGAGATGTAGCCCTCTTCAGGATTGTGTGAGCCCTCAGGACACCATGCATGGCCAGCCCCAACCTGTGATGCCACCCCAGTGGACTACAATGCTTAAGGACATTGTTGTATTTCAGCTCTCTTTTAAAACATCAATTAGGGTTTTTTTAGCTTCTTTTGCTGTTATCTTTTTGCTGTCATGACACATTCAAAGCATTTCTCTTTCAAAGTTTTGGATGGATAAGAGGAGCCATGCAATTTTAAAAACCAAAATATAATCTCATTGAATACAATAAAGGCTATGCAAATATTTTCTTATCAAAAAGTAAATCTTTCCAGTCTCTCTCTTTTTGCCTTAATTTCACCTGAGACAAATTCCATTGCATTTTTACTCTTCGGATTTTTACTGCTTTGTTATAGAAAAAGTGGATAGCATAGGGCAGCGTTTCTCAAAGTTCTCCCCGTGAGTAGGGCAATGGTGGTGGCAGCGGTCCCAGGATCGTGCCACCACCGGGGACAAAAGAGGTATTTTTTAGACTTAATGGGGGATACGATCCCCTCCAGAATGTGTGGGGATCCTGCGGCCCTCCCCAAGCCTCCAAACAGCTCCTGAAGTAGGCATTAAAACAGGAGCTGTTTGGAGGCTTGGGGAGACCCGCTGGGGGGCCTGCGTGCCCCCCCCACACACTCCAGAGGACAGCATGACCCCCAGTAAGTCTAAAAGTACCCCTTTTGTCCTTGATGGTGGCACGATTCCAGGATTGCTGCCATTGCCATTGGGGATCACAACGCCCCTTAAAGGGGGAGCACCAGCTCCCGCCTGACATGGTGGGTCACGACCAACCACTTTGAGAACCCCTGGCATAGGGATTCAAACGGCCTCTTCATGTTTCTATGCAATCTAAGTAACTGGACCTGCTGTGGACAGTATAAGTTTATGATCATCCGCTAAAGAAATATGAAGGTGGTTGGGGCAGTGGATTGTTAGAGAGAGCACTCATGTTCAATCTGGCACTATAATTTTGAGGAAATAGTGTTGTATTGATAAGGTTTTTATACATACATGTGTATTTTGGTAATCTGTGGCCAAATGTCATGTATCAAGGGCCATGATCACATCTCACCACCAAACCACCCCCAGCCTGGCCCCAATCCGCCCCCACCACCAATTTACCTGTGGTGATGGATGGTGGTAAAGGTTTTGCCAGCCAGTGTCACCCACAAGTGGCCTTTAGGCCATTGTGCTGGTGGCCACAGCTTGGAGAACAGTGGTGTGGTTGCCATGCCACCAGCCCAGGACTTACGGTGGTAGATCATGAGATCTGGCACCTGAAGGCCTGGATAGGATGGGTCCATAACAGTGCAATCCTATGTGCATGTCTACTCAGAAGTAAGTCTCATTGTGTTAAGAGGGGCAGAGGGGTCTGGCTCAGTCGGTAGAGCCGCTGCCTTGTAAGCCTGAAGATCAGTTGAATGGCAAGTTCGAGACACACCACCGACAAAAAGCTATGAAAGCCTCTGTGAGGAGAGATAAGATCTCCCAGCTGCGTTGGTCGAGTGTGGGAGGCGACGGCCAGTGGAAAAAAAGCCAGACTTCAAAAGGATACCACCTGGAATGTAGTTGTACATGAAATGTAGCTGGACATTTATATATTGTAAAGCCCCCCCCCCATCAGGGGGGTTGGGAAAGCCTGCCCATGTAAACCACCTTGGATTAAAGTCAGAGGAGAAATCCAATTACCAAGAAAGGTGGTGTATAAATACTGTATATTATGAGGAGGAAGAGGAGGCAACAATGGAGGCAGGCACTTCTGCATACTTTGCAAGTCTTGCCCGTCATCGCTCACAGTCTCAGTGGTTTGCTTTCACTTGTTACATATGTAAATCATTGAGCCCTTTTCAGGTCAGTGGGTGCTTGTGCATACCTAGTCTCTTGGGAATTATCCTGCTAATAAGGTTGGTGGTCCTATCAGCACTGTGGTTGATTTCTGTATTGTGGACTTGGACAATTGACACGATCTCAGTTAAAGTACCCTCTTCTGTCCCACTGAGCCACACCAGTTACTTGGTTAGTGGAGGAGTTGGGGGCAAGGAAATAGGCAGGATATCAGTTAGAGTGCAAATGGCAGAAAACGGGCCAAGTCCAATCAAACATGGGTAAAGAAAGCATCCTTCTCTACCACTATTGTGCCCACTCAGTGCCGCCCAATGAATCTTTTCCAAGTGGTGAGAAGACTTTTGCAAACCGCCCCAAAAGATGATGTAGAACCCTTCGAGGACTTCTGTTTTCAATTTTCAGGGTCCATTACAAACACTGGCGTCACTACAGGGGGGGGGGCGGAGCTGTAAGTTCTGCTGAAATCGGAGCTTCCCTTACACAGAGGAACGAAGCGGCCCTGCCCCCTCACCTTCGGAGCCTTTCAGGGAAGCGAAAGCAACGCGCAGGAGACGTGTAAGGGAGGCTCCGATTTCAGCAGAACTTACAGCTCCGCCCCCCCTGTAGTGACGCCAGTGATTACAAATAAAATTGCTCACATCCACTGCAACTTGGAGCCTATGGTTAAGACTAATTCTGGTGGTCACTACGGCTCCATCTTTGGCTACTTTTCAGTTTGCACAACCTAAAGATGTGGATACAGTTTTTGGAGAGGCAAGACCCATCACATGCACTCTTGACCTTTGCCGATCCTGGGCTAGAAGGTTCAGTTACGGGAGGCAGTAAATTCTTCATTGGGGGAAGCTGAGATTCTGGCTATACTTAGGGTGATACCTTTCTGAAGAATGACATCACATATCCCAGCTAATGTTAACAACTATCTCCCTATTTCAGATCTATCTTATGCAGACAAGATGTGGGAGAATATAGTGATGAGCCAGGTTTAGGCTGGGGTTTTTTGTTTTTGTTTTGCTTGTTTTTAAAGGAAACTGATTTAGATCTGGGGTTCTCAATGTACTCAATGCAGCGTACCACCTACATGGTTGCAACCGCATCGAATACCACCAGAAGTAAGCGGTGATAGTGTCATCGCCACTTCCAGGTTTTCAGTCCAGTTTTTGGCGCAGGAGGGCCGCCGGATGTCACACAGGAGGCCAGTAAGAGGCTCCGGGTGGGGGGGGGGTGTTTGCTCACGAGAGGCTTGCCCAAAGTCAGGAGTTTTCATGGAGTTTGTGGTGTCCCAGTGGGGTTCAGGGGGGGCCCAGCAGTCTGAGTACCACCAGAGGTACCCAAAAGTACCACTGGTGGTATGCATACCACCAGTTGAGAATCCCTGATTTAGATAATTTACAGTCAGGTTTTGACCCAGAAATGAAACTGCCGTCGTCGCCCTTCTATATATAGAATAGATGAGATATAGATGAGGAATATGACTCTGTTGATATGACTCCTGAACGTCTCAGCAGCTTTCAAGATCAGTAGTCAAGGGGGTTCTGAGCTGTTGGACACTTGTCCCCTTATCCTTGCAGGACCTCATGTTGCAGGAGATGGAGAAGATGCACAGCAGCGTATCTCCTGGTGCCGTGTGCTATAGTGTGATGAACCCTCTGGGCCTTTCTCCCATTCAGAGTTCAGTCCTCAGGACAGATGAGGAGACTAATGGGGGGGGGGAGTTATAAGAAGTTTATCTGCTAACCCTCATCAACACAGAAATGCTGTAACAGTTCTAGCCCTTATTGAGCAGTATCTGTGATGGAATAGGTTCAGAGACCAAGAAAAGTAGGTACGTAGGGTTGCCAACCTTCTTATTGTAGCAGGGATTCTGAAAGCTGCATGACAATTATTATTATATAACATTATTATTAATAGAATAATGATGATGATGATGATGATTACTAATAATAATAATAATAGTTAATGGGTTGGGAACTATGGGAGATTTTTGCAGCTGTCATACTTTGAAGCGTGGATTCCATCTTCTTGGCTTATTTGTGTAGGGGGCCTTGTCTTTGCATTCTCAGCCAGGAGTGGAATTGATGTTCCTGTTGAGTATTATGAAGTACCTGTAAGGGTTCTGAGAAGACAAGTGTTAGCAAATATGCACATATGTGTTGTTTCCTTGACTCAGTATGCCAAATCTTCCCTTGTGCCAAGTGCCCTTTCACCACGGTTACCCTCATTAAAGTTCCCCACGTTGTGTTTCAAGTCCTTGAGACATGAGGCCAGAGTGCTATACCCCATCATGCCACACACCATTCGACAACCACCCTGTGACATAGGTTAGGCTAAGAGCTAGTGATGGGCCCAGTGAGCTTCATGGCTCAGAAAGAGTTCAAACCCAGGTCTAAGTGGACCTAGTCCAACACACTCTAACCAGTTCACCATGCTGGTTTTTATCACCTGAGATATGACATCCTTGTCTGCATTTATGCCAGTCTATGCTCAGTCATGCCTGGGGAGGCAGAGCAGGGCAAAGTGGAGGTGGTTATTTTGGTTCTGTATTGAGTTAATGGGGGGGGGGGTATTTTAACCTACACCACTTCTTTGCCATTGTAACATTATACCATGGCTGAAGTGGTAGCACAATCTGTGGGAGAAACTAACTAAGTTCTCCCTCCCTGCCTTCCACAGCCTCCCTGCCACCATTCCACCCCCTTCCCACCCAGTTTCACCCCTCCCCACCCCATTCTGCCCTTCCCCACCCCTCCCACCTCCCCTGATGGCTTACCTGCTCCAGTGAGTGGCTAGCAATCCCCCGACATGCAGGAAGGCTCCAGCAGTGCTTGGGTAGCATGCTACTCAGCGTACTGCCAGAGCACACTTTACAGTCATTTTGCAGCAGTTGCCGCCAGCAGAATGCGTGTTCCGCTGCTGGTGGGAATGGGAATGGGAATGGGCTGTAGGAATGGGCTGTAGGTTTGCTAGGTTTTCAGTGGTTACAATGAAAACTCTCTCATAATTGTTGTTTCTGTTTCCTTCCTTACTACTATTTCTTAATTACAAGATATTCAGCACTGCACCGATCAGGCAGTGACTATGCATTGTTGCTCCTGCCAATACAGGTGATGGGAAAAAATAAGTTAAAAAAAGAAAGACATGTTTTTAAAATGCACCCCAAAACAAATGGAGGTTCTAAAAATAATTGGGACCCTCTGAATTGGTCCTGAAAATTGGTCCAGTGAAGGACCTGAATGATCCCAACATGAATTAAACTGTAAGTAACAAGACCAAATGGGCTTTTGAAACAAACAATGTTTTTGTTTTGTTTTTTACTTTACTGAGGCTGAAGTTCAAATATTTTGGCCACCTAATGCGAAGAGAGGACCCTCTGGAGAAGACTCTGATGCTGGGAAAGATTGAAGGCAAAAGGAGAACTCGGGAAGATAGTGGAGGACAGGAAGGCCTGGCGGGATGTGGTTCATGGGATCACGAAGGGTCGGACACGACTTAACGACTGAACAACAACAACAAAATATAACAGTAGAGGTAATCTGCCTTCATCCATGGACAACAACGAATATTTGATGCATTTCCTCCAGTAGAGTCTCTGCCATTAGCACTGATCTTCCAACGACGTTATTAACACATCAGGCTAGTCTCTCACATATGTGGTATAAGATATTTGGAATTGTCATTAGTACCTGATAGTTTCACAGTGATGATTTCTTCAGCAGAAGGATTTAGTGATCCACAGTCTCTAGCAATGGGTTAGGGTTTTATGCTAGTGTTTTCTCTCAGTCAGTGCCTTCTTTATGACTAAGAAGTAAAGCATGTTTCAAAAGCAAAAAGGATAGCATTCTTCATGCTGCCTCATGAGGAGGGCAGTGTTGCCTCCCTCCTTTAGATAGAGGCATGGAAGCAACACTTTGTCAAGCTGCCTAACCAACTGGGGACAGGTGTAGTTTCATCAATTTTAGGGCTTCCCCCAGGCCACAGTTCCACAAGCACAGTAATTTCACCTAGCAGTATGGAAATGTTCATTGACAGTAGTGCCATAATGATGAGTGCTGTTGTTACCTGCATCTAAATTCTGGATACTTTCCAGCAAAAATCTGCTGCTGAGTGTGGTGCTTTCCACCCTAAACCAATTCATAATTCAAGAATGCAGGAGGTGGTGATTATTTATGTCAAGAAGTCTTCCTTAAGTTTGATTGGAAGCAGCTTTCCCAGCAATATCTCCAAGGCAGGAGGCTATTTGATCACATGGAATGGATGGTCTACTGTTCTGTGCATAAGCAAAACTCCAGTAGTGAGTAGAGCTGCAAACACTGCATTCCCCTTTCTGAAACAAGGAAGAGCTTTCCAAATAGACATGACATAGGTGTAGATGAGTGCTGAAATTAAATAATTTCACACTTTGGGCAGATGTGTGTATGGAGGGGGGAGTTTTTCCTCTTAGTGTTGGAAGGAATTCGTGTGGGGAGGCATGAACAAAGGTCTGGTGTATGACCATTATTTTCTCCAGTTTTGCCTATCATTTCTTTTTTTGGGGGGGGGGCTCTTCTAACACCCTAGCAGCCCCTGTGCAAGTTCAGAGGTAAGAGCTGCTGGGACATGCCTTTGCAGCAGTCTTCGTCCTTTGTTGGGACACCATTCCTTATAGCCATATGCTCATGTGGATTCAAGACCTTGTTCATCTCTGGAGTAGCCAAGCCTCCTAGTGACATTGGCATGTACCTACTGATTGGGCAGCCAAATCTGTCTACCTAGGTAAAGAGGTGGGATGGCCAGGTGGGCTCCACCCCAATCAGGTAACTATGACATCATCAAAACTAGGTTACTTAAGTGCAAACACAGGGATGCTCATATATTTCTGCTAGGTCTGCTGTGAAATCTAGTGTGGGTTTTATGAAAAGCACACCCTTTGTGAAAGACTCTAACCTAAGAAACATGGATTCATTGGAACAAAATGGTCCCAAGAGAGGATCCTCTTTGTCCCCAGAATATCTCATAACTCCATGACTCAGTCCCTGGCATTGACATTCGGCTGGAACCTGGGCCTGCCAACCATGAGCCTCCAGGTTTAGTGACCCTGGTGCCAGAGAACTGAGAAGTGGTGAGACTCTGGAGACAGTTCCCACTGAGTTGGAGCCCAAGCCCCTTGAGGAACCAGCCCCCGTCATCACCCAGAACTTCACACTTCCCTGAGCAATGGGATAGGAGAAATGCAAAGCAAAACTCCAGCCCAGGGGGCTGCCCCTTTGAATCTCTCTGCTCTCCAGGCACAGCGACAGCAGTAAGACTGCCTGGTTTCCCAGCCCAGCCCTTGCACTGGATTCTCAGCATGGCTCAAAGTCCCTGCAATACCAACAGAGGTTGGAGGATACATTTGGAGGCTGCCGTTCAAGGCATTTATAACACTCTTTGCCTGGAGGACTCAAAAAAAAAAACAATTTTCAGGTCTATACGAGATGCAAATGTTTGTTTTTTAGCAGTATTGTCCTTGGTAAATTTGGGAATGGTACACTCGATGAACTTTTGAATTGTTGCCAGGGAAGAAATCTATGTGAATATCTGCATGTTTGCACATCTACACACAGTAGTGTAGCTGGGGGGAGGGGCGCTAAGTGGCACAAGACGCTGCAACTCACCATGTAAGCGCCCCCCCCCCCACTCACCGTCAGAGCTATTCTAGGCAGTGTCGGCAATGTGCAGGATCTCTCACTGAACCAAATGGAGTCTCCTGTGCGTTGCCATCGCGGCTGGAATGGCTCCGACGGTGAGTGGGAGCATCTTGCACCACTTAGTGTGCGCCGCCACCCCTCTACCTAAGCTACTGTCTACGTAACTCTTTATCTGAAACATATGTCAGGTTCATGATGGTGATGATGATGATGCTCTTAATGTTTTAAAAATAGCTCCAACAAAAGTAAACTACGTTTTTCTGCTACAGAATAATACTGTGTGTTACTCTGCTTAACATACTGCATATGTTAAATTAATTAAACATGTGATATCACTTGAAAATTGGGAGAGAAGAAGCAAAAGATAAAGTCAACCCTGGGTATAAAATGTATGGTTACAACTCTGAAATTCTGCTTCACAAATAATTATTACCATCCCCAGATTTTAGAAAGTGGTTTTATTATTTAATGAACATCTAACATGATACTAAAATCAAGCAAACAATATGTAAAAGTACATAGCATTTCTTTCACCTTCTCATAACAAAAAGACAACAGCTTAAAAAGAAAGTATTCTCCAGTTTTTAAAACAGCACAGATTTAAGTGTTACTTAGCTCTGTTGCATTTGGGTAATTTAAAATTTTCCAGTAGATTCCTACTGGACCAAATTTTCCAGTTTGGTCAGGTACACTTTTTAATACCTAATCTTTAAACCAACCTTTGACTATAACGCTACTTGCTAGTCTCTTTCATCCATGAAGCTTGACATTCTTCACCATTGTGAATTTTCATCATTATCTGAATTTAACGAGTACAATTCCCAAAACACACAATTTTACAAACAACTCTATTTCAAATCTCACAACCACTAACAATAGCTGTGAACGCACATTGTCATAATATAATTCATAGTTTGTTTTTTAAAGGTGAGTTTACAGTCGCACTTTCCTATAGGTTGGCGGTTTGGCTGACAGCTGAACTGCACTTTTTGCTGAAACAGATCAGTATGAGTTTGAACTTCAATCCAATTTTGTTACCATTCGAATAATTCCAAGCAGAGGCGTAACCGCCTCCCTTGGCGCCCGGAGCACGGGGGGAGGCGCCCCTATAATTAAATAGTTTAATTTAATTAAAATTAAATTTTAATTTTAATTAAATTTTAATTTTAATCCGGGGGGGGCGCGCTCCGGGAGGGAGGGGTGTGCTCAGACTGTTACTGAGGGAAAAGGGCAGCCCGAGCCGGGGACGTCCCCAGCTGGCTCTCCTGATTGAGGGGGCCGGCCCGAGTCGGACTCGGACTCGAGTCTCCGAGTCGGACTCGGAGACTCGAGTCCGAGTCCAACTCGCGGGTGGAGCGGCGGGGCGCCCTTTGGGCGATGGCACCCGGAGCGGGTGCTCCACTTGCTCCGCCCTAAATTCGCCTCTGATTCCAAGCACCGTAAGTGAACCAGCATTAAAGGGCAGCTTTAAAAAAGTTATTCTGTCCTCTTGAACATAAATAGGTGGGCAACATGTCTTTTTCAAATGCAGCATGCTTCATTCTTCAATCAAAAGGAGCATTGATTAGTTTAGAACATTGTCTCGGCATGATTTGCACACCGGATGTAAATCATAACAAAAGAAAAAACAGTTGAACTATTTACAGCTAAATTTCAGTGAAAGTGTGTGTCTGTGTGTGTGCATGTGTGAACACTATGAAAGAGAAGTTGCTAGCACTAAGATGGCTACAGACAAGGATAGAATCAAGTATTCAGAAAGATCAGTGCACACACAAACAGTAAGTAAGACGAGGGGATTATGTGTATAATCCACTGTGAAATTATTTTGTTCAAGCCCCATTGGAATGAATGGAAGAACTATTCTCTTGCAGTTCTTTCAATGGGGTTTGTGCAGGGAAACTTCCCAGTACATAGTGTCCATGCGCTTTTTTTCTTACTGCCCATATTCATTCGTTTGACTTGCTAGGAATTTCAAGGAAGATACAGGGTACTAGCAACTGTTGCATGCATCACTATCTTTTGTATGATAAAGGTCAACAAATGGAATTTCTGAGAGGTTGTTATAACAATCGAAACTATTTTAAGGAAAGCAGCAAAATTCTCATACTAGACGATGGAGGATTAGGAAGAACCACAAACAAGTACGCAATAGGGTCTCCAACATTTTCTTAATGACTAGGTAAAAAAAGCAGCAGTCTATTTTAAAATCATATAAAGCGAAATTAACTAAGCAGTGGTATAGCAGGCAACAGTATGGGCACCAACCATCTGTGAGTTCTACTACAACACAAATCCTATTCAAAGAAATGAAAGGTGTGCAAGAACATATGAACCTCAGCTTGGCCTGCACAAGATAACTTTCAAACGTCTGTGCCGGATGTCTTTCTTTTAGGCATGAGGACCCATCATCCTTCAGGTTTTTTCAGGACTGGGGGGTTCGGTTCTTGTGCGATGGTCTCTCCGTTGTTTGTCCTGGAGAGTTAGAACGATGGCCGGAACTGGTTCTCCTCCTCTACTGATATGAAAGCCAGTCATTTGGACCAGAGTTCACAACTGCACCTGTTGCCTGATTAATAATGCAGCCTGGGCCTCCAGGTCTTGGAGCTGCGTCTTCAGAGAGAGGAGTTCTTCCCTGCAAAGAATGTAAAAGGTTGTGTTGTCATTCTCAAAGGCTGACTGTAGTTTTCATTAGATAAATCTTGCCAGGGCATGAAGCTGCAATGGAAAGTGTTCTACCTGAAGCGAGTTATAATAAGACGACTTTAATAACCACAAATAACAGGAAAAGAAAAAGTTGGTGTTTATGAAATGCACATACTTTGTTACATGCCCGAGAGTTACTGCCCCCCAAACCCCCAAATTTGCTTAAATGGTAATTCTGTGAACTCATTCCTTTCTCACCCAAAAGAACACCCTGCTTGGTCATGCCAACAAAAGCTATGGCTTTTCGACTCATCTGGATTAAGCCTGTAGAGAGCTGAATGAGGCTGAGGCAGAAGCAAAAAAAAAAAAAACTTCTTGGTTATAATGATGCGACCAGACTGAGTAGAAATTTGCTCGGAGGGTGAATAATGTGTGGGAGAAACCATAAATCTCTTTGGGGTGGGGGGAAACCATGAGTGGGGAAAACAATTGGGGGAATGTTGTCCTGCCCATGTACACCGCCTTGGATTAAAGTCTGAAGAGAAATCCAATGACCATTCTCATTGCTTCTTGTTCAATTGGTTCTGTTATCTCTTTTCTTTTTCTTTTATTAGCATTTTAATAAACCTTTTTTTTGCATATTACTCTGAGCGGCCTAGTTCTGAGAAATCAGTGGAATTGTCACGTCTCCACACTCTGCAGGCGCTACTGTGAGAGTGATTCTTATAGAGACCCTTGAGGTTCAGTACTGTTCTAGCAGGGGGGTTCTGCCCAGGGATCCCCTCTGGCTAGCCTAGTCTCCTGGGCAGGTGGCAGCAGATTCAAACTACCAAGGCTTCTTCCCAGTAAGCTGCATCCAAACGAAGGGGAAGAGAGGGGAAAGGGAAGAGAACGCTAAGCAATAGGTGCTACTGCCCTGGATCATTATGCGGTTGTTGGGAACCCCCCTCTGGATTTTCACATATGCATTTTAATGTTTTATTATTTTCCAACATTTCTGTCCTGCCTTTCAAGGCAACCCACAGCCTTGTTTAAGGCAAAACAAAACAAAAACAAGAATCAAAATGTTATCAACAAACAACAAAGTAATTAAAAAGGCAGCATAAGACAAAACCAAATGCACCACATGCCGAATCCTGCCCCCCCCTTCCCAGGGCTGATCCGCCTTCCCAGATCCAAGTTGACCCACCGGGCCTACAGGGGCTTACCCGAGGAGGACCCTGCCCATTCAGCTTCGCTGTGCAGAATGGCTCCGACGGCAAGGGGCGGAGCCTCCTCGCTCCGGTTCGTGAATGCGGTACTAGGACGGGGCGTGACTTACTGTCGAGCCCCTACCGCAGGAATGCCACTGCTCTGCTGTAGCAGGTAGGTCAGTGGCAGGGGTGGTTTGGGGAAGATCATGGGTGGTTTTGGGTGGGGATCAGGCTGTGCCAGGTGTGGCTTGGAGGTGGAAGAATCTCGGTGGCAGTCATACATGGCGAGATCCTAACCCTACTTCCTGGCCCGGACCCACCCCCAGGAGTTTCCTCGGACTTACACCAGCTAAAGAAGCCCACAAGCTTCTAGGGAAAAAACCCACAGGGAAAAAAGCCCACAAGGACAAATACACACATACAATGAGGAGGTATTGCAGTAGTTCCCAAACATTTTTGATCCTGACCCTAAATACACCTTTTCTGTCATGTGGTGACCCATGGGCTTTTTCCCTTTGGCCATTTTCCCTAGAACCATCCTGTGGGCTTTTTTCCTTTGGGCTTTTTTCTGGTCACTGGAATTGGCATAGGTCCGAGGAGACCCATTGGAGGTCAGGTGGCCTATGGGGTCATCTTATCACCTCCCCCACCATAGCATGCAGCGCTCAGGCAGCAGCAGCACTGTGTGCCATGGAATGGTGGGGGATTGGGCTCTAAAAGCAGTTTTTGGCCCTCACCTATCAACAATCAGACTGCCGTATCCTCACAAGTCCTCCGGCCAAGTGAAGTGTTGGCCACATGCTGGAAGGCAGAAGGTCATTGAGCTGGTTGGGCTTCCCCAAGGACAGCATTCTGCAGTTTGGGTGCAGTGACTGAAATGTTCTATCTTGCATCCATCCACCTGCCAGACCTCAGATGGCAGAGGGACCTGGAACAGGGCATATGACGCTAAGCAAAATGTGTGGGCAGGTACATAATGGAGAGAGCAGTTGTTAAGGTATCCTGGTCCCAGGGGCCATTTAGAACTTTAAAGAACTGGCACCCGATGTATGTGCTACAATATTGGAGCGATATATGCTTCCTCAGACTGGCTCCAGTCTAAATTCTGGCAGCTGCATCTTGAACAAGCTGACTGTATTTTAAAATTTAAAAGAAAACGTTATAATGTATCCGTTATAATGTATTATACATTATATAACATATACCAATGTTATAATGTATTATACATTATATAAATGTTATAATGTATACGTTATAATGTATAATGTTATAATGTATTATACATTATATAACATATACCAATACAACGTTATAATGTATTATACATTATATCATATACCAATACAACACTATGATAAGAAAAAGAAATACCGATACAACACTATAAGGAAAAGAAGGGAAAAAAGAGAAAAAGGAAGGAAGGAAGGAAGGAAGGAAGGAAGGAAGGAAGGAAGGAAGGAAGGAAGGAAGGAAGGGGGAAACGATAAACCAAATTAGACAAAATCTACAAGAGGTTCAACATAACATATTTCATCTTCAGTTTGCTATATAATCCATTATACAGCCTTTGACTCTCCTATATCTCATCACAAGAGAAGTGGATTTTCAATAACAACATTTTGCATATAATTCCAGGACTCTCTAAAAACTTGCTATTCCTCACTGTATCCTTTAGCCAACACTTTACCTTCTCTTCTTTGCTAGTACCAAATGTGTTTATTCATCCAAGTGAGGTCAGTGAGAACTGCTGCTAGGCAATGTTGACAATACTAAGCCAGATGGACCAATGAACTCACTCATTGTAAGGTACCTTCCTATGAAGTGCACCAAAATAACTAACAGCCCAATCCTGTCTAGCAGGACGCGGTGGCGCACATAAGGCACCCGCCACATCCTATTCATTATTGGGCCTGCCCCGGCGCAGCTGGCAGCCTCCTCAGGGTAAAGGGAGGTTTATCCCTTTACCCCGAGTAATGAGCCAGCCTCCCCGATGGGCCTACTCTAATGCATGCTAGCAATTTTGCTGGCATACATTTAAGAGGCCCGTGTGAGGCCCAACAGGGATATGGCAGAGGAGGTCTCTGCCAATCCCTTCCCCCCCTGGGCCCAATCTTCCAATCCCACCTCCCCCCAGAATGTTTCCACCTTCCCCCCACCCCTCCTGGCAGGGACTTACCTCTCCACCATGGCGCTGTTGTCTTCTGCAGTGCCAGAGGAGTGACGCAATCCTCTCCACCGGCACAGCTTACTCTCTGGGTGCCTCAAATGTGCCTTATAGCACGTTTGTAACACCCTAGACCTATCTATTTGTAGACAGGATTGTGCTGTAAAGGAATTATTGGCTCATTTAGACTTTTTATCAGCTAAAAATAGGCGTGGCATACGAAAATACTCAAAAATATCTAATCTGGACACTTCCTTCAATCTTTATTGTTGATCTTACCTGAGAGTCAGGGAAAGGAGCACGAGAGTCCACAGCTTGTGAAGGTAGCAGAGGCCTGAGAAATTTAAACTCATTGGTTCCAGACCCAGTTGTCAAGAAAACCTCATAACAATCAGACCGAGTTTGATTCCCAGAGCCGCTGAGGTCAGAAGGGTGAGGTAAGAAGTCAGGCTCACCGTAGAAATTTCCTGAGGAAAAAATATGACTTTCTCTCTGGCAATTCCTTGTTTTGCATATCTGGATGACGACCGCCATCACCACAGACAGCAAGAAAAGAAAAGAAATTAAAGATAAAGAGATAATTAAGTATAGGTTTAGGGGATCCTCCTCCTGCTCATTCCCTGGCAGCGGATGCATGGCCTGCACATATGAATCAGAAAAACCATCAACAAGGAGCACATGAAGACTTGAGGTACTGGACAGAGATGCTTTTCCATTGTCTCTGACCAATATGATGAGCTTCTGCTTAGAAGCATCCTGATTTGTAACTAACCGAGTTGTCCTTATTTCTCCATTTTGGGCTTCCACTGAAAACAGACCAGGAACTGTTGCTTTCAGCAGTTCGTAGGAAAGCCAAGAGTTCTGACCGGAATCTCTGTCCACTGCCACCACCTTGGTCACCAGGTAGCCTGTTTCTGCCCCTCTGGGTACCAAGTCATTTGAGGGGAAAGTGCCATTCTGGAGAGGGTAGAGGATGAAGGGGGCATTGTCGTTTTCATCCACAATAAGGATGCGGACTATCACTTCTGAGCTGAGTGGAGGAGAACCGCTGTCTGACGCCCTCACAGTTGCTTGAAACTCTTTTATTTCTTCATAATCCAGAGATCAGAGGACATACAGGTTCCCAGTTTCAGAGTTGATGGAGAGATAATCAGCCACAGAGCCATCACCAACCTTCCCAGGCAAAAGCGAGTACGTCACTTTGGCATTCTGCTCTATGTCCAGGTCAACTGCATAGACTGAGCCAATCAACAGACCTGGAATATTGTTTTCTGGCAATTCCATTTCATAAAACAACCTTTCAAATACTGGAGTGTTGTCATTAACATCGAAGATCTGAACATTAATCATTCTTGTTGAAGTGAGCCTGGGAGAGCCCCAATCAGTGGCCGTAATTGTGATGTTATATGTGGAACATTTCTCTCTGTCCAAAGGGCCTTGGGTTACAAGCTGATAATAGATATCCATAGTGGCTTTTATCACAAAAGGGAGTTTTGGCTCAGAGGAGCAGGAAGTTCTGCCATTGTCTCCAGAGTCTCGGTCTGTGACACTGAAGAGTGTCACAAGCGTTTCTGGGGGAGAAGTCTCTGGTAAGAGACTTGTGAGCGATATGATTTCCACTTCTGGGGCATTGTCGTTCTCATCCTCAATCTCCACCAGGACCTTGCAGACTCCTGAAAGCCCCCCTCCGTCTGTTGCCTTGATGTTCATCTCATAGTTGGTTTCTTGTTCATAATCAATTTGTTCCATAAGAGTGATCTCCCCAGTAATTTCATTCAAATGAAACCAGTGATGTATATTTTCAGGCACTCGATGGAATGAATAGGTGATCTGTGCATTAGAACCAAGATCTGAATCTCTAGCTTCCACTTTGGAGACAAGAGTACCTTGTGGGCTGTTTTCCTTTAACTTTACTCTATATTCAGACTGAGTAAATTGAGGGAAGTTATCGTTGATGTCCATAACATTAATATTTATTCGAACTGTACCTGTTCTCTGTGGCATTCCTCCATCAACAGCCGTGAGAATCAGCCCAAACTGTGCCTGTTCTTCCCTGTCCAGTGGTTTCTCCAAAATGAGATCCACATATCTGCTTCCAGCTATATCACTTTGCACATCCAGCTGGAAATGCTCATTAGGACTGAGTGTGTAATTCTGGATACTATTTTCTCCAAGGTCTGCATCTTGGGCAGACTCCAGTGGGAATCGGGTGTTTGCTGGGACATGTTCAGACACTTCTAACGTGAATTCATTTTTAGAGAACGTTGGAGCATTGTCATTTATATCTTCAATCTGCATTTCAATACTGTAGATTTTGAAGGGGTTTTGCAGCAGAATTTCAGACAGTAGTAAGCAAGGATCTCTCTTGCCACACAAAACCTCTCGGTCTATTTTATCATTTATCAACAGATTTCCAGAGCGGCTATCAAGCTGGAAATACGGCTTAGTACTTTTAGAAACTAGGTGAACCCTGCGAGCATGGAGTTCTCCTATCTCCAGTTTTAAATCCTTCAGCACATTAGCAACCACGGTCCCACTTTTCTTTTCTTCAGGCACAGAATAGCGAATTGAGGCACACATCACTCCAGAAACAGAGAACAAGAGCAAAAGATACAGACCTTGTCTGCTTATGAGGCTGTGTTCCATGGTACCAGCCTCTCCCAAGTGAGATCTTCAGGCTTTGGCCAAAATGCAAAACATCTGATTATTATCCAGCAACTATATGTATTTGGGGGCAATATTTTTCTTCTTTCGCTGTGCTGATTGCCTTCACTGTGTTGCAGTCTACCTCTTCATCACATATGAAAACTAGCTGCCTTTCTCATTTCAGATCCTTTCTGCCTGTTCTCAGCTTCCTGTCTGTTCCTCTGCAAAACACAATTCTATGTTTTCCAACAAATGCATTTGCTAATACTGCCACCATGTGGTTGTGTCCAGAAAAAAATTGTATATTTTTCCTTGAATAGCAACCCAAAGCAAAATACAAAGGAAAGGCTTAGATTTACTATTTATTCAGAGCACAGTATTTTGTAGCTAAGAAAAAAGCCTGCCATTTATGGAAACATAGCCAAGCAGATGGCTGTAAGTGAGGAGGCGACTGAGTGCTTGTTGCTACTCACTTCTCTCAGATCTTCTCTGATCAATTCTTGGTTCTTTGTGGTAAAAGTGGCAGTTTTTGCACTCTGGTTGCTAGACATGCAAATAGGTCTACAATTAAGGTAGAGGTTGATTTAATGGGTGCTGGTTCCTCCCAAGTGAAGGGTTTCCAAACACAACCTTTTGTTCTCTCTCTCTCTCTCTCTCTCTCTCTCTCTCTCTCTCTCTCTCTCTCTCTCTCTCTCTCTCTCTCTCTCTCTCTCTCTCTCTCTCTCTCTCTCTCTCGCCTTTTGGGGGTTCCTCTCCCACTGGCAAAGACATTTAGGAAGAAAAAGACAGACTCAGAGGTTTGTGATGCTATTCTTATTGTATAATACACTATTACACAACATAATTATTCATATGAGAGATCATGATTTGCTTCTGGTATGGATAACAACAAAGTGACCAATCTTACAATCCTTCCATAGGAAAGTGACTACAGGGAAACAGGAGCAGAAGAGGAAAACAGAAGCTTTTTGTCTCTTACTTATAATGATAGAATCTAGATCTGCGTCCGTCCGCCCCCCCCCCCCCCCCGCAGTTTGGCTTCCGTTTCGGAGCCGTTCGGACCGAGAGCGGGCGGGAGGGCCGAAACGCAGCCGGGATGGCTGCAAAGAAACGACGGGAAAAACAGTAAGTGGCCCACGACATTCCGCCCCCTCCCCCATGACATTCCCCCCCCAAAGTGGCACTTGGTGCCCAGGGCACCAAGGCCCCCCCAGACGATGCTTCTGTAATGAATGCATTGTTTCCCCTCCCCCCCTATTTTTTTTTTTGCTTATTTTTGAATACTTCTAATCCCCAAGATGCTTCTGTGTTGGTTCAGGAGCCTAAAGGCTGTTGGGACATCCTCCTATAGTAGCCTTTGTCCTTTGTTTAGAAACACATTCCCAGAGAGCCATGTGCTTGGAATGTGTATTGGTCCTTCTCTGTGTCTGGACTAGACAAGCCTTTTACTGAGATTGGCATACGCCTACAGATTGGGCAGCCAGACCTGTCTGTTTAGGCAAAGAGATGGGATGGCCAGGTGGGTTCCACTCCTCCAATCGGGTCACCTGATGATATCATCAACCCAGGTTTATTAAATTCAAGCACAGGAATGCTATGTTTCTGCTATGTGTGCTGAGAAATCTAATGCTGGTTTGTGAAAATCACACCCATTAACTCTCCAGTAAATGCAGGAACAATGCAAAATTTTCTGGGACAATGCAAAAACCTAGTAATGGAAACTGTATTTCTAGCTAGATGCATTTGGGGATTAACTTTGCTTTGTTAGCTCTTTTCACTACAAGCCAGACTCGCACTTTAATGATGTGTTGGTGTTTTGCGTGCTTTGCCCTTGAGTAGCATCCCAGTTCCCTCTTCTGGGTACTACTAGTTACTGCATTTCATCAAGCTATTTTTTTTTGTGGTCATCCAGCTGAGTTCAGGCATTATCCATCAGCCTGCTGATGGATTTTCCTGCTGATGCTGATTTTCCATCAAATAGAATTTGATATAATTTTATTTCTTTCGGATTTTTAATAAACAAGCCAAATTTCGACTTCTTGCCTACCTTGTCCATGGTCAAGGTAATTCAGTGGGTTGTCACATCTGATTGTTCATAGGTGCTACTTCAATTTGAGTTTAAATAAGAACGCTTGGGGTTCTGCACTCTCCACCTCTGCCTAGTCTTCTTAGCCTGGGATGATGGCAGTGGACAGATCTACCAGTTCCTCCCCATTCAGCTGCCAGTAAAAAAGGAAAGCGGAGAGTAGGAAGGGGTGAATGCACACTAACCAGAAGGTGCTATTCCCCTGGTACAGCTCTCTGGCAGTTTCTTCCCTGATGCAAGATTTCTGTCACAGTTCAAGGGCTTCACTGAATCCCTGCTTAGTGCTCTGGCACAACAAATGGGAAGTAAACCTTACAATTTCTACCTCTTTCCTCATTTTCAGCACAATCCTGTGTAACCTTGCACCTTATAACTTATGCCAGTGTAAGCGCACTTACACCGGTGCATCTACTGTTACACCGGTGCAAGGTTACACAGGATTGCACTTTGTGTGTCCACAAAAAGTCCCTTCATAATGCACATATCACTCATTTTCAGCCATGAGTGCAGTGAAGCAGTGAGAGTCTGCTGCTGCCTCTGCTCCCCACCACTGCTCGTTAAGCCAGGGTCCATGGGGATGCTGACTGCTACTGAGGGGAAGCCACGGCATCAGCGGACCACCTTCTTCAATAGCGGAGCTGAGGAAATCAACAGTCCCACTTATAGCAGACTCGGACTGCAAGAACAGACTACCAGAAAATTACACTGTGAGTTTTTAGTAGAAGAAACTTCAGGCAATATTATACCTTGGACCTTGCAGCAGAAGAACAGGAATAAGAAGTTGAAGAGGAGGTTAGATCAGAAAAATAAATATTCAACAAGCTCTCCTCTCCCACTGCTGACCACCTAGCCTTTTCATATCCACCAAGGATACACCCCTAACAGGGGTAGGTGGTTGCCTCATTGTGGATGCAACCTGCCTGGCTGCAACTGCAGTAGGGAGCCCTGGATGGATTCTATCAGGATATTCCTATTTCCAGCAACATTAAAGACTGATGAAAGCATGACAAAGAAATCTAGCTGGGGAAAGAGCTTCCCCTTGCACAGAGCTAACGATTCTTTAGATTTCATTCTCCTCCATATCCCTCCCTAAAGCCACAACTTGCCACAGCACAGTCCAAATAGCATCACTACTCTGCAATCACCCTTAACTAAATACTGTTTTCTCACATGTATAAAATACATTTTCCTTCATCACCTCTTCCCAATTTTTCAAAATACCCATTTCTAGCCATAAAAGTCCTCTTCACTTTTTTTCAAAATCATTAACCTCTCCAGTCCGCTATCCAACTCGCCAACAATGGAAGCATTTCTCTCTCTCTCGCTACAAATAACATGGGAGGGGAAATCAAGGTTAGAACCATGGTGAAGGCAAACTACTAAATTCCCATTACATGACCATTGCAATTTTGCCATGTGTTGAACTCCCCGGCTCACTATTTGCAAGAACAAACCCCAAAAAAACAGGTCACGGTATCCATTCATTGTCACATGTAATTTGGAAAAAAAATGGTGAGGGAAGTGCAAAACATACACCCATGGGGCATACATTGCTATATGCTCAGGACGAGAAGAGAGTAATATGATCTGCTTCCTTCTACACAACTATCTACTATGGAACGAGAGCCCTCTTTGGTTCAGCATAAAACAGACAGGCTCATTGCACAGCCTTCATCAAATGCTCTTATCTCAGCTTTAGATCCCTATGAAGGACTTAACAGGAAGTCATGGATTGACTGTATTCAAGGATTTTCAGTCAGAGACTTACAATCCTTCCATAGGAAAGTCAATTTCTTTCACTCTGTAAAGGTGCATTAGATGTAAAGGAGTATGATCAAACACAGCGGAAGGAGGCATCAATGAACATATTAAGAAATGCAAATCATATTCTTACCTGGTTCGTTTGTTGACTTTCCTCAACTACACGACTGGGGACTTCTTGGGAAGAACCAGTTGAATTCCTGGGATTAGCTTGAGGGTTGGGGGGATCCATGGAAAACACAGGAAACAGAGGTCTGAGAAACCTGAACTCGCTGTTCAGAGACCCACCAGCTAAGCAGACTTCATAGTTGTACGCCTGGGAAGATGGGCCACTGCCAGAATCCACATGGTTCTCCTGGATACTAGGTCCACCAGGAAAAATAGGTGCAGAGTTATAGTTCCCTATGAACTGCTTTTGCTTCTGAATCTTGATGGCAATAAACACCACTACAGACACCAGAAAAATAAAAGAGATGGCAGCCAAGCATATGATCAGATACATAGTCAGGTTACGGTCTTCCTCCTCCTCCACAACTTCACCCTTAGAGGTATCCACCATTTTCATATAAGGGTCAGAAAAGCCATCCACCAGAAGAATACTTAACGTTGCAGAGGTGGACTGGGGAGGATGCCCATTATCTCTGACTCCCACAATCAGCTTCTGTTTGAAGGCGTCTCGTTTATTAACTGGCCTCATGGTTTTCACTTCTCCATTCTGGGCCCCCACCGTGAAGAGTCCTGGCTCTGTGGCCTTCAGCAGTTCGTAGGAAAGCCAGGAGTTCTGACCAGAATCTCTGTCCACTGCCACCACCTTGGTCACCAGGTAGCCTGTTTCTGCCTCTCTGGGAACCAAATCATTTGATGGGGAAGTGCCATTCTGGAGAGGATAGAGGACGAAGGGGGCATTGTCGTTTTCATCCACAATAAGAACTCGGACTATCACTTCTGAGCTGAGTGAAGGGGAGCCACCATCTGACGCCCTCACAGTTGCTTGAAACTCTTTTATCTCTTCATAATCCAGAGATTGGAGAACATACAGATTCCCAGTTTCTGAGTTGATGGAGAGGTAAGCGGCCACAGAGCCATCACTAACCTTCCCAGGCAAGAGCGAGTAAGTCACTTTAGCATTCTGTTCTTTGTCGAGATCAACAGCATGGACTGAACCCATCAAAAGACCCGGAATATTATTTTCCCGTAGCTGCATTTCATAGAATGCCATTTGAAACAGTGGTGGGTTATCATTGACATCTGAGATTTGAACATGAATTATTCTTGTGGAGGTGAGCCTGGGAGTACCTTGGTCAGTGGCCATGATGGTGACATTATACCCCGAGACTTGTTCTCGGTCCAGTACCCTTTGGGTCAGTAAGTGGTAATACTTATTCTCAGAGGCCTTTAATACAAAGGGCAGGTTTGTGTTGATGGTGCAGGCAGTTCTTCCATTGTCTCCAGAGTCCTGATCTGTGACACTGAAAAGAGCCACCACGGTGTCTGTGGGTGAATCTTCTGGTAAGGGACTGGAGATGGACATGATGGTGACCTCTGGGGCATTGTCATTCTCATCCTCAACCTCCACAATGACCTTGCAGTAAGCAGAGAGGCCTCCTCCATCGGTGGCTCTGATGTTCATCTCATAATTTTTATTCTCTTCATAATCTATTGTTCCTGCTACAGTAATTTCTCCTGTATATTTGCTTAACTCGAATGATCTGAGCACATTTTTGGGAACTTGGCTGAAAGAATAAGTGATGTCAGCATTGGAACCAATATCCCTGTCACTGGCTTCCACTTTAGTGACCAGAGTGTTCAAAGGGCTGTTTTCTTTAAGTTTTATTTTATATAGCAACTGTCCAAACCGAGGAGCATTATCATTGGTGTCTAGAACATCAATGGTAATTTGTGCTGTGCCAGTTCTCTTTGGTATCCCTCCATCAACAGCTGAGAACGTTAGGATAAGCTGTGGATCCACCTCTCGGTCTAATGGTTTCTCCAGTACTAATTCTGCATATTTGCTACCATCACTATGACTCTGCACATCAAGAGAAAAATGTTCATTAGGACTAAGTGTGTAGTTCTGAACTGCATTTTCGCCTTTGTCTGAATCTTCAGCTTTCTCCATGGGGAATCGGGTATTGATACTAGTCTGCTCAGGTATTTCAAAAAAAAATTCTTTTTGGGAGAACTTGGGAGGATTGTCATTCATGTCCTCTATTTGAACTTCGAGTCTGTGTAGCTGGAATGGGTTTTCCAGCACAATTTCAGAGAGTAACATGCAAGGGTCATTCTGATCACACAGAGCCTCTCTGTCTATTCTTTCCTTTAATATCACATCCCCAGAATGAAGATCCAGCTGGAAATATTGCTTGGAGCTCTTAGAAACCAACCGGGCTCCCCGAGCTGCCAGTTCTTTTACATCCATTTTCAAATCCTTCAGCACATTAGCCACCAGAGACCCACTTTTCTTTTCTTCAGGCACTGAATAGAGGATGGACTTGCACATTGCCCCACACATGCAAAGAGACAGAACAAACAAACAAACTTGCCTGTTTCTGTGATGTATTTCCATTGCTCCAGACTCTGTCAAGGGTGATCAAACATACAGGATGTTGTATAAAAGCTTCTTCAGTTGTTTCCAATATACTTGAATAGCATTTTTTCCTTTTTGCTGTATTTCTTCTCAGAAATGCCTTTTCCTTCTGAAGATTTTTTTGCATGGAATATAATCCACGATGTTTTCCTTCTTATTGGGTTCTTGCTATGAAGAGCTGTTGTCGTTTTCCTTCGGGTTTTTTTCCTTATTACAACAGCTTTCCAATTGCACAGTTACATTCAAAGCTCCTACATTGTGCAATGGCACCACCTGGTGCTTGAAATATATACAACTCCTATAAAATTTACCAGTTACTTCAGTTGCAGTCCTATACACATTTACCTGTGAGTAAGTTCCATTTAACTCAGTGGGACTTACTTCTGAGTAGACATGCATGGGCTTCCACTGTTACTTTTTTACTACTAATGTGCATAGACTCTTCCCTCTAGATATTGGTATAGATAGAGACAGCTAATGTGAGCTGGCTGGTGAATGTCCATAACTATGTCCACCTTCTCTTAGCCTCAGCTTCCTAGATGCGATATGGGGATGGTGGTACTTACCTTACAGCATTGGTTGAATTACATTATTATAATACATGTGAAAAGTTTTAAACACTCAAGAAGCACAATACAAATCCTAAGTATTATTCTTGGTACATATTAATTAGGAGGCATGAATGTGTAAATTGATCATGTCATTGAGGGAATAGGGAATACTGCACATTGCTCAAGTGACATATTTGATAACCTACCAATATCAAGGTTGTTTGAACTGATTTTCATTATTTCTTACATCCCCCAAGCATAACCTTTGTTGACATTTTGTACATTGGTCATATTTATTTATTTAAAGCGTGTGCATATAGTGTGCACAGCCCCTGAGCAAGGCCAAGCCAATACATACATACATTGCCAAGTCAATATGCATGTTACCAAACTGCCATTGTTCTCCTGTGCACATTCATCAAGTGACATGTTGGCTGAGCAATGTGCTTGTTCAGAGTATCCATTTGTGGATATGTTTTATGCCTCCATATGAATGTGCACAACAAATATCAGTGTTTATTAATGTTCTACATTCAACTCTCATGAACCACAGTACATATATAGGTAAAGGTAAAGGTAAAAATATCCCTTGACATTTAAGTCCAGTCATGTCCGACTCTAGGGTGCGGTGCTCATCCCCGTTACAAGCCGAAGAGCCAGCGTTGTCCGAAGACGCCTCCGTGGTCATGTGGCCGGCATGACTCTCCTTGCCGCAGCGCGTAGCTTGCGGCTGGACACTGTTACCTTCCCGCAAGCGGTACCTATTAACATGCTTTTGAACTGCTAGGTTGACAGGAGCTGGGTCGAGCGGCGAGAGCTCACCCCATCACGTTGATTCGAACTGCCAACCTTTTGATTGACAGCTCATGTTCAGTGGTTCAACCCACTGTGCCACCCTGCGGCCTATCCTGATATATAACAATATGCTAAAAACCGGATGTCTTCTGCCATAATCTGATCAATAGATATACTATTCTTTACCATAAAATATTAGTAACATATTAATCTTTTTCTATTTGCCAGTTCTATGCATTTTCAAAATAGCAGTACAATAATACTTAGCCCAAACTACACAGATCAAGTCTACCATATCCCCATTCGCTCCTAGTCATCAATGAACCTTGCCTATTTCATCCTAACCCAATTAACTGATTGACAAAGAGATAGAAAGGGAGCCAGTGAGAGGGGAAGTTTCAAAGCAAGGATATGGGGCTGACCTGGGATTTCAGTTCAAGGCTGTAGTAAAACAGAACTACACAGGACACAAGGCTAGGAATGGCTATGTGTTGGAAGAGGGCAGGGAGAATGATGGCAGAGAACATGCAGGAATGGCGATATTGATATTTCTTAATGCACCTTAAAGTTCCAGTATTCCCAATATCTTTCCACTCAAAATGTTAACAGACTAGGAATTGATCCTAACTACTGTAGTCATTGTCTGTATAATTCCATTTATCCCTCTTGGGTTGCTCCACCTAGTAAGCTCCCCACACACTATCAAGCCCCCACAAGCCTCAGGCAGTGAGACTGCACGGCCACCACACAACAAAGCTGAGGTCGTATGCAGGCTCATCGGGCAGGGCAGGCTAGGGGTAGCTACGGCGTCTGCGTAGGAGGACTGTTTCAGCGGCACACTTGCAAGGCCAATGACACCACAAGTTGTGGTTAGACCGCTGGTCATGGCCCTGCCCTGGAGGGACGGGAGCGCATCCTCCCTCCACTGGGAAACAAGGAAACTGGCATCTTAAGATGTGGGGAGAGGCAACAAAGGGGGCCAGCAGATGACGGGGGAGGAATCGGAAAGGGTGAGGCCCCAGCAGGACAAGGGCTGCCTGAGGCCAATGATGAGAAGGTCAAGGCAGTGGCATCACAAGCCGGCGCGTCACCCCGGGCGAGGGGTCGGCCAGCTCAGTACATCACCCTCACCCCCCCCAGCCGCGTCACCCCCCCAGCCGCGTCACCAACAAAGAACAATTGGGTCTTTGTTCGGCCTTTCTGAGGGCAAGGCTTTGAGCGGTGTTGTGCGCATGCTGCTCGAAGCCTTGCCTTGCCTATTTAGAAGTGGCCAAGCCGCCGAAGAAGACGCGACTCGGCCTGCTGCTCTCCCGGGGGTGACGCAGCAGGTGGGGGTGACGTGCTGGGAGGGTGATACGCCAGGACTCCCGGTGCGTCACCACCCCCCGGTGCATCACCCTGTGCATCCCGCCCCCCCCACTACTCTGCAGCGACGCCAGTGGGTTGAGGCTAGAGGCTGAAGGAAGAAGGCAGGAGAAGGTGCCAACCCTTCAAAGGAAGCTATAATCCCCCTGGACAGTCAGAGGAGCAGGTAGGGTGCAGGAACCCCCTCCCTTCCCAGAGTTCTGAGGCCAGACGAACACTGACCTTCGGTGACCATCCGAATCTTCCCAAGCTGCCAACAAACCTCAAAAGAACCCTTTTGGAGCCTGTGCTGACCTCTCATTCTCATGCAGATGTGCTGACCAACCATGTGAGAGGTTGACATGTATTTACCGGTTATTTTGTAACATTATACTAGGTCAGTGTTTCTCAAACTGTGGGTCGGGACCCACTTTGGTGAATCACGACCTGATTTCTGGTGGGTCCCACAGAGCCTCCAATGAAAACGGGTGATGGAAAGATCAGATAAGTAATTGCCTCAAGCCCTGAGGCTATTTAAAAATCAGATAGCTGCAAAATGCCCTGCAAACAGCGGAGTTCCTGCAGTTTGCAAGTTTGTATAAATATAGGGAGATAATTGTTTGAACTTCTTTTTTCTGGTGCTTTTCCCCCAAGTCTGTCAATAACAGGTAGTGGGGGCAGGTGAAAGCTGGGTCACATAACTAAGCCCCTCAAACCTTGAGGCTATTCATAAGGGTTGCTTCATGACGAGAAATGGATTGAGTTTTTTGCAAATAAATAAATAAAATAAGGTAAAGGTGACCCTTGACAATTAAGTCCAGTCGTGTCCGACTCTAGGGTGTGGTGCTCATCCCCATTTCAAAGCCAAAGAGCCAGCGTTGTCCAAAGACGCCTCCATGGTCATGTGGCCAGCACGACTCTCCTTGCCGCAGCGTGTAGCATGCGGCTGGAACACGGAGCACTGTTTACCTTCCCGCAAGTGGTACCTATTTATCTACTCACACTAACATGCTTTGGAACTGCTAGGTTGGCAGGAGCTGGCAAACAACGAGAGCTCACCCCGTCGCGGATTCGAACTGCCGACCTTTCGATCAACAGATTTAACCTTTCGATAAATAAATAAATAGTTACTTGTAAATAAATATTTCTTTCTAGATCACCTTTAAAAAAAAATCTTGTAAAGCTAGGTGGGTCCCAATAGAGTGTCATTTTAAAAAGTGGGTCCCGGTGTTAAAACGTTTGGGAACCACTGTACTAGGTAATATAAAACAATCATTTCTTTCTTGATGTGGAGAAGAAAGAAAAGTGTGAATAATGCATTCCACACAGTTATTCAAAATGACTCCAACTCAGAGAATTCTCACAAAAATTAAATGGGCAACCCAATCTTGCCTACCATGCGGTAACCGTCCTAAAGGGCCAGCCGCTGCATCCTAGGCCCATGGAGGCCTGCACCGGCATGGTCTGGGCTCACCTCAGGGAGTTTGTCCCCTTCCCCCGGTGTAAGCGGCCCGGGTCACAATGGGCCTCCTTGGATGCGTGCCAGCTCTTTAGCTGGCGCACAACAGGAGAGGCCATGGAAGGCCAGCCCAGGCTGCGACAGGGCTCAGGATATCGGCACAACTCAGTGCCAATAACCCCGCCCTCTCCCAGCCCGAGCAGGAAAATGGCCTCCTCCTTCGTCGCCCCTGTCTGCACTCCCCGCACCTCTGCACATAGCAGCACGGGACTCAGCTTCGCTGGCCAGCACAGGTCTGGGACACTGGCAGTGTGAGCAGCGCAGGCCTCTTACACACGAGGAGCCACAAACGTACTTCCCAGTATGTTTGTGACTCCTTAGTTTGGCAGAGCACACGCTCCACCAGCCTAGATTTACACAGGATTGTGCTGTCTTTCACTGTACAGGTGTCCCCAGGTTAACGACGGAATCGTTTAACGACAATCCGCATATCCGATGGCAGTCCTCAGTAAAAAAAATGCAAAGGATTAAAAAAGACACATGTCTTTTCAAATCCCCAGCTCTTCAGCTGTTTTGCGCTAGATAAGGGCTTTGAAGTTCAGCGCTGTGATTAAAGCCCCAGCGTTGAACTTCAAAGCCCTTATTTAGCGTGAAACAGCTGAAGAGCTGGGGATTTAAAAACACGCATCTAAAAGCCCCAGCTCATCAGTTGTTTGGCGCTACATAAAGGTTTTGAAGTTTAGTGCTGTGCTTAAAGCTCCAGCCCTCAACATCAAAGTCCTTATCTAAAACCAGACAGCTAATAGCTAGATAAGGGCTTTGGTTGGGGAAAACTCGCTTAACGACGGTTTCAGTTCACGATGGGGATTTTAGAACGTATCGCTGTCGTTAAGCGGGGGACACCTGTACTGTTAAGGTAAAAAGCAAACTTCTATATATACTTGTTAATTTTTATTTCTTAGCCATTGAAACATTAGCTATTTGACATGAAATGATACTAAGTGACTTATTCTCACCTGCTTCGTTTGTTGATTTTCCTGTGCACAATGAGAGACTTCTTGGGAAGAACCAGTTGAATTCCTGGGATTTACCTGATTGTTAGGAGGATCCACAGAAAACACAGGAAACAGGGGCCTGAGAAACCTGAACTCACTGTTCAGAGACCCACCAGCTAAGCACACTTCGTAGTTGTAAGCCTGGGAAGATGGGCCACTGCCAGAATCCACATGGTTCTCCTGGATATTAGGTCCCCCAGGAAAAATAGGTGCAGAATTATAGTTCCCTATGAACTGCTTTTGCTTCTGAATCTTCATGGCAATGAACACCACTACAGAAACCAGAAAAATAAAAGAGATGGCAGCCAAACATATGATCAGATACATAGTCAGGTTACGGTCTTCTTCCTCCTCCACAACGTCACCCTTAGGGGTATCCACCATTTTCATATAAGGGTCAGAAAAGCCATCCACCAGAAGAATACTTAACGTTGCAGAGGTGGACTGGGGAGGATGCCCGTTATCTCTGACTCCCACAATCAGCTTCTGTTTGAAGGCGTCTCGTTTATTAACTGGTCTCATGGTTTTCACTTCTCCGTTCTGAGCCCCCACCGTGAAGAGTCCTGGTTCTGTGGCCTTCAGCAGTTCGTAGGAAAGCCAAGAGTTCTGACCAGAATCTCTGTCCACTGCCACCACCTTGGTCACCAGGTAGCCTGTTTCTGCCTCTCTGGGAACCAAATCATTTGATGGGGAAGTGCCATTCTGGAGAGGATAGAGGACGAAGGGGGCATTGTCGTTTTCATCCACAACAAGAACTCGGACTTTTGTTTCAGAGCTGAGTGGAGGAGAACCGCTGTCTGAAGCCTTCACAGTTGCTTGAAATTCTTTTATCTCCTCATAATCTAGAGATCGGAGGACATATAGATTCCCAGATTCTGAGTTGATGGAGAGGTAAGCGGCCACAGAGCCATCACTAACCTTCCCAGGCAAGAGCGAGTAAGTCACTTTAGCATTCTGTTCTTTGTCGAGATCAACAGCATGGACTGAACCCATCAAAAGACCCGGAATATTATTTTCCCGCAAGTGCATTTCATAGAGCGATGTCTGGAACACTGGTGGGTTGTCATTGACATCAGAGATCTGAACATGAATTATTCTTGTGGAAGTGAGCCTGGGTGAGCCTCGGTCAGTAGCACTGATGGTGATGTTATACCCAGAGACCTTTTCTCTGTCCAGTGCCCGTTGCGTCAGTAATTGGTAATAATTATTATCAGTGGCTTTTAACACAAAGGGCAGGTTTGTGTTGATGGTGCAGGCAGTTCTTCCATTGTCACCAGAGTCCTGATCTGTGACACTGAAAAGAGCCACCACTGTGTCTGTGGGTGAATCTTCTGGTAAGGGACTGGAGATGGACATGATGGTCACCTCTGGGGCATTGTCATTCTCATCCTCAACCTCCACAATGACCTTGCAGTATGCAGAGAGGCCTCCTCCATCGGTGGCTCTGATATTAATCTCATAATTGTTATTCTCTTCATAATCTATTGTCCCTGCTATAGTGAGCTCCCCAGTATGTTTGTTCAATTTGAATGATCTCAGCACATTCTCTGACACCTGGCTAAAAGAATAAGTGATGTCACCATTGGAGCCAATATCCCTGTCACTAGCTTCCACTTTAGTGACCAGTGTATCCAAAGGGCTGTTTTCTGGTAGTGCCATTTTATACAAAGATTGGTCAAAGTGAGGCACGTTATCATTGTTGTCCAGAACATCAACAATAATCTGTGCTGTGCCAGTTCTCTTTGGCATCCCCCCATCAACAGCTGAGAATGTTAGGATAAGCTGTGGATCCACCTCACGGTCTAATGGTTTCTCCAATACTAATTCTGCATATTTGCTACCATCACTGTGACTTTGCATATCAAGAGAGAAATGCTCATTAGGACTAAGTGTGTAGTTCTGAATTGCATTTTTGCCATTGTCTGCATCTTGAGCCCTCTCTAAAGGGAATCGTGTATTTATGGGAGTCTGCTCAGGTATTTCAAAAACAAATTGATTTTTGGAGAACTTGGGAGGATTATCATTCACATCTTCTATTTGAACTTTGATTCTGTGTAGTTGCAATGGGTTTTCCAGCACAATTTCGGAGAGTAACATGCAAGGGTCATTCTGACCACACAGAGCCTCTCTGTCTATTCTATCCTTTAATATGACATCTCCAGAATGAAGATCCAGCTGGAAATATTGCTTGGAGCTCTTAGAAACCAACCGGGCTCCCCGAGCTGCCAGTTCTTTTACATCCATTTTCAAATCCTTCAGCACATTAGCCACCAGAGCTCCACTTTTCTTTTCCTCCGGCACTGAATAGAGGATGGACTTGCACATTGCCCCACACATGCAAAGAGACAGAACAAACAAACAAACTTGCCTGTTTCTGTGATGTATTTCCATTGCTCCAGACTCTGTCAAGGGTGATCTCACACACAAGATGTTGTATGTTTGAAGACAAAATTGTAAGGAAGCTTCTTCTTTCCCTTTTGCTGTATTTATTCTCAAAAATGCCTTTTCCTTCTGATGATTTTCTAGCAAGGAATATAATCCACGGTGTTTTCCTTCTTATTATCTTCTTGCTATGAAGAGCTGTTGTCGTTTTCCTTCGGGTTTTTTCCTTATGATTACAGCTTTCCAACTGCACAATTACTTTCAAAGCTTCTACATTGTGCAATGGCACCACCTGGTGTTTGAAATACATATATAACTCCTATACATTTTGCCATGTACTTGCTACTGTACTACTTATGTACATAGAAACTTCCTTCTAGATGTTGTTACTGTACATATAGAGAAATTAGAGCTAATAT
The DNA here is from genome assembly GCA_026170595.1 of Plestiodon gilberti rubricaudatus. Classification (NCBI taxonomy): domain Eukaryota; kingdom Metazoa; phylum Chordata; class Lepidosauria; order Squamata; family Scincidae; genus Plestiodon; species Plestiodon gilberti. The sequence continues at coordinate 100,367,073 of JANXHW010000004.1, read as the reverse complement.
GAACTAACTGTTGACTGTCCATTAACCCCAGTTTGTACTGTTTATATTAGCTGAGAGGCATGGATAATGTGTGAAAACAGAGCATGTGGACAAACTGAGTTTACAAATGGCCACCCATCCTGTCTCTGACCAGACCAAGACCTTCTCAGTTTCTGCCAGGTGCCACATCCCGTTAAGAGAGGCCTTGGGACCACTGCTCAAGCCATATGGTTGATCGCCTACTCATGCCAGTCAATGTGAATTGATTGCAGCCATTTTGTATATTCCCCACACATAACATGTGATTACATTTTGTAAACTGGACAATCTCTGGGCAGGGAATAAAAACACTACCAGGCCAATTTACCCACTTCCCAGTTGTCATTGTCCAGCAGTGCACATTCAGCCGCAGACTATTTCTTTTGTATTATTATTATTATTATTATTATTATTATTATTATTATTATTGTTGTTGTTGTTGTTGTTGTTGTTGTTGTTGTTGTTGTTGTTGTTTTCGCTGTTGTTATTGTTATTGTTATTTCTTTTGAATACTGTATTCACTGTATTCAACCATGGATATATTTGCCTTCCATTAAAGCATTTATGCACGTTCAACATTCAGCTCATGTAAACCACAGTATATATCTGAAAAAAATTGGGTGTATCCTGTCATAATCTGATCAACATACTAGACTTTAAAACATAAAATATTCTAAAATATTAGTAAAATATGCATACTTGTTTCCTAAATTTCTTTCCATGAATGGAAGGAGTGCCTCTTTTCTAAAGTAGTATGTATATTTTCATAGCTTGTTACAATAGAAAGTGAGACAGTTCTTATGTGATTTCCAGCCATGTATCATTCTTTATTGAGGAGATAAAGTTGATCTTAAACTTGCCTTAAACTTGGGCAGGCAAGCAAAAACTTGTGGAGGTTTTAAAGTTTTTGCTTTCCTGCCCAAGTTTAAGTTTAAGGCAAGTTTAAGATCAACTTTATCTCCTCAATAAAGAACGATACATGGCTGGAAATCCCATAAGAATTGTCTCACTTTCTATTGCCTCTTTTCTATTCAAAGGCAAGTCACATGAGAGGAAGGAAGTGCTTCTTTTTGCGAGGTATTTCTGTTCCACAGTCACACAAAGTGTCGGAAAACAAAAATATAAGGAACCCCTTTCAGTTGCCTCTCATACATTTGAAAGGCTAATGGCTCCTTTTGCAATATTTCTTCTCAGAAATATCCTAGTGATTTTTTTTTTTGCAATGAAAATAATCCTCTCCCTTTTCCTTATTATTTACTTGCTATGAAGAGCTGTTGTCTTTTTCCTTCAGATTATTTCTTTCTAATGACTACAGCTTTCCAAATGCACAGTTACACCCTAAGAATCTACACTGTGTAATGGTACTACTTTGGGCCTGAAATACATACAAATCCTGTAAATTTGCTACTTACTTACTGTTTTGCCATTTACATGTATAGAACCGTCCTTTTAAATTTAACAATAGGACTAATGTGAGCTGAATGGTGAATGCCCATGAACACCAGGTCATATAATCCAGATGAACTGGAAGCAAAGGAGAATGAAAAAGGGATTCCCCCCCCCCCAATTATTATTTCATTAATTCATTGAATTTATATCCCGCTTTCCTCCCGAATGGGCACCCAATTATTGCATTTGAATAGGCTTACCAGATCTCCAACCGGGCCAGAGTGCTAGACCTTTAGGAGAAGGAATGTGGGCAGGTGCAGCTTGTTAAACCTTAGAGCACAATCCTAGGCATGTCTACTCAGAAGCAAGTCCCACTGAACACAATGGGGCTTGCTTCTGAGTAGACATGCCTAGGATTGTGCTCTAAGGTTTAACAAGCTACACCTGCCCACATTCCTTTTCCTAAAGGTCTAGCACTCTGTCCCGATTGGATATCTGGTAAGCCTACATTTGAATCCAGACTTTCTTCTACCAGGAAACTCAAGATGGAGTACAGCATATGGAATTGTCAGGCACTCACACATTCAGGGCCTGACCAGATCTAGGCCTCCTCAGCTCCAGCCAGGAGCCATACAGCAAAATAGATATACTGTTAGTTATCTTAAAATATTAGTAAAATATTTATGTAGGTTTGTTTCCTAAGTTTCTCTTCCATGAACAAACGGTACTTCCGTTCTCTCAAGAGGAGGGGTGGTTTTTGCTCACCTCCTCTTAATTCTGCAGTCATCCTATGGCCAGAGTGGACTTTTGGCAGGCATAGAGAGGGATGTTGTGCCAATGAGACTGCAGTAAGTTGGCTTTTGCATCCCTCCCCATGCACATCTTCAGATACAAGTCTTACATTTTCTCTATCTGCTTTGTCCTATTATCTAGGTAAAGGTGACCCCTGACAATTAAGTCCAGTCGTGTCTGACTCTAGGGTGTGGTGCTCATCCCCATTTCAAAGCTAAAGAGCCAGCGTTGTCCGAAGACACCTCCGTGGTCATGGGCCGGCATTACTCTCCTTGCCGCAGCGCGTAGCATGCGGCTGGAACAATTATTATTCTCTATTATCTAGTAGTGTGCAATTTATGTGGGAAAGTGCTTTAGTAGCCCAATTCAATCAAGCCCTTTGCGACATCATAATGCTAGTACGACGTTGGCGTTGTGGGCGGAATGGGGAAAGAGACCCCATGTTGTTGGTGGAACGGGGAGGAGACCGGGGTCGGGAGAAGGCATGTCAAGGGTGGGAAGGTTGGGTGTCCTGGTACATACAACCTGCGCTGGGATGTTAACCCTAACCCTTTCTCTCCTCAGATTTGCGCCAGCTAAAGAGATTGTGCAGGTCAGAGGAGACCCATTGGCAATCGGGAGGCTTATGGGGGTTAAGGGAAATATTTTCCTTCACCTTTCCCAAGCCTCCCGATTGACCCCACCACCACAGCACGCAGCGCAGACTGTTTTGGAGAGGCTGCATGCTATGGTAGGGGAAAGGATAAGTTTGGGCTGTAGGTCTTAAATCTAAAGTGTATATATGTACTTTACACTGGCTCATTGCTGACATCCAATTGCTGACATTGGATAGAATCAATGCTATCCAGTCCTTCTGGATAGTTTTCTGAAATCTTACTAAGGCAAGTCATTTGACAGGGAAATGCTCATGTTCTAGAGACCTTCTATAGCAGTGGCTCCCAAACATTTTTAGCACCGGGACCCACTTTTTAAAACGGCACTCTACCAGGACCCACATAGCTTTACAAGACTTTAAAAAGGGGAGGGTCTAGAAAGAAACATTTTATTTATTTATTTATTTGCAAAAAAACCCTCAATCCATTTCTCAAAATGAGGCAGCCCTAATGAATGGCCTCAAGGCTTAAGGCTTAGTTATGTGATCCAGCCTTCACCTGCCCCCACTACCTGTCATTGGAAAAAATGATTTGGGAAAAAAATGCCAGAAAAAGATGCTCAAACATTAATCTCCATTACACACGCCTGCAAACTGCAGGAGCTCTGCACAGCAATTAGCAGCTGTCTTGCAAACTGCAGGAACACAGCTCTTTGTAGGGCAACTGGCAGCTATCTGATTTTTGAATAGGGTTTGAGGCAAATAATAATCTGATCTTTCCATCACTGGTGTTTTTATTGGAGGCTCTGTGGGACCCACCAGAAATTGTGTTGAAGACCCACCAAGTGGGTCCCGACCCACAGTTTGACAAACACTGTTCTAGAGACCTTTGTGTCTACTGTTGTGTTTGTTCCATCTAGGATGCAATATGAGACTAACTGCCATTTATCATAACTGCCTTAATTCTGTGCTTGTACAATATACCGTATAGCCCCGAGTATAGGACGCTCCTGATTATAAGCCGCACCCTTAAAGTTTGGTGCTATTTTTTAAACAATACATTTTTAACTTTTTTTAACTTAAAGAAAAAAGAAACTTAAAGAAAATATAGTAAAACAGTACAGTACAGCTTTAGTACAGTTAAAGACATAGGCACCCTGTCCCTTATTGAATCTGGGCACCCTAGTATAAGTAACCTTCCCAGATCCAAAGGCGGACAGAGTGCCTACCTTTAACCTTTGGAATTTGGGCAGGTGCGGCTTGTTGCACCCTTCCATGATGATGAGCTGCACCTGCCCAAATTTCAATAGTTAACAGCACAATCCTATGCATGTCTACTCAGAAGTAAGTCCCATTGCATTCAATGGGGCTTACTCCCAGGAAAGTGTGCATAGAATTGCAGCCTAAAGGTAGGCTCTCTGTCCCCCTTTGGATATGGTAAGCCTATGCAGGAGCTTTTGCTCTCAACTTTCAAACTGCACTCTCAACTTTCAAACTGCAGGGTCAATAAATATCTTAGTTTCCACAGAGTCCTGGGGCTGGAACTTAAGGGTTAATTTTTCCAACTCCTGAGGCTAGAGCCTGCTAGAGAGATCATGACCATTTAGCAAGTGATTAAGAGCTGAAAACACAGTGCTTTGCAGTTTTAAAAAAGAAAAAGTGTTTTACCTTTGAAAGAGACTTGGAGAGGCTTGGAAACCAAACGCTTTAAGAAAACTCTATGCAGAAAATGCTAGACTTTTGATTGTAGGCCGCACCCCTACTTTAAAGACTTGCCTTAGGGGGAAAAAGTGAGTCTTATACTCAGGTCAATACAGTATTTGTTCCTTTACAAGTTGCATATATATTTTTACTTAATGTCATTTCCTTGTTTTTAGTGGGGTTCCCCCTCCATGTTTCCATAGCTTTAGACTATATATTTATAACAGCATTTATAACCCTCCTTACTCCCAGAGTGAAACAAAATATACACAGTGTTCAAACTGGTCTCCCATTCAGATACTGAGCAAGTCCAGACCTGCATAATGTCTGCATGATGTGTCCTCGGGCCGTGTCCTGGGACCAAGAGCCATAAACTCCCATAGTGTCCTATAGTTAAATGTAGCTTGAGTGAGGCGTGTCATGTTCTTGAGTTTAGACTGCCAACAATAAACCTTAACTACACCTCTTGGGCAGAGCAATCCTGCGTAAGGATCCGGCAGGACCCAGGCCGCCCGCCGGATCCTATGCTCCACCGCGGCCAGGCTGCTGCTTGGCCGGAGGTCTACTCGGGGAAGGGGACGCTCGTTCCCTTCCCCGAGTGTAAATGGCGCCCGGGCCAATTGACCTCCTGGAAGTCGAAGGAGGCTGTGTAACGGCCCAGCCGCTCGGCGGGGGACAGGATATGGCCGAAGCCACCCCCACCCCCTCCCCGACTGGGCCAATGGGCCCCCTCCCGCTACCACCGGACCACCACCCCCGCCCGCTGGATCCTTAACTGGGTCCAGTGGCGGTCCTTCATGTGCTCCAGCGGCGGAGCCAGGGAGGCCGGCCTTGCGCTGGGCCTTCCCTGCTCTCGAGTAGTCGCAAATGTGCCTTACGGCACGTTTGCGACTACTTCAGGCGGCAGAACATTTGTTCTGCCGACCTAGTTTTCATCAGGATTGCGCCGTAAGTCAGATTGGAATTTCTGTCCAAAGTGAGAAGCTGGCAGCAGTCTATCAATAAAAAGAGCTTTTCATAATTTCCTGTTTTCAGTTATTCTGATTTTTTTTTATAGCCCAACACAGAAAAGTTTTGATATCTCTCCAATATAGACATCCACGATTATGGCAGTTAGTTCCATAGGCTTCCCCACTGTAGGTCTGGAAGGGTGGTTATATGCTGCTTTAGTAAGAAGAGAACCTGTCTATACTCAGCCATGTTTAGGAAGCTTCTAGTAACATTATTGAAATGAGCTGTACTATGGGGCTGCCTTTGAAGTCAGCTCAAATGCTTCAGCTGATGCAGAACGTCATGGCTTGTCTGCTTACAAAGGGAGATATGACTCCCCATATTCTAGAACAACCACATTGCCTAACAATTAGTTTTATTTATTTATTCATTTGATTTATATCCTGCTTTCTCCCCCCACGGGGGGGGGGGCGCCTCAAGTCTTTTCAGATCTTATTCAAAAAGCCTGTTGTTATTACCATCTTTAAAGCCCAGTCACTTCGGCATTATGTTCAGTGTTCAGGTCAACTCAAATAAGACGCAACATCATTCACAACAGAAAAGGCTCCACTCCACACACCTACATATTTAACAATACACTTATGGTACATAGAACCTCCCCTCGTTCCTCATTCCGAAAGTATGCAGAAATTTATATAGCAGATGCACATTCCAAGGATATGCAGATTACTGCTTAATAATTATACGCCAACTATTAATGATGAAGTAATTATTCTCTCACCTGTTCCCCTGGTTCTTTACCCTCAACCTGGTCAGGAATCTCTTGGGAAGCAGAAGAAATCCTGTGATTCACAGGCATGTTTGGGTCCCCCACAGAAAAAACAGGAATGAGAGGCCGGAGAAATCTGAACTCACTGCACAAGGATCCACCCGTTAAGCAAACGTCATAGCGGTAAGTCCTGGAAAGAGACCCACTCTCAGAATCAGCGCCGTTTTCTGGGATATCTGGTCTGGCAGGTGGGAAGTGAGGAGGAACAGTGATCAAACTCTCACTACAGCCTTTCTTGTACATTTTGAAAACGGCAAACAGAACAATACAGACGAGAAAGACAAAGGAGACTGCCGCCAAGCAGATCACCAAATACGTGGTCAACGTTCCATCTTCTTCTCTTTCTTCACTGCCGACTTCTATGTTCTTCCTGTACGGATCCGAAAGGCTGTCCACGAGCAGCACGTTTAGTGCTGTGGTGCTGGTCTGAGACGGGTTCCCATTATCTCTGACCAGGATGACAAGTCTCTGTTTGTTGGTGTCTCGCTCATTCAGTGGCCTCCTGGTTTTCACTTCTCCATTCTGCGCTCCGATGCTGAACAGGGCAGGGTCTGTGGCCTTCAGCAGGCTGTAGGAGAGCCAAGAGTTCTGGCCAGAGTCTTCATCCACGGCCACCACCTTGGTGACCAGGTAACCGGCCTCCGCTGACTTGGGAACCAGCTCATTGCAGGGCGAAGTACTGTTCTGAAGGGGATACAGGACGAAGGGAGCATTGTCGTTTTCGTCTATGACGACAATGTGGACAGTAACGTCTGAGGTCAGTGGGGGGGAACCGCCATCTGAAGCCCTGATGGTCACTTGGAAATGTTTTATCTCCTCATAATCCAGAGATCTGAGGATATACACATTCCCACTTTCAGAGTTGATAGAGATATAAGAAGCCACAGAGCCATCGCCTACCTTTCCAGGCAAAAACGAGTAGGTCACCTTGGCATTCTGCTCTGTGTCCCGGTCAACAGCGTGGACTGAGCCAATTAGCAATCCTGGAATATTATTTTCCTGTAATTCCATTTCATAGGTGGAATCTTCAAAAACTGGGGAGTTGTCGTTGATGTCCAGGATTTGAATGTGAATCGTTCTTGTTGAGCTGAGCCTGGGAAATCCCCGGTCGATAGCTGTGATGGTAACATTATACTCAGGCACTTTCTCTCTGTCCAGTGGACTTCGGATCACCAGTTGGTAGTAGTTATTCACAGTGGTTTTTAGCAGAAAAGGCAAAGATACGTCTGCAGAACAGGAGGCCTGGCCATTGTCTCCAGAGTCTCGGTCTGTGACACTGAAGAGGGCCACAAGAGTGTCTAGGGGAGAATCCTCTGGTAAAAGTCTGGTCAGGGATATGATGGACAATTCGGGGGCATTGTCATTCTCATCCTCAATCTCCACCAGGACCTTGCAGTGTCCTAACAGCCCCCCTCTGTCTGTCGCTTTGATGTTGATCTCATAGATTGGGGTTTTTTCATAATCAATTTTTCCCCAAACAGTGATCTCCCCAGTTATTTCATTTAAATGAAACAAGTGAAGTATATTTTCAGGAACCTGATGGAATGAATAGGTAATTTGTGCATTCGAACCAAAATCTGAATCTCTGGCTTCCACTTTGGAGACAAGAGTACCTTGAGGGCTGTTTTCTCTTAACCTTACTTTATATTCAGACTGAGTAAACTGAGGGAAATTATCATTGATGTCCAGAACATTAATATTTATGTGAACGGTACCTGTTCTCTGTGGTACTCCTCCATCAAGAGCTGTGAGGGTCAACCCAAAAGCTGCCTCCTTCTCTCTGTCCAGTTGTTTCACCAAAACAAGATCTAATTTTTTTTTGCCCTTTTGCCCGACATCCAGTTGGAAATGTTCATTGGAAGTGAGTGTATAATTCTGGATACTATTTTCTCCCAAGTCTGGATCTTGAGCAGAATCCAAGCGGAAGTGAGTATTTGGTGGGACATTCTCAGGGATATCTAGCTCAAATTCATTTTTAGAGAATTTGGGGTTGTTGTCATTCACGTCTTCTATCAGTGTTTCTATGCTGTATATCTTTAAGGGGTTTTGCAGTACAATTTCAAACAGTACTAAGCAAGGATCCATCTTGCCACACAAAGCTTCACGGTCTATTTTATCATATATCAACAGATTTCCAGATTGGGAATCCAGGTGAAAATACTGCTTAGTGCTTTTGGAAACTAGCTGAGCCCTCCGAACAGAGAGATCCCCTATCACCAGCTTTAAATCCTTCAGCACGTTAGCGACGACAGACCCAATCTTCTTTTCTTCAGGCACAGAATACCGAATTGAAAACACACACAGTATTCTGGAAAGACAGAGAAAAAGCAAAAAATACAGACCTTGTCTGTTCCTCCAGTTGTCTTCCATGGTGCCAATCACTCCCAGATAAGATCTTTAGACACTGGCCAAATGCAAATCTTCTGACCATCTATGATGTTCAGGATATTAGTTTTCTTCTGCAAAGGTTATTTTCCTCTTTAATGTTAGGTTTCAAATCCATGACACATATTCAGCTTCCCGGTTGCTGCCCTGCCTTGTCATAGCTTTCTCTGAGTTAGCTCAAAACATGATTGTGAATCAAAACGCATATGTTTGCCAATACTGCCACCTTGTGGTCCAACTAAAAAAATGTTGAAATTGTGTATTTTCCATTCAATCGCAACTCAATGAAGGTCATACTTAGATTTATGCTTATGCATTTGTTACGTTTGCAGCATTATTCCAGATGACATGAAATCATCATTTTCTTCTTTATGTGATTGAAGAAAAATAAGAATGGAGTGACAATGGGAAAAATATATTTCATGCCCTTGTTCACAATGGCTGCAATCCTGAGCATTCTCACAGAAATCCATTAATTTACTGGTATAGTACATGTAACAACTTTAATTGCATTGTTGCTAGTATTTTTAGTAATTCAAGTATTTTGAACTTGGGCAATGAAATTCTATCAAAAGACTTACGGCCCAATCCTACTCCCCACCAGTTTACACTATGCAGCTAGGCTGCCGAAGCTAACCTGCATGCAATGGTGAGCGGACAGGAGGGCGGATCAGACAGCCTTGGAAGGGTAAGTAAAAATATTTTAAACTTAACTCTCCATAGACTGCCTGGCCATCAATGGGTGTCCTCGAACCTATGCCAGCATTTTGCTAGCATAAGTCTTTGGAGAGTTAGGGGGCGGGTCTGGGCTGGGAAGGGGGGATCTTGGCATTCTGAGATTCTTCCCCTCCCGTCCACTCCTGTCCCCTGCCTAGCCTAATCTTTGCCCTGATCCTCCCCTGAACAGCCCCTTGCCTGCCCTCGACACCCACCATAGGTGCTGTGATGGGCATCCGGGACCTGCTGGCTGGCACGCGGAGCCTCTAGCCATTTGCGCCAGCAGCTCCAGAGTGCATGACATTTGGCGCATCTTTCATGCCACTGTAACAGTACTTACAGCAGAGGGTTGCGAGATCTGCTGCCAGAGGTCCTGTACTGGATTGGGTTGTTATTCTCACCTGGCTCATTTGTGCAGCTTTTCTCAAACCCTTTTCTCTCAGCTTTGAATTCATATGAAGGATTTAACAGTAAGTCATGGATTGACTGTGTTTTTCAGTCACAGACTTTACTATCCCACCATAGGAAAGCCACTTTCCTTCATTCTGTATAGGTACATGGGATGCAAGGAAAAGAGTTTGTGGGACGACAAGAATGTGAAGCAAAAGCATGGGGAGAAAGGAGTTTGATCAAACCCAGCGGCAAGGGGAATAACCATATCAAGAAGTGCCAATCATATTCTCACCTGGTTGATCAGTTGACTTTCCTCTACATGCCTGGGACCTTCTTGGGAAGAGGCAGGTAACTGCTAGCATTTATCTGTGTGTTGGGAGGATCCACAGAAAACATAGGAAACAGAGGCCTGAGAAACATTAATTCACTGTCCACAGATCCACCCAGCTAGGAACACCTTGTGCTTGTAGGCCTGGGAAAAGGAGTGAAACAAGGGTGGAGCGGAGGCAAGTAGTTGTGCAAGACTCCGTTACACTGGAGTCAGTGGCCCCTCCCCCTTGCTGTTGGAGCCATTCCAGCAGCAACAGGGGAGTGTCCTGCGTGTTGTCTTTGCTGCCAGAATGGCTCCAACAGCAAGGGGGAGGGGCCACTGACTCCAGTGTAACGGAGTCTTGCAGAACTACTTGCCTTCGCTCCACCCTTGTTACGCTTCTGCCTGGGAACATGGGCCACTGCCAAAATCCACACAGTTATCCTGAATATTAGGTCCACAAGGAAAAATAAGTGCAGCGTTATAGCTCCCTAGGAACTGTCTTTGCTTCTGAATCTTGATGGCAATACACACCACTATGAAAACTAGAAATGTTAAAGAGATGGCAGCCAAGCATATGATCAGATACATAGTCAGGTTACGGTCTTCCTCTACCTCCACAGCTTCACCCTTAGGAGTATTCAGTATTTTCATATAACGGTCAGAAAAGCCATCCACCAGAAGAATACCTACAGTGCAATGCTAAGGTGCCCTTATGCCGCAGGGCGGTATAAGGTGTTTTATGGCAGTTGCAAATGTGACATGCTGGCAGCAGCCCACCAGCGGATCCTACATGGGTCCTGACATCGGTAAGTGGGTGCAGGGGGTGGGAGGAAGGCAGGGAGGGGTGGAATAGGGTGGGGAAGGAGAGAAAGGGGGCGGAGATGGGGCAGTACGGAGGCGGAACAAAGACTGAAAGGGGGTGGTTTAGGGGGCAGCGGTACTGCCAACATTCTATTACCCTTCCAGGCCTCAATCCGCCTTCCCGGGTACACATGGACATTCGCCAGCTAAATTGCTGGTTCAGGTCAGAGTAGACCCATTCTGGCGCTGGAGGTCTATACCCGGGTAAGGGAACAAATATCCTTTACCTGGAGACCACTGGGACTGCCCACTTACAGGATGTAGCGCGTGCTCCGGCAGTGCAGCTGAACCAGCAAAGGAGGGAAAGAATAGTACTCGGCCCTTAGTGCTGCAGAGGTGGATTGGGAAGGATGCCCATTGTCTCTGACACCCACAATCAGTTTCTCTTTGAAGGCATCTCGTTAATTAACTGGCCTATTTACTGGTTTTCACTTCTCCATTCTGGGCTCCCACCGTGAAGAGTCCTGGCTCTATGATCTTCAACTGTTCATAGGAAAGTCAAGCTATGACCAGAATCTCTGTCCACTGTCACCACCTTGGTCACCAGGTAGACTTCCACTGCCTTCCTGGGAACCAGGTCATTTGATGGGGAAGTGCCATTCTGGAGAGGGTAGAGGATGAAGGGGGCATTGTCGTTTTCATCCACAATCAGAACTTGGACTATCAATTCTAAGCGGAGGGGAACTGGTGAAACCCTCACAGCTGTTTACAACTATTTTATTTCTTCATAATCCAGAAATTGGAGGAGAAACAGGTCTCCAAATGTTGACTTACAGTTGCTTCTGATGCAAAATTTGACTGTTTGTCTATTTACAGGGGCTGGTCAGAGGGAGACATCAATCTGAATATTCTAGCACAACCACATTGCATACCTAATAGTTTCCAGGTCTTATTCAAAATGATTGTTGTTATTACCATGTTTAAAGCCCAGTCACTTTGGCATTATGTTCATGGTTCCGGTCAACTCACAACAGGCGCAACCTCAGCCACAACAAAAAAGACTCCATTCCTCACAACTACATATTTAACTATAGAGGTATACAGATACAATCAGAACCTCACTTCATGGCCCATTCCAAATGTATGCAGAAATTTATAGTTGAACATTCCAAGGATATGCAGATTACTGCTTAATAATTATACGCCAACTATGAATGATGAAGTAATTATTCTCTCACCTGTTCTCCTTGTTCTTTACCCTCAACCTGGTCAGGAATCTCTTGGGAAGCAGAAGAAATTCTGTGATTCACAGGCATGTTTGGGTCTCCTACAGAAAAAACAGGAATGAGAGGCCGGAGAAATCTGAACTCGCTGCACAAGGATCCACCCGTTAAGCAAACATCGTAGCGGTAAGTCCTGGAAAGTGACCCACTTTCAGAATCAGCGCCGTTTTCTGGGATATCAGGTCTGGCAGGTGGGAAGTGAGGAGGAACAGTGATCAAACTCTCACTACAGCCTTTCTTGTACATTTTGAAAACGGCAAACAGAACAATACAAACGAGAAAGACAAAGGAGACTGCCGCCAAGCAGATCACCAAATACGTGGTCAACGTTCCATCTTCTTCTCTTTCTTCACTGCCGACTTCTATGTTCTTCCTGTACGGATCCGAAAGGCTGTCCACGAGCAGCACGTTTAGTGCTGTGGTGCTGGTCTGAGACGGGTTCCCATTATCTCTGACCAGGATGACAAGTCTCTGTTTGTTGGTGTCTCGCTCATTCAGTGGCCTCCTGGTTTTCACTTCTCCATTCTGCGCTCCGATGCTGAACAGGGCAGGGTCTGTGGCCTTCAGCAGGCTGTAGGAGAGCCAAGAGTTCTGGCCAGAGTCTTCATCCACGGCCACCACCTTGGTGACCAGGTAACCGGCCTCCGCTGACTTGGGAACCAGCTCATTGCAGGGCAAAGTACTGTTCTGCAGGGGATACAGGACGAAGGGAGCATTGTCGTTTTCGTCTATGACGACAACGTGGACAGTAACGTCTGAGGTCAGTGGGGGGGAACCGCCATCTGAAGCCTTGATGGTCACTTGGAAATGTTTTATCTCCTCATAATCCAGAGATCTGAGGATATACACATTCCCACTTTCAGAGTTGATAGAGATATAAGAAGCCACAGAGCCATCGCCTACCTTTCCAGGCAAAAACGAGTAGGTCACCTTGGCATTCTGCTCTGTGTCCCGGTCAACAGCGTGGACTGAGCCAATTAGCAATCCTGGAATATTATTTTCCTGTAATTCCATTTCATAGCTGGAGTCTTCAAAAACTGGGGAGTTGTCGTTGATGTCCAGGATTTGAACGTGAATCGTTCTTGTCGAACTGAGCCTGGGAAATCCCCGGTCGATAGCTGTGATGGTAACATTATACTCAGGCACTTTCTCTCTGTCCAGTGGACTTTGGATCACCAGTTGGTAGTAGTTATTCACAGTGGTTTTTAGCAGAAAAGGCAAAGATACGTCTGCAGAACAGGAGGCCTGGCCATTGTCTCCAGAGTCTCGGTCTGTGATACTGAAGAGGGCGACAAGGGTCCCTAGTGGAGAATCCTCTGGTAAAGGGCTGTTGAGGGATATGATGGACAATTCGGGGGCGTTGTCATTCTCATCCTCAATCTCCACCAGGATCTTGCAGTATCCCGACAGCCCCCCTCCATCTGTCGCTTTGATGTTCATCTCATAGCTAATGTCTTTTTCATAATCAATTTCTCCCCAAACAGTGATCTCCCCAGTTATTTCATTTAAATGAAACAAGTGATGTATATTTTCATTCAACCGATGAAATGAATAGGTAATCTGTGCATTTGAACCAAAATCTGAATCAGTGGCTTCCGCTTTGGAGACAAGAGTACCTTGAGGGCTGTTTTCTCTTAACCTTACTTTATATTCAGACTGAGTAAACTGAGGGAAATTATCATTACTGTCCATAATATTGACATTTATATGAACGGTACCTGTTCTCTGTGGTACTCCTCCATCAAGAGCTGTGAGGATCAGCTCAAAAACTGCCTCCTTCTCTCTGTCCAGTTGTTTCACCAAAACAAGATCTAAATATTTTTTGCCCTTTTGCACATCCAGTCGGAAATGTTCATTGGAAGTGAGTGTGTAATTCTGGATACTATTTTCTCCCAAGTCTGGATCTTGAGCAGAATCCAATGGAAAGTGAGTATTTGGCGGGACATTCTCAGGGATATCTAGCTCAAATTCATTTTTAGAGAATTTGGGGTTGTTGTCATTCACGTCTTCTATCAGCGTTTCAATGCTGTATATCTTTAAGGGGTTTTGCAGTACAATTTCAGATAATAGTAAGCAAGGATCCATCTTGCCACACAAAGCTTCTCTGTCTATTTTATCATGTATCAACAGATTTCCAGATTGGGTATCCAGATGAAAATACTGCTTAGTGCTTTTGGAAATTAGCTGAGCCCTCCGAACAGAGAGATCCCCTATCACCAGCTTTAAATCCTTCAGCACGTTAGCGACGACAGACCCAATCTTCTTTTCTTCAGGCACAGAATACCGAATTGAAAACACACACAGTATTCTGGAAAGACAGAGAAAAAGCAAAAGATACAGACCTTGTCTGTTCCTCCAGTTTTCTTCCATGTTGGGCAAGATCTTCATACACTGGCCAAAAATGCAAATCTTCTGACCATCTATGATGTTCAGGATATTAATTTTCTTCTGCAAAGGTTATTTTCCTCTTTAGTGTTAGGTTTCAAAACCATGACACATATTCAGCTTCCCGGTTGCTGTAAAGATTTTGCCCTGCCTAGCTTTCTCTGAGTTAGCTCAAAACATGATTGTGAATCAAAACGCATATGTTTGCCAATACTGCCACCTTGTGGTCTGACTAAAAAAAACGTTGAAATCGTGTGTTTTCCATTCAGTGGCAACTCAATGAAGATCATACTTAGATTTATGCTTATGCATTTGTTGTTTTTGCAGCTTTATCTCAGATAACACAATACCATATATTTACTCCTTATATGAATGAAGGACAAAGAATAGGAAAAATATATTTCACACTTGTTCAAAAGTACAGTAGGGCCCTCGTATCCACAGGGGATACTTTCCAGCCCTCCCCCGTGCGTGGATATGTGAAAACTGCAGAACACCCTCTCTGTGGTTTTCTGAGGGGCCCTTGCACCCCACGTGTGACCCCCCCCCCGGCTCTTACCTTTAGCTCAACAACATTTGTTTCTTGAACAAACACGATAAGCAGCCTCCTGCTGCTTATTGCAGGCAAGTAGAGCAAGACTAAGCACTTCCTGCTAACCTTGCTGAGCCTCTCTAGCACTTATTCTCGCTCTACTTGCCTGCAATAAACAGCAGGAGGCTGCTTATCATGTTTGTTTAAGGAAGAAATGAACATTGCTGAGCTAAAAGTAAGAGCTGGGGGGGGGGGTCACATGCGGCAGGGGGTGATCCGCTATCCATGGATATGTGAATCCACAAATAGCGTGTGTGTGTGTGTGTGTGTGTGTGTGTGTGTGTGTGTGTGTGTGTGTGTGTTTGTGTGTGTGTGTGTATAATGCTGCCTGCAGAACACTAGGGAGTAGTGTATTGTCCAGGAGGCATAAGACTCAGACATTTGCTTTGTACTGTGGAAGTGTGTCCCTACCTCGCTTCCTTCCTCCCCTTTCTCTTTCCTCCTGATCTCCCAAAATGCTAGGCCTCTTTCCGTAAGTTCTGACCAGCTGCATGGAATTCACTATGCCATGAGGTCTTGCACAAACAAGCAAAGAGAATACTTCAAGGATTCCCTGTTCCAAGTGCAGAAGAGAGCAACAAAAATGATTAATGGGTTGGGGCACCCTTATAAGGAGAGGCTACAGCGCAGTGGCGATCCTCGGAGGGGCGTTGACGCCACGCCCCCACGTGACCCAGGCGTGATGTCAGCTTGACGCGCACGCCCAGCGTGGCTCCAATCATGCCCCCCCCCAGCCGTTTTACTATCTATTTTGGAGCCGAACGAGCTCCCGGGCGGGCGGGCCAAACACCACGACGAGCAGCAGAGGAGACACATCCTGGAGGAAAGTACGCCCCTCCGCCGCCACGTGCGCCCGCCCCCTTGGGGCCCACGGCACCCGCACTGGGGCCCACGGCCCCACCCCCACCCCGACGACGCTTCTGCTACAGCGTTTGGGGCTCTTCAGTCTAGAAAAACGGTGCCTGAGGGGGGACATGATTGAGATGTATAAACATATGCATGGGATGGAGAGAGTAGATAGAGGGAAGTTCTTTTCCCTCTCAAACAACAGCAGAACTAGGTGGACATCCACTAAAACTGAGTGACGGTAGAATTAGAACATACAAAAGAAAATATTTCTTTACCCAGCATGTAATTAATCTGTGGAACTCCTTGCCACAGGATGTGGTGATGGCACCTGACCTAGATGCATTTAAAAGGGGATTGGACAGATTTATGGAGGAAAAGTTCATCACAGGTTATAAAATATGATGGGTATATGCAACCTCTGAATGCCTGATGCAAGGGAGTGGCAACAGGATACAGGTATCTTGTCTTGTATGCTCCATGAGACATCTGGTGGGTCACTGTGAGATACAGGAAGCTGGACTAGATGGCCCCTTGGCCTAATCTAGCAGGACCCTTCTTATGTTCAGTCTAGGATCTGTTCAGCTAACAGAGATGTACATGATTATGAATTATAAGTAAAGTATCTTTCACTGAAACCTTTTTACTGCCTCTGCTCCTGTTTTACTTTTAGCAGCAACTAGAAGAAGGTTGTTAGAGAGCGATGGGTAAAAGGGTCTTTCACTATATGCTTGATTTAAACCAAAGGTTCCCAACCTTTGGAGACCTGCATACCCCCGGACTACCTGCTCCTGCGTACCCCCCCAACACAAAAAAGTGTATTTTTTCCGGCTTGCGGCATGGGCAGGTGGGGCCCTCCTGTTCACGCCGCAACCCGAAGGGAAAGGCTACAGCCCTGCCGAATCAGCAGGGTTGAAGCCTTTTTTCGGGGTTGCAGAGCGAGCGGAAGGACCCGCCCGCCTGTGCCGCAACCCTGAAAAAAGGCTACAGGCCTGCCTTAGTCCCTGGTAGCATTTCCTACCTTTTCTTCTGGTCGCCACCATCCAAGATGGTGACCAAGATGAGATCCAAGATGGCGGAGACCAGAAGAACAGGTAGGAAATGCTACCTGGGACTAAGGCAGGTCGGTGGCCTTGGGGGGGGGGGGTTTGCGGCACGGGCAGGCGGGTCTTCCTGCCTGCACCGCAACCCGGAAAAGGCTAATGCTGCACATTATCAACTGCTGATCACAGCAGCTGATAACGGACAGCATCTCGCGTATCCCCCGCCTGCGGTCCTCATACCCCAAGGGGTAAGTGTACCACCGGTAGGGAACGCCTGATTTAGACGCATTTTTCCAACAAAATCCTGATTCGCAATGGCTACAATCCTGCACATTCTACTAGAAATCAAATTCATTCACATATATGAATATGAAATAAAAATCAACTTCATTACACTGTTGCTTATTATTATATCTTAGGTACAAAAATATTACAGATCAATCCCACCGATATCTCAAGCCTTCTCCCGGCCCAGTTCAACATACCTCCCCCTGCTCCCCCTGCTTCAGAGCTGGCATACATTCAAGTAGGCCTCGACCGCCTTGCACACGGGGAAGAGGACAAGTGTTCCCTTTTCCCGCGGACCTCACTGGCGTCACTAAGGCACGCGTCACCCTAAGGCAGGGGCACGCGCGTCACCCCTGCCCTAGGGTGGCGTTGGCGCGCGTCACCCTAATGACCCCTCTGCACACACCCCAAAAATATTCCGCGCCGCCAAAGTCTTACCTCCATTGCTGCCGGCTCCGATGACATCCTCCCCGGCCGGCTGTCCTGGGCCTTCTGACGAGCCCAATGCGTCAATACGTGAACGTTTACGTTTTTCGCGCATGCGCAGAACGTTTCTGATGGTAAGGGCTGCCCTTTTGCCCTCAGAAACATTCTGCACATGCGTGAAAAACGTAATAAATGACGTATCGCCGCACTGGGCCTTGTCAGAAGGCCCTGGACCGCCGGCTGGGGCGGATGCTCCGAGGCCTTCTGCCGGCCTCGGAGCCTCCGAAAGGGTGACGCACGGAGCGGAGGTGATGCGCGGGGGTGCGCGCGTCACCCCTTTGCATGCGTCACCCCCCCGGCGGTCCGCCCCCCACCACGCTCCAGTGACGTCAGCGCCCGCAGTCCAGGGACGGCCACTGGGACGGCCACTGGATACCATAACCGGCCCTTTAGGCTGGCTGGTTATCCTTACACAGGATTGGGCTGCCAGTTATTGAACAGAAAATTATATTAAATGATTTATTCTCACCTGATTCAGTTGTTGAGATTCTTCTGCAAGACTGGGCCCTTCTTGGGAACAACCAGTTGAATTCCTGGGATTTACCTGACTGTTAGGAGGATCCACAGAAAACACAGGAAACAGGGGCCTGAGAAACCTGAACTCGCTGTTCAGAGAACCACCAGCTAAGCACACTTCGTAGTTGTAAGCCTGGGAAGACGGGCCACTGCCAGAATCCACATGGTTCTCCTGGATATTAGGTCCCCCAGCAAAAATAGGTGCAGAGTTATAGTTCCCTATGAACTGCTTTTGCTTCTGAACCTTGATGGCAATGAACACGACTACAGACACCAGAAAAATAAAGGAGATGGCAGCCAAGCATATGATCAGATATACAGTCAGGTTACGGTCTTCTTCCTCCTCCACAACTTCACCCTTAGGGGTATCCACCATTTTCATATAAGGGTCAGAAAAGCCATCCACCAGAAGAATACTTAACGTTGCAGAGGTTGACTGGGGAGGATGCCCGTTATCTCTGACTCCCACAATCAGCTTCTGTTTGAAGGCGTCTCGTTTATTAACTGGTCTCATGGTTTTCACTTCTCCGTTCTGAGCCCCCACCGTGAAGAGTCCTGGTTCTGTGGCCTTCAGCAGTTCATAAGAAAGCCAGGAGTTCTGACCAGAATCTCTGTCCACTGCCACCACCTTGGTCACCAGGTAGCCTGTTTCTGCCTCTCTGGGCACCAAATCATTTGATGGGGAAGTGCCATTCTGGAGAGGGTAGAGGACGAAGGGGGCATTGTCGTTTTCATCCACAATAAGAACTCGGACTATCACTTCTGAGCTCAGTGGGGGGGAGCCACCATCTGACGCCCTCACAGTTGCTTGAAACTCTTTTATCTCTTCATAATCCAGAGATCGGAGGACATACAGATTCCCAGTTTCCGAGTTGATGGAGAGGTAAGTGGCCACAGAGCCATCACTAACCTTCCCAGGCAAGAGCGAATAAGTCACTTTGGCATTCTGTTCTTTGTCGAGATCAACAGCATGGACTGAACCCATCAAAAGACCTGGAATATTATTTTCCCGTAGCTGCATTTCATAGAATGCCATTTGAAACAGTGGTGGGTTATCATTGACATCTGAGATTTGAACATGAATTATTCTTGTGGAGGTGAGCCTGGGAGTACCTTGGTCAGTGGCCATGATGGTGACATTATAGCCCGAGACCTGTTCTCGGTCCAGTACCCTTTGGGTCAGTAAGTGGTAATAATTATTCTCAGAGGACTTTAAAACAAAGGGCAGGTTTGTGTTGATGGTGCAGGCAGTTCTTCCATTATCTCCAGAGTCCTGATCTGTGACACTGAAAAGAGCCACCACTGTGTCTGTGGGTGAATCTTCTGGTAAGGGACTGGAGATGGACATGATGGTCAACTCTGGGGCATTGTCATTCTCATCCTCAACCTCCACAATGACTTTGCAGTAAGCAGAGAGGCCTCCTCCATCGGTGGCTCTGATGTTCATCTCATAATATTTATTTTCTTCATAATCTACTGTCCCTGCTACCGTGACTTCTCCTGTATATTTGTTTAACTTGAATGATCTCAGCACATTTTTGGGAACTTGGCTGAAAGAATAAGTGATGTCACCGTAGGAACCTATATCCCTGTCACTGGCTTCCACTTTAGTGACCAGAGTGTTCAAAGGGCTGTTTTCTTTTAGTTTTATTTTATACAAAGATTGATCAAAATGAGGTAGATTATCATTGTTGTCCAGAATGTCAACAATAATTTGTGTTGTGCCAGTTCTCTTTGGCATTCCTCCATCAATAGCTGAGAGGATTAGGATAAGCTGTGGATCCACCTCACGGTCTAATGGTTTCTCCAATACTAGTTCTGCATATTTGCTACCATCACCCTGAAATTTTAGGTCCAGTCTAAAATGCTCATTATTGTTTAGTGTGTAGTTCTGAACAGCATTTTCGCCTTTATCTGCATCTTCTGCTCTTTCCAATGGCAATCGCGTATTTGTTGGAGTCTGCTCAGCTATTTCAAAAATGAATTGATTTTGAGAGAATTTGGGAGGATTGTCATTCACATCCTGTATATGAACTTCGATTCTGAATAGCTGCAACGGGTTTTCCAGCACGATTTCAGAGAGTAACATGCAAGGGTCATTCTGATCACACAGAGCCTCCCTGTCTATTCTTTCCTTTAAGATCACATCCCCAGAATGAGGATCCAGCTGGAAATATTGCTTGGAGCTCTTAGAAACCAACCGGGCTCCCCGAGCTGCGAGTTCTTTTACATCCACTTTCAAATCCTTCAGCACATTAGCCACCAAAGATCCGCTTTTCTTTTCCTCAGGCACTGAATAGAGGATAGACTTGCCCATTGCCCCACACATGCAGAGAGACAGTAAAAACAAACCAACCTTCCAGTTATGGTGATGAATTTCCATTTCTTCTCAAGCAGTTCTGAAACACAGCTCTTGGCAGAGCAGCGACTGGAGATTCCTTCTCTTTTTATAAGTTTCTGATTGAAACCTATGATCTTACATTTGGATCATGAATCTAGAAGTCTTCCCCTCCTGCAATTTCAGAAGAGTACTGCTGCTCGTTTTCAGATACAATGGCCTCCTGGATATTCTTTCTCACAGAGCATTTAATCTGTGATCTCTCATGTTTTGTGCAATGGCACCACCTTGTGTTACTTTGACATACTGATGTGCATGGAATATTTCTCTGGAATAAGAACTTGCAGTGTTTATTGTTAATAATTATTATACCACGTCTTATGCATTGAAATACAACTGGACATCACCTGTCATAATCTCATAAATCCATTTTAGAAATTCTTTATCACATGAATCACTTTCACACAGGGAATAGAAATGGATATGGTTATCTACTGTTGGGAAGAAGGGGGCATAAAGTTAAGAATGAGATGTGAAATGTGACTCCTGCAGAGTCCCCATATGTTTCCTTCTCCCTTCTCAATCTATTAATTACATACATACACATTTGTCTCATTCAGCAGTGACTCTCTCTCTCTCTCTCTCTCTCTCTCTCTCTCTCTCTCTCTCTCTCTCTCTCTCTCTCTCTCTGTATGGTATCACAAGCTATCAGAGGACCTTACAAAGCCCAGGTAGAAAGTTGTCATCGCATGAAAGCAAATTATTTGGGTGTCTACTCTGTTGCTACTACTGGACTACAGGGGCCTTGGCAGCTGCTAGCCTCTGATGCTTCCCTGCAGGAAGTGAAATCAGTCTGCAGTCTGGTAAGAAGCTGGCAGAGTTCATTCACATGATCCTGCTCCTTAGTCAGCTAGCCACTGAGAGATGGCAAGTCACTCTTCTGTGGCAGAACTTGGCCTAGTCCAGAGACAACTGTAATCTATAATTAAAGAACGTCACACTCTCCCTTCACACCCCAACGATTCTATTCTTCACGTATCAAAATGTTTGATGTGAAACATTGGATGTGAAAAGATGATGCCTTAAACTGGAGGACAAAAAGGGACTTCCCTACCCCAGCTTTCAGGGCTATTTGGCTAAGGGAGAAAGGCACCAGAACCCCTTTGGGATCAGCCAGTATCACTTACCTAAAGCTAATTAAGTGGCGCCTTCGCCAGGCTTCTCTCACCACATCTTCGGATGTGTGGACTTTGAGGAGCCAGGAGTAGTTTATGCAACTATTTCTGGGCTCAGAGTCAGGTGTGGGTCACTCAGACCAGGGAGTGAAGCAAATGGGGATAGAATCTCCCGTCTCAGCCCAACAGGTGGTTAGTCACTACCCTGAGGATGGGTTAGACCTGGGGTTCTCAAGCCCTAGCCGGCGCCATACCACCTCCACGGCCGCCTCCGTTGGCATACCACCAGAAGTAAGTGGCGATTACATCATCACAAGTTACTTCTGAGGAGGATGCTGGAGACCACACCGGAGGTCAGAAAACAAAGGCAAGATGTTCTGGGCAGGTGGGCAGGCCGTTTTCAGAGCTCCCGAGAGGCTCGGCCAAAGGCAGGAGCCTCTCAAGAGTGAAAACATGGCGCTGAAAGTGCCGCATTGGAGCAGGGCTCTGGGGGTCCTGTCAGTCCAAGTGCCATCAGGGCACAGCCAAAATACCACTGGTGGTACGCATACCACCGGTTGAGAACCCCTGGGTTAGACAATTAACTAGAAGAACAGAGACTATTACAGATACTTTAAAATAATTAATAAAGTTGTGACCTTTATTAACCCACTAAATGCTGTGTCTTGTCTCCCTTCTGAGTCTGTGCCTATAATTAACCCTTTAACTGTCTTGCAAACTTAGTAGTTGAACATACGTCACTTTATTCCCCAACATACACCCTACAGCAGCTATGTTCCATTGCCAATACATAAACTTTCTCCCATTTCCTGTCTGCCGACATAATAACAGGAAATTCCAGACATGCCTTCCCACCCAACTGGTGCAACTACTGGTAGTTGAATTGCAATAATATTCTGGGTGTGACCAACCTCCATCCAATTGCTATAGACTAAGTATGGTCCTAGGAAATGTAGAAATGGGAGGTTGACACAACCTCTGTTGGCAACTGCAGGCATGTTTGCATTTTTCTACGCAACTGATTTGGTATTTTGGTATTTCTTGTTTGGAGTTTTCAATATGATAATAAATAAAAAATATTTTTTTCCTTACTGGATGAAAACAATGATTACTGTTAGAGCCCAATCCTGTCCAGCCCTACCGCAGCGTGCAAAAGCACTCTGCGACGGATCCTAAGCAGGATCGGGCCGGTGCAGCTGGAGGCCTCTTTGTAACACCCCAGCCGCCCCGATGGGCCTCCTCAAATGTCCGCCAGCTATTTAGCTGGCGCACATTCCAGAAGTCCATGCAACGCCCAACAGGCCTGGGAAGGGGGGTAGGATTTCAGTTCAGCACATGGTCGACAATCCCTCCCACCCTCCTGGGCCCGGCGGGCCAGACTTGGCCTAAAAGGAATTAAGACTAAAAGGAATTAGGGAAAGTGAAAACTGAGGGGTGAGGGAGAGAGACTTGGATGGAGAAAGTAGCCTGGGACCCTGCAGGAGCAGCTGGGCAGAAACTTCAGCCTACTGTGGGCATGAGAAAGACAAGTCTGGTTGCCACTCCATGTCCTCCCATTATTATTTACCTCACCTTTGTATTGTATGTTTTGTTTATCTGGACTCCTCTCCCCCCTTTTCCAATGTATTCAATAATAATCAGCACTTGCATGGTGCTTTTGGAGTGTGCAGTGTGCTTCACATTTTATGACGATGCAGTCCTTACAGCAAGCCTGTAAGGCGGGGTGGCCAACCTTCCACCATTACATTAGGGCCTCTGCGTTCTTAAGAGTTGTGCAGAAGACAGAATCTGGGCAGCAGCAATTGCTGATGGTGCTGCTAAAGCAGCTGCACCTGCTGAAATGCCCTCAGCTATACAGCCATTAAAGGGCCAGGAGCATTCATACCGAATGGTTGGCCACCCCTGCTGTAAGGTAAGTATTATTATCCCCATGTTGCAGCTGAGGCTGAGAGGGAGTGGCTTGCCTAAGGTCAGTCAGTGAGTGAACAGCAGAGGCAAGAGCTCCTGGCCACTCTAAGCGACACCAGCTCTCAAAATCCTTTAAATACAGGAAATAAAGAAACCCCTTAGCTCTGGTACAGTGCAATCCTGTGCAACCTTGCACCGGTGTAACAGTAGGTGCACCGGTGTAAGTGCGCTTATGCCAGTGTAAGTGCGCTTATGCCAGTGTAAGTGCGCTTACACCGGTGCATCTACTGTTACACCGGTGCAAGGTTACACAGGATTGCATTGTTAGTCATGTGAAAAGATTCACATTAAAGGTAGCTGGATTTGGGGCTCAGCTATTCTGGTACTGTAGATTATTTACGGTCAAGCCTGAAGGGAAGATTCAGGGGCTGAGGAAGAGGTGCAGCTTGTGCTGGAGCCCAGTGATCCCTTTGTCTCTATGCGAGTTTAATAAAGAAAACATTATGGAGTTTTGTGTTGACAATAAAAGGAGCATGAAACTTGCTCATACTCTGAACTGTCTGTGCAGCATATCCATATTCAATCAATTTATACTCCGATTTTTTTTTCAAGCCTGAGCTGGTATAGAAAAATATAAAATAGAAAACGCACAGTAAAATATTTCACAGTTTAAAAGCTAGAGCGCCACAGCAACAGAAAACTGAGAAACCAGATAAAACATTAAAGGCCCAATCCTCTCCAACTTTCCAGAGCTGATGCAAAGGGCAAAGGAAAAAACAAAGGCCCGAGAAAAGGAGAGGAAGAGGAGGGGCCAGCTAGAAATAGATGAAATGAGCTGAGGATAAAACTCACATGGGGCTTAAAAGTCAGAAGATCTGTGTGCTGTTAGTGAAGGCAGCTGAACGGGGAGTGAAGCTGCAAAAGCACAGGGAGAGGAGAGGTGTGGTTCTGAATTTCAAAGACTGATTTGAAAAACCAGAAAGAGAATACTCAAAGACAATTAAGTGTGAATTCAAGATGCCAAATGTGACTGATTACTCAGCAAAAAGTATTACCTCTACATGATGAATTCCCTTTTCGCCTATTTTTTTTGCTAATTTCTCCTTAATTTTGAGTCATTTCTAGCCCTCCAGAGCACTTTGAGATGCTGTAGCATCCCAAGGAGATTTTCTGGCATTCTAGATGCAGGAAGAGGTTCCCTTAGCACTAAACACTTGGCTCTACTTCCCATGACTTCCCTAACACTCTGTCATACTCTATTTGAAAGGGGTTAAAAGAAGAATACAAATTGAGTTGCACTAAATAGTAACCTATTTCAATATACGGATCAACAGGGGTGCTTTCATTTAACTGTGAGATAATTCATCATTCTGGATTACTGTCTACAGACATTATTTCTCCCACCTTCTGGAGCTTCAAAATGATTTTTTCCCCTTCTAATTAATATTGTTGCTGCTTTCAGGAACAGTAAGATGCGTGATATACCAAAATAAGGATCAGGAAGTAAAAAGGAGAATGTCGCAATGACAATGTATAGCCAATTATATTTGGTTGCATCCTACTGGCATTAAACAAACATGCACTCAACTCAGAGTAAAGGCAATACGGCCTGAATAAGCAAAAAAAATATTTAAAAAATTCCAGAAAACATAATAAAAAGAACGGACGAGAAATCTTTTGGTATTGCAAATAAGTCTTCATGAACAGCCATTACAGCATTATGTTTCAATTATTTACTGTTCCCTCACCTGTTCCCTGGTTGATTCTTTATTCTCAACCTGGTCAGGAATCTCTTGGGAAGCAGAAGAAATCCTGTGATTCACAGGCATGTTTGGGTCTCCCACAGAAAAAACAGGAATGAGAGGCCGGAGAAATCTGAACTCGCTGCACAAGGATCCACCCGTTAAGCAAACGTCGTAGTGGTAAGTCCTGGAAAGTGACCCACTCTCAGAATCAACGCCATTTTCTGGGATATCTGGTCTGGCAGGTGGGAAGTGAGGAGGAACAGTGATCAAACTTTCACTACAGCCTTTCTTGTACATTTTGAAAACGGCAAACAGAACAATACAAACGAGAAAGACAAAGGAGACTGCCGCCAAGCAGATCACCAAATACGTGGTCAACGTTCCATCTTCTTCTCTTTCTTCACTGCCAACTTCTATGTTCTTCCTGTAGGGATCCGAAAGGCTGTCCACGAGCAGCACGTTTAGTGCTATGGTGCTGGTCTGAGACGGGTTCCCATTATCTCTGACCAGGATGACAAGTCTCTGTTTGTTGGTGTCTCGCTCATTCAGTGGCCTCCTGGTTTTCACTTCTCCATTCTGCGCTCCGATGCTGAACAGGGCAGGGTCTGTGGCCTTCAGCAGGCTGTAGGAGAGCCAAGAGTTCTGGCCAGAGTCTTCATCCATGGCCACCACCTTGGTGACCAGGTAACCGGCCTTTGCTGACTTGGGAACCAGCTCATTGCAGGGCGAAGTACTGTTCTGCAGGGGATACAGGACGAAGGGAGCATTGTCGTTTTCGTCTATGATGACAACGTGGACAGTAACGTCTGAGGTCAGTGGGGGGGAACCGCCATCTGAAGCCCTGATGGTCACTTGGAAATGTTTTATCTCCTCATAATCCAGAGATCTGAGGATATACACATTCCCACTTTCAGAGTTGATAGAGATATAAGAAGCCACAGAGCCATCGCCTACCTTTCCAGGCAAAAACGAGTAGGTCACCTTGGCATTCTGCTCTGTGTCCCGGTCAACAGCGTGGACTGAGCCAATTAGCAATCCTGGAATATTATTTTCCTGTAATTCCATTTCATAGGTGGAGTCTTCAAATACTGGGGAGTTGTCGTTGATGTCCAGGATTTGAACGTGAATCGTTCTTGTCGAACTGAGCCTGGGAAATCCCCGGTCGATAGCTGTGATGGTAACATTATACTCAGGCACTTTCTCTCTGTCCAGTGGACTTTGGATCACCAGTTGGTAGTAGTTATTCACAGTGGTTTTTAGCAGAAAAGGCAAAGATACGTCTGCAGAACAGGAGGCCTGGCCATTGTCTCCAGAGTCTTGGTCTGTGACACTGAAGAGGGCGACAAGGGTCCCTAGTGGAGAATCCTCTGGTAAAGGGCTGTTGAAGGATATGATGGACAATTCGGGGGCGTTGTCATTCTCATCCTCAATCTCCACCAGGATCTTGCAGTATCCCGACAGCCCCCCTCCATCTGTCGCTTTGATGTTCATCTCATAGCTAATGTCTTTTTCATAATCAATTTCTCCCCAAACAGTGATCTCCCCAGTTATTTCATTTAAATGAAACAAGTGAAGTATATTTTCAGGAACTTGATGGAATGAATAGGTAATTTGTGCGTTTGAACCAAAATCTGAATCTCTGGCTTCCACTTTGGAGACAAGAGTACCTTGAGGGCTGTTTTCTCTTAAACTTACTTTATATTCAGACTGAGTAAACTGAGGGAAATTATCATTGATGTCCAGAACATTAATATTTATGTGAACGGTACCTGTTCTCTGAGGTACTCCTCCATCAAGAGCTGTGAGGATCAGCTCAAAAACTGCCTCCTTCTCTCTGTCCAGCTGTTTCACCAAAACAAGATCTAATTTTTTTTTGTCCTTTTGCACATCCAGTCGGAAATGTTCATTGGAAGTGAGTGTGTAATTCTGGATGCTATTTTCTCCCAAGTCTAGATCTTGAGCAGAATCCAATGGAAAGTTAGTATTTGGCGGGACATTCTCAGGGATATCTAGCCCAACTTCATTTTTTGAGAATTTGGGATCATTGTCGTTCACATCTTCTATCAGTGTTTCAATGCTGTATATCTTTAAGGGATTTTGCAGTACAATTTCAAACAGTACTAAGCAAGGATCTATCTTGCCACACAAAGCTTCACGGTCTATTTTATTATGTACCAACAGATTTCCAGATTGTGTATCCAGGTGAAAATATTGCTTACTGTTCTTGGAAACTAGCTGAGCCCTCCGAACAGAGAGATCCCCTATCACCAGCTTTAAATCCTTCAGCACATTAGCGACCACAGACCCAATCTTCTTTTCTTCAGGCACAGAATATCGAATTAAAGACATACACAGTGCTCTGGAAAGACAGAGAAAAAGCAAAAGATACAGACCTTGTCTGTTCCTCCAGCTGTCTTCCATGATGCTAGCTTCTTCCTCTCTTTAGCCTCTGCCTACAATATAAATTTTCTGCTTTTCATCCAGTGACCATCTATGCTGTTCAGGATGTTAACTTTGTTCCACAGAATTTATTACTTTCCTCTTCAATATAAGGTTTTAAAACCAGGACAGATATCCAGCTTCCAGTTGGTATAAATTCTGTCATCTAGTTCATAGCTTTCCATTAGTTAGATAAAAAGGTTGGGAATTGAAATGAATATGTTTGACAACACTGCCACCTTGTGGTTCTACTAGAAAGAAAGTGAAGAATAAATATTGCAAATCATGCTTAGATTTATATTTATGTATCCGATTTTTGTAGCCTTATACCAGATGACATAAGATCATTGTTTTCCTCATTATGTGAATGAAAAGAAAAAAGAGCAGATAGACAATGTAAAAGTACATTTCACCCCATATGTTCACAATGGCTACAATACTGAGCATTCTCACATAAATCAAATTAATTCACAGGTATAGTACAAGTGTGTGAATTAATTTGAGGCCAGCGGGTGGCGCAGTGGGTAAAACCGCTGAACCATGAGTTGTCGATCGAAAGGTCGGCAGTTCGAATCCGTGACGGGGTGAGCTCTCGTTGCTTGGCCAGCTCCTGCCAACCTAGCAGTTCCAAAGCATGTTAATGCGAGTAGATAAATAGGTACCGCTTGCGGGAAGGTAAACAGCGCTCCGTGTTCCAGCTGCATGCTACGCGCTGCGTCAAGGAGAGTCATGCCGGCCACATGACCACAGAGGCGTCTTCGGACAACGCTGGCTCTTCGGCTTTGAAATGGGGATGAGCACCACACCCTAGAGTCGGACACGACTGGACGTAATTGTCAGGGGTCACCTTTACCTTTTTGAGCCAACTGGTGGCGCAGTGGGTTAAACCTCTGAACCATGGAGCTGTCGATCGAAAGGTCGGCAGTTCGAATCCGTGCGACGGCTCCTGCCAACCTAGCAGTTCGAAAGCAAGAAATTGCAAGTAGATTAATAGGTACCGCGTCAGCGGGACGGTAACAGCGTTCCATGCACCTCGGTGTTGAGTCATGCCAGCCACATGACCATGGAAACGTGTTCGTACAGCGCTGGCTCTTCGGCTTTGAAACGGAGATGAGCACCGCTCCCTAGAGTCGGACACGACTGGACTTAATTGTCAAGGGATACCTTTACCTTACCTTTATAGTACAAGTAGTGGTTGCGGTCGCTTAATGGTTAAGATGATGAACTGCAGACCGGGAGGTAGGCAGGACAGCAGTTCAAGATCCGAGTGCCACGTGATGGTGTGAGCTTCCATATTCGGCCCCACCTCCTGCTAACCTAGCAGTTCAAAAGCAAGAAATTGCGAGTAGATTAATAGGTACTGCCTCGGTGGGAGGGTAACAGCGTTCCGAGCGCCTTGGCATTGAGTCATGCTGACCACATGACCACGGAAGTGACTTCGGACAGCGCTGGCTCTTCTGCTTTGAAACAGAGATGAGTACCGCCCCTAGAGTCGGAAACAACTAGCTTTCGAGCAAGGGGAAACTTTACCTTTTTATAGTACAATAAGAAACTTCACTGCATTGTAGCACAATTTTTGGGAATTTAACAATAAGGATTTCATACAAGGCATTAAACTAACTTATTCTCACCTGGTTTGTTTGTTGTAATTCCTCTTCACGACTAGAGACTTCCTGGGAAGAACCAGTTGAATTCCTGGGATTTACCTGACTGTTCGGAGGATCCATGGAAAACACAGGAAATAGAGGCCTGAGAAACCTAAACTCGCTGTTCAGAGAACCACCAGCTAAGCACACTTCATAGTTGTAAGCCTGGGAAGATGGGCCACTGCCAGAATCCACATGGTTCTCTTGGTTATTAGGTCCACCAGGAAAAATAGGTGCAGAGTTATAGTTCCCTATGAACTGCTTTTGTTTCTGAATCTTGATGGCAATGAACACCACTACAGACACCAGAAAAATAAAGGAGATGGCAGCCAAGCATATGATCAGATACATAGTCAGGTTACGGTCTTCTTCCTCTTCTATGGCTTCACCCTTAGGGGTATCCACCATTTTCATATAAGGGTCAGAAAAGCCATCCACCAGAAGAATACTTAACGTTGCAGAGGTTGACTGGGGAGGATGTCCGTTATCCCTGACTCCCACAATCAGCTTCTGTTTGAAGGCGTCTCGTTTATTAACTGGCCTCATGGTTTTCACTTCTCCGTTCTGAGCCCCCACCATGAAGAGTCCTGGTTCTGTGGCCTTCAGCAGTTCGTAGGAAAGCCAGGAGTTCTGACCAGAATCTCTGTCCACTGCCACCACCTTGGTCACCAGGTAGCCTGTTTCTGCCTCTCTGGGAACCAAATCATTTGATGGAGAAGTGCCATTCTGGAGAGGATAGAGGACAAAGGGGGCATTGTCGTTTTCATCTACAACAAGAAATCGGACTATCACTTCTGAGCTCAGTGGGGGGGAGCCACCATCTGACGCCCTCACAGTTGCTTGAAACCCTTTTATCTCTTCATAATCCAGAGAACGGAGGACATACAGGTTCCCAGTTTCAGAGTTGATGGAGAGGTAAGCGGATATAAATTCATCACCAACCTTCTCATTCAAAAGCGAGTAAGTCACTTTAGCATTCTTTTCCATGTCCAAGTCAACAGCATGGACTGAACCCATCAGAAGACCCGGAATATTGTTTTCCTGTAACTGCATTTCATACAGCGATGTCTGGAACACTGGTGGGTTGTCATTGACATCTGAGATTTGAACATGAATTATTCTTGTGGAGGTGAGCCTGGGTGAACCTCGGTCAGTAGCCATGATGGTGACATTATACCCTGAGACTACTTCTCT
The DNA here is from genome assembly GCA_026170595.1 of Plestiodon gilberti rubricaudatus. Classification (NCBI taxonomy): domain Eukaryota; kingdom Metazoa; phylum Chordata; class Lepidosauria; order Squamata; family Scincidae; genus Plestiodon; species Plestiodon gilberti. The sequence continues at coordinate 100,336,308 of JANXHW010000004.1, read as the reverse complement.
GTCTAGTAGCTGTTGAGTCAATAACTGGTAATAATTATTCTCAGTGGCTTTTAATACAAAGGGCAAGTTTGTGTTAGTGGTACAGACAATTCTGCCGTTGTCACCAGAGTCTCGATCTGTGACACTGAAAAGAGCCACCATGGTGTCTGTGGGTGAATCTTCTGGCAAGGGACTGGAGTTGGACATGATGGTCACCTCTGGAGCATTGTCATTCTCATCTTCAACCTCCACAACCACCTTGCAGTAAGCAGAGAGGCCTCCTCCATCGGTGGCTCTGATATTCATCTCATAATTTTTATTCTCTTCATAATCTATGATCCCTGCAATAGTAAGTTCCCCAGTATATTTGTTCAGTTTGAATGATGTGAGCACATTTTTGGGAACTCGGCTGAAAGAATAAGTGATGTCAGCATTGGAACCAAGATCCTTGTCAGTGGCTACTACTTTAGTGACCAATGTATCCTGTGGGCTGTTTTCTGGTAGTTTAATTTTATAGAGAGATTGTTCAAACTGAGGGAAATTATCATTGTTGTCCAGAACATCAACAATAATCTCTGCTGTGCCAGTTCTCTTTGGGATCCCTCCATCAATAGCTGACAGAATTAGAATAATCTGTGGATCCACCTCACGGTCTAATGGTTTCTCCAATACTAATTCTGCATATTTGCTACCATCACTGTGACTTTGCATATCAAGAGAGAAATGTTCATTAGGACTAAGTGTGTAGTTCTGAATTGCGTTTTTGCCATTGTCCAAATCTTCAGCTGTTTCCAAAGGGAATCGTGTATTTATGGGAGTCTGCTCAGGTATTTCAAAAAGGAATTGATTTTGAGAGAATTTGGGAGGATTGTCATTCACATCCTCTATTTGAACTTCGAGTCTGTGTAGCTGGAATGGGTTTTCCAGCACAATTTCAGAGAGTAACATGCAAGGGTCATTCTGATCACACAAAGCCTCTCTGTCTATTCTATCCTTTAATATCACATCCCCAGAATGAAGATCCAGCTGGAAATATTGCTTGGAGCTCTTAGAAACCAACCGGGCTCCCCGAGCTGCCAGTTCCTTGAAATCCACTTTCAAATCCTTAAGCACATTAGCCAGCAGAGACCCACTTTTCTTTTCCTCAGGCACTGAATAGAGAATGGACTTGCATATTGCTCCACACATGCACAGAGATAGAAAAAACAAACAAACCTGCTTATTCCTGTGCAGTATTTCCATTGTCCCAGCCTCTCAAGGTAGTTCCGAAAATACAACACAGCTTCTGGTAAAGCAGCTCCTGAAGCTGGTCATTCACCTTCTAGTTTTTTTTTTTTAATTGCAGTCTTTGATCTTCCTATAGTTGCAGAATTAATCACTCGAGATTTCTGAAGATTTTCCAGCAATGAAGCACTGGTGCCTTTTCATTTCAGATCCTTTGTGTAGTGGCTTCAGATTTCAGGCACAGCATTTTATATGATCGCCAATGTTTTGTGCAATGGCACCATCTTGTGGTTGAAGTAAGATACAGGAGTTGTAATTTTCCCAATTACTCTGGTGTACTGGTATACATTCAATTTGTCTAGAAGAACTTGCAATGTTTAGATTTCATTATTCTAGAGGAGGGGAATTAAAAGCCAGCAAGGTGAAAACCACCACCACCACCCTCCTTAAGCTTGTGTGTGCCCCCCCCCCGGTGATCACAGAAACACATGGGGCAGCCTCTAACTGTCCCATGAGGAGGGGGAGGAGGGGAGAAAAATCAAGTAAACAAGGCATATCTCCACCACCCACCCCCAACCTTTCTCTGTTGCAATGATTTCCCATATTTGATTTTACGAAACTTGCCCTGGTAGTCCTTTTGGCTGAAGGGAAGGGTACAAATGCTTTAAATAAATAAACCATATCTTATGCATACAAAAGTTAAAACTGGATGTCACCTCTCATAATCCGATCAAACCTTCATCTTACAAATTTAGTATAATATGAACAAACTTCTCACAGGTAATAGAAATGGATATACTATGGACTGTCTGGTGTAGGAAGATATAGATTTAGGAGTGAGGTATAGATTTAAGTGTGCAGGAAGGTTGAGGGATTCAAAGTGGCTCATCTCTACTGAGTCCCCATAGCTTTTCCTGAGTCTTCATAGTTTTTCCTGCCCACTCAACCTATTAAATTGTGTGCGCGCACACTTCTTTCACCAGTGACTGGATCATTCACCCCACCCTCACTCACCACTGCTTATCTTATGAGCTTACAGTGCCCTGGTAGAAAGCAGTCCCCACACTGAAAGCAAATCATTTACAGTAGGTGACTACCCTTTTGCTGCTGGGCCTCAGCAGCTGCCAGTCTCTAACACAATCCATGAAGGAAATGAAGACAATCAGGCACAAAATTGGCTGCGTACATTCAGAAGCCTGAAGGACCTGGCTCCTTAGTCAGTAAGTAGCTATGAGAGATGAGGGCTCACTCTGTCTGTGGAAAGCCTTGGCTAAGTTCAGAGACAAACCTTGGACTCCAGGGCTGGCTGGAGGCACTGGCGTCACTACGGGGGGGCGGAGCTGTAAGTTCTTCCGTGATCGGAGCCTCCGTTACACGGAAGAACGAAGCGCCCCGCCCCTGCGCCTTCCAACCCATTCAAAGCGGTGAAAACAACACGCATTCACCGCTTTGACTGGGTCAGAAGGCGCGGGGCGGGTCGCTTCGTTCTTCCATGTAACGGAGGCTCCGATCACGGAAGAACTTACAGCTCCGCCCCCCCTGTAGTGACACCAGTGGCTGGAGGGCTGATTCTGGCCCAGGCAGACAAAAAGCTAAAGGAGGTGTGCATCAGGGGTCGGCCAGGTCAGGCAATGGCCGAGAGCCTTTGCTGATGTGCAGTGAGCTCCACGGTGGGGAGGCGGGGGGAGGGAAGTGGGGAGGAGGTGTTTTGGGGCAGCGGTGCGGAGGAGGGTGGATCAGGCCCGGGAGGGGATGGACTCAGCGGACGTGGCCTCCACTGTATCCTATTCCCCTGTTCCAGGCTTGAAATCCGGACACGGGGCTGCTCAGAGCTACACCGGCCATTTAGTTGGTGCACCTCTGAGTAGCCCCCATAGGGGCTGCTGGGGCTTGACATGGTGGAAGGGGATGATCCAAGATGGCGGTGCCCAAATCTCATGAGGGTACATGAGGCAGTAGTACTCCTGCCTTTCCCATAGCGTCATCCACGCACAAGCCTCATCCACTTCCAGAACTCGGAGAGGAATAGACACATTCGAACTGGGGTGGGATTCAAACACAAGAAGAAGTAGGCCCTGAAAACCATTTTGGGTTGGGGGTGTAAATTGTGCCCCAGAATGTATGTATGAGAATCGTTATGCAAAACTGCATGATGGCTATGCGCTATGGTTCAGCAGCAGTACACCTCTGGAAACCAACAACGGAAGGAGAGAAGTATGCCTTTCTCTTCTGCTTGTGGGCTTCCCAGAGGCAGTTACTGTGTGAGGCAGGATGCTGGACTAGGTGAGCCTTTGGCCTGATCCAGCAGGGCTTTTCTTATGTTCTTATGATGTTAAAATAATAATATTAATTAATATTAATTATTGCTTTTGGGGCATCGCCAACCCAGGCTACGAGGAAAACCAGCAACAACAACAACAACAACAAAACCCTGATGCATTCTGGCCTGCTGTACCTATACAATGCGATGTGCATAAATATATACAGTATCTGTATCTATATAGAGATAGGTAGATATATACATACATACATATTTTGATTAAGACAAAATTAAAAGTTTGATTTTCAAAATATTCCTGTTGGTTTTTTTTTTTAGTCAGTAAAAGGTTAAATACCGAGACGCTAAGATGATAACCACTAGGTAAGCTAGACCTACCAGGGCCCGCCCTGAATTCCACCCCTGCTTTGAACTCAATCCAGAAAAGCTTCTTCCAATCCAGCTCAGCTGCTCTGTGTATATTACACTGGTCTTCTTCCCGGAGAAGTAAAGAATGAAAACTGAAGAAAAATTCTACAAACTGCCTGTAGAATACAGACAGGCTGATAATAACTATTTTCAATTACGTTTTACCTAAAAAGTAGTTTTGGCTACTGTTTAACTACCTTTTAGTAAAAGGAAGTGGAACTACTTTTGAAACCACTTTGAAGTGCGGTAAACCGCTGAACCATAAGTTGTTGATGGAAAGGTTGGCAGTTCGATTCCTGCGACGGGGTGAGCTCTCGTTGCTCGGCCAGCTCCTGCCAACCTAGCAGTTCCAAAGCATGTTAATGTGAGTAGATAAATAGGTACCGCTTGCGGGAAGGTAAACAGTGCTCCGTGTTCCAGCTGCATGCTACGCACTGCAGCAAGGAGAGTCATGCCGGCCATATGACCACGGAGGCGTCTTCGGATAACGCTGGCTCTTCGGCTTTGAAATGGAGATGAGCACCACACCCTAGAGTCGGACACGACTGGACTTAATTGTCAGGGGATACCTTTACCTTTTTAGTTAAGTAGTTTCAACCTTTCTTATAAACCTTCTTCCTGCCCCCAGTTGAAAATTATTATTTTTTTAAAAAAATATGTCAAATAGGTCAAATGAAACAGTTGACTGGAGTGTTGGGACTTTAACTTTACTCAAATATTAATCTTTCTTCGACACTTTATACTGGTAGGTAGTACAAGTAGGCCTGTGATCCTTTGAACTGAAGAAGCCAGAGGTTGAACTCATGTATGCAAAGCATGTGCTTATCACTGACCTCTGGCTATTCTTTAAGCATCACCTTTCCCACTTCCTCTACAAACCTATCCCTCACATCAGGGCTGGCGTGTGTGTGTGTGTGTGTGTGTGTGTGTGTGTGTGTGTGTGTGTGTGTGTGTGTGTGTGTGTGAACCCCCCCCCCCAATTTTAAACCATTTTGCCTACCTGAGCTCCCTCAGAACTTAGTGGCTTCATGGAGTTTACTTTATATGAAACTTTTGAGTCCGTCTGTCCCCTTATTAAGCAGTGTAGTCACTGCATTCGGAACCAGGTGGCGTTTCTGGGCACATTTCAAATGCTGTCTAGATGTTACCAAGTCTAGATGAACCAAAAACCATATACAGTAGGGCCCTGGTATCTGTGGGGGATAGGTTCCTGGGCCCCACACAGATAGGGGGAAGGCTATCCCCGTTAGCCCCTGTATGCCCATTACCCTTTTTGTCTTTATAGAGCTGGTGCCAAGCCCTTGCGTTTCTTGCTTAACCAAAACACTAACACTATAAGCAGCATGCTGCTTATAGCAACGAAGCAGGCAAGCAGCATGCATGCTAGAGAAGCTCCATTAACAGGAAGCAGGAAGTTTCCTGCTTCATTGCTATAAGCAACATGCTGCTTATAGCATTTTAAGCAAGATACGCTGGGGCTTGACCCCCCAGCTCTATAAAGATAAAGAATGGTAATGGGCACGGGGCCACCGGCCAACTGCAGATAAGCGGATCTGCAGATAGTGGATCCACAGATACGGTCCCCCCCCCCAATACGTTTGTTTGGATTGAAGTGTAATATGAATAACTTGAAAAGCGCATGGTTTTACTGTGGTACCATTATTCATGTAAGAATATCCTGTATTTTATTTATATGCAATATAAATTATATTGAATTTATATGCTCATTCATACTGGATCAGAGTGGCAGGATAAAAGTATTCTTACAGCCCAATCCTATCTAAATCCTAAACGCAGTGATGCAACGGCGCCAACACAGCTACCGCTGTATCCCACAGGGGATTTTCAGCTGTTGGAGGTCTCCTCGTAGTAAAGGGGCATTTGTCCCCTTACCCCGGTGTAAGCCCCAGCAGCCGCTATGGGTCAACGTGGACCCGCACCAGCTCAATCACTGGTGCAAGTCTACGTTGACCCAGGAAGAGGGTCAGGATTTGGCGTGCACTGCCATCAATCCCACCCCCTCCCAGGCCTAATCCACCCTCCTCCCCGCCCGTCACCTCCCTATTCTACCCACCCCTCCCCCGTTCAAACCCTCCCCACCTCCCTCCAACCCCCTGCACAGGTTTACTTGCTCCAGAAGGTCTCCATGGGTCCGCCAGCGCACGGGAGGCCGCTCCGGCCTCCCCGCCAGTGGGCCTGCTGCATGCATCGGCACAGCCTGCTTTGCGACTGCCATAAAACAGAGTCTGCCGGCGTCTAAATAGCCAATTCTGTGTAGGCACCAGACAAGAGAATGAGGAGAAGCAGGGAGTTTTAAGAGACAGCAAATGTGACTCATTACTCAGGAAAGAATGGTGTTAATTAAGGCTGCAATCCTAAACCAACAATAATACTGTAATAATTAACGCAATCAAGGAAAAAAGGAGTGGCTATGTTCAGTGTGAAAAAATTAACAGCTCTTTGACTGAAAGTGTTCACAAAAAACAAGTACTATAGCTTAAACCATTTACTTCTACCTCACCTGTTCCATGGTTGATTCTTTACCCTCAACCTGGTCAGGAATCTCTTGGGAAGCAGAAGAAATCCTGTGATTCACAGGCATGTTTGGGTCTCCCACAGAAAAAACAGGAATGAGAGGCCGGAGAAATCTGAACTCGCTGCACAAGGATCCACCCGTTAAGCAAACGTCGTAGTGGTAAGTCCTGGAAAGTGACCCACTCTCAGAATCAGCACCGTTTTCTGGGATATCTGGTCTGGCAGGTGGGAAGTGAGGAGGAACAGTGATCAAACTCTCACTACAACCCTTCTTGTACATTTTGAAAACGGCAAACAGAACAATACAAACGAGAAAGACAAAGGAGACTGCCGCCAAGCAGATCACCAAATACGTGGTCAACGTTCCATCTTCTTCTCTTTCTTCACTGCCAACTTCTATGTTCTTCCTGTAGGGATCCGAAAGGCTGTCCACGAGCAGCACGTTTAGTGCTGTGGTGCTGGTCTGAGACGGGTTCCCATTATCTCTGACCAGGATGACAAGTCTCTGTTTGTTGGTGTCTCGCTCATTCAGTGGCCTCCTGGTTTTCACTTCTCCATTCTGCGCTCCGATGCTGAACAGGGCAGGGTCTGTGGCCTTCAGCAGGCTGTAGGAGAGCCAAGAGTTCTGGCCAGAGTCTTCATCCACGGCCACCACCTTGGTGACCAGGTAACCGGCCTCCGCTGACTTGGGAACCAGCTCATTGCAGGGCAAAGTACTGTTCTGCAGGGGATACAGGACGAAGGGAGCATTGTCGTTTTCGTCTATGACGACAACGTGGACAGTAACGTCTGAGGTCAGTGGGGGGGAACCGCCATCTGAAGCCCTGATGGTCACTTGGAAATGTTTTATCTCCTCATAATCCAGAGATCTGAGGATATACACATTCCCACTTTCAGAGTTGATAGAGATATAAGAAGCCGCAGAGCCATCGCCTACCTTTCCTGGCAAAAACGAGTAGGTCACCTTGGCATTCTGCTCTGTGTCCCGGTCAACAGCGTGGACTGAGCCAATTAGCAATCCTGGAATATTATTTTCCTGTAATTCCATTTCATAGCTGGAGTCTTCAAAAACTGGGGAATTGTCGTTGATGTCCAGGATTTGAACGTGAATCGTTCTTGTCGAGCTGAGCCTGGGAAATCCCCGGTCGATAGCTGTGATGGTAACATTATACTCAGGCACTTTCTCTCTGTCCAGTGGACTTTGGATCACCAGTTGGTAGTAGTTATTCACAGTGGTTTTTAGCAGAAAAGGCAAAGATACGTCTGCAGAACAGGAGGCCTGGCCATTGTCTCCAGAGTCTCGGTCTGTGATACTGAAGAGGGCAACAAGGGTCCCTAGTGGAGAATCCTCTGGTAAAGGGCTGTTGAGGGATATGATGGACAATTCGGGGGCGTTGTCATTCTCATCCTCAATCTCCACCAGGATCTTGCAGTATCCCGACAGCCCCCCTCCATCTGTCGCTTTGATGTTCATCTCATAGCTAATGTCTTTTTCATAATCAATTTCTCCCCAAACAGTGATCTCCCCAGTTATTTCATTTAAATGAAACAAGTGAAGTATATTTTCAGGAACTTGATGGAATGAATAGGTAATCTGTGCATTTGAACCAAAATCTGAATCTGTGGCTTCCACCTTAGAGATAAGACTACCTTGAGGGCTGTTTTCTCTTAAACTTACTTTATATTCAGACTGAGCAAACTGGGGGAAATTATCGTTACTGTCAAGAACACTAATCTTTATTCGAACTCTTCCTGTTCTCTGTGGTACTCCTCCATCAATAGCTTTAATAGTCAGCTGTAAGTGTTCTTCCTTCTCTCTGTCCAGCTGTTTCACCAAAACAAGATCCAAATATTTTTTGCCCTTTTGTACATCTAGTCGGAAATGTTCATTGGAAGTGAGTGTGTAATTCTGGATGCTATTTTCTCCCAAGTCTAGATCTTGAGCAGAATCCAAGCGGAAGTGAGTATTTGTTGGGACAGTCTCAGGAATTTCTAGCTCAAATTCATTTTTAGAGAATTTGGGATCATTGTCGTTCACATCTTCTATCAGTGTTTCAATGCTGTATATCTTTAAGGGATTTTGCAGTACAATTTCAAACAGTACTAAGCAAGGATCTATCTTGCCACACAAAGCTTCACGGTCTATTTTATTATGTACCAACAGATTTCCAGATTGTGTATCCAGGTGAAAATATTGCTTACTGTTCTTGGAAACTAGCTGAGCCCTCCGAACAGAGAGATCCCCTATCACCAGCTTTAAATCCTTCAGCACATTAGCGACCACAGACCCAATCTTCTTTTCTTCAGGCACAGAATATCGAATTAAAGACATACACAGTGCTCTGGAAAGACAGAGAAAAAGCAAAAGATACAGACCTTGTCTGTTCCTCCAGCTGTCTTCCATGATGCTAGCTTCTTCCTCTCTTTAGCCTCTGCCTACAATATAAATTTTCTGCTTTTCATCCAGTGACCATCTATGCTGTTCAGGATGTTAATTTTGTTCCACAGAATTTATTACTTTCCTCTTCAATATAAGGTTTTAAAACCAGGACAGATATCCAGCTTCCAGTTGGTATAAATTCTGTCATCTAGTTCATAGCTTTCCATTAGTTAGATAAAAAGGTTGGGAATTGAAATGAATATGTTTGACAACACTGCCACCTTGTGGTTCTACTAGAAAGAAAGTGAAGAATAAATATTGCAAATCATGCTTAGATTTATATTTATGTATCCGATTTTTGTAGCCTTATACCAGATGACATAAGATCATTGTTTTCCTCATTATGTGAATGAAAAGTAAAAAGAGCAGATAGACAATGTAAAAGTACATTTCACCCCATATGTTCACAATGGCTACTATACTGAGCATTCTCACATAAATCAAATTAATTCACAGGTATAGTACAAGTGTGTGAATTAATTTGAGGCCAGCGGGTGGCACAGTGGGTTAAACTGCTGAACCATGAGTTGTCGATCGAATGGTCGGCAGTTCGAATCCGCGACGGGGTGAGCTCTCGTTGCTTGGCCAGGTCCTGCCAACCTACGCGCTGCGGCAAGGAGAGTCATGCCGGCCGCATGACCACGGAGGCGTCTTCGGACAACGCTGGCTCTTCGGCTTTGAAATGGGGATTAGCACCACACCCTAGAGTCGGTCACGACTGGACGTAATTGTCAGGGGTCACCTTTACTTTTTTGAGCCAGCGGGTGGCGCAGTGGGTTAAACCTCTGAACCATGAGTTGTCGATCGAAAGGTCAGCAGTTCTAATCCGTATGACGGCTCCTGCCAACCTAGCAGTTCGAAAGCAAGAAATTGCAAGTAGATTAATAGGTTCCGCGTCAGCGGGACGGTAACAGCGTTCCATGCACTTCGGTGTTGAGTCATGCCGGCCACATGACCACGGAGGCGTCTTCGGACAACGCTGGCTCTTCGGCTTTGAAACGGAGATGAGCACCGCTCCTTAGAGTCCGACACGACTGAACTTAATTGTCAAGGGATACCTTTACCTTACCTTTATAATACAAGTAGTGGCCGCGGTCACTTAGTGGTTAAGATGATGAACTGCAGGTAGGCAGGACAGCAGTTCAAGATCCGAGTGCCGCGGACCTCCAGCTAGGAGGACATGGCTGGCTGACAACTCCGCCGATCGCTCTGTATTGACGGAGTACATCTGATGGACTTAATTACTCTACCCCTGGATTAAAAGGGAGTACGAAGAGATAAACCACATTGCTTTCAATCGCCCCCCTTCTGACACTTCAAGGCAAAGGCTCTGAAGTTTTGGATTCTCGGCGAGAAAGCAGGATGAATTGCAAGTCAAGCCACCTCCCATATGCTTTGCTTTACTTAGGCAAGAGGCGTAGAAATGATTTATGAGTTGAAGAAATTAGCCGAGATAAGAGTTAACGTTAAAAATAATACGTTGCGATAAGGCGAATTGAACATTCGAAAGTGAAAGTTGGAAAGACGAAGTTAAAGTTTTAAAGTGGTGAGTTTTATTTTTCTGTACTTATGGAAGATTAAAACAGTAAGAAGGCTTTTTTAAATAGACTATTCTGGCAAGAGAAAATTGTTTGGGATTTTTGTTGTTGACATTCCTGACATTTTTGCTAAAAGAGTATGAGCCCTTCCGTGTCAGAGTTCATGGATCTTGGCAATTAATCTTTCTGTTTCACGTCGTCGACTGTAGAAGTTTTTTATATTACCTCTTTTTTTTTTAAGAGAAGAGAGATTGGCACCTGGTGAAAAATTTGCAACATGACTACACAATTGGAGTATTGTTTTAAAAAATGGGAACAGCGTTTTGATGCAAAAATGGCAATTTTGCAGGGAAATCTTCAGAACATGAACGCAGAACTGAAACAAGCAGGGAAGGAAAAGAATTAATTACAAGGAATAAAGGTTACGATGGAAGTACCGGAAGATAAAGAAAAAGACAATGATAAAGAGAAAGATTTAGTGGAAGAGACTGTAGTAGAGGAAGTACCAAGAGTTAAACCAAGACTTGAGATAGAGAAGCAGAGTACTTTACTAAAAAAGGTGCTGAAGACTGTCTTTCGGGAGAGGAATATAGAAGACGTGAATGATTTTGTGGAAAAAACTGCAAAGTGGATACAATTCAAAAAACAAGGGACTTTCGGGAAAGATTTAAGGATGAAGAAGAGAAAGAAGAAGAAGAAGAGGAAGAAGGAGGAGGAGGAGGAGGAAGGGGAGGGATGGAAGGGGTAATGGCAAACTGTCAAAATTAAAAAGGGATTATAATTTTTTATTTTTTGTGCGGAATATTATTGGAGTTAATGTTATATAAAAAGAAGAAAATGTTTTATTATTAAAAAACAAATAAGATATGACTTGTTTTTTACGAAACTTATATTAAGAGTGATGGAAATTTTTTGATGATGAATTAACAAATTTGAAGACAAAAAATGGGGTGACTTAATAAATTTAAAATATTTGAAGTGGAAGTTAAGACTTTTAGATGATAAAGGAAAAGTTAGTTAACCCTTTTGTGAATAAAAGAAAAATAATGTTTTATTATTTGAAAAGACTTAAATAAGATGTGATTTGTTTTTAAGAATCTTATATAAAAAGGGGATATAGATTTAAAAAAAAAAACAGAAAAATTTGGAAGGTTTTTATTTTAATACATTTGGAGAAAAATGGGGTGGCTTTATATATTAAAATATTTGGAGTGGGAATTAAGATTTTTAGCTGATAAAGGAAAAGTTAGTTAATCTTTTTGTGAATATTTGGATACCACATAGATTCTTTAAGAGAGAGAGAGAGAGAGAGAGAGAGAGAGAGAGAGAGAGAAGGAGTGATGAAGTGTGAATTTAATGAATAGTATATTAGAGATATAGGCTTAGTTAGATATTATAAGTAGAAAATATATAATAGTATACAAGTAGGATTTATTGCTTCGCGCTTGCTGTAATCTTTCGTAGTATGTTGTATTGTTTTGTTTTATTGCTTTGTTTTGTTTGGTAGTTTATTAATAAAAATTAAATATATGATTGAAAAAAAAAAGATCCGAGTGCCGCGTGATGGTGTGAGCTTCCATATTTGGCCCCACCTCCTGCCAACCTAGCAGTTCGAAAGCAAGAAATTGCAAGTAGATTAATAGGTACTACCTCGGCGGGAGGGTAACAGCGTTCCGAGCGCCTTGGCATTGAGTCATGCTGACCACATGACCACGGAAGTGACTTCGGACAGCGCTGGCTCTTCTGCTTTGAAACAGAGATGAGTAACGCCCCTAGAGTCGGTAACAACTAGCTTTCGAACAAGGGGAAACTTTACCTTTTTATAGTACAAGTAACAACAAACTTCACTGCATTGTAGCACAATTTTTGGGAATTTAACAATTAAGGATTTCATACAAGGCATTAAACTAACTTATTCTCACCTGGTTTGTTTGTTGTAATTCCTCTTCACGACTAGAAACTTCCTGGGAAGAACCAGTTGAATTCCTGGGATTTACCTGACCGTTCGGAGGATCCATGGAAAACACAGGAAATAGAGGCCTGAGAAACCTGAACTCACTGTTCAGAGACCCACCAGCTAAGCACACTTCATAGTTGTAAGCCTGGGAAGATGGGCCACTGCCAGAATCCACATGGTTCTCCTGGATATTAGGTCCACCAGCAAAAATAGGTGCAGAGTTATAGTTCCCTATGAACTGCTTTTGTTTCTGAATCTTGATGGCAATGAACACCACTACAGACACCAGAAAAATAAAGGAGATGGCAGCCAAGCATATGATCAGATACACAGTCAGGTTACGGTCTTCTTCCTCTTCTATGGCTTCACCCTTAGGGGTATCCACCATTTTCATATAAGGGTCAGAAAAGCCATCCACAAGAAGAATACTTAACGTTGCAGAGGTTGACTGGGGAGGATGCCCATTATCTCTGACTCCCACAATCAGTTTCTGTTTGAAGGCGTCTCGTTTATTAACTGGCCTCATAGTTTTCACTTCTCCATTCTGGGCCCCCACCGTGAAGAGTCCTGGTTCTGTGGCCTTCAGTAGTTCGTAGGAAAGCCAGGAGTTCTGACCAGAATCTCTGTCCACTGCCACCACCTTGGTCACCAGGTAGCCTGTTTCTGCCTCTCTGGGAACCAAATCATTTGATGGGGAAGTGCCATTCTGGAGAGGGTAGAGGACGAAGGGGGCATTGTCGTTTTCATCCACAATAAGAACTCGGACTATCACTTCTGAGCTCAGTGGGGGGGAGCCACCATCTGACGCCCTCACAGTTGCTTGAAACTCTTTTATCTCTTCATAATCCAGAGATCGGAGAACATACAGATTCCCAGTTTCCGAGTTGATGGAGAGGTAAGTGGCCACAGAGCCATCACTAACCTTCCCAGGCAAAAGCGAGTAAGTCACTTTGGCATTCTGTTCTTTGTCCAGGTCAACAGCATGGACTGAACCCATCAGAAGACCCGGAATATTGTTTTCCTGTAACTGCATTTCATAGAGCGATGTTTGGAACACTGGTGGGTTGTCATTGACATCTGAGATTTGAACATGAATTATTCTTGTGGAGGTGAGCCTGGGTGAACCTTGGTCAGTGGCCATGATGGTGACATCATACCCTGAGACTACTTCTCTGTCCAGTGCCCGTTGCGTCAGTAATTGGTAATAATTATTCTCAGTGGCTTTTAATACAAAGGGCAAGTTTGTGTTAGTGGTACAGACAATTCTGCCGTTGTCACCAGAGTCTTGATCTGTGACACTGAAAAGAGCCACCATGGTGTCTGTTGGTGAATCCTCTGGTAAGGGACTGGAGATGGACATGATGGTGACCTCTGGAGCATTGTCATTTTCATCCTCAACCTCCGCAATGACCTTGCAGTAAGCAGAGAGGCCTCCTCCATCGGTGGCTCTGATGTTCATCTCATAATTTTTATTCTCTTCATAATCTATGATCCCTGCAATAGTAAGTTCCCCAGTATATTTGTTCAATTTGAATGATGTGAGCACATTTTTGGGAACTCGGCTGAAAGAATAAGTGATGTCTCCGTAGGAACTAATATCCTTGTCAGTGGCTTCTATTTTAGTGACCAATGTATCCAGTGGGCTGTTTTCTCGAAGTTTCAGTTTATAGAGAGATTGTTCAAACTGAGGGAAATTATCATTGGCATCCAGAACATCAACAATAATCTGTGCTGTGCCAGTTCTCTTTGGGATCCCTCCATCAATAGCTGACAGAATTAGAATAATCTGTGGATCCACCTCACGGTCTAATGGTTTCTCCAATACTAATTCTGCATATTTGCTACCATCACTGTGACTTTGCATATCAAGAGAGAAATGTTCATTAGGACTAAGTGTGTAGTTCTGAATTGCATTTTTGCCATTGTCCAAATCTTCAGCTGTTTCCAAAGGGAATCGTGTATTTATGGGAGTCTGCTCAGGTATTTCAAAAAGGAATTGATTTTGAGAGAATTTGGGAGGATTGTCATTCACATCCTCTATTTGAACTTCGAGTCTGTGTAGCTGGAATGGGTTTTCCAGCACAATTTCAGAGAGTAACATGCAAGGGTCATTCTGACCACACAGAGCCTCTCTGTCTATTCTATCCTTTAATATCACATCCCCAGAATGAAGATCCAGCTGGAAATATTGCTTGGAGCTCTTAGAAACCAACCGGGCTCCCCGAGCTGCCAGTTCTTTTACATCCACTTTCAAATCCTTAAGCACATTAGCCAGCAGAGACCCACTTTTCTTTTCCTCAGGCACTGAATAGAGAATGGACTTGCACATTGCTCCACACATGCACAGAGATAGAAAAAACGAACAAACCTGCTTGTTCCTGTGCAGTATTTCCATTGTCCCAGCCTCTCAAGGTAGTTCTGAAAATACAACGCAGCTTCTGGTAAAGTAGCTCCTGAAGCTGGTCATTCACCTTCTAGTTTTTTTGATTGCAGTCTTTGATCTTCCTATAGTTGCAGAATTAATCACTCGAGATTTCTGAAGGCTTTCCAGCAATGAAGCACTGGTGCCTTTTCATTTCAGATCCTTTGTGTAGTGGCTTCAGATTTCAGGCACAGCATTTTATATGATCGCCAATGTTTTGTGCAATGGCACCATCTTGTGGTTGAAGTAAGATACAGGAGTTGTAATTTTCCCAATTACTCTGGTGTACTGGTATACATTCAATTTGTCTAGAAGAACTTGCAATGTTTAGATTTCATTATTCTAGAGGAGGGGAATTAAAAGCCAGCAAGGTGAAAACCACCACCACCACCCTCCTTAAGCTTGTGTGTGCCCCCCCCCCCGGTGATCACAGAAACACATGGGGCAGCCTCTAACTGTCCCATGAGGAGGGGGAGGAGGGGAGAAAAATCAAGTAAACAAGGCATATCTCCACCACCCACCCCCAACCTTTCTCTGTTGCAATGATTTCCCATATTTGATTTTACGAAACTTGCCCTGGTAGTCCTTTTGGCTGAAGGGAAGGGTACAAATGCTTTAAATAAATAAACCATATCTTATGCATACAAAAGTTAAAACTGGATGTCACCTCTCATAATCCGATCAAACCTTCATCTTACAAATTTAGTATAATATGAACAAACTTCTCACAGGTAATAGAAATGGATATACTATGGACTGTCTGGTGTAGGAAGATATAGATTTAGGAGTGAGGTATAGATTTAAGTGTGCAGGAAGGTTGAGGGATTCAAAGTGGCTCATCTCTACTGAGTCCCCATAGCTTTTCCTGAGTCTTCATAGTTTTTCCTGCCCACTCAACCTATTAAATTGTGTGCGCGCGCACTTCTTTCACCAGTGACTGGATCATTCACCCCACCCTCACTCACCACTGCTTATCTTATGAGCTTACAGTGCCCTGGTAGAAAGCAGTCCCCACACTGAAAGCAAATCATTTACAGTAGGTGACTACCCTTTTGCTGCTGGGCCTCAGCAGCTGCCAGTCTCTAACACAATCCATGAAGGAAATGAAGACAATCAGGCACAAAATTGGCTGCGTACATTCAGAAGCCTGAAGGACCTGGCTCCTTAGTCAGTAAGTAGCTATGAGAGATGAGGGCTCACTCTGTCTGTGGAAAGCCTTGGCTAAGTTCAGAGACAAACCTTGGACTCCAGGGCTGGCTGGAGGCACTGGTGTCACTACAGGGGGGGGGGGGCGGAGCTGTAAGTTCTTCCGTGATCGGAGCCTCCGTTACACGGAAGAACGAAGCGCCCCGCCCCCGCGCCTTCCAACCCATTCAAAGCGGTGAAAACAACGCGCATTCACCGCTTTGACTGGGTCGGAAGGCGCGGGGGCGGGGCGCTTCGTTCTTCCATGTAACGGAGGCTCCGATCACGGAAGAACTTACAGCTCCGCCCCCCCTGTAGTGACGCCAGTGGCTCAGAGGCGAAACTAGGGCAGAGCAGGCGGAGCACCGGCTCCAGGTGCCATCGCCCGAAGGGCGCCCCACCTGGCGCCCCGCCCGCGAGTCCGAGTCGGACTCGAGTCCGAGTCGGACTCGGAGACGCGAAATCTCGCGAGATCCAAGATGGCGGTGCCCAAATCTCATGAGGGTACATGAGGCAGTAGTAGTCCTGCCTTTCCCATAGCGTCATCCACGCACAAGCCTCATCCACTTCCAGAACTCGGAGAGGAATAGACACATTCGAACTGGGGTGGAATTCAAACACAAGAAGAAGTAGGCCCTGAAAACCATTTTGGGTTGGGGATGTAAATTGTGCCCCAGAATGTATGTATGAGAATCGTTATGCAAAACTGCATGATGGCTATGCGCTATGGTTCAGCAGCAGTACACCTCTGGAAACCAACAACGGAAGGAGAGAAGTATGCCTTTCTCTTCTGCTTGTGGGCTTCCCAGAGGCAGTTACTGTGTGAGGCAGGATGCTGGACTAGGTGAGCCTTTGGCCTGATCCAGCAGGGCTTTTCTTATGTTCTTATGATGTTAAAATAATAATATTAATTAATATTAATTATTGCTTTTGGGGCATCGCCAACCCAGGCTACGAGGAAAACCAGCAACAACAACAACAACAACAACAACAACAACAACAAAACCCTGATGCATTCTGGCCTGTTGTACCTATACAATGCTATGTGCATAAATATATACAGTATCTGTATCTATATAGAGATAGGTAGATATATACATACATACATATTTTGATTAAGACAAAATTAAAAGTTTGATTTTCAAAATATTCCTGTTGGTTTTTTTTTTTAGTCAGTAAAAGGTTAAATACCGAGACGCTAAGATGATAACCACTAGGTAAGCTAGACCTACCAGGGCCCGCCCTGAATTCCACCCCTGCTTTGAACTCAATCCAGAAAAGCTTCTTCCAATCCAGCTCAGCTGCTCTGTGTATATTACACTGGTCTTCTTCCCGGAGAAGTAAAGAATGAAAACTGAAGAAAAATTCTACAAACTGCCTGTAGAATACAGACAGGCTGATAATAACTATTTTCAATTACGTTTTACCTAAAAAGTAGTTTTGGCTACTGTTTAACTACCTTTTAGTAAAAGGAAGTGGAACTACTTTTGAAACCACTTTGAAGTGCGGTAAACCGCTGAACCATAAGTTGTTGATGGAAAGGTTGGCAGTTCGATTCCTGCGACGGGGTGAGCTCTCGTTGCTCGGCCAGCTCCTGCCAACCTAGCAGTTCCAAAGCATGTCAATGCGAGTAGATAAATAGGTACCGCTTGCGGGAAGGTAAACAGCGCTCCGTGTTCCAGCTGCATGCTACGCACTGCAGCAAGGAGAGTCATGCCGGCCATATGACCACGGAGGCGTCTTCGGACAACGCTGGCTCTTCGGCTTTGAAATGGAGATGAGCACCACACCCTAGAGTCGGACACGACTGGACTTAATTGTCAGGGGATACCTTTACCTTTTTAGTTAAGTAGTTTCAACCTTTCTTATAAACCTTCTTCCTGCCCCCAGTTGAAAATTATTATTTTTTTAAAAAAATATGTCAAATAGGTCAAATGAAACAGTTGACTGGAGTGTTGGGACTTTAACTTTACTCAAATATTAATCTTTCTTCGACACTTTATACTGGTAGGTAGTACAAGTAGGCCTGTGATCCTTTGAACTGAAGAAGCCAGAGGTTGAACTCATGTATGCAAAGCATGTGCTTATCACTGACCTCTGGCTATTCTTTAAGCATCACCTTTCCCACTTCCTCTACAAACCTATCCCTCACATCAGGGCTGGCGTGTGTGTGTGTGTGTGTGTGTGTGTGTGTGTGTGTGTGTGTGAAACCCCCCCCCCCAATTTTAAACCATTTTGCCTACCTGAGCTCCCTCAGAACTTAGTGGCTTCATGGAGTTTACTTTATATGAAACTTTTGAGTCCGTCTGTCCCCTTATTAAGCAGTGTAGTCACTGCATTCGGAACCAGGTGACGTTTCTGGGCACATTTCAAATGCTGTCTAGATGTTACCAAGTCTAGATGAACCAAAAACCATATACAGTAGGGCCCTGGTATCTGTGGGGGATAGGTTCCTGGGCCCCACACAGATAGGGGGAAGGCTATCCCCGTTAGCCCCTGTATGCCCATTACCCTTTTTGTCTTTATAGAGCTGGTGCCAAGCCCTTGCGTTTCTTGCTTAACCAAAACACTAACACTATAAGCAGCATGCTGCTTATAGCAACGAAGCAGGCAAGCAGCATGCATGCTAGAGAAGCTCCATTAACAGGAAGCAGGAAGTTTCCTGCTTCATTGCTATAAGCAACATGCTGCTTATAGCATTTTAAGCAAGATACGCTGGGGCTTGACCCCCCAGCTCTATAAAGATAAAGAATGGTAATGGGCACGGGGCCACCGGCCAACTGCAGATAAGCGGATCTGCAGATAGTGGATCCACAGATACGGTCCCCCCCCCCAATACGTTTGTTTGGATTGAAGTGTAATATGAATAACTTGAAAAGCGCATGGTTTTACTGTGGTACCATTATTCATGTAAGAATATCCTGTATTTTATTTATATGCAATATAAATTATATTGAATTTATATGCTCATTCATACTGGATCAGAGTGGCAGGATAAAAGTATTCTTACAGCCCAATCCTATCTAAATCCTAAACGCAGTGATGCAACGGCGCCAACACAGCTACCGCTGTATCCCACAGGGGATTTTCAGCTGCTGGAGGTCTCCTCGTAGTAAAGGGGCATTTGTCCCCTTGCCCCGGTGTAAGCCCCAGCAGCCGCTATGGGTCAACTTGGACCCGCACCAGCTCAATCACTGGTGCAAGTCTACGTTGACCCAGGAAGAGGGTCAGGATTTGGCGTGCACTGCCATCAATCCCACCCCCTCCCAGGCCTAATCCACCCTCCTCCCCGCCCGTCACCTCCCTATTCTACCCACCCCTCCCCCGTTCAAACCCTCCCCACCTCCCTCCAACCCCCTGCAAGGTTTACTTGCTCCAGCAGGTCTCCATGGGTCCTCCAGCGCACGGGAGGCCGCTCCGGCCTCCCCGCCAGTTGGCCTGCTGCATGCATCGGCAGAGCCTGCTTTGCGACTGCCATAAAACAGAGTCTGCCGGCGCAACGGGAAGGGAGCAGGGAAGGGAGATAGGATTGGGCTATTAATAATTATAATTAGAAATCATTGAAAAGAGTTGGCTGCCAGGACTGTAAAAAGTTGTGTTCATACTTGTCTACTCTCAGAACACCCAGAGATTTGAATTCTGATTGACACCATGTGATGTTTTATTCATTTTGACATTACAGGATGGTAGAGACAGCATCAGGCGGCAATCAGGTCAGCCACTGGTTGAAAGTACACAGCTATTAGAGGTTCCACCTGGTTGGGCTGCTCCCGAACACTTTGTACCGGTGATGGGGGCAACAGGGGGCACCCAGTACAGGTGCCCCAGCAACCTGGTGTCAGAACGGCAGGCTAGTAAATATTCTTGTGAGAAACTGAGGCTGCAATTTAATGAGATTCATAGACACACCTAGTAAGTTCATGGCTGGACAAGGATTTGACTTGAGATTTCCTTGGCCAGTGGTCCTTACACTGTGGGGGAGTACCCTCCCCTTGGGGGCGCAGGACATCTGAAAGGTGAGCATGAAGTTTCCGAAGAAAATAGGATCCTGGAGCTTCAAACTAAATAGCCAATTCTGTGTAGGCACCAGACAAGAGAATGAGGAGAAGCAGGGAGTTTTAAGAGACAGCAAATGTGACTCATTACTCAGGAAAGAATGGTGTTAATTAAGGCTGCAATCCTAAACCAACAATAATACTGTAATAATTAAAGCAATCAAGGAAAAAAGGAGTGGCTATGTTCAGTGTGAAAAAATTAACAGCTCTTTGACTGAAAGTGTTCACAAAAAACAAGTACTATAGCTTAAACCATTTACTTCTACCTCACCTGTTCCATGGTTGATTCTTTACCCTCAACCTGGTCAGGAATCTCTTGAGAAGCAGAAGAAATCCTGTGATTCACAGGCATGTTTGGGTCTCCCACAGAAAAAACAGGAATGAGAGGCCGGAGAAATCTGAACTCGCTGCACAAGGATCCACCCGTTAAGCAAACGTCATAGTGGTAAGTCCTGGAAAGTGACCCACTCTCAGAATCAACGCCGTTTTCTGGGATATCAGGTCTGGCAGGTGGGAAGTGAGGAGGAACAGTGATCAAACTCTCACTACAGCCTTTCTTGTACATTTTGAAAATGGCAAACAGAACAATACAAATGAGAAAGACAAAGGAGACTGCCGCCAAGCAGATCACCAAATACGTGGTCAAGGTTCCATCTTCTTCTCTTTCTTCACTGCCAACTTCTATGTTCTTCCTGTAGGGATCCGAAAGGCTGTCCACGAGCAGCACGTTTAGTGCTGTGGTGCTGGTCTGAGACGGGTTCCCATTATCTCTGACCAGGATGACAAGTCTCTGTTTGTTGGTGTCTCGCTCATTCAGTGGCCTCCTGGTTTTTACTTCTCCATTCTGCGCTCCGATGCTGAACAGGGCAGGGTCTGTGGCCTTCAGCAGGCTGTAGGAGAGCCAAGAGTTCTGGCCAGAGTCTTCATCCACAGCCACCACCTTGGTGACCAGGTAACCGGCCTCCGCTGACTTGGGAACCAGCTCATTGCAGGGCGAAGTACTGTTCTGCAGGGGATACAGGACGAAGGGAGCATTGTCGTTTTCGTCTATGACGACAACGTGGACAGTAACGTCTGAGGTCAGTGGGGGGGAACCGCCATCTGAAGCCCTGATGGTCACTTGGAAATGTTTTATCTCCTCATAATCCAGAGATCTGAGGATATACACATTCCCACTTTCAGAGTTGATAGAGATATAAGAAGCCGCAGAGCCATCGCCTACCTTTCCAGGCAAAAACGAGTAGGTCACCTTGGCATTCTGCTCTGTGTCCCGGTCAACAGCGTGGACTGAGCCAATTAGCAATCCTGGAATATTATTTTCCTGTAATTCCATTTCATAGGTGGAGTCTTCAAATACTGGGGAGTTGTCGTTGATGTCCAGGATTTGAATGTGAATCGTTCTTGTCGAACTGAGCCTGGGAAATCCCCGGTCGATAGCTGTGATGGTAACATTATACTCAGGTACTTTCTCTCTGTCCAGTGGACTTTGGATCACCAGTTGGTAGTAGTTATTCACAGTGGTTTTTAGCAGAAAAGGCAAAGATACATCTGCAGAACAGGAGGCCTGGCCATTGTCTCCAGAGTCTCGGTCTGTGATACTGAAGAGGGCAACAAGAGTGCCTACTGGAGAATCCTCTGGTAAAGGGCTGTTGAGGGATATGATGGACAATTCGGGGGCATTGTCATTCTCATCCTCAATCTCCACCAGGACTCTGCAGAGTTCTGAAAGCCCCCCTCCATCTGTCGCTTTGATGTTCATCTCATAGATTGCTTTTTTTTCATAATCAATTTCTCCCCAAACAGTGATCTCCCCAGTTATTTCATTTAAATGAAATAACTGGCGTACGTTTTCATGCACCCGATGAAATGAATAGGTAATCTGTGCATTTGAACCAAAATCTAAATCATTGGCTTCTACTTTGGAGACAAGAGTACCTTGAGGGCTGTTTTCCTTTAACCTGACTTTATATTCAGACTGAGTAAACTGAGGGAAGTTATCGTTGATGTCCAGAATATTAACACTTACTTGAACTGTGCCTGTTCTGGGTGGCACTCCTCCGTCAACAGCCATGAGGGTCAGTCCAAAATGTGACTTTTGCTCCCTATCTAGTGACTTCTCCAAAATAAGGTCCACATACTTGCTACCATCCCCATCGCTTTGCACATTTAACCGAAAATGCTCATTGGGGCTGAGTGTGTAGTTCTGAATACTATTTTTGCCCTGATCCTCATCCTGGGCCGATTCTAATGCAAACCGTGTGTTTGTGGGAACATTCTCAGGTATTTCCAGTTCAAATTCAGTTTTGGAGAATCTGGGAGCATTGTCATTCACATCTTCTATCTGCATTTCAATATTGTAGATTTGTAAAGGGTTTTGTAGCACAATCTCAGACAGTAGTAAGCATGGGTCAATCTTGCCACACAAAGCTTCTCGGTCTATTTTATAATCTATCAAGACATTCCCAGAGTGGCTATCAAGGTGGAAATATTGCTTAGTGCTTTTGGAAATTAACTGAGCTCTTCGAGCTGAGAGCTCCCCTATTCCCATTTTCAAATCCTTCAACACATTAGCAACCACAAAGCCACTTTTCTTTTCTTCAGGCACAGAATACCGAATTGAGGCACACAGTGCTCTGGAAAGACAGAGAAAAAGCAGAAGATACAGACCTTGTCTGTTCCTGAACCAGTCTTCCATAGTTCCAATCTTTTTCCAATCAGATCTTTAAGCTCTGGCCAAATTACAAAGCTTCTAACTTTCATCCAGTGGATATTTATGGTGCAGGGAAAATAATCCTTGTTCTATAATGTTGGTTTCTTATCCTGTTAAATATTATAACCTTCCTCAGCAGGATACATCATCCGTCTGCTTTTTCATTCTGTCTATTTGGGTCTTCTAGCAGAGTATAGTTACAAAATAAGATACTGAAATTATACAGAAATGTTTGCCAATTCCGCCACCTTGTGGTTATGTCAGAAAACAGCCATTAAAATCTACATTTTCTAATGAAATAGAAGCTCAGGATCAAAGCTGCTGTTTAATCATCTGACATTCTGGGAGATTTCACAAGTAGTTAACTCCTAAACAAGAGTATTATTCCCCCTCTATATGCAGCTAAAGACAAAACACAAACACATGTTTTCTCATTTAATAGTGACTGAAATTCAGATCTCATGTCCTTAAATCCCATTCAATACATTGCATAGGATTATGGCACACACTCTTTTATTCAACATTAACCACTGAAGATTTTAATGCATGTATATTTAATTGCAGGAAAGGAATGGTAATTAAATTCTCACCTCACTAATAAGATGTTTATCCTCCATATGCTTGGGGACTTCTTGCGAAGAACCAGTTGAATTTCTGGGATTTACCTGACTGTTAGGAGGATCCACAGAAAACACAGGAAACAGGGGCCTGAGAAACCTGAACTCGCTGTTCAGAGACCCATCAGCTAAGCATACTTCATAGTTGTAAGCCTGGGAAGACGGGCCACTGCCAGAATCCACATGGTTCTCCTGGAAAGTAGGTCCCCCAGGAAAATCAGGAGCAGAGTTATAGTTCCCTATGAACTGCTTTTGCTTCTGAATCTTGATGGCAATGAACACCACTACAGACACCAGAAAAATAAAAGAGATGGCAGCCAAGCATATGATCAGATACGCAGTCAGGTTACGGTCTTCTTCCTCTTCTATGGCTTCACCCTTAGGGGTATCCACCATTTTCATATAAGGGTCAGAAAAGCCATCCACCAGAAGAATACTTAACGTTGCAGAGGTTGACTGGGGAGGATGCCCGTTATCTCTGACTCCCACAATCAGCTTCTGTTTGAAGGCGTCTCGTTTATTAACTGGCCTCATGGTTTTCACTTCTCCGTTCTGGGCCTCCACCGTGAAGAGTCCTGGTTCTGTGGCCTTCAGCAGTTCGTAGGAAAGCCAAGAGTTCTGACCAGAATCTCTGTCCACTGCCACCACCTTGGTCACCAGGTAGCCTGTTTCAGCCTCTCTGGGCACCAAATCATTTGATGGGGAAGTGCCATTCTGGAGAGGATAGAGGACGAAGGGGGCATTGTCATTTTCATCCACAATAAGAATGCGGACTACAATTTCTGAGCTGAGTGAAGGGGAGCCACCATCTGATGCCCTCACAGTTGCTTGAAATTCTTTTATCTCTTCATAATCCACAGATTGGAGGATATACAAGTTCCCAGTTTCAGAGTTGATGGACAGATACGCGGTGACAGAACCACCAGCAACCTTCCCAGGCAAGAGCGAGTAAGTCACTTTGGCATTCTGTTCTGTGTCTTGGTCAACAGCATAGACTGAACCCATCAACAGACCCGGAATATTGTTTTCTCGTAGCTGCATTTCACAGAATGATGTCTGGAACACTGGTGGGTTGTCATTGACATCTGAGATTTGAACATGAATTATTCTTGTGGAGGTGAGCCTGGGTGAGCCTCGGTCAGTAGCACTGATGGTGATGTTATACCCAGAGACCTTTTCTCTGTCCAGTGTCTGTTGGGTGACCAGTTGGTAATAATTATTCACAATAGATTTCAACACAAATGGAAGATTTATCTCAATGGAGCATGTTGTCCTGCCATTATCACCAGAGTCTTGATCTGTGGCCCTGAATACTGCAACCACTGTGTTTAGGGGAGAGTCTTCTGGTAAGGGACTGGTGATGGATGTGACGGTCAACTCTGGGGCATTGTCATTCTCATCCTCAACCTCCACAGCTACCTTGCAGTAAGTAGAGAGGCCTCCTCCATCGGTGGCTCTGATGTTCATCTCATAATTTCTATGCTCTTCATAATCGATGACCCCTGCAATAGTAAGTTCCCCAGTATATTTGTTTAACTTGAATAACCTTAGTATATTATCTGGCACCTGACTGAAAGAATACATAACGTGTGCATAGGAACCCAGGTCCCTGTCAATGGCTTCAACTTTAGATACTAATGTACCTGGTGGGCAGTTTTCCATTACTTTTGCTTTGTACACAGACTGTCCAAACTGAGGGAAATTGTCATTGGCATCCACAACTTCAATGACAATCTGTGCTGTGCCAGTTCTTCTTGGGATTCCTCCATCAACAGCTGATATAGTTAGGAAAAGCTGTGGGTCCATCTCACGGTCTAATGGTTTCTCCAGTACTAATTCTGCATATTTCCTACCATCACCATGACTTTGCACATCCAGCTTAAAATGTTCATTGGGAGTAAGTGTGTAGTTCTGAACAGCATTTTCCCCTCTGTCTGGATCTTGAGCTCTTTCCAAAGGGAATCGGATATTGGTAGGAGTCTGCTCAGATATCTCAAAAAGGAATTGATTTTTTGAGAATTGGGGGGGATTGTCGTTCACATCCTCTATTTCAACTTCGATTCTATGTAGCTGCAATGGGTTTTCCAGGACAATCTCAGAGAGCAACATGCAAGGGTCATTCTGACCACACACAGCCTCCCTGTCTATTCTGTCCTTTAAGATCACATCCCCAGAATGAGGATCCAGATAGAAATGTTGCTTGGAGCTTTCTGAAACTAGCCGGGCTTCACGAGCTGCCAGCTCTTTTACATCCACTTTCAAATCCTTTAGCACGTTAGCCACCAGAGACCCACTTTTCTTTTCCTCAGGCACTGAATAGAAGATCGTCTTGCACATTGCCCCACACATGCAGAGAGACAGAAAAAGAGACAAAACTTGCCTGCTATGGTGATGAATGTCCATTCTCCCAGTCTTCATCAGGGCAGGTATAAAACTTAGGTTGTGTCCTTATAAGGTAACTCCAGGAATTGAATGGTATGCTTTCAAGGTAAATCCTTCCTCTCCCTGTATTTTGTTTTGATAATAGATACAGTGGCTTTTGTCTTCTGCAATGTTTAAAGATTTGCTCGCAATGAAGCTACCACTTTCACTGAGATTCTTTCGTTTAGCGGCTTCAGCTTTTTGAAGGAGTCCCAGTGCCCTGACAATCTTTCCTGTGCTGTGTAACATCGCCACCTTGTGTTTGCACAGCAATACAGCTGTGGTGAATGTTGCCACTTATCTATCTGCATAGAAAAGACTTACCGGTAAGCAATAAGAGCTTGCAATGTTTATAATACTGTATTTCATAATGTTTGCTCTCTTTGCCTGTTCCTTATAGATTTAACAATCAGACTGAGTTAAGACAGTGATTGTTAAAAAAAGTCTCAAAATTAGACATGTGTGTGTATGTGTGTGCGTGCACGCGGAGGTATGTGTGTGCATCCCTTGAACTACAGAACTTGTATATTGTCTTTAAAATTGTCTTTCTTGCTCTTAACAGTTTAATTCATACATGTATTTTAAGGTTTGGGTTGTGGGTAGGAGTCTGCAGTAGCAACTGATAACTAGGGGCAGGAGAAAATGGTGATAACAAAATAAAAACACATAACACTGCTTTCTGCTAAAAAAAAAATCTGCGTAAAAATAAAATAAAACCATGTAATTTTGCGTTGTTCTTCATCTCCCTTCACTGTACAACCTATACCGCCTATAGATAACCACACTTTTAAAGCGGTTACAATTTATAAAAAATGGAATAAAAACACATAACACTGCTTTCTGCTATTTCATTTTGGTTAAACACCGACACATTTTGGCTTCTGTGAGGAATGTGTACAATGTCTGACTAAGAAAATCTTCAAGTATGGATTGCTACTATGTCTGAGATATTAAAATATTACTTTCCTAGATTTTCATGCCAGTTTAGCAGTGACTAGGTAATTCCTTAAACTCCCCAGAAATGAAAAGGTTGATGGTGATTCACTGTCATCAGTAAGCTGGTGAGTCTTCCAAGCTGTCTGAGAGACTTCTGCTGTTTCTGATCATCTGCCCTTGAAGAGCTGGAGAGTAGATTTGCAGAAGCCTGATAATAGAATCCTTGGTAACATCTAGACTAGAGATGGAAACAAACATCTAGACTTAGTAACATCTAGACCTTGGTAACATCTAGACTGCATTTGAAATGTGCCCAGAAACGTCACCTGGTTCCGAATGCAGTGACTACACTGCTTAATAAGGGGACAGACGGACTCAAAAGTTTCATATAAAGTAAACTCCATGAAGCCACTAAGTTCTGAGGGAGCTCAGGTAGGCAAAATGGTTTAAAATTGGGGGGGGGGGGTTTCACACACACACACACACACACACACACACACACACACACACACACTCAAACTTTATGTCAATGTTACATAATGGTATTTGTGTTAAGATCAAGATTATTCGGGCTTGATGGCCACGGTCTCATAAAAACATTGTCTCCTGATGTTTCGCCTGGATGTTACATAATGTTTGAATGTTATAGTCCATTATACCTTTTCTTGCTGGAAGAAAAGGTATTGGACTGATTCCATTGGACTGATGAGAGGATTATGCCAGCACTGCCTCTGTTAGTCTCTGCTATCATTTCCACTAACATCCAGGAGCAAGTTCTGCCTTTCCAACTGCCCCTGGGACCAGTAAAGGAGGAGATTGGCATGGCCATGCCCACCTGCCAAAGCCTCAACAGCTGTCTTGACTCTACTCCCCAATAAGTCTGCAGAATAGGGCCAGGTTTCTCTGGAGCTTGGAAAATCAGTGTCGCAGACTACCTCCTCCATAGAGAGGTTTAACTTGGTGGGGGGAAACTCATTATCAGTGGTGATGGGTCCTCCTACTTTTTTCACTGTGAATGGGGATAAATTGGTGGTGGTTTCTCCTCCTTCCATCATCTGTAGAGGATGAGAGGATGAGTTGCTACCACCACTGAGTTGTCCCATTTGGTGATGGGTACAATAGGAGAAGTCAACACAGTTGAGTCCCTTAGCAGCACCTCCTTCTCTTCCCACTCTCTCCATTGGCAAACGGGGGGGGGGGGATTACGTTGTGGCAGCAGTAGCTCCTCTTTCTCCCATTACTGATGAACAGGGAGGGGACTCACTAGCAGCTTCTCCTCCCAACTTTTCCCATTGGAGAATGGAAAGGCTCAACCAAGCGGCAGTTTCTCTTATTCCACTCTCTAAGGGTGGGAGGAGGAGCCGCTGTTGCCATCACCAAGACAAACCGTAAAGAAGGTGGGAGGAAGGGCAAGCACCTGCCAAGTACTTCATTGGGTGGCAGTGGATCTCCCTTTCACCCTCCAGCGAATGGGCATCCTCCCAGAGGTCCTGCATCACTGCAGATGGGAGAACGGGAGAAGTCAGTGTCAGCACAACTGCTTTCTCCTGGCACCCCTAATCAACAAATAGGAATGTCCCCAGAGGGTGGCCCCATTTGTGAATGAGAGGGTGGGAGAAGTCAGTGGCAGTGAGAGAGTCACACAACTGCTGCTTTCACCCAACACCTCCCAATATGGAGCCTTAGGGGTCAGCTGTGGGACCTCAGATGGACTGGGGCAGTGCCCAACCTGGACACCCCCTGCTGTGCAATGTCCATCCTAGTCAACAGATGGCTTTATTCATAGCTGCTTACAGGAGCCTCTCTGCAGACGACAGCAAACAAAACTGGAAGCAGTGCCACTGAAGGACGAAACACAGGAAGTGGAGAAATAAAGATGATACACACCAAGCCCTGGCAGAATACTGGCTAGAGATACAGTGTTAATTTACTACAAAAACAGTGTATTTGTGTTATTAATTATAAGGTGTTTTGCATCTCTGTGAGAAAAGCAGAGTAAAAACGTTGTAATAATAATTCACTCTTCCCTCTTTATCAGTTCATTTGATATAAAGATTTTAAATTATCCATATTGCACATATTAAAACCATCCCTCTTTATTCATAACAAGACTTTCGATCTAAGGTTCGGGATGAGGTTGGGGAAAAGGTTGGGGGAAATGGGTGGTGGTTGGGGGAAATGGGTGGTGGTTGGGGGAAAGGACCACGTCCCTTGTGGAGGCAACATCTACCTCCCATTTTACTCAGTGGGTAAACCTTCCCTCCGCTTTGAGCTCTGGTGACAGAGAAGGGAAGAATTTGCCTTGTGTGCCCAGGAAGGAGGTCCTGGAAACTGGATCTAAGTTTTTATTTCTCCCCTGGTAGCACAGAGGTCCAGAAGGGCCCCCTTTCTCAGATGTACTCCTGTGGACTTTAGGGGACACACTCTTCAGGACCCTTGGAGGATGGAGAGCAGCTCAGGAAGAGGCGCCCTCCTTCATGTGAAACACACTGCCTGATGGGTAGCGCATCCCCATGCCTTCAAGGCACATGCCAGAGGCTTACCCCCAGGGAAGGGATCAAACGTGGATACCTCTGGGACTGCCCCCCCCAGGATACAGCGCGTGTTCCAGTGGCGCAGCTGCATCGATGCCGGGGGGGGGGAGAGATGGGTAGGACTGAACTGTTAGATTTCGCTTTCTTGAATAACTGTACCCAAAAAATTTTTTCCTGCTAACAGACTATTATTCCTAGTCCTTAATAAATTCTTTTGAGTTTTCCATAACTGGATACAAAGAATTCTGTGATTCTCAGGCATGGAATTGTGATAAGTAAATCAACTTTGGGATTCTGATTGTTTGGAGTCAGTAATCCTAAATTCTTTATGGACTCTGGCTTTAAAGGCTCTGGCTTCAGCGTAGACACTGCTGTGGTTCCTTGGGGAAAAGAGGAGAGGTTGGCAGAACTTGAGAAGAGCTTCTTGCAGCTCAAAGTAGCTGGATGCAAAGTTCTCTTGCCCAAATGGGACCACGTGGGAGTGCACACATGCTAGTTTGAGTGTGTACTGGGGCTGCCAAGACTGAGGTACCAGAAGCATAGAGCAGGGGTTCTCAACCTTTGGAGGCCCAGGTACCCCCTATCACGGTCCAATTTTCTGAAGTACCCCCTGCTATGCCATAGAATATGAGTGTGGCTCCAGCACATGCAGCCAACATGACTGCTGCAGGAAAAGTGTGGACAACATCTGTATTTTCATACATCTGTGAATATGCATCCAGAAACCCTGGTCCATTCAAGGTTCCCAGTGTGAGTACATGGGCAGTCATACCATCTACTACACTTTACGGATTTATTGTAGTGGAGAAAGCAATGGGGAATGCAGAAAATATGAGGTTCAATGCCCAGCATGTCTGTTGTACAAAGTATCCTAAGACACCAGGGTGGGAACAGCCGCTGTGATACTGACCTAAATGGAGCAAGAGGGTGTGATTCAGTATAAGGCAGCTTCATGTGCTGGTGCACAGGCAGCAATGCCAATAATATTCACACAAAGTCTAGAGCCACTTCAGTGAGAAGAAAGTCCAGAGAGTAATAAGAAGACAGAACACCCAGACTCATCGACGGCCTTAGAAGAGGCCAGAATACACAGTGAATGAAGAAGATGAGGTCTGGTGGAAAGAGATAGAATGAAGGATGAAATGTCTATGAATGAGACAAAAAAACTCATGTGGGACCAAATCAAGAGGATTTGTGTCCTGTTAGTGAAAAAGACACCCAAATGGAAAAAAGAAGCAGAGGCAATAAAGACATCTTGAAAAAGTAAAATGAGAGATACTCCCAAGGATAAAAATCTGAGAATTTTCAAGGGACGCCAAATTAGCTTCTATGAGAACAGTGAAATTTCCCAAGAAATTTCTATACTATGGCAAACGAACACTGGGACACAGAAGGAGAACAAGGAGATGGGGGTGTGAGGCTGAAATTCAGACCAAAAAAGATATGAACATGGAGGGAAAAATATGAAATGAAGCCAGGTACCAAGAAAATGGTATTTCTGATGTCATGCTGACCTGATTTCATTTCCTTGGTATGTGACTTGATTAAGAATCATTATTCCCCTCACCTGTTCCCTGGTTGATTCTTTATCCTCAACCTGGTCAGAAATCTCTTGGGAAGCAGAAGAAATTCTGTGATTCACAGGCATGTTTGGGTCCCCCACAGAAAAAACAGGAATGAGAGGCCGGAGAAATCTGAACTCGCTGCACAAGGATCCACCCGTTAAGCAAACATCATAGTGGTAAGTCCTGGAAAGTGACCCACTCTCAGAATCAACGCCGTTTTCTGGGATATCAGGTCTGGCAGGTGGGAAGTGAGGAGGAACAGTGATCAAACTCTCACTACAGCCTTTCTTGTACATTTTGAAAACGGCAAACAGAACAATACAAACGAGAAAGACAAAGGAGACTGCCGCCAAGCAGATCACCAAATACGTGGTCAACGTTCCATCTTCTTCTCTTTCTTCACTGCCGACTTCTATGTTCTTCCTGTACGGATCCGAAAGGCTGTCCACGAGCAGCACGTTTAGTGCTGTGGTGCTGGTCTGAGACGGGTTCCCATTATCTCTGACCAGGATGACAAGTCTCTGTTTGTTGGTGTCTCGCTCATTCAGTGGCCTCCTGCTTTTCACTTCTCCATTCTGCGCTCCGATGCTGAACAGGGCAGGGTCTGTGGCCTTCAGCAGGCTGTAGGAGAGCCAAGAGTTCTGGCCAGAGTCTTCATCCACAGCCACCACCTTGGTGACCAGGTAACCGGCCTCCGCTGACTTGGGAACCAGCTCATTGCAGGGCGAAGTACTGTTCTGCAGGGGATACAGGACGAAGGGAGCATTGTCGTTTTCGTCTATGACGACAACGTGGACAGTAACGTCTGAGGTCAGTGGGGGGGAACCGCCATCTGAAGCCCTGATGGTCACTTGGAAATGTTTTATCTCCTCATAATCCAGAGATCTGAGGATATACACATTCCCACTTTCAGAGTTGATAGAGATATAAGAAGCCACAGAGCCATCACCAAATTTCCCAGGCAAAACTGAGTAGGTCACTTTGGCATTCTGCTCTGTGTCCAGGTCAACAGCATGGACTGAACTGACCAGCAGTCCCGGAATATTATTTTCTCGTATTTCCATTTCATATAATAACTTTTCAAATACTGGGGGGTTGTCATTGACATCTGAGACTTGAATGTGTATCATACTTGTTGAAGTCAGTCTGGGAGAGCCCTGGTCAATGGCTGTGATTGTGATATTATATTCAGGAAGTTTCTCCCTGTCCAGGGCACTTTGGATCACAAGTTGGTAATAGTTATTCAAAGTGGCTTGCAACAGAAATGGGAGGCTTATCTCCACTGAGCAGACAGTTTTGCCATTCTCTCCTGAATCTCGATCGGTGACAGTGAAAAGGGCCACCACTGTATCCTTGGGAGAATCCTCTCGTATGACATTGGTGAGGGATATAACTGAGAGATCTGGGGCATTATCATTCAAGTCCTCGACCTCTACCAAGACCTTACAGTGTCCCAAAAGACCTCCTCCATCTGTGGCTTTGATGTTCATGTCATAGCTGCTTTGCGTTTCATAATCGACCTGTCCCAAAACAGTGATTTCCCCACTCAGTTCATTTAAATGGAACAAGCTACGTATGTTTTCTGGAACCCGATGAAATGAGTAGGTGATCTGTGCATTTGAACCAAAATCCAGATCTCTGGCTTCCACCTTGTAAACCAGAGTGTCCCGTGGGCTGTTTTCCTTTAAAATTACTTTATATTCCGACTGAGTAAACTGAGGGAAGTTATCGTTGATGTCCAGGACGCTGACGTTTATTTGAACTGTGCCTGTTCTCTGCGGCACTCCTCCATCGATAGCTGTGAGAGTCAGGCCAAAGTGTGCCTCCTTTTCCCTGTCCAGAGGCTTCACTAGAACAAGGTCTAAATATTTTTTGCCACTTTGCACATCCAGTCTGAAATGCTCATTGGGACTGAGCGTGTAACTCTGGACACTGTTTTCACCAAGATCTGCATCCTGGGCAGACTCCAAGGGAAACTGTGTGTTTGGAGGAACATTCTCAGGCATTTCTACATAGAATTCATTTTCAGAGAATTTTGGAGCATTGTCATTTATGTCTTCAACCTTCATTTCAATACTGTAGAGCTCCAAGGGTGTTTCCAGGACAATTTGAGCAAGAAGTAAGCAAGGATCTGCGTGGACACACAAAGCCTCCCTGTCTATTTTATCAGCTATCAAGACATCCCCAGAGTGGCTATCAAGGTGGAAATATTGCTTAGTGCTTTTGGAAATTAGCTGAGCTCTTCGAGCGGAGAGCTCCCCTATTCCCATTTTCAAATCCTTCAGCACATTAGCAACCACAAAGCCACTTTTCTTTTCCTCAGGCACAGAATACCGAATTGAGGCACACTGTGCTCTGGAAAGACAGAGAAAAAGCAGAAGATACAGACCTTGTCTGTTCCTGAACCAGTCTTCCATGGTGTAAGGTTCTCCTCCTCCAGGTTTTGGCCAATATGAAAAACGTTTGACGCTTATCCAGTGGTCATCTGTGCTGACAGGGAAACAAATTCTTGTTCTGCAGTGCTGATTGCTTTGTTTTGCTTCACTGAATTTTATATCTTCAGCCCAGATAAAACCAAGCTTCTTTCTTCCTTCATACACACCAGTGTTCACAGCTCCCAGTGAATTACTTCACAAACAAAAATTCTGAATTCAAATTCATCTATTTGCCTATACTCCCACCATGTGGCTGTTCAGGAAATAACCATGATGTTTCTCATTGAAAGCAATGCAAAATACCGTACATTTGCCAGGAAAGACTTAGACTTTGTGTTAATCATTTCAGACGATACTATGAGAAAAAATATCCACCAAACCATGGGAGCATTTATGGAAACATGACCATAAAGAAGGGCTGTAACTAAGAAAGCTCATTGTTGCTCACCTCTCTAAACCCACATTGCTTATTGATTAGACTTGATAATCATGAATGTATTTTTTTTTTACTAGATATGTCTTTGGTTGCTAGATATGCAGATAGGTTTGATAAGGGTGAGGAGTGGTAGAATGATGCTAGACATTAGACACAAATGATTCCTTGGGGAAGAGAGGTTTCCCTGTGCCATTATTTAGAAGGACTAAATGATCAAAATATTACAGAATATCAAAACACAGACTGGTTCCTCCTATCTCACACATTTTGGGTAGCACCTCTCCCTCCCAAACTGACAAAATTGTTAAAGAACAGAAGCGCAAACAGATTCATAGATATGTCTGAAATTATTAAATGAGATACAACAAAACAATCATTCATTAAGTGATATACAGTATTATTATTATTTTATATCCTCTCTGCATGGGCAAACATTATATCCTCTCTGCATGGGCAAACAAATACAAAGAAAGAAGACAAGAAAAAAGACAATTTCAAGCACTCATTTAGATTTCCTGCCATCCAGGAGCATTACGTTTCGTTGATTCAAGCAAACCATTATCTGATTAAATACACTGCACAGTGGCCAGAGATTTGGTCAGAGGTTCAAATATTAGGACACGTAAGTGTTAATTATATAAAAAAGATTCAACTAATACT
Source organism: Plestiodon gilberti rubricaudatus (assembly GCA_026170595.1). Classification (NCBI taxonomy): domain Eukaryota; kingdom Metazoa; phylum Chordata; class Lepidosauria; order Squamata; family Scincidae; genus Plestiodon; species Plestiodon gilberti. Next base: position 100,301,973 of record JANXHW010000004.1, on the reverse strand, counting down.
CTCACCTGGTTTGTTAAATGACTTTCCTCTGCACCACGCAGAGCTTCTTGGGAACAGAAGGGCTGTTTTCTGGTAGTTTCATTTTATAGAGAGATTGTTCAAACTGAGGGAAATTATCATTGTTGTCCAGAACATCAACAATAATCTGTGCTGTGCCAGTTCTCTTTGGGATCCCTCCATCAATAGCTGACAGAATTAGAATGATCTGTGGATCCACCTCACGATCTAATGGTTTCTCCAACACTAAGTCTATATATTTACTACCATCTCTGTTACTTTGCGCATCCAGCCTAAAATGTTCATTGTGACTAAGTGTGTAATTCTGAACAGCATTTTTGCCTTTGTCTGGATCTTGGGCTTTTTCCAAAGGGAATCGGGTATTTACAGGTACCTGTTCTGGTATTTCAAAAAGGAATTGATTTTTGGAGAATCTGGGGGGATTGTCATTCACATCCTCTATTTCAACTTCGATTCTGTGTAGCTTCAATGGATTGTCTAGCATGATTTCTGAGAGTAACATGCAAGGGTCATTCTGACCACACAGAGATTCTCGGTCTATTCTCTCTTTTAATATCACATTCCCAGAATTGAGATCTAGCTGGAAATATTGCTTGGAGCTCTTAGAAACCAATCGGGCTCCACGAGCTGAGAGCTCCTTTACATCCATGTTTAGGTCTTTTAGTACATTAGCCACCAGAGACCCACTTTTCTTTTCCTCAGGCATCAGATAACGGAGGGACTCACACATTGCTACACACATGCAAAGAAAGAGAAAGAAAGACAAAGCTTGCCTGCTCCAATGATGTATTTCCATTGTCCCAGCCTCACAAGTCACAAGGCAATCTTGATAGAGTTCTTCTTGAGTGTCTTATGTATAGATCAAAGGCAAAAGTCTCCTGAATGTCTCTTGTTTGTAGATTTATTTCTGGAAATGGATCCAATAGCTTTTTCCTTCCAAAATTGCTGACGATTTGCTTGTATATATATCGGTGGCCTTTCTCTTTGGAATTCCCTTGTTTAATGGCTACTGTGCTCTGGGAGAGCGGTTTGTACATACAATCTGCTCTGAGTTGTGCAATAGCACCACCGTGTGTTTGAACTATGTCATGACTCCCTTTAGACTTTTCCACGTACCAATCTATTTAAAAATATCATCAATAATAAAAGCCTGTGTTCCTTATAACATTTTCAAACTTAACTCCTACTAATTGGACAAAGAGACACCTTTCTAAAGAGCTGTCTCTCTTATATATAGCGGGGGGACAGCAGAGGTCCCTACTCATCCCAGCTTGTGTGTTTCCCAGAGGTTTTTTGCTGAGGTCTTCCTTATATGTGTTTATTTACACTGTAAGCCCTCTTCGGGCAGAGCAATATTTTCTCATTTCTTTGCTACGTAACTGCCTTGTGAAACGTTTTCTTGAATATCAATAAATAAATATTCTAAACCATATATTAGAAGACAATAACCTGAAGTCTGTTGGGGTGCTTTTCCGTAGCTGGAAACTCAAAATAGGTACACGTATAGTTAAAGGCGCCCCAGCCCTCTTCAGGTGTTTTCTGGTGCACATTCCTGTACAGGTGAGAAAACTCAGCAAATCCTACAACCAATGCATTCCTGCATCCCTGTCACCAACTTTCCCATAATCAGCATCAGTCCCTGTCATGCAGCAACAAGTGCTGAACATGGAGAGAGATGGATATCTCCCAATGACTGCTTCTTTGGAACGTTCCAGTGTTACAGCCACAGGAAGGATATTTTCCCATGTTCAGCATTTGTTACTGTAGGCTTAACTCAACTAAGGCACTGTTGCCGGCACAGCCAAACACACAAGTGAAACCAACCAGACCAAAAAAGCCACGTCCTGCCCTGCAAGCTCGTAGTCGAGTCCACAACCTTTGTTTTGCCATCGGTCTCAATGGTGGTAGAGAAAAGACAACTGTAGGAGTGAGAGGTGAAACTGCTGCTCCTGCTGAATTTCTGTCTTTGTTGGACTCCATCTCTGGGGATACGGTGATCTAACTCTTCCTTGACTAGCGGTTTTACTTTTAAGTTCAGCCGAGAGGGTAGCACTGCCTTAGTTGAAACTACAGGGATACAGGCAGGAGGTCTGGCTCAGTTGGTAGAGCAGCTGTCTCATACGCCTGAAGATCTGAAGGACGGCAGTTCGGGACAGCCGGAAGTCTGTCGAAGAGCTGCCGGCACGCCACTGATAAGCTTCAGAGCCTCTGTGAGAGAGAGAAGCTGCAGCTGCACTTTGAGTGGGAGTCAAAGGTTCATGTCAGTTGAAGCGTGATGAGACAGATGCCAGTGAGAAGTTGGACTGTGAAAGAAACCATCTAGAATGAAGGGTTCTATGAAAGATTGGAAAATAGTGTATTGTAAGAAACCCTTGGGGTTTAGAAAGCCTGCCTGTGTGTAAACCACCTTTGAATTAAAGTCAGAGGAGAAATCCGATGACCAAAGAAAAGGCGGTATATAAATACTGGTTGTTGTTGTTGTTGTTGTTGTTGTTTGTTATAATATCTGGACATCCACTACAGTACGTGACATTGTGAGGAAGCCCTGGGTACTGTACATACTTTCAACACATGCATCTTCACCACTTGAAGAATTTCTGCCTAGATATAGTCCTCCCCAGCCCAAAGTCAAGCTGAAAGATCAACAGTGGCATCACTGCAGGGGGGGCGGAGCTCTAAGTTCCGCTGAGATTGGAGCCTCTCTTACACGGAGGAACGAAGCAGCCCCGCCGCCTCACCTTCAGAGCCTTTCAGGGAAGCGAAAGCAACGCGCAGGAGACTCCCTGCGCGTTGCATTCGCTTCCCTGAAAGGCTCAGAAGGCGAGGGGGCGGGGCTGCTTCATTCCTCCGTGTAACAGAGGCTCCGATCTCAGCGGAACTTAGAGCTCCGCCCTCCTGCAGTGACGCCACTGAAGATCAAGGCAACGTATAGATGTCTAGAGAATAGAGAATAATCTGTGAAATCAGCATCACAAATAAGACTGCAGAGAAGTCTTTATTGCTTACACCACATGGGATTATTGACATAATCTGAGCAGCCAAAAGAAGACATTGAAAATATGTTCTGGGGGGCAGAAGACAGATGCAAACAGTGTGAAGGAAACTATATCAGAGCAAAATTTATAGCTCCTCATTCCTTAAAAATTCAGGTCTTATCATCACTATATTCAGAAATGTGGTTAGATTTTTTTTCACCTCATAATGCTGTTTGTTGACCTCACTTTTAATAAAACCCCTTCCTGCATCTTCCTATTGTTCTCAGCTTTTGAATGGTCCCCTTCCTAAGTAAACATTGTGGAAAATAGAGTCAGGAAAAGGAGGAGGACAAACAATCAGGCAGAACTGTATGACATCTGAGCACATACACCTGACAGATTATCATTATCTTCTCTTCATCAAAAGGAACAAATGTGCTGAAATACAGAGTTATATGCACAGAAACAGGAGAGCAGGAAAGAGAAAACAAATAGAATTTCATTACTTCTGCAATCAAGGAACATTCAAGTCTAATCAATTCTAGCAGATCATATCAGAGATAAATTCCACGGCATATAGATTTGTTACATGTTCAAATATTAGGAAATGTAAATGTGGATTATATAAAAAGCATTCAACTAATACTCTCACCTGGTTTGTTACATGGCTTTCCTCGGCAACACTCGGGGCTTCTTGGGAACAGCTGGCTGAATTCCTGGGATTTACCTGTGTGCTGGTAGGATCCACAGAAAACACAGGAAACAGGGGCCTGAGAAACCTGAACTCGCTGTTCAGAGACCCACCAGCTAAGCACACTTCATAGTTGTAAGCCTGGGAAGACGGGCCACTGCCAGAATCCACATGGTTCTCCTGGAAAGTAGGTCCCCCAGGAAAATCAGGAGCAGAGTTATAGTTACCTATGAAATGCTTTTGCTTCTGAATCTTGATGGCAATGAACACCACTACAGACACCAGAAAAATAAAGGAGATGGCAGCCAAGCATATGATCAGATACATAGTCAGGTTACGGTCTTCCTCCTCCTCCACAACATCACCCTTAGGAATATCCACCATTTTCATATAAGGGTCAGAAAAGCCATCCACCAGAAGAATACTTAACGTTGCAGAGGTTGACTGGGGAGGATGCCCGTTATCTCTGACTCCCACAATCAGCTTCTGTTTGAAGGCGTCTCGTTTATTAACTGGCCTCATGGTTTTCACTTCTCCGTTCTGAGCCCCCACCGTGAAGAGTCCTGGTTCTGTGGCCTTCAGCAGTTCGTAGGAAAGCCAAGAGTTCTGACCAGAATCTCTGTCCACTGCCACCACCTTGGTCACCAGGTAGCCTGTTTCTGCCTCTCTGGGAACCAAATCATTTGATGGGGAAGTGCCGTTCTGGAGAGGATAGAGGACGAAGGGGGCATTGTCGTTTTCATCCACAATAAGAACTCGGACTATCACTTCTGAGCTCAGTGGGGGGGAGCCACCATCTGACGCCCTCACAGTTGCTTGAAACTCTTTTATCTCTTCATAATCCAGAGATCGGAGAACATACAGATTCCCAGTTTCCGAGTTGATGGAGAGGTAAGTGGCCACAGAGCCATCACTAACCTTCCCAGGCAAGAGCGAATAAGTCACTTTAGCATTCTGTTCCATATCTTGGTCAACAGCATGGACTGAACCCATCAACAGACCTGGAATATTGTTTTCCCGCAAGTGCATTTCACAGAGCGATGTCTGGAACACTGGTGGGTTGTCATTGACATCAGAGATTTGAACATGAATTATTCTTGTTGAAGTGAGCCTGGCTGAGCCTCGGTCAGTAGCACTGATGGTGATGTTATACCCAGAGACCTTTTCTCTGTCCAGTGCCCGTTGCGTCAGTAATTTGTAATAATTATTCTCAGTGGCTTTTAACACAAAGGGCAGGTTTGTGTTGATGGTGCAGGCAGTTCTTCCATTGTCACCAGAGTCTTGATCTGTGACACTGAAAAGAGCCACTGCAGTGCCTGGGGAAGAATCCTCTGGTAAGGGACTGGAGATGGACATGATGGTCACCTCTGGAGCATTGTCATTCTCATCCTCAACCGCCACAACTACCTTACAGTAAGTAGAGAGGCCTCCTCCATCTGTTGCTCTGATATTCATCTCATAATTGTTATTCTCTTCATAATCTATTGTCCCTGCAATAGTAAGTTCACCAGTATATTTGTTCAGCTTGAATGATTTCAGCACATTCTCTGGCGCTTGGCTGAATGAATAAGTGACGTCTCCATAGGAACTAATATCCTTGTCACTGGCTTTAACTTTTGTGACCAATGTATCCAGCGGGCTGTTTTCTGGTAGTTTCATCTCATAGAGAGATTGTTCAAACTGGGGAAAATTATCATTGGTGTCCAGAACATCAACAATAATCTGTGCCGTGCCAGTTCTCTTTGGGATCCCTCCATCAATAGCTGACAGAATTAGAATAATCTGTGGATCCACCTCACGGTCTAATGATTTCTCCAACACTAATTCTATATATTTACTACCATCTCTGTAACTTTGCACATCCAGCCTAAAATGTTCATTGTGACTAAGAGTGTAATTCTGAACAGCATTTTTGCCTTTGTCTGGATCTTGGGCTTTTTCCAAAGGGAATCGGGTATTTACGGGTACCTGTTCTGGTATTTCAAAAAAGAACTGGTTTTTGGAGAATTTGGGGGGATTGTCATTCACATCCTCTATTTCAACTTCGATTCTGTGTAGCTGCAGTGGGTTGTCTAGCATGATTTCTGAGAGTAACATGCAAGGGTCATTCTGACCACACAGAGATTCTCGGTCTATTCTCTCTTTTAATATCACATTCCCAGAATTGAGATCTAGCTGGAAATATTGCTTGGAGCTCTTAGAAACCAATCGGGCTCCACGAGCTGAGAGCTCCTTTACATCCATGTTTAGGTCTTTTAGTACATTAGCCACCAGAGACCCACTTTTCTTTTCCTCAGGCATCAGATAACGGAGGGACTCACACATTGCTACACACATGCAAAGAAAGAGAAAGAAAGACAAAGCTTGCCTGCTCCAATGATGTATTTCCATTGTCCCAGCCTCACAAGTCACAAGGCAATCTTGATAGAGTTCTTCTTGAGTGTCTTATGTATAGATCAAAGGCAAAAGTCTCCTGAATGTCTCTTGTTTGTAGATTTATTTTTGGAAATGGATCCAATAGCTTTTTCCTTCCAAAATTGCTGACGATTTGCTTGTATATATATCGGTGGCCTTTCTCTTTGGAATTCCCTTGTTTAATGGCTACTGTGCTCTGGGAGAGCGGTTTGTACATACAATCTGCTCTGAGTTGTGCAATAGCACCACCTTGTGTTTGAACTATGTCATGACTCCCTTCAGACCTTTCCACGTACCAATCTATTTAAAAATATCATCAATAATAAAAGCCTGTGTTCCTTATAACATTTTCAAACTTAACTCTTACTAATTGGACAAAGAGACACCTTTCTAAAGAGCTGTCTCTCTTATATATAGCGGGGGGACAGCAGAGGTCCCTACTCATCCCAGCTTGTGTGTTTCCCAGAGGTTTTTTGCTGAGGTCTTCCTTATATGTGTTTATTTACATTGTAAGCCCTCTTCGGGCAGGGAAATATCTTCTCATTTCTTTGCTATGTAACTGCCTTGTGAAACGTTTTCTTGAATATCAATAAATAAATATTGTAAATCATAAATTAGAAGACAATAACCTGAAGTCTGTTGGGGTGCTTTTCCCTAGCTGGAAACCCAAAACGAGGTACACATGTAGTTAAAGGCGCCCCAGCCCTCTTCAGGTGTTTTCTGGTGCACATTCCTGTACAGGTGAGAAAACTCAGCAAATCCTACAACCAATGCATTCCTGCATCCCTGTCACCAACTTTCCCATAATCAGCATCAGTCCCTGTCATGCAGCAACAAGTGCTGAACATGGAGAGAGATGGATATCTCCCAATTAAGAACATAAGAACATAAGAAGAGCCCTGCTGGATCAGGCCAAAGGCCCATCTAGTCCAGCTTCCTGTATTTCACAGTGGCCCCACCAGATGCCTCAGGGATTACTGATTCTTTGGAATGTTCCAGTGTTACAGTCACAGGAACGATCTTTTCCCATGTTCCGCATTCGTCACTGTGAGCTTATCTCAACTAAGGCACTGTTGCCGGCACAGCCAAACACACAAGTGAAACCAACCAGACCAAAAAAGCCACGTCCTGCCCTGCAAGCTCATAGTCGAGTCTATCAACCAAAACCTTTGTTTTCCCATCGGTCTCAGTGGTGATGGAGAAAAGACTGCTGTAGGAGTGAGAGGTGAAACTGCTGCTCCTGCTGAATTTCTGTCTTTGTTGGACTCCATCTCTGGGAATATGGTGATCTAACACTTCCTTGACTAGCGGTTTTACTTTTAAATTCAGCCGAGAGGGTAGCACTGCCTTAGTTGAAACTACAGGAATACAGGCAGGAGGTCTGGCTCAGCTGGTAGAACAGCTGTCTCATACGCCTGAAGATCTGAAGGACGGCAGTTCGGGACAGCTGGAAGTCTGTCGGAGAGCTGCCGGCACGCCACTGATAAGCTTCAGAGCCTCTGTGAGAGAGAGAGAAGCTGCAGCTGCACTTTGAGTGGGAGTCAAAGGTGCATGTCAGTTGAAGCGTGATGAGGTGGACGCCAGAGAGAGGCTGGACTGTGAAGAAAACCACCTAGAATGAAGGGTTCTATGAAAGATTGGAAAATAGTGTATTGTAAGAAACCCTTGGGGTTTAGAAAGCCTGCCTGTGTGTAAACCACCTTTGAATTAAAGTCAGAGGAGAAATCCGATGACCAAAGAAAAGGCGATATATAAATACTGGTTGTTGTTGTTGTTGTTGTTTGTTGTTATAATATCTGGACATCCACTACAGTACGTGACATCATGAGGAAGCCCTGGGTACTGTACATACTTTCAACACATGCATCTTCACCACTTGAAGAATTTCTGCCTAGATATAATCCTCCCCAGCCCAAAGTCAAGCTGAAAGATCAAGGCAACGTATAGGTGTCTAGAGAATAATTTGTGAAATCAGCATCACAAATAAGACTGCAGAGAAGTCTTTATTGCTTACACCACATGGGATTATTAACATAATCTGAGCAGCCAAAAGAAGACATTGAAAATATGTTCTGGGGGGCAGAAGACAGATGCAAACAGTGTGAAGGAAACTATATCAGAGCAAAATTTATAGCTCCTCATTCCTTAAAAATTCAGGTCTTATCATCACTATATTCAGAAATGTGGTTAGATTTTTTTCCCCCTCATAATGCTGTTTGTTGACCTCACTTTTAATAAAACCCCTTCCTGCATCTTCCTATTGTTCTCAGCTTTTGAATGGTCCCCTTCCTAAGTAAACATTGTGGAAAATAGAGTCAGGAAAAGGAGGAGGACAAACAATCAGGCAGAACTGTATGACATCTGAGCACATACACCTGACAGATTATCATTATCTTCTCTTCATCAAAAGGAACAAATGTGCTGAAATACAGAGTTACATGCACAGAAACAGGAGAGCAGGAAAGAGAAAACAAATAGAATTTCATTACTTCTGCAATCAAGGAACATTCAAGTCTAATCAATTCTAGCAGATCATATCAGAGATAAATTCCACGGCATATAGATTTGTTACATGTTCAAATATTAGGAAATGTAAATGTGGATTATATAAAAAGGATTCAACTAATACTCTCACCTGGTTTGTTACATGGCTTTCCTCGGCAACACTCGGGGCTTCTTGGGAACAGCTGGCTGAATTCCTGGGATTTACCTGTGTGCTGGTAGGATCCACAGAAAACACAGGAAACAGGGGCCTGAGAAACCTGAACTCGCTGTTCAGAGACCCACCAGCTAAGCACACTTCATAGTTGTAAGCCTGGGAAGATGGGCCACTGCCAGAATCCACATGGTTCTCCTGGAAAGTAGGTCCCCCAGGAAAATTAGGAGCAGAATTATAGTTCCCTATGAACTGCTTTTGCTTCTGAATCTTGATGGCAATGAACACCACTACAGACACCAGAAAAATAAAGGAGATGGCAGCCAAGCATATGATCAGATACATAGTCAGGTTACGGTCTTCCTCCTCCTCCACAACTTCACCCTTAGGGATATCCACCATTTTCATATAAGGGTCAGAAAAGCCATCCACCAGAAGAATACTTAATGTTGCAGAGGTTGACTGGGGAGGATGCCCGTTATCTCTGACTCCCACAATCAGCTTCTGTTTGAAGGCGTCTCGTTTATTAACTGGCCTCATGGTTTTCACTTCTCCGTTCTGAGCCCCCACCGTGAAGAGTCCTGGTTCTGTGGCCTTCAGCAGTTCGTAGGAAAGCCAAGAGTTCTGACCAGAATCTCTGTCCACTGCCACCACCTTGGTCACCAGGTAGCCTGTTTCTGCCTCTCTGGGAACCAAATCATTTGATGGGGAAGTGCCGTTCTGGAGAGGATAGAGGACGAAGGGGGCATTGTCGTTTTCATCCACAATAAGAACTCGGACTATCACTTCTGAGCTCAGTGGGGGGGAGCCACCATCTGACGCCCTCACAGTTGCTTGAAACTCTTTTATCGCTTCATAATCCAGAGATCGGAGAACATACAGATTCCCAGTTTCCGAGTTAATGGAGAGGTAAGCGGCCACAGAGCCATCACTAACCTTCCCAGGCAAGAGTGAGTAAGTCACTTTAGCATTCTGTTCCATATCTTGGTCAACAGCATGGACTGAACCCATCAACAGACCCGGAATATTGTTTTCCTGTAACTGCATTTCACAGAATGATGTCTGGAACACTGGTGGGTTGTCATTGACATCTGAGATTTGAACATGAATTATTCTTGTTGAGGTGAGCCTGGGTGAGCCTCGGTCAGTAGCACTGATGGTGATGTTATACCCAGAGACCTTTTCTCTGTCCAGTGTCTGTTGGGTGACCAGTTGGTAATAATTATTCACAATAGATTTCAACACAAATGGAAGATTTATCTCAATGGAGCATATTGTCCTGCCATTATCACCAGAGTCTTGATCTGTGACCCTGAATACTGCAACCACTGTGTTTAGGGGAGAGTCTTCTGGCAAGGGACTGGAGATGGATGTGATGGTCAACTCTGGGGCACTGTCATTCTCATCCTCAACCTCCACAACTACCTTGCAGTAAGCAGAGAGGCCTCCTCCATCGGTGGCTCTGATGTTCATCTCATAATATTTATTCTCTTCATAATCGATGATCCCTGCAATAGTAAGTTCCCCAGTATATTTGTTCAGCTTGAATGATTTCAGCACATTCTCTGGCGCTTGGCTGAATGAATAAGTGATATGTGCGTTGGAACCTATATCCTTGTCACTGGCTTTAACTTTAGTGACCAATGTATCCAGCGGGCTGTTTTCTCGAAGTTTCATCTCATAGAGAGATTGTTCAAACTGAGGGAAATTATCATTGTTGTCCAGAACATCAACAATAATCTCTGCTGTGCCAGTTCTCTTTGGGTTCCCTCCATCAATAGCTGACAGAATTAGAATAATCTGTGGATCCACCTCACGGTCTAATGATTTCTCCAACACTAATTCTATATATTTACTACCATCTCTGTGACTTTGCACATCGAGCCTAAAATGTTCATTGTGACTAAGCGTGTAATTCTGAACAGCATTTTTGCCTTTGTCTGGATCTTGGGCTTTTTCCAAAGGGAATCGGGTATTTACAGGTACCTGTTCTGGTATTTCAAAAAGGAATTGATTTTTGGAGAATTTGGGGGGATTGTCATTCACATCCTCTATTTCAACTTCGATTCTGTGTAGCTGCAATGGATTGTCTAGCATGATTTCTGAGAGTAACATGCAAGGGTCATTCTGACCACACAGAGATTCTCGGTCTATTCTCTCTTTTAATATCACGTTCCCAGAATTGAGATCTAGCTGGAAATATTGCTCGGTATTTTCAGAAATCAAATGAGCTCTACGAGCTGAGAGCTCCTTTACATCCATGTTTAGGTCTTTTAGCACATTAGCCACCAGAGACCCACTTTTCTTTTCCTCAGGCATCAGATAGTGGAGGGACTCACACATTGCTACACACATGCAAAGAAAGAGAAAGAAAGACAAAGCTTGCCTGCTCCAATGATGTATTTCCATTGTCCCAGCCTCACAAGTCACAAGGCAATCTTGATAGAGTTCTTCTTGAGTGTCTTATGTATAGATCAAAGGCAAAAGTCTCCTGAATGCCTCCTGTTTGTAGATTTACTTCTGGAAATGGATCCAACAGCTTTTTCCTTCCACAGCTTCTGAGGATTCCCTAGTATGGTATATTTGTGGCCTTTCTCTTTGCAATTGTCTTGTCTAATAATGGCTGCTGCTCTCTGGGAGAGCAGTTTGTTCATGATGATCTGCTCTGTGTTGTGCAATAGCACCACCATGTGTTTGAACTAAAGTATAACTACCTCAAACTTTTCCACTGATCTACATACTGTAGAAAGATCATAAGAGCTTGCATTGTTTGTAATGTTTCCTAGTGTTTCTACTCTTAACCCCAGGGCCGGTTAAAGACCTTTAGAGGCCCTAAGGACTGATTGTGGTGCCCCTATATATATTTATTGGTTGATAAATATAATAATAAATAAATAAATAAATATAATTTAGAAAAAATAAACTCAAAAAAATTAATAAAATATACCGTATTGTCCCGAGTATAAGACGCACCTGATTATAAGGCGCACCCTTAAAGTTTGGTGCTATTAAAAAAAATTAATTAAATCACCGGCATTAAATTGGAACAGCCTGATTATAAGACGCACCCCTAGTTTAAAAACTTAAATTAGGAGAAAAAAGTGAGTCTTATACTCAGACCAATACGGTATTTTGAATTAATATATTTTGAGTTCAGTGACTCTCCCTTCTTTTTCCAGACTTTGTTTTGGTTAACTGTTTTTTTGGTTGGTTGATTGGCTTGTTTTGTTTTTGCACCCTAAAAAAAGGTAAAGGTATCCCCTGACAATTCTGGTAAATCCGACACTGGAAAAAGCTCTGTGGTTCCCCCCTTCCCTTGATGCCCAAAGCACGTGCGTATTTTGCTCAATGGTTCATCCAGGGTTGCTTAACCCTCATCTGATATATATAAAAGTAAACTCCCTTCCACTCAAGAATTGGCTGAACAGTTTTGATCCATATAGAGGGCATATATATAGACAGGTGTGCTGGTCAGCCAGTGAGACTGTAAAGCATTGGCACCATCTAGTACACTTCAGGTTCCCATGTGAGAGTGGGAGGGGATGGACTTAACTGGTGTAATGCGAGAACAAATTGGTGGTGTTGGCCACGCACCTAAAGACTGGAGACAGTTGCTGTTGAGTCCAGTGTTAATCTCTACACTAATGCTGGTGGGTTCTAGCAATCACAGTGACAGCTGGCTAATAACAGATTATTTAGTAGGGCAGATGAAAAGAGAAGCTTGCAGCCACTTGAGGGTGGCATGCGAGGACACAATTCAACATGGAAGTCAGGTCTTCAACCAAGCTTCTGTGGTTACCAGTTCAATAGTAGGCTTCTTCAAGTTCAGCAATATGTTAGGTTTTTCTTTTCGGGGTCTCTGTTTGTGCAACACCAGTCCCAGAGTTGCCCTGTGTTTCCCGTCATCCACTATGGATCTTCCACTCCAATCCTTCACTGGGCCTTCATCAACCCTCACAGATCTGCTCCCAGCTGTAACCCTCTCTTGGTCTATGTCCTTTTGAGTCTTCTCCTTCCTCCAGGAGGGCCTCACCCTCATTTCTTTCCAGATCAGATCTGCAGTTCACAGCAGGAAAATAGAATGCTGAGGCTTAGTGTCAGAGGTGCTGCTGCTGCTTTGCACTAGTGGTTCGGAAACAGCCACCGCCAGCCAGCGCTGTAACTACGGTGGAGCGGATGGAACAGTCGCTCCAAGCGCTCCACCGCAGGGGGGCGGGCAGAACGCGGTCGGGAGAACTCAGCGGCTCCCGAAGCAGCATCACGTTTTGGCCCTCCCGCCCGCCCTGCAGCTCGCTTGGCTCCAAAATAGTTGCGCCTCTGCCGCCAGCGCACTCCGCACATTGTCCGCACATTGTCCTACTGCTGTAAATCCCCTGATAGGATGGGGCAGTGAGTCCTGCTACACATCAGTTCGATTCCAGAGAACTGCATGGAAGTTGAAACATACATGGCTCCAAACACCCAGCTCTTGCCCGCCGAGCACTATTGCGTCTGCATGAAAGCACCACTAAAGGATTAATGTGCCTGTGTGAATGCACCGATGCAGAGCCATCCATAACTCAGACATCTGTAATTGGGGAGTCAGTGTACACTTTTAGCAACGAAGTCTTCTAACAGAGGGTAAGAAGAAATCTAATAGCCATTAAGGAAAGGAAGAGTCAGGAATGTTAGGGATAAAAATGCAAACTTTGGGAAGCAGCCATTTTAGCAAGCATTTTATTATGAAAAGAGAGGACCCCCTCCCATATAAACACCCATGGACTGGCATTCAACCGGTACTGCTACATGCTTGTGAGCCACTTCTCCAAGCGGCGAGAAGTTCCAGGAGCTGTAGCACAACCCAGGCCACGTAGACTTCTGTTGGAAGAGAGATCACTGGAGGCTTGCAGTGTCTTTGTAATGTTGCTTTATTGACAAACGTACAGGTTTGAGCAGTGGGTGGAGTTTGGCAGCATGCTCCTGCAAGCTACCTGCGTCTTCTAAACACCTCTTGATGCAACTACATGATGCAACTACTGTCCTGAAACAAAGTAGACCTCGTTCCCACTTTCATCTCGTTCCGCTCCATATAAAATCGAATAAAAACTTTTTTACCCTCTGCAAAATGAGTTATGAAAAGAAAATGAAAGCTTCTTACACAGCGTCGCTCAATTGAAAGTTATTGAAGAATGTCATTGAAAATTATTGAAGAGATATACAGAGAAGGCAAATACCAAGTTCTATTCAACAATATTATTATGTTATATATTCTAATGCAGTATACTGAAAACTGAATATATTAAAAAGTTATTGATGTAAATGTCCTCACCTGTACTATAGATTTTCCTTCATCTGTAGAATGGGGAATTTCTGCTGAACCCTCTGAAACGTTGTGATTTGCTTGGAAATTGGGACGGTCCATGGAAAGAACAGGAAACTTAGGCCTGAGACACTTGAACTCCCTACCCAACGAAGCACCCGTTAAACAAACATCGTACTGGTATGTATGGGGAAGTGAGCCAGCACCAGAGTCCAAACAGTTGTCCCTGGAAGCCAGTTCTGCAGGAAAAGTTGGGAGTGTGCACATAAAGTTGTCTTCGGAGGCTCTGCTCCCATGAATTCTAATAGCAACGAACAACACCAGAAAAATAAAGGAAATAACAGCCAAGGCGATGACTAAATACAGTGTCAAAGTATTGTCTTCTACATCTTCTTCTTTAGGGATATGAGCAAACTTCATATGAGGATCTGAGTAGCCATCCACTACCAGTATATTCAGTGTTGCAGTGCTGGACTGGGGAGGGTGCCCATTGTCTCTGACAAGGACAATAATTTTCTGTTGGAATGTGTCTCGTTCAGTAATTGGTCTCATGGTTTTTAACTCTCCCTTTTGTGCATCAATAATGACGAGACTTGGGTCTGTGGCTTTCAGCAGCTGATAGGAGAGCCAAGAGTTCTGGCCAGAATCCCCACCCACAGCCACAACCTTTGTGACCAGGAAACCTGCCTCTGCACTTCTGGGAACCAAGTCATTCAAAGAAGAGGTCATATTCTGCAATGGGTAGAGTATGAATGGGGCATTATCGTTTTCATCCATGATGACTACATGAACTATGGTTTCCGAGCTGAGTGAAGTCAATATACCATCAGAAGCCCTCACGGCCACTTGGAAATCCTTCATCTGTTCATAATCCAGAGATCGGAGGACATACAGATTCCCACTTTCAGAATTTATTGAGACATAGGATGACACAGGCCCATCACTGACCTTTCCAGGCAAAAGTGAGTAGGTCACTTTGGCATTCTGCTCAGCGTCTAAATCAACAGCATGGACTGAACCAATCAGCAGACCCGGAATATTATTTTCCCTTAACTGCATTTCATACAGTGACTTGTCAAACACTGGAGAGTTGTCATTGACATCCAAGATTTGAACATTAATGATTCTCATTGAAGTGAGCCTGGGAGAGCCCTCATCAATGGCTGTGATTGTGATGTCATACTCTGAGGTTTTCTCTCTGTCCAGTGGCCTTTGTGTCACTAATTGGTAATAGTTCCCAAGAGAGGATTTTAAAGAAAAAGGGAGGTTTGTCTCAATGATGCACGTGACTTGGCCGTTAACCCCAGAGTCTCGGTCTGTGACACTGAAAAAGGCCACCACCGTTCCTGGTGGAGAATCCTCAGGCAACGGGTTGGTAATGGAAGTTACTATCATTTCTGGTGCATTGTCATTCTGGTCTGTGACTTCTACCAGAAGGTTTGCAGTGGCCTGAGAAACCCCCTCCATCAGAAGCCTGAATGTCCATCTCATACGATGTGCCTTCTTCGTAATCAATGTGTCCAGAAAGCCTGACCTCTCCAGTACTTGGATCTAACTGAAACATTTTGAGCAACTTAGCAGGTATTTCAATGAAAGAATAGGCGATTTGAGCATTGGAACCTTGATCCAGGTCACTAGCTTCCACTTTGGCTATCAGAGTTCTCAGAGGACTGTTTTCCATGATATTCACTTTATACACAGACTTGCTAAACCGTGGGAAATTGTCGTTGTTATCTAGAATAATGACACGTACTTGAGCAGTTCCTGTTCTCTGTGGGGTCCCCCCCATCAGCAGCAGTTAAAGTCAGCATGACCTCTGCCTCCTGTTCTCGGTCTAAAGAGTTCTCCAACACTAACTCTGCATGTTTGCTGTCATCCCCACGAGTTTGAACATTCAACCCAAAATACTTATTGCTGCTAAGTTTGTATGACTGAATGCCGTTTGACCCTATATCAGGATCTTGGGCTCTTTCCAGAAGGAAGCGAGTGTTTGTGGGAATCTGTTCAGGCATTTCGAAGATAATCACCTTTTTTGAAAATGTAGGAGCATGGTCATTCACATCCTCGATTCGTATTTCAATTCTGTGCAGCTCTAGAGGGTTTTCCAGTACAATTTCTGACTGTAACACACACGGGTCATTCTTTTCACAGAGAAGCTCTTGATCTATTCTCTCCTTTATAACCACATTCCCAGAGTGAAGATCCAGCTGGAAATACTGCTTGATGTTTTCAGAAACCAGACAAGCCCTACGAGCAGACAGTTCCTTGACATCCACTTTCAAGTCTCCGAGCACATTAGCCACCAGAGACCCACTTTTTCCTTCCTCAGGCACTGTATAGTGGATGGTCTCACACACCATGCCCCACACACACAGATACAGAACAAAAACTGTACCTGGCTTCCTCCTTCCACTGCTTCAATTTTCTTTGTATAGATAATGCTTCCAGGAAAATTATTTTCTCCTGAAGTATGGAGTTAAGCTAAAGAAACTGTTGTCTTTCTTTCTTTCCCATCAGTTGTAGGCAACTCCCTCCCCCTTGCTTCCTTCTTTCTGTGTCTCATTGGCTAAGTCCAAGAAATAGTGCTATAAAATGAGAATCTTCAAGCCATTCCTTTTTGGGGCAATTCCGCCATCTTGTGGCTTGCATGGAATATGACTTCCCAAATACTTCAAACTTGTGTCAACTTCAAAGCATTCATGGTCATTGTCTGTACAATGATGCTCACTAAATATATCCCCGCCGGCCAGACGATTTTCACTTGTGTTGAGCCAGTACTTCCTGCGGCAGTTCAAACGTTACCACTTGACCTTCCCATAGTAGGGTTGTAATTCTTCTTTTTCAAGAAAAGCAGTACGTTACTTAACACCGTTATTTTCTACTCATCTTCCCATTTTTCAATTGGAAAAATGTCTTCTGGAATTCTTCATCCCCAGCCACAGCACTGCTAACCTTATACCCATTATTCCCATTGCTTTATTAATCTGATTTTGTTTGACTTTTTCTTTGGGGGGAGTCGAGTAGGGTGATTGTTTCTGATATTTCATTCTTCTTTTCATGAACTTGTGTGCTCCCTTTGAAATGTATGCCATCCTACTTTTGTTGTTGTTCAGTCGTTAAGTCGTCATGTCCGACCCGTCATGACCCCATAAACCATATCCCGCCAGGCCTTCCTGTCCTCCACTATCTTCCTGAGTTCGCTCATTTTCATGTTCGTTGCACCGGTGATGCTGTCTAACCATCTCATCCTTTGCCTTCCCCTTCTCCTTTTGCCTTCAATCTTTCCCAGCATCAGCATTCTTTTAAATGAAACAATCATAAACGTTGGATGGCTGGATGAAGAGAGGAGAAAGTCGTACTTTAGCTACCTTAGGAAAAAAAAAGGAGTGATGGTGGAGGGGGGAATGAAACTCCAATATACTGCATACATAGAAAGTATTTCATTTTTAAAACTACTACTAAATAAGAAGTGTAACATAGCAGAATTGGCTCATCTGTCCAACGTATTCTTTATTTCTCTACAGAATTTCAGATACCTTGATAACACAATAAAATTCTAGTACTTACTTCAGAATGAGGGTGTTCCACAGAAAGAATAGGAAACAGCCCTGAGCTATCAAGAATTTCTTCCTGATATCCAGTTGGAATTCCTCTCTTGCAATTTGTACCCATTAGATCTAGTTCTACTCTTAGAGGCAATTGAGAACAAATTTGTTTCTTCTTCCATATGGCAGCCCTTCAGGTATCATATCCCCTCTCAGGCTTCTCTTCTCCAGGCTAAACAACCTTTCCTCGTAGGGCTTGATCTCCAGTCCTCTGATCATCCTCATCGCTCTTCTCTGAACCCGCTCCAGTTTGGCTGCATCTTTCCTAAAGTGAGGTGCCCACAATTGGACACAGTTTTCCAGGTGAGGTCTGACCAATGCGGAGTAAAGTGGAACCACTATTTTTTGTGATTTGGAAGCTACAGTTCTACTAATGCAGGTTAACATTGTGTTAGCCTTCTTTGCAGCTGCATCGCACTGTTGACTCATGTTCATCTTGTGATCCACTGCAACTCTAAGATCCCTCCAACATGTTGTGCTGCCAAGCCAGGTATCTCCCATTCTATACCTGTGTCTTTGCCCAAGTGCAGAACCTTACATTTGTCCCCGTTGAACTTCCACCTTGTTCGTTTCAGCCCGGTATTCCATTCTGTCAAGGTCTTCTTGAATGTTTCTACTGTCTTCTATTGTGTTTGCTACTCCTCCCAGCTTAGTGTCACCTGCAAATTTGATGAGGCTTCCTCGTATCCCTTCATCCAGGTCGTTGATGAAGATGATAAAGAGAACCTGGCCCAAGACAGAGCCCTGGGGCACTCCATTCGAAATCATCCTCCAGGTTGATGTGAAGCCGTTGACGAGCACCCTTTTCTGGGTCCTGTATATTACGCTCATTTATTCACAGCGTGATAATAATCAATTAAGTAGGAAGAAGTAAGGAATTTGTATTATTCTCTATCCTAATGGGATTTTTAGTAACAACCTCAGCAGGAAGGGGTCGTTTGCTGTCCTATAAGCCAAAGACTGTAAAAAGGAAAAATGCTGATGGCACCATATCCACAAGAAAATACGAGAGTTCCAGTTTCACAGTTCTCTTTACTGGGCATCTGCTTGATGAAGAATTATTTGCAACTGGAAGATTCCTACATCAACGAAAAGCAAATTACTTTTCCTACTTTGCATCTCTTATGCACCGAGAGCAAAACGTCTAACGTTGTCTAAATGGCTGGACTTTGTCATTCTTACTGCATTCTAACCGAAGGGTGGGATATGAAATAACTTATGTTATTAAACATTGTTATTCTTTATAGCTGTGTAGTTTTTAAGCAAAATAAATGGTTAGTACCTTAAAGACTAACCAGCATATTGTGCTGTAAGCTTTTATGGGCCTAGAACCCTCTTCATCAGATATGTGAAAAGTCTGTTTCACAATTTCAGGAAACGTTGTCAGTTACGTAACATGTTTAGATAGAAACTTCTGTTTCTAGCCCAGTTCAGCTACATCACTAGGATTTGATTTCATCCTAGATAGTTCCATTTCGTTGAATAAAATGACAAGTACTGGTCTTAGATATAACTAGGATGTTATTTGTGATGTTTGGAATGCAGACAATAGAAGAAAAGAAGCTCTCAGTCATGTATTCACAATAAGAATATCACTTGATTCCTGAATTTTCAGTGATTTTTTTTTAACTAAATGGAGGCATGCTTTCCATTTTGAGGCAATTTATCAAATTCCTAAAGCTGCTGGCACAACATGCCCTGCCACTGTTTCCCATGATCTTCTTCCTATATCTTCTGCTTACATGGTGTCACCCATGCATTTGCAAAGTTTTCTTCCATCCTGATGTTTTGGCTTCATCCTCATGGATATGCTGTCTTGTATTTAAGAACAAAAACAAACAGCCATATTTTCCACAATAGTTTTCAGTCATCACTGTGCTTGTTTCTCCCTCTCATGTTTTGGCAAAGTTTTCTTCCATCCTAGTCTCATTCACAGACTAGGACCATTCTTCCATACAGATCCATCTCAGTATCGTGGTCCGAACTGCGGATTCTTGCCAAAGTTTTTATTGTGTGTGCCTTCGTGGGAAAAGAGTTTTTCCACACACTGAAGAGACAATGCAAACTTCAAGTCCAGCTGTGTCTGTAATCAGCAGTTTCATTATAGGTAAGACAAGAAAAAAAATTCTGATAGCTTCTTCAGTATTTTTATTCCTAATCCATTGAATACTTGTTTTCACGTTTATAATATTGATCATACTGAAACTAACTTGTATTTTAGCACCCAAGTTTTTATGTATGTTTCATTGTGATGAATACAGACGTCCAGGCAGCTTCCTCCCAGATTCTTCAGGATCTAAAAATGGGATCAGAGAGAAAATGAAATGACAGAGGCAGGAAAAGAAAGCAGCCCTTACCTTTTCTGCTAGGAGAGGGCTCCCTCAGACTCTGTCCTCTTATCTTGGAGGTTCCTTTCATGATGTACAACAGATTTAAGATTCTTTTGAAATGGCCTGGAATCTATTTGAATAGCAAGCTGCATTCCAGTCGCCATTTCCCAACCCTCTGTTCACTCTTCCTGCAAACGCTGAGCTCATCCACCTCAGCACAGTGCTGAACGACAGTGACGCCGGGTGGTCAAAACTGGAACTGCAAATATGTCATGCAAAAGCAACTTGTGTGCTATCATTGCATGGAAATAGCAGGCGATTGCACCATGCTTCCTGTCAAAACTTGAATCCGGTCTCTTTCATGACATAAAGTCAATAAATCTGCAAAAATAATAAGTAGCCATGTTGGTCCATTAGAAAAAAAAATCCAAAAGTAACTTGGAAGATGACACCTTTATTAGGACAAACTAAAATGTTGAAAATTTATGAGCAAGCATTTGTGTTCCCAAGAATTCTTCTCCAGCTAGTTTTTAAGCAAAAACATTTAAACATGGTAGGGAGGAGAAGTTGAGCATGACGGAAAAAAACCCAAAGTCTGAGATTTGGAACAGTCTTGGATGCAAGAGTGTCACACCTTCACCTTCTGCCCGCCTGAGGTCATTCCCAGGAAGCAGGTCCACATCATTAGGGCTGTGGTAGGACATTTTGTGGGGGGGGGGGGTAGGGAGCAATCAGCATTTGGAGATCAAGGAACTGCTTACAAGGGTTTTGTTGTCTCTTGTAGGAAGCAGAGAACAACAACAGAGTCTTTACCCCAATGTCTTTCCATAACTGATAGATCTCACAGTTACACCACTCAGGTCTGCTGTCAATCAGATGGATCTTCTTCGGGAGCCAGGAGGGGGTGGAGTATGAGGGTGAGTCTTACCAGAAGGGTAATCTGCTTGCTGCCAGAAAAAGCCCTCCCAGTCCATCAGTTCTCAGAGGCTAGGATGGACCCTGATCTCTATGGGCTCCTCTTCTGGCTGGGGGCAACCGTTCCCCTGCCTGAGAAAAGGCTTTCAGTCCTAGAAATAAGGGATTTCGGTCTCCTCTCCCCTCATCCTTGGTCTCTCTTATCTTGGTCTTCTGCCACCTCTCTCAGTCCTCCTCCGGTCCACCCTTCCTCTTTGCCTTCTTCCCCTTTAGCGTTCTCACCTCTTTCCTTCTGACCACTTCTGCCAGCCTCTTCTCCCAGACTCTCTGAGTCTGTCTCTCCTCTTGTGTTGCCTCCTCTTCTTTTCCCCCCTCTTGCTCCTCCCCCTCCTGTATCCTCCCTAGTCCTCCTAAAGGGCTCCAGCACAGGGGCATCACTGGAGGGGCAGTGGGGGAGAGACACCAAAATGACTTTCTTTTCTGTTACTGGTTCACCACTGGTAGAAAATGGGTTTTTCTGATCCCCACCACGACTCGCATGGGGATTGCACTTCCCATATTGTGTGATCATGTATGAGAGGAGGTCTATGGGGGTGACACCATGAGATCTTGCCCTGGGTGTTACCAATCCTAGTGACACCCCTGCTCCTGTACCCGCTTTATCCTTGCCCAATGGAGATGATTGTCAGCGGCTGTACCAATAGCCTCCCCTTGTTTCCAGGCACCGCAGTTTACCATAGCTGCTCTTAGTAGTACTTGTGGGGCTCGGGTGGGCTGCCAGAGCCCACAAGGAGGTATTATGCAGATTTAATTAAGTTTGATCACGTTGGGTGCAAAACAGATTTCATGTTGTACCAAGGGCTTCTCCTGGGACAAGGAAACAATGGTTGCACCCCTTAAAAAAAAACCCTAAAAGCCAGCAGTTATTTGGATCAGCTAGAAGTGGATCTACCAATTTACAGAGGCATAGTGTATCATGGTGTGCATGTAGCCACTTGATAAGCCAGTTGACTGTATTATCCCGCCAAGAGAGGTAAATAGAATGTGCATGTCAGGGGACGAACTCACTCAACAAGGCCTTCCTTTTTGCACTGAGCCATGATACACAACGCAACACTTGACCGCGCACCCCAGACAGCTCAGATGGGAGCTGTGGATCAACCAATTGCATGGCTCGCACAAGGCCCAATAGGCATCCAGGTTGCCTCCGCAGGTACTTTGAGTGTGGGGGGAGTGAGCCGGAAGGGGAAGACAATCACTTAAGGTGGCAGGGTTTAAAAACCCTGGCATCGACTTGGGGTAAGGAGGGCAGCCTGAGGCAGGAGCAGAGGGCGAGAAGCGGAAGGCCCATTGGAATTGTTTTTCCCCAGCTGGGCTCTGAAACAAGAACTAAGCTTGCGGATTGCAAGGGAGCCTGCCAACGAGCCCAGGGATGCAAACCATGGAGGAGGAAGAGGGTGTAACTTCAGCCCCCTCCCCACGATCACTCTGAAGCACATGGGAGGGAAAGAAGTCTGATGTCTGGTTCCAACAGGCATCAGACTTGGAGGCACCACCTCCAAGAGGCCCCAGAGTTCTCTGGGATCCCCACAACAACCACACTACACCCTGGGCTCCCACACTCCTAAACACGTGTGCTGAAACCATCAGCAAAATGACTGTTATTGTGAGCGGTGGAAAGGGGGGGGGAGCAGTAGCTGGGAAGCAGTAGACAGACAGAGTGCTCCAATATGCGTAGCTGGTTAGAGTCCTTATAATATAGAGCAGGGGTTCTCAACCTTCGGAGGCCCGGGTACCCCCTGTCAAGGTCCAATTTTCTGAAGTACCCCCACTAATTAATTGCTCATTAATTAGATAATTAATCAGATTAATTATTAGCTAATTAATTGTTTAAAAATAAACAATTATTTTATTCCGCCCGAATGCACGCTCTCCCTGGCACAGTTTGGAGCTCGTCCCCAAGAGTGAGAGTGAGGCTCCGGCTGAGAGAATGCTTTGAGCTCTGGCTCCAAGGGGGGAGGCTGCTGCTGCCGCTGGAAAAAGCTGGGAAAAGGACTTTTCCTGGTGCTGGGAGAAGGGCTGCTGCGAGGGCTGCTGCTCCAGCTTAGAGAATGCTTTGAATGCCACGGGGAGAAACGCTCCAGCTGCTGGCTCCTTCCGTAATTTATTCACAACGATCAGCTGTTGAGCACAGCTGATAAGGACTCTTCGCAGATGTGAGTTAGCGCTGCGGACTGGGAGGACACATGCTGGGGCGGAGCTTCAGCTCCAAAAACAATTAAGTTTTAATTAAGAGATAATTAGATGCTGATGGCTGCAGATAAGGGGCAGGCTCTGGAGTACCCCCAGCCGGTGGTCCGAGTACCCCAAGGGGTACTCGTACCACAGGTTGAGAACCCCTAATATAGAGACCCCCTCTCCCCGTAGCGTAGCTGGACTTGCGCCAGTGGGGCGGTGGGCAGAGTGATGAATCATCACCCCTCCTGCCCTGCCCCTGGAATGGCCTTGATCCGAATCCAAACAGATCAGGGCCATTCCGGTGGTGGGGCAGGCATGGTGATGACATGTCACCCCGCCCACCTCCCCACTGGCGCAAGTCCAGCTATGCTACTGGGGGGAAGCTAGAGAGAGAGTCTCTATATTATAAGGACTCTAGGCCAACAATGCACAAACATCGGGGCACTCTGTCTGTCTTACAACCAGATGTTAGGGAAAACGAATTGTCTTCAGAGCTGTCTTACCCTATTGTTTTAATGTTTTTATTCCTTGCTTTATTATTTTGGTCTGATGCAGCAAGAGAGTTCTTTTGTTCTTAATAACTGATGTTGGTAGCCTGTATCTTAATAGACCAAACAATGGCTATTAGCCATGATAGCTAAATGGAACTTGCCAATGCAGGGTACCAGAGTGCCGGATCGTCTGGGGACAAACAAACAATAGTGGAAAGGTGTCGCCATCACACACACACACACACACACACACACTCACACACACATTCCTTCGACAGCAAAACTGTCCGCTCTCCTTCATCTACTCCACATTGGATTATTGTAGGGTTGTCATACTGCTCTCTTTTGGGGGAGTATCCCAAGATGGCTCCTGTTCAGTTGCCCAGGTACAAAAAGACCCTCAGGCCCTTAAATTGCTCTTACCGTGAAGGGCCTGGGATATGTCCACATTACAGCTAGGGTGTGCCAATTTACAGAGTACCTGTGTACCTGCATAGTCCATACCAGGATGTGTGTCACATCCCTTACTTGGGGTTGCCAATTCATCCCCAGGGGCTGGGAGAAAGCCAAAATAGGGTGGGTAGACTGCACTGCTCACTCCTGCTGCACCTGGCTGGCTTTTCAAATGTCATTATCTTTTACATGATAGTTAAAATACATTAACGTTTAAGCCTATTGAGACAAAATTTAATATTTAAACCTACTGAGGGCACAACCCTACCCGCAAGACAGGCTGGTGCAAACGCCTCTGCGCCAGCCCAGGGTGTTGCAAATGTGCCGTAAATTGTATTTGTGACACCCCATGAGTAAGCAGCACCAGCTTGCGCCAAAACAGGCAAGGGCCGCCCGGAGTGGTGCAGGGGTGGGGGAGGGCGTTACAGGGGTCAAATGGGCACGGGGGAGGGCAGGGGTGGGCGAATCGGGTCCAGGTGGGGGAGGCATCGGCAGCAGCAGTACGCACCAAATCCTATCCTCCTTCCCAGGCCTTCTGTCCCTACACGGGCCTCCTGGACGTACACCAGCTAAATAGCTGGCGTGGATCTGAGTAGATCTGAGGAGACCTCCAGCCCCTCCCCTTCCCCCACTTCCCCCTCCCCTTCCCCGCATGGGCCATTTGGCCCCACTGCACCAGCAGGGAATAGGTTTGTGCTGCCCGATTATTTAAACCACCTGAGGCAGAATGAAAAAAGGTAGTTCTCTTGCAGTACAGCTAACACATGAGAGCATTGGCATTTAAGCACACACACCCCTTGACTTCACTAATGGATTTGAAATATAAAGCTACTTTTCAGGGGAAAAGGGTAGGATACAAATCAAAATAACTAAATAAATGTTCACCTGGAAAGAAAGGTTCTTAGCAATATTTTCAGTTACCAAGAACAGATCTGTTGGGGGAAAGCATTCAACATATGCTTAACTGTAGTGTAGGAAAGACCAAACTAAAAGTGCAGAACTACTTTTATAGGTTTATATCTCTGCATTTGCATTACATATTCATTCAGATATTTTATTTCCTTGTTGATACTGTTTGAGTATGTCCTGCTTCGAACCACCAGAGGGCACACTTCCCACTCTTTTTAGCCTTTCTGCCATGTACAGAAGAGAGGAATCTGTCTATGGTGGCCGCAAAAGCACAAACCTGTTTCTGAATGATGTAAAAAGCAGTGTTCAGAATCAGAACTGGCAGTAGAGGGAGGCGACTGTGTGCAAACAGCGGAGCAGGACTGTGTCTGCATGCATCAACTGTCTCCACCGTCACCCTCCTGTTCGTTTGACATGACTCCTGAAGTGACTGCCTGCATGCATGCAGACAGTATATGCATATTATAGGCTCTGTCTTTGTACTAGCTTTTGTGGCAGCAAAGTGCTGCCTGCATTCGGACTGCCTAACAGATATCCAGCATACACTGAACTCTCTGAGGCTAGAAACATCCAACCCAGACACCAGGAGTAAAAGTGAGATGCTATGAAGGAATTGTGGGGATCCCCAACCATTAATACTGGGGGTGGTGGGGTCAGGCACTTTCAGGGAGAATTGGCAGACAAAAAGAAGGGCTTAACTCTTCCATACCCACCAGTTGTCACTTGCAAATGCCCTTCCTGTCCTTTTGAATTGCTTTCCCCCAGCTGGGCTTTGAAACAAGAACTAAGCTTGTGGATTGCCTTGTGGGGGGAGGTCAACAGATGCAAGAGGATGAAGCATCTGTCCCACCCACACCCATCCTCCCTTGCAAGAGCCCCCAACTCAGCATTCCTGTTATCTCAGCAAACACAAGGTTTGGAACTCACGTTTGCAAGACAATGTTGAGTTCCACTTCCACCCTAAGAGAAGGCCAAGAAATCCACAACTGGATATATTTGCAAAGTATTATAAGATGAATAAGTTGAGGGGTGGACAACACACGTGATTGAGGCTTATACAAAGATGAATTGTATGAATAGGCTTACCAGATCCATACCAGGACAGACTGCTAAACCTTTAGGAATGTGGGCAGGTGTGGCTTGTTAAACCCTTAGAGCACAATCCTAGGCATGTCTACTCAGAAGCCTATTGAAGAGAATGCGTAGACAAAAATTATTTCTTCCTCAAAATCTCATTGAGTGACTTAGGGTCACTCAATGAAACCGATCTGCAGTAGGTTCAGAGCATTCCAAAGGAAGTAAAGTTTTACACAGTGCATAGTTAAATTATGAAATGTTCTACCATGCAATAGGCCACTAGCTTAGATGGCTTTAAAAATGGTTTTGATCAGTTCATGAAGGACAGACCTATCAGCAGCAACTGACTACGATACCTGAATGGATCCTTCAGCTTCAAACACAGGATATTTAGTGAATACCACATTCTGGGGAGAAACGATGGAGGGAGGTGATTGCCTTCTTGACCTGTTTATGGGCTTCCCAGAAGATCCTGGATGTCCATTGATGGAAGGATGAGGGACTTGGTGGACTTTGGATCTGGCCCAGCAGGGCTCTAATGTGCTTTGAGGATATACAGGATCTACCTATGCAAAGAAGTAAGAACATGAATTCCTCATAACAGGGTGGAACATTTTTCAGAATGTTAGATAAGGTCATAATGTCAAAAAAACCTACTTATTTTGTGCATGCAAGTGAGGAACATGCAAAAGAGACCTTGCTTGTTCAGAAGCAATCTACTTTTATGGTGTTCTCTAGAATTATACATTCTGGATTCTTAGAACACACACACATTCATTCTTAGAACACACATGCTATTTTCTGAGATTTGATAATTTAATGAAATGCTATAGTACAATCCTGCTGCAGATACCTGAGTAAGTCCAACTGTGTTCAATGGGCCTTACTCTCTAGTAAGTGTGCTTTGGATTTCAGCCTAAATTATGGTTTTTAACCTGCAAAACCCTATATGGCTTGAGACCAGGGTATCTAAAGGACTATCTGCTCCCCAGGGATATTTGTATGGCACCAATGCTGTTATCCTTTGGGTGTCAAGTTCAGACTTTTCTCCCAGGATTTTAGTGGATGAAAATGTTAAAGAGTTTGGGATGAAAGTTTCTAGATCTTTAAATGAAGCACAATAAGTTCCAATGTAGAAATTTGTGACAGGAGAAGAAAACACTCTAATGAAGACATTTAAAGTGAACTTTGTTGTTATTGTTGGCCATGGCTATGGGAAGTGGCATGACAGGTGCCAACACTTCAAAATGTACCACTACATTCTGCTGCTGTATGGAAGGAACATTTGAATTCCACATGAGACTGTGCTGTACAGTATATGGAAAAGCAATTATCGGCTGGTGCTACAAGGACACCTGAAGGTGCCATAAATTGGGGAAATCATGAGAGCACCTGCCATCTAAAGCTAGATGGACCAGGCTGATTCTAATCTGGACCACTTTATAATAATGTTCACTAAATATTAACTCAAAACAGCGCTTTTTAACTCCTACATTTTCCTTCATAATAAGGCTGGAGTAATGTAATGTTCTAAGATTTGAGATCAAGTGCTTTGCAATGCTTGTAATTCAATGCAAAGCCTAGGCTGGCAAAATTCTGGCTGGATCATATTTTCTCCATTTCTAAACTGTGAATTTCAGAAGTATGCACCCAGAGCTGCCTGGAGTAATTCCAATGCAACATACCGATGTCCGACCTAGAGTCAGTGAAGAGGCAATAAAGAGCACAACGGAAATTAAATGTGAGGAGAGTGAAATCACTATAGTCAAAGGAGCGTGAGATGAAAGGATAGGATGCAAGGATAGGATACACAAAACATTGTCAGTAACAAAGAGGGCAGAAGTACATGTTGCAGGAAAACAGAACTAGAAGCAATGTGGCAAAATGGCAAAACACAGACAATGCATATTGGAGAGAAGAAAGTGAACTTACATTTAGATCTTGGTAAGCTCAGGTCTGAAATCACCTTTCAAGGAAATAACAATCACTCAGAGGACTAACTCTGGAGGCATAAGATAATTTGTGCATGGATCCCTAACACTGATTCTCTTCACTTTCCAAACAAAGAAATAACCCAACTCCATATACTGTATTACCAATTCACACAGGCTACAAAAGTGTGCTTCTCTCTTTCTGAGACAGTCCCCCTCCTATACACTCCTTTTCCCTCCTCACTCATCTGCCAGCTCCTACTAGCACTGTTCACTGGCAAGTCGTGGAAGAGTGCTAGAAAGAAGCCACTCCTTTGTAGGAGGTGCCCAAAGTATTGTTTGGTCACAGTGGGTAAGGCATGAGCAGAAGCGTGCTAGGCTATGCCCAGCTTATGCTGAACTTACAGCCAGGGCCATTGCAGCAATTACTGTTGCGAATCATCATTGTACTTAACATGATCACTGAATTTACCTCTTCCATCCTATAGGCTTCTCCCTTTTTATAACTTTTGTTCCATCTCTTCATCCCTATGTTTGTGTATACACCTGCCTGCTGAAGCTTTCACTTCATGCATCTGATGAAGTGAACTACAGTCCCGGAAAGCTCATGGTGCAATAATTGATTAGTCTTTAAGGTGCTGTTGGTGCTATAACGTTATGTTGTTTTCAGTGCAGCAATAGTGGAGATTTAGAAAGCTGTCCTTGTCTAGCTTCTTCAAGGTGCATAATTTATGGTACTCGTACATTCAAACATGTTCCAGTATCTTTCTGTCTTGTTTTCTATGGCATTGTCAATCATCATCACTTGCTCTGCATGGAACTCTGCCAGCTGGATACCACTGTACCCATGATACCCTGGATTAACGTAGTGCAGGAGATTCGGTGAAAAGCAGGGACCACACAAGAAAGCCTTAAGGGAAAAGGCCGAGTAATAGTCTAAATACTGGGTAAATCTCAAAAGGCAGAAGAAGACAAAAACAAAACCAGGCAATCAGCTCGAAACTGGTGTGCGAAACAGTTGTGTGTCTCTGGTTGTCCAATAAAGTTGTTTTGCTTTTCTTTGTCTGCTTGGGTTTTGGTGGTAAGACGTAGCCAGAATGGAGGCCAACCTAACACACCTGGACCATCATACTTGATTGGTAACGTATTTGACAAGTAAAAATATGTAATTGTTTTAGAAGCCACATGGATAATAGTTGGGATATCTGGGGTAAGCGATATCAGGTAGGCGATAGACCAGGCACTCTTTGAGAATGTACAGAAGATCAAGGAAAAGGTTGTCAAGAACAATTATGCCCAAGTCACAGCTGTATGTGGTCCTAGGATACCTTTGAAGCTGCATTATAAGGCCATGACAGGATACAAACAGCTTCAACCATTTTTCAAGAGCCATCCGTGATTCTACATCAGGCTGAGATATTGACTTGACAAAGCATCTTCAAATTGCCGTTTTACTAAAGAGCGTCTTCACACACAACCATTCAATCAGCTTAACAGTTTGTTTCAAGAATAAGACATAAATTAGGGATTAGTGATTATATCCTGGCATCAGGCCCGGCCCAATCTTATCCTGCACCTGAAGCAGCGCCAAATTCTGCAGCCCAGTGTGCACCCCCACCCCATCCCATCTGCAGCAGCACCGCTGCCACCACCACCACCATCTCACTTTTCCTCCTCTGCTGCTGCATCCTTTAAACTGGCTGGGGGGGGGATCCTGGGAACAGAAGGTTATTCTGGCCCTTTTTGATTAATGGGTCAAAAGTACAGATTTTATAACATCGCTCTGACAACTTTATAAGAGCATGTGGAGAAGTTTAACATCAAAGTGGTAGACAGAACGGATCAAATATAGTTAAAGCCGCATCAGACTGTGAGCGCAATCCTGACTAAAGATCCGCAGGAGGTCCTAGGTCCGCCCGCTGGATCCTATCCCTGTTCTGGGACAATCGTGATCAGCCCACAGGTCTCCTCAGGGGAAGGTGATGTTTGTCCCCTTCCCCCGGTGTAGCACAGAGGGGCCCCAATGGGCCTGCTTGGATTTCCACCAGCTATCAAGCTGGCATAAGTCCGAGGAGGCCATGTAATGGCCGCGCCGGGCCAGGACGAGGATATGACAGCTGTCATCCCCGCCCCTCCTGGGCTGACTTGGCCAATAGCTGCCCTCCATCGCAGCCCAGACCGCCCCCGCACCCGCCAGTGCACCCCTTACCTGTCTCCAGCAGCCACAGGGACGATCCAGCGCCAGAGTGTGGGCTGCTGGCCCCCGCGCCAGCGGCCCTTACTCTAAAGTAGTCACAAACGTGCTTTATGGCACATTTGCAACACTTTCGAATGGCAGAGCGCAAGCTCCGCCATTTGAAAGTTGCGGTGGATTGCACTGTGAATCACACAACTAGACCAGATAGATGACAGTTGTTTTCGGGGTAAATAGCAAGTAGAGGCCACAAAATGGTGAAATGCAGTAGTAGGAGAAAGGCTTTTGTAATTTGCCCACACTATGGTGTTGAGCCCAGTTGCACCCTTCCCATGCACTATTTTTAAATGAAAAGAAAAAAAAAACTTTTATTGACTTTCAAGCTGAAGTATTTCTACAGAATTTAGCGGTTGTCAAAGAGATGGTTGAAACAAGGCAAAAATCAAAATTGTTGCAGTTTAGTAGAAATTATAGTAATTTTATAAGCGTCTTATGTTTTGGTAAAATAATTGTTTGCTTCTTGTTGTAATGCGAGATCTTCCCCACCTTCCCTGTGTATTAAATTAATGGGTCTGCAGAAGATGGAATGACATTAAATGATAAAAGACTGCAGAACCCCAAGAAGGGAAGGCGGGAGGGGAGGAAGAAATGGTAATCAGAAAAAAAATATACTGTAGGCTTAAATCCATGAAGCTATGCATGTGGGATGGGATCCCCATTAGAGCTCTGGAGTGATTTTCCCCACCCACCTTTTCCTACTGCTGTAAATTCATGACAATACACATATAGGTGTGTCGATTATATGTAAATCCAACTCACCCACTTTTTGCCAAGCGCCTGCACTTTTTTTTGCCAAGTGGCACACACTTTTATGCACACAGGCTGTTCTTGCTCATGTTGTGGACAAATGGAAGTTCACTACATAAGTTTGTTTGTCTGACCACAGAAAACAGTCAAAGGCATCAAAAAAAAAGGGGGGGGTAAGATACTCAGGCTTACCAAATCTCCAACCGGGACAGAGTGCTAGACCTTTAGGAGAAGGAATGTGGGCAGGTGTAGCTTGTTAAACCCTTAGAGCACAATCCTAGGCATGTCTACTCAGAAGCAAGCCCCATTGTGTAGACATGCCTAGGATTGTGCTCTAAGGTTTAACAAGCTACACCTGCCCGCATTCCTTCTCCTAAAAGTCTAGCACTCTGTCCCGGTTGGAGATCTGGTAAGCCTAAAGATACTTATGCCTCTTTATTATCCTGCGCACTGACAATAAAGAGCAGCCCAAATCCCAAAAAGGACCAGCCGCTCATTCACTACAGTTACATATATAAGGTTTTTTTTTCTCTTTAGACAAAGATAATGATTCACCAGAAGCCTCTTAGGTTCAGGGTTCATTTTATTACAAGCCAAAAGACCATTACACATAAGAGCATATGATTACATTCTGACCATACATTCTGTACATGACCTTCCATCTCTTGGGACATTACTTTTAGTCATTAATCCTGTACTTTCCCTACAACTCAGTTTGATTTCATCAGCCCTGTCCTTATGTACCCACTTCCAGTAAATTCAGTAATTTACTTTTACTTTTTAACCCTATTGTGTGCAGTTCTGGAGGGGAGCAGGACAACTGGATTTACATACAGGAAGGAGGCATAGAACCTTCCACCACAACCTGCAGAGGAAGAGGATTGAGGCTGGCTGAAAGACCTGGAGAAATTATGGGTGCATGGAGGCTGAATTCAAAGCAAGCACAACATGTGAGACTGCAGAAGGCATTTATTGCTTAAGTGGCAAGGCATGCAATTTAAGGTGGGCACCTTCGTTTATAATGTCCATACGTTGTGGTGTATGAGTAAATCTGTAAGCGCCTTTATGGTCAGACACTATACTACCATGCAGACATTTGCTTCCAACTGGAAATGCCTCTTTTTTTTCTAAAAACAACATGGGGGGGGGGAAATCCCAGTCAGAACCAGGGGGGATGAGGGGATGTTCATTCTTTCTCAGTATGCTGTTTTTTTAGAGCTTAGGCAGGAAGAAAGGTCAGATCTCTGAACACATAGGTGATTAGTGAATCAACAGGTGTGAATGGGAACACTTAGGCGCTGGTTGAAGGCACCTACCCAGTGATCAGCTCACTGCCAGTATCATAACCTGGTTTTCTCCTGACTGAGAAGGACGGTTTGAGTGTGTTACTGTGCTCACAAACCCTTCAGGATGCCCACCAAAGATATGGGTGAAACCTCAGTGGTTCCCAAACTGGGAGGCGTGGCTCCCAGGGGAGCCGCAGATACCAGCCAGGGGAGCCGCAGATACCAGCCAGGGGAGCCACAGAATTCTCTCGGAATACAGTGCAATGCCAATTGGCAGGCATCAGTATAATGTAATGGGGAGTCGTGGCCAAGGGTTGCCAATGGTCAAGGGAGCCACGGGTCAAAAATGTTTGGGAAACACTAGGTGCTCATGTTTTTACTAGACCGCAGCCTAGTATAAATTTTATACATAAGCCTTGGATAATTTTAATTGTAATGATTGTGATAGCAGCCATGAAAGCCTTCTTAGACTATATACTTTTGGATACTTTTTTAAAAGGGAATTCACTAAATTAGGTGGGCTCTCATGGAACAGTGGGGAGGGCTACATGTGGATGTGGGACAGTGGGGATGGAGCTCCATAAGCCACGTAAACACTTGGTTTCAGGCCAGTAGTGTCACTTTAAAGTGTTCACTTAAGCTGGATTGTGTCCATTAAAAAAAAATTAAAACTCCATGTTTGGCTGGACTGACTAAAGAGTTTCACAAACATTTTGTAGTTATTACAACTGGTGAAGCTCAGTGAGGCGTCAAAGCAGAGCATTGGTCTAAGAGTGATGATGCTCGCCAGGTGACCTTGGGCACATCACCGTCTCTCAGGACAACTTGCCTCCTCACAGGGTTGCTCTGCAGATAAAAAGAGGAGAGAGTACCAGGTAGAAGAAAAAGCAGCTTATGACTGTCATTAATGTCATTAACATATTATAAATTGTTACATGCGATCCTGGTTGAGCACCTTGAATTTTCAAGGATCCACAACAGACACAACGTCTTACAAAGGAGGGTAAAGATTTGAAACAGATTCAAAACTTCTACCCTGTTTGCCTGTTGGATCAAGGCTTTTAAAGTTATGCCAGTGCTAGCAACTAAATAAGCACATTTATAGGCAAATATATGGACAGTGATCAAACTGATGTAAAAAAAAAGAGAGAGAAGCCTTTTGATAGCATTTTGAAAGCTGTAAACGTTGTTAGATTAATGTATCCACCCAGAGGAACAGGGAAGGTGCTTTTCAAATTCCATGCCAATTGTAAAACTGATTGCTGCATGTGATAACATCCTCCATTGAACCACCAGAGGGTGCTCTTCTCACTCTTTCTTGCTTCCCTGACTTTGTCACAAGCAAAGAATCCTCCCTCAATGGGTTCACAAACACCATTTCAGAATGGGAGGAAGAAAGGGAATTAAATGTCTTCTGATGGTCTGGGGCTTTGCAACAGATCTATGGCTGCAATCCTATGCACACTTATGTAGCAGTAAATCCCATTGAATGGGGGGATTGTTTCTGAGTAAACGTGCAGAGAATCAGACCACTGGGGTCTGTGTGTGTTGTGATCATTCAGTCACTACAGCAATTGACAGGTGGGTTTTCTCTGGCTTCTGTGGCAGTCGCAAGCTGCTGCCAGTATTCCCTCTACCTTTTTTTTTTTTTTTTTGAAGATGGCATATTTATTTTGCTGTGCAGAAAGATGCTGGAAAGGTGATGCATGCAGAGAAAATGTCTTTCTTTAAAAGATTTATACACTGCCTTTCCTATGCTCAAGTGTGAAAACAGTGTGGAGAGGACATCAGCACAACACACTTTCAATCTCCATAGGCGCA
The DNA here is from genome assembly GCA_026170595.1 of Plestiodon gilberti rubricaudatus. Classification (NCBI taxonomy): domain Eukaryota; kingdom Metazoa; phylum Chordata; class Lepidosauria; order Squamata; family Scincidae; genus Plestiodon; species Plestiodon gilberti. Next base: position 100,267,862 of record JANXHW010000004.1, on the reverse strand, counting down.
CACAGAAATCTGTTTACAAAAAGAGTGTGACAGCAACAAACTGAACTGGATTTAGGAGGAAAGTAGGCCAAAGTGGAGAATAATATCAATCATTTTATCGCTCAGTATCCAAAGGGCCGAGCGCCGAAGAATAGATGCTTTCGAACTGTGGTGCTGGAGAAGACTCCTGAGAGTCCCTTGGACTGCTAGGAGATCAAATCAGTCAATCCTAAATGAAATCAACCCTGACTGTTCCCTGGAAGGACAGGTACTAAGGCTGAAACTCAAATATTTTGGCCACCTAATGCGAAGAGAGGACTCTCTGGAGAAGACTCTGATGCTGGGAAAAACTGAAGGCAAAAGGAGAAGGGGAAGGCAAAGGATGAGATGGTTAGACAGCATCACCGATGCAACGAACATGAAAATGAGCGAACTCAGGAAGATAGTGGAGGACAGGAAGGCCTGGCGGGATATGGTTCATGGGATCACGAAGGGTCGGACACGACTTAACGACTGAACAACAACAACAAGCCAAAGGGAAAGCAGTGGAGATGTAGAGGATTTAGTACCACCTTCTGTTTCTCACTTAACTGACACCTGAACTGCAGGACGAACAGATACAGCAGTACCTTGCATTTTCATCTGGTTAGGGACCAGAGTTCGGATGAAAGTAAAAAATGGAAGAATGTCGAAAGCATAGCCTTATTTAGCTTGCAAATTTATTTTGGCCAGCAAGAAACGTAAATAACTAACTATATAATACATGCAAATGCATGCAAAACATAAATGAACAGAAAGAAAAGAAAAATAAACATAAAAACATTGATGAGTGTCATGGAAGGTTGGATGAAATCAGACGAAAGAGGAAAGCATGTGGACGAAATTTGAAATGTGGTTATAATTGTGGTTGTTCCATCCATCCATTATTTTAAGAATATACAGTACATTCAAATTCCATTTCAAAATGAAGAGACTAACTTCACACCACTTTTCCAAATAGGTTTATTGCCTGCTCCAAATGTGCAGCAATTTTGTGGGGAAAATACGTCTGTGAGTCATATCCATGGGTTTCAGCTCGCATGGAATTTGCAACTTTACGTTCATTGCCATCCAAAAGCTACAGTAGACAAAAGCCCCTCCTCCATCTTTCTTTCCTAGAAAAAGAGAACTGCCAAGGTATTACTTTGTTCATATCACTTTATCATTTACTTATACGTAATATTGTACTTTAAAAAACCATCAGCCCAATCCTATTGGGCATATACAGTGGCAGATCTTCTGATCCACCGCTGTAGATGCCGCTGTGATGTTGCAAATGCTGCATCGCTGTCACGTACTACGGAACCGTCAGTACAAATGGTCGGAGGCTCCATGTGTGCGCCAGTGACTCCTGGACACCCTGACAGAACAGGTAAGATGGCGGAGGAGGCAGTCCAGAGGAGGAGTGGGGCAGGGGGCAGTTCAGGAGCAAGAGGGGTGGATCTTGATGACAGCAGCGCATGCTGGGATTCTATCCCCCTTTCCCAGGCCAGGCCTGCCCCCTGAAGCTCCTAGGACTTACACCAGCAAAATAGTTGCCGAAGGTTTGAAGAGACCCATTGGTAGCCAGGAAGCCTAATGGGAGGTAAGTAAAAAATATTTTACTTACCTCTTGTGGGCCATCTGATTGCCCCCCCCATTGGATGCAGCACATGCTCTGGCAGCACAGCTGTGTCACGTAGGATCGTGGGGGTTAGAATTAGGCATCAGCCTCTTAAAATTGAAGAAATATCTGTATCTGCACCGCCCTAAATAGATGGCATTTTTTTTTCTTATGCACCAAAAGGGGAGAGGTGCTTCATCAGACCTTAGTCAAACTAGCAACATATTACAAGATAAATGACTTTAATATTAACTATAGTAAGGCTCCAGAGTTGGTGATGGGCATGAATCCTCCAAGGTTACATTTGGTAACTATTATAAAATAATCTAACTCAAATATCAAATATCCTCATACATGTCTTCTTGACTTAGGATTTTAAATTAGAAAATTATGAATTTGAGTGTCATGCCAGGCCCCATGATTCCTTGGCGGCAGTGGGGCGTCGAAGGGACTCGGGTTAGGCATGGCTAGAAGGGGCTTACGGTTCCAACACGAGGAAAACTCGTCAGTCCTTTCTGCTGCACCAAGGTAACGGTTTTCTTAGAGCCAAGGGTGGAGGGTACAAAGACAATCTCTGCCTGCCGCAATCTCCCTTTCTTGTTAGTGTACGGGGATGTAGCTAGAGGCTGGCCAGGCAGGGCACGGATGCCTGGTGCGGGTTGGTCCGAGGTTTCGTCTTTCCACTGGGTTAGCTATAAGATGGAGAGGGCACTGGTGCTCCTTCAGGCCACTCCTGTATCATCTAGTCCCAGTAGGGGTGGAAGCCGGACAGGTCTAGGCCTGCAGCTGCTGGTCTGGCTACGAGGGGGTCTGGACAGCTTCCCTCTCTCGAGGTGGCCCACCAGGGGAGGTTCTAGTGGGGTCCTACCAGGTAGTCCACACTCCCAGGAGTGCTTCATCATCAGGTTCTAGGCTTCTGGCCCAAGGCACTCTGGATAAGGATCGACAGGGAGGCCTGCTGGAGTTACCTTCCAGGCCCAGCTGAGGAGAGCTTTTTCCCTTTCTTGAGGCTGGGACTGGTCTTCTCCACCCCTGTCACTGTCTCTAGCTCTCTCTTCCTGCCTCCCCAGCCAGGGCCATTCAGAGGAATTCTATCAGGGGTGCAAAGTTTCTTTGGGCCCCCTTCCCTACATATGAATTTGGCTCCTGGCCCCCCCTTTTGCTTCAGGGCCCCCTTTTGACCCATTTTTTTGCCCTGGGCCCGGGTACAAATTACCCCCTTAACCCCCCTCTCAGAGGCCCTGTCCCCAGCTGCTCCTGCTTAAGAGGCATCCACCGAGGTGGAGCTTGCAGCTTGGACAGGAGAGCTTTTTCTCTTTCCTGTCTGAAATCAGTGTGATAGGCTTCGCTTTCTTCTAAAGGTGCTGGCCCTGAATCCCTTGAAACCCCAGGGGTCTCATAACATTGAGAAAGTGATATGATATTCATTGGTGCAATACTAGAGAGAGAGAGAGAGAGAGAGAGAGAGAGAGAGAGAGAGAGAGAGAGTTTTAAAAGTATAGCTCAGAGGTTCTCAAACTGGGGCGTCTCGACACCCCAGCTGGTAACAAAAGGTCGCTACACCCTTAAGGGGTGTGAGGACCCGCAGTGACGTCGACAGTATGTCCAGAATCACGCTGCCACCGCCGTGGACAAAAAGTGCCTGTTTTACCTTTGTTGGTGACTTTGGAGGTCCTGTGGGTTGTGTGGGGAGCCTGCAGATCCCTCTGCAGGCCTCCCCAAGCATCGGAACGGCCCTCCGACGCGATTGTGACCCACTTCCGGTTTCGCTGTAAAATCGGAAGTTGGTCGTGATTGCATTGGAGGGTCAAACCGACATTTGGGGAGGGGTCTGCAGACTCCCTACGCACCCCGCAGGACCTCCAGAGTCACCAACGAAGGTAAAACGGGCACTTTTTGTTTGTGGCTGCAGCAGTGCGATCCTGGACACGGGATCTCAGCTGGCCTCATGGACAGTGAGACGCTGGCTGGGCCAGATCTACTGGGCGGGTAGACCTGGGCACCATATCAGGAAGCCTGGTAGACCTGGACTCCAGAGATTTTTCGGGCTATTGCTGCCCTCCCCCGCACCCTATCTTGCCCCCTCTCCCTTTGAGAAGGGGACCAAAAGAAATTTTGTACCCCCTGATAAAATTCCTCTCAGATGCCCTGCATGCAAATCACATAACTACTCTATCTTCCACTCTCCACCATTACCACTACCTTTAATAAATATCCAATTGATTTATTACAATCAGACACAGTTGTGGCACTTAGGTGAACAGACCACATTTGGGGAATTAGGATACATTTCCTGAATGCTTAGCAAAAATACTAACCAACATAGCATGTTGGCAGTCAAAATACAATCAAATGTCAAATAATGAAATCAGATATCAGAGCCAAAATCAGATGTGGTACATTAAATACATGGGAAGTATTCACTTGGGGGTGGTGCAGAGATTCATGCTTTCCAGAGCCTGAACCAGTGAATCAGTAAATCAAATAACACTCTGCAAAGACATGTAGGAAGTCATTCTCAGTGTTTTTGTAATTCCCTTTCTTTGGAGGTCTGCCAAAAACCAAGCCTCAACAATTTCCAGATGTGACAACTGTATTCAAGCATGCTGTAGTCCCTGGTATAGAGACATTTTAGTCTTTTTTTTTTTTTAGGCTTCAGTTTCATAGTCCTATATATTAAAATCAACACTGTGCTGAAAGTCATATAATGCCATGTGGCATTATGTGATGGAGTGTCACATCCTATCAGGGCCTCTGAGAGGAAATTTATCAGGGGCTACAAAGTTTCTTTTGGGCCCCTTCTCAAAGGGGGAGGGAGCAAAACAAGATGGGGGGGAGGGCAGCAATAGCCGGAAAGGTCTTTGGAGCCCAGGTCTACAAGGCTTCCCACCATCTTTCACTCTCCATGAGGCCAGATGAGATTCCAGGACATTTCTGGGGGCCCTCCTTTGGCTCCTGGGCCACCTTTTTTTTTTTTACCCTGGGCCCGGGTAAAAATTTGCCCCCTTTACCCTTCTCTCATGGGCCCTGCATCCTATGTGAAGAATTCTTTACAAGTCTCCAGATAGTTACCAAACATAAATTTGTAGCCTGATTTGTTAACAGTGAGGCTAGATGGTACTACAAACATATTCATTACAACTTGAAAGAGGATCCAGTTTGAGGAACACAGACCATCATGAATGATATTGCTCCAAACGCTAGTATGGGGTAGCAAAGGAAGCATTGGTTTTGACCACGAGAGTTTCAGATGCAAATCCCTGCTCAGGAATGAAGTTCATTCAATTGGTATCTTCAAGCAAGTAATTCTCTCTCATTGTATGGGGATAAATCAAATAGCAGCCCAATCATATCCTCTGCTGACCTGAATGGCGCAGCACTGCTGATGTAGCTTCTGCTGCATCTGGTGGGCCAGCTGGGGACCAGGCCAGCCAGGAAAGGTAAGTAAAGAAAATGTTTACTTACCTCTCTGGCAGCTGCCTGGTCCCTTATGGGTCTCCTCAGGACTACGTCAGCATTGCTTGCTGGCATAGGTCTTAGGAGCCTCTGGGGGCAGGATGGGCTGGGCTGGGGTAGTTAGGATCTGGCGTGCGCAAGTGCCACTGAGATCCTCCCTGTACTTCCCCCAAACCACCCTGCTCCCCGCCCCGATCCCCCCCCCACCAGCCGACAACACCTGGTGGCGGGTCTGTGGAGCACCACTGATGGCATGAGACCTAGAGGGCCTTACACCAGTGGTAGTGATCCACAGAATGGCAGAGAGGCCACTGCGATGGCGGCCCGTGGGACATGCGGACGGGCTGCTCAGTCTGCCAGCATATCCCACAGATAAGATTGGGCCATAAGAATTATTAGGCATCTTCTACATGGACTAGTGTCCTCTAAGAAGTTATCGCCGCAATATAACAAATTATCAGCTTCGCAGATGAAAAAAGGGGGAAAGTTGTAGCATGCCTATTCTCATATGGCACCCCACCCTATCACCACTATTATTGCTGAAGGCTTTTACTGCAGGCTGTGTGCTGCATGTGCTTACACTGCAACAGCCTGCTCTCTGTTGTTTTAAAGGGCAAGCACAGCAGTGATTTTTGTTGAACTATACTAGAAAAATAAACAGTTGACTAAACAACATGTCAAACTATTATATCACTAACAGTTTTTATATATATGGGTGAAATGGCAGGCTATGCATTGTGTTGACCCTTATTTATTTATTTATTTTTCACATTTTTATACCGCCCTTCCTCCAAGGAGCTCAGCGTGGTGTACATATTTCCTCCCCTCCTTTCAAAAGCATAGCCTTATTTAGCTTGCAAATTTATTTTGGCCAGCAAGAAACGTAAATAACTAACTATATAATACATGCAAATGCATGCAAAACATAAATGAACAGAAAGAAAAGAAAAATAAACATAAGAACTTTGACAAATGTCATGGAAGGTTGGATAAAATCAGACGAAAGAGGAAAGCATGTGGACGAAATTTGAAATGTGGTTATAATTGTGGTTGTTCCATCCATCCATTATTTTAAGAATATACAGTACATTCAAATTCCATTTCAAAATGAAGAGACTAACTTCACATCACTTTTCCAAATAGGTTTATTGCCTGCTCCAAATGTGCAGCAATTTTGTGGGGAAAATACGTCTGTGAGTCATATCCATGGGTTTCAGCTCGCATGGAATTTGCAACTTTACGTTCATTGCCATCCAAAAGCTACAGTAGACAAAAGCCCCTCCTCCATCTTTCTTTCCTAGAAAAAGAGAACTGCCAAGGTATTACTTTGTTCATATCACTTTATCATTTACTTATACGTAATATTGTATTTTTATACCGCCCTTCCTCCAAGGAGCTCAGGGTGGTGTACATATTTCCTCCCCTCCTTTTTGTCCTCACAACAACCCTGTGAGGTAGGTGGGGCTGAGAGATAGTGACTGGCCCAAGGAAGCTTCGTGGCTGAGCGGGGATTTGAACCTGGTCTAAGTCTGACTCCTGAACCACTACACCATCCTAATGTTCACGGATACAGATCTGTACATCCACTTTTCACTTAGAAATGCAAATTCGAGAGATCATAGGGAGGGCTTATTGTCCTTGCTGAGAATGGTGCACGGAGCATCATTTTGCTGCGGGAGAATGCTGGGATTTGTTGTCCCTGTCCAGACCTTGGTGGGAAAAAAGATGCTCCATTAGGACACGGAATGCTCCTGCCTTCTCTTTGGCCCAAAATAGGTTTCTGTGGGCCTTGGAGCATGGGAAAGGGGTGGTGTCGGATGCAGCTCTCAGAAGCAGGACAAAGCAAATTGTGAGCAGGTAAGCAGGCAGGGCTGTGTTTACCCAAGTCCTGTTTGCAAGCATTTGAGCAAGGGCATTCACTTTTTCAAGCACCCACACTCAAATGCTCACAACATCCTTCATCTTCCAATCTGTCACAGGGCAATCGAAGCTGTAATGGTGTCAAAGTTCTGAGTTGGGCTCAGGAGATTACAGTTACAGTGGTTCTCACCTGTAGTTGCTCTCCACAAGCTCTCCAAATTGGGCAATTCATGAAGGGTACCTACCACCTAGACAATCTGATTATTGTTTGGAACACCTCTTCATAATCATTTGCACTCATGTTGATCTCCCCAAAAACACTTTTGATTGCATTTCATAATATTCTTTTGATAGTATTGGTCTACTTTGTGTGATAAAAGTTGTAATACTTTTAATTAGTTACAAATCCTAGGTTTACAAAATTCTGGCTGACTGATATTTTCTTCATTCCTATAATATCCGTTTCAGAGTAACTCGAATGCAGCATACTGATGTATTCGAATCAATAAAGAGGAAGCGTTGCAGGAGATAAGAGCTTGAAGGAAATTAAATATGAGAAAAGAAAGTTAAATAAGTATAGCTTGGGGAATGGAAGATGAAAGGATAAGGTGAACGCCTAAAAACACACAAAGTATGTCCACAACAAGAAGAGAAGTAGGAAAAGTGCATGGAGACAGAAGAACTAGAAGCAATGCTACAAAGTGGGTAGGGGGCAGAACATGAAGACAATGGATAGCAGGAAGAGAGGAGGTGCTTACATTTAGATCTTTGCAAACTCAGGTAGGAAATTGTACTTGGATATAAAGCTATCGCCCAGATAAATAATTTAGGTGGAAGCATGGGCGTCGACGGAGGGAAGCGCGGGGGGTGGGCCGCCCGGGGGCGACGCGCGCACAAGGGTGTCGCGTCCCCCCCCCATACTTACATTTTTGATGTTTAAGTTGGGCCCGCCCGCCCGCCCTCGCCTCCGTTTGGCTCCAAAATGAGCCGAAAACGGAGCGGGGAGGGTGCTCTGCTCCTGCGCGTGATGTCACGCGCGAGGGCGGAGCCTCTCCCTTAAAGGTGATGCGCGCCCCCGCTCTGGGGTGACGCGCGTCCTAGCGACGCGACTGGGTGGAAGCAAATCTAAAAAGCTGATGCAGGTCCAAACAGACCCACTGTAGAGCAGGAAGCTTACGTAGGGGTAAGGGAAATAGTTCCCCTTTCCCCTCTGAAGCCTCCTGATCCACACACACCGCTGGATGGTGCAGTGGTTCAGGGCTTAGACCTGGAAGATCCAGGTTCAAATCCCTGCTCAGCCATGAAGCTTCCTAGGTGACTTTGGGCCAGTCACTAACTCTCAGACTCGCCTACCTCACAGGGTTGTTGTGAGGACAAAAGGAGGGGTGGAACTATGTACACTACCCTGAGCTCCTTGGAGGAAGGGTGGTATAAAATGTGAAAAATAAAATACAGTGTGTGCCTTTTTGGCACGGCTGCATCAGTGGGGAGGGGAGGAGGATAGGGTTGGGGCTCTCTGTTGTTGCCATGGATGCTGAGGAAGTAGCTGTTGGAATGGCTATCAGTGATATTGTTTTGCTATTAACGTTGCTACTGAATGAGCCTAAAGATCCCAACTAAGCTACACTAAAGTCATACAGCGCAATCCTGTGTAGAAAAGCGCCAGGGGGCGCATGCACTCCTCTGGCACTGGGTGTCGTAAACACACTGTAAAGCACGTTTACATCACCCAGAGAGTAAAGGCTACCGGCACAGAGGCCTTCTCTACCTTGGCAGAGACCGTCCCTGTGCCTGCCGGGCTGGTGCAGGGGCGGAGAGAGGGTGGACCAGGCTGCGAGGTGGGGGGAGGCCATTAGCCGAACCGGGCAGGGAGAGGGCGGGGAAATTGACAGTGAGCTCCGTCCAGCCCTTTCCCGGCCCAGTGCAACCTTACACCCCGGGCTTGAATGTATGCCAGCTCCAGAGCTGATGTACATTCGATTAGGCCCATAGGGCCTCCGGCCGCTTACACCCGGGGAAGGGGATGATTGTCCCCTTCCTTCAAGGTGTACCCGGGGCAACCTGGGAACAGGGTAGGATGCTGCGGCCAGCCCTTTAGGTGGCCGCCGCATCTTAAACAGGATTGGGCTGATAATGATGTTAGCTGCCACTGGTGTAGCTGGGGCTATAGGATTGCACACTGTGAACTCATGTAATGGAGCTTGCTCATATTCATTGCTCCTCCTCTATCTCCCACCCTGACTATCAAAAACAGCCAGCACTGGTGTAGTGAACAGTGTAATGTTTAGCAATCCACTCCATGTTCTCCTACATAGTAGCTCCACCAGAACAGTTCCAACCCAGGTTTTAGCCAGAACTCAAACTCATTCCACAAAAACTAGACTTGGTCTGGTGGCAGTGAAAGACTCTGGTAGATCTCATTCTACTTGCTTGTATTGCTTGCCAAGTTTTTCGATACATTTGTACTTTTTCTTTGAAATACAGTACTTCTCTAGCATTTCCTTGGTCCCTGAAGGATCTTAGAGACGGAGTGTTGGACTTGGACAGGGCATATTCAAATTCAACTGTGAGCCAGCCACTGTTGGTCTCCCTCCAAAACCCACCTTACAGCATTCTTGTGGCGATCAAGCTGGGGACATGTGCTCTAGCCTGAGTTCCTTGGAGGAAAGGTTGAATAGGAAAGTACAAAATAAATTTTAAAAAATCAGAGTATAAACTTGCTTGGTGCAAGCTCTGTAAAGCACCATGCATATTGATGGTGATATAAACATAAAAAACCCAGAATGCAAACAACATCTGCTTATATGCAGATGCTATGATTGACCCTTAGACCTCATACAGATACCCTTCTCACTCTAAAAAGCAAGTGCATGTTAGCTCTATGTGTTATGATGGAAATGAAGCTGAGAACACACATCACTGCTTGTGTTAAAAAAATATTAAGGGACAGATGCAACTACCGTACTTTAAAAACAAAAATAATTTCAATTAAGGGCCAATTCAGTTATATGAATATCTGTGACTAAAATTTTGTCCTCACCAACTCATACCACAGCATACTATCAAGTCTCCTGAGTACTTCTTGGGCAATTGAGAGGCTCATGGCATTTATTCTGCCTCTCAGTGTTACCATAGCAAAAACATTTAATTATGATTTATGAGTAATCTAGTTGAGTGCTTGTGATCTCAGATTAGACCATAAACATTCTTTGTCTCCACACCATGGAATTCTGCTCTTAGCCCGAAAAAGATTCTTGGGAGGACCGACCAGCAATTTTCCAGTTACAATTTGTGATTGTCTTATATCACCTACACAAAGTCATTCCGTGCTGGACATGGAGTACTGTATATGAAAAGTCTTTATTTAAGCAAGGTTTGTGGCAGCAAACACAGAAAAGTGGCGGAATCCTGCCCCCCCCCCCCTTTTCATCCCAAACCAAGGCAAGGGCAGCCAATAAATACGCAGCAAAATGTTTCCTCGCACAGAACCGTGACTAGTAACAAACAGAATGATGGGAAGATCCGCTGTCAAAAATGATTGATAGCAAGATGAGGGTAGCTGTAGCTGTCACCCTGCATAAGAAATAGAAACACTGTATGGCTGAATTTAAAAAATATGATGCAAAGCCAAATCACACTTACTTCACCCAGAACAACCACCTCAACTTTTAAATGGGATATGAACATGCAAATCAGACCTCAGCAAATGCACTAAAAGAAATCTGAGTCTTGCCAGAATAGGTACTTTAAAAATGAGAGCATTTGAAGATTAAGCAGCTGCACAAAATTAGAAAATCTCATCCCAGAATCCTACAGTGAGTGCCAGAGGAAATGGGGCAATATTAGCATATGCACTGAGAATATCTGTGGACGCTAAAATCACTTAAAGAGTGTCTAGTGTCACACCTTTATATATAAAAAAATACAAACAACCACAGGAGCTTCAAGACTCCCAGTTTATGGGAAATGGGCCAGTTCTGGCAACAAGGAGCAGCTGGAGAATTCTGATTTAATTAAGGCAAGTTGGACTGAGTAGGATTCACACATGAAGGATTATTCCTTGCAAATCTGATAAAATATTGCAAAGTACTTCCAAATGCTAGAAATGAAATTGTGGATCTGTATAATCACCTGACATTTCGGACTGGTTTAGATATAATGATGCACACTCATCTGTATAATGGAAGTTAAAAAGCATGTACAAGCACTTACGTAAGAAAATAAAAGTTAATGTAACTGTGTGGACTTTTAAAAGCCCAACAAACCTGGCATCTTGCTGTTCAATATAGCTACTTTTCTATTCTTAATTCAGCCAACACATAGCAGAAGGACAAAATATTACGCGAATCCTTGCAGTTGCATTTGTGAAATCTGTGCCAGTGTGCCACAAATGGCGCTTTCACTTGCACTTGTTAATGTTTTTTGTTTTGTGGTTTATTCTTTTGGCTCCAAGGCTCTGGGCTTCTCCTGTTGGGATATTGCCATGCTCAGCTATTTTGCCTAGATTTATACATTAGTTCTCTGCCACCAACTGATTTAGTTCTCTGCCTTTCCTTGGTTATTCTGATGCTGCCGTCTGTTTAGTTGATTTATTTTGTATTTTATTATTTTTAGAATTGTAAGCTGACTTGGATGTCTCCTGACAGAAGGAAAGGTGGGATGGAATTGTCTTTGAAATATGTAAATGAGCAAACAGACTAAGGGCGTAATCCTGTGTAACTCTTGCACTGGTGTAACAGTAGATCCCCCAGTGTAAGAGCACTTATGCCAGTATAACTTGCCGTACGCAGTATAGACACCAGTGCAACCCCCCTCGAACTTCTCATATGTGCAGTTCGGACATGGAACGTGTTGGTAGTGGCAACTTCCGTATGCTGGACCAGTAGCGTCACTAGGACGCGCGTCACCCTGGGGCAGGGTGGCGCGCGTCACCCTTATGACGGTGGGGGGGGGACCCAGCTGCTTTCCCCCCTGCGTCGCCCCCACGTCGCCCTCCGGATGCTCTGAGGCCGGCCCGGGAGCCGGCCTCGGAGTGTCCAGCCTGGCTGGCGCTCCAGGGCCTTCTGAAAGAAGGCCCACTGCACAGCGCAAATCCGGGTATTTTTTCAATTTTCGCGCATGCGCAGAGACCGTTTTGAGGGCATCTTGCCCTCAAAACGATCTGCGCATGCGCGAAAATTGAAAAAATACCCGGATTTGCACTGCGCAGTGGGCCTTCTTTCAGAAGGCCCTGGAGCGCCGACGGGGTCGGACGCTCCGAGGCCGGCTCCCAGGCCAGCCTCGGAGCGTCCGGAGGGCAGCGTGCGTCACAGAGGCGACGCGCGTCACGGAGGTGACGCGCAGGGGGTGCACGCGTCACCCGTGACGCGCATCACCCCCTGGCTGCCCGCCCCCCCCGCCACGCTCCAGCGACGCCAGTGTGCTGGACACTGGTGTGTGTGTTGTTAGGTCACCTAAGTACCTAAGTAGACCCTCTTGTTTTGACCCCTCTTTGTCCTAAGGAAGGGGTGTGGCCCCAGACCCATTTCCTTCTTCTTCACCCTTCTCACTCAGATCACTTCTCTCCTGATGCCAACTAGGTAAGATGATGCCATGCTCCTCTGGAGCCCAGCAGCCATCTTACAGCAGACATCCATGCAGAGAGCCCCGGTTGTAGAAGGGGTTCTGTCCTTTAAGTTTACTGTATCCTCTGATCTTAATCAGACGCTGTACATACGAATGAAACCGTGAGTAAACTTCCTTTTGCAACTTCAATCAACTATTGCCTAGTGTGTTTTATCTAGCCAAGTAAATCTAAGCAAGTCTGCCCGTGGGTGGGGGAGTGTGAGCAGAGGAATAAGGGGGAACAGAGTGACGGGTAGCTACCCACTGCCCCCTGATATATTTCCGACAGAACGGATGCCAGCGCAACTCCACCGGCGCAGGGGGCATTGCTGGGGTGTCTGAATGCCCCCAGAATGCCCCCTGTGCCGGCAGAGTTGCGCCGGTGTCCGTTCCACATCCGAACTGTGCATGTGAGGCGTCCAAGGGGGGTTACGCCGGTGTCTGTCCTGTGTCCACCAGCGTCCGGCAAGTTACACTTGCATAAGTGCTCTTACACCAGGGGATCTACTGTTACACCAGTGCAAGAGTTACACAGGATTGGGCTGTGGATTAAATAAGGAATCTTATTTATGACATCTGATTTTGAATTTGCTCATTAATCACTTGTGATTAGTTGACTTGTCAACACTAGCATACTGTAGTTCTAAAATGTTTAACAAAGCAAATACTTTGTTATGGGAGAACTATTTTTAAGCCTGAAAAAGGTCGATGTAGAAAATCGCCCCAGATAACACGAAGGAAAGAAATGAATGATTGTTATGATGACTAATCTAGTCACTTTATTTCACAACACTCTTATCAGCTCCTGTGGTCATTTTAAAATACCCTAATATTTTGGAGGAAATTAAAAGTAGACTTTGACTCCTATCAGTACGAAAAATCATAGCTGTGGGATCATAATAATAACATTCTTTTCCTCGTTCACAGCATCTGTGGGCTCTCGGTTTGGCAGCACTGCAATAGTACATTTGTCTGTGGGCCAATTTGGGCATTGCAGCAACAACCACCCTTGCTTAATTGCAGGTCTGCCTCGTTCAGTAAACTGGAGGGAATCTGAATTTAACAGCAAATGGGGCACTCAGGTGAGGGGAGCAAAACTCTCATGGTCAGTCACCTAAATATCTTTTCTTGAAATCCAAGCTTCTTCTTTTTCTGCAGACCTGACTCTAATATCAGAACTATGCAAGGAGAAGAGTGTCTGGGGTGATGGACCACAAGAAGGTAAGGGGAAAGTACTTCCCCAAAAATAACAAGAGTTGTTAGGGGAGGTAAAAACAAAAAAGGTAATGGTAAGAACAGGCATGCCGCATTTGCAATCAGTTAAAAAAAAAAGGTCTTAGAGAAACTTAAAAAAAACCCAACAAGAATTCCTAATGTGACTAACTGCAGTAGATATGAACCCAGCCTAGCAAGGTATTCATTTAAGTGCAATTTCTTCATTCTCCTCTATAAGGAACTGGAGGGGCTGTTAGTAGCTAGCACTGGCAGGTAACCTTTGTCACAGCACAAAGATTTGCCCTGGTGCAAACCAGACAGTTGGTTCATAGAACACTTCCTAGTCTCTCCTCCTACCATTCTGGTTGGTTACTCAAAGGCAGGAAACCCTAGGCCTACCAACAGTAGCTGATGTAAACTTTATGGACTTGACCAAAGGAAGGAGGAGGATGCCAAACTCAGTAGGGTGGGTGGGTGCTGCTATTGTTTACATCCTGGCCCCGTTTGCTTTCTCCTGGCCCGGGTCAGACTTTCTGGCATCCGTAGTCCACATCTCTTAGCTAGACTGCTGCTGTGGACATGCAAGCAGAGGCGAAACTAGGGCGGAGCAAGTGGAGCACCGGCTCCGGGCGCCATCACCCGAAGGGCGCCCCGCCGCTCCGCCCGCAAGTCGGACTCGGACTCGAGTCCGACTCGGAGACTCGAGTCCAAGTCCGACTCGAGTCCGAGTCTGACTCGGAGACTCGAGTCCGACTCGGACTCGGGCCGGCCCCCTCAATCGGGAGAGCTGGCTGGGGACGTCTTCCCCGGCCGGCTGCCCGGGGCCTTCTAAGGAAGGCGCTGCGCAATTTTTTGCACATGCTCAGACTGTTACTGAGGGAAAAGGGCAGCCCTTTTCCCTCAGTAACAGTCTGAGCATGCGCAAAAAATTGCGCAGCGGGCCTTCCTTAGAAGGCCCCAGGCAGCTGGCCGGGGAAGACGTCCCCAGCCGGCTCTCCCGATTGGGGGGGTCCCGCCGGGTTGCCCCCTCCCGGAGCGCGCCCCTCCCTCCCGGAGCGTGCCCCCCCTCCGGAGCGTGCCGCGGCCTGTCGGCTGCGGCACGCTATTTACTTATAGGGGCGCCTACCCCCCCGTGCTCCGGCCGCCAAGGGAGGCGGTTATGCCTCTGCATGCAAGTGAGAAAGGTCAGAATGTCAGAGTTGATTAACTGTGCTGACTCACTCCAGCTAGCACCATGTTACACAGAGAAACGAGATTTTCTGTTGAGCTGAAGGGGTCCCCATTCACCTCACTGTCTTGTGAGGATTCTTATTGCCATCAAGTCAAAAATTAAACCCTTCTCTCTAACATCTAATTTTTATGTGGAAGGTTTTTTTTTTTTTTAATATGGAGATGTCCTCAGCCCAGGCACAGGGTTACCACCTCACTCAAGGAGGACTATGCCACAGACTCACACATGTTTTCAAGAGATCTTAACAAATGAACCTTTCAGCATCAGAGATGAGGAAAGAATGCAAGGCTCTTAAGTTGCCCGTCTATGGCCTCTCAGCAACATGGCCAACATAATCTATGATGAGAGAAATAGTTTTGGGAAACCTTGTAATAGGTAGGTCTGGGGAGCAATCCCCAACAGACTCATGTCTTTTCAATGCAGGGCTTGCATGAATGGAGGTGCACTGAAGTATAATGTTCTGTGTGTATGTGTTAAATTAGAGCAGGAGGTCACAGATGGTGGACTTGGGAACCCATTTGGGTGAAGTGCATTTTGACGCTGCCAGCATCAGCAATCTTCCGTCAGTGTAAACCACTTGTGTTCTGGAGATGCCTTTAACCTCTGTGTGCCCCATGGAAGAGTGGATCCCCAGAGTTATACCTGGCCTTTGAAATCCAGCACCTGTCAGTTTAAATTACATTTGCTTCTCTTCCTGTCTAGCAGCTATTTTAATGCAAAGGCATGCAGGTGCTCTAAAGAACCCTCAATTTTATTTTATTTTTTAGGGAAAAAAATAAAACACAACTCCTCTGGCTATTGCAATAAGTGAATCTAAGAAATACCGTATTGTCCCGAGTATAAGACGCATCTGATTATAAGACGCACCCTTAAAGTTTGGTGCTATTAAAAAAAATTATTAAATCACTGGCATTAAATTGCAACAGCCTGATTATAAGACGCACCCCTAGTTTAAAAACGTAAATTAGGAGAAAAAAGTGAGTCTTAGACCAATACGGTATACAGAGGCGTAGCTAGGCGCCCCTGCTACTGTGGCGGAAAAGCCTGCCGCCCCATTATGCAAATTAAATAATTTGCATAATTAAATAATTTGCATAATGAGTTTCGGGGTTTTTTTCAAGGTTTTTAACGCTAACGGGGCTTCTAAAAGGGTATGTGTGCTTTGCCAAACTTATCTGTAGTTCTAGGAACCTCCAGCGACGATCAGGGGCGCAGATCGTCCCTCTGCAGCTCTGCTCCCGGTCGCGAACTCTGCAAAGCGTCCAGGAGCGCGCTGCAGAGTTAACGCATGCGCAGAGCGACGATGTTTCCAATCGTCACTCTGCACAAGCGTTAACTCTGCAGCTCTGCTCCCGGGCGATTTGCAAATCGCCCAGGAGCAGAGCTGCAGAGTTAACGCTTGCGCAGAGCGACGATTGGAAACATCGTCGCTCTGCGCATGCGTT
The DNA here is from genome assembly GCA_026170595.1 of Plestiodon gilberti rubricaudatus. Taxonomy (NCBI): domain Eukaryota; kingdom Metazoa; phylum Chordata; class Lepidosauria; order Squamata; family Scincidae; genus Plestiodon; species Plestiodon gilberti. Next base: position 100,251,430 of record JANXHW010000004.1, on the reverse strand, counting down.
AACTCTGCAGCACGCTCCTGGGCGCTTTGCAGAGTTCGCGTCCGGGAGTAGAGCTGCAGAGGGCCGATCTGCGCCCTTGATCGTCGCTGGAGAGTCCTAGAACTACAGATAAGTTTGCGCAAAGCACACATACCCTTTTAGAAGCCCCGTTAGCATTAAAAACACTTTAAAAAAAACAAAAGTTAAGGAGGCTCCCGCCCCCCACGGAGCCTTTCCGCCCCAACGCCCTGGGGCCCACCGCACCACCGCCCCATATCAGACGACGCCCCTGACGGTATATATCATGGTTTTAAAGTAGAGGAGAGAGAATCCAAAACCTCATTGTATGCAGATGATGTTGCAATGACTGCTACTAATTCTGATTATTTCTTGAGAGCTCGTTAGGAATTAATTAATGCACATAGTGAAGTCTCTGGGCACAAGGTAAGGAAGATTACATCTGAACTTTTTGGTCTTAATTTAACAAACTGTGAGGAAAAACTAGTAGAAGAATGACTGTAATGGGAACGTTAAAGGGGAACAGTACAAACAATACCACTGAGATACAGTACATGGGTACAAAAAAGGCAACAGTTAGCAAGCATGTGTTTAAATGTATTTATTTATTACAGTATTTATATACCGCCTTTCTCGTAGACTCAAGGGTGGTTTACGTAGAGGGAAGGTGTCAGGACACCTTGCTTTCCCCCATCCTCCTGAAACCAGTTCATGCTTAGATGTTGTATAGCACTACCGTATAGGGATCAGGTTCAGGCAAGCTGTCAGCCCTAAGCCTGAGTGTTTTATTGCTCGCAGGTGGAGGAGGCAGATTTCTGGATAGACAACAGACACAGGCTTCTCCTGATAAGCTGCAGTTTTGAGACAAGAATTTGAGACACATCTTGTTGGTAATGTGTTGAAATCCCAACTTTAGAAGGAAAATATTTGCTGCTTCCTGGCTTCAGCAATCTTTCCCATCACCTAAACATAATATTTAAGAAAGACCATTAACTGTAGTGCATTTTAAAGGTCAGGTTAAAAAACAAAGATTCACAGCCCAACCCTATCCAAAGCCCCGTGCTGGGGTACAGCTGATGGTGTGCCTTGACAATTTTAGCGCCATGTCAGTGCACCATAAGATGAAAAACGTTGAAAATCGCTGATCTAGACAAAACTCACAACACAAGGACATTTCCCCTGTGCGGTTTCAGGCAGGCATCTCAGAGTTCTTTGACAAGCCAAGAGAAGCTTTCCAGACACCACGTGCCTCTAGACAAGCACACTGCTCCCCGGCCAGAGAGGCAGCTAGTGTCTTGAGCAAAGGCCTTCCTTCCTCTAAAGTGCTCCAATCAGCTGGTGCAGAGGCCAAGCTACCTTCAAACATTTTCAGAGGCGTAGCTAGGTCATTTGACACCCGGGGCCCATACATTTTCGACACCTCACCCCCATACGAAAAAAATGAATTTCAGTAATTGTCTTGACATGAAATGAATAATAATAATGGCTAGAAAATAAATGCTACATAAGGCAATTGTGTTTTCCAGTTCCAGTTTTTTTGGCTATAACGTTTGATAGTACACAGGTAATTTGATATGGTTTGCTCCATTACGTTTTGCAGTGGAATACGCATTGAATGATATATAACCAAGGTTTCAACAATTTTGGCCACTAGTGGTGTTGCCCCCCAGAAGCCTGGCACCCGGGACCCTGGGTCTCCAAGGCCCTCCTCTAGCTACGCCACTCACTGTACGTATCCCCAGCGGAGAGTCCTGTCTTCCTCCACATGCTCAGCCACTTGGTCCGGGAAGGCGCCAGCAGCCCATGGCTCAGCTAAGGTCATGGGCAGCTGACGCCATGAAGAACAACCACTTATGGCTCTCCAGTCCAACTGCCTCTCACTAAAGAGGCACTAAAGGTGGTATGACGGGGTTGTTGTCATGCCCCGAGCTGGTGCTGAGAATACTCAACGTCTCCTCTTGCAGAGCACCTAACGTTGGGCTTTCTTCCTGACCTGATTAAGCAAAAACAAAATGTGTGATTTTAGTGTGTGAGAAGTAAAAACATGAATGCAATCACAGGCCTATGCTGAGACACACACACACCCGGCTCCCTTTCATCTGATGTCTATAGTCTGGGAGCCTCTGCAGTAATGTGAGAAGCCCCTGTGAGATGGCGGTGCAAGAAGGAACAGCAGTGAAATGGCTCTTGCACCACCAGCACAATGTAACAAATGGTTCTCAGGAGGGGACCTGAGACTACGGGAGCTGGAGATGTAGTGTGGCACTGGGTCTTATGCCCATTTTTTTTGTGTCTTTAAATCAGTGCAAGGGGGCACACTAATATTCTTTATGCTCCTTACTTGCAGCTTAAACCCCAAAGCCCCCTTTATCCCATGTCTACCTAAAACAGGTAGAAAAGATGGTACAGTCACATTTAACATATTGTGGGTAGTTCTGATTGCCTCATCTCAAAAAAAGGTGCCGTAGAGCTGGAAAAAGTGCAGAAAGGGCAAGAAAAATGATCAAGAAGATGAAACACCATCCTTACAAGGGGCTAAAAGCATCTGGGTTTTTTTTTCTGCTTAGGAAGATGGCTAAGGAAGGACACAATAGGGATGTGTAGCATTATGTATGGTGTGGTGGCAAAATTGGGCAGAGAGATTTTTTTTCTCCCTCTTGTATCACACTGAAGGGCTGAATCATCCAAATGAAACTGATTAGCAGTAGATTCCGGAAAGATAAAACAAAGTACTTCACACAGCATATAATTACTTCTGCAGTTCAATGCCACAAGATGTGGTGATGGGCATTAGCTTAGATCAGGGGTTCTCAACCTTTGGAGGCCTGGGTACCCCCTATCACGGTCCAATTTTCTGAAGTACCCCCTGCTAATTAACTGCTGATTAATCAATTAATTAGGTAATTAATCATGAAATGAAAAGTACCAAAACAATTTTAAATATGAACAAATGCCTTATTTAACTGTCTCTCTCTCTCTCTGTGCGTGTGTGTGTGTGTGTGTGTGTGAGACAGAGAGAGACAGACAGACAGACAGACAAGAAAATCTCTTTTTTCTCCAAGTCACACTTCCCAAAATCAGCTCCTCCCTCCCCACCCCACCAAAGTACATTTTCCAAAGTACAAAAATAACCCCAAAACCAAAATCAGAGAGACTGAAGGGCTCCGAAAATAATTACAATTTAAAATCCATGTTAACACTTAATTAGCTGCTGATGGGGCAGATAAGGGGCAGGGCTTGGCGTACCCCCAGCAAGAGGTCTGCGTACCCCTAGGGGTACCCGTACCACAGGTTGAGAACCTCTGGCTTAGATAGCTTTAAAAGGGGATTGGATAGATGTGTGAAGAACTCACATGTCCCACAACCCGGGGATACTTCCTTTCAGCAACAGCTATTAGCCATGACAGAGGCCAGTGTAGCTGTGCACACTGTTGTTGCTAAGCAACAACAGCCTGTGTCTGTGCCAGTTGCTAAGGCGCAAGCTGTAACAGGGGAGGGCTGTTGCCTTCAGTCCCTGTTCGTGGGTTTCCAAAAGCCATTGTCTGGCGGCCACTGCTAGTAACAGGATACTGGACTAGGTGGACCCTGGGCTTGATTGGGCAGGACTTTTCTTTATCTTTTGTTTGTGGGAGGAGAAAAAGACTTGGGCCATACCTTTGTCTTCACTCTGACTTGAGCAGGTCAAAAGGCAGGCAGGTTTCCGGAGCTTATAATTATAACATATCTGTCATGAGCTCTAAATGGTCAGATTATTTCTCCAGCAGAAAAAAAAAATGAGCAGCACCAATGCATCAAAAGAAGAAGAAACCTCAAACAAATGCTCCAAAAATGGCTATTTGTTGTAATAGAATGCATTCTCTACTAACGTTAATCTGCCCTGTGCTGCATAGGCTATGCATTTCATTATTTCCTGATAGTCTTCTTCAGATAAAAGAAAACTTTATTCTAGGGTATCCCAATGCTTTGTTAAAGTGGTTTACCTAAAGCATGTATTCTTGGCTTATGGGGAAAAAAGGTACTTGCAATCCCTGAAGCACTGCTCTTGAGTTATCTCATTATTATGCATTGAACTACTGTTATTGTATATTAAAATAAATAAAGTTAATGGAGGTGACAGACACCACTATTACTTGACATTGATGAGTTACTGCACCGGGCGACACCAACCGTTGTGACACCACTGGGGTGATGCGATGGATGTGCTCTAGTGATGCCTCTGTTATAGGGTGTCATCCAATGCAGACTTACTTAGGAATAAACCTGATTGAACCCCAGTCCTATTCAAAAATTTGAAAACTGAATATGCTGCACCCCCCCCCCCCAGGCAGAGAGGGAATGGAAACATGCCAGCTAGCCCTGCCCCAGTGTTGACATGTTCCTTGGTCACACACCCCTCTGTTCAGCATTTGTAATCCAGGGGCATTTCCTTTCAGCAGTTTAGAACCTGTGACATTCACAGCTCAATCCTATCCAACTTATGCCACCGGCTGAGCCCTGCTCAATCCTATCCAATTTATGCCACAGGTGTAACCAGCGGTACGGCGAGAACGGGAGGCCCCAGAACGGAAAGGGGATTCAAATCCCCTTTGAATTCCCCTTTTGGAGGGGATTTTCATCCCCTTTCCGTTCTGGGGCCTCCCATTCTCGCTGCACTGCTGGTTACACCGGTGGCATAAATTGGATAGGATTGAGCAGAGCTCAGCCGGTGGCATAAGCTGGATAGGATTGAGCTGCCAGTGTTCTAAATTTCACCAAGTAGTCCAGGTTCAGCACTGCCCTCCTCAGACAAATGCAAAATCCAGAGAGCAGATGGTGTGGCTAAGGAGCATGGCGATGCTGTCAGGACACTAGTCATGACACTTGTGTTCCCCCCTCTACCTGGGTACATCATCTCCAGTTTTGGACAGTGACGTAGACTTGAGTCTATTGACTTGGACTTGAGTTGGACTCAAGTCACATCAATGACTTGAGTCGAACTTGACTCAGTGATTGTGACCCCCCATTCCCCCCTCAAATAAAAGGACATACCCCCCACGCCATCCGAGCCGGCTGGCTGTCCAAGGCCTTCTAACGAGGCCCAATGCGTTAATACGTGATTTATTACGTTTTTCGCGCATGCGCACAAGGAGAAACGTTCTGCGCATGCGCGAAAAACATAATAAATCACGTATCGCCGCATTGGGCCTTGTCAGAAGGCTCCGGACAGTCAGACGGGGTGGACGCTCCGAGGCCTTCTCCCGGCCTCGGAGCCTCCAGAGGGCGACGCGCAGCGGAGGTGACGCACGCGTGGGTGCGCACGTCACCCTCTGCGCACGTCACCCTCCAGTGGTCCCCCCCCCTGCCACACTAAAATGACGTCCTTGACTTGACTTGAGACTTGGACCCAGAGACTTGGGACTTGACTCGAGACTTGGAGTCAGAGACTTAATCCACATCCCAAGTTTTGGAACACGTGAATAGCACTTCAGCGCTTCCAAATAAATATACTTAGGATCATATTTTAGATCCTCTATAATACAACTGATCCACACTTACCTTTTTAGTAGTCATTTTAGGAATTAACAAACTCACTGTGGTTCAATTCAAAATCAGCTTGTTCTTTACAAGCCTTCTTGGTAAACGTTTGAAAGAAGTTTGTCTGCTTACTGAAAGTTCAAAGTGTTGGCTTGTGTGCTCTGATGGTGCCCAATCCATGCACATCATTGTATTGCCTCCTGGTCACTGTAGTTTGATCTCGGCTTCCCCGCACACACCTCACAGTACCAGGTATGGTAGAGAGCTGTATAGAAATTCAACACACACACCCAAACACACACACACACACACAGTGAAATAAGAGAGTGTTTTAAATTTGCATGAGGGACAACATCCACATAAGATGATAGAACAAACAATCATGATTAATATAAATATAGACAAGATACTCACCAAAATAAAGGCTGCTTGGACAGATGGTCGGGTCACATAGTTCACAGCAATCAATGAGAATTTCATTAAGAGTAACTGACCATGGCCAGGGGTAGTGCGTGCTTTCACACTGCCTGAATCCCTCCTTCCAAATGCCACTGCTGGACACACACACACACACACACACACACACACACACACACACACACACACACACACACACACCATGGGTGGTGGGTGGTGGGGAATAAACAGGTGCACCCTTTTCCCCACATGATACCAGGGTGGCATGGGAAGAATTGCAGGAGGAGCAGCCACTATGACACTTGTGGTAACGTAAGTGCACTTACTGGGAACAAGTTCCAAACAGGGTTTGGGTGCAATCCTGCAAGGGCCACATGCACAGAGTAATGTGTGCTTCACATCAGTGAGTCAAGCCCTCCCATCTCCTGCCAGGTCTCCTCCACAGAGCGAGGTGCAGCCAGGCAGTTTATTCCAAGGCAAACCCTTCTGTGCCTCTCCTAGAAGTACAGTATCAAAAGTGTGTCCTTCCCAAAGCCTCTGCATGATCCACTAACATGTTTGCTTGGTAGTAGCTTTTGCACCAGGGTCTGGAGATGCTTTTGCAGTTTGCTAATGCTTGGAAGGGAAGCACAGAAGAGTCTGTCTTGGAATAAATAGCCTGGAGTTGCAATGCTATGTGCCTGGCAGCAGAGCAGTGACCCAATGGGAGAAGGGAAGGCTCTACTGACTCCTATGGGTAAGTGCCACAGGCTAGTCTGAGCATGTAGCTGGGGGCCTGCAGGATCGGTATCCAGACTCTACCCATTCTAACATTGTCCTTATGTAGCACATCAAAGACTAGCAGATTAGTTGTGGCATAAGCATTTGTGGACCAGAGCCCATTTTATCAGATACATGAAGCGCTATCTTCAGTGTCACCTGTATACAGTATTTAAAATGGGTACAGATTTTTGTTAAAGAATTAGAAACAAAGGGACCAAAAGATCATGCAATGCTAGAAGGATGCATGGGATGGAGAGAGTGGATAGAGGGAAATTCTTCTCCCTCTCGTACAACACCAGAACCAGGGGACATGCACTAAAATTGAATGGAGGGAGAGTTAGAACAGACAAAAGAAAATATTTCTTTACCCAGCGTGTAATACATCTGTGGAACTCCTTGCCACAGGATGTGGTGATGGCACCTGGCCTAGATGCCTTTAAGAGGGATTTGGACAGATTCATGGAGGAAAAGATCATCATAGGTTACAAGCCATAAGTAACCTCCTGGTTTTAGAAGTAGGTTTTCTCTGTGCCAGGTGCAGGGGAGTGACAACGGGAAACAGGTTATCTTGTTGTCTTGTTTGCTCCCTGAGGCATCTGGTGGGGCCACTGTATGATACAGGAAGCTAGACTAGATGGGCCTTTGGCCTGATCCAGCAGGGCTCTTCTTATGTTCTTATGTTAAGGAGTAACAAAAGAGTAACAGTGCAATCCTGTATATCTAAGCGCCAGGGGAGCACGCGCTCCCCTGGCGCTGGGTGTCGTAAACGCACCGTAAAGTCCGTTTACGTCACTCAGAGTGTAAGGGCCGACGGCACAGAGACCGGCGGCCCTCTCTCCCCCAGCAGACCGTCCCTGCGCCCACCGAGCAAGGTAAGCCCTGCACCGGCCAGTGCAGGGACGGGGGGAGGGTGAACCGGGTGGGGAGAGGGGCGGGGCTATCAGCGGCGAACTCCGCTGATATCTCAAGCCCTTTCCTGGCCCAGTGTGGCCTTGCACCCTGGGCTTGAATGTACACCAGCTCAGGCAGCTTGCTCCCAGGGAAGTCCCTTGAGGTGCTCCCGGGCTGCCCCAGGGCAGCCCAGGAACGGGATAGGATGTGGCGACTGGCCCTTTAGGCTGGCTGCCACATCTTACACAGGATTGGGCTGCCCGTCTGTGACGTTTCTGCACAAACATCAGCTGTACACAAGATTCACAATAACCCCACAATAGATTATAATACAGTTGTCATATTTTTACTCCCGTTAACACCGGTAGTTGGCGAGCATAGCAAAGTGAGCATAGCAAAGCTAGGAGGACCTCATTATCAACAGGCAGTTGTGAACAGACACTGTTCTTATTTCATATACATTTGAGTTCTGCACAGAAATGTAGACGTGATCTCCTTGCATTTTAGCACCATTGAGCCTCCTAGATGACGTTTTTTTCCTCTGTATTCAGTCCACCTGCATGGTTGTTTTCACAATCAGCCTGTTAGAATTTAAGGGGCCACAAAACTGTTCATTGTTGTTGTTTTTTCCCCATGTGACGGACTACTATGGGTCCCCCTCTGAACAGTACAGGCGCCAGTTTGCTGATGGCTCTGGAACAAAGCCCTGCACCTGGGCTTCTGTGGCACCCCTGATCAGAGGTGAAACAAGGGTGGAGCGAAGGCAAGTAGTTCTGCAAGTCTCCGTTATACTGGAGTCAGCGGCCCCTCCCCCTTGCTGTTGGAGCCATTCCAGCAGCAACAGGGGAGTGTCCTGCGTGTTGCCATTGCCGCCAGAATGGCTCCAACAGCAAGGGGGAGGGGCCGCTGACTCCGGTGTAACAGAGTCTTGCAGAACTACTTGCCTTCGCTCCACCCTTGTTACACTTCTGCCCCTGATGACACATGGCCACTGCCGCCAGTATTGGGGGATTCAGGGGTCAGCCTGGTCAGGTGGGTCTTCTGATGTGCATGGGCTCTCAGCCAGTGCTCAGTCTGCCCCCCTGAGGCCCCCCTACCTTGCCTCTCAATCCTTTCCTAATAGGATTTCTAATGATTAAATACTACTGCTTTGATTGCCGTTTATTGCTTTAGTACTTATTGCCGCCTTTTGCTATTTTATTGCTGCTCTGTTGGTTTCTGCCGTTCTATTGCTGCTCTTGATGGTTTTGTTGTTTACTGGTTTAAGGTTTGTGTTTACTGTATATTATTCCATGGTTGTATATTTGTATATTTTGTTGGCTGCCTTGGGGCACCCACGGTGTGGGGGAAAAGGTGGTGCATAAATGCATTAAATAAATAAATAAATAAATAAATAAATAAATATGGACAGCTAATAAGAGGACAAACCTGCACAGAGTTTGTGGCAATTAGTGTGGCACTGATTATTTTCACATGAGGTGATCAATATATCGCGAACTACCACATGAATATTGATCAGGTTAGAAAGGCATGTGACTTAGTGAAATGCACCACTGAACTGATAACTGTAGCTACTTGCACATTGATTTATTTTAACTGTTTTCTGTGAGCCTATTGGTACACTGTACATATGCATTTGTGAACATGGAATCATGCATAATTGAAGGGGTTGCTTTTACTGCAGGTGCCTCAATCATCACCACACAAAGAGTGTGTGGAGTTACCAAGTGCTACTTTGCAAGGTAAAGCATGTACGTTTGTTATTGCAAAAATCAAACTTACAGCATAGTTGGCAGTATAGCAGACAATAGGGACTGCCTGGCCCAGAGGTCCATTAAGAAAGCAATCTATATGAGCAGCTCTGCATCTTTCATTTAGAAAGATGAATGCTTTCTATGTGACTTGTGAAGCTGGACCATTCCCTGCAAAATGAACATGACTTTCACAGCCCGATCCTATGCGCACCGCCCAATGGCTGCATGCCTCCCGCGCTGGCGCTGACTGCCATAAAGCAGTCAGCACCAGTTGCAAATGCCTCCCCAACAGCACACTGATCAGTGCGCTGCCAGGGATGCCGGTGGGAAGGCCTCTGCATTCCCAGCCACGCCGGAGGACGTCCGGACGCGTGCCACGAAAGGTAAGCTGGCAGGAAGGGGGGAGGGTGGAACAGGGGCAGGGAAGGGGCATGACGGGGTAGGGAGGCCACGAGAGGGGGAGGATCCAACACAGAAGGTCCGCGCCGGATTCTATCCCCCTTCCCTGCACCCTCCCCACCCCTTCTCTCTCCTTGGATTGACACTAGCAAAGTTGCTAGCGTAGGTTCAAGGAGACCCATTGCGGGCCATGAGGCTTATGCAGGGGTAAGGGGATTAAACATCCCCTTTCCCTGTGGAAGCCTCCTGGTCCTCCCCCCCCCCCCTGCACAGGATGCAGCGGCTGCCATTTTGGTGTCGCTGCCTTGGCAGGTGGTGTGAAGAATAGGATTGGGCTCTCATAAAAAGTTAGATGGTCTGGGTTTAGAAGCACGAGTTAACCAGCATTCTTAGGCTAGCTCTGGAATTTGTACCACTCATATGGGTGTGCAATTTCTTCATGAACTTCGAGTATCATTTGATAACCAATGTTTAATAGTGAACATTTTTGGTGTAGTAACCATATAGGAGCAGTTTTCTTATCAGCATCACTGTATTCATGCATTTCATTCCAGAAGCTCTTGGATAAACAACCAGTGACTTTTCCTGTTCAAATACAAATACAAGCAGGCCCAGCAAAGTACACAACTTCAAGTGTAGCACAAAGATGACTCCAGTGATGATTCTACAATGCCTGCATGGACATTGCTGCTGTGCAACACAAACACAAGTTGAACTGAGTTCTCCAGGAATGATGCGGGTCTAGAACTTCACAGTGCTAACTGCATTACGTCTTTTGGTCAGGAGGAACACTAAAGAAAGAAGGTATCAATAGGGTGAATAATTCCCAGGACTCAAAATGTTACTCTGTTGTAAGAAGTAGAAATTGACATACAAACATACAGTACATACGTTATTTTGTCACAGCAACACTCTGATTCCTCACTTAATCATCAAATTAATTATTGGCCAGAAGCATATCATACTCTCTCAACAGACAGGAGCTAAGAAGTGGAAAGAAGTTAGTAACAATTTTCAAACAACAATGTACCAACATAAAGGAGACTGAATTTTTTCAGGTTTTTTTGGGCCGGGGGAAGATACATAAGTGAAATGAAACTGCTGTTAAATTTGGCCCTTGGTTTTCAAGTTTTTAGATCTGGAAAAACAAATGTCAGTGTTTGTATTTTTAAAGAGTAAAATATTTTTTCGTTGCCTGCTATACTCCAAATAAGAATCAGAAGATATTTCATCATACAGTTAACACAACTGAAAATGCTGTAACAGAGAAATCCTATTACAACAGCATGACATTATGCAGTATCCAACATAGGTTAGTGAGAATATTTTTTGAAAGATCACATTTTCTTATTCTGCAGTTCTAAACAAATGACCTTCGCAATATGTCCTGTCAAGCTGAGTGGAACTTGCTCCTAACCAAGTGTGCTTAGAATAAAGGTGGCAGGCTTCTCTTTTTAAACTTCCTACATCAAAGCATCCCAATAACTTCAATTAGATGAGTACAAATAATCTGAGCACAAAATTGGGGCACAGTTTTGACAGTTAGCACCCTTTTAAACTGAATGAACTGTCATGAAATTTGAAATCATATAAGATCATTCTACAACAACCCAAAATGCCCTCTGCAATTAAAGATTAGCATGAGCATTAAAATTTAAGTTTTGTATCTCGCAGAGGTTGCATTCACAGAACACCGAGCTGTAGGTTAGTCTCCAAGAGACCCCCATGCACATACAGCAGAATTCCTCTGACTTCCTCTTTCAACTGCAGCTCCTTCTGCAGTGTCAGAAGTCACTTGGGAGGCTCCTCTGACTTTCAAAAGCAACTTTTTGGGTGGCAGGGAAAGGTACAGCAGAAAAAATTGGCTTGTAGAAGTTCTTCACTTATCCCTATGGCATTGTTGTTGTTCAGTCGTTAAGTTGTGTCCGACCCTTCGTGATCGCATGAACCACATCCCACCAGGCCTTCCTGTCCTCCACTATCTTCCTGAGTTCGCTCATTTTCATGTTCGTTGCATCAGTGATGCTGTCTAACCATCTCATCCTTGGCCTTCCCCTTCTCCTTTTGCCTTCAATCTTTCCCAGCATCAGAGTCTTCTCCAGAGAGTCCTCTCTTCGCATTAGTTGGCCAAAATATTTGAACTTCAGCCTCAGTACCTGTCCTTCCAGGGAACAGCCAGGGTTGATTTCATTTAGGATTGACTGATTTGATCTCCTATCAGTCCAAGGGACTCTCAGGAGTCTTCTCCAGCACCCTCTGACATTTCACAGATGAAAATGCAGATATGCTTCATTCTCACACCAAGGATCACTGCCTGAGAGGCATCCCACTCCCCCTCTACACTATTCCACTTCTCTTCTGGTGCTGAGATAGTAAATGAACCATAAAAGCTTTCTTTTCATAATAATTAAAGAAAAAAAAGTTATAGATTGAGCTGCACCTCAAAATATACTCCACAGCACTTCTTGCTTTTTTCAAATTTGTCCCTGGATAGGCATCTTCCCTTCCCCTCAGAGATTTACAGTTGAACTCTATGCATTTCTACTCAGAAGTAAGTTCCATTGTGTTTAGTGAGGATTACTCCCAGGTAAGTGTGTATAGGATAGAACCGTAACATCTAGAGCAGTGGTTCCCAACCTGGGGGTCGTGATCCCCCAGGGCAGCAGGAAGTAGTCACTACCCCCTTGTGTAGGGTGGCGACTTGACTGACTATGGCAACGGCATTGACGGCACTTTTGGGTTCCTGCTGCCACCGACAATGACAATGAAGGGGGAAAAAGGGGAGGTTTACACTTACCTGGGTTTTGCGGCGGCAGCTGGAGATGTCACAAAACCCTGGTAAGTGTAAAAAAAATCCTTTTTTCCTTTGCCGTCTTTAATGGCGGTGGTGGGAACCAGGGCCTCTGAGAGGGGGTTAAGGGGGTACAATCATACTTGGGCCCAGGGCCAAAAATGGGTCAAGAAGGGGGCCCAGGAGCAAAAGGGGGGCCCAGGAGCCATATTTATATGAAGGGAAGGGGCCCCAAAGAAACTTTGTACCCCCTGATAAAATTCCTCTGAATGGTCCTGCCGGGAACCCAAAAGTGCAGTCACCAATGTTGCCGTCAAGTTGCCGCCACCCCTTAACAGGGGCCGTGACTAAGTACAGGGTTCCCAACCTTCGTGTAAAGGTTGAGAACCACTGATCTAGAGCCTTAGAGGAGGGGGCTGAAATCTCATGAATGGCAGCCTTAACATAATTTTGGAAAAGCACCCTCCAAAGTTTTTTTGAAAGAGGTTTTTGAAAAAGCACCCCCATAAGGCAACGTTGGAACAATGACTTCCTAGGAAAGAGATTAGAAAAAAGGGGTTGTCCCTGGGGAAATAGACCAGTTTGAATGTTTGCTTTGATCCCAGCTTTATTCTGTGGAGAAAGGCATGGTTAAATCATTTTATAGCATTCCTTCACACTGTTTAATACACATCATGGGTTTGGTTCAGTACAAGTTCCGGTACGTATATCAGTTGTGCATTTGTCTTTCAGGAGGCAAGAGTTCTTTGCTTCATAACCCCACCATACCCCCCCCACACCCCATGAAATAATATCCTGTGATTTACTGATTTCTTGATTTAAGAAAGATATTTTACTTGTGTTTCAATTCATACACAAAAACTGGTAACTAACAGTGGCTTAAAAATATTAACACTACTCCACTTTTTCACAAGCGTACAAAAAAAAAGAAAAGAAAAAAAGAATGGATTTACATTCAACAGTAAAGCTTAATGTCCACGCTAGGTAATAGTTGCATTGACATTCACATACACAAGCACAGAATAAATATTTCAGGATACTTATAAGAGCATACAGCATACATACAGTACTTGAAGTTTACATAATGAGTGTTAGTTGTAGGGTCAGAAATTCATGAACTCATAGAGAAGTCAAAACTAAAGCCCAAGGAGGTCCTGTGGGAGATCTTAACACCAAGACACTGCACAGAGCTAGCGGGTTAGTAGATCTGATCGTGTGAGAAAGGGTTTGCTTCCGCTTCCTCCCATGAAGATTGGTTTGCAAATTATGTTGTATACTCAAAGTGCAGAGTAAAGAATGCAGAAAGAGAAAGAGAAAATCTTGTATTTCTTAATGCATGCAAGAGGCAGCCCCCCCACCCCACCCCACCCTTAGTGACCTGACAGAATAAAGCTGTGATTGGCAGATATAATACAGATGTTTCAGGCAAATTTTTCTAAAGCACTTCAATAGCAGCAATTATATTTTCTAATGGCTGTAAATTTTCTTGTTTGGGTTAAAGGACGTCATATTTCTTCTTCATTTACAGCTATATTCCCTTTATAAATAAAGATATCAAATCACAAAGCGCATAGATAAGGTTTCTTTTTCTTCTTCTTTTTTTTTGTCCTTACTTTTGCATATCTGTTATGGAAAAGACTCTGACCTTTTCAGAGACATTATGTGCAAAAGAATGTTAAATAGAGTGGAAACAAGGACATAAAGGAAACATCACAGTCTGTTACATTCCTGAGATGTCAGCCCTTTCTTTCCCTGGTTCAACTCCGAGGGCATGTCTGCACAGTGGTTTCAAAAAGCATCGGATGTGCCCTGGATGGACATCCAACTCCCTGCGGTACATGCATGCCAAAGTCTGGGTTACAGGACCAGTGCTGTCTACACAGCTGAATTCAAGATGTGAGCAAGGGAATCCCCACTCCCCCAAAGTTCCTGTTGGGGTTTTCTTTTCCCACAGTTCCTGTTTAGCAGTAAAGCACCGAGCCCAGAGTGTGGGAGGTTGCCGTGCAGACGTTCCCTGAGGGACATCCTTGCTAGGAGAACAAAGGCCTAACTGTGGCGATATGGCCAATGGCTTGGAAGAAGATAGACTTCATGGTATCTCAGAAGAGCCTTTTTTTTTTTTTGGCTGGAGTGTGTATAGAAAATATATAAAAGCTCCAGCATACTACACACTAGATCTGGTGCATTACGAAAAATCTAATTGCACATTTTAAGATAGTTCCCCAGGCCACACAGCATTGCACATTAATTTCAGAAGGAACTTTATTTGTTCATGGTTTACGAGCTCTTCTTTTGTCGTATTAATCTGGTCTTGTATCACCTAGCCAATAATCAGCACACAAAAGTTTCCAATCAGATACAGGGTGCACAATACTAAAAAAAAAAAAAAAAGTTTTAAGGTGTTTTTTTTTCCCCCTATAAGTGTCATCAAGACAGGATCACAGGAACCACAATGCAAAGAGTCCAACCTCTCACTGGCTGTATTGTGAAGAGTCTCCTTTTCGGCGTAGGAGAAAAGAAACTTGTGTCTGCTTTTTAGATTCTGAAAACAAGCCAGAGTGGAGAAAAAGAGTTAACACCAGGCTTAATAAAGCTTTCAAGACAACACCTGTTAAGCAATCTAGACAGACATTGTGAATTCCCTGTGGAGTTTTGAAGTCTTGCACATACAGGAAATTGATTAACAGTAGGAAGAAGTTGGGAGTTGCTACATAGGAGAGATCTTCCATGATTACAAAAATTGGCTAAGTAGATTGTTCAGTATAAACCCCTCACTGGTCACTGTTGTCAGTGGCGCTGTTGCCCTTTTCTTTTTTCTCCTGAGTCTTGTTTCCCTTCTTCTTTTTCTTCTTTTTCTTGGTCTCCTCCTTCTTGCCAAAGGTTATGAAGTCACTTTTGTCAGTTTGGCTATTGGGTGGATCCTGCCGGATGGAGATGATTGCAGGAGATCCAGGGATAATGAATTTGTCGGGCAACTCACCGGGACCAGGCTGCTTGGAATTGCCAGGTCCATATTTAAAGGTCCAGCTGTTGCTGTTCACGCCAGCTCCCACTGGGGGGGACACCTCACCGGCCTCGGGTTCTGAAAAAAGTCAAAGCAAACGGGTGAAATCCTATAACGCTAGTATTCTACAGTGACCTGCCACACACTTGCAAGACAGAATCCCCTCAAGCGAAAGTCGAAACAAGGCCATGATTATACCCAGACTCCTTCACAGATTTGGGCTGATCTTTAAAGTGAAAGGTTATATCGATAAGCTCTCTTCCAAAACAGCAAAGTCATGACTACAGATGGCAAATTCAGCATGATATGAAGAGCACACATTTCAGGGAATGGAATGGCTGGAAACATTGACGCACCCTTGTATTTATTTTTATTTATTATTTTTCACATTTTTATACCACCCTTCCTCAAAGGAGCTCAGGGTGGTATATATTATTATTATTATTATTAACAGTATTTATATACCGCTTTCCAACAAAATGTTCACACAGCGGTTTACAGACAAAATCAAATGAGTTCCTTCCCTCCTTCTGTCCTCATAACAACCCTGGGAGGTAGGTGAGGCTGAGAGTTAGTGACTGGCCCAATGTCACCAAGGAAGCTTCATGGCTGAGCGGGGATTTGAACCTGGATCTTCCAGGTCTAAATCCAACTCCCAAACCACTACACCATCCTGGCTCTCATACTACATCCTCAAGATTGGAATCTTTTATGTATCTCAACCAATATTTTAGAAGTCCTCTCTAAAAACTCATACACATTTATGAACTTAAATTCATAAATGTTTCATGAACTTAAATTCAACTTGATGTATCTGTCAAAGTGGGCTCTAGTTCAGAAAAATTGGTATTAAACTACAGCAATATCTTGACTTTCATCCACACTAGACTTTCATTGCTTTGTTCTTTCAACCTTTTTCAATTATGACCACATTTCAAATTTTGTCCATGTGCTTTCCTCTTTTGTCTGATTTCATTCAACCTTCCACAACGTTTGTAGATCTTACGTTTATTTTTATTTTATTTTTGTTAATTTAGGTTTCACATGCATTATATAGTTGGTTATTTACATTTTTTGCCAGCCAACATAAATTTGCAAGCTAAATAAGGCTATGCTTTGACATTCATCATTTTTTTACTTTCATCCATGCTCTGGTCCCTAACCAGATGGAAATGCGAAGTATTGCTGTACCTTAATTTTTCTGTTTGGGGTAGTGGCTCCAAAATGGCCGTCGACAGTGCAATATGTGCTTTGCCATATGGCCAGTTACAACCCTGTTCCTCTGTCATAATTAGCCCAATACAATTGGGCTGACAAAGTGGGACAACAGGCTCAGATAACACTGTGTAACACAAAAAAAATTGTTTATGTTTCTAAATGTTTCTTATACAGTTCAGAGGCACTGATTCCAATGGTACTCTTGGTTTTTTGCTATCATCAAAACTTTTTAAGTTATCTTAAATTTTGTGTTGGTATTGAAACACTGTCACTCGCCTTTACACCAGGGTAAACATGGCCACGAAAGAAGTTATAAACTCTCCCCGAGTAGTGTAAATTGTGGCTAAACTATTGATGCTATGCCAAAAATAGCGGCATTTTTGAAATCCTTGCACCAAAATGGATACATCAAAATATTCAACTAAACATGAAACAGTGTAATTAGTCAATTTATTATGGCATCACTCACTGTTACCCTATTTATTTATTTATTTATTTATTTTAAAAAATTATAATCCGCCTTATCCTATGCCAAGGCAAATGCCCAAGGCGGCTTACAACAAGAATTAAAATACATAATTTAAAAACAATACATAAAATAAATTAAAAACAATAAAATCCACTAGGGGTTGACAATATGGAGCAGAGAAGCAGCAAAGCAGAACATCTTGAGACACAGGAGTCAGACAACAACCCATCACCCAAATGTCAGACGCAACAAAAACGTTTTGAGCCCCCGCTAAAAAGTCATGAGGGAGAGGGCATATTTGCAAATATGGGAGAGGAACATGAATGGACATCGCTAGCAGTGCAATCCTACGCAATTTAGGGCTGGCGGAGCAGGCGCTCTGTCAGCCTAGGTGCCCTAAAAAGTGCCCTAAACCAGTTTCATGGCACCCTGGGAGTAAGTGGTGCCGAGGGCGGCACCACTCACTCCGCTGCCACTGGAGACCCGTGCCGCTGAATGCAGGTAAGTCCTGCTCAGGGCAGCAGGAAGGCGTGGGGAGTGCATGCCAGGGTGGCAGGGCAGAGGGTATTGGCCAGCCAGGCCGGGGAGAGGGCGGGGATATTGGTGGTGTGCTCTGCCAATATCCTAACCCCCTTCCCGGGCCTGGCTGGCCTTACACAGCCTCCCTGGATGTGTGCCAGCAAAAAAGCTAGCACGCATCCAAGGAGGCCCATTGGGGCTGCCGGGACTTACACCAGGGGAAGGGACGTTCGTCTGTCGGCGTGGGTCGCATCCTGCATAGGATGCAGTGGCCGGCTGTTTAGGCAGGCCGGTGCATCCTACGCAGGATTGGGCTACCCGTGATCTAAGGGCCGAACTACATTTAGAAAAAGCATGTGATTAACCCTTGCATGGTTGAGGTTTTTCCCCCATAGCTAGCAGCTATCAAGGCCCCCAATCTGGATCATGATGTGGGGGAGGATGGCTTTTACTTTTTGCCCCACTGCAGTCCTGATTTGAATCAGGCCCCCATGCAGCTGCTATTTGTCCCAGGAAGGAAGCTCCCATTGAAATAGTCAGCGATGCCTATTTCCTATAAATGCAGACACTTTTAATATGAAAAAGTAAGATTACTGAAGAGTTTATTTTATTTTATTGGGAATAGACTAAAGTTTATTTGGTCCAACTTATTAATAAATTATCTTTCCATTCACTGGCATTGCTGGAGCGTGGCGGGGGGGGCCGCCAGGGGGTGACGCGCGCACCCCCCGCGCGTCACCTCCGTGACGCGCGTTGCCCCCTGGACGCTCCAAGGCCGGCCCGGGAGCCGGCCTCGGAGCGTCCGACCCCGCCCGACCCCATTGCGCAGCGCAAATCCAGGTATTTTTTCAATTTTCGCGCATGCGCAGACCGTTTTGAGGGCAAGATGCCCTCAAAACAGTCTCTGCGCATGTGCGAAAATTGAAAAAATACCCGGATTTGCGCTGCGCAATGGGCCTTCTTTCAGAAAGCCCTGGAGTGTCGGCCAGGCTGGACGCTCTGAGGCCGGCTCCCGGGCTGGCTTCGGAGCGTCCGGAGAGCGACGTGGGGGGGGGCGACGCGGGGGGGACGGCAGCCGGGTCGCCCCCCCACCGTCACTAGGGTGACGCGGGCCACCCTGCCCCAGGGTGACGCGCGTCCTAGTGACGCTACTGTTTCCATTTAATGTTTCATTACATTGTCTATAACAATTCGCTTGTATATGTAGGTTTCTTTTGTAGCTTAAACATCTTACTTTACTTCAGTAATGCTTGCTTTTGGCGACTCCAATGTTCCAGAAATGACTTTGACATCCACAGTTCTGTCATATCTCCAGCACTTACTTAGGTTTAATTACAAATTTTTGTCTGAGGATTGTATATTCTTCTCACTTCTTTGAAAAAAAGTAAATTACGCAGCTGAACACCGAGTATCTTGGCCTAACACACATCATGATTCAATCTTCTCTGCCATTGTATAATGAGAAAAAACTTGTGTTCTGAATATTAAATTAACAATATTTGACAAATAATAGCGTACTTGTCCATAACGTCTGTAATGTTACCCACAACCTTGACCTAGATGCAGAGATTCTTTTTCTTGTGCTTGAAAGCGATCAGAAGGACAATGATAAGTAGTGTAAGTGGGCAAGACACAGAATAACAAAATCGTCAGACACTATTGCTGGTCTGTTGTGAAATGATTTGTTAAGCCAAGAGTCACACTTTTAATTGGACCATTTTGCAAAAGCATCTTTCTGTACAATTAGTTCTCTGCTAGAAATGACTTTCGGGTACAAGAACCCTCCTTGATTAAAGGGAAAAAGGAGTGCGAGTTCAGTTTGCTGCAGTATGCAAACAAATTGTTGTGCCACACTCACAATGACTGAGAGGAAGCCACCGCTCCATAGACTGTGTGGTAGGGCTTCCACCTCTTATGGCGCAATCCTGTTTAAGATGCGGAGGTGGGCCGAAATGGCCAGCTGCTGCATCCTAAGCAAGATGCTGGCCACGAGCTCACCTAGGGAGAAGGGGAATCCCCCCCCCCCGGTGTAAGTACCGGAGGCCCCAATGGGCCTCCTCAGATGAACACCAGCTCTTTAGCTGGTGCATGTCCGGGGAGGACGTGTAAGGCCGTCACGGCCTGGGAAGGGCGTTGGATATCAGAGCAATCCAGCGCCAATATCTCCACCCCCTCCTAGGCCAGGCCTGTCAATGGCCCCCTCCCTTGCCACCTCTGCCCTCCCTCCCCTCGTCCTCCCTCCGCCCGGCACAGCACTCACCTGCATCGGTCGGTGCAGGTCCTGGGCGACGGTGAGCGGTGCCAGCCTCTGTGCCGGCACTGCTTACTCCCAGGGTGTCGTAAACGTGCCTTATGGCATGTTTACAACACCCTAGGCCGGCGGAGCGCTTGCTCCACCGGCCTATAATTAGGCAGGGTCGGGCTGTTAATCTGGCAAAATATGAATAGTCATACCATTCATGATATCAGTGGCAATGCAGTGGAGCAAAAAAAAATGTGGGACATCAAAGGTCTTACTGCAATCCTGGAAGAGGGTTGGCCCGAGACTTCCTGACGCCTGCGGCAGCATGCCAAATACTGCCCCCCTTACCTGATGATGTGCCAGCCTCTGCTCCTCCCACCCCCCAGTGTTCAGCACTCTCCTCCTCTCTACCACCAACTGAGCCTCTGCTGACAGAAGCAGTTGGACCCTGAGACTGACCCGTGTAGGATGGGAGCTGTCGTGAGCTTGTGCAGCTCCCATTCTGTTCCCCCAGAGCAGTGCTGAAGAACTTGCCAGTAAGCACCCTGCACACACACAAGCATTTCCTCGGTGCAGAAGTCTGGGTTCTTCTGCACAGTGTAATGCCTGCCCTGATTATAAGGTTCCCTCGACTGGAGTACAAAATGTGTAAATGCACTCAGTTGGAGAAGATGGGTTTTGCTTGCTTGTAATCCATTTTAAATGAAGTGCAAGGAGGAACAAAGCTGACAATATGGAGTGACAGGTAAAAATAGCCTCAAACTGAGATGTCTCAACAGACAGACAAGATGGCTGTTTTACTGAGCACAATGCAGAATGTCACTCAGTAGGCAACTCAGTGCTCCAACAATACCAGAAAGAGTATTTTTCTTTAATTGGCATGCAGTATCTTCTGGGGGGAGGGGGTTGGTTGGTATGTGCCTACTCTTGCCGTCTCCATGCAGCCCTAAAGCCACAATCTGTCATTTTCAAGGAACAGGTGGGGCTCACTCTAACTAATGAAAACTGTACGATGATAAGCAACATACTTTGTCTCTGCCTTGTGTCTCTCTGTTGCTTGCTCTTAATCATTCTTTGTCATGAGACGGGGAGCCTTCTAATGCAAGAGCATTACGAAGAGAGACAGCACAGGCTTCGCCATTGAGCTCCCTCCCCCTGCAGAGACATTTGTTACTGGGTGGCATGTTCCACTCAGATGGCAGCTTTTTCATGTAGCTCCATCTCTTCCCAGTGATCCTCCCACCCACCCCCCGTTCCTTTGCAGAGATTGACACCTTGCACATCTGAGAGGTCAGAGAACAGCTTTTATCCAAACTGCAGTTATTATTACATCCAAGGATTATTAATCTTCTTGGTTTTCCTGACTGTTTGAGCCACAACCACCAGAACCCACACCATAAATAAATTCTCTATATATTTAGGACTAGCCCACTCATTACAGCGTCAGAGTAAAACACCACCATCATTATGAATTAAATGCATTTCTTTAAACACAAAGTGGGTGGGAGGCAGGCTGGTGGGAAATTGCAGCGAAAACTAGTCATTAACCTGATTTTTCCTCTTTCCTGCTCCTGTTTATGCTGTGCAGGCTGCTGCTTCTGGCTGGTATGATGAATATTCACTGCTACAAAGGAGGCCTACATTCTGCCCAGTAATTGTGGAACAGCTCTCAGAGAACAAACATTATACACTGGCGGAGAAACCTTTCTTTGTGTGTGTGTGTGTGTGTGTGTGTGTGTGTGTGTGTGTGTGTGTGTGTGTGTGTGTGTACGTACACATGCAAGAGAGAGTGACAGACAGACAGACTGACTATTCATTCACTCACTGCAAATATTCTGAATGCACTCTAACCTTTTCAGGATTAAAATATCTTCTTGACAAAGAAAAATACAGTACAGTACCTACTGAAACTGATAGCAAAGAAAGTGGGTGACACAGGACTTTTGTATTCTACTGTACTAACCACAACAAATCAATTCGGAATTTTAAGCGCAGCTAGCAAACAAACTAAATCTGACTCTCTTTCTTGGTTCGTATTTTCCACCTGATACAGAAGTGTAAAATGAAAATCAGCTCCTTGTTCAAGGTACAGTAGTCTGCTGCTTCCTCCATGTTTGAGCCCCCCCTCATGTAAACAATGAACTGCGAAATGGGAGGACTCTGACTATTCAATGCTCCAATATAAGGCACAAAAAAAGAACACACCATTGTGTTGTTTGTGTTAATTCATAAGACTCGCTAAGCAAGCACATAAAAGCATCAATCCACAACCGCAAGGCCCCACTGTCTAACTCATCTCTTATTTGAAAGAGCCTCCTCAGATTTCACTTTCTGAGTAGGAGACTGGCGCACCTGTGACAAGCTCCATTTCCCCATGGCTGTTTCTCCAGCTGTAGACGCAGAAGACACCTGTTACACTCAGCTATGCAGTCTTAACTCTCTCCTCTCCAAACTGAGAAGCGATAGCAGTGCCTACATCAGTGGCTAGCAATTGCTGCTTCACTGACGTCCTGCTTCACTAAGGTCCAAAATTCACATGAACACAGCACACAGCTAGAGGGTATTTAACTCTTTGTTTCCATGCTGATTTCCTGCTGCAAATAATCTCTGTGAAGTAGCAATGTAGTGGCATTTACCACAATGGTATTTTAAGCAGAAGCGTCGTCTGGGGAGGGGGGTGCCTTGGTGCCCTGGGCACCAAGTGCCGCTTTGGGGGGGGGCGGAATGTCGCAGGCCACTTACTGTGTTTCCCGTTGCTTCTTCGCAGCCATCTCGGCTGCGTTTCGGCCCTCCCGCCTGCCCTCGGCTCGATTTGCTCCGGAAATGGAAGCCAAACGGTGGGGGGGATCGCAGCTGCGCGCTGACGTCACAGCCCCGCATCACATGGGTGCCGTCGCATCGGCAGCCCCCACCATATGGGTAGGCTTACCAGATCTCCAACTGGGACAGAGTGCTAGACCTTTAGGAGAAGGAATGTGGGCAGGTGTAGCTTGTTAAACCTTAGAGCACAATTCTAGGCATGTCTACTCAGAAGACTCATTGAACACAATGAGGCTTACTTCTGAATAGACATGCCTAGGATTGTGTTATGTAGGCTTACCATCGTCCCGGAATCGAGCCTGGCTTTGGCCTAGACGGGGCCCGAGCCGCTCTCAAGGGTGCACCGTGGCTGCCCAATGGGTTTCCGACGTCCGGAACTTCCGGTTGATGACGCGACCGAAGCTGGAACCTCGTTGGGCAGCCGCAGTGCACCCTTGGGAGTGGCTCAAGCCCCATCTAGGCCGAAGCCAGGTTCGATTCCGGGACAATAGTAAGCCTAGTGTTAGGGAATAAAAGTTTCTAACCTTGATGAGACCTCTCTCCCCCCCCCACCCGATTCAGTATGTGCTCCATTGGCACAGTTGCATCCGCAGGGAGGTATTCAGTTAGGACTGGGCCTATTTACTTCCATATATAAGCGGTCCCAGGTATCACTGGGAATCACAGATACTGCTGGAAGCAATTTCCATGGTTGCAGCAATTGGAAAGCTGCCGTTGTGATCATGGGAATTCTTGAGAGCCGAAACTGTGATCACCTGGTCTCGGCTGTTTGTCTGCATGTATATGACCAAGAGCAAACAGGACTGCTCCCTTGGAGGGTCAAATCTTTTGTGGGAATCGGATCTAAATATTTTAAGGTCATAATTTATTTTATATTGGGGAGGAGAGGTGAGAACGTTTCCCTACTTCCCTCTCCAGCTATAGGCCTTATGAATATGCCCCTCCCTTCCCATTCTCAGTGAGTCTGCATCAGAGTGTAGTTAGCATACAATATTAAGCAGACATTGTATTCCTCTTTTACCTAAGGGAGGTGGGAATGAGGGTGAACAACAGAATGGCTCCTTGGGGAGCCAACCCATCTGTTGCTGTATGTTTCACAGCCTTTACCCATTCATTCCTCCTGCCTGTACAAGTGAAGATCAATCTGCACATGTATTATACAGCAAAGACAATAAAATAGTGTTGTGTAGTATTCGTCATCAGGGTGCAGTTGCCTCATCACGTATGAGCAAATTCCTGTCAGAAGATGTATGCATTCAGATAATTTTGCAAGCGACATTTCAGAATGACATCTTCATTATTATGTTTTAAAATAAATAATGGGTTGCATCCAAGCTAGCAGGAACAGAAAGGAAACCCACAGAAAGGGATTTCTGCATCCCCCTTCTCCCCACTGTGCCCCCTGCATCCTTCAAAAAGCCACTCCTGAGGGTTGAGAGCCTCAGGAGTATTTTTAAACGTGTATATTTTATTGTTGTATTTTTAAATCTATTACAATTTTTTCACATGGTTCCATTTTTCACGTGGTTCCACGTGGTTTTATCATTTTTTTTTTAATTTTTATCATGGCTTTTTACCCATTAAATTCCAGTTGTTCTAATGTTGGGAGCCCCTTAGGGACAAGATGGCATGTGACATGGGATGATGAAAGATAGGGAGGGAGGGGGGAATCTGTTGAAATCAGGTAGAGACACCTGAAGCTGGTGGTGCTTCTGGCAAGGATTTTCTCTGTTTAATTGAACTGTTTGCATCATTTAAAGCCATTTTGCTGTCATTTCTGCTTCTTTTCAAGAATTTTTTCTTTGCTTGGTTCTCCTAATGTATGGTTCTCCAAGTTGCCTCCCATCATTATCCTCTTTCTTTTGTTACATTAAACCTTTTTCTCTTCTTTAGAATGCCCTCCCCTCTGTGTCCCTTTATTCTCAGCCGATGTTTCGTGTCTGCTTAATTCCCCTGAGCCTGTCCTGCTTTTTTGCACATCACACACCTGACTTCTCTTCCTCTCTCACAAACCATCGCCCCAATCCAGCACTTTCTCTATTGGCTTTATGCCTCCCGTGAGTGGGTTTTCCATCTCATGGGGCACTGAAAGCATGTACTAATTAATGTTTGCTAACAAATGATGGCTTCCAGTTAGATTGCCAGGGGTTCAGTTACACACTCTCAGAGCCTGCCACTTTAGTCCATTGTGCTATTGTGATCCTGTGACTGAGTTGCTACCAATGTTTGACAGGGAGTATACAGTCAGACTCCACGGGACACTTCCTCAATCAGGGTGGGATTTAGGCATAGTTCTGAGAATGAAATGAGACGTGACAGGAGCAGTCGCCACTGTTCTTCACTTGCCTGCCTAATTCATCTACACTGGCGTCACTGCAGGGGGGGGCGGAGATCTTAGTTCCGCCGCGATCCGACCCTCCATTACACGGGTGAATGAAGCGGCCCCAGCCCCTCGCCTTTGGAACCATTCAAGGCGGTGAAAACAATGCACAGGAGACTCCCTGCGCATTGCTTTCGCTGCCCTGAAAGGCTCCGAAGGCGAGGGGGCGGTGCCGCTTCATTCACCCGTTTAACGGAAGGTCGGATCATGGTCGAACATAGAGCTCCGCCCCCCTGCAGTGACGCCAGTGTTCATCTATATATGAGATGGAGGATGAGGTCTAATTTTTACAACAAAAAGTCTTCAAGGGAGGGAGGAACTCAACCTTGCCCCCTTGACCCGCTTCCCACGCTATGCTTCATAGCTTCAGGCAGAAGTGAGCTGGGCTGGAGGGCATCTACTTTCCCAGCCTCCAGTGTGGCTGCTCAGATTCAGCCCCATGGAGTCAACCAGGGGTGTATTAACCATGGCCGGCCCCCTAGGCTTCAGGTAATTCAGGCACCCTCCAGCACGTTACTCCTCTTATATCTTAAATCAGCATTTGATTAACAACAGGCCTTTACCTGAATGTGGATGAATTCTTGAACTTGAGTCAAACTACACATTACTTTAAACATGCAGTGGCGTTCCTGGTTTTCTGTGTAAAAATAGTTTGCACAAAGCCCCAAATCTGGATTTGGACCAGGATAAATCTGGATTTGGACCAGGGGGAAGGTGTAAACCATTTGCCCCTGCCATGGTCCTGATCCAAATTGGGCCCACCTATGGCTGCTATTTCACCTTGATTTGACTTGGAATCATGGCAGGAGCAAAGTATTCAATGGCCCAATCCATTCCACCGGTGGAAATGTAAGGATGCCGGCAGAAGTGACGTTATGCTGGTGAGCGCAATGAGGCTCCCAGCCCAATGGCTGACGGTCGCATATGCAGGCCAATGGAGATGCTACCATCTGTTGGCACCGGTGAGTTGGTTGTGGGAGAAGGCAGAGGGAAGAATGTGGGGAGGGTGTGGTGAGGAGGGAGGAACTGGGGCAAGGAGGAGGCAGGAAGGCGGTGGATCTGGCAGCAATGGTGCATGCCAAATCTTATCCCTTCTTTTGTAAACCACCCCCTCTGTTTTCCCTCCTCAGACATATGCCACCGAAATAGGTGGCATATGTCTGTGGAGACCCATAGGCTGCCCCATTGCTTACGTGGAGGTAAGTAAAAATTACTTACCCCTGTATGCCTTCAGGTTGCCCCCACACACACACACACACACCCACCACAGGATGTAGCTCATGCCTTTTTGGTGTGACTGAATCAGCACTGGTGACGGGTGACAGGGTTGGGCTGTAAGACTCCTCACCCTACCATGGTCCCAGTGTGGATCACCACCACCCCTGCCTGCAATGTCACAGGAGGGGACAACAGTACAGGAATCCTCCCCACAGCTCCATAATGCTTATATTTTAGAACATGTGTACCTTCCAAGGACCTGCCACAGGAAACGTCTGTTCTGCTCATGGCTCCCTACAACACTTACCCTTGGAAACCTCTGGCTTCCTAATGCACAATGTGAGATGACTCCAAGGTAAAGACTAACTAAAGGTGTCTTGATGTTCACCATACATTTGGCTTCTGTAAAAACAATCTTCCTAGTTTAATGTGCAGCCACAGAAAGCTGCACCTTCCCTGTGTAATCAAGGCTGAGTTGGCAGAAAACCAGAAGAGGAGGAGAATGTCTATCCTCACAATATGCAAGTCACTCCACATTAGCTGTTTTCTATCACCCCCTATTAGGATCTCATTCCATTATTATTCCTTTAATGAATGCACTACAAACAAGGTTGGTGTGGCAGCAATTCATATTTGCACAAACAAGAATATTAATTAGATGTGATGGGTCGCTGCTACTACTACAAACTGATAAGCCCGCTGGAGAGGACACATCATAATTTTTCTCCTCCCCCCAAGAAACTTCTGTAGACATAAAAATAGGATTGGAGTGGTTGTGGGGGGAAGGATGCTGACTACCTCCCAGCTCTTCCCAAAAATTATTTTGGAAACATCTTGGTAGGCTAACCCATACAAATAGAATTATTTCATCATCATTATTGTGAAGGAATCCCATTTATTTGGGGACTCACATTGATACCGACTGCCTATTAAAAACATTAACACAAATTCCTCTCTAATTACTCTAAGAGCTTAATTTTTTCACAATCTGCTATCCCAAGATGCTAATCCTTTATCTCTCATCCATCTCTGATTTGTTAATGCAATCAAGGGGTCAATCCAAGGCTGCAGTGAGTTCAGAACAAGACAAAACATTGATATGTTTAAAAGCCCTAGTCTTAAAATCTAGTTTTTACCCTCAAATGTGGGCTTGCATGGACAACAATTTTATTATTAACTCTGGAATGAAGGGAAGAGAAGGTCTCCAAATTCTCAAATTTGGCTCTTCCTTGGCCAGAACCACAGAATAACCCACTGGCATCACTGCAGGGGAGGCGGAGCTCTAAGTTCCGCTGCGGCTCCGACTCTCCGTTACACCGGAGCACAAAGTGGCCCCGCCTCCTCGCCTTCGGAACCATTCAAAACAGTGAAAGAGCTGCTTTCACCACCTTGAATGGTTCCGAAGGCGAGGGGGTGGGGCCGCTTCGTGCTCCGGTGTAACGGAGGGTCAGAGCCGTGGCAGAACTTAGAGCTCCGCCCCCCCCTGCAGTGATGCTAGTGGAATAACCATTGGGAAATTCTGTAAGGAAGTGGGGAAATTTCCTGGTGGCACAAAGCACAATAAAGGACTGGTGAGCAGCATCTCCTCTAGGGTCAGTTGTCCTGTTTTCAGGCCTGGGGTCCATACTTCCACACATAGATATTATACCCCAATCCCTATGATACAGAGTTGCCCCCTTGAGATGAATCCTGGGGAGCAGAGGGCTTTCCACGGGTTCTTGGCAAAGAAACACTCAGAGAGGCAGCCTAAAAAGTGAATGAATATATATCTGTCACTTCCTTCTGACACCAAGAAGAGTGAACAACACTCCTTCCAAAGCCATGTATAGAGATAATCAGCCACTGAAAGTTCAACAAGGTTTTTAAAATTACAGGAAATATAGTTGCAGAAGATCCACTCCATACTGGGGCAAATACAGCTAAAGGATATCTTAGGATGCTATGTGTTATGTCATTAAGCTCATATGATAAGTATATATGAAGACTGATATAGTGGCAACAAAGACATCACTAGGGTTTGTGTCACCTGGTGCTGGAGGTCAGCGTGTCCCCCCCCCCCATGCACCGGGTGACACACCAGGGAGGGGTGACACACAATTGGAAGCCAAAACCAGAAGTGACTTCCAATCGAGTCTCAGACCTGTTCTGAGACTTGGGGAGGTCTGCAACAAACTCTGCAGGTCTCCCTATGCATCAGAACAGGTCTGAGACATGATTGGAAGCCACTTCCAGTTTTGGCTTCCAATCGCGTGTCACCTCTCCCTGGTGTGTCACCTGGTGCGGACTGCACTCCCCCTCCCCCGTGACACCAGTGAGTGGCACAGCTAACTTCTGCTTATAGAGCCAGTTATGATAGCTTAGATAGAAGGGCAACTGAAATTTAGACTTTTTAGACTTTGAGCCCTTTGGGGACAGGGAAACATGTATTGATCTATTTTGCTACATAAAGTACTTTGGGAACTACTTTTGCTGAAAAGTGGTATACAAATATTCTTAATAATAATAACAATAATTTAAAGCTTTGCCAAAATGTTCTGACTAACAGAGAATGACATTCTCAGAATGTTTTGCATATAGGAAGAATAAGAGTCTTGTGGCACTTTAAAAGACGAGCAGGTTTCTTGCGGCATCAGTTTTGGACTAGAGCCCACTTTATCAGATGCAGAAAGTAACTGAGGACAACATCTTGATGAAGACCCATCTACTTTGTCTTCATTCTGGGGATATGGGAGCAAAGTAACTAGTATTTTTTTAGCATGTCAACATATAGGCATGTTCTACATATTTACAGTGATGTAGACTTGAGTCTATTGACTCGGACTTGAGTTCCTTTTAGCTGGACTTCTAGGAGGAATTGAATTTGTACCCTGAGCTCAGCCCTAGTCCCTTCCAAATCTTTGAGAGGTGAGATCTACAATGTTTTAGGATAGAAGTTCCATTGTCATGTGAAACGAATGCAAAACCCACAATTGAGCATCCAATGAGCATCTATGCTGGCAATTGAGCTATTGAACCTGATTCTGCTTTAAAAAAATGTTCATTTTGTCAACGGCTCATTTTGTCAATGGAAGCAATATAGAAGCAATATAAATTCACTACATTATTCACCTTGCAGTCATGCACTTTAATCACAGGTGTCTCCCCCCTACACATTTCTGTAGCCAGTACACTGGGAATTGGGAATGCTGTCAAGGGTAGCGCTGCCCGCCTCTCTCTCCTACCAAAGGCTTCCTTCAGATTTCTGCCGATGCCTCTCCACTCCACTTTTTAGCATTCCAGTATTATGCTCCTTCCCTAAAGGCTGCAAGGACCTACACTATTCCCCTGCATAACTGCATCTGGCACTTGACCTGAATATGTTTCTCCCGATTAGGCAATGACATTCTCATCTGGAAGCTCCATTTGTACGTGGCAGACTGTTCTTTCAGTACAGAGGGCGGCATACTCCCGCTCTTCTGGAAAGCACTGTCTGGAAAGGCAGTGTGTGTGTGTGTGTGTGTGTGTGTGTGTGTGTGTGTGTGTGTGTGTGTGTGTGTGTGTGTGTGTGTGTTCTTATAGCTTAAACCTCTAGAGATTTCAGCAGCTGAAATGATATGGAGCCTTTCACCTCTAGATTACTGGCCTGAATACCACGTCATACTATGACTGCCTCATGCCTCCTTGATAATCCATGTGAAATAAGGTTGATAGGTCTGTGTCACATTCTGATGAAACAGACCCAGATCTCTGTGTCACAAAAAGGTATTGTAATAATAAACCGTTACCTGTCCTATTTGCTCAGAAGCATGTACAGTAGTCATCATGTAGACTATAAGGGAAATGCGCAGAGTGGACTGCCCTAAGTACCTACAGTAAGCCTTTGCTCACTTGTAAAGATACATTCACATGCTCCTTGGGGAAGCATAAACAGCGACCTTCCTCAATCCTCCACATTCATCCAAATGGAGGAGATGCACTGGAGAGCTCTTTGTTTGAGTCCTCCACTGCAAAATAATTTGCTGCTCCAGTAGCTAATGTTGTGGAGACGTTGCTGAGAAACAGTAGCGTAGTTTACATGGAGTGGCCAGTGTGGGCCACTCCATGCTCCAGGCGAGGGGGGGGGAGCCTCCGCATGCCTCTTCGTGTTTTCAGTGGCGATCACCACCAAAAACACTGTGAGAGAGGCACAAAAGCAGGCCCTCCCACCTACGCTCAGTACCGTTGGGCTCCGAAATTGAGCCATTCGGCAGCAAGGGGGCATCAGCATCATCGCATCGTGCACCCTGCCCTGGGGGTGTGGCGCGTGTGCTATGTTACTGCTGAGTAGTCATGCAAAGGATTGCGCTGTAAATGGTACAAAGACTCTAATTAGTTGTAAACCAATATATGTTTGCATTATTATAGCAAGCAGCTAGTACACCTATTCATTCAAGAAACATATGGATTTCAAAATGGGAAACTTGATTTAAGTAATCCTATACACACTTAACCTGGGAATAAATCCCATTAAACTCAGTGGAACCCAGTTCTGAGTAGAGACGTGCATAGGATTGCACTGTGCATTTGATCTTTTTTTGCCTGGTGATTTAATTCATTGATTTAAATTGCTTTGACCTAAATCAACCGATATGAAACAAAGTAATTTCCATACTTTGCAGAACTATGAATAAATTACAGGCAGTTGCACAGCCGTCAAACTGGGAGGCCATTTTGTGCTCATACATATGATTACTATATTGATTTCAGAGGCAACCATGACAGACAGACATTCACAGGAAAATGGAAGGCTTTGGAAGTGTAGTGGCACTGACCACTGGCGTCGCGGCAGGGGGGAGGAGCTCTAAGTTCCGCCGAGGCTCCGACCCTCCGTTACACCGGAGCATGAAGCGGCCCTGCCCCCTCGCCTTTGGAACCGCTGCTTTCACCGCCTTGAATGGTTCTGAAGGCGAGGGGGCGGGGACGCTTTGTGCTCCGGTGTAACGGAGGGTCGGAGCCTCGACGGAACTTAGAGCTCCGCCCCCCCTGCAGCGACGCCAGTGGCACTGACTGGAGCACACATTCTCTGCCCTGAAAATAAATGCCTCAGAATGCAGCGAACGTGTGATGAAAGCCACCGTCACTGAAACCTCCAGATGTCTGTCTGTTATGTTATGCTATGTTATGTTAAAACCTTAACTGCTTTTTTCCTGTCTCCTAGGCTGCCTTATGAGAATAAAAGTGACATGTCTCCTATGATGATATAGGGTTCTATGTTTTCTCAAAGTATTACCCTGCTCACAAACACTTTTGTCTTGGTCCCACTGTCAGAGAAATTGAAGGCCCAGGGTAGTATTATGATCCTGGAATGGCTCATTGTATGTCACAGGTTTTTTCACCGTTTCCTGCAAACCCCAGGAGATACCGAATTCATGGGTAGTGAACCATTAATCCAATGGGATGGGGCAGCCTACTTTCCAGCAGAATCAAGATCCGCAATTTCAGGAGCTCCCCAGCTCTCACGGGTGCCATTTTGAAGGGCTCTGCTGCGTTCAGAGACCTTCAGAATGCAGCAAAAACCTTCAAAATGGTGCCCACGAGTAGCACTGAGTCCTTTAACATGGCTGTCAGAAGCTTCAAAATGCCAGCAGGGAAGCTATCCGTGCCATTTTGAAGCTTCCCTTGGTCATTTGAAGGGCTCAGAGCTACTTGCGGGTGCCATTTTGAAGGTTTTTGCTGCATTCTGAAGGTCTCTTTATGCAGCAGAGACCTTCAAAATGGCACCCACAAGTGCTGGGGAGCTCATGAAATCGCCAAGACAGAAGCACGGAAAATGCGAGGTAGGTCGCAATTCTGCCCTCAGGGATACACAAATTTGCGGGTAGTGAATTCTAAGATGTTCCTACTTAGGAATGTGCTTTAAACTTGTTTTATCATTTTGGCATGAACTAGTGTCTTCATAGTAAGCTATGCTAAGCCCTATCAGTGTTTTATAATGAGCAGTACCAAGGCCTATCAATAGGCAGAGATGATGTATTGCTGGAGGCTTAGATTACGCTAACAAGTTTTGGGGATGTCATTTCGGGGAAATCATATGATTTCGGGGAAATCGAAAACTAAATATATTAATTTTAACAAGCTCACTGTTCACTGCGCATGAGTATTATTTAATCACAGGTGTATTCAATTAAAATGGCGATGGGATGGTCTTTGTTGCTGTGAATATATAAATAACAGCGCACCTTTGTAAATGTGTGCACAACTTTGCATCTAATCTGTACACTGGTCAATTTGCTTGTTAATTAAAGAGAAAAGAAATATATCAGAACTAGAAGCTGCTTGTATTTGAGTGTGTCATTGCTCCAGATCTGAACCCCAGGGGAGCAGCTGGTCAGTTCTCGGTATACGTTCCCTACCACTCACCTAGAATACTCTCTGTGCCAGTTCTCCCATTTCATCCAAAGGAAACAATTTCACAGGCGTTTCAGAATCTAATATTCTGGAGAGACTAAGCTGAAGTCCCCAACACATGTTATCGAAAAAGAAGGCCTCCAGTCAGGATTGACCCCATTTCTAATCTACAAAGGACCCAGATGATGTTTTCAAGTTGTCTGCAACAAATGCCTGTTTTATATGAGCCTCTCGCGGTTATTGTGAAGAGGAAAGAAATGGAAGATTTTTTTTAAGCAATAAAGTTAATTGCAATGTTTCATATACAGTATTCATATATTTTAATTCCATGTGCTCTTGCAAATCCTAAAAAGAGGACATGTAGAAAATTCTAATTTTAAAATTGCTGTTCTACAGGCCAACTAGCTTATTTCTGTACAACTTATCAAGTCACTTTTCGTTCGAGATCTGTAGCTTGAATAGAAAGAAAATGTGCCCATGTAGCAAACACAAAGCAAGCGAAGGAAATGCCGCCTTCCATGGCACTACAAATCCAGCTGTGCTTCAAACATGACCTTAGCTTGACCTCCAAGGGATTCAGGCTCTCTGACCCATTAGCTTCACTACTAAGACTGCCAATTATTATAGCTTATATGAGAGTGTTTCCTATCACATGACTGTGTGCCTGCAGCGAGCCAGGCTAGACTCAGAGAACGGCCTGAAGGCAAATGATGCAATACTCTCCTGCTGAAGATGAGCAGGTCTGATCCTGAACACAGGCTAGATGGGAGGAGCCATACATAAGCTGCTCTGAAGGACAAGCCAGCTACAAGCGGTAACAGGGATCATCACCTCATTTTGCCTGCAGATCCAGGCATGAATGGATGGCTCCTTTTCCTATTGGATAGCTTTTAGAGCCAGACATCCTACTTGTATCACACGGAGCCAGCTTGAAATACCGTATTTCTTCTATTCTAAGACGCATGTTTTTTTCCCAATTAAGCATTTCAAAACATGGGATGCGTCTTAGAATCGAAGGTCTCCAAAAAGCACCCCAAAATGCCATCTTCTTACTTACCGGGGCTTGGGGGAGCTTCAGGGAGGCCTGCACGGCCCTCTGCAGGCCTCCCTGATCTGCAGTTTGGTGAAAAACGGTGAAAATCACCATTTTTCGCCGAAATGAAGATCAGGGAGGCCTGCAGAGGGTCGCGCAGGCCTCCCCAAAGCCCAGATAAGTAAAGAAATTGAATTTTCTGGCGGACTGCAAGGACACTGCTCAAAGGCAGCGAGGTGATCATCAGCTGCAGCGTGCAGAGCATGCTGGGGCGAGCTCTCAGGTTCAGGAAGAGAGAGCTCGCCGCTGAGCAGAGGGGGCAAAATGGCACGGTAATAATCGGATCGGCGAAATGGAGCGGCAGGCAAGCTGGGGAGAGTTGGTGCTGAGCAGACAAATTGAAGGAAGGAGGTGCGTCTTGCAATCGATTTTTTTTTTCCCCCTTGCTGGTATTCCTGAAATTAAGGTGTGCCTTAGAATTGATGGCGCCTTAGACTCGAAGAAATACGGTAAGTGCCGCCTTCACGCTGCTGCTGGAATATAGCATAGTCCATCATCATATAGTTCAAAGAGGGTTTCTACATCATTGCCACACATTTGTGGTGGGAGGTGGCACTGGTGTGGAAACTGCATGATCTAGAGGGAAAGCACAAGGGGCGCCATAACAGCACATTCTTACAGCAGCAGAATGGAGAAGATATCTCCAGACTGTAGTGTCAAGAGGGCTTTTGTCGCATGTACAAAGTGGCCCTAAAAAGAATCCGGTGGCCCCGTCTTCATGTTGTATCTCTGAAACTTAGATGTGGGCATGTATAATTTGGAATAGTTAGTAACGCAGTTTTGCGTGATCATTGCCATTCCGTCCACCAACCCACCAAAACATCATCTTTTGACAAAATTAAATTGTACATCTGAAGACCCTGATCCAGAAATTATGGTGAAATCTTTCAACTCTGACATCTTTTGGATGTCTTCTGTATATGACATCTTTGGGTTTCCTGCTATTTACCTATGTTTGTTCTGACAGGCGACACCTAGTTTACTGGCAGATGGCCTTTTCAGAAAAATTGGTTGGTCGTGTAGCAACGTTGCAATTGTTGCTTATTTGTTGTGTGGGATCCAGGCATCTTTTCCCAAGGAAATGCTTCTGCTTTCATACTAGCACATTCTCCCAGCACTGAAACCATGAATGGCATGGAAAAATGCAACTCTTTCTCCAGTTTAGCATGGGCCACTGTGATTTGCATCAGTAGCGTCGTTAGTGGGGGCGGTGAGCCCCAGGGTGGAGGGCGCCACACAGCAGCGGGGAGAGTACTTGCCTCCTGGACGCATCGCCCGGTCACCCCCTCCACCGCCGCTCCTGTTGCTATTTTGCGCCGGCTGTCTGCTCATTGCCCTTATTTGTGCCCTCCTGCCCGCCCTGGAGCCGTTTGGCTCCAAAAAGCCTTGTAAAACGGTGGAGAGGTGTTTCAAGTCGCGCAGCGGCGGCAGGTGAAAATGATGTCATGCCCCCCAGGGGGCGTGGCTTGTGGCATCACGTGGGGGCGTCGCATTGGCGGGGGGCCCCACGGGGAGGTGTAGGAAAGCGGCTGATTTGCATGCTGTCTGGAAATGCAGTGACACAGGCACCGTTCACAGGATTCTCAAGAGAGCTGAATCAGAACAGCCTCAATGGAACCCTGCTACAGTAACAGAAGTATGTGTAAATCTGAGGCTGAAATTGCACAAAGCAGACATGTTTGTTAAAACCTGGTCTGCCCCAATCACATACAAGGAGGGGCATGTGTTGGGATTCCGATTTTTAGAGCAATTTTAGAACTACAACTGTTACATAACAAATGTCCTAATAAATAATACTTGAGCATCATTTGCCTGATCTCTCTGTGATGGTTTGCTATCTTTAGGATACCCAACAGATGGGGTTGTCCTACACCACACCAACTCCTATGATTCAGGACTGCCGCATTTCTGGGCAGCCGCCCAACCCTCTCCTCCGCTGGCCTTGGACATGCAGCGTGAGCCACATGGTCCATGCTGAATCCTATGCAGGGAAGGAGGTGGCTGGAAGTCTACTCGTGGTAAGGGGACATTCATCCCCTTACCCCGGGTAAATCCCCAGCTGTTGCAATGGGGGCTATTTAGTTCTCCACCAGCTCTTTAGCTGGCGCAGAACTGAGAAGTGGTTCTGGAAGGGATACGGTATGCGGCAGCATTGCCAATCCCTCCCCCGTTGTGGGCCCAATCTGCCCCCTGCCCCATTACGCTCCCTCCCTGTCCCCGCGCCACTAGGAGCAGGGCTTACCTGCTCCACGGCGCAATCAGGATTCAGTGCCAGTGGGCTGGCACAGGCCTTCCCACCGGCGCAGCCTACTCGTGAGTCATCGCAATGCGCTTTACGATGCATTTGCAACAGTCAGCGCTGGCGCTGAGGCCGCAGCACCGGCGCTGACCAGGAGTAGGATGGCGCCGTCAGTTTGAGATGATGGCAGCAGACAGAGCTACCAGTCCCCCCCCGCCCCCCCACCCCCATTCAACTGCTGGCCCAGTAAACCCAGGAAGGAGAAAGCAGGAAGCAGCCAGTGTTACACTAATCACTACTTCCCTCAGTGTGGCCTCTGGCTTCTTCCCTGACAGTAGTGTTGCACAACAGCTCCTCCACAGTGTTGCTATGTCTGCAATTTGGAAAAAAAAAAAACCCTTCCAAGCACTGGCCCAAAGCACTGAATCCCTTCTGCTGCTGAATGAATTGCATCTGAGTCAGAAAACCTACATTGTCGGCAGATAAGAAATTGTTTCCCTGTGGTGCTGTCCCACATGGCTGCATTACGTGTGAGAACATTGCAACCACAAAGGGAGGGTGCCAATGGGGAGAAATCTCATAGGCTTCTGATGTTCACAGGTGATGGGGGGATAGCCCCATGGGCAAGTGGCTCCCTCCAATACAACTGTGTGTGAAGGGGGCACATACATCTCTGTCCTTTTATCAGGTGTGCTCTTGTGATCGTTACATTTGCATCACACATCAACACCTGGTTCAAAAGGAAAAAAAGAAAGAGGCAAATAATGAAAAGCAGACAGAGGACTATTGGAGCTACTAGCACATCGTCTTTCTGGTTAGTTCCAAAATATATGATTTATTGTTCTTTTAAATAGCACTTTAATAAGATATAACTGAATATGCTTTAACATAAGTTGCTATTTTCTATACTGTTGAAGGCACAAGCCGTAGACTCAATACCCTGATCTAGCTGTGGTGCAGTCACTGGCTGAACAAGATGAAGCTATTCACCCTTTTCCTACAGCATCCCAGTTTGTCCATATCTGTTTTAATTCACTTACCAAGACAAGGATTAGAAGCTCAGTGGTACACGAGCAGAGACGCTCCTGAGACCCTCTTGCCTTTTCTCGGATGAGGCTGTCTACCTGCACAACTGCTCTCAATTGCCTTCAGTGAAAGCAGAGCCAGACAATTTCCACAACGGCTTACAAGGGCTGGGTATTGGTTTTATTTCCTCTCTAGCTAATCCATCTTCCATCTTGACAGGGCTTGATGGAAGGGGATGCTTTCAGGGATACGTGAATCTAATTACACAGGACAACAGCACAGACAATGCATTCCCTCCACAATCGGAGCCTGGGCTTTCTGGGAACTAAATCCCCCTAATGAAGAGCAAACTGCTGAGTGCTGTTGCAACTCTTCTGCATCCTTCACTACACCCTCAGAGAGTGCACACAAATAATGACTGGACTGCTCAGAGTTGAAAGATTTCACAGTACATGTAGCATCTTTAGGTCAGTGTTATGTAAATAATCAAGTTATGCACTAGGGAGGCAAAAACAATAATAATGCAGCACTGCAGACAGCGCAACTCAACATGAACCTAAACTGTGGAGTAGGAAATGCCACTGCTATCATGGGTCAGATCCACAGATTCATTCCAAGTAGTGACTACACAATTCCTTGCTCGGTTTATGGCTTCTGACAAGATTACAACCAAAAGACGCAGAGCTGCAGGGTAGTGGCATTTTCTGTTTCCTTGCACTTCCTGAAGCCAACAGGAAATAATAGAAATGAGATCCATGCACTATGTTCTGCAGACAATTATTAGTAAAGGTAAAGGTGAAAAGTCGCGTCACAAGGACGCGCGTCACCCCAGAGCGGGGCGCGCGCGCCACCTTTAATGACGTGGCTCTGCCCCCGCGCGTGACATCACGTGCAGGCGCAGAGCACCCCCCCCACGCCGTTTTCGGCTCATTTCAGAGCCAAACGGACACAGGGGAGGGAGGGAGGGCCCAACCAAGATCGGCGGCACCTTGTGAGTACCGGGCCTCCCCGCTCTCCCCTCGGGGGGGTGCGCGTCACCCCCGTACGCGCGTCACCCCTGGCGGCCTGCCCCGCGCGCTTCTTCACAGCGACGCCCACGAAGGTGACCCCTGACAATTAAGTCCAGTCGTGTCCAACTCTAGGGTGTGGTGCTCATCCCATTTCAAAGCTGAAGAGCCAGCGTTGTCCGAAGACGCCTCCATGGTCACGTGGCCGGCATGACTCTCCTTGCCGCAGCACATAGCATGCAGCTGGAACACGGAGCACTGTTTACCTTCCCGCAAGCGGTACCTATTTATCTACTCGCATTAACATGCTTTGGAACTGCTAGGTTGGCAGGAGCTGGCCAAGCAACGAGAGCTCACCCCGTCGCGGATTCGAACTGCTGACCTTTCGATCGACAGCTCATGGTAAAAAAAAAAAAATCAGTGACACTGCTAATGTTGTTTCACAGGAGCAAATTAAAACACTGGTTGCCCTCAAAACCAGGTTAGGGGTAAAAATGTAACTTTCTAACAGCGCGATCCTGTGTAACCCGTGGAAATGCACATACATCGGTGCATCTACTGTTACACCGGTGCAAGGTTACACGGAATTGCGTTGTTAATGTTGAGGTTTGAACATACTTCATTCATTGCTCAGAAAACAAATGCCTTGGAATGCAGCACCTGTGTGTTCAAGGCACTTTCACCAAACCTTAGAACATCATACCTGTCTTAGCACATAAGAAGAGCTCTGCTATCAGGCCAAGGGCCCATCTAGTCCAGCTCCCTGTATCTGACAGTGGCCCACCAGATGCCTGTGAGGAATGAGGGCTTACCTGAAAAAAGAGCTCAAGCCCTTATTCTTGATAGTTAGGGCTCATCTTCAGAACATGTGATGTTGCAATAAAAAAGAAAAGTGCCTTGAGCACATGCAGAGTGCCTCCAGTCACCTTCATATGCCATCTGCTTGCATACTTTTCTAATAAAACCTATCACTTCACTTGCTATTTATTCCAAGGAAAGTGAGGAGAGGAAGAAGTTTTTATACATCCTTGAAAATGAGAGGCTGCTGGGATTTTTTCAGGGTTGCCATGGTCACAACAGAGTCTTTATCCTAACATGGAGGTTTAATTCTACAACATGAAAGGTTCAGAGCTGGTTTCCTTGTCAAGTCTGGGTCTGCATTATGGCAATGAAGAAAACAGCATTCTGTGCTTGTGGAGATAAAAAGGCATCCGCGCACTCTCTGTAGAGATATGTATCTGACTGAAGAGGGGGTCCAAAGGAAATCTTACCCCACTTTTGCCTTTAAAATATAAGGAGAACATTCTTTTATTGGCTTATTCACAGGCCTATGCCATTCATGCATAAAGCAGAAATGGGACGTCTCATTTTAACAGCAAAAGGGGTGCACAGGTGAGGAGAGCTGAACCCTCTCCCCTCCTTTGCTTCACCTTCCTGAGCTCCTTTGCTTTGGGCACTTTTGGGCAATTCTGGTATCAGATCTGGGCTGGGAGAAAAATGCCTGCAATGACAGAGCATGGTGGGGGTAAGGCAGGGGAACTAGTACTTTCTAATACAACCCTTTACTGTAAAAATCAAACATTTCCAACCCCCTTTCTTATATGTGAACAGACACATGAATGAACAAATGTGGCTGTCCCTATCATGTCTAGTTTGGCTCACATGTGCAGAAACGTCAAACAATGATGTGCAAAGCGAGCATTCTTGGGGGTCCTCCTTGGGTATGAAATGCATCTCCATCTGACCACCACAGGTCTGAGGCTGAGCACATTTAGAGAACAATGTAAGGTCCTTTCCCCCTCGGGGGGAGCCCTGGAATTTAACAGCAAGAGTAAGCAAGCAGGGGCAATTTTCATTTAAAGGTGTTCTAATTTTATTGGTGTTTTGTTACATATTTTACAATTTCAAACTGAAAATCCTAGTCGTGGAAATCTATATGCAATACAGTGGGCTCTCAGTATCCGCAGGGGTACCATTCCCGGAACCCCCGCGGACACAGAAATCCGCAGATAGCAAAGTTCGCTATCGTGGATACGGGCACCAACCTAAATACTTTTTTAAAAGAAAAAGAGCTTTCCTTACCTTTCTGCTGCAAACTACTGCATTTTCTTGCTTGTACAAGGTGAAATCGCGCTCCAGAAGCTGCTTCCGGGTTGCACGACTCCCCCCTCCTGTCTCCCAAGTTCACCCCAGAATGCACTGCAATGCATTCTGGGCGAGCCTGGGAGAGGGGAGTCGCATGACCCAGAAGCTTCCAGAGCACGATTTCACCTTACAAACAAGAAAATGCAACGGTTTGCAGAGGAAAGGTAAGGAAAGTGCTTTTTAACCTTTTTTTCTTTTAAAAACATTTTTACTTTGGCCCCCCATATCCGCAAAGCATCTGCATTGAGACAAATCCGTGGATGCTGGTGTTGCGGATACGGGGTGGGGGCACTATACTGAAATAAAATAGGTAATCAATTCTGAGTAGTGTCAGACTGGCAACCCAGATACTTGTTTTACCTTTAATGGGGGCTGGTAAGGGTAGGAAGAAGGTAGTAGTACTGTACTCAGTTGCCACTGCTGAACAGCAACCAAAGGTGAAAGAGGGGCTGCACATCATTATTGGTGAGCACCAAGAGTTGGTATTGGAAGCAGGAGGATGCTATTTCAGCACCATGTAGGTGGACAGCAGCTGACTGGCCAGTGCGCCACACCGTACACACACTGCTCGCTAGTAGGGAACTTCATGCCTGCACAGTTGCTCACCTAGCCTCCCTCAGCCTGCAGCACTGCTGCTTGACACCCACAGCTAAAAACTTGGAGTTTCTCTCCCCTTGGTACTGTACACCGCTTTGAGCTTTGGGAAAAGTGGTATATAAATCTTTTAAATAAATAAAGGCAAAGGAATTTGCCATTTACCAATCTGCCAGTCCTACTTCTGAGTATCTTAGCATTGTTCCCCCTAACATTCTGTGTAGTTCCTGTCCCTGGGTCACCTAGTCACATTTCCTTACATGCCATTTAATCCTCCAAACCGAGCTCAATTAT
Organism: Plestiodon gilberti rubricaudatus; assembly: GCA_026170595.1. NCBI lineage: Eukaryota > Metazoa > Chordata > Lepidosauria > Squamata > Scincidae > Plestiodon > Plestiodon gilberti. Next base: position 100,210,271 of record JANXHW010000004.1, on the reverse strand, counting down.
CTGAATTAGTAAAGTCAATCAGAATAAAGTATACAAATAAATTCAGTTATGCACAATTCATTCTGAACACAGAACCTGGGCTTGCTTGTACAGGACATTATGTATTAGTCCCCACTCCTCCCTCTTCAAAGAAAAGGGCACATTTTAACAGAGAACTGTGTTAATTAATGTTCTTTATCCCCTGTCAGTATTCTAAAGTCATGAAACACTGTTTTTAAAGATGGCCTCTCTCTCTCTCTCTCTCTCCTGACACCGGTGGAGAAAAATCAGAAATTCAATAAGTCACTAGATGGGCCAATCCGCACTGCATTTTCTGCTTCGTACGTGGGGACTCCCTGGCAACAATCGCTCCGCCATGGATTTAAAAAGCAGATCAGCCATTCTTTTTCAGCCTGGAGCACCCTCTTTATGCCAGAGTGAAATTCAGGACATGGCATTAGCTTAAAAGGAATAAGCATCAACAGGATCAACTCTGCTGTTCTTTACTTAGGTGAAAACTCCCTTGGAATCCAATGCAAGTTTGATCCATGTAACTGAGAACAGGCTTTAATGCTAACCGTACAGAACTGCTGCGATGCCACACAAATTCAGAGTGCAGCTGTGTGCAAGGAATTAAGGATTTGCTAGCTTAACGATTAACTTCTTTATCCTTCTTAAAACTTACTGTGACATCATCTTTTGAAGCTTTCATTGATTGACTCTCTGATTCCTTCACTATGAAGCACTTTGGCCAAAGCTCTGGCGGACTGCTACGTTAAATGAATGGTTCAGTGACCCGCCTATTGGAATTAATCAATTGAGCAAACATGTTACACAGAGCATGACTATCTAACATTGGGATCCAGAGAACTTTATTGTAGTCAGAGGCAGAGAGCTGCAGCCACTGGCAGCAGAAGGTGAGCAGCTAATTAATGCATGATGAGACACGACTGTAACACCATGGCAGTGAAAGTGACACAGCAGAAGCAAATATTTGGATGGTTCACTGTAGTGTAATTGCATGAAATGGGTCAACTGTCTCATGAAAATTGTATCTTTTCCTCTTAATTTCATGGGCAGAAATGGCATGAGTTCATGAACCTGGGCACCAGAGCAGAAAGAAACAACTGAAACTTGTGGGAATAGAGAGCTACAATTATTACACATGATATACAGCTCTTTTTGAAAATATTACTCACATTGTTATTTCTAAAAAGGTACCTCCGTGTACGAATCACACCCACCTACCCCTTGATGATCTTAAAAATGATTTGCAACCTAATGCCCTCACCAGTTAGAGCTGCCAGATGTACTGTAATACTGGACAGAGGATGATCATTATATAAAAGATTTTGTTGTCAATGTCATGGTATAGAAAAGGAGTAGAGGCAAACCTGGCAAAAAATGTCACCTTTACACAAGCAACTAAAGTTACAAATGCCCAGTTTGAAATTGGTATTGGTAACCCTGCCAGCAACAGTCATACACAGATGGAGATTCCTGCCTCTTCCTTCAAAATCAGTCTGACCACATCACATTGATCATGGTCCACAATATAGTTGCATCAGTAATCCAGGGATTTTTGAAGTGATCCAAACCTTCATTTAATTTAAACAAAACAATTTCATACTCTAAGTGGTGACACTACACCTCCTTGCTGTTAAATCTTTTCTGAGAAGTCAGAGGAGATACGGGAGCTTATGAAAGGAGATTCCTGAGCTTATGAAACAGGAATGGGAGGTTGAATGACATTCTGCAGTAATTACTTAGTGCCTTTTTTTTTTTTTGTTGGTAAGAGAGGTATTTTTCAGGTTGACTAATTTTTTTTCCGCCAAACCAAAATTCCTGCCCAAAACATTCCAAAATTATCTTCTGATTAAGACTGCTGGGCCTTTGCCCACTATCTGTATCCATCTGGTACCCAACTGTTTTGTTTTGTTTTGTTTATTCATCCATATTCACAAGGCTCTTTGATAGAAAAGAAGAGAATTCAAGTTTCAGACATGAAGCTGAAAGGCAATTAGGAACAATCCAGCTGAAACGATGGCTCCAAGGCCAAGATCTCCTGCTTACAAGGAGACACATCCCACTATCTCTTTAAGAAAACAGGTGACACTGATGCCCTAACCTGTTGTTGCACTGGATACTGTTGGCCACTGCTGCTCAGGTCCTCCAGGTCCTCCACGTAAGCCTCCTGCCTCCTCCATGTGCACAGCACTAAACAAATGTACACAGTGGTTAGATTATACAGTTCTCAACAAAACAGCATGGTGCCTTTTTGCATAACCAATCATGTTGGCAGCCCTTTTTTGATTACGTATCTCACAGCGCAATCCTATCCAACTTACACCACCAGTGTAACCAGTGGTGCAGCGAGAACGGGAGCCCCCAGAACAGAAAAGGGATTCAAATCCCCTTTGAATCCCCCTTTGGAGGGGATTTGAATCCCCTTTCCATTCTGGGGCCTCCCGTTCTCGCGGCACCGCTGGTTACACTGGTGGTGTAAGTTGGATAGGATTGCGCTGTCAGAAACATATAACATCACAGTCGCTCATAATTTGCATGGGTGGTGCTACCTGTTCTGTGGCAATGTGCTACCCACAAAAGTAGTGCTGAAGCCTCTAATGTTTTTCAGTACTGAAACATTTGCAACCACGGAACTTTCATTACATATTTGCATTTAACAACTTAATGCAAGGACCCCATGTTGCACAAATACTGTCCTGACAGAATCGTTGGTTTCCCTTAACGAGATGTGACATCTCTAACATGGCTGGGAAATCCATAGTGTTTGTGCCTCCCTGTTGAAGTAAATAATGAAACACTGCCCTGTCAGTTCCAGACATCCTTCAGCATGCTATCATTTAGCTAAACTCTTATAGTAAGTATTCCACTGTAATCTACAACACTCAGCAGGGATTACACCTTGTGCCTTTGGCTAGCAGAAAGACAAAACACCCAGAAGCATGCTACAGTATCTTTGTGTGGCACATCATTTGGTGAAGATTCTGCCAGGAGACCAGCAAATGTAGATGCCACACATTATCAAGGTGTAAACTCAAGTGACAATAGCAAAAGGACATGATCGGGGGGGGGGGGGAGAGAGTATATGTGCTTTGCTTATTGTATGGAGACCTGTGGTCCAGAATGCTGAAATACATTATTCACTAATATTGCTGGCAGAATGGTTATCAATTTCAAAGTCAATTTTTCTTAAACGGAGACAATTTCTGGGCCCAATTACTTGCTTTCATTAACAGATCTTTTGCAAAATAGATATTTAGCCCAGAGGAACAGCCCAATCCTATCCTGGGCTTATGGTGGTGGATCTCACGGTCTGCCTCCATAAGTCCTGGGCTAACGACTCAAAAGCTTTGGTGCTGTCCTGTACTCCAGGGCCACCAGTGCAAACGTCTGGAGGCTCTGCATGCACAACAGCGGCTTGTAGATGCCTTGCTGGAACACGCAGGGGGTGGTTCAGGGGAGGATCGTGGGTGGTTCTGGGCAGGGGGCAGGAGGGGTGGGAGTGGAGGATCTTGGTGACAGCTGCACATGCTGAGATCCGATCCCCTTTCCTCAGCCCAAACTGTACCCTGAGTCTCTTGGCCTTACGCCAGTCAAATAGCTGGCATAGGTCCATGGAGAACCACTGGAGGCCAGGCGGCCTACAGGGACGTAAGTAAAAAAAGATTTTTACTAATGTTTCCTGAGCCATCTTATCGCCTGCCCCCCAGCACCCAGCATCCCCCAATTACGCACACTCCATCAGTGGCGCTGCGTGCTATGGGCTGGCAGGGGATAGGATTAGGCCCTAAATACGCTGATGCCATTTTGGTACCTGATTCCTGCCTAAAAGCTAGCTTCTGATGATGCCTCCGCAGGCATACACAGTGTTAATTCTGACTGAGGCAGATGTGCTGGATTCAAATCTCTCCTCAGCCACGAACCTCATTTTGTGTGGCTTTGAACAGGTCATTCTTTCTCCATCTAACTTACCTCACATGGCTACTGGGCAGATACATGAGAGAATAATACTTCATACAGTGAACAGAAAAGACTGAAAAAGCAGCAACAATGATAATAAATTGCTAAAAACCATGTGTAGCGATAAAAGCATTTTCAGAAATGATTGCTGTTGTTGATTATGATGAGCTTCAATGGGGTACAACAATTCAGTCACTGTAGCAATCAGTCATCACTCATGAATGCATAAGCAGTGGGCATGTAACCTAAACGCACAAAGTACATATTAACATGATGTAAAAATCTATTAAAATGAGGCTGGAAAAGATCTGACAAATGCATGTCCAAAGAACAGAACTTGGATGCTCCTCTCACTGTTTATGGGCACAGCCCTCCAGGAAGTTCTCCTTCACAAGCATCAAGAGCACAACCATGCTTTACACAGCTCCCATTCATTTCTGTGGAATATGTGCAGGCCACTGGCGTCGACAGGGGGAAGCGGGGGGGGCGGGCCGCCGGGGGGTGTCGCGCGTCTAGGGGTGACGCGCGATCACCCCCCCACTTACAGTTTCGAGCGGAGGGTGGGCCCGCCCGCCCTCTCCTGTGTCCGTTTGGCTCCAAAATGAGCCGAAAACGGAGCGGGGAGGGCGCTCTGCTCCTGCGCGTGACGTCACGCGCGGGGGCGGAGCCTCCCCTTAAGGGCGATGCGCGCCCCCGCTCTGGGGTGACGCGCGTCGTCGCGACGCGACTGGTGCAGGCAGAGGTGAAACAAGGGTGGAGCAAAGGCAAGTAGTTCTGCAAGACTCCGTTACACTGGAGTCAGCGGCCCCTCCCCCTTGCTGTTGGAGCCATTCCAGCAGCAACAGGGGAGTGTCCTGCGTGTTGCCTTTGCTGCCAGAATGGCTCCAACAGCAAAGGGGAGGGGCCGCTGACTCCAGTGTAACGGAGTCTTGCACAACTACTTGCCTTCGCTCCACCCTTGTTACGCCTCCGCGTGCAGGAGAACTTCCCAGAGGATGACAGCCTATGCAGCTTATAGCAACCAGACTGCAAAAGTGCAGCTTCCTTTACAGAAGAGTTAAGGTACAGTTCTTTGAGATGAGGATGCAGTACATACCCTTGCATTCCAGCCCTTAAGGATGCAGAATAACGCCAATCAGGATTGGGTGGTTTTGGCTGCAAAACAAAAGGTCAATATTAATTTGAGCTTTAAATGTGTTTAAAAAGCTATGCATTCTAATCTAGGATTCCATCCAAAGTTCTTTCACGTCTTTTTTAAATTTCTGGCCAAAGGATTTCAGAAATACATTAACTTTTTTGAATGCAACAAGAGCAGCCAAGTCCTATACATTTCCTAGAGATATTTTTGTAACTATCCCAGAGGCACTGTAGATGGAATTAGGAGTTTGTAAAAGCCAGTTTCAAACTTAACTGAACTTTTTTTTTAATTTAACAACACTGAGTGATTACTGTCCTTATACAGGAAGTACCTTTACAGCAGGGGTGGCCAACCTTTCAACATGAATGTTCCTGGACCTTTAATGGTTGTAGAGGTGAGGGCATTTCAGCAGGTGCAGCTGCTTTAGCAGCACCATCAGCACTTGTAGCTGCCAAGATTCTGTCTTCGACGCAAATCTTAAAAACCCAGAGGCCCTCATGGTGGAAGGTTGGCCACCCCTGCCTTACAGTATACCTACCTGCAACAACCAGGGATCAGATGATTCATTTGCATTTTGCTTGGGAAGTCCATCCAAATATCATGATCTATCCAGGTGTGTGCCCTATGCTTTTTAATGCTAAAATTAGTACCTCACAGGGTGCTAAACATGCTACACTGCCAATTATGCTAGCAATGACTGTTTGGACAAATGTTCTGCAACGTTTCTACAACTCCCCTAAGGGCCTAATCCTATCCAACGTTCCAGCCGCAATGCAGCCGCAATGCAGCCCCTTTACTTTGAGGAGGCCTCCGTGACTGCCCTCACCACCACAGGATGCAGCGCACACCCCGTTGGCATGGCTGTGTCTTTTTTAAATTTCTGGCCAAAGGATTTCAGAAATACATCAACTTTTTGGAATGCAACAAGAACAGCCAAGTCCTATACATTTCCTAGAAATATTTTTGTAACTATTTGGGGAGAAACAATTTGGGAAATTATTTGTAACTATTTGGTTCCCTTTGGGGAGAAAGGCGGGGTAAAAATATTGTAAATAAATAAATACATCAGCACTGGAAAGTTGGATAGGATTGGACCCTTAGCCTGGCCATTTTGCAGCCTCCCCCTCCACCGTTATCAGGTCACTTTACATCATTTTTAACCAGATTGCACATATATTTGTCCATTCAACAGTCATCAAAACCACATCCTTTTCAAGCCCCTCCCCTCCTGCTTTAGATTTTGTACATATCAACAAAGCTAGCAGTGTCTAACAAGGATGTGTTTTGTTTGTTTGTTTGTTTGTTTGTTTATACATACATAAAAAGGTAAAGGTATCCCCTGACAATTAAGTCCAGTCGTGTCCGACTCTAGGGTGTGGTGCTCATCCCCATTTCAAAGCCGAAGAGCCAGCATTGTCCGAAGACGCCTCCATGGTCATGTGGCCGGCATGACTCTCCTTGCCGCAGCGCGTAGCATGCAGCTGGAACACGGAGCGCTGTTTACCTTCCCGCAAGCGGTACCTATTTATCTACTCGTATTAACATGCTTTGGAACTGCTAGGTTGGCAGGATTATACATACATACATACATACATACATACATACATACATACATACATACATTTGGCTACCCCCCTATGCTTTCTTTGGCCTTCTTACTATACATAGTAGAGGAAGGCTTCTCAACTAGTACCACCAGTGGTACTTCGGCCAACTGCTGGTGGTACTCGGACTGCCGGGCCACCAGAACCCTGCTCTGATGCGGCACTTTTGGCAGAGCATTTTTGCTTCCGAGAGGATCCTGCCTTTGGCCAAGCCCCTTGGGAATGCTGAGAATGGCCCTCCCACTGACCCACCCACCCACCCAGAGCCTCCTACCTGCATTTTCTGTCCTCCAAAAACCCGGAAGTAACTGGTGATGATGTCATTGCCAGTCACTTCCAGTGGTACACAGCAGGAGAGTGGCGCTGGAGGTGGTACTTGGCCAGGAAAGGGTTGAGAAACCCTGCAGTAGAGAGCTCGATGAAGGGCTGCCATTTTTGGCAGCAGCCTCTTGTCTTCAATAACGTTTTCCCTCTTATAAGCCTAACAGCGCAATCCTGTGTAACGTTGTACCGGTGTAACAGTAGATGCACCGGTGTAAGTGCACTTATGCCGGTGTAACTGCATTTACACCGGTGCATCTGCTGTTACACTGGTGCAACGTTACACAGGAATGCACTGAAAAACAATTACACTAATACCGGTAATAGCAATAATAAGAATATACATAGATATGTCACCATAGTCACCAAATTCTACATTAGTTTTTTTAAAAAAACAAAAAACTTTAAAACAAGAAAAGGCCCACCAGTAAATCCTAGGAGGAAATGCATATGCTATGATTTACAAGATGCAATGCTCAAAAAGCATACAACAGGGAGATGAGGAAACAAGCTGTTAAGGCTAAAATCCCAAACAGACTTGGGCCTTGCTTCTGAGTAAATATAATTAGGATTGGTTACATTGATATGTTTGGAGAAGAAGGCAGAGGTTTGCTTTGTTTTTGTGTTTTTGCTTTTTTGCTTTTCCTATGGAAATTAGAAAATGATGCTCTTTCACTGGAAGGTGTTTCTCTGAGTTCCTATAAAATGCAGCCTCCTGTGAAGAGAGGACTTGAGCCAGCCTGCTTGTAATGAGTTTTCAGCCGGGTTTATGGACTGCAGAGAATTGCACCAGATTATATCAGGCATGCCAAGTGCAGCAGAATTTTGTACAAGGCAGACATGTTTTTTTGCAGCAGCAGGCGTTTATACATGGACAAACATGGCTCAGAAAAAGGAGGAAGAAACAGGAAATAAAATCCTACAAACACAAATCTCAGCACTGACCAAGGTCATCACAGCTTGCAGTTCTTCAAGGCCCAAAACTATCCTCAAGATACGCCATTGTATCTCCACATACACCAATGCAATGACAGCCCTGCCAATGTAGAAGCGGAGTCTGCCCACTGACAGATATGCCATGGCTGCTGACAAAATGCTAGAAAAATCCTGCGTTGATGTCGCTTACTCATCACTTGGACACCAGTGGAACGCTGCTAGAGGAGAGGCCAAAACAGAAAGGAGATTGGGTGTGACATGGGAGGGATGTAGGAGGGAGGACGGATGTGAGAGTGAGGGACGAGGAGGAGCTGATGTACACAATATCCTAACTCCACTTCAGATAACAGACAGACCCCGAACAACCAAAAATGCACCAGGCTGCAGGAGGGGGTGGATTCAGCAATGGCACACACCAGATCCTATCCTCTTTTTTGCACACACACACAAAAAGTATACAGTATACAGTTCTAATTTATGACAAATGTTTCTGTTGTAAACAGTGTAACATAAAAAGTAATTTAAATTTTCCAAAGTTATTTGTACCATCAAAACATTTTTAGACAAAATTGCCCCCAGGCGCAGTCTACGCATGAGGGGTGCAGCGGGATTGCACCAACTAGCCACTTCCCCAGTGCTGATGCGCCCTCTAGCCATGCCCCCCCCCAGGTGTCTGCATAGGATGCAGGGAAGGTTCCCCCACATGGAATCTTGACTTTGGATGTCCAAGCATCCCAATAAGTGACTTGTGACCCAGTTCCATTTTATGCATCATATTAGTATCCTGCTCTTTCTGCAAGGAGTTCAGGGAGGAACACATGAGGTTTTGCATTTCATCCTCAGAAACAGGGCCGCCAATATGATTGTCATTCCCTGTTTGTATTCAAGGCCTCTGTATGTGTCCTCTGTAATATGCCTCCAAGTTCCCCACCATCAGAATATGTTCACTCGCATTTCCCCAATGTGGTCCTGCTCACAAGAACCCTGTGGGGTATATTAGGCTGAGACAGTGACAGGCTATCTTCTGACACCTTCATGGCTGAGTGGGAAATTGAACCCACTCCAAGTCTGGCACCTTATATCCAGACTGGCTCTCTTGCTGGCTCTTTTGATATGATGAGATTGAGTTGGTCCAATGAAGTTCTGTGATTCTTTCATCTGTATTTTTTCCTTAACCCTAAGCAACCTAGAGAGGCTGCATCTGAATGCAGAATCTCTTTCTCCAGGTGTTCAGAGTAAGTTAAATATTTAAATTTTCAGCATATAAAATATACTATTTTTATCCAGAAGTCCCACATATATGATATGTGACTATTAATTCTGAGACTATTCTAATACAAGAGACTTAACCGGAAACGCTAGGCATACAATAACTCTACTTAACACGAAAACAAATCTGAACTCATTTCAACCATCAAGGCAACCGAAGAAAAAAAGAACTGCTTATACAGTACTGTACTTCACAGTAACAAAATCGAAAAGGGGGGAAAAAATCGCATGTAAATTACACTCACAGCCCAATCCTGTCTAGTAGGATGCAGCAGCACAAATAAGGCATCCGCCACATCCTGTGCATGGTGGGGCCTGCCCTGGCGCAGCTGGAGGCCTCCTTGAGGTAAACAGATATTTGACCCCTTACCCTGAGTAGAGCCTCAGCCACCCCAATGGGTCTACTCAAATGTGCGCTTCAAAATTTGCTGGCACACATTCAAGAGTCCCATGTAATGCTGGTCAGGCCAGGGAAGGCCGCCGCCGATCCCCTTCCTGGGCCCAGCAGACCAATCCCACCCCCCGGAACACCCCGTTCCACCCTCCCCACGCCCCTCCGCTGCCTGGCATGGAACTCACCTTCCCCGGCGGGCGCAGCTTCGGATCTGCGGTGAGTAGAGTGGCACCGGCCTCGGCACCAGCGCTGCCTATTTGCCAGGTGCCACAAACGTGCTTTATGGCACATTTGCGACACCCTAGTCCAGCAGAGCGGTTGCTCTGCCGGTACAAAGGTAGACAGGATTGCGCCGTCAGATTCACATCCTGGCTTTCCCCCATCATGTTTTATTGAACTGACTTGATGGAACATGGCTGACCTGTGGATCACAGTAGACTGAACCAAGGTTCAAATGATTTATTTAGGAGTAGCTGCATGCACAGGCGTCACTACAGGGGGGGCGGAGCTCTAAGTTCCTCCGTGATCCGAGCCTCCATTACATGGAGGAATGAAGCGCCCCGCCCCCATGTCTTCCGAACCAGTCAAAGCGGTGAAAACAACGCGCAGGGAGTCTCCTGTGCGTTGTTTTCACTGCTTTGACTGGTTCGGAAGGCGCGGGGGCGGGGCGCTTCGTTCCTCCGTGTAACGGAGGCTCGGATCACAGAGGAACTTAGAGCTCCGCCCCCCCTGCAGTGACGCCAGTGGCTGCATGACCACCTTCTTCAAAGTGGTTAGGTCCTCCCTCTCTCTTAAAGAGGCATTCTTCTCCTCTTGACCTCAGTCAATCAACCTTCTTGTACAAGAGGTTTAAAGCCAAAAAGGGCAAGGATCAAGGAAATGGGTAGAAGGCTGCATGCACTACCCCAAGTATCTTGTCCACATGCTGACACTGTGGTAATTTAAATTCATCCAAACCACCATGATAAGGCGGGCTCTGCTCATCCAGGAGCTGAACTGTCAAAACAGCAGAGTCAACCTGAGATGAATGTACAGTAAGTATAGCCTCGAAGTGCTTTGCAAGTAAGTCGCCACAGACTCCTGAGATCACCCTGGAGTCCCCTTGAAAAAGGCATCAAACCACTCCAAATAACTCTGTTGGAGCCGCCAGCCAAAGAGCCGCCAGCCAAAGAAAGGCAATTACATTTCATGTCCCATTGAAGCAGAACAAAATGGAAGCGCTTCTTCTCCTACCATTCCCTCTCTGTGTGGATACAGGCTCAATCCAAGCCAAAGTGGCCCTCAAATCTGCCCCCACCCATTGGCCCATCACTGCTGCCACCTCCTCCTCTGCAACTTCTTCAAAACTGGTTAGGAGGAGGGTGGTTCTGCTCCCAGGAACCTCCCCATCCAGCTAGTTTAGAAGAAGTGGCGAATGAGGGGCCGAGGTGGAGGGAGGCAGTGGTGCTGATGGTGATGGCACTAAGGATAGGCCCCCCACAGCTCGCCCACCCACCTTCCTTTCCTATGTTTTCTTTCTCCTTGCTCTAGTGCTCTGTATTTTTAAATACAGCAGAAGAATGAGGCCAGAACAAGGAAGATGGAAGCAACACTGTCCCACTTCCAAAAAAAAAAAAAAGGATTTCCCCCCCCCCCTTTTGGAAGGAGGAACAAAGAAGACTGATGTTTGCAGGAGGAAGCAAGGCTGTTCTTCTCCTGGCTTCCTTGTTCTGGTCCCACCCTGATGCTCTATTTCAAAACACAGAGCCACAGAGCAAGGAGAAAGAGATACAGGAGCAAATGGAGGCAAGGTGAGGCAGCTGTGGAGGTTGATCAGAGCAGCAGGGTGATGCTTGCACCCATCCACCACTCAAAACAGCCACTTCATCTCACCTCATGGATGGGCCAGCCCCTGAGGGGACAGGGGTTCCAGCTGACATCAATGGCCTGCAGTCACCATAGTCATTACTTTCTGTACAGACAATGACTCCCTGTAGGGGCAAAAATACCCTCAATCTCAATTAAGCCCAACCCGAATATAATTAAATCTGCTGAGAAATTGCAGTCCCACAATTTTGCACTGGAGGTTTTTCTTATTGGCTTTTTGTGAAAGTACGGTGACTTTCAGATCAGCAACAAAGCATCTTGGGAGACAGGCAGTCCATTCCTATAGAACCCCCCACCCTCACCCCCGGCAATGCAGCTGTGCCTCCAGAGCGTGCTCTGCATCCTGTGGGGGGGGGAATCCCAGAGGTCTCCTCCGGGTAATGGAACATTTGTTCCCTTGCCTGGGGGTAAGCACTCACTGCCCCTCTGGGTCTACTCGGACCTGTACCACCAGCGATTTATCTGTTGCAAGTCCAAGGGGACTCAGGATCAAGGCTGGGAAGCGGGATAGGATATCCGCGCTGCTGCTGCCACCGATACCATCCACTTCCTGGCTTCGATCCGCCCTCCTCCTTGCCCTGGTCTCCACCCTGTTCTGCCCCCTTCCTGCTCTGTTCTACCCACCCTCTAACTCCCTCCCACCCCCCACCCCCATACTGATATACTTTGTGAGTCACTGTGGGCCACTGTGTGATACAGGAAGCTGGACTAGATGGGCTTTTGGCCTGATCCAGCAGGGCTCTTCTTATGTTCTTATGTTCTTATGTACTTGTGCCAGGGGTCATTGATGGGCTGCTAGTGCATGGCTGCTTGCTGATTGTGCTAGCAGCCCGGCTGTGCAAAATGGTGTGCTGCTTTTTGTGACAGCTGTAAAGAAACGTGCACTGCCAGAACACTAGTTCTGGCAGTGCAAGACCCCCATAGGTTTGGAGCCTGAATGTTCTCCCACTGGTTGCTTAGTGTTGCTGTTTTGGATGCCAGAGCTGTGCCCATTTATTCTTTCACATAGAAACCATCCTGTTTGCCTCATGTAGACAGCAGCATTGCTGGTAGACGATGGCATATATAACACTGAAATAGAGGCAGGGGAATGAATCCTGATGGTATGGCTGATGTTATTAGGCCCTGTCTATCTGCTAACTGAGGATGACATCATGAATCTGAGAGAGTGGCTTCCAGTCCATAAAGGCTTATGCCACGATAACATTTTGAGTCTTAAGGTGTCACAGAGTTATCTTGTGGATGTACTGAAAGAGCCCCCATTCCTCTTGGACTGACCTGCCCTTGTCTAGTCAAAAGTCCATGTTTTGTCTCCATTATATCTCCGTGTCATAATGGGTAAACATCCATTCTAGCACACTGCTAAGTACACAAATAATATATGATAATAAGAGTGTCGTTGTAGGAAAATTGTTGGAAACAGCCCCGGGACGAAAGCCCAGTCCTGTTAAAAAAAACATGTGTTGAGCACCATCTATTATTTACAGCTCGTTCTGCCTTTTCCACTTGGGAGTCTTGCAGAATGCTCTCCTGGATCAATAACACTTTGTACAAATAAAGATAGTTCAACAGCCACCTTCCTCCTGTATTTAATTAGAGTCCTCAGTAAACCTCAGAGCCGCCATACCTACGTGGTCATCTATGCTTTGCCATTTTGTAGATATGTGAAAGGTTTCGTTTAATGCAGCAAGATACTAAGCTCCTGTGGTGCACCATGCAGAGGAGAGGGCAGGGCACATGAGAGGGGGGGTAAAGGGGGTAAGTTGTACCTGGGCCCAGGGTCAAAAAGGGGGCGCAGGAGCCAAAGGAGGGGCCCCAGAAATGTTGTATGATCTCAGTTGGCCTCATTGAGAGTGAAAAATGGTGGCCAGGCCAGGTCTACCGGGCCAGGTAGACTTGGGCACTGCATCAGGAAGCCTGGTAGATCTGGACTCTGGAGGCTTTTCTGGCTATTGTTCCTCTCCCCCTACCCTGTTTTGCCCCCTCCCCCTTTGAGAAGTGGCCCAAAAGAAACTTTGTACCCCCTGATAAAATGCCTCTCAGAGGCCCTGGGAGAGGGAGAGAGACACAGAAGTCCATAACCCTGCTAGAAGAGAGAGAGAGAGAGAGAGAGAGAGAGAGAGAGAGAGAGAGAGAGAGAGAGAGAGAGAGAGAGAGAGGAACCAGGTCTCCCTGCCACCATTCTACTGCATCTTACCTCCAGCACCACTGACGTCTTGGCTCTTCAGCAAGCCAGGCCACGCTACTATCTTACAGACGGGGCAATATCAGGCTCGATGAAGTCAGCTGCCCAAGACTGCTGGTGCCTGGGCCGCATAATACCCACATCTTGTCGAAGCAGCTATGCAGACTCCTTCACCATGCCTTGCCTCTGACCTGCTGTCAGACTGATTCCCTTGGCACTCAACTGCAGCCAGGCCAGGCCAGCCTAACTGTGCCTTCTGCCACTGGGCCACAGCCAATATTCGACCCCTGACTATGTTTTCTGCCTCTGGCCCTTTGCTCTGTGTTTATTCCACTGCAGTCCATCTTGAGCATAGTCAAGGTGTGCAAAGTACGGAGCAATCTACAATCCAGTGAAAATAAGTAATGATTACAACTTGGCTCAGAGGCTTGTCAAACCTCATGAGACCGCCTACATGATTAAGATTATGGGCTGCTCCTCAGTAGAAGAGAATATGCTTTACATGCAGAAAGATCCCAGGTTCAATCCCTGGCATCTACCGTTAGGGATAGGAAATACCCCAGCCCAGTCTGAAACCCTAACTGGTGGGTCACAACCCACCAGGAGAACCAGATGCTTCCCCTGACCGCCTTAAGGCGCGGGGAAAGCATGGCAGCAGCGGCGATCCCGGGTATCACTGCTGCCAGGGGAAAAATGTCCCAAAAAAGGGGGTTTCATACTTACCGAGGCCTCCAGGGCCCAGTTCTGATGAAAAATTACCATGACATTACAATATTGTATTGTCTGCCTCATGGGCATCTTGGTTGGATTAGGGGTCATGGGAGACCTATGCAGGTAGTCACTGAGGGGGATATGAATAAGGGGAGGAAATCAAGATTTAAGCACACATGCAGGCCTTTGTGCAAACAGGAGCTTAACTATTTTGCATTAGTGCGTCGGACCAGTGGACATGATACCAACCCCATGTTCCATTCATTCATCTGACATGACCATCTGCGCATAGATTCTGTGACTGCTTCAGTGAATAAATTCACTGAAGTCCTCCGGTGGTTTCCATTTGTATTGGATCAAATGCTGTTCAAAGAAGGGAAGTATGATGCACACATTTACAAATAGTACAGTAATCAAAAGTCAAAGCTGCCAAACACACATACACATACCACTTTATTCAGACAACCACACAAAGGCAGAATGAATATCTCTTCCTTGGTCATTTAGAAATAAAAATAAAAGGGACTATGAAATCCTTTCCCTGAAGAAGCAAAGTTTTCCTTCAACAAAGAAAAATAAGTGATTGTGGAATTCTACAGGTTTGATTTTTAGAATTTTTTAAACCATAAAACAGGGGTTCTCAACCCCTTCCTGACCGAGTACCACCTCCGGCGCCACTCTCCTGCTGTGTACTCCTGGAAGTGAATGGTGATGACATCATCGCCAGTTATGGCCGTGTTTTCAGGCTTTTGGAGGCCAGAAAAATGTAGGTAGGAGACTCTGGGTGGGTCGGAGGGCCCTTCTCAGCGTTCCTGAGAGGCTCGGCCAAAGGCAGGAGCCTCTCGGGGGTGAAAATGCACCACCGAAAGCACCACGTCGGAGCAGGGTTCCAGTATTCTGGTGGTCTGAGTTCCACCAGCAGTCGGCTGAAGTACCACTGGTGGTACTAGTACCACTGGTTGAGAATCCCTACTGTAAAACATATATGCAGGATTGGTGGGGGGAAATGCTTCTTTTTAATTCTATGTGGAGAATCAACTATGCATAGCTCTAGCATATGCTTGTCTTTCAGAGAATTAGAGTGAACAGCTAAGAAAATCCCAGTTCGGCATTAAATCATTCCATGTTAATAATCACCATTTGCATTCCCATGATGAGGAAGGCAGAAATGAAATTAACAAGAAAATGCTTCTGAAATGCATTTAATGACTTCAGAATGGCAAAAAGTGTTTCATCTGCTGAATGTGCTTAGGGCTGCCAGCTTCTCATACAAAACTACTGCCTACCACTTATCTACCTGGGGCAAAGCCAAAGGGATGCAACTGGCATTGTCCAAGGCAGAATCTAGTAGGGAGGGGTAGAGCCTGGTGGAATCTTGCTTAGAATGGTCAAATCTTCGGAGACCCAGATGGCGGGTCAAGGACCACTGTGGTCTTGTTCAGCTACTGCGATTTCAACGGGGCTTGCACAGAGAAATCCCCCACTAACTTGTTCCAAATACCTTTGAAGGTCATGTAAGATATCTCTGATGCAATTCAATTGGACAAGGTAGTGCCCTTTACAGATCCAGGCCAATCACAAATTCCTTACTGTGATACATTTTGTGTATACAGTACTGTACTGTATATGCAAAGCTTTCATAGGATTGTGGGGCAGCAAGACTTTCAGCTATTGTCTTGGGCATCTATGGCCAGAGGCGTAACAAGGGTGGAGCGAAGGCAAGTAGTTCTGCAAGACTCCGTTACACTGGAGTCAGCGGTCCCTCCCCCTTGCTGTTGGAGCCATTCTGGCAGCAAAGGCAACACTCAGGACACTCCCCTGTTGCTGCTGGAATGGCTCCAACAGCAAGGGGGAGGGGCCGCTGACTCCAGTGTAACGGAGTCTTGCAGAACTACTTGCCTTCGCTCCACCCTTGTTTCACCACTGCCTATGGCAGTTTCCCGTGGCCTCTGAGAGAAGGAAGGGAATTGGCAAGCACCTCTTCATCCTTTACCTCCTCTCTGCATCTCTTCTCAGTCTAGGGCAGAGCTGCAGAACTTTCCTCCACAGTCTCTCCCTTCCTCTGCCTTTTATCAGAGATTCTCAGGCCATGCTCACATCCTGTTTTGCTGACACCTGAGTAGTTCTCCTTTTCCTTGCTCACAAGTAGCTATACCTGCCACCTCACCTTTGCCATAATAACCCTTGATTGCCAGTGACACAGCCATAAACCCCTTACATGCCCTTCTCTCAGCTACCCTGCTAGGTGGAACCATGAAACCCTCCTCCTTCACATTAACACAGGTAAGGAGAGCAGGTGTATAGAGGAAAATTGCTACAGAAATACATGAAAGCAATTAAGTCCCTCAAATGTAGGCTTACCATATCGCCGACCGGGACGCTCCGTTTTGCCCTTAAGGGGCGGGGTGGGGGGAAGGGAGCCAGAGCGTGCTCTGGCTCCCTTCCCCCCGCCCCGCCCCTTAAGGGCAAAATGGAGCGTCCCGGTCGGCGATATGGTAAGCCTACTCAAATGCAGCTCTAGGTTTTATCCTCCCCAGTAAGCCACACTTAAGAATTCTTGATGTAAAGTGTATTCAGTGTATTAGTCAGCAAACAGCTGACTTTTGGAACAGGCAGCTCTCTCTCTCTCTCTCTCTCTCTCTCTCTCTCTCTCTCTCTCTCTCTCTCTCTCTCTCTCTCTCTCTCTGTGAGCATTCTCAAAAAAGGGGCAACGGAAGGACTGAGCTCAAACTGATTTTACTATTCTCTAGCCAAATTTCATATACCCAACTGCAGTGGCGTACTTACGCCTGGTGGGAGGGGGGTGGCAGCACAAAATGACACACACCCCTGTGACATCACACCCGGAAGTGACATCACTGGCCATACCCCCCAAAAGGTGCCCAGCAGTGCAAAAATGTACTTGGGGGGGGCGCATCATTTCACGCCACTACCCACCTGCAGGAGTGACCGAGTGCCACGGTTTTCTCTCTTTTCCTTCGATTTGCTGCCGATGCGGCCATTTTGTCACACACACACCCCGCTTGTCACCCAGGGCGGTCCACCCCCTGCCCCCCCTAGCTACGCCTCTGCCCAACTGGGCAGCCATATTATCCTATCATATATCTTTGCCGAAGGCAGTGTTTTGAAGCCACTCTGCTGACTTATCCCTCCACTGACGTACAAGAGTGGCCTTAAACCATTTCTGCCCATGCAACAGGAGTTAAACGTGTACACCTGTGGGCTCGGAGGAAATGCGTTTAATAGCCAAGACAAACTGAATAGTCTTAACTGCATCTGAGGAGAGCAACAGATAATAAAAGCAAAAACATTGAGCACAGTCCTATATTTCAGAAATCCGCTGCTGAAGGATGGGAGAGAAAGTGTAGATGCTTGGAACATTCAAGCAATGGCCTACATTTTCTGAAAAGGGCAGCCCACCAGTTATATATTAAAAGCCTAACCGTAAGATTAGAATTCTTCCTTCCCCATGCAAAAAAAGCAATTGCAAACTGCTGCCTTTTATCTCACAGTATTTCAGCAGTGAAGCCAAGATAGTTTGCCAGGGCTTGTTGTTCCCCTTAGGTAATTATCTTGCCCTGACTGCCCTGTTCATCCAGCAGTGATGAATTATAACACTAGACATTCATTAAACTTTGCGCCTTGATCCTTTGCCCCTGCAGTGCCACTGACAATCTCGCTGCTGCCTGCTGGATACTGGGCCACTAATGCTGCTGAAATACCCCAGAGCTTCTCTGTTTGCTTTTTTACACATAACAAAGTCAGTCCATTTAAAACAGCCATTTGCAAACAGGCAAGACAGTTTTAATACCATGAGGATATGGGTTTTCAGAGGCTACTGGATTTCAGCCTAGAAGTCACACCTCGGCAAGGGGCAGATAATAACCAACAGGCATGCAGCTCCCCACCACCAGCAGGAGAAAATGGCCCCTTCTGTTCTAGAAAACTCTAGAAAGAAAGGACTCCAGAAGAAACGTGCCTCCTCTGCCATCCTCGAGAAAAATATTCCTATCTTCCCTTGGCAAATGAGAGGTAAGAGTGATCTGCCAGAGATCTCAGTCAGATAGGTATTTTTTTTTCCATTTTCCCTTGCACTTTCTCTGTGTTGTGGCTCTGGTAGCCTTGTTGTTCATACCCTAGGCCTTCAATGGAACTTGGCCTCTATTCTTGCCTATTGTCGCTCTGGGGATTTGTTTTATTTATTTACGTGCTTTATTTCTTTGTGTTATTTAATGCATTCATTCATTTTGGGAGCATATATCACCTTTCCACTTCAAAACAAAGTGCTTAAGGGAGCTAACATTTAAAAAAAAAGTGTAACGTTATTTCTGTTCTAGGAACACCAGGTGGAGAAGGGGAAGTACCGGGTGGCAACCAGAGAGCCTATTCGCTGGTCTGACTCCCACATCCCAATCTTCCCCGTCTACTGATCCATAACTGCCTTCTGTCCACATCTCTGCACTCTACTTTGAACATGGCTGCATCACAGAACTGAACTGGCCTGCTACTTGTTCCCTCTCCCCAGAGAATCAAAGGAACTGTAAATGCAAATGGGCAGCATGCAGGGCCACTCCCATGCCAAATGCTGTCCCCCCCCCCTTGTGCCAACCTCTGCTCCTCCCACTATCCAATGTTCTAGCTCAGCACTCCCCTCCCCTCCTTTCCACAATACCTCTTCCTCTCTGTCCCCCTCTTCCTTTTCCAATCCAAGGAGTGGAAGGAGGAGGAGCAGTGGAGGCAAGTAGATGGAAAGAGATGGGTGCCCCCCCTCCTACTAATCTGCTGCCTGAGGCGACTGTTTCTCTTGGCCTACTATGTGGGCCAGCCCTGGCAGCAAGGGATCTCTAACAGAACATTCTCAGTGTTGGAAGAGGAGAAAGGTGCAACAACCATGAACAAGCATCCTGCACCCAAAGGGGGCAATATTGGTAGTCTCAGGGTGACTTCCATCTCTCTCTCTCTCTCTCTCTCTCTCTCTCTCTCTCTCTCTCTCTCTCTCTGCTCAGCTAAACAGGCAGGCTCTCTGTCTCTCTCCCATCCAATTATGCAGTTCCTTCAGTGACTTTTTTTTTTCTTTATAGCCCCAAGTCTGGCAGAGATAGAGATCTTTTTAACAGAGGTCTCCCAACGCATGTGGCACATTCTAGCTGCACCAATACTCAGTACTGTCACCAAACTACAATTCCCAGAATCCTTTGTGGGACAGCATGAGAGTTTAACAAATCTATAAAGCAGTTATAAGTTTGTGGTAGAAATGTAAATTTGTGGTACAAACTCATCTTGACCTTGGCCTCCCCTTGATCATTGTAGTGCTGCAGAGCAGCAAAAAGACTGTGTAGTCCATGACTTCCCTAACCCTCAGCATTATATCCCAGGTTTTCCCCCATAGGTGCTGCAGTATTATATCCCAGGCATTCCCGCACTGGTGCTATGGTACTACAATGATCTTGAAAACCTCCAAGGAGATACCACAGCCAACTCAGCAACTTATTCTATTGTTGGACTGCAGTTGAGGGTAGCAAGATGTCCTAAGATGTCCTAATATTTAACCTAAATTCAGCTTGAGCTTCCTGTTCAAGCACAGCATAGCTCCTGGAGGGCTTTCCAGATAGCTCACTTTCTAATTACCCAGCTTGTGAAGGCTTTCTAAAAATCTGAGCACAGGTGACCCGCTGGAAGCTATTGGGGTGTGCTCAGCACCTTTTGAAAAATTGACCTTGGTTTTGATTGCTGATCATGTGAAACCCTGGTCCACATCCCTGCAGGGGTGGAATAGGGGAGGGGGGAAAGAAACAGTGAAGTGTCATTGTTGGTGCTCTTTCTCGCACAACACAAATGCTGTGATTATCATCACATCCCTAGAACATTCAAGACATCCAAGGAGCTACAGAGTGTTTTCAAGTGCTACATATATCTAATTAAAACAGAACAGGCATTTTACCCGGTCTAGCATTACTGACTTCCCTTAAGGTGCTCTGAAATTCTTATGCAATAAATGAGTGGATAATCTAGGCCTGCTTTTAAGACATAAACTCCAGAATTGTATAGGCTGTGAGAAAACGATTTTTATAAATCGTGATAAAAGTACTGTATTTTAATTCCAATGGAATATTTTTTGCAAAATATATTAGTCCTTAGGGCCAAACTAGATGAGATGTCAAGATGTCCATAAGGAGATTGCTTCAATTTTTTTTTTTAAGTGAGCAGGTGAGGGGGAGAATCAGATTGGAGTATGGGGAAGAGGGTTTAACCCTTTCCTCTGAACAAGTTTCCTAATCTAAATTAAACATGCATATCTACGCATACATGTACACACGCGCGCACACACACACACACACACACACACACACACACACACACACACACACACACACACACAATTGTTATTTAACTTAGAGGGGGGGAATTACACAAATTCAAAAATTAACTACTTACAACCCAATCCTATCCTTCTCCCCCCCCCCCCCCGGGATCAGGAGGCTTCGGAGGCAGAAGGGAATTTAAATCCCCTTACCACTCCGTAAGCCTACCACCCTGCAATGGATCGGCTTGGAACTGCGCTACCGATTTCGCCTGCCATTGAGATGACTACTAGCGATTCCACTAGCGCAGGTCTGAGGAGAGAAAGTGGGCAGGGAGGCTACAGAAAAGGTGGATTGGATCTGGCAGGTGCCATTGCCACCAGATCCACCCCGCCTGCAGGTTCCCCACCCCCGTTATGCCCTCCCCATCCTCCCCCGCCACATTGCCTTCCTCGGCAGGCGGCTGGGCTCCACTATGCTCCAGCCTTCCCGCCAGCATTCCAGCAGCGCGCTACTAAGCGCACTGCTAAAGCGCCTGCTTTATGGCAGTCAGCACCAGTGAACGTCCATTTCACTGCTGCCCCAGGCCCCCACCCAGTTAGGGGAGTGGGCCGTTCATCTCTTTACCTCACCATTTAATGGCCTCACTGATTTAATCAAACGTTAACTTCCATATAATAGCTCAGATATGTCTAGGCTTCCCCATCACTTTAATAACAGGGACAATTTCTCACACAGTGAGATGCATTGAAGGAGGTCCATTTGCCACTGAGGTGACTGCAGAGACCCTTGTACTTGGTGGGAGTTCTGTGTTTGAGCTGGAGCATTCACATGAGCAGAAAGGATCACACCACTTATGCTTAGGATTTAGACAACTACTGGTAAAAATTGTTTCCATCTGTTAGTGTCAAAAATGTTATTTTAACTTAAAGTCTAGAACCCTAAAAAGAACATAAATGACAAACTTTGTAAGAACCTATTAAAGATACCCAAGTTCTTGTTATTATGCAATACAAATGGATGAATGGGCCTTTGGGAAAATGCCAATTCTTTGATAGCATATTACAAAAATAAAAGTTTATAAAAGCTATGAAGGAAAATAACGGCATGCTGTAAAGTTAATACTCTCTTGTCAGTCACTGGGTGCTCCTGAGCAACTTGGCCTCCCATACAATGATGCGCAAAAGATGTGAATCTGTAATGGGTCACCTGCTCATTGATCTATACAGTTTTATACACTGATCTAAGTTATCAAGATGCCTGATTATAATAGTTCATTCCTTTGTGGTTCGTCCATTGGTAATTTCTCTAATCCAGTACTGTAAGAAATTTCTCTGAATTTGGAGAAAACCATGTGGCAGAATTCCATCTTCATTTAAGATTGAGATTCTAAGTACATTTAATTGAAAGTTAAATTTTACTGAAAACTTTGGGCTGTAGAGCCAAACTAATACAGCAATCCTATACATGTCTACTAAGAGGTAAACTTTATTGAAATCAATGGAACTTACTTTCATGTAAGTGTGCATGGTATTGCAGCCGGAGACAACTGAGATCCATGATTGCATCTCTCATCTCTTTAAATTTTAGCAAATAGCAGCCTCAGGGTCCCCAGATTGGGATCCAGACCATGGCACTAGGAAGCGAATGATTAGCCCTTTTCTTTGCACCATTTTCCTGATAAAAATCCCACTGCAACCTAGTTTAAATTTTCCCTAATGGGGCAAATAATTGCCTGGGGAATTATCAGGAAAGTAGAGGGGTCCCTCTCCCCCAGTGACCCCTTCCCTCAGTGCCAAAATCCAGATCCATTTCAAGGCCCCTTACTGCGGATGGGGAGATGTTGCTGGAGAAAAATCCAGTGGAAACAATTTCATATTCAATATTTAGAATACCGGTATTCAATAGGAAGTGCTTTCACTTCTCTTCCTGATCTCAGGAGGATTTTCTTGCTTTTTCTTACTAGAAGGAGAAAGCCCACCCCAGCAGATAATATTAATGTTAGAACAATGGGACAGAAGAAACAATCAGTCTGAGAATCAGTATATTTATTCACAGTCCTTACAACACTTGGGCTGCAATCCTATGCACATTTGCTTTGGAGTAAGCCCCTTTTGAACACAGTGGGACTTACTTCTGAGTGGCATTGTAGCACTGGCAATTTATTGTTCAGTTCCATCTTCTCAATCACCAGGAATATAGGCTTGATTTTATAGTTCTGTGTTTTCCACAAGCCTGAGAATATGCAATGTATACTTAGGATGCTGTTTGTACTTATCATATGGTGTCACTTCTTCTGCATTTCATTTTCATTTAACTGCTATTGTGCATACTAAAAGCTGATAGTTCAGCTTTCTACTGCACCAATTTTATTTTCAGCAAGGGTGGGTTTGTATCATTTCATCAGAACATAGAACGGAAGATACATTGTTTTGAAGATACACTATTTGGAGACAATTCATGCTAGCTGATTAAAACTGTCAATTTTCGTTCCTTTTATTCATTCATTCATTTATTCAGACTATTTGGTTTGATACTTAATCAGGAATGCACATAGCTTCTCTAGCAAGTTGCTAAAGAACCCCATTCAAGTCCATGTGGCAGAGTTTAAGTTTTATTTTATTTATTTTCCAAGTTCACATGTAAGACCTTTATGTATATAATTTATGTATATACTGCAATATACCTTTATGTACGGTATATAAATACTCAAAGCTTTATGCCTTTCATAAACTCAGGGCAGCATTAATAAGCAATAAAGTGTAACTCTTTATTAACCAGAATACTGCAAAAAATATCTGATACTGCCCAGCAAAACACCCAATGCTGTATTCCTGTGTTCAGTTCCTAAAGTCATAAAATGGAAATATTATACAGGCTCATTTGCAAACAGATTCATGTAAGTTAAAATTAAAGTCACAGATTTATCACTACAGGAGAGTACAGTTGATTAATAGCCAGAGTATACAGTAGGTACTAAACTGGTTTCAGTTGCACTTCAGGCTGATTGCAAACTGAAATATTGAAATATGTCACTAGACTTCCAGAGGACGAGAAGAAGTAGGAAAGGTGGTGCGGAAAGAAGAGGCGACATCAAATTATAAGTGAAAACAAAATCTTAAGTATTCTTCACGTGTTCTCAGGCGTCTGGAAAACACAGAACTATAAAACCAAGCCTATCTTCCTTGTGATTCACTTCCTGGTGACTGAGATGCACTGAGAATATTATACTGATTGTCAGACTGATTGTTTCTTCTGTACTACTGCTCTAACATGAATATTTTGTGTCACTGTATAATCTGCTAGGGTGGATTTTATCCTACTATTAGAAAGAGAACCTGCTCTTAAGCTCAGGAAGAGAAGACCATACCAGAAATGCAATATCTAGCATATGTATCCAATAAAAGACACAGGTTTTGCCCAGCAGAATAATGAATGACATAGCTTATATAGTAATTCCTTCCACACACTCTAGTTTCCTGCCATTCGTGAAGATACAACAACTTTTTAAGGCAAATGCTTACATTCAGAAGAACGCATCCAGCACATGTAAACTGCTCAATCCTCACCTCATTTGGAGTAATGGGCTCGCTTTTAAGTATGATCAGATTTTGTGAGCTCTGTCCACTCTGTCCAGTGAGATGTCTCTCAGCCATCATAGCCTGGGGGGTGATTCCTGTAGGGGCCCCGGTATTGTAAAACATGAAAGTGTCACTTCCGGACCCTGCAGTCAGGCAGGCTTTATAGCAGTAAGTCTTGGAGAGGGACCCATTGCCCCGCACTTCAATGAAATGGGGCTGAACTTTTAAACCATGTGACATTCTGGCATCCAGATTGTTGTTGGCCTGCTGCTTGTACATTTCAACAGGGCATCTTTCTCTGCGGGTCCCACAGAAACCCCCACAGCAGGAGGAGTCGCAAGGCGCACTGTACCTGTAGCACTTGATCACGGTGAGGACAACGATTGTCAACAGAAAGATAAATGAGACAGAGCTCAGAGCAATGATGAGATAAAGGGTGATCTCCGAGTAGTTTCTGGAACTTTTAATGTGCCTCCGAGTGTCCGGGACGATTTTGGAAACCCTGTCCACCACCTCAATAATGATAGACACAGAGGAAGACAGGGCTGGCTCTCCGTTGTCTCTCACCACAACTGTAAGGTTGAAAGTGGTCCCACTGTCCTCCCCCAGTTTGCGAGTAGTCCTAATTTCCCCACTGTGAACCTCCACTCTAAAGATGTCTGGAGCTGAGGCCTGGGCCAGGTGGAAGAAGAGCCAGGCATTCTGCCCAGAGTCTGCATCGATGGCTATGACTTTGGTGACCAGGTATCCAGCACTGGCTGAGCGAGGGATCATCTCCATTGCTGCTGAGGCATTAACTGGGGTAGGGTACAGGATCTGTGGTGCATGGTCGTTCTGATCCACCACGTAGATGTGCACAGTGACTGTGCTACTGAGCACTGGTACCCCCGAGTCCTGGGCCTGCACCACAACCTGGAACTCCCTCAGTTTTTCATAGTCAAAGGAAACGACAGCATAGATGTCGCCAGTGTCAGATTTAATGGAGACATAGGAGGTGACCGGTAGTCCTTGAATGGCTCCATTCAGGAGAGAGTAAGAAACATGGGCATTTTCATCAGCATCAATGTCAATGGCCTTAGCAGTGCAGAGGGAAACCCCTGGGGCGTTGTTTTCAGGGATGTAAACAAAGTATGTGGGCTCTTCAAACCGTGGTGGGTTGTCATTGATATCAGAGATGTCCACCTGGATGACTTTGTGGGAAGATAGAGGAGGGGTCCCGGAATCCGTGGCTGTGACCGTGATATTGTAGGTGGAAGCCCTTTCACGGTCGAGGGGCCCCTGAGTGACCATAGTGTAAGAGTTTTTGAAGGAATTGAGCTTGAAAGGGAGGTTTGCAGGAATGCTCAGGTTGACTTGCCTGTTCTGGCCAGAGTCCTGGTCAGTGACACTCATTAAGGCCACCACCGTTTCAGGGTGGGCATCCTCAGAGACTGGGCTGTACAGAGAAGTCAGCACCACCTCAGGGGCATTATCATTGGCATCCACAATGCTGACTAGCACCTTGCAGTGTCCAGCCATAGGGACGGAGCCCCTGTCAGTGGCTTGCACATAGATCTCATAGGAGGAGGCTTCCTCGTAGTCCAAGGTGCCATTGATCCTCACCTCTCCTGACACGGGATCTACGCTGAAGAGCTGGCGCACTTTCTGCGGGGTGTAACTGCTAAAGGAATAGAGCAAGTCTCCATTGGAGCCCTCGTCTGGATCCGAGGCATTCAGTTTTACCACCAGCGTGCCTGGGGCCGAGTTTTCCAGCAGGGTCGCCTTATAGGTGCCACGGTCAAACTCTGGGGGGTTGTCGTTCGTGTCCAATACAAGCACGGAGATTTGAGCGGTGGCAGACTTGGCAGGGTTGCCCCCGTCGACAGCAGTGAGCACCAGCCGCTGGAGGGCGCTCTGCTCGCGGTCCAAGGGCTGTAGCAGCACCAGCTCCAGGAGTTTGCTGCCGCGCTCGAAGCCCCGGAGATCCAGGGCGAAGTGCTCGTTGGGACTGAGCCGGTAGTTCTGCACCGAGTTGGAGCCCACGTCCGGATCCTGCGCGCCCTCGATGGGGAAGCGGGCGCCCAGCACGGCTGACTCGCTAATCTTCAGCCGGTACTCCTGCCGGGGGAAGCGGGGCGCGTTGTCGTTGATGTCCAGCACCTCCACCTCCACCTGGTGCACTTCGACGGGCTGCTCGATCACCAGCTCCAGGCTGAGGAAGCAGAAAGGGCTGAGTTCGCACAGCGCCTCCCGGTCCATGCGCTCCTTCACCAGCAGCAGCCCGCGGCCCAGATCCAACGCCATGTACTGCTTGCCGCTGCCTGAAGTCAGCCGGGCAGCCCTCGACTCCAGGCGCTGCGGTTCCAGAGTCAGGTCGTTGGCCACGTTGCCCACCACGGCGCCCCGCTGCAGCTCCTCCGCCACCGCATAGCGGAGCTGCCCGCCGACGGGCCCCAGGCGCAGCAGCAGCGGCAGCAGCAGGAGGCCAAGCGTCTCCGCCCCGCGGCAGCACCGGAGCCCAGGCGGTGTCATGGCCGAAGAGAGACTCCGGGAAAAGAGACCCCGAAGCAGCGCCCCCACCGCCGCAGGCACACTCGTCTCAGCCGCCCGGCAGAAGCAGCAGCGACAGGAGGGTCATGCGAGCGGCTATCAGGCGCCGCCGGGAGTGCCCAGCGCCGCCACCGCCGCCGCGCCCCTCCTCCGCGATGGGGCCGCCGCCCAGCCGCGCAGCTACCTCATGCTTCTCCGCCGCCAGCTCTGGCCCCGCGGCTACGAGGGCCTCTCCTTGGGCGACGGCCCGGCTGTTCTCCTTCTCCTCCTCTTCCTTCCCCGGCGGCTGACGCGGCTGCTGCTGCTGCTGGGAGTGCACGCCGGGGAGGGGCGCGTTAAGCTCCAAGCTCGTTCGGTTTCAGCACCTGGACTTGGAACAGCGACTTCGAGGCAGGCAGGCGGCCAAGAAAGGCAGCCCAGACAGAGCGTGGGGGGGGGGGGGGGGACGACGCAGGCAAGTACAGGATCTCGTGGCCTCGCTATGCAGCCCCAGCACCACCACACACATATCCTGTAGATGAGCACACGAAGCTGCCTTGTAGTTTAGTTCTGTGTCTAGTACTCCAGCAAAGACCTTTCCCATTCCTGTTACTTGGGATCCTTTTAATTAGATGCCAGGGACTGAAGCTGGGGTCTTCTGCACAATATTTGGTATCTGAATAGCGCTTTTGCATTTTCAAAGCATGTCACATGCTTTGTTACAATTCCTACAACAACCCTGTTGTTATTATCCCCATTGGCACAGAAGGTGGGGTTGAGGCTGAGAGGGTTTGCCTCAAATCACCAGTGAGTTCATGGCAGAGGTGAGATTCAAACAGAGGATTTGAAACTGAGCATCTGTTTAAACTGAGTTTGTAGCATCTTAGCACCCAGGAATACACTCTTTCCACCAGGCTTGCAACCTTTAAAAAAAAAGAAATAGGAGTCTTCCTGCCTCTAAACACTTGACACTCCTTTCACACTACTACTGTTCTATGCTTCAGTACAACATTTGTACACCAATGTTGATATGAACATTGCTCCATTTTGCAATACACTTCCATCATGAGTTAGAGCATCCCCACACAACGTGCGACACACCAAGACAAAGACCCACCATGCCCCCACCAAGCCAACCAGCTGCTTGCCTGTGACTCCTTAAAGTAGGGAAACAGTGTAAAATATCTGGCTGGCCATAATGCATTGCTGATGGTCTGTGTTTGGCTTAGTGGGTGGCAACTCAGGTAGACAGGTTATAATACTGAAATTAAATCACAAGCTTTATTTTTAAAAAAAAACACCTAATTCATTATAGTGTTTCAGTAATGCTACAGGAAGAAACTGTAAGTGGTGGAGCACTTGCTTCAAATGCAGATGACCCCAAGTTCAAACCCTGGCATCTTCAGGTGGGGCAGGGAAAGACCCCTGTCTGAAACCCTGGAGAGCTATTGGACTGTCAGTGTGGGTGGATCAGTGGTCTGGATTCAGTATAAGGCAGTCTAGGAACTAGCGGTTGCCTCTTCATTACTGCCCCTAGGGCAAGCAATAGTAGCTCCCTGTAGTTGCCAAGATTGTTCTCTCTGTTAAGTTTGGAGCCATTGTGTACAGCGCAATTTCCAGAGTTCCAAATAAAATCTATTTCCCATAATTCCCTACTGATCATATCACAAATATTGTCCCATGGAATTGTGTGTATGGAATGGGGGGAGAAGAACCTATACAGAAAACTTTATTATAAAGAGCAATGCCTTTTCTATAGATAGCATCATGGGAGCTGAATCTAAAATTATATGTGGTTTAAAGACACGAGAAAATCACACAATCCCTAAAAGCAGAATGACAGACAGATGAAGATTACTCCTTAAAACTCTTCATCACTTATGCCACAGAATCAATGCACTAGATCATACATATTTATTTTTGACAATCTATCCACACTATTTTCTCCTTCTCCCTCAAGTCCAGTTTGTAGGCAGTGAGAAGCAGCGTGATGAGAAAACCAGCCTCATTTCATCATATGCCTGGCAGTTAAGTTTGGGTGGACCCCTCAGAAATTTACTGTGGACCCCTAATGTTCCTTTTTTTCATGTGGCCCCCTAGGTATGTCATGACCCCCTGTGGAGCCATGTGGCCCACACTGAGAACCACTGGTCCAGACAAGAGCAAGATAACAGAGGAAAACGAAGGAAATGGGGACAGGCATAAACGGGGGAGAATAAATTTCTATTTCAGCTGCACATGCATATGCTTAGTTATAGCAGGGCAGCGGGTGGCGCAGTGGGTTAAACCGCTGAACTGTCGATCGAAGGGTCGGCAGTTCAAACCCGCGACGGGGTGAGCTCTCGTTGCTTGGCCAGCTCCTGTGATATGATAGCCAACCTAGATGATATCCTGCCAACCTAGCAGTTCCAAAGCATGTTAATGCGAGTAGATAAATAGGTACCGCTTGCGGGAAGGTAAACAGCGTTCCGTGTTCCAGCCGCATGCTACGCGCTGTGGCAAGGAGAGTCATGCCGGCCACATGACCACGGAGGCATCTTTGGACAACGCTGGCTCTTCGGCTTTGAACTGGGGATGAGCACCACACCCTAGAGTCGGACACGACTGGACTTAATTGTCAGGGGATACCTTTACCTTTACACCTATTGGGCCTAGTATGTGTGCCAAAGACTTCACAGAAAAGGGACTGGGAGAGGTCTGAGGAAAGTCTGGACGTAAAAGCGGCAGCATTTCAGAGGTATTCGGAGAGGCAGTTCCAGGCCTAAAGGCTATGGTACCCCCCCCCCCCGCAAGGGACGGTTTCACACCTTTCTTGTGTCAAAAGAGACTATCTGTATGGCCTCATCCTCTCTGGGGTGGTAAACCAGCGCCAGTGCTATTCATTCCAGACTGCACACAGTGCCTCCCATAACTGAATGCTCTTCCATACAAAAACAAGTATTTCTGCCCAGAAAAAACAGCTTGTCAGAGAGAAGGATTCTAGCACAGCAGCCTTTCCCCTGACATCTCATTTTCTGTCTGGAGTGATTTTAGTGTATGCAGGGGCATTTAATAATGTCAGCCCGCACCAGCAATCTTGAAATGATACAGCCCAGACACACATTAACCACCTCAGTGAGAAATTAGAACTAGGCAGCCTGCATTTTCCTGTTGAACACCAATAGACCCAAACACCTTCAGCAGAATGACAGTATGGGGAATCATCAGGTTTCTTTAACTTTGGAACGAGAATTCGGCTCTTTGTAGTGGACACTGCAGCCTCCCCCTGTACTGTATGGAATTTTACTACCAAGATAATCTCCTCCTCATAAAGCTTCTGGTTCTCCCCGTTTCTAAATATATTTCTAAGCCCCTCCTGAGCTGGTGTGTGTTTCTTGTTCTCATTTTGCCTCAGACATTTTGTTTCATGCTTCAATCCTCTTTTATGCCTGTCTTGCTAGTTTCTTTCCCCATCTGAAGCTATTGGACTACAATCCTACCCCAGCTTAGCTGGGAGTAAGTCCCATTGAATTCAATGAGACTTACTTCTGAGTAGACGTGCACAGGGTTGCGATCTCAGTCTCTGTTTATTGTACAGGCGCTGCAGGTTTATTAAACTGATCATTGGTGCTTCTCTGTCCCCCATCCTCACCTCTATGTGTTAGCGTGAATAACTGAAAATGAAAAACATTGTGTTTCACCTCATCTTTGATGTAAACCTCATTAGTCCAAGCTTTTCTTTGTAGTGTTTAATAAATCAGGAGCCAGGCTATTTCAAACAAAGCTGGTTTTGTAATCAAAGCTCCCGGCCAACCAGAGAAAAAGCAGTATGAACACTGACTCTATTTAGGTTGCATTTTTTATTTTATTTTAGGTCACTGCTGACTTTAGTGCTGAAATTAGTACACACACACACACACACACACACACACACACACACACGCAAGCAAGCAAGCAAGCAAGCAAGCAAGCTCCATTTAGGTGCCATTGTAGGCTAAGTTTGCAATGAGAAGTCAATAGGATTTGAGCTGCCTCACTCTGTGCACAGGATTGCAGCCATAGAAAACACCAGATGTGCTGCTTTGTGCAGTTTTTAACAGGAAAGGTGGGGTATAAATTCATTACATACATAAATATGTAAACCAAACTTCTATGCTGATTGTATCTCTAAGGCTTCAATCCTATGCACACTTCCCTGGGAGTAGGCCCTATTGAACACAGTGGGGGCTTACTTCTGAGTAGACCTGCCGAGGATTGGGCTGTGAGCCTATTTCTCACTGCTGTGATCTACTCCTTCAGACTGCTGGTTGGGGGCTCACATGACTGAGTCCTCCACACAAAAAACATTTCCTGTACATATAAAATGATCGTGTCAAGGGAGAACGCTAGGTTTCAACCTTTGTCCTTTAACACCTAGTTTTCTTTGAGGAGGAATACTGTATAAATAGAACGTGTCACCATAGGAACCTCACCTGCAGTCTGGAGCCCAGATGCAAATCGACCACATTAGTCGCCCTACTAACATTCATTCATTCATTCTCTCCCTCCCCTTTTCATCCTGTTCAGGTTATTTGGTCTCAGTGCTTCTTTCTCATTTTTCTGGCTATGCTGGGGGGTAAAAGTAGACAAGCTAATTGAAGGTGAATCCAGACAATGCAGAGGTAATGATAGTTGACAGAGGGGATAAGGACATTCATTAGAGAGGATGTCAACCTTCCCCAGTTGCACAGGTTGCTAGCTACAAAGGGCTCCTAGGGTTATCGCTGCACCTGGACTTTAATATAGAAACAACCAAGAGCACTGCGGGTGCTCAAATGATTGCAATTTGCAGGACATGAATCCTCCTCTTCCTCTTCTTGTGTTGATTTTTTTGTTACATGTCTGGAAGGGCATTCAATTATCGTAGCCAAACCTGCAGACTTAGGTGGTACAGTCCAGATATACGTTTATCACCTCAGTGAGAACTTTGCTAGTCTAATATTATAGGTCAGGTAGCATGGTAAAAAGGAACTGAGAGTGCAATCCAGTCTAACTCTCGAAGGGTGGAGCGTGCGCTCCGCCATTCAAGAGTGTCGCAAACGTGCCGTAAAGCACGTTTGCGATGACTCTCGAGAAAGGGCAGCCCTCACTCCACTGCCGGATCATCCCTGCAGCCACCGGAGAATGTAAAGGATCCCCCGGCAGGCGCAGGGGCAGTCTGGGCAGCAAGGGAGGGGGGTCATTACGCAGCCTCCTCGGACTCGAACCAGCTAAATAGCTGGAGGAAATCCGAGGAGGCCAATTGGGGTCCCCCCGCGTTGAACATTTGCTATGAAAAAGTTGAACATTTGCTATGGCTTTCATAGGTAATGGCCCAACTCTATTTGGGCCTTGCACTGACAGAACTTGCATTCCATCAGCACAAGGTCCAGGCCGCTGGCACATCTGCTGGAGCAAACGATTGTGTGGGCCTGGGCTGCTGGCAGCCCAGGGCCCAAGCGAACATGACGCCCAGCTCCTGTTGGAGCAGGTAAGTTGGTGGAGGGGTATTCCGAGGTGTTCCAGGGTAGGATTGGGGCTGGGATCAGAGCCAGCCATGGACACATCAAGGGCAGGTTGGGGGCAGATATTGGTGGTGGCAGCTCCACTAATATTCTATGCCGCTGGCCTGGCCTTAAAACGCCCCCTGGACCCACTCTGATTTATGCCAGCCAAATTGCTGGCACAGACCCGATTAGGCCCTGTATTTTGCTGGTAGCCAGAGTTTCTCTGGGAACAAAGTCTTGGTCCTTCTTACTGGGTGAATAAATATGCTGTATGGCATTCCTATAAATGTACTGTATTCAGTAATCTAACCTTAGCAATTTTTCTACCCTTTCTTCCTTTATCATTATAAATTTGCAGTGCTGATGTCATTTTTATACCATTCATTGTTCTCAATATCTACTACACAAAAAATCAAATCAAGATGTGGAGGGACCGAGGAGGGGGGCTGTACTATAGTGTGCCCCAGAGTGGCACTTTCTCCATACTTGATCTGGATTTTATTTCAGGCACATTTATCAAAAAGGTTGGTCACAATTGGTCTTCTCAACTGTGATTTCATTTTGCTGCTGATCAGCCCAGAACCAACACTAGATTGTAGACTCTTCTATCAATTCCAATATGAATTTGGAACCATGTTCCATTGAAATCAATAAGATTACTTCCACGTAAAGCTGTAATGACTATGATACCAATCCTAGTAGTGTTTCATTTGGTATGCCCGATATGTATAAAAGACAGGGCTACTCCTGAGCTGCATCAAAAATATACTGTAAAGGTTGCCAATATCTATGACCTAGTTTTCCAACAACAGGTTAGCTGTTGTTGGAACAGTTTTCCAGCAACAGGTTAACAACAGGTAAGCTGGGCTGGGCTAGGTGGTGGTGTACCACTCTAGATTGCAGGTGGGGCTCACATAAATACTACTAGATACACTCACAAAAAAATAGCCTCTGCACATAGAAAGCCTAGCGTCAGGGTGATGGAGGATGCGAGCTTAGCATTCTTCCTGACACTTGCATATAATATTTAATTCATGCTTTATTGCTCTTAGAATTCCACATTGTAAAACTCTGCTCACTGAACTGCTTAATAGTTCCTTAATGTATTTTTAGATTTCCAAAAATGTCAGAGTCCTTTCCCTGACCTGAGAAACAAGACAAAAGTATAGCCGCTTCTCAGCTGTTCCACTTTATTTCACAACTGCTTTGAGGCCGATGCTTTAATAAGCGATGCAAGCCATGAACCATAAACAAGCTACTGTCTCTCAAAGCCTCGGCCTCTCAGTTTTGTATTTCAATTAAAAACAGAGAAAGTTGGTTCTAACATCTGCCTCCCCATTCACCATTGCTGGGGGGGGGCAAAGGTGGGGGAAGCTGACCTATGGAACTTATAATAACCAAATGTCTAATAATACATTTCTATTAGAGCTGGTTCAAGTTTGACTCCTGGGTTTTCATTAGGATTGGAGGTAAAATCATCCTGCAGTGCCTACTGTGAATTACCTCTGCTAACTGGGCAAGAGGCACTTTTTCAATTGGTGCTCCTCTTATATTTAGCAGGGGGAGAGTAACTGCCCCCCCCTTTCACCCCAGCACAGTGTCTTTTCTGGTGGCTGTTTGCTGGTGTTCTTCTGCATCTTTTTTAGATTGTGAGCCTTTTTGGGGACAGGGAGCCATTTAATCATTTGATCTTGTCTGTAAACCGCTTTGTGAACTTTTTGTTGAAAAGCGGTATATAAATACTGTCAATAATAATTTAATAATAATCCCTTTCCAGCATAACCACATGCTTGATGGAAAGCTGTGAGGCTGCAATTACTCTATAGCCGCAGGCTCACAAAAATCCTTCCAAGATTGTTCTGTGCATTTATGATTATGTCTGCACCATAATCCACACCAGCTTCCTTGATAACTCACTTTATTGATTACAGAGATTTTGGTTTCTGTGTGGGCTCTTTCTGACCATTTAGAAGCTGTGCTGAAATTCCATATTGAGACATAAATGTCTGAGCAAGTGAATATCATTCGCTGGCACAGGGCCAAGCTTTGAAGAGTTTGTTTATAGAGAGGCCCGGAATTTTATCACTGAGAAAAAGACATTTGCTTATCTGTGGGAACATAGAGCGCCAGGTTTAGTTACCTAGGGAAAAGTGGTATATAAATCAAACCAATAAAACAAAATACCGTATTGGTCTGAGTATAAGACTCACTTTTTTTCTCATTTTAAGTTTTTAAACTAGGGATGCGTCTTATAATCAGGCTGTTGCAATTTAATGCCAGTGATTTAATAAAAAAATTTTTAATAGCACCAAACTTTAAGGGTGTGTCTTATAATCAGGTGCGTCTTATACTCGGGACAATACGGTAAATAAACCAATGAAATGCCGTGCTCCAACCTAGCACAAACAAGGCAAACTACAAGATAATTGGCAGGTGGGTTCAGAACCTTATCTATATGTCCAGCAGTCAGGGGCAGATTTGTAGAGGCCTGGGCAATACTGTAATGCTAGCCCACCTGGGGATGGAGCCCAGGGAGTCAAAGACCAAAGTTCACATTAAAATGCTGTGTCAGCAGCCAGATACAAACTCTTTCTCTCTTTCCTAGATGCACTCATTCTGCTTGGCTCCACTAAGAGCTTAACTTCACTCTGGGCACAGACATGCCAATTAGTCAAAGTGACGAGTCTAGGCTAGGGGCAACCTCGTTTCCTAAGCTCTTTTACAAAGATGTAGATGACACCATCTTTCACCATCTCCTTAAAGAGAAATCTGAAGATTCTCTCCCTTGTGCTCCAATTACAAAGTATAATTTAAAAAGAAAACAATTTTCTAGATTTCAGTCAGTAACTAGAGAAGGAAGGTCTTTAGATGGTGGACACAGACATGATTCTGCAGCACCTGAGCAGAGGGGTTGGAATAGATGAGCCCCAAGATCAGTGGCATCACTAGAGGGGTGTGAGGGGTGCAGACCGCACCAGGTGACACCCTCGGGGGGGTGACACCACTAGTGGCCAAAATTGTGGAAACCTTTTGGAAAATTTGTATTTATGAATAATATCAAAACGTTATATATCATTGGAAAGGTAATTTAATGCAGAATGTAATGAAACAAATTATATTGAATTATCTGTATTCTATCAAAATGTATGGCCAAATAACTGGAAAAAGAAAGCACAACTGCCTTATGTAGTAACAAAAAGTGGACTTCTTTAACTCAAAACTGACCAATGAGACTGCTTGTTCCAAGAGCCAATGAGATGTTATTATGACACAGCATGGAACCAATAAGGCATTAGTATGAGTCAACTCTCATTTCTATGTATCAGAGCTAATACTAGAACGCTTATTCAGTTGTGTGAGTGTCATCAAGTTGGCCACTGGTTTTTTTGTTGGTTACTGATTTGTTGGGTGACCTGTACTGTTATAGAGTAAAATAAATAGAGCTAATGGAGGTGACACCATGAGTGACACCAACTCTAGTGACACCATCGCCCAAGATCCCTTCCATATTTATGTTCTATGAAAAGCATGCAGTGTTATACTTCATAACAGTTTGTTCCAGTTAATAATAACGTCCTTCCTATGGGAGAAACCAAAATGGAAAAGAAAGGTAAGGGGATGCTCTTAAGTAGGGTCACGTAAGTATCTCGATGGATTCTGTGATGCTATTCTGCAAGTGAACAAGCTGGGACTGGGAGAAATGTCCCTGAAGTCCAAGAAGAAGGCCTTCGTAAGGTAGCGGCAAGGGCAGAAAAACACCTTTTTACTTACATCAACAAAAGAAAGAAAACTGCAGCTCTTGCTCAGTAAGTGGATCAAGAAGAACTACCAGAGTGTTTAATCAATTATTTAAATCTACCCAAACTTGCAGATGAAGAAGCTGAGCTACAGTAATCAGAATCAGCAAGGTCATGGAAGGGGTTTGCGCTATAGTTAACAAATAGCAATTTTGGCTTACTCCTAAATTACATTCTAATACGTGTGTGTGTGTGTGTGTGTGTGTGTGTGTGTGTGAGGGAGGGAGGGAGGGAGGGAGGGGGGAGGAGTAAAGGCCCATCTAGAAACATCCTGTGATGGGCCA
This sequence comes from Plestiodon gilberti rubricaudatus, assembly GCA_026170595.1. Taxonomy (NCBI): domain Eukaryota; kingdom Metazoa; phylum Chordata; class Lepidosauria; order Squamata; family Scincidae; genus Plestiodon; species Plestiodon gilberti. Next base: position 100,173,908 of record JANXHW010000004.1, on the reverse strand, counting down.
ACCAGATACTTTCAGGAAGTCTACAAACAGGAAATGAAGGCAATAGCTCCCACGTCCCCATTGCTTGTTCCCAGTAACTGGTATTCAGATATAGTGCCTCTGAACATTGAGGTTCCATTTGTTTAGGTATTTGTCATGTCTAAAAGCCACTAAAGGTCCAATCCTATCCAGGGGAAATGCCAGTGTCCTGCCACATATGCCAGCGCACAACAGGCCTGCTGGCACAGAAGCCCTCCACCAGCAGGCACTACACAGATGCCAGCACAGCAGCCAGAAAGCCATGCACCACTGTCAACAGGGCACAGACCACTTCTGGTGCAACCTCACCAGCAGAGAGGTGGTGCAGAGACTGGGACAGGACAGGGGCAGGACAAGGCAAAGCTGGTGGATGATAGTTCCTGAACCCCCTTCCCGAGCTGAACATGCCCTCAATGACTGCAAAGCACTACATGAGCAACAGAGCTGGCACAGTTCAGAGGAGTCCCATAGGGAGCTATGCAGCAGAGTAAATGATACACCTCTCACCCTCTGTTCCACAACAGAGCATAGGATTGGGCTGTTAGAGAATTATTCCAACATACATTGTGCCAGTGCTCCTGTGCTCTCAGCACGGCATTCACATAGGACTGGGTGTTAGAGAATTATTCTGCATGGATTAGTCCAATTCCTTTTTAAAGCAATCTAACAGCCCAATCCTGCGTAAGGATCGGGCAGGCGGCCGAGGCCATTCGCCCGATCCGGTGCTCCACCGCAGGCAGCCTGCAGCAGGCAGCCCTCAGCAGAAAGTCTACTCGGGAAAGGGGACACTCATCCCCTTCCCCGAGTGTAACAGCGGCTGGGGCCAATACGGCTCCTTGGATTTCCGCCAGCTATTTTGCTGGCGGAAGTCGGAGGAGGCCGTGTAACGGCCCAGCCGCACGGCGGGGACCGGGATATGGCAGGAGCCATGCCCCCGCCATCGCCAGCTGGGCCTATGGCCGCCCTCCTGGCTCTGCTGTCCCTCCCCCCGCCCGCTAACCCTCCCACCTGTCCACCGGATCCTACCGTGCTTGGGTCCGACAGGAAGGCCGAGACTTCGGGTGGCAGAGCTGGGAAGGCTGGCCTTGCGCCGGCCTTCCCGACTCTAAAGTAGTCTAGACTAGGCTAGTCTAAAGACTAGTGCGGACAGCAGAACGCTCATTTCGCCGCCCACAAAAAGAGCAGGATTGCGCTCTAAGTCAGTGGCCATCATTGCATTTTGCAGCACTGAATTCCACAAGTTAATTATGGAGCACCCTAGACCTGGGGTATCTAGCATATTGTCTTGGGACTAGATACTGGTCATAAGATGTATTTACGTCCGTCCATCCCCCTCCAAGTTCTAATGGCTTATCCAGAAACTAAACTTTACTTAAATCAAATTTCTAGTGTTCTCAGTTTTTCAATATAACCTTGCAAATGAAATCCAAGAGTAAACTGATACTCCTGTTCTTTTCCTGAGCTTGCATGAAGTTTCATTTTCTTTGTCCCGACCAATGTCATTGGCGTATCAGCTCTAAAACACAGTGGTGACACTTCACTGTCAACATTCATTATTTCTTTGCTGACAGATATTTCAGCTGGAGAACCAGGAAATAAGATTGAAATGAAGCTCATGCAGAGGTGGGAAGTGGCAGCAGCTACAAGGAAGGACAAGCAAAAGGGGAAACCAGAGTGGATGCTGGGAGCAGAGGAGAGGCGGCAAGAGACAAATAGGAGAGGGCAAGAATTAGATTAGAGGTGTGTGTGTGTGTGTGTGTGTGTGTGTGTGTGTGTGTGTGTGTGTGTGTGTGTGTGTGTGTGAGTGAGAGAGAGAGGGGGGGTCGCCACTGTGCAACTTATTGTTACATGGCTCCCCGAGTTACAGAGATCTGAGTTATGGATGGCTGCATCGGTGCTTTTGTGCAGGTGCAGTACATCCATTGTGGGGCTTTTGCATAGGTGCAATAGCTCTGGGCTAGCAGGAACCAGCTGTTTCAACCTATATGTTCCAACTTCTGGGAAGATCTCCAAAATGAAACCAGTACATATGTTGGAGGTGTGGTGTATTATTAAAAATATGTATATATACGGTACCTCTTTTCAACTAAAACTAAAAGTTCACAAAGCACTTTATATTGCAAAGTGAAAATTCCACTTATTCTCATCACGTGTAGTTCACGGGACCATTTTAATTAATATATGTTTAAAACGTGCAAGCATGAACGTAAAATTCTGATGCTATCAATTATAGACACATTTTAAGTATTCTAAGAACCTACCATTCCATGAGCTGATGCTGTAACTAAGACACAAAGGGGAGTCTTTCCTCTGGTCAAAAGAGGGAGGGCTGAAAAGAGGGAGGGAGGATGTCCCTACTTGTGAGCTGCTGTAGCACAATGGCAAAGGGTACGAGCAAGCAAGTCCCTGGTTCAAATCTTGCCTTAGCCAGGAACCAACTAATGGATGGCCTTAGGCACACTGCTATTCCTTTGGCCTTGTAAATTAAAAGATATAACCACACCACCAGCATCTTTTAATGTATATGTATTTTAATGTTTTGTAAGCCGCCTTGAGTGCCCTCACTGGGAGAAAGGCGGGATATAAATTCTTTAAATAAATTAAATAAATAAATCTCAATGAATGCCAAACTCTCCTGTAATTTCTTGAAATTTCATGTTGTAATAATTTACTGCACTGCTGTAAATGGGCCAAAAGTTAGATGGAACAGTTATGAGACTAAACTCATTGATAGCTATTTGAATATATGCTTAAAGGAAACCACATCATCATCATGTACAGACTGTCTCTAGGACACTCACATGGGAACGAAGGGCAGGGAGTAGATCTTACACAGGCTGCAATCTAAACCATTTTTACCTGGGAGTAAACCTAACTATAATGGGACTTACTTCTGAGTAGACATGCACAGGATTGGGCTCACAGTCTCATTGATACCGCTGTTTAAAAAGAGAAGCATTGTGCTGGCAGGTTACATGGCTAGGGTGGTCCTGCTCTGTTTTATCTCACCAGACAAAGGACTTCTAAATTATTGCTTTAAATTTTGGCACAGATTGTTTCTATTCCACAGCTAGCTCACTGACCCACACAAATTGCTGATGTCTGTGCAATGCAATGTATTCGCTCAGATTCATTCATTTCCCCCCCCCAAAAAAGGGGGGAGCATCAAACAGACCGAGTAGCTCATGTATAAATGTGAGACGCTTTAACAGAGACAACAAAGCAGCCTTCTCAATGTGCTTATTTGGCGTACTGCCATTCACTCCTATAAAAAAAAGTACATTGCTACACTGGAGACATGGTGAGGGCAAACCCTGGACTCTATCCTGGCAGAGGAATGCCCAGCCCTGAGCGACAAGGACACTTTGACGTGTGTGGGTATAAGCACAATGTGACTGGGCACAGGAACCCAACTTCCACACACGTGGTACCAATCATATGGATGGGTGCCTTGCCCCTCTCCCCCCCTCCCCCCCCCTCTGTCCACCTATAATTTCTGAACATTCCATAACATTTTAATGCAACCAAAAAACAGAAGCCAGGATGAGGTTCTACTAATGAAGGGACAGGGATGGCCACAGACTTACTTCTCAGTGTCTAGACTGAGTCACCTGAGGCAAGAAGCGGGCTTGGTGTTCATTCAATGGTGTTTCAAAGTACCTTAGTTTACTTTCTGCCAATTCAGTAAATGGTTGCCATTACCTCTGATGGAAAAAGCAAAGCACTGCATTCGAGGACACTGATGCAATGAGAGCCAAATCTGCCTTCTGTTACTCCCAGTGCGCTCTCCCTCCCTCCCTCCCTCTCCTTTGTAACACATAAGATCTGCATCCATTCCACACATTGTGCTGGTTTACTAGAATACACCAAAAGGCAGTGGAATATCAGGGCTACATTATCACAATGGTGCAGATGAACATGTACCTCTGTGTGAAGTGCAGATTCTCATGCAGTGCAGACAGAAAAGCATAGCTAGGAATGTAGGTAAACATGTAACACCACCCTAGTCTATTTATGTGGTAGAAACCTTTATTGGCAAGACTTTTGTCTTTTGCACCTGACATTTGTCAGATGCATAAAATGAAATTTTATGGAAGGGAGGGAGGGAGAAGGGAAAATGAGACTTGGGGCCCAATCCTATCCCCAGCCAGCGCACATGATGCAGGACTGCTAGTGCAGTGCCCACTGCATCCTGTGTGTCAATCTGGGACCAGGCTGGTCAGGAGAGATAGAAAATTTTATTTACCTTCCCGGCCACCACATGGTCCCTGCGACGACTCCTCAGATCTATACTCACTCTTTTGCTGGTGTAGATTTGAGGCGCCTACTTGGGGGCATATAAGGCCCAGGAGGGGAGTCTGGATATGACAGGCACTGGTGCCGCCACAATCCGCCCCACACCTCACCCTGATCCCTACCCCTTTCTGGACTCTCTACCAGCAGAAACCTGCGGGTGGCCTTTCTGTGCCATGCCGCTGGTGGTGTGCGGCCGGCCTTCTGGCCCTTGCACCAGTGGCAGCACTGCACAGACTGGTGGAGTGGCTGCTGCGACAACAGACCTCAAGGTACACCAGCTTGTGGTACACCAGCACACTGACCTCGTGGTACACCAGCACACTGTGAGGATAGGATTGGGCCATTACACTGCAATCCTATGCATGTCTACTCAGAAGTTACTCCCAATGTGTTAAATGGTGCTTCCGCTTACCCCCAGGAAGTGTATACTCACTAGCGTCACTACAGGGGGGGCGGAGCTGTAAGTGCTGCTGAAATCCGAGCATCCCTTACACAGACGAACGAAGCAGCCCCACCCCCTCACCTTCGCAGCCTTTCAGAGAAGCGAAAGCAACAGGCAGGAGACTCCCTGCCTGTTGTTTTCGCTTCCCTGACCGGCTCCGAGGGTGAGGGGGCGGGGCTGCTTCGTTTGTCTGTGTAAGGGAGGCTTGGATTTCAGCAGCACTTACAGCTCCGCCCCCCCTGTAGTGACGCCAGAGTGTATATTCACACTTCCTTGAGAATAAGCTCCATTGAATTTAATGGGGCTTACCCAAATAAATTGGCGAAAATGTATGGGAAAGTGTCGAATAGCTGTTGGAAATGTAAAAAGCAAGAGGGAACTTTTTATCATATGTGGTGGACATGTTCTCAAGCAAAGAAGTATTGGATTCAGATTCATAAACAGATACAGTCAATTTTAAAGATTAAGGTGCAAATGAAACTGGATTATTTATTTATTTATTTATTTATTTTTGGTATGAGGGATGATCATGTAGGTGAAAAATTTCAAACTTTGTTTGTATGTATGATAAGTGCGGCAAGAATTTTATATGCACAAGGAAGAATTCAGAGAAACCTTCACTGGAAGATTGGTGGCTGAAAGTTTTGGATTATGCTGAAATGGATAAACTTACAATTTTAATTAAGGAAAAGTCAATTAACCTTTTTGTGAATAACTGAAAACCATTTATTGATTTTTTTAAGAGAGAGAAAGAGAAGAACAATGTGATGATATGAATAGATTTAATGAATAGAATGTTGGTGATATTTTGGCTTAGCTGGATATTATATGTAGAAAATAGTGAATATGCTTGTAGGATACATTGCTTTGCGCTTGCTATAACTACAAAATATGTATTTTTATGTTTTAATATTATATTAATAAAATAAATATATATAGTTAAAAAAGAATTTAATGGGGCTTACTACTGAGTAGGCATGCACAGGATTCTGCTGTAATGGCAGCCAAAGACAGATGGTAAGAGAGACTGATAGCGCAATCCTATCCAACTTACACAACCGGTGTAGCCAGTGAAAACGAGAGGCCCCAGAATGGAAAGGGGATTCAAATCCCCTCCAAAGGGGGATTCAAAGGGAATTTAAATCTTCCCTCCCCTCCAAAGCCTCCCGCCCTGCCCTCCCCCACTGGTTACACCAGTGGTGTAAATTGGATAGGATAGCGCTGTGAGAAACAGCTGGGGGGAGAGAGAGAGAGAGAGAGAGAGAGAGAGAGAGATATGGAAAGAGAGATGGGTAGCATGTGCAAGATAGATGGGTGGTGCATGTGCCAGGGAGACAGGCACAGAAGAGAAAGAGATACAGGGAAAGAGACAGGTGACCAACTGAGATACACATTAGGGAAGGAGAAGGGAGAAGATTCATAGGAAGAAAAAAGAGGTCATCTTACAGTCTCCTGCTGAGAAGCTGGGGGGGGGGGATTCTGGGCGTGGGATTCTGTGTCTTGAAAGTTACCAGACCAAACATCAGTTAGACCTCTAATGAAGCAGGACAGAGAAGCTTTTTCCTCCTAATATGAGTTCCTTAGCATCATCCTGAAAGTTTCCTGCTCCATCCCAGTAACAAAGAACAAGGATCTGCACATAAAATTGCAGTGCCCGGAATTTCCCACAAAGGGTAGCAAGCTGTGGGATACCTTTGAGCCTGATTTTGGGAAACCTCATTCAAAGGAATCGTCCCAACGTACCGTAAGTACTTTTTACTTAAGAGCTTAGCCAATGACATGGAGCCATCTAGAGATGGTATGTGATATATCCCAGAAACATATTCAATTTTTGTCATTTCAGATCAAGGATGTCACTTGCAAGAGTGCACTGCAAGAGTCACTGTGAGACAAAGTGGCAAGCATTGTAATGCTCAATGTTCATTTATTTCTACTGCTAAGATGGTCTATATATTGGTGGGTATCATATTAGGACAGACTATGAGTCTACCTAGCCCAGTATCGTTCATGTTGACTATGGGCAGCTACTCTTGACCGGGAAGATGCTAGTAAGGATTAAAGCTGGGACCTTATGCATATAGAACACGTGATCTACCACTGAGCTATGGACCTAAGTTTGGTCAAATCATCTAAATAAGGGCATTTCAGAAGTTCGTTTTGTGGCATAGTTGTGAGAACGTTGAGATATTTGGCACTCCCATGGTCATACCGTGCAAACATGGAATTTTGTATTAGACACAGAATTCAGTACTCTCAAAATGTCAACTTTCATTTTCTATTTTTAAAGGAAGTTTCTAGCCCTTATGTCTGTCTTATATTTGTCTTTTTTCAAATATTTATGTATAGTGGGTTGTAGCCCCCCCCCAAAAGGAAATTCTAAGTCCCATTGAAATTAATAGGAGTAGCAACCAAATTGTTTTTTTTATTGACGCATAGTGAAGATACAACTCAGAGATTCATGCAATCTTTGATGCCAGAGGGAGGAGGGCAAGGTAAAAAGATCAGCCATCAATGATGTAAGGTTTTTGATGCTTCGCACAGAATCTTTTTTCTTTAACCTTGCCTACCAGAAGCAAAATGTTTAATGCAAAATAAGGAAATCTATATAAATTCTGGCTGATTTGCATAATTCATCCAGACTACGGAATTCAGCTCTCCTCATAGAAAGGGACTGTTTTAAGCTGAAAGTGCCTGGGTGTGTGACAAGCTTTCCATTTGGCAGTTATGAACACCATAGGGCACACATTGAAGCAAGATAGCATGACATGTAGTTCAGCTCCCTCTCACTTCCTCTACTGAAAGTCTACATGAGGTTCTATTTTTAGAGGCATGGCCTGGATTTCACAGACAAAACACTGCAAGATCACAAATTCCATTTGTGCAAGTGGCATTGAAACCCCACAGCTCACTGAACGCTCACTGAACGGATATTGCCAAGATGTGTTTAAAAAAACAAGAATAAACACACACTCAAATTAATTAAAATTCTCTTTTTCTTTCCTTTCATTTAATATGTAGGTTAAATGGACTCTAGTGTGTTTCATCCATACAACTGCGAGGAAGTGTAGAATCCAATGACACAGGAAAAGTGGACAAACATTTGCAGCCCAACCACATAAATATTTACTTAGAAGTAAGTCCCACTGGCTTCCATGGGAATTTCCCCAGTAAACATGCTTAGGATTAAAGCCACAAAATTCAACTGCATTTGTGGTGCAAAAAACAGAAGTTTGCTTCATACACGGCAGAGAGGTGCAGTAAAAGCAGAATAAGGACCCAATCCTACCCCCTCCCAGCCCACAGCATGCAGCACTGCTGGAGCGTGTGTCGCGGGCAGTGGCGTAGCTAGACTGGAGCGGAGGCAAGTAGTTCTGCAAGACTCTGTTACACTGGAGTCAGCGGCCCCTCCCCCTTGCTGTTGGAGCCATTCTGGCAGCAATGGCAACACGCAGGACACTCCCCTGTTGCTGCTGGAATGGCTCCAACAGCAAAGGGGAGGGGCCGCTGACTCTGGTGTAACGGAGTCTTGCAGAACTACTTGCCTCTGCTCCAGTCTAGTTTCACCTCTGATCGCGGGGGGGGGGGGGAGGAGAGTGACCAGGTGGCCTTGGAGAGATAAGTAAAACTTTTTCTTACCTCCCTATAGGCTGCCTAGCCTCCAATGGGTCTACTTGGGATTTTGCTGGTGTAAATCCAAGGAGACTCGGGTGGGTGTTCAGGGACAGGGAAAGGGGGATAGGTTCTTGGAGTGCAAGACTTTTCTTATCGCAACCCAAAGCAATGAACAATATAATGGGGCATCTAAACAAGAACTCTCCAGCCAGAAGCTGTGAAAGGGCGGCAAATGCCTTTGATCCATACTTCTGAAGAAGCTCTGTGCAAATTCCGGAGTGAAACATTAAGACGTTGATGCTTTTAAGAACTGACCGACATGGCCATTAAACCCCTATTTAATTTTAAATTTGTAAATATAATGAGTGAGCATCAGCATACGTATGCCAGTGCATTGCATGAAATATTGGAAATGTGACTTGCACATGAGTCTGCTGAAGTGCAGGCACCACCACAGTCACAATACATATGTGGTCTTCTGTCTAAAGGCGGAAACACACCGGCTGCGTTCTGCGTGCGGCGCGTGCTGTGCGGGAAACGCAGCCAAAGTTGAGAATTCTCCTGGGGAAGAGTCAAACGCAAACGGACCTCTCGGCGGCTCTCGGCGTTCAGTGGGATGCAGAATGCAGACGCGCAGAATGCAGACGCGCAGGATGCAGAATGCAGACGCGCAGCAGGCCGCAACGGGCTGCACGCACGCAGAACACCGCCGATGTGCTTCAGCCTTAAGAGCAGACTCAAAAGAAACCTATTTTTTTCTGTTTGAGAAAAGTCAGAGTTGTCTGGTGCTGAGTGGCCAGCCTTTCTGTCAATCATGAAGCAATGTCTCCCCTCCCTCCAGAAGTATGGCCTTCGCGGTATTGATTGGTTAGCCTTTGTGATCAGCCATCTGCTCCCACTTCACTCCAAATGCAAAAAATAATAATGCAAAACTGGGGGGGAGGCTTTAAAATACTGTATATAAGTGCTAAACTAATTTGTGCTCTGACAATCATGCCGCGTAATCGGTAAAAACAAACAAGCAACTCAATTTATACTATAAAACTTCTCACCTCTTACCCAGATCAGCCCCCAGTTGGTTGGTTGAAATGCCAATAGTATATTAAGGAATATCTTACATTAAGAAAAGGTGTAGTATGATGGTGAAGACTATGAAGTAAACTCACAAGCCAGCAAATTCCTGCACCAAATCTTGCTTCACCTGTGAACTCACTAGCAGCCCAATTCTATCCCCCGCCACTCCATAGCATGTAGCACAAACTGCATGCTATGGTGGTGGTGGGGAATCAGATGGCCAGCGAGAGGTAAGTAAAAAAAAGTATTTACTTTCCCAGTAGGCCACCTAATCACCTATAGGTCTATTTGGACCCTTGCCAGGTATTTTGCTGGCGTAGGTCCAACGGGGGTGGAGGGGACAGGGCAGGTTAGAAAATACGGGATAGGATCTGGCATGCACTTTTGCCGCTGAAACCCACTGCCTGCCCCTGATCTCCCCCTCCCCACCCCAAACTTCCCCTGAAATGACCCTGCCCTCTCCCGATCCTCCCCGAAACTCCCCCTCCCCACCCACAACATACCCCCACTGCCAACTTAGCAAGGCTGACACAACCCAGGGTCTGCAGCAACAGGGCTCTGATGCTGTTGCCACATTGAGGCAGTGGCTTGGACTGACCCAGTGGTGGTGCGCTCTGCATGCCATCGCTAGGCATTTTGCAACACTGGGATGCTCCTCCCACTGTTGCAAATGGCTCATAGGATTGGGCCATTAAAAACAGCAACTACAAAGCAGCTGGAGAATACTGTCATACTGCTATGTGCCCTGCAATGAAAAAAAAATACAGCAACTTGTATTTTTTCCTACGTTGTGGCTCAGGAAGGAGGGAAAACGTACAAGGAAAAGCCTTTCCCCAGTATCAACGCACAGCACTAAGTCTGAGCCTTCTGCAACTGTTTTAAATAATTATTTAAAAAATAGGGAAGTGCCGTGACATCACACCTGTTTCCACTCTGAAAAGTATTATTCTTTGCATACACCCTGACTATAGGTCATCATGCAATGAAAGGCCAAAGTTTACACTTTGGGGTTCCTACTTGGGAGAAATATTTGGTTTCTAGAGTACATCTAATGTGTTGATGAATTCCTGTAGTGACATTTTGCCAGAAAGCTCAAAGGCAACACTGAGGCAACTCAACTCTTATAATAGCTGGCAAGGTTCTCCATTCAGTAGAAGCATGAAAATGTCCACTGGGCCCCTCAAAAATGTAATGATCAAGGGTGCTGCTGCACGAGTATTGAACATAACACGTGAATTGTACACGCACATATAGATCAATAATCATAAGCAGATTGTATACAGATTGTGCATTGAATGTAAAATGTGAAAAGGTCTACTCTTGGTAGGCATACTCCATCCCTTCTGCCATGAAATACTTCTAAAATATCAATGACGAATTCAAGAGCAATTTGTAAATTATGGAAGTTCTGGAGAAGGGGATGGTTGCCATCTGTCTCACATGAGCTACTTTTCGAACACATTTCTTACTAGAATATCTGTGATCCAACAAAGCAAACACTGCTCACAGCTCTCTCCCATCCTGAATGCATCCTGGGGCAAGACTGGAAGGGGGAAGAGTCTTCACACGAACCAGAAGCGAGTCGTTAAGCTTTCAGAAACCCCCAGAGGCTTGAAAACGGCGCCATTTGGCTACTTAAAAGGTAGAAACAGGAATTGAGGGCCTTTTTTTTTTACCCTTTTTACTGCGTTTTTAAGGTGGACTACGATATCTGCAAATCCTTGCTATCTGCGGGGAGGAGGTCCGGAACGGATCCTCCGCGGATAGCAAGGTCCAACTGTATGCTGACCCCCCAAAATGGGAGCTATACGCCTTTTGGAAACTGCCTCATCCCTACAGCTTAGTTTATTACATTGCAGATCTCTGTAAGTAAGTTAATAATATTGGGACCCATCTTTAACCCACTTGCTGTATCTCGCCTCTTCTTTCCAAGTGTGGACACAATGCAACTATTCAGGTTCTAACAGTTAAGGCACAACTAATCTGTGTTAAGAAATAAGTGCCTTGATGGATCAAAAGGAGATACACTTAGTCCAGGAGTCTTTGAAAGACTCCCAGAGATTATCAGGAACTGTAGTGCCCCTGCCCCAGAAGCTGGCCAACAATCCACTAGACGACTAGAGGATGCCAAGGTAGCCTAACCTCATTTTATTGGTTTACCATCATTAAGAAGTACTCTTAGGTAGATCATGTTGGAGTTTTGGAATATCAGCAATGCCACCAGGCAAAGTCCCTATATGAAAAATATCCAAAATGCCCCTTTCATTCTGCCACCTGGTAAAATGTCCTTATTGTGCATTTCTGTCTAAAATATTTGCAAATTTTACTTAAGATAGTGAGTATTCTGGCTTTTAAAAAAAATGAATAACTATACTGATAAAACATTGCAACACATAATCATATTTAGTAAACCCTTTAGCCAGTACTGTATAAGGAATTCATTTTGGTTTCAACAAAAGTAGTGAAGGATCAGGATAAATTGAATATGTGAACCAAAATATTAACTGTATCATTTTCCCATAGCGGAGTACAAATCTACTCTATTAGTGTAACTGGAGGGGAAAAAAAGAGTACCACCACTCCAGCACTCTCCCATAGCTAGAGGTGTTTGAAAATGGTGTTATTTCTTTCAAAAAAATTGTTGAATTAAAATGCAAAATGTAGTATTTTGTGTTTTTATTCACAGGTGCGAATTCTTAAGCATCAATATCAGGTTTAATATCATTACATTGCATCTTCAATGCAAAAAATAAAACAAAAACAAAAACAAATTATTCAATTATTTCTAACTGGAAAAGTAATCTGTTTCAACCAGATGCATTCCACAACCAATAGAGAGTTGATAATTTGGTTCCAATTCTGTTTGGAAATGTGGTGTTTTTATTCGATTTGAAAAGATTGTAAAGGTGGTGTTTTGTGTTTTTATGCGGTTATCAACAAAAACAAACACCCCTACCCATAGCTTGAAGTTGTGCCCCAAAAACTTGTATTCAGGGGACTTTCCAACAGGCTCCTTGTAGCACCAGCCAGTACAGTATGACCCCCATATCCGTGGAGGCTAGGTTCTTGGGCCCCCTGTGGATACTGGGAATCTGTGGATCGGGGGGAACGTTATCCCCCACAGCCCCCCCTGAGCCCCCACATTCATTACCCTCATTAGGAGTCTAGCGTTGGCGCCAAGTAAGCATGTCTCTTCCTTAAACAAAATGCTATAAATCAGTGCCTCCTGCTTCCTGTTTAACATTTGGGAGCCTCTCTAGTATGCAGGCCCCTTGCCTGCTCTATGCTATAAGCCAGCATGCTGGCTTATAAAGTTTTGTTTAAGGGAGACACGTTTGCTTGGAGCCAGTGCTAGACTCCTAATGAAGGTAATGGGTGCGGGGTGTGTGGCGGGGGGGGGGGGGCCTGTGAACCACAGATAAGTAAATCTGCGGATAACGGATCCGCGGATATAGGGGCCGTCCTGTAGTTGTTTTTTTGCATGTATTCACATGCGGAATTGCAGTGTTACTTCCACACGGGTAGTAGATTGACAGCGCAATCCTACCCAGCTCCTCCACTGGTGCAACAGTGGTGCAGCAGTGGTGGAGGGAGAACGGGAGACTTTGGGTGGGAAAGGGGATCCCCTTTCCCTTCCAAAGCCTCCCATTCTGCCCTCCACCACTGCTGCACCACTGCTGCACCAGTGGAGGAGTTGGGTAGGATTGCGCTGATAGTGTGTTTTGGAGCACAGTAGACTAACCCTCACCCTTTTTACCCCTCCTACCTATGGTGTGTTGAATGTGGGCATGAGTCTCTCAAAAAAGAGGGAACAGTGGCACTAGCAACACTCCACACCTGTTGTCATTGTGCTGTGGTACTGCTGTTCTCAAATAAGTCAGATTTTCTCCATTAAAAAATGTGACAATTTAAGGATGGGGGAAATACAGGAGGATTACGAATGGATGGCAACGTCATTATGAACCCCCTTTAAAGAGTGAGTGAACAAAGTGTGACTATCCCAAAGTAAAACTCCACCTGGAAGTATCCTCAGAGATACACTGCCTCTGAACATGGAGGTTCTGCTTAGCTTCCATCATGAATAACCACTGATTGGCCTGCTCTCCTTGAATTTGTCTAATTCCATTTGAACAAAGCCATCTATGCCAGTGGCCATCACCGCATCCTGTAGCAGCAAATTCCAGACATTAATTATGCACTGTGTAAAGAAGACTTTCTTTTGCCTGTCCTGAATCTACTGCCCACGCTTTGAACCCAAATGCTAGTGTTACGAGAGAGGTAGAAACATTATGAACATGGGAGATATGTTCTGTTTGTTGTTTGTGCTTTCATTCTGTCCTTTAATTTATGAAGTGCTAGGACAAGATTTAATAATGGATGACATTCACTCATCCCTTTCTTCTTTAAATCTCTGCTTTCTTAATCTTCCACTGTGGACCATGCTTATCCCCCAAAACAAAGCATATGCACCCTTTTTGGTATAACCCCTCTCTCCCCATGCCACCCACAGAGAGAGATTTAACATTAAAAAAAGAAAAAAAACTGCTTACCACCAGAATGGCATTAAAGTGGTCACTCTTCACTTTCTGCACTTGAATGCAGGACGCTGGCACTTGTAATAAACCCGCCCCTTTGGAAAGGTTTCCGGCATCTCCATTGGGCATCAGGTTGTTATTGCTGGGCCCGACACCTAGGGCCGCCCTATACAAATAAGTGTGCGTAAGTTTTCCCATCCCTGCAACCTCAACCATCTCTGGCGTAAAATGAGAACTTGGGAGCATGCGTACGTTGTAGCGATACTTCTCATAATCATCTGTGGGGCAGCAGCAGCAACAGCAGCAGCTGCCCTGGGATGGGCTAGTCCTACAATGGAAAAGTCGAATGGCAAGAAGGAAGAGGAGAAACCCAAGGAAGACAAAGGAAAGACAGGCTAGAGAGATGATCAAGTAGAAGTTCAAGGGGGACAACTGCTGCCCACGTGCATCCAGGCTGTCATCGAAGTCCGGGAGTGCTTGTGGGAGCGAGTCAGCCAGCAGGATACCCAGAGTGACAGAGGAGGAAAGGGGGGGCTCCCCACTGTCCTTCACCAGGACCACCACTTTGTGCTTGATGAGGTCACTCGACCTCATGGAGCGACTAGTCCTAAGCTCTCCAACATTCGGTGACACCCGAAACAGACTGGCGTCAGAAGACTGCAGGAGGTGATAAGAAAGCCAGGCGTTCTGCCCACTATCTGGGTCGTGAGCCACCACCTTGGTCACCAGATAGTCAGCATCCGCCAAGCGGGGCACAATTTCAACCGCCACTGAACCATTCCTTGTCCCTGGGTACAAGATGACTGGGGCATTGTCGTTCTGGTCGAGGATCGTAATACTGACAATGAAGGCTGCGGCCAAGGCTGGAGAACCGTTATCCTTGGCCTCCACTTGGAAGTGGAAGCTCTGGAGCTGCTCAAAATCAAACGTTCCTTTTGCATAGATGACTCCGCTGTCAGCATCAATGGCCAAATAGCTGGACAAGGAGCTGCCTTGGATATCAATGTCCCTGAGTAGGTAGGAGACCCGGCCATTCTCCCCAAGGTCCGGGTCAGAGGCTGACACGCGGAACAGGGACACCCCAGGCCTGTTGTTCTCGGCCACAGAAACTTCACGCATCTGGTTGAGGAATTTGGGTGGGTTGTCATTTACGTCCGCGATTTGCACCTGCAGTATCTTTTGTGTGGCAATGGGAGGGGAACCCAGATCAGAGGCCGTGACGGAGATGTTGTATGCGCTGACCCTCTCCCGATCCAGAAGGCCGCTGGTGACCAGGCTGTAGTAACTATCAAAAGAAGACTTGAGTTGGAAGGGGATGTTCGTGGGCACCTGACAAATGACTTTCCCATTCTCTCCCGGGTCTTTGTCAGTAATGCTCAAAAGGGCTATCACGGTGCCCAGTGAGGAATCCTCTGGGATGGGGCTGGAAAGAGAAGTCACGGTGATCTCTGGGGCATTGTTGTTCACGTCAGTTATCTCCACCAGCAGTTTGGCTACGCTGGACATCCCAAAGACTCCCTTATCCCTCGCTTCAATGAATATCTCCAGGAGGGGTTTCTGGCCATCTAAAACCCCACTGACTTTGATTTCCCCAGTCTGGGGGTTGATGCGGAACATCTTCTGGAGCTCGGCGGGTGTGCTGTTGCTGAAAGAGTACCGGACTTCTCCGTTCTGACCCTCGTCTAAGTCCGTGGCATGCACTTGAGTGACCAGGGTGCCGTTGGGGGAGTTTTCCAGGATACTGGCCCTGTAGACAGAGTGCTCGAAGGCAGGGGCGTTGTCGTTCGTGTCAAGGACAGTGACCACGACCTGGGCCTCCCCAGACCTCTGGGGAATCCCTCCATCTTTGGCTGTGATAACAAGTCTGTGCATGGCTTTCTCTTCCCGGTCCAAAGGCTTTTCCAGCACCAGTTCGGGGTATTTGCTCCCATCCCCGCGCGTTTGCATTTCCAGGCGGAAATGTTCATTGGGGCTGAGCGTGTAGCTCTGGACCCCGTTGATGCCTTCGTCGGGATCTTGGGCATTGGGGAGGGTGAACCGGGCTCCCTGAGACAGAAACTCGGCCACGTTTAAATGATATTCCTCTAGCGGGAAGACGGGGGCATTATCATTGACATCCAATATCTTGAACTGCATTTTATAAAGCTCCAAGGGGTTTTCTAGCACAAGTTCGTAATTCAGGGAGCAGGTGGGTTTTAGGGCACAGATCTGCTCCCGGTCGATGGGCTCGTTAACAGACAACGCTCCGGTGCTTGCATTGAGGCTAAAATATTGCTTACTTGAGCTGGTGATCATGCGGGATTTCCGGGAGGGAAGCGTCGCTGCATCTATGCCCAGATCTTTCGCCAGATTCCCGACAGGCGCGCCGCGCTCCGTTTCTTCGGGGACGGAGTACTCGACTTGTCCGTTCACGGTGTAAGAAATAAGGCAGCACACCATTAAATAGACCCGCATTCTTCCTTCCCTGGCTTCGCCCTCAGCTCCCTGCAGATCGAGCCAACAGTAACATAATCCCGCGTTTTCAGCAACGCGCTGAAGCCAGCAGGACAGGAGCGAACTGGAGCAGCAACAAATCGAAGCAAGCCGCTCGCTAAAACGCGGGGGGGGAGCATTTGCTCTGGCTGGGGCTGGCCGAAGTCATGGCTCGCTCGCTCGGCTCTCTTGTGCTGAGCCAGCTAGAGCAAGCCTTTCGCGAACGCAGCGGCTGCCTTTGGCTCGGGATGAGATCATGTGGAAGGGAACGCTCTCTACTCCTATTACACCCATGGGCCGCCTCGCTAGCGCACAGCGCCGCTTAGGGGCCGCCGCGCGAACTGCACGCTCTATAACCCTCACTACTGTATCAGTAGGTCAACCGGGAAACGGAAAACCATCGAAGCGGCAGGGCAGGCGGCGGCGCTGACTGCTGCTGCACCTGCGGGGAAAGAGTCTGCGGAGCGGGAGGGTCATTGTCTTTTCACATTTCTGCTGGGCAAAACCTTCCGGCTTGCTCTGCCGCGCATCTCCCGCCGCGCCGCAGCTAGTGTTTCCCCGCAATGGAAAACGCCCAGCCAGCCATGTTGCCTGTCTGCCTGCCGTACTCTGTCGCGGAGGGGAGGGGGCATGAGAGAGAGAGAGAGAGAGAGAGAGAGAGGCGGCGGCACGTAGCGGGAAGGCAGCATCGATCGACAGACAGATCGAAGAGACCTGAGCTGGCTCAGCAAGAGCCTTCTGGGCGGCTCTGAAAGGCATAAATGCAGGAGGCGCGCAGCTTTACACGTGTGGCCAAGATAATTCGGAATGGATCGTTCCTGCTGCCCCTTTGTGTGTGCGCGCGCCTCCTCCGTTTCGTGTCCAGGGAATAGCCTTTGGGGTCCTAACCACGAGAGTTTTTAACCGGGTTTGAGTCCATTAAGATCGGTGTCTGTGTCAATATCCTTATTAACGTCAATAAGGTTAATTCAGATTTGGGAAGAGAGCAGAGTTTTAGCTGGCGACGTGTCACTGGAACCCGGAGGGTCCTAAAACCCAGGCAGTTCGCATAAATAACAAATGGGTCAAGGAGAAATTGAGGACGGTACAAGGACGGTTGACGGTACAGTCAACAAGCCTTGATTTGTTACCAAGGAAGGAATGAAAATCTTGTAGAGTGTTTGGCTGGTCCAGAAGCTCCTCACAGACAGGCAAGCATCTTAGAAGAGGCATTCATTCACTGTGAGAAAGTGGGAAATGTGCCCCTTTTATGGCGCTTGCCATGTGCTGGTCTGCTTTTTTGTTTGCTGTAATCTGCTTGCTTCCCAATTATATCGGAGAGAGCTTTGTAGTTCAGATTGCGAATGGGCACCTTAAACATTGTGGCCCTAATTAAAACCATGATGTAGTAGTAGTAGTAGTAGTAGTAGTAGTAGTAGTAGTAGTAGTAGTAGGCCATCTGTGGTTGGCACTTTACAAAGAATTAGAAGACAGCAGACTGGTCCCTGCCCCATGGTGTTCACAATCGAAAATCAACAAGAGGGAAACAACAAATGAAGGGAAGGGAGGGAAAGGGAAGCGAAGAGAAATTGGAGCAAAATTTGGACAAATGGAATCTTATTAAAAATAATATTAGCATATAGCACGTACTTTTTTCGATGCGGAATAGCCAGACATGCTTTCAATGTGCTAGGTTGGAAGCCCACTCGTCAGAGGCTTAGTGACGGCAGCGAGCCAAGTGGCCGGTCTCACTGGCTTTCTACAGTACTTGTCGTCTAACGCAGCAAATTACATTCACAGCCCAATCCTATCCAGCTCCCCCACCAGTGCAGCCAGCGAAGGAGGGCAGAACGGGACGGGAGGCCCCAGAACGGAAAGGGGATTATTCAAATAAATCCCCTCCAAAGGGGGATTCAAAGGGGATTTTTAAATCCCCCCTCCCCTCCAAAGCCTCCCACCCAACCCTGCCCTCCCCCACTGGTGCAGCAAATCCTGGATAGGATTGCACTGTTAGTCACTGAACGATTGGGGGGGGGGGGAGAGGCGAGAATAGGAGGCATGGATGTGACTCTTGACCGCAGCCGTCCGCAACTTTGCATCCTGCAGCTTCTCCTCGTGCTGCCTGTCTGAGTAGTAGGACGGCTGAATTTCCGAAGCAGGAAAGGTTCTTAATGGTCCCTGGAATCCTGCCAGGAACAACTTCACGGTAGTGCAGGAAAGCTCAGAGCCGCCTCGCCTCGCGTCCTCTAGCAGTAAATGGCTCCACGTGAGGTGGAGGAGGGCAGTGGGCAGGCTCGTGGTGGCGGCACTCAGTCCTTCCCTGCAGCTCGCCAGCTCCGTCCTGGAGGCTGGACGGCCAGACTCCCTGGTCCACTTCGGTTACCCGATGTGCCTGGATCTCGGCAAACGGGGAAAGCCGCCTTCGTCGCCTGTGGATCATTGCCCCAGTGTTAAGAAGCAGACTGAATTGCATTTGGGCAACAAGCAAGCTGCAGCACCTTGAGATTTTGGTTAACCGGCAGAAGGAGGGAGGTGGTGTGCATGCAGTGCACTGTGCGCAGAGTTTCACTTCAGACCTAACAGGAGTCCGCCTTCGATCGTGCCTGTGGAGTCAGCAGCGCAGCAGCAAGACAACCTGGAAGAAGCCTTTTCGGGGTCGCACGCAGCATGTACCTGCCGTCCAGTCTAGTCGCTTCCGGCGAGTCTTTTCTATGGAACGAGAGCAGGTCCCCTGCTTTCGGGCTGTTCCACAGACACCGCAGCAAATCCGGTTTTGTTACCAAGTGTGCACTCCTGGCTCCCTGCTGAGTTTACTTGTTTGACTCAGGTGTCTGAAATACCTTTTTGTCACATTCACGTGTTTAAGTCCACACGTTTAAAATCGCAGAGTCCCCAGGGTCAGTTGTGGGAGAGTTCGACTGAGGTCCCGGGAAGACGAGCGAGTCACTCGAGGCATATACGCAACAGGTGATCGCCCCCCCCCCGCAGCGTGGCAACACCGCCCTCTCAAGCGAAGCGCTTCCGTCGAGAACCTTCGGGCTGAAGCTGTCGAATACGGGAATCCGCGCAGCTTCCTCGCCTTCCATTCCGCGGGCATCGGCGCGCAAGGGAGTCCCCTGCGCGGAAAGGCCACGTTGTGCCTGCCTGAAGGGGCGCAGCCTGTGTCGCCCAGTCGTCTGGCCCTGCTGCTCTCAACTTGGCCCCCCCGGGGGACCTTCAGGACAGGAGAAGGGCGAACTAGCCTTGCGCAGCTGCGCACCAACGGATGGCCGGCCGGCCGTGACCAAAGGATGCGAGTCCTTTTCACCCTTCGGGACGATTTGCGCTGTGATGGGACGGCCGCTCGGTTTGTATTACAGGGGAGGAGGAAAGGAAAACATCTGTTTTGAAAAAGTAGGACTTCTGCTGTTATGGAGACGGTCGTTCATCCCCAGCAAAACCTCCCCGTTGCTTCTTTTTTAAATTGAATGTGTCTCCACTGGTGACACCCCCGACCTCGAGTTCCCCCAACTTTGGCCTCCAGCTCCGAAAAGGTGCCCCGGCCCGGGTCGCACGAAGCGAGGGAGCCGCAGCAGCCTTTCCACTAAGGCAGGCAGGAAAGAAGGGGCGGCGATGCCCACAGCTGGGTAGCAAAGGCTGGAGGTGCCGCCTCCGTGGGCTCCTCCAGGGGCCAGGCCCACGGAGGAGTCGCAGCATCTCGGGGCTCTCCTGTCGCCTCCTCCATCCCAGCTTGTTGGATTGCTCAGGTCTTTCGTTCTTTTCAAGCTTCGAGAAATGGCGAGCTTCTCCTGGGAGGACGGACCCTGCTGCCCCTGCAATCACACCGGCGAAGCTCTCCAACAGAAGACGGCAATGGGACGACTCGGGAGGAGGGGCCCGATGTAGCCCCAAGCCAGCGGCTTGAGCAGAGCCCATGCGCCCCAGAGAGGGTTGCAAACGAGAAGTACACCGGTAGCGCCGCTAGCTTCTGCTATTCTGTCCTAGCGCTGCCTGGAAATGAGGGGAGAGGAGAAACAGCCCGGCTGACTGCAATGAACTGTTGCAGAACTAGGATTTCAGGAGAGGAGGCGGGTGAGCGCGCCATGCGGGGGGTCTGAAAGTTCCTGCCTGCAGTACCGCGGCTGAGAGAGACGGAGGGAGACTGACTGACTGAGGCAGAGGCTGTAATAATCCCAGACGGGATTATTCCTGGAATATGAGTGGGATTCCCCTTAAAAAGCGTTTGCAGATTTCAATTCGTCCTTCCCAGTACCTCGCAGACTTTTGTCCGGAGCTGGCTGCATGCGGCGTATTACTCCGGTCCTATTGGCTTCCTATTCCTTTTCTGGCTCAGTTCAAAGTACTAGCGGCCCAATTCTAGGCGTGTCTACTCAGAAGACTAAGTCTCATTGTGTTGAATGGGGCTTACTCCCAGGTAAGCGTGCACAGGATTGCAGCCTGAGCTCAGTACCTTGAAAGCCATTGGCTTGGGAAATGTATAGTCTATGAACAACTTTCTCCCATATGTTCTCTCCCAAGTACAGGGCAGAGCCTTTTCCATGATGGCACCAACATTATGCAATGCTTACCCCAGTTCATCTCTCTTCCAGTTCATCGCCCGCACATGCACGCACGCACCCTACCGTGTTTTGGTTTTGGTTTGCTGCCTTGTTAAATACAGTACTTTTCAAGGAAGCCTTGGGCAGAAGCTGATGGAGTCTGGATTTCTTTCTATTCTGCTCTGATAAGGGGTTGATGTTTATCTTATTATTCCTCTTTTTATTTCCTTTTGCTCTTTAATTGTAAATTATTATTTCTGTTTTTACTATTATTATTTATTTACATTTACTTATATTTATTATTTACATATTATTTACTTATATTCATTACTTACATTTATACCCCATGTTTCATCTGAATAGAGCCCAAGACAGCAAACAAATATACTTAAACCAATAAAGACAATTCAATATAATCAAACACAAATCCATATAAACTACAACAACAGAGATTAGGAGAAAGGTGCAATAAACACTACAGCAGCCATTCTTCTCCAAGAGCCCAAATGTCCAGAACAAAAGATGAGATTTCAATGCCCTCTTAAAGGCATAGTCGTGCAGAGAGAAGGAGCCTCCCATACCACCCATGGCAGGGATTATCTGTATCACTTTGAGTTTTTATAAAGAAAAGCAGATTAAAATTTCCTAAAATAAAATAAGAATGCTGGACAAAGTGGGCTTTGGTCCCAGCCTAGAGGATGGTTCTCTTATGTTCCTGACAGCGCAATCCTGTGTAACTCTTGCACCGGTGTAACAGTAGATCCACCCGTGTAAGTGCACTTATGCCATTATGCCAGTGTAACTTTCCGTACGTCGATGAAAGCAGGATGGATACCGGTGTAACCCCTCTCGGACACTGCACATGCGCAATTCGAACGCAGGACAGACACCAGTGCAACTCTGCCGGTGCAGGGGGCATTCCCGGGGCATTTGGACACCCCCAGGGTGCCCCCTGCACTGGCAGAGTTGTGCTGGCATCCATCCTGTATCAGAACTGCACATGCGCGGCATCAGAGGGGGTTTACGCTGGTGTCCGTCCTGTATCCGTCGGCGTACGGCAAGTTACACTGGCATAAGTGCACTTACACATTGCACTTGCGCTGTAAGTGAAAATGCATATTCAAGATCACTGAAGATAGATTAGTTATTTTTTGACTGTTATGAGATCCTGCGTTTGTGCTCTTGCTGTGTAAATGTAAAATATATTGGTAGACCAGGAGGATTCAGCTTTCTAGAAAAAAAAAGTAGACCAAATAAGACTGAAGTCAGCTTTGCGTTAAACAGTTCCGCCGATTCTCCCCCTATATCTGGAATTCCCTATCTAAACATGTATGAAAGCTGCAATTCTATACACACTGACCTGGGAGTAAATTCCATTGAAATAAATGGGACTTACTTTTGAGTAGACATGCATACGGTTGTACGGTAAATGTGCCTTCTCTTTCCACTTTCTGATCCTTTCTCAGAACTCATCATTTCTATGAAGCTTTGGCTAAACTCCTTCACCCTCATCCCCAACTTTAACCAAGCCCAAGTACATGTAAGTATATTTGCTCATACCCATTCCTTGCTATCCTTTTTTTTTCTCTTCCTCTGTTTCCTTCTCCAGTGTCAAAAATTAAACTAAGTTTTTAGGCGACAAGCACCTGTCTTCTTTGTACTATGTTTACAACAAAAGTTGAACATGTGAGTCACACTTCATAAGAGATGTGGCTTCTTCTGCTATTAATAAAAGAAGTTCAGTTCTGAACAGAATTAGTATGTATTTGTCTAATTTCCATTATTCAGCTCTGACTTGATGGGCAATATTCAAACAATTTGTTTCCCCATTCAGATATTGTTAGGGCAGACAATGTTCTCCAACATGTATGGATGCATAACTTATATAAAGTTGGTATAATATAGTGGCTAACAGACCAAATCAGCAAGGCTTATTTCCCAATTTAAATATCTTCCATGAACTAATTAGGTGAACCTAGGCCAGACTCAGCCTCCCCCACTGGCAATATTGGGATAATAATATAGTCCTTACCTTACAGGATTTTTGAAAGAATTAAAACAAGATTATGTATTCAAAGCACTTTGTTTTAAAAGCATTACATGAATGCCAAGAATTATCTTTCTGCAAGAATCATGTCTAAAATCAGTTCATAATGGCTGAAATTATAATGGCTGCATATTTTTCTAACCTGTTGTATAGTAAAGGGGGTGCTGCTGTTTTTATGCTCCTGTTTTAATTGTAGCCATGATCTTTTTAATCAATTTTTAGATGTTGTTTTTATTAATTTTTATTAGTTATTGTTTTAAACTGTGATTGTTTTTATATTATATTTTTTGTATGTAAAATACAAACTCTTGTATGTAAAATACAAATATAACTCTTTTTGCTGTAAGCCGCCTTGGGTCCCTTCGGGGAGAAAGGCGGGATAGAAATATTGTAAATAAATAAATATTAGTAAAATAGTAAAGTAAGTAAAATATTAGCTTTATTCCTGTTATCTTTTCAATTCGATCTTCTAAAACAGGGATTTTCAACCTTTTTCATCTCATGGCACACTGACAAGGTGCTAAAATTGTCAAGGCACACCACCAGTTTAAGGATATAGTTTATCATTTAAAAAAAACAAGTATTAAGATATAGAAATAACAAAAATGCATTTGCACAAGCTTACGCAGAATAACACACCTGATCGGAACAACAGCTGACTAAAGAATGATACTGGTTCTGCCCTCCCTCAAAGTAAACAAATGGCCCTACTAATAAATGGTAAAGGTAAAGGTATCCCCTGACAATTCCCTGACAAAGGTAAAGGTATCCCCCTCCGTGGTCATGTGGCCGGCATGACTCTCCTTGCCGCAGTGCGTAGCATGCAGCTGGAACACGGAGCGCTGTTTACCTTCCCGCAAGCGGTACCTATTTATCTACTTGCATTGACATGCTTTGGAACTGCTAAGTTGGCAGGAGCTGGCCAAGCAACGAGCGCTCACCCCATCGCGGGAATCGAACTGCCGACCTTTCGATCATCAGCTTATGGTTCAGCGGTTTAACCCGCTGCGCCACCCGACTCCTGCAACATACCTGCAGACCATATTATGTTCTTATGTTCTTACCATTCACCATGTGCCACAGCACAGTAGTTGAAAATCGCTGTTTTAAACTCTGTTTGGTCTTAACTGAAAAATGGTATATAAATATTAAAATAGATAAAAAATAAAATACAGGACCACGACCTGATGTGGTTTTGAGGTGCAATATACCAGCAGTTCTCCCTTAAATTAACACATGAAGAGAAATTCTTGTCAAGCTTCCATGGTGTTTTTTGCTGCTTCAAGTTCTCGCCCTAACTGGAGTTCCTCCCCTCACGTCATGGAGGTGAAAAGTCCACCCTGAAGCAGAACACATCCTTCTGAACCATCGGAGTAATTGAGCCACAACTAGTGCACATTTCTAGTGCCACAAGACTCTGGACAGGTCACTGAAGCAGGATGTGGATCTATGAAC
Source organism: Plestiodon gilberti rubricaudatus (assembly GCA_026170595.1). NCBI lineage: Eukaryota > Metazoa > Chordata > Lepidosauria > Squamata > Scincidae > Plestiodon > Plestiodon gilberti. Next base: position 100,149,440 of record JANXHW010000004.1, on the reverse strand, counting down.
CTCTCACAACCTCTGCGCACTGAAGTGAAAGTGAGGAAGCTATTCCCATTTCCATCCATGAAGTTACACTTCAAAGTTTTGAGCAAGATAAGAAATTAACTCAAAAACCAGTCAGAATGCCTGAAATAACTTAATCCTTGCAAGGTTAATTCTGCAGTCATCTCAGCTTACCAATATTAGCTTACCAATATTATTCTGATGTGATTTTAAGCACTAAAGTACTACATGAAAAATACTGAAGTAACGTGCGCTACATTGTGAAGATTACATCTATTCAATAACGATGCCACGGAGACCTCTCTCTTTTTTTTACACTGCCTCCTGACCCCTCCAAGCTGCTCACAATATACTGCCCTTGAAGGGGCCATAGCCCAGGGCTAGAGCACACGCTTTGAATGAAGAACGTTCCAGACTCAATTTCTGCATATCCAGTTAAAAGAGATGGTGAGCTACAGCGTCAAGATGCTATAGCCTCACTTTCCTTTTCTCCACACTTCCTCTTCCACTCTGTCCATAAGAACGTAAGAAGAGCCCTGCTGGATCAGGCCAAGGACCCATCTAGTCCAGCTTCCTGTATCTTTCACAGTGGTCCACCAGATGCTTCAGGGAGCACTCAAGGCAACATGATACCTGTATCCTGTTGCCTCTCCCTTGCATCTGGAATTCAGTGATTGGCTACCTCTAAAACCCGGAGGTTGCATATAGTCATTTCCAGGGAGCAGGAGGAAGAGGAGGCGCAGTGACAGTGAGTGGATGGACAGAGGTGGGCGCGCCCCACCAATCTGCTGTCTTAGGCGACTGCTTTAGTCAGCCTCATAAATGGGTGAACCCTGGCTTAACAGGGCTGGTAATGACTTTGTCTGAGACTTTGGAAAGCCGCTGCCAATCTAAACAAACCAATACCGGGGCTAGAAGACCAAATGACCTGCTTTACTTGTTGATTTTTCATATATAAAAAAAACACACATATTATCAAATGCAGCATGATTTTCTTTCGTACCACAGAAAGATGGGTTGCGAAGCCGAGGCTTGGACTGGTCCATGGAATGGTTGTAGTAGTGGACCAACATAGTGGAATGAGAAAAAAGAAAGCATATTCTCATGAGGCAATCCATGAATGATTGTAAACTGAAGACTGACTTAGAAAGCACACATTACAAATATGCATCTGAGAAGAGGAAGGGAGGTTGATCTGATGGAAAATCAGATCCATTGGCAAAGCAGTAAACAGGGCAAGAGGAGAGTACATTTCCAGTGTCCAGAAATCCTGGAAAGAAGCAGCTGGCTTCTGATCTGCAGTTCCGAGACTCAACCTGGATTTTGACTGACGAGAGTCTCTTGCAGCCAGAGACTCATCACAGACAAAAGAAAGTCAAAGGACAAAGTGGGAGTAAACCCTCCTCCTGGTTCAAAGACATCAAAAGGCTAGGACCACTGACGTCGCTACCGTAAAGCGACGGTAGCGGGCCGCTATGGGGTGACGAGCGCAAGGGTGATGCGCACGCGCGTACGCGCATGACGCGTCCCCTCTCCTGCACGTGTCGCCCCTGAAGACGTCCCCGGAGGCCAGGACCCAGCTCCGGAGACGTCTTCCCCGGCCGACGCGCCAGGGCCTTTTGAGGAATGCCCGCTGTGCGAACGTTGTTTATAACATTTTTTGCACATGCGCAGACCATCCCTGAGGGAAAAGGGCTGCCCTTTTCCCTCAGGAACGGTCTGCGCATGCGCTAAAAAACGTTATAAATAACGTTTGCGCAGCGGTCCTTCCTCAGAAGGCCCCGGACACCCAGCCGGGGAAGACGTCCCCAAGCCGGCTGCAACAATTAAGGGGGCGCCCGGGCCAGCGGCCCATTGGCCGCCCGGAGCGGTGCCTGTCGGTCGCCCGGAGCGACGTCTCATCGGGCGCCCCCCAAAATCGCGGCGCGCCCATAGGCCGCGACGAAGATTTGTAAGAGGGGGGTATAGGGGGGAGGTGTCACTTGGGTGACGCACGCCCCGCTATGGGGCGGTGCGCGCCCTAGAGTGACGCCACTGGCTAGGACAAAGGACGAGACAACATGATTTCTAGCCAGTCTCAGTTCTCCTTCCTTGAACTATTCAGTGTAAATTACAGTGTAATCCGACTTAACTTTTGTGCCGGTGTAACCAGTGGCCCAGCGAGAACGGGAGGCCCCAGAACAGAAAAGGGATTCAAATCCCCTTTGAATTCCTCTTTTGGAGGGGATTTGAATCCCTTTTCCGTTCTGGGGCCTCCCTCTCTCGCTGGGCCACTGGTTACACCAGCACAAAAGTTAAGTCAGATTGTGCTGTTAGATATATAAATTATATGCACATTTCCTACAAAAAATCTCACATCCAATAAGTCATAAGATAATAATTCTAATAGGATGCTCTTAGGAAGTGCTTTAGAGTTCTGGATTCTATGAATTAAGCCAGTGAGACTTCTGCACCCCAGTACAGAGCTACCAAGATGATTCTCATGGCTCAGCCATTAAGGCAAATTTAGCTTTATGTGGTGGCGCAGTGGGTTAAACTACTGAACCATGAGCTGTCGATTGAAAGGTCGGCAGTTCGAATCGGTGCAACGGCTCCTGCCAACCTAGCAGTTCGAAAGCAAGAAATTGCAAGTAGATTAATAGGTACCGCGTCAGCGGGACGGTAACAGCGTTCCATGCACCTCGGTGTTGAGTCATGCCGGCCACATGACCATGAAAACGTCTTCGGACAGCACTGGCTCTTCGGCTTTGAAACGGAGATGAGCACTGCTCCCTAGAGTCGGACACGACTGGACTTAATTGTCAAGGGATACCTTTACCTTTACCTTATCTACATTGTACTACTATTTTTTGCACTGACAGAACATGAAAAGAGGAATCCACACAGTGGACGAGAAATATTCATGTTAATTATATGTGCATTCATATTCCCCATTGTAAGGCCTTTCTCTGGTCATCTCTTAAACTTCCTTTGGCAAAGGGAACATGGCTGTTCTTATGCCTTACAAGGTCAGAAACAAATCTTAATTTCTGCAGATAGGCATACAGTGAAGATTTCTTTACATACAGAAAAATATGCCATTTGAATGCTGCTGTGTCACCATAGAACTAATGTACCAAATGCAATAAAGGACAGGATGGACACTTTCACATGATATTGCAGATGGTATCAGATCTTGTGTTAGAAACAATTAGGAGAAACTGTTGATAACACAGAAAAGGAATAAAGACAAAAGGGATGGCACTGAACTGTGTTACCAACTTTATAGCCAGATGAGGAATTAAATTCAAAGAACACTGGAGTTAATGGAATGAAAAGAAAATATACTGATTGACTTCAGTAGCATCGCTGCCATAGGGCAGGGGGGCCCTCCGCCCCAGGCGGTATATGCCGTCACCAGGGATATGGATAAAGTATCTGACTCCCAAGTCTCGAGTCAAGTCCCAAATCTTTGGGTCCAAGTCTCAAGTCAAGTCCCAAGTCTTTGGTTGTAAGTTGCGAGTTTAATCTATTTAATGGGGAAAACGGGTTTAAACCTGAATAAAATTCGAGTTGGCGTAAAAAGCTCCAAATCTCGAGTTGAGTCTTTTACAATCGCTGAGTCAAGTCTGAGTCAAGTCATTGATGCGACTTGAGTCCAACTCGAGTCTGAGTCAATAGACTCGAGTCTACATCACTGGTGGTTACCTCATGAAGAGTGGCCACTGCGGAGTGAGCTCCAAAGGCTCAGGGCGGCATGAACTCACGGTGGCGTGAGCTCTAAATGGAGCCTTCTGGAAGCGAGGAGGGAGGTGGAGTGACTTCGGGGGCTAGCGACATCACCTGGCCCTGGGCAGCGGCGGGGGCTAGCGACGCCACTGATCAACTTCATTCTGGGGGAATCATATATTGTCAATAAATGTGTTGTTTAACTTTCAACTATGACGTTGGAGCTACAAGTCAGGTGTGGTGAGGCAGAGGCACCCCAAAACTGAAAATTCAAGAGATGGGGACAATAGCGTCACAAGGTGGGGCCTGGTGATACCACATGGTCCCCAGCTAATGAATAGTGAAAGAAAAATAATAATCCTGGGGCAGAATCATATGGTAGAGGAGTGGAGCCCAAGATGTGAAGGCCAAGGAAAATGGGGGGGAAAAATTCCTTGTTAGGGGGAGGAGATTTCTCAGTGGAAATATTGCAATATTTTCTTATTCGGAATGAGTAAAATACTTTTTTAAAGTAGTGCTTTAAAATAATATAAATGGCAGTTGTACCACTGCAAAACTTATAACATTTGAAGACAGTAATATTAATGAAGATAGCGTTATTGCTATTGCAATTGTCTGGATTACTAAACCATCCCCTCCAAGATTTCAGAGGTGAAGATAGGGTCATGCTTGCCCTCCACACTCATACACACACTGCTCCACCTGGTGCAATAGCTCGTCCCATACCAATTTAACATCCAAGACAGTGTTAGTTCTATTGGCTTAAAAATGTACTTGAAAATAACATTGTCCTCCAATACATTATCAACAGTTCAAAATGAGTCTCAATGATGCATGAAATTTATATGCACATTACATCACACATTTACATACATAGACTCTCCTGCTTGTCCCTGGGGAGGGAGCTGAGCCCTGAAAACTGACAAGAGATTTCCCAACTGCAAAATAGGAACAATGATTTACCAGGGAACTGGTACCACAAAATAGGGTACCACAACCAGGGCTGGTACCACAAAATAGGGTACCACAACCACAACTGGTACCACAACCAGGGCTAAACAAATCATACTCTTAGAACTTGGTATTAGAAAAGTGCTTTCAAATGCTTCATAATATGGAACATCCTCAGATATTTGGTCCACACTGCCTGTCAAGCAACAGTGCCAGCCTCTGTACAACAGTCTCTGACTCCTCTTGCTTCTCATTTGTCTCAGCTTCCTCCATCTTCTGCATCAAATGAAATTAACAAATGTTTGAAAGAAAACACACGTATGTGAATAACCTGTAACCTTGATGGCTGCATTTTTGCTGCAAAGAAGCATTGGGAAAAAGTGATTTATAGCCTATAAATCACTTTTTCCCAATGCTTCTTTGCAGCAAAAATGCAGCCATCAGGGTTACAGGTTGAAAAGCCTTAAGGATAAACCCTTTTTTGCTACATCCTTCCTGCAGGATTCCAGAGCCTGCTCCCCCCCACTGTTTCTCCACTACAAATTGCTGAATCTGGAAGCTGCTTTTCAGCCTGTTTACTAAAGGAATTGTTGATGAAATCATGTGCACAATCACATGGTAAAGAAAATACATTCCCTGATGTTTTAATGCATATCATTGTATTTTTATGGAGGAGAAAAGATCATGGCAAAAACGAAAGGAATGGAGTAAGAGCAAACTGAGAACATGCAGCAGCTGTACAAATTCCAGAAATCCAATTTAGAAACTAGGCACGAATAACTAATAGCCCAATCCTATGTCTATTTAGGATTCATTCAATGAAAGTACCCCCAGTGAAGTGTATACAGTATAGGATTGCAGCCTAACATATCAATATCACCCAAGATCAGGGCAAGGTCATTTTGAACCCCAAAACTGAGGGAAAACTGGGAGGAGGAAATGTTGGAAGCATTCCTAGACTGTACCCCTTGCTGTAGATAAGACAACCCACACATCGAATTAGTGTACATACTTCAGTCAATGGGAACTATACAACCTGGTCAAGAACTTTAGAATTAAGGTCAATTAGAATTCAGTTCATTTTTGTTTCCTTTATCACTTTTGCTTCACTGTCATTCTCATTACAACTCTTCAAGAGTTATTAGAACCCTTGTTCTACTGAAAAAGGAATGAAGTTTGCTTTGAACACACACACACACACACACACACACACACACACACACACACAGAGAGAGAGAGAGAGAGAGAGAGAGAGAGAGAGAGAGAGAGAGAGAGAGAGAGAGAGGTGCAGTCCTATGCACAGTTACCTGAGAACTTACTTATGAGTAGACTTGAATAGGATTGCATATAAAGAATTTCATTAACAATACATTTGGCAATTGAAATTAAGCATGTGAGTTTAACCTTCTACCATGAAACTCTTCCATGATGTTTGTACTGCATTGCATTTCCTGGACTCTGAACTCCCTCTCCCTTATTACATGTTGCCGACAAACGTTGGAAATGAAAATGAAAAGGGTGAAAATAATACAAAAATTCAGGCTGAATTGTTGCCCACTAAACTTGGGGTCAATCCTGACTAAGGATCCGGCCGGTGGCCCCTGAGCACCGGCTGCCTGGCGCGTGCCAGACTGGAGGTCTACTTGGGGAAGGGGACGCTCATCCCCTTCCCCAAGTGTAAACCCGGGCCGGCCCTATCGGCCTCCTCAGATTTCCATCAGCTAAATACCTGGCAGAAGCTGAGGAGACCGTGTAACGGCGTAGCCGGCCCGGTGGAGACGGGGATATTGCCGACGCCATCCCCTGTCCCCTCCCTTGCCCAGCCGGACCGCCCACACTTACCACTTACGACAGAGCACTTACCTCCCACCGCCGTCTGCATGGAGATCCGATGCTGGAGTGAGGGAGACCGGCCTTGCGCCGGCCTCCCTTACTCCCGAGGTGTTTCAAACGTGCTTTACAGCAGGTTCGCGATGGCTTCCGGCACCGGAGCGCTCGCTCCGTTGCCAGAACAAACGTCAGGATTGCGCTACCTGTATGACAGCCAATGTGGAGCAGTGGTTGACATGTTGGATGTAGAGCAGGAAGACCTGAATTCAAATCCCTGCTCAGCCATGTCACCTTTGCCTTGAGCTTGGGCCAATCACTCCTTCTCACCATGTTGTTGTGAGCATAAAAGGAGAGGAAGGATCCATGTACACTTCTTTGAGCTCATTGGAGGAAGGGCAGTAAATGAATGTGAAAAATGAATAAGACAATTATCCAAACTACCAAAGTACACACAAGTCCATTATGGAATCAATCACTTTTATGATTTCCTAGCTAATCCATTTATAATGCTCTTGGCCAATCTTTCATGGTCCCAAGCCACTAACGTCAGAAACCTTTTTGCAATGAAAACGAAGCATTGAAACTCAGAACCTGAATGCTGAATTCCACTGAAATTTCAGCTCAGCTCTAGTATATCTACAGTGAGAAGATCACACAAAAAATGTGTGAAAACACAATTCCTATTGGACACTGGCGTCACTGTAGCGTGGCGGGCGGGGCGGGCCGCCGGGGGGTGACGCGCGCCAAGGGGTGACGCGCGTCACCCTCCGGAGGCCGGATGCTCTGAGGCCGGGGAGCGTCCGGCCTGGCCGGCGCTCCAGGGCCTTCTGAAAAGACGAGGCCCTGGAGCGCTTGCGTTAAAGCGCGAACTTTGAAGGTTTTCGCGCATGCGCAAACCCTTTTCTGAGGGCAAGGGCCTGCCCTCTTGCCCTCAGAAGGGTCTGCGCATGCGCGAAAATCTTCAAAGATCGCGTTTTAACGCAAGCGCATTGGGCCTCTTCTTTTCAGAAGGCCCAATGCGCTTGCGTTAAAACGCGAACTTTGAAGATTTTCGCGCATGCGCAGACCCTCCTGAGGGCAAGAGGGCAGGCCCTTGCCCTCAGAAAAGGGTTTGCGCATGCGCGAAAATCTTCAAAGTTCGCGTTTTAACGCAAGCGCTCCAGGGCCTCTTCTTTTCAGAAGGCCCTGGAGCGCTTCCCGGCCGGTGACGAGCGCCGGAAAAGGTAAGTTTCTGTAGGGGGGGTGATTCGGGGGGGTGTCGGGGGGTGATTCGGGGGGGTGACGCGCGTCCCCTGCTCTGGGGTGACGTGCGTCACAGTGACGCCACTGCTATTGGAGGTAAGAAAGTATCATAGAAATGTTGAGCAGTTCAGCAGAGGAACAAATAATGCATACTTCGCTTACAAAAAAACTATAAAATAGAAAGAGGAAAAAATAGAGCACTGGATAAGGAAAAAATAGAGCACTGGGTAAGGTAAAAGACAGCAGCATGTGGCCAGACCCCACAGTCATACTGACTTCTGGGTATAATCACAAGTTCTGATGCTGACCTGGAATGAACTAGGTCAGTAGTTCCCAATCTTTTTTGCCCCACGCCCACTTTCAGTGCCATCATGACACCCAATGACGTCGGCTGATATGGGGCGGGGGGGCCCAGGGCGTAGGGGCGCAGAGGCTCTGGGGGGGGCGCGGACCTGCTTAACTTTTGTTTTTGTTTTTGCTTTTTTCCGGTTTTTTAAAGGTTTTTAGGGGTTTTTGTAGCGCTAACGGGGCTTCTACCACCAAAACTTCCGGGTTGCTGAGCTTTTGCATTCTTTTACGAGAACAGCCACTCCGGGCTTCGTCACATCATACATGCTCATCAACAAGAACATGAGGCGACGAGGAGCAGGAGCAGGCCAAAGACCACTGAGTAGTGGCTTGGGTGGCAGCTGTTCGTGACCCACCAAAAATCAGGTCAGGACCCACTGGTGGGTCATGACCCACAGTTAACCACTGAACTAGATGTTGGAAGAGCAACAGTATCCGGGCTAGATCTGTACAACAACAGTGTGCGTAGATGTATGTGTTTATCTTCACTAGCAGGGGGTGCTGTTTACTACTTAGTTCCCAATTTAAAGGCTTGTGGGTTGCTATATCCTACGTTGATTAGACTTCTCATTAGCTTATCTTTGCAAACCTACAAATAATTCCAACCAAGAATACTAGAGGCTACACACAATGGATAATATCTTCTACTATCTGCTAACAGAGGCCTCAACACCTGTTTACAGGACTTTTCACATCTTTCCTTCCAGATTGATTTTGGAGATAGTCTGAAACTGGAGAGATATAAAAGTCCTCAGGCAGCAAAATATTTTATTGTTCAGACAATTGTCCAGGGCTTGCTTGTATTTCAAAATTGGAACTGATATAAACATTATACTTGAGTCTAACAGTCTGAAGCTCAACCTCTACTACTCTCAGCATAGCTACATATAAGGTTACTGTCGTATATGTGTAAAATGATCTTAAAAATAATCTTGAATTGTTTCAATCTTTGTTAAATCAGTCACATAGCACAATTCTGCGCCATAAATGAGATGTGAAATTATTTTGCCCAGCAAAGATCTTTAACACTGTGGGCAAAGTTTATTACTGCTTGGGTTGATTTAAAAGCATGTAATGGGTGGCGCAGTGGGTTAAACCACTGAACCATGAGCTGTTGATTGAAAGGTCGGCAGTTCGAATCCACGACGGGGTGAGCTCTCGTCGTTTGCCCAGCTCCTGCCAACCTAGCAGTTCTAAAGCATGTTAATGCGAGTAGATAAACAGGTACCGCTTGCGGGAAGGTAAACAGCGCTCCGTGTTCCAGCCGCATGCTACGCGCTGCGGCAAGGAGAGTCATGCAGGCCACATGACCACGGAGGCGTCTTCGGACAGCGCTGGCTCTTTGGCCTTGTGACGGGGATGAGCACCGCACCCTAGAGTCGGACACGACTGAACTTAAATGTCAAGGGACACCTTTACCTTTTTAACTGTATAGCCACCAGATCACAAGCTGAAGAACAATTCCTCACTAAACGAATCCTAAATAGTTAAGCGTTCTTAACTTGTTCAGTATTTTCATCATCAGTCTTCCTCTTGGTCTTTCCCCCCCAAAACTATTGTTTTTCATTTTGTTGTAGTTTCATATCTCTCTTACAAGAGGTTCCCCAAATCAGTTTGTATCTTTATACCTGCGTGTGTGTGTGTGTGTGTGTGTGTGTGTGTGTGTGTGTGTGTGTGTGTGTGTTTATTTAAGATATTTATATCCCATTTCCGCCCTTGATATTTGGGGAGCTTAGGGTGGCTTACAGTAAAAATCATAAAACAATAAAACATCATATACAAATAAAAACAGTGCCATAAAAATAACACAACAACCATAGTATATATCAAAGTTCAATAAAATACAGAAGATACAAACAACAGAGGCAATGAAAAAATCTCAGAAGCTAAACAAAACTAAGAAGGAAAAGCAAGGCAAGCAAGAGAAGTTTTTAGTCTTCACCAGAAGGCCAGCATTTTCATGTACGATGAAAATAAGGCCTTAAAACAGCATATACTGTAACTGGGCTGAAAGCTTGTAATCTGCTATTGAAGCTTGAAAGTATTGAGGAATTTGAAGATAATAATGGCATAGTCTGGCATAGCCATTTTGTTCATATGAAAGTTAAGAAGAAAGTGAGTCAAAACACAGTTCTGTCTAATTTTCCTGGTAGTGGGAATATAGTTGGGCAGTCGCCCATTCAAATCCATTCTAAGGGCCTAACTACACATGAGGCACAATTGCATGCAAAAAAACCCACAAGGACAGCTACCGTATTTCTAAAAAGAAACCATTTGACAATATGTAAAAGCTTACCACTTCTCTATTCCACATCGTCCCCTAACCCTCTTTGCCACATGTTGACTTCCAAAACATGCATTTTGAACTCCATGGGAGAGAAAGGAGTCATGTGAGGAAGGGAATTTAGAGCAAAAAAAAAAAAACTGATTGGGAAAATAATTAAGTACTGTTTCCCATACACACCACTCCTTCACTTTAGATTGCTCCCTCCTGAAGCTACTTCTGATTTTTTTCAAACGTCGTGGCAGTATAAACAGCTGCATATCCTGCACAGACATCTAATCTGTCATCTAATTAGGAAGTTCTGGTGCTAGAATAAAAAAACAAAAAACCAGTGTAACAAGACAAAAACCCAGAATCCAATATCTTTTGTCTTCTTATAATCCCTTATTACAACACACATGTAACAAAATAAATCTTGCTTTACTTGTGCACTAGATGATAAATGACTTCAAATGGACTTTAAAGGCTGATCTAAACCGCACGAATTCCGGTGCATCCAAGGCGCGGGCGGAGCGGTGTGCCTTCCATTTTAACTGATCGCAATAGAACACGGGAGACCGCCGCTCTCCCGAGTTCCGGCACGTTCAGACATGGGGCATGCTGATGTCTGGCCGTGTGGGATGCGTTTCACCAATGGGAAGAGGGGGGCTTTCAGCCAATCGGAGTACACTTGTTTTGGAGCACACCCAATCACAGGGGCCAGCAAGCGACCAATCAGGAGGGACACGCAGGGACACTACGAGGGGAAAATATCTGGTGGAGCCAGGGCAGCATCTCGGGGTGGGGCATCCCTGTCCCCTATGCTTGCGACCCCCTGAACGCGAACAGGTTTGGTGTAATTCCAGCCTAACTCTTCAGTGGATGCGGATACACAATCCTATGTGTGTCTACTCTAAAGTAAGACCCATTAAGTTCAATGGAGCTTTCTCCCAAGTATTGCAGCCAAAGTCACACATGTACCAACAGGTTCAATTAACTTGGGGCATCTTGGACCAAACATTTCATATTTCTTTCAGTCTTGCTAGGCTTACCGTAACTAATAAGCCGGGGAGGGGGTGTAGGAGGGATCCTCGTTTTAGCAACAAAAAGATGCACATCTTCAAAAAGGCAAAAATATCCATTGGTTTTGTGTCCAAGAATACACCATAATAAAATAGTTAACTTTCTCTCAGAAAGGAAAATGAAAAACAAAAAATTAATCATAACAACCCTCAAAGGCGCTCTTTGGAACTATCAGGAAATTCATTCCCTAAAGACAATCTCAAGGTAGATATTCATTTTGCACATAGTGCCAATTTAACAACCCAACAAACCAATACATTGAGGTCATCAGGGGGGGGCCTGTTAACCGTGCCACCATTGACGGAGATGAGGGGGATGGCGGCACGGAATAGGGCCTTCTCGGCTGTGGCGCCCCAATTATGGAATTCCCTCCCCCTGGAATTAAGAACGGCTCCCTCTTTAGAGACCTTTCGACAGGGCCTTAAGACATTTTTATTTAGACTAGCATTCGATGTCTGACATGGTGGGCTGACTTTTAACTTTTAACATTTAACAAATGGCTTTTAACAAATGTAAATATAGGTGACCCACTGGGGTTGCTTGTTTTAATTGTTTTAATTATCTGTTAATTATTTTAATGTATATGTTATTTTAATGTTGTAAGCTGCCTTGAGTGCCCTTGCTGGGAGAAAGGCGGGATACAAATTCTTTAAATAAATAAATAAATACACTGGGAAAAACTAATGAGCGCAAAATCCATTCTGCAACTCACCTGGCCAGATGCATTTGGGACCAGCTCCTTCCCATTCTGCACTTCCCCATTCTCTGCAAAGACGGGGATGTTGGGGCTGAAAACCATGAGATCATTTTTGGCACCGGCCTCTCCGCTCACTCCTGCCAGGATGTGGCTGTGGCGATTTGAATATGACCAGCTGCCCACTTCACTGGCACATACCAATGTGGCTGTGCCAGGACCATACATCATTGCCTCCTTGGGCTGACACTGGCATCGCAGGGCCATGTATACTATGATCACCAGAAGGAACAAGCTGGACACTGAGCAGATGGCAATAATCAGATACACGTTGGCATTGTTCACTAAGGTCCCTGGGCTGCCTCCCATCCTGGGAAGGCGGACATCAGTGTGAACAGCCTGGGCATTTGCTACCAGTGACAAACTAAACGTCGCTGTGGATGACAACACTGGCTTGCCATGATCCTTCACTAGAACCAACAGATTCTGGCTGCTACTGCCCTCTGCCTCATCCAGTGCACGTGTGGTACTGATCTCACCACTGTACAACCCCACCCGCCAAGGGCCACTTGTTGCCTCAAGCAGCTCATAGCGTAGCCATGCATTGTAGCCTGAGTCAGCATCCAAGGCATGGATCTTGCCCAACATATGCCCAGCTGGCACAGGAACCACGAAAAGGGTGGGGGCATCTTCTGCTGGTGCAGTTACTGCAGGTGCATTGTCATTTTCATCCACTACGAAGACTTGCACTGTCACATTGCCAGTTAAGGAGGGCAGCCCAGCATCCTTTGCCCTCACTTGAAACTCCAGAAGCTTCATCTCCTCATAGTCCAAGGGCTGCAAGGCATAGAGCTTCCCGCTCTCGGAGTGCACTGAGATGTAGCTTGACAGTGGCCAGAGTTTCTCATCCAGCCAATAGCTGACAAGGGCATTCTCAGCCATGTCTGGGTCTGAGGCAGACACCGTGAAGATGTGAGCACCAGGTGGGTTGTTCTCCTTCACAAAGACTGTGTAGGTGGGCTGTGCAAAAGTGGGCGCATTGTCATTCACATCACTGATGGGCACCACCAGGCTGCTGCTGGTTGACAGCAATGGGTCCCCTTGGTCTTGTGCCATCACGACCAACCCATACTGGGCCACCTGCTCCCGATCCAGGGAGTCAGCCAGCACTAGTGAGTAATAATTCTTGAAGGTGGACACCAGCTTGAAGGGGGTACCAGGAGGCCACAGGGAGCAGCTCACTTGCCCGTTGGCCCCAGAATCCCTGTCAGAAATGCTAAGCAGGGCTACCACTGTCCCTGGTGGGGAATCCTCTGGCACTGGCACTGACAAGGATGAGACCGACACCTCTGGAGCATTGTCATTCACGTCCAACACCTCAATCAGAACTTTGCAATGTCCTTTCATTGGTGGGGTGCCTTTGTCTGTTGCTTCAACTCCAACTTCACCCAACTTTATGCTTTCAAAATCAAGTTCTCCGTTTAATCTGATTTGTCCACTGCTTGGATCTAAATTAATCAAGGCACCTAAATTGTGTGGATTAATAGTTCGAATTGAATATGTAATCTCCTTGTTCATTCCCTCATCAAGATCAGTTGCATTGAGACTGATTATTAATGTTCCCTTTTTTGCATTTTCAGGAAGTCTTACTTTATAGACAGACTGATTAAAAACTGGTGCATTGTCATTCACATCTAGCACATTGATCACCAACTGAGCAGTGCCAGTTTGCTCTGGCTTGCCTCCATCAGTGGCAGTGAGTAATACATTATATACACGAGCTAACTCTCTATCAAGAGGTTTCCTTAACATGAGTACTAAAGACTCACCATGCTCCTCATTGTTCTGAACATCCAAGGTGAAATATTCATTTGGACTGATTTTGTAGTTGAGGTGAGAATTTGAACCAATATCATCATCAGAGGCTCCCTCTAGTGGGAAAGAGGAGCCCGGAAGTCTAGATTCTGAAATATTCAGGTTTTGTTCAGCAGCTGGGAATATTGGAGCATTGTCATTTATATCCTTGACCTCCACTTCCACATGGAAGACTCTCAAAGGTTTATCCAGGATCATCTCCAGATGAATGGTGCATACAGGCATCTTGGTGCACAACTCCTCTCGGTCTATCCGGGAATTAACAAAAAGAATTCCATTCTGCACATTCACCTCCATATAATCCTCACGACCTTGGGACACCATCCGGAACATCCGAGGCATGAGCTCATCCACCTCCAGCCCCAGATCCTGGGCGATGCGGCCCACAAAGGTGCCATGCTGGGATTCTTCTGGAACAGAGTAACGCAGCTGCCCACTCCCCATTTCCCAGACTCCATGGATCAGGATTAATTGCAGCAGCCAGCTCTTCACCAGGGGGCATTGGTGCAAAACCACCATAGTAACGGTAGGTCCTATTCCTGTTTTTAAAAAGTAGATCCACCCTCCAGGGTTGGCATTAAATAACGAGAAGCAGCAGTCTATTGTTACGCGGCAATAGCCATGCCATCATCCTGGGCTCCTCACAGTCTCTTGCTCCGACTGTATTGCTGGGAGGGGCTTTGATCTTTGTCTGAAAAGAACGTCTTGATTTTAAGTGGGTAGCGACATCTTGTGACAATTGGTATAAATGCCATACGGATTGTTATTTTTGATTTTCCCTATTTCTTAGATTCGTTTCATAATTTTATTCTGAAATATATATCCAGTTTGTTAAAATTATTTTCTAATACTGTGTTTTGCAAATTGCCATGTACCGGTATATATCAGGCAAATGATTTTTTTTTTTTCAAAATCAAATCAACAGATTAGGCATATTTACATTTTTTGCCCAAAATAAATGTAGATGAATGTACATGTATGTTGGCTCCCAAAGGGTTGTGTATTGAGGAACCTAAGTTAACATTGCAAAGATGTATCGCTCATTTTAGAAGCTTCCATAATGGATACCTATGGTAACTTGTCAAGTGTTAGTTCTTACTATGTAATTTCATGTAATTTCACTATGTCATTTCTAGGAACTAAATGGACATTCTTTTGGGCTTACAATCCAAAATCAGGACTATTAAATCCATCAAACTGCTTAACTAGCAGTTGAGGCCCATATTTAGAACACTCAACACTTAAAAAAACAACACAGAAAATGTTGCACTTATGTGAAGACAATTTTAAAAAAACAATCGCTCACTTTGTCATCTTTGGAATACAAATACACCATAACTTTAAAACAACCACAGCTTTCATTGTAAATGGGATAATTTTGAATAGTTGTAGATTATGTAGGTCATCAACATAAAGTAATAAAATAATTTTGCTATACTTTGAAAATGATGATTTTTTAAAATGTGTAACATGTGCCTTTGTGATCTATTTGATATTTGTTGTACATATTTATTATAGCCAATAGCTAAATAATAAATTACTTCTTTAGTTTTGCAGTGCAAAAAGAGTGTTTATGCCCCCATAACACACATTTAAAAAAAGGTTATTCATAAAACACAAATCCTGTTGTACAATTTAAATAGTGCAGTGATCTTTAAGGATTTTTAATTTATTAAAATCAGGTGATAAAATGCATTAGTCCATTGACAGCTATAGTGTTACTTTCATTTTAAGTAACTATTTCAAACAGATCCCTTTTTATTTATGTTATTTTTCATGACCAGACATGATAGCAAGAAAGAAACTTTATAGGTTTAAAATGTCATGTAAAAATATAATTAAATATGAGGAATTCCAATGTATTTTAAAAATGTAATAAAATCACCAAAAGTCCACACATTAAAAATATAGCTCCGACGTTTCGGATCTATATTTATTTATGTATGCAAAATATACAATCACATATAGCTTTCCATTCATTTTATTACCAGGGACAAGTAAGTTGCTTCACGTTGGCTTAGGGAAACTGGAGCTTTTATTCACAAGAGTTTTAAGGAAAGGAATATTCCCAAGAAATATATAGTCACAGATAGAGGTAGATAGATTATGGGTGTCTAAAACATTTCTGGAGTTACCATGAGTGGTACTGTTCTATCTACGCTGGAGGTACTACAATTTTGAATTTATTTATGTAAATGAATGAGAAAATATTCAAGAATTATGGTCAAAATAACTGTTAGGCCGCTCAAGCTGAAGATTGCATGTATAGGTTTATTATTATTAAAGATATGTGGATCTCCGCTATTCGCGCATCCCGCATTCGTGGATTTGTCTCAACTCGGATACAGGGGTCCACTGTAAAGCACTTTAAAAAGGAGGGCATGTTTAAAAGTGGTTTGCTTACCTTTTAGAGGCAAACCAGTGCTTGGGGACTCGTGCTAGTGGGGTGGTAGGCTGGGCGACACGTCATCTGGATCAGGGCCATTCCTGTGGCAGGATGGGCAGGGCGATGATGATCACCCCGCCCACTGCCCCACTGGTCCAGCTACGCTACCGCTGGCCAGAAAGGCCCATAGCATCAGTGGAACTGGGCCCCAACACAGAGCTCAAGCATGTCAGTGAGGAAGCATTCCTACACCCCCTGTGGGGGGGGCACCGACGAAACACCCCCCACTTGATGCTACACGCCACGCCCCCTGGGGGCGTGATGTCATTTTTGCACGCTGCCGCCGAATTTCGGCAGCGGCGCAGCTCACACCCACCCCCACCCCCACCATTTTTCAAGGCTTTTTTGAGCCAAACGGCTCCAGAGCGGGCTGGAGGGTGAAAAAAACAACAAAGAAAAGACGGCTGGCACAAAACGATGATAGAAATGGTGGCGGAGGGGGCGACCAGACGATGCATCCAGAAGGCAAGTATACCCCCCGCCGCCGCGTGGCATCCCCCCACCCCTAACGACGCCACTGGCCCCTTGAGCTGGAGTCTCCCAAACCACTCCCTGAGCAGCAAATTATCAGTAGACTTTTCTGTGCCTCTGAAGAACATGTACACCTGAGAATTTTGGAGTTTCATCAATAAACCTTATGAGATAAGTACCTTTTTGAGACTTTGCCTCTCTCGGACACAAAATGCTGCAAGCAGACTGCAAGTGCAAGGGTACAGGTGCCTACTGACCACCCCAGGTGGTACATGCAAACAACTCACACCGCCATCCATTGCTGCACCATTTTTTTATTTTCTATGTATTCTAGTAATTTCAGTTATGACAACATCAAGCAGTAGAAAAACAAAATAAAAGTCAGTCTTGCCTTGTCACTACATTAAACTGTGCCCATGCCAAAAATCATTCTTACATATTTGAACAAGAAAATATCCTTTGATCATACAATTGCCTTCATTATCTCAATGGATTCTATACTGCATTGCCAGGGTGACATCTGAAAAATGTCCTATCTCGCATTAACTTACTCAATCAAAGGTATTTTAAAAACATTCCCAACTAATAAACCATGCAGCCCACAGTCTCATGAACTCCTGTGACAAATCTTCAATGAATGTTGATGATTGCAGACAGCATGCATCACACACCCATACGCATGGTTGTGAAATGAGCTGTTTTACACTACCATTCACATCCTACTATTATCAATGAAAAAAAAATCCTCACTGATTTACTTCTAATACTGCCTAATATCTACTTAGCAAAGAGAATGTGCTTAGGTGCAAGATCAGGGTTTAAACAATCTACAGTTACTTTGTCTAAGGAAGCCCTTTAAAGTATCCTATCCTGTACAATTAGTTAAATTTATATTTCATAGCAAGGTTGAAGACATTAACAGATCACTCGCATCTTAAAATATGTTATCTACACATTATAGAAAGAAAATATGTTCCCGGAAACGAAAAATCACAAGCCATCCCTCGACAAACACACTCACCCCAACATCATCATCATGACATCATAATGACAGACATCTTGCTTTGTCTTTATTATTAACAGGCAGCCCAATCCTGCGTAAGGATACACGGCCGGCCTAAAGGGCCAGCCATTGTATCCTAAGCCCGTTCCCGGGACACGGCGGCACAGCCCGGGAACACCTCGGGAGAAGGGGATGTTTGTCTCCTTCCCCGAGTGGAGGCCTATGGGCCTCCTTGGATGTATGCCAACTCTGAAGCTGACGTACATCTGAGGTGGCAGAATAAGGCCGAACCGGGCTGGAAATGGGCAGAGGATATCGGCAGAGCGCGCATCAATATCTCTGTCCTCTCCCAGCCCAGATCAGCCTGGCTGCCCCTGCCCGCCCTCCCCCCGCCCTTGCACCAACCGGTGCAGGACTTACCTCCACTGGCGGCCATGGGGTCTGGAGGGTGGCCTACTGAATGTGCTAGCCTCCTTGTCGGCGTCCCTTACTAACAAATCATCGCAAACATGCTTTACGGCACATTTGCAGCGCTTTAGAGCTAAACTTACGCAGGATTCAATTCTATTCAGTATTTTTCTTCAAAATCTGAGATCTATCATCGCACCTGTAATAAACTATTCTAATTGGTGAATTATCCATGAACTAGAAGAAGGATTTATGGATGAAATCATTTTCATTGGTTAGCATCTGCAAAAAACAGTTTGATATTTTGGCTGAAAACCAGTCATTGGCCCTTCTCTCTTTGCCTTTGGACAGGCATTCAAAGCACACCTGCTAAGCTTTTGGCCTGGAAAACTAAGATGTTCCTGTGTCTGCTGTTGCTGGAATGGTCTGTCTCTGGTTACATTTAAATTGTTGAATTTTGTTTTTATTATACATTGTTTTCATACTTTACACACATCCTAGGTGCCTGGGGACTGTCTGGTCAAAGGGGGGATAGAACTGAATAAATAAATTAAAAAGAAGAAGAATCAAACACTCTTATTGAAAAGGTTGGTAGCGACGTAGCGTATCATAAGGATGCAATGGTAGTGCTGGCTACTGACTCAGATCTGACCTCAACTCACTAAACAGCAGAAAAACATTGTTGTTAACTTTCAATCAAAAGTCAAATAACCAATTTTAAATACACCGATTGTCCAGAGCCTTTGGTGAAGCATGAGGTGAGGTATTGCAGAGTGCACCAATGTTCACTCTGGCTTTTTCTAAAAAAAAAATTGCCAGAAATTTTTCCAGAAGATTTCCAGAAACCAGGGCTGGTTTCTCTTTACTGTACATGAAAGAGCCATTTGATCCCATAGGCGCATTAAATTAAAGCTTACATAGCCCACATATCACCTGCACAGGAAGAGCTGCAGTCAGCAAATAGTATTATTTGGAGTCCACTTACTCAATAAGAAAAGCAGAGCACCATCACCATCAACTCCACCATATTCTCACTGAAAATCTACCAAAGTCTGAGTGTAAATCAAACAAACATTCATCTACAAGTAAGCATTGTTGTACCTGCTTTGTGTGTGGAAGGAAAGGCAGATGGAAGAAATTCAACCTACTGATAACAAGGGGCAGGAGAAAATGGTGGTAACAAAACAAAAACACATAACAACACTTTCTGCTAAAAAAAAAAAATCTGCGAAAAAATACGTAATTTTACAAGAACGAATCATATCCACAGGATTCAAGGTCATAAAATATGTATTTTTACAATAAAAGATCTTAAAACACGTAATTTTGCATCATTTTTCATCTGACATTGTACAACCTATACCACCTACCTAGTACGCTTTTAAAAAGGTTACAACTGATAAAAATGGGGAAAAGCACAACACCACTTCCTGCTATTTCATTTTGGTTAAACACCAAAATCTGCAAAAAAAAAAAAAACCATTTTCTCCCACCTCTACTGATAACTAAATTACATACTGAGAAGCACAGAGGTCAAAATTAACCAAGAGTATGATGTACATGAAAGTTGCCTACCCCCTGTCCAATAACATAATTTGCTTCTGTATTCCCAGCCAAAAGGAACAAACAGATACCAAAACATAAAAATTCCTAATGTCAATCCATGCAACTCACCTGTGCAGCTGAATTTGGCCCTGGATCCTTCATGCTTCCCATCTCCCCATTCTCCATACAGACCGGGATATTGGGGCTGAAAACCATGAGGTCACTCTTGGTACCAACGTCCCCATTCACACTTGCCAGGATGTGGCTGTGGCGGTTTGAGTACGACCAGCTGCCCACTTCACTGGCACATACCAATGTGGCTGTGCCAGGTCCATACACCATTGGTTCCTTCGCCTGGCACTGACATCGCAGGGCCACATACAAGATGATTGCCAGCAGGAACAAGCTAGACACTGAGCAGATGGCGACGATCAAGTAGACATTGACATTGTCCATCAGTGGCTTTGGGCTCCCTCCTACCTTGGAAAGGTGAGCATCAGAGTGGCCAGCCTGGGCACTTGCCACCAGTGACACACTCAAAGTAGCTGTGGCTGAGAGTGCTGGCTTGCCATGGTCCTTCACTAAAACCAGCAGCCTTTGACTGTTACTGCCTTCTGCCTCATCCAGGGCACGTGCAGTGCTGATTTCACCGCTGTAAAGCCCAACCCTCCAAGGGCCACTACTTCCATCATGCAACTCATAGCGCAGCCATGCATTGTAGCCCGAGTCAGCATCCAAGGCATGGATCTTGCCCACCATATGTCCAGCTGCCACAGGGACCACCAGCAAGATAGGAGCTTCATCTGGCCCAGACACTGCAGGAACATTGTCATTTTCATCCACCACAAAGACCTGAACGGTCACATTGCCACACAAGGAAGGCAGCCCAGCATCCTTAGCATTGACCTGGAATTCTAGAAGCTTCAGCTCCTCATAGTCCAAGGGCTGCAAGGCATAGAGCTTCCCACTCTCTGAGTGCACCGAGATGTAGCTTGATAGCGGCCACAGCTTCTCATCCAACCAGTAGGTAATAAGGCCATTCTCAGCCACGTCTGGATCTGAAGCAGACACCGTGAAGATGTGAGCACCAGGTGGATTGTTCTCCTTCACAAAGATTGTGTAGGAGGGCTGTGTGAAAGCAGGTGCGTTGTCATTTACATCACTGATTGGCACCACCAAGTTGCTGGTGGTTGTCAGTGATGGAGCACCTTGGTCTTGAGCCGTCACCACCAGCCTATATTCAGCTACTCGTTCCCGATCCAAAGGCTCAGCCAGCACTAGCGAATAGTAATTCTTGAAGGTGGACACCAGTTTGAAGGGGGGCCCAGAGGGCCACAAGGAACTGCTCACTTGTCCATTGGCACCAGTGTCGCTGTCTGAGATACTGATCAAGGCCACCACCATTCCCAGTGGGGAGTCCTCTGGAATGGGTATCAACAGGGACATCACTGAAATCTCTGGAGCATTATCATTCTCGTCCAGAACCTCAATCAAAACTTTACAGTGTCCTGATAATGGGGGATTACCCTTATCTTTTGCCTCAACTTGTATTTCATAAAAATTTATGTCCTCAAAGTCCATTTTTCCTCTCAGGTGAATCTCACCAGTCTTTGGATCAAGGATAAATGTTTCTTTTCCATTTGGAGGAGAAAACATGCTTGATGTGTACGAAAGTTCCTTATTTGTTCCCTCATCTAAATCTGTTGCATTGAGCTTGATTATTAATAACCCTTCCGCTGAGTTTTCTAACAACTGGACTTTGTAAACTGACTGGTTAAATACAGGAGGGTTATCATTTGCATCCAGCACTTTGATCACCAGTTGGACTGTGCCTGTGAGCTGTGGCTGGCCTCCATCAGTGGCTGTGAGTAATAAATGGTGAACAATGCATTCTTCTCTATCCAGAGATTTCTTTAAAACGAGGAATAAGGATGCACTGTGTTCTTGGTTTTCATTTACCTCTAGACTGAAATGTAGATTTGGGCTAAGTTTATAGTTGAGCAGGGCGTTCGCAGTGATATCTGCATCAGAGGCTCCCTCTAGAGGGAAGCGTGTATCACGAATGCTAGATTCTGCAATGGAAAAATGCTTCTCTATCACAGGGAAAATGGGGGCATTATCATTAATGTCTGCAATCTCCACTTCCACATGGAAAACCTGCAAGGGTTTATCCACAAGTGCTTCCAGATTAACAATACACACAACACTCTTGGCACACAGCTCCTCCCTGTCTATCCGGGAATTCACAAACAAAATCCCATTCTGCACATTTACCTCAAAGTAGTCCCCATGTCCTTTGGACACCATCCGGAACATCCGAGGTACCAAGTCACCTACCTCCAGCCCCAGGTCCTGGGCAATGCGGCCCACAAAGGTGCCATGCTGAGATTCCTCTGGCACAGAATAATGGAGCTGGCTGGTCCCCATTTCCCAGGCTGTGTGGAGCAGAATCAGCTGCAGCAGCCATCTCTTTACAGAATCCACCTTCCAAGCAAGCATGGCAAACTGAAACACAAAACCCAGCAGTGTCTTGTCTTTTGTATACATCCTGTTCCTTGAAAAGCAGAATCGAGGAAGCTCATCCAAATTTGTGTATGTGAAATCAGCTGAATCAATTTAAATGATGTTGCATCTGGCATCTGATATCCTTATTGTGGATCTGACAGGTAGGATTTTCTGGCACATTTGAGGGAGGAGCTCCGAATGTTCTGTCATCCCTAAATATTTTTTTAGGCAACAGTGACCCCTAGTGACTGAATTTTGAAACGAGGAATCAGACTATTACATTTATGTCTTTAATCATGGTTATGCCAATACAGCATATTTGATTTTATATACCTTTACTTTCAAGGAAGGTCCTTAGCTTCCATTTTTCTTTATTTTGGTGTTTTATTTATTTAGCTATCTGAATAGTTTCCATTATCTTTATTGTGGAATCTTCAGTTAATTTGCTTCAGGCCGATTATATACTGTCGTAGTTTTCATTCTTCAACTGGATGTTTCTAGTATTTGCCATAAACGCTTTCAGAAAAAAATAGTTGGATACATTCCCCACTTCAGATCCTTTCTGCTTCTTCAGAAGATGCACACAATGTTGCAATAGTCATGTCGTTTTTCTTACCTTTACATTTCTGGTAGATGATTATTTTTAAGAATGTCGAAACGTTGCCATCTTTCCATTCTTCAGATCAAATGCTACGAATAGGAGTAGTACACAGGGAAACTGTTAATCACATGACAGCAATCAGATATGAATCTGTGGTTATTTTTTTCATCTCACACACGTAGTATTCTTCATCCGGCCTCTCTTTTGCATGTGATTTTGTTACTTTTTGATGTTCATAAGTAAAAATGAGTTGTAAAAGGCTCCATCTCTATGATAACTCATTGCAGGAAGGAGTGGCTAACTTCTTCGTCTTCTCTGTGTTGTCTCTCCCCTTTCTTTCTTGTTGGAAAAAGGAGACTATTTTTTTATAGAAATGTCAGACTGAAATCATGGAGGTATTATTGAGATACAGAGGAGTGAAGAGCTTGTGCCAAAGAATTGCAGCATGGTATTAAAAATAGCAGTATGTCTGGTAGGTATAAAGTAGCATCTCCGTTTTATGACCTCTTTGATCAGTTTCTATGTATTTGTCAAGATATGATTGTGAGTCATGTTTATGGCTTGAATATATGACATTTATTGAAAGAGGAAGCAACACAGATTCCCAGTGGCAAACTGCATCATCAGATTCCCAAGCAGTTCCTAAGAACAGTTTTTAATACAATGATCACAATCATAATCCATCTAAAACTTCCATTGTACTTCTGTTTCTGATGCCTATCAGACTATGAATATCAGATTTGTATTCTCTGTCAGGGTAATGATAACAGCAGTGGAACAGCATGTGGAGCCTCTGGAAACGTTTAGATCGGGGTGGCCAACCTTCCACCACGAGGGCCTCTGCGTTCTTAAGAGTTGTGTAGAAGACAGAATCATGGCAGTTGCAAGTGCTGATGGTGCTGCTAAAGCATCTGCACCTGCTGAAATGCCCTCACCTCACCTATTCAACCAATTAAAGGTCCAGGAGCATTCACGTTGAAAGGTTGGCCACCCCTGCTTTAGATAATCTTTAGCACATGACTTGGTTGTGTTTCACCTAGTCAGCTCCACATGCCGCTCATGAAGGTGATCCTGTAAACTATGGTTTGAACTGAGTTTGCCATCTTGGTCCCACACCATAGTTTGCCTGGTCCTGCTGTAATGGTACATCATGGTTTGCACCCAATCAGAAGTGGGAGAGGAAGACACAGCAAGCAAGAAGGAGATGGAGCATGCAAGCACAGAGCTCATTTACAGAGCAAAGGCAAGGGAAAGACTCTGTAGGACACAACAGCTGACTGCAGAACCCTGACTGCTGTGCCTTGGGAACAGAGTTTCACTGTTGGAGAAAGTGAGCAGAGCTAATGGGTGAACACAGAGAGGAGAGAAGAACAGCACTGAGGTTGATGATAGATCAAGTTCTGAACACTGAGCTTCTAGCTCTTTCCACGTTCCATAATATTCATGAACGGTGTCGCAGAGACGTAACCACGGTGGAGCGCGTGGTTCACTCGAACCAGGTGCTCGGGAGGGCTGGTGGGGCAGTCACTGACGTTGTGTCGGCCCGCCCACCCTCCCTGGAGCCCGTTACACTCCGAAATGAGCGGAAAACGGGCGGGGGCGCGTCGACGTGACGCGAGGGGCGCGTCGATGTCACGCGACACAGGCCCTGCCCCCACGCGCCAGGCGCCGGGAGAGCGCCCGACATTTCTGGGTTCCACTGCAAACAGGAATCTCCATTGTGGTAAATGTAACGAGACATTAGGTGATCTGTGATGGAACAGTCTTGTTTGAGATGGTTCAGTCCTACTGCATGGAGCTCTTGTTCTCCTCTGGTTCTGGGCACAGAGGTAGGTAAGTAAGGCAGGTTGCTAGTTGACTGTATTCCTATGGTCTGTTCTCAATAACTAGACACTGTAATTTGTAAACAAGCCTACCTGTCTCTGCTGAGTGCTGACCTGAGGAGCAGAAACTAGTGGGGCAAAGGAGACTGCATGAGTGCCTTACCCCAGAGCCATAGGCAAAGAGAAAACATTATATCCACAGAAAGCACATCCAGGCCATGCACTGCTTGATTCAGTGTACAAATTCTGCTGTTGCCGCTCCACCACCACCCCTAAAAAATAACCCCACAGTAGTGGCGATCCAGCCCCCTACCCCATCAACTCACTCCTTCCTCGCATGGTCCCATTAAGCAAAACAGGAAGAGCCGGACATGCTGGGAGTGCTTCCAGTGCATCCTGCACTTCCTGTTTTGTTTAACAAGACCACATGATGATGGAGTGAGGTAGGAGGCCAGATTGCTGTCTTCAGATCTTTTTCCTGCTCACTTTTAGCAGGGGGAAGCAGATCGAAGCTGCTCTGTCTGCAGCAGAATGGAGGAAGTCAGTAACAGACTCAGGGGGCTTTTCACCCTGAGTCTGTTTTCTGCTTCTTGCAATTTGCCATTTGATGCAGGCTGCATCATCTGTTTCATACACATCACTTTGTAAATGATCTAGACCAGGGATTCTTAACCAGGGGTATGGGAACCAAACGTTGGGGATATGGGACTCGATCTCTGAACAATTAAAAAAATATATTATTAACTGTCACCATTATCGATGCCGATTGAGGAGTTCTATCCATATGTAAAGTAAAACCAAGCTACTGACATCTTTTGAAGTCATACCATACGTAATAGGACTGGTGGTGGTGGTGGTAGTGGTGGTGGTGATTTTGACAGTCTGGTGAAGGGGGTATGGGGATATATTGGGAAATCCATTGGGGGGTCTGTAATTGTAAAAAGGTTAACCTCTGGTCTTGACTAAGGCTCATTACTAGACATGTATGCAAATGTGTGCTTTTGACCCTCTTTTTGGGAGGGGCCTTATTAAACAGCTCAAACAGCTCAAAATTGAAATGGAGGATTAAGGGGCACTTTAAAATATAAAAAGCACCTACTGAAAGCAAATAGATGCATTCCTCTTATCTCAGTCATGTGTTCATAGCTCCCAGTCTTCCAAACAATCCAAGTAGGGCTTTTGATTTAGGGCAGAACATTTAAAATTACCTTCCATGTATTGAATTATTTATCCTTGTCATTTACATCCTTATCACAAAATATATTCAAAACAACCAATACATCACTAAAGTATTATCTACGTCATGAAATACTTCTTTTTGATCAGCAAATTCCCTATGAATTTCATAAAAATGAGATATTCAATTAAATGTAATGGTCCTGGTTCAAAAGCATGAGCATGCAGCAGCCAGAGCTGTACATATATAGGGCAATTTTAAAATGTTGCAATCCTGCCATTTGGCAGGGAAAGTAAACGGGGTAAACTTACAGTCTAATCCTATGGGCCACTTATGGCAGATCCGCTGCCATAAGTCACTTTGCAATGGCGGCTCCACCATGCCACCATGGCAAGCTATGGTGCAGCTGGTGGAAATGGCCAGAGGCTCCATGCACACACCAGAACTGCCTGGACACTCCCCTGGTGCAGGTAAGGTGGCAGAGTGGGCAGTTTGTGGGCAGTTCAAGGGAGGATTGGGGAAGTGAGTTCAAGGCGGGAGGGTGTGGATGTAGGAGGCAGTCGCACACGCCGGATCCTATCCCCCTTTCCCAGCTTGGACCTGCCCTCTTCCTCTCCCCAGACTTACATCAGCAAAATAGCTAATGTATGTCTGGGGAGACCCATTGGTGACCAGGCGACCTACTGGAAGGTAAGATTTTTTTGTTAATAATTTATATTTTTACTTACTTCTCACTGGCCATCTAATTGCCTCCCCCACCATAGCATGCAGCACATGCTCCATCAGTGGCACTGCATGCTGACGGGGGGATAGGATTGGCTGTGCATCCCTCCCAAACAGCCAATTAGCAGGGTTCCAGCTTCTGAAAGTTAGGGGAGGTAAAAATACACATCCCAAGGCTTGTATGGATAACCGCTTACTAACCCTTTTATTTATAGATAGGAAAAGCATCTAGTCTACTGTTCATTAAAAGGCCAACCTGCTTCTGACTTCTACTATTTTGACCAGTGAGTTCAAAGGCTGATAACTGATAAGCACTTGGTCACGTGGCACATATTCATTACTGGTAAATTAAACATTTAATATTTGAATAACTATTAAGGTATCAGACTATTCTTATTTAAGTTTTGCTGATTTGCATTGTGTTATGACGCCCCTCCATTGAGTGCATAACACACACACACACACACACACACACACACACACACACACACACACACACACACATCATTTGTGACTGTGGTCTGGATACAGGCATTACTACACCATTATCACTTTTCACTCAAGAACTAAACAACCCATTTCTAACACATTCATGTCACAATTTCCTAGAAACTGTGGTAGTTCACAATGTGCCAACATCTTCTTTGGTTTCCTACAGTATTTCCAGGAAAACTACATCAGGCGGTTTCCCCATTCAGTACCCAAAATGAGCCATGACGTGTCTGGTGCAGCTGGCCAAAGGCGCAAACATTTTTGTCAGCAAATATTTTTATAAATATAAAAATAAATACATATAAAAATATTTGGCAGTTCTATTTTATAAATATGAATATCCCACCATGATATCTACAATATCCCACCATTTTGACTGCTCAGTTGACTACACAGACATAATATTTTCACAAGATAGCATGGCGTTGCCATTCTTTCTTATGGAATCAAAACTAAAGCATGCTGAAACATGAGAGTCCGATTAACTGCTATTGATGAATCTATGATACAATATATGGTTGCTCCTTGTCATGCAGAAGCTCTCACATCAAATTACAGAAACAATGGGCATTGGTGATCCTTTAGATTTCCAGCTTACTCTGCCTGCCAATAAACTTTATTTTCTTTTACTAACTGAATTGTCATTTTTATCTACAATAAAGATTATTAACACATCAGGGCTAATCCTAAATTGGTAGAATAGATACATGGTATGAAAAAAATAATAGAAGGATATGTGTCATTTCAAGGATTCTAAGGGTTCCATGTGACTCACCTCTCCTGATGAGTTTGGGATGAGCTCCTTTCCATTCCTGACCTCCCCATTCTCTGCAAAGACGGGGATGTTGGGGCTGAAAACCATGAGGTCATTTTTGGCACTGACCTCCCCACTCACTCCCGCCAGGATATGGCTGTGGCGATTTGAATACGACCAGCTGCCCACTTCACTGGCACATACCAGCGTGGCTGTGCCAGGACCATACATAATGGCCTCCTTTGCCTGGCTCTTACATCGCAGGGCCACATACAAGATGATCACGAGGAGGAACAAGCTAGACACTGAACAGATCGCGATGATCAAGTAGACATTGACATTGTCCACCAGGGGTTGTGGGCCCCCTCCTGTCCTAGAAAGGTGGTTATCCGTTTTAATGGCCTGGGCTTTTGCCACCAGTGAAACACTTAGTGTAGCGGTAGCTGAGAGTGCTGGCTTGCCATGGTCCTTCACTAAAACCAGCAGTCTTTGACTGTTACTGCCCTCTGCCTCATCCAGGGCACGTGCAGTGCTAATTTCACCACTGTAAAGTCCAACCCTCCATGGGCCACTACTTCCTTCATGCAGCTCATAGCGCAGCCATGCATTGTAGCCCGAGTCAGAATCCAAGGCATGGATCTTGCCCACCATATGTCCAGCTGTCACAGGGACCACCAAAATAGTGGTAGCATCATCAGCTAGTGCAGATACTGCAGGTGCATTGTCATTTTCATCCACTACAAAGACTTGCACTGTCACGTTGCCACACAGTGAGGGCAGCCCAGCATCCCTGGCACTCACTTGGAACTCCAGCAGCTTCAGCTCCTCATAGTCCAAGGGCTGCAAGGCATAGAGCTTCCCACTCTCTGAGTGCACCGAGATGTAGCTTGACAGCGGCCACAGCTTCTCATCCAACCAGTAGGTAATAAGGCCGTTCTCAGCCACATCTGGGTCTGAGGCAGACACCGTGAAGATGTGAGCACCAGGTGGGTTGTTCTCCTTCACAAAGACTGTGTAGGAGGGCTGTGCAAAAGTGGGAGTGTTGTCATTCACATCGCTAATTGGTACTAGCAGACTGCTGGTAGCAGACAATGGTGGCTCTCCTTGATCTTGAGCCATCACTACCAACCTGTACTCAGCCAACTGCTCTCGATCCACAGGCTCAGCCAGAGTCAGTGAGTAGTAATTCTTGAAGGAGGACACTAGTTTGAAGGGGAGCCCATGAGGCCACAGGAAACAACTCACTTGCCCATTGGCTCCAGAGTCCCTATCTGAGACACTGATGAGGGCCACCACTGTCCCTGGTGGAGAGTCCTCTGGCACTGGAACAGACAGAGAAGTCACTGACACTTCTGGAACGTTGTCATTCATATCTAACACCTCAACGAGAACTTTACAGTGCCCAGATAAAGGTAAGCTGCCTTTATCTTCTGCAACAATTTGAAGGTCATATAAATTAACATCTTCAAAATCCACTTTTCCAATCACTCTGACTTCCCCTGTATGGGAATTTACACTAAAAATCTTGGTGCAAACAGGAGGTACGTTATTACCAAAAAAATAGGAGATTTCTTTATTAATTCCTTCATCGATGTCTGTGGCATTCAGTTTAATAACTAATGTTCCATTGGCTGCATTTTCTTGCAACTTCACCCTGTAAAGTGACTGGTTAAAAACAGGAGAATTGTCATTTGCATCCAGCACATTGATCACCAGCTGGACTGTGCCTGTGAGTTTCAATTTCCCTCCATCAGTGGCTGTGAGTACTAGATGATGCACAGGACTCTCCTCTCTGTCCAGTGGATTTTTTAGAATAAGCACTGGATACTCATTTTGCTCCTTATCATTTCCTGAATCAAGAATGAAATGGTCATTCAGACTGAGTTTGTAGGTTAGCAGGGCATTGGCATCCGTATCTGCATCAGAGGCACCTACCAGTGGGAAACGAGAACCTGGGAGTCTTGATTCTGCAATGGCTAAATGTTGTTCGTTTACTGAAAAAACAGGAGCATTGTCATTTATGTCCTTGATCTCCACCTCCACGTGGAAGATCCTCAGAGGTTTATCCACAATCACTTCAAGATGAACAGAGCACACAGGGTTCTTGCTGCAAAGCTCCTCCCTGTCTATCCGAGAATTAACAAATAAAATCCCATTCTGCACATTTACCTCAAAATAGTCCTTGCGTCCTTTGGACACCATCCGGAACAGCCGAGGTACCAGCTCACTCACTTCTAGCCCCAGATCCTGGGCGATGCGGCCCACGAAGGTGCCATGCTGGGATTCCTCTGGCACAGAATAATGGAGCTGGCCGGTCCCCAC
Organism: Plestiodon gilberti rubricaudatus; assembly: GCA_026170595.1. Taxonomy (NCBI): domain Eukaryota; kingdom Metazoa; phylum Chordata; class Lepidosauria; order Squamata; family Scincidae; genus Plestiodon; species Plestiodon gilberti. The sequence goes on along the minus strand of JANXHW010000004.1, from coordinate 100,119,179 downwards.
CTCCCAGGCTACATGGAGAAGAACCAGCTGCAGCAGCCGCTTTGCCACCGAATCACTCTGCCAGGCATCCATTGCGAACGCAGACAGTGTCTTTTCTTTGTGGAAAATCCCTTTCTTCCAGGGAGTGAAGAGCAGAATCCAAGAAGCTCATCCAAGGTAGTGGACACATCAAATTATTTGAATCTGCTCCAGTGATGCTGCATCTGATATTCCTCTTGTAGATCTGACAGGCAGGGTTTTCGGGTCACTTTGAGGGAGGAGCTCTGAATTTTCTCTGTCCTCAAATATTTCCTTAGCCAACAGTGACCCCTTGTGACTGTATTTTGAAATGAGCAACTGATTATTAAATTCCGTGCTTTGATCAAATGTTTCTAATACTGTATGGGTTGTTTTCCACCTGAAGTATTATTATTATTTCTAAAATTTTCAAACTGATATGCATAATTACAAAATGACAAAAGCTTGCCTGCAGACTTACAATCTAATAGACAAAGAAAAAAAGGATGGAGAAAGAAGATCCAATTCAGGTATCTGCATTTTCAAATTTCATATTGGCCACGTGGAAGGAGACAGTACTGGGAGGGGGATAACCAAACAGCAGCTGGTCCCAGCTGAGCTAATGAAGTATCCTTTGCTGTCTCCCCCCTCTCTTTCCCCCCCCCCAGATGGAAGGACCTCTAAGTGCTTAGCATTCGCTCACGTCTCTGCATTTATTTACTTTTGTTGTCTGAATATCCTGCATGAATTCATCTTAGCTTCTTGTCAAAGACAGCCCTTACAAAGTCAGAGCAACTTCACCCGTTATGTTTCTTTAGGTGATCACCTAAGATTATTTAAGTACACACCTAAAATTCTAACACATGAATTTTACTCACACATGTTTGTCAATACTAATCAGGCACATACATCAGGCGGTTGCGGGTCCCTGGTGAGTGTACATTTGCAGGCAAATCTGGGGTTGTTGACATGTAACACGTGAAAGCTTCTGTAATTGTTCTGTTTCCTCTATATTGATCATGGAAAAGTCACATGCTGTCATGATTCCTCTTCTGAACTGAAATTAGACCTGGATTCATCCTCAGTGCCTCCAATCATCAATGGACTGCAAACCAGCTCATAGACTTTGCAGTTATCGGACCTCTGATGTTGGGCCTCCTAAATTATTTGTTTATAATATTTATTTCTTCATGGATCATTGCCTTGTCGTGGCGAAGGGGCTTGCGTAACTCAATGAAGCCATGAGCTATGCCATGTAGGGCCACCCAAGATATACAGGTCATAGCAGAGAGTTCTGACTAAAAGTGATCCACTGGAGAAGGAAATGGCAACCCACTCCAGTAACCTTGCCAAGAAAATCCCATGAACAGTACCAAAAGGCTAAAAGATATGACACTACAGGAAGGCCTGGCAGGATATGGTTCATGGGATCACGAAGGGTCGGACACGACTTAACGACTGAACAACAACAACAACAACAAATATTTATTTACTGCCTTTCTATCCCATTCAAGATATAATCAAGGCAGCTTACACAAGAAAACAGCTACGTTTACAACAAATAACCTGACAATATACTGTATAAATATAATTCTAATTAACTTAGAAATAAAGCAGCAACCAAAGCAGAGCAAACATAAAAGCACAGGAAAACAGCACAGTTATGAACAAAAGGCAAAACAAAACAGAAAGGTCTTTACTAATCTTATAAAAGCTGGCAGCGATGGAGCCAGTTGGGTCTCACAGGGGAGGGAATAGCACAGCCTAGGTGACGCTATTGGAAAGACTCTATCATGTGTATACATGAGCATGAACTGCATTTCCATAGTTAGGGGGGACAGAGAATCATAAAAATCAGAGTTGGAAGGGATCTTCAAGATCATTGAGACCAACCTCCTTCCAATGCAGGCTGTCCATATAATTACAACATCCTCAATAGGTGGCTATTCAAACTCCGCTCAAAGACCTTGAATGACAGAGAGTCTATCACCTTCCAAGGCAGAATGTTCCACTGCTGAACAGTTCGTACCATCAGGATGCTCTTCCTAATATTCAATCAAAAACTCCCATGCTGTGATTTAAACCCATTTATCCTGGCCCTACCCCCAAAAGCAACTGAAAACAAATCTGCTCCATCTTCCACATGACAGACCCTCTGGATCCGCTCCAATTTGTCAATATCCCTCTTAAACCACAGTGCCCAGAACCAGGGGCGTAGGCACAATATTCCAGGTGCAGTCTGACTGAGGCAGAATACAATGGTACTATTACCTCTCTTGATCTTGACACTGTACTTCTGCTGATGCAGCCTAGAATCACATTCACTTTCTTTGCTGCCGCATCACACTGCTGGCTTATGACTAGCTTCCCATCCACTAAAACGCCTAGATCTTTTTCACATGTACTACTCCTCAAGCAAGTGTCCCCAATCTTATATGTGTTCTGCTGATTTTTCCTATCCAGATGCAAAACTTTACATTTATCCCTGTTGAAGTGCATTTTGTTTGCATTTCCCCAGTTTTCCGTCCTGTCAAGATCAACCTAGATCCTGTTCCTGTCCTCTCAGGTATTAACTACCCCTCTCAATTTGGTGTTCTCTGCAAATTTGATGAGCATTTGCTCTACTCCCTCATCCAAGTCATTTATAAAGATGTTGAACCTCAGGTCTAGGACAGAGCCCTGAGGCTCCCCATTCATCACTTCCCTCCAGGACGATGAGGAGCCACTGGTCAAAAGCTTTACTGAAATCCAAGTACAGTATATTACATCCACAATATACCCGATCTACTGAGCTAGTCACTCTGTTGTAGGAGGAGGTAAGGTTTGTCTGGCAAGACTTGTTCCTTATAAAACCATGCTGCTCTTGTCAATCACCACCCTCCTTTCTAAATACTCCCAGCAGAAAGACTCCTTATTGATATGCTCCAGTACCTTCCCAGGTATTGATGTCAAGCTGACTGGTTGGTAGTTGCCCAGATCTTCCTTTTTTCCCCCTTTCTTGAAGATAGGGACCACATTAGCTTCCCTCCAGTCCCCCAGCACTTCCCCGATTCTCCATGAGTTCTCAAAGATTATAGAGATAACATCTGCCATTACTTTGAGCACCCTAGGATGCAATTCATCCAGTCCACAGACTTAAATTCATTTACAGCACAATCCTATCCAACTTACACCACTGGTGTAACCAGTGGTGCAGCGAGAACAGGAAGCTCCAGAACAGAAAGGGAATTCAAATCCGCTCCAAAGGGGGATTCAAAGGGGATGTAAATCTCCCCTCCCCTCCAAAGGCTCCCACCCTGCCCTCCCCCGCTGGTTACATCGGTGATGTAAGTTGGATAGGATTGTGCTGTTAGTCTGGATTCTGGAACAGGACAAAAAGGGAGGCATCTCGGTGGGTCGCCTCCCGTAACCACTGATTGCCCCATACTCTGTTCTGCTTGTCTTTGCTGCTCCATGGTTTGAAACAGAGCAGCAGAGCGGGGCAGAACATAGAAGCTGGGAAGAAGCACCCCTATGCATCTTCCACTTTCCTTTTCCTGTCCTGATATGCTGTGCTATTTCAAAACAGCCTGACAGAGCTAAGAGGAGGATGCAGGGAGGGAGCGAGGCAGCAGCAATGGCCCAGCAATAAGGGCCACCACTGCTACCACTGCCACCACCACCTTCTTCTAGATTAAATAATCTACAGTTAATCCTCAGCATACGTGAATTCTCTAATCGCAAATTCGTGTATCCGTGAGGGCCAAGATTGAGACCACTTCATGCTATTCACTAGGTGGGTCTCGCTTTCCACAATACCTGCTGCCTCTAGAAAGTCTCTGCTGGCCAGCAGAGACCTTCTGGAGGCAGCAGGGACATTCAAAATGGTGCTCACAACCAGCGCGGAGCACTTTGAAATGGCTGGGGAAAGCCTCAGAAGCTTCCCCCTGCCATTTCAAAGTGTTCCATGCTAGTCACGGGTGCCATTTTGAATGTCCCTGCTGCATTCAGGAAGTTCCTGTGTGTAGCAGGGACATTCAAAATGGCACCCATGATCAGCACGGAGCACTTTGAAATGGCCGGGGAACCTTCAGGAGGCAGCAGGTAAAACACCCCCAATCCCCTAAAACCCTGGTATAGAACCCCATTGATCCCATAGGATCAATGTTTCCGTATCCGTGAATTCGCAACCCGCAGGGGGTTGCAAGAACCTAACCCCCGCAGGTAGCGAGAATTGATCAGCAACAAGGCTTCCAAATGCCCCATTTTTAGTGAGACATATATTGTGGGGTGAATAGCAAACAGGGGAGAAAGAGGGGATAGGCCTACTCAAGTCCCTAATAGCTAGAGATATTTGTTTTTATTGAATATGAGAGGATTACAGTCTAAGTCTTACTGAACACAATGGGCTTACTTCTGAGAAAAATAAATAACCGTTTTCAAACACCTCTACTAATAGTTTAAACTAAGGGCAGCAGAATTGGGGGAATTAAGGTCAGGAGGATGAATGCCACAACGTTTTTTAAAAAATCTCCCCTCACTGCACTATACAGGGATATTTCAGGAGGAGGAAAAGGAAAAAGAACACCACTCTTCAGAACTACCTCCTTGCTTGCTGTATAGCAATAAAATGCTCAGTGTCAGGGCTGGCAGCCAACCACACCCATACAACCCTACTGTGTACTATATACAGGCTCACCAGATCGCCGCTGGGACGGGAGCGGTCTACCCTTAAGGGGGCGGGGCGTGAGGGGCAGAATGTGTCACGTTCTGGCCCCCCCATGCCCCGCCCCCTTAAGGGTAGACCGCTCCCGTCCCGGCGGCGATCTGGTAAGCCTGACTATATAGCACAGCAGAGGAAGGTCTCAAGGAGTGGGGGGAAAGGGTTTCTTCTTCCTTAACCTTTCCTGAAACACCACTCCACCAGCACTGTCTGAAAAGTACTATAAAACTAGGGTCAGTCTGCTCATGAGTTCATGTGCAGTGGCTGCTTTGAATCGTGGGCTGGGGGAGGGGGTATCCTACACCTGCCCACAACCAGCTTCTCACTCAGCTGGCCGTGATCTTCGCACTCACTCTCCTTCCAGTATGGGAAGAGAAGTGAGCAAGTAGAGGATTGGAGCAGCACTGGGGGGGGGGGGGAGGAGGAAGAGGAAGTAGGACATTGCTGCTATTACTCTTCTGCTATGTTTCTGTTGCTGCTGTGCTGCATATATCGTCTGTTTAAAGGAAGACACAGAGCAGCTAATTAAGGTAAAAGAATGGCCGGTGGGGTGGACGGGGGCCATGGGGGCCGCGGAAGGGGCATTCCGTGGTTCTTTGTTATTCGCCAGGGGCCTGGAACGGATCCGCTGCGGATACCGGTGCCCCCTGTATATGGATGGAAGCAAAAATTATATTAATTACTAAACTAGATATAGACTAAAGAAAAACGTAATATTTTAGACCAGTGTTTTTCAAACTGTGGGTCCCAGCCCACCAACTGGGTCCTGACTTGATGTTTGGTGGGTCTTGAAACTGAAACTGACAAGCTGATAGCTGACAAGGAAAATGTATTGAGCCCTATGGAAATTGAAACAGGACAGCATTGCATGTTTACTCGTGAGTAGGTGACCGTGCCTTAGGCTGCAATCCTATGTACATTTACCTGGGAGTAAACCTCACTGAACATAGTGGGACTTGCATCTGAGTAAACATGAATAGGATTGCACTGAAAGTCCATCTCGAAGGGCAGCCTGAGGGGAATGCAATGCCACCAGAATGGTCCCAAACCAATGACCACAGGACCCAACAAACCTTCAAGAAGGAAGTCCCCTCATTCAAGCTGACAAGGAAAATATATTGAGCCCTATGGAAAGTGAAACTGAGCCACACATGTGCATTTACTCATGAGTAGGTGACTGTGCCTCAGCTCTTCTTAAGGGCCAGGCAAAGGAGAATGCAAGGCCACCAGAATGGTTTTGATCCGATGAACGTGGAGTTTAACAAAAACTCCAGAAGGTGCCCCCCTACATCATAGAAAAAAGGATAACAAGAGAGGCTTGAGTGCTGGTATAACTAAACTTTTTTTAAAAAGTCTGGTAAAGCTAGGTGGGTCCAGATAGAGTGCCATTTTAAACAGTAGATCCTGGTGCTACAAAGTTTGAGAACCACTGTTTTAGACAGATATCACTTCTAAATCTTGTTTATAATATTTTTACAAGTATAATAGTGTAAAGGCTACATCAGATTTGAAGATTATATTCAAAGGGAACAGTTAGATTTTCTGAAGGGCAGATAATTTACTGGAAATATTACAAAAGTGATTAATGGAATTAATTCACCTTGAATATCCAAAAAACAACCTTGAATATCCTAAACACAGCTGATTTTATATTCTATCAGTATTGAAAAGGCATTTGATAAAATGGAATGCCCTTTAATGCAAGAAGTAATGAAAGAAGGCACTAGAACTTGGTCTTAATGTTAACATGAATTGAGTTGATTTTCTGCACACTTTCTGCAAACGTAACTGTCAACAGGCAACACTCAAAACTTTACAGACTAACAGTCTGTAGCAGGCCTACACCCCCCCCGTGGGGGGGCTCCTGCTGCAACAACCCCCACAGACGCCACACACCCTGCCCCTGGGAGTGTGACATCACCAACATGCGCAGACACAGCGCGGAAACACCCCCGGCGCTTTTCGGCTTCCTTTTGGAGCCAAACGGCGCCCAGGAGGGTGGGAGGGCCAAATTTGCAGCCAGAACGGCTGCACGAGATGGAGCCGGAGGCAGGTACACCCTCCGCGACCCGCCGCTTGGGGCCCACAGCCCCAACCACCCCTACCATAACGTCGCCTCTGCTAACAGTGCACTCCTATGCATGCCTACTAAGAAATACGTCTCATTGAATTCACTGGGACTTACTCGCAGGAAAGTATGCTTACAATTGCGGTCTTAGATGTATAACAGAATCAGCCTATGCATGTCTACTATAAAGTCAGCCCCATTATATTCAGTGGGACATACTCCCCCACAAAAATGTGTATAGGATTGAAGCCTAAGAAGAGGTTGTTCCCTTTCTCTTCTGATGTTTTATTCATTATACCTTAACAAACTTGACAATCAAAACTGAAAAAATGCTCACAGGGTTAGACTATTACAGCCCAATCCTGTCTAGCAGGACACAGTGGCACAAATAAGCCACCCACCGCATCGTACGCAGGGTTGGGCTTGTGCCGGCAGCCTCCTTGGGGTAAAGGGACGTTCATCCCCTTACCCCAAGTAGAGCCCCAGCCGCCCCAATGGGTCTACTTGAATGTGCGCCAGCTATTTTGCTGGCACACATTTGAGATGGCTGTGTAATGCTGGCCATGCCCAGGAAGGGGGATAGGATTTGGCAGAGCGCACCACCAATCCAGCCCCCCAGAACATACCCTCCCCGCCCTCCCCAAGCCCCTCCACCATGGTACTCCTGAAAATCAGTTTGGCCCCATTTTCTTTTGTAATTCATTAAACTTTTAAAATTGTCTTTCATGATCCATTTCAAAATACCCAACACAGTTTGTTCTTTATTATCATGTAAGGTTGAAACTCTTCATGCAACTTCAAAATTCTTACAATAAAGGAAGGATGCAATCAAAACTTGACCTGGGATACTTTGATAAACATCTATTCCAAATAAGTTCTATCAATTTCCTAATCATAGTGTATCAGTCTCTAAACATATTTCTTTCTATCTTTTGAAGTCAATAAAATCCATTATTTTAATGAGATATCCAAACTGAACTGTTTACCATTCCTGACCTAAATATTGTGAGTCCCACCAAGTACACATAGCCAAAGTAATTGCTAAATGATGATAGAACAAAATAGCTGCAAAATAATAGATCAACCATCTTTCAATTTCTGTTCCATAACATTACACTTTATCCTTGGAGTCCTCTTATCCCGTATATATTGAGTAATTTGTGTTAGAATATTATTTATTTTCTCTACAAAAATGATCCCTGGAAGATTAACAGCCACTTGATGATTATACAATAGATCAATCTAAGTATTAAAAAAGTATCCCAGTCTAAACTTCCTCAATATAACTTTAATGAAATCCCACCCAATTTTGTCAAATGCCTTTTCTGTGTCAGCAAAAAAAAAAATTAGTGTATATTCTTTTTTATTCAAAATATCTATGGTTCATAAATCTTTTTGGCCGCAGTCCTATACACACTTACCTGACAGTAAGCTCTGCTGAACACATTGAGATTTACTGCTTAGTAGACATGCATGACAGCTTTTTTTTTTTTTTTAATGCCCATTCAACTCTATCAAAAGCCATTGGAGTGTCTAGAAACACCAGAACTCTTTTCGTGATATATACTAATATAATATAGCTTTATGTGTTGTTTGATCGCACTCTACATGGAATAAAGCCTGCTTGATCATCAAATGTACTGAGAACTAGTGTTACTTAAACTGAATGAAGAATAAGATATAGTAGAATTATCTTATAATTCACATATGAAAAGAAAACGGGGTCTGCATGACTCTGTGTGGTACCCTGAGTTTAGAATATCTATTATTATCACCTCTGTACTTGTATCTGATATTTTACTTTCCAGTAAAGACCCAATGATAACACTTGCTAACCTAGAAACCAAGATACATATAAACTATTTCTAATATTTCGAAAATCCGGCAATTACTCCATACTATAGTTATTAAATACATTTCATTTATTTTAAAATGTTCAACACCATACTTCAGTGTCAGAATTCTCACTTGTAGTTTCTGAACATAATCTACTGAGGACTAATACCAGTGTTTCTCAAAGTCCTTCAGGGGACTCGCCTGTAAGTCTTTGCAGGGGTGGGGCGATGTCGGAGGTAGCGCTCCAGGATTGGACCTGACCCAAAAACACTTTTTCAATGTATTTGGTTATCCTGCCAGCTCCCTGAAGGGTCGGGGGGGGGGGCTGCTGCCGCCTCTGCAGCGCTCCATAAGGCTCTAAACAGTGGCGATTGCATCAAAAAGCCCACTTCTGGTTTTCACCAAATAACAGAAGTGGGCTTTGGAATGAGAGCACCTCAGGAGAAGGGGACGCTCGTCCCCTTCCCTGGGTGCAAGCCAGCCATGGTCATATGAAGCTGATGTACATCCAAGGTGGCGGAGTAAGGCCGGCCAGGCCTGGGAACGGGCAGAGGATATTGGCAGAGAGCGCCGCCAATACCCTCACCCTCTCCCAGCCTAGGCCGGCCAATGGCCACCCCCCTGACTGACCCATTCCACCCTCCCCCTGCACCAACCGGTGCAGGACTTACCTGTATGCACTTACCGGTGCACAGGGTCCAGAGGGCAGCAGAGTGAGGGTTGCCAGCCTTCACGCCAGTTGCCCTTACTCTAGAGTCATCGCAAATGTGCTTTACGGCACATTTGCGATGGCTTAGAGTGCTGAAACACACGCTCCGCCGCTGTATACTTAGAGAGGATCGCGCTGTTAGACTACGTGTAACCAGTAATCTTTTGCATAAAGTATAGTTGAAATTTATTCCCCCTTCAAAACGTTTTAAACATCCATTCAAAAGAATTGTCCTGGGTAGCCCCAAAGCCCCAAAACAACATCACTTGTCAACATTGGATAGAATTTGCATACGAAAAAGTACAACTTGTATCTACACAACATGTAACCCACAAAACCCAACAAAGCCCACCAGCCCATTGTGGCCAGCTAAACAAACTTTCAGGCAAACAAGAAAAACTGAAGATTTATCGAGCCACTGGTGGGCCAGCAGTATTAAAGCTACCTCCCCCTGCTGTGGTTTCCCCAAATTTCACATGTGCCCTTCTGCACTACTTACAGTATAAAAAATCTTTAATTGGCTTTCAATTAAAGCTTCTTTAGCAGTTGCGTGGCTAGCGTCAGCCGGGGGGGGGGGGGCGATGACATGTTTCGTGTCATCGCTTCACCTTCTGCACTCCCGGAAGGCTTCATTTCAGCGTGTTTATGCTCCGCGGCTGCAAACGCAGCCCTCTGGATGCAAAACAGCAGACGCAGAGCACAAAAATCCCGCCGCAGCTCCTCCTCGCGAGGAGACCACAGTTGTCACCCGGGGACATTGCCTTCCCCCACCCACCCCCCATAGCGATGCCACTGATTGTTTAGTATTGTAAACAGCACATGGTGACGCACAATCCAGGCTAAATGTTTTCCCGAGTTTCACACAGCCAAGAAGCCACTTGCCATTGCCAAGAGCCTTGGCCTAATGGCAGTACCTGCCAGGTGTTTATCGTTTCCCTGAAAGGCTACACAAGATCAGTCAAGAGTGGTGTCTAAAGCAAAGGGCTCTTCCAAAGATCCTATGGTCTCTGATATTCTGCAGTGAAAGCTCTGACCATGTGCTGAGACTCAATTCTCAAACTGGCTCACAGACTGAGAACACAATCCCATTGAACTTTAACAGTGGCGTCACTAGGGCGCACGTCACCCCATAGCGGGGCGCGCACGTCACCCTAGTGATGCCTCCCCCGCTATACCCCCTCTTAAAAATGTTCGGCGCGGCCTATGGCCGCGCTGCGATTGGGGGGGGCGTCCGACAGGCATCACTCCGGCGCCCGACAATTTTTGCAGCCGGCTCGGGGACGTCTTCCCCGGCCGGCTGACCGGGGCCTTCTGAGGAAGGCCCGCTGCGCAAACGTTATCTATAAAAATTTTTAGCGCATGCGCAGACCATTCCTAAGGGAAAAAGGCAGCCCTTTTTCCTCAGGGATGGTCTGCGCATGTGCAAAAAACATTATAAATAACGTTTGCATAGCGGGCCTTCCTCAGAAGGCCCTGGCACGTCAGCCGGAGAAGACGTCTCTGGAGCCGGCTCCCGGCCTCGGAACAGGCCGGGAGCCGGCTCCGGGGACGTCTTCGGGGGGCGACGCGCGCAAGAGGTGATGCATCATGCACATGCGCGCGTCACCCCTTGCGCGTGTCACCCCGTAGCGGCCCACTCCCGTCACTTGACGGGAGCAACGCCATTGAACTTTAAAATGGTGGAGCAAGCACTCTGCCGTTCCAAGCCATCACAAATATGCCATAAAGCACATTTGCGTCAACTTTAGGGTAAGGACGGCTGGTGCGGAGGCCGGCCGCCCTCACTCCGCTGTCGGATCATCCCTGCAGCCACCGGAGAAGGTAAGTGAAGCGTTGGCAGGCGCAGGGGGGTCCTGGCGGCGAGGGAGGGGGGCTATTGGCTGAGCCGGCCCAGGGGGCCAGGATGGCGGACGCCATATCCCTGACCCGTTCCCAGGCTGGCACGTCCTTTACATGGCCTCCTCGGACTTGTGCCAGCTAAATAGCTGTCCCCTTCCCCCAAATAGACCTCCAGGCCAATCCTGGAACTCAGATAGGATCCGGCAGGCAGCCTGGATTAGGCAGGATTGCGCTGTAAGAAGAATAAAAGAGTTCAGAAAATATCCATAAGCAACAGAGGCTCTGAGTCTGAACAGAAGCCACAACTGTAAACAGGATTACAGAATAAGCCCTTTGCTTTTGCCACTTTCTCAACTGCCATTTTCTCACTCCCATCACCTCCTCCCCTCACTCTAGTCAGTTTGGGAAAGTGCAAGACGGAGGAAGAAAAGAAACTGGCAGCAAGACGCAGGTAATGGTGGAGAAGCTCTCCAGATCTGGATTTTCCAAGTTCTGGAGAACTCTTGGTGAAAGCCTACATTTTCTCAGTGAGCTCTCCAACAAATCTTGGAAAGTCCAAGTTCATTTTGAATCAAGATGGGCATTAAAACCAAAAAAAAACAAAGTCTAGAAGAAAAGGAAGTTGTTGAAACACCCATAATTGACTGAATGAATGATCTGAATATCCTTCTTCTACAGGACAGTGATTATAACAAGCGATTATTGAAAGACGTATCCTATCATGCCACAATGTCCCACTCATGTAAAACAATATTTGAGGACTACAAATTGTGCTTAGATAATTATATAGCTTAATTATATCAGGAGTCTGGTCAAGTTCATCCCAAAAAGGAGCTATAAAGGATAGTGCACAATAACTCCCCACCACCACCACCACCTCAAAAAAATCATATTGTGTCACAGGAAAACAAATCAGCTGTGCTAAGTCTCAAGTTGGGCATCCATTTTTTATAACATAGCACAACAGAAAAAAATAATAGGAAAAATCTCTCCTGAAACTTACATGCCCGGATGCATTCGAGGCCATATCCTTCCCATTTCGAACCTCTCCATTCTCCACAAAGACAGGAATGTTGGGACTGAAAACCATGAGGTCATTTTTGGCACCAGGTTCTCCAGGCACACCTCCTAGGTTACAACTGTGGCGCTGAGAATATGACCAGCTACCCACTTCACTGGCACACACTAGCGTAGCTGTGCCAGGACCATACACCACTGCTTCCTTGGGTTGACATCGGCATTGTAGAGCCACATACACAACAATTGCGAGAAGGAACAAGCTGGACACGGAGCAGATAGCAATGATTAGGTAAACATTTGTGTTCTCCGCAAGCATGTTTTGGCTTCCTCCTGTCCTAGAAAGATGGGCATCACTGTGGGTGGACTGAGCATTTACCACCAGCGACACAGTCAGTGTAGCTGTGCTTGACAACATTGGCTTGCCATGATCCTTCACCAACACCAGCAAACTGTGGCTCACATCATCACCCTCTGCCTCATCCAAGACACGTGTGGTACTGATCTCTCCACTGTACAATCCCACCTGCCAAGGGCCACTAGTTGCCTCATGTAGCTCATAGTGAAGCCATGCATTATAACCAGAATCAGCATCTAGTGCATGGATCTTGCCCACCATCTGCCCAGCCACCACAGGGACTACCAGCAAGATGGGAGTCTCCTTTGGCCCAGATACTATTGGGGAATTGTCATTCTCATCTACCACAAAGACCTGCACCATCACATTGCTGCTCAAGGAGGGCAGCCCAGCATCCTTGGCAATCACTTGGAATTCCAATAGCTTCAGTTCCTCGTAATCCAAAGGCTGCAAAGCATAAACCTTTCCACTTTCCGAGTGCACTGAGACGTAGCTTGACAATGGCCAGAGCTTCTCTTCCATCCCGTAGCTGATCAAGGCATTCTCAGCCATGTCTGGGTCTGATGCAAGTACTGTGAATATGTGAGCACCAGGTGGGTTGTTCTCTTTCACAAAGACTGTGTAGGTGGACTGTGCAAAAGTAGGTGCGTTGTCATTCACATCACCAATGGACACAACCAAGCTGCTGCTAGATGACAATGATGGAACGCCTTGGTCTTCAGCTTTCACCATCAACTTGTACTCAGCCACCTGCTCCCGATCCAACGGTTTATCTAGCACCAATGAGTAGTAATTCTTGAAGGTAGACGCCAGCTTGAACGGGAGCCCAGGAGGCCACAGAGAGCATCTTACTTGTCCATTGGTGCCAGAGTCCCTGTCTGACATACTGATCAGGGCCACCACTGTCTCAAGAGGAGAGTCCTCTGGCACTGACTCTAACAGGGATGTCACTGACACCTCTGGGATGTTATCATTCATGTCCATTATCTCTATTATGACATTGCAGTGGCCAAACAGAGGAGGGCTTCCTTTGTCTTTCACCTCAATTTCAAAATCATACAGATTAATAGCTTCATAATCCACTTTTCCTTTTACCCTGATCTCACCTGTATCAGAATCTATGCTAAACATACTTTTTACATTGGAAGAAACATGTTTGCTGAAAGAGTAGGAGATGTCCTTGTTGATTCCCTCGTCTGAATCTGCTGCATTGAGCTGAATAACCAGCGTTCCATGCTCTGCATTTTCTAATAACTTCACTCTATAAGCAGACTGGTTGAATACAGGTGCATTATCGTTTGCATCCATCACAGTGATCTCCAGACGGATTGTGCCTGTGAGTTCTGGCTGACCCCCATCAGTAGCTGTTAACACAAAATGATGCACAGGGATTTTCTCTCTGTCCAGAGGTTTCTTTAATACAAGCACTAATGATTTGCTGTGTTTGTCATTTAGTTTCTCTTCGACCACAAAATATTCAGTGGAACTGAGTTTGTATTTCAATTGAGCATTAACACCAACGTCTGCATCAGAGGCTCCCTCTAGAGGGAAACGGGCTCCTGGCAGGGTGGACTCTGCGACAGTCAAAATCTCCTCACTTACAGAGAAAACAGGGGCATTGTCATTTACATCTGTGATCTCTACTTCCACATGGAAGAGCCTCAGGGGCTTGTCCAGGATCACCTCCAGGTGAATGGTGCACATGGGGCTCTGAGAACACAGCTCCTCCCTGTCTATCCGAGAATTCACAAACAAGATCCCATTCTGTACATTTACCTCTAAATAATTCCTGTAGTCTTTAGAAACCATCCGAAACATCCGAGGCACCAGCTCTCCTACCTCCAGCTCCAGATCCTGGGCGATGCGGCCAACAAAGGTGCCATGCTGGGATTCCTCTTGCACAGAATAATGGAGCTGGCTGCTCCCCATTTCCCAGGCTGCCTGGAGCAGAAGCAGCAGAAGCAGCAGCTGCATCATCACCTGGAAATCTCTTTGAAGAACAGGCACGGCAAATGCAAGTACTTCTGTTCTGTTGCAAAATGTCTTATTATAATGGAGCAAATGTTGAGTGATCTGAACAGAAAAGAGCCTTTTTTTACATCCAGGATCAGAGGCTTCCAGTGTTGTAACAGGCAGGAATCTTATCCAGTCAAAAGGAGGAGCTCATTCCTCCAGAAAATGTCTTGTTGGACAATGGCTCCCCCATGTGTTAAACACAGTACAAGCATTTTCTTCTAATCAGTAGACTAGATTTATTCTTCTGATCAATTCAAACTTAATGTATGTTTTCTAACAAAGTAAATACTTTTGGAACTCTTTTTTGAAGGATGCTTCAAGTGCATAAAATAGTAAGGAAAATGTATTCTACTAAGTAAATGAATTATTAAAAATATAATGGCATATTTCTTAAAAATATAGACAACTATTTTCCAATAAGCCTTTTTCTGTCGTTACATAGTTTATAGTGCCTTCAGTATGACATCAGCTTCGTCAGAACAGAAATACGCACATGTCACTTACTTTTCTAGTCATCCACTTTTCAAAACAAAACATTAGAAACTCCTGAAGCCTCTCATTTGGAGTCATGTTTCTATATGTGCATGATAGTAACATATCCATGTAGAGGACATTTTCTCTCTGGATCTTTTTACACTTGGGACCTAATGAATCAATAGTTGTGACTGAGTTCTTCAATGCTAGATTTCACCTGTATGAAGAACCTTCATTGGCCATTTTCATAGATATTTTTTTAAACGTGGACATTTTAATAACCTTATATATTGCAATGGTATGTGAATTCCTGACAAACCTGCATTTCATGCTGACAAGGAAAGTTACATGTTGAATTTGGTGCCCATGTTGTGTATGTTGAGACCCAGGATGGTGTAGTGTGGGTTGGGAGTTGGACCTGGAAGCTTCCTGGGTGACCTTGGGCCAGTCACCACATCTCAACCTCACCTACCTCACAGGGTTGTTGTGAGGACAAAAGGAAGGAACTATGTAGTACACCACCCTGAGTTCCTTGGAGGAAGGGCAGTAGAAAAATGTGAAAAATAAATAATAAATATATTAAACTAAGGATGCAATCTATGCACACTTTCCTGGGAGTAAGCCCCATTGAACACAATGGAGCTTATTTCTGAGTAGACATGCATAGTTGCGCTGTAATAGGATTTATCACTATTCGATTTGAAATACAGGTACAAAGGATATATAAAAGGGTCATTTATAACCATTTTAACATAAATATTTCCAGATTCGCTATTCTAGTTGTCCATTTTTCTGGCTCTATTATTAAAAGCCAGTGAGCTGTAGGGGTCAGAGTGTTGGACTTGGAACTGCAGAGGTCTGAACTGTGTTTAAAATTTCTTCTCAACCATGAGGCTTCATGTGCAATCTTGGGCCAGACATCAATGCTCAGCATAACCTCCTCACATGGCTGTCGTGAGGATAAATGTGGTCGGACACACACACACACACACACACACACACACACACACACACACACACACACACACACACACACATACACACACACACTTTATAAACCATTGTTGGGAGAAAGGATGGGATACAAATGTATTAAATTATTTCCCCCCAAACTTTGTTTTAATGGATCAAAACAAATCCCTAAATTAAACTAAGCACGAAATGCATTCTAATTACTACACTGCAAGGGAGTTTGTTGTTTGGCACGTTAGGTAACTTGCTAACACCTAATCATAATCTGCATACAGAATTCATTTCCAAAAGACAGAGAATCTCATCCAGAGATAGTGCTAGAGGCTCACTGTATTCATCCAATGGTGTCTGTTTGCCTTTTCCAACGTTTTTCTTCACAGTTCTTCACAGAATCAATCCTTGATATCATTTATTTGCAGTGGCAACTGAACATAGTACAATGAAATGTTGCATTTAATTATTCACTCAATGGGCATATAAATATATAGAGTTTGTATAAAGTGATTTAGAATGAAATCACAAATAAAGCAAATAATCCAGAGCAATTATTGTTACAGCAGATTCCAAGAACATCTGATCAGTGACTACACAGAAATTCAAACAGTACAGGTAGTCCCCTACTTAAGTACAGGTTAGGTTCTAAAGGTCTGTACTTAAGCTGAAACATTAACTATCTATCTATCTATCATGTGATGCGAACAAAATCGTGAATAATTTTCTGTAGTTGTTGAAAAACAGTATTGGAATATTTATTTCTATACAGTAAAATACATTATCTATAAAACAAATCACTTCCTAGGGAATGTACACTCAGTGGTAACCCTGCTTTTGTTGTTGTTGTTGTTGTTGTATAATGTACAGAATGGGCCTTAGGTACAGCTGCTTAGATGGAGGAGGGGCTGCATTTGTATTGCATTTTACAGTGTTACAATTTGCATTTGTATTAGTAGGTGAGGAACACGAGTACAGCTCTATTAAGTACGGTACCGGCTCTCCTTTACCCATCACTTCTATGTCTCCAAAACACAGCATCTTTCTCCTCCTCAAAACACAGCGTCTCAGTCCCAATAACACAGCGCCTCTCTCCATCTTCAAAATGAGTGCTATATCGCACCTGTACAAAAACATCAGTGCAGACAGACTTTGCCTGCTCAAAAGAAAGCACAGTGTGACTGTCCTAAATCTGTATGCAGCGAAACTGCATTGGAGCGAGAAGCTGGATCATGCTGGTAGACCTCACCCCGACCTACGCAGATACAGTGTACTACCACTGGTGTCGCTTGAGGTTGGGTGGAACGGTAAGTTCCGCACTGTGCTAACCTCCGTTTACTTCCTGGCACAAGGCGGCCCCACCCCCTCACCGTCGGAGCCATTCAGTGCGTGCGGCGAAGGCAACGCGCAATAGACTCACTCGTGTTGCCTTCGCCGCACTAAATGGCTCCAACGGTGAGGGGGCAGGGCCGCCTCGTGCCAGGGAGTAAACGGAGGTTAGCACAGTGCGGAACTTACCATTCCGCCCCACCTTGAGCGATGCCACTGTGTACTACTGTCTTCACAGGCTCCATAAGTGTACAAACTGTGCATGTGAAGGCTCAGTACTGTATGTGTGAACAGGAAACCTGCAGTAAATCAGCTGAGGAGCCTACATGAATACATCGTGTCTGTGAAGACAATTCACTACTGTATCTGCATAGGCAGAGGTGAGGCCTACTAGCAAGATCCAGCTTCACACACACACACACACACACACACACACACACACACACACACACACACACACACACACACACACACACACACACACGAAAGTGCATTCACTGTACACAGCTGAATGTCAGCACTGATCTCTAGTCATCATCTACATGGCAGCAGGTTGCTTTGTATTCCACTAGAGTTTGGATGAGAGCTTCAGCTAAAGTTTTTTTTTTTTACACTTCCATTGAAATGGATTCTATAATCGTTCTGGGCTGATTTCTTCTGCTGCTGTTGAACACAATTTATAATCAGGAGCTTATAATTAGCAATGGGATTACATTGTGTGCATCAAAATTAATGTATTGGAATGTAATCCCATTGCTATATGTATGCTCAAAGGATATGGCGTTCCTCTACATTAAAACATTTCAAATAATTGAAAACTCTCAAGAAGACCGGATTCAATCTTATTTTATGTATGATAAACATAAACAGTTCTAGTTCAGGTTTCATTTGTATATCATTTTGATTTCCTACTGGACTTTTTATCTTTCTTCTTGTAGTCCTCTAGAACATTTCAAATTTAGCAATATCCTTTTCTACTTCTGATACCAAGAAGTGAACAAAACTAAGATCTCTCATTATTTGAATATTTTGTTTATGCTCTGAGACGTTTTCCTCTTCGTGGTCTTATCTTTGTGGTTATATGCAGTCTTATGCAATTCTGTGAGAATTCTATGAGACTTATTTCCAGGTAAACACACATAGAATCAGATTGCCAATCTTACCCCTGTATTAGTTAATTGGTTCCAGTATGAGCGTGCCACAAAGACCGAGCCTCAGTTCACAGTCAGGCTTCTATTACTTTCATGCAGGAAAAGTAATAATCTCATCACCAGATCACAGAATATACCTCCTCCCTGAGTCCATTTAAAGCTCTGACCTATTTGTTTCAGCTGCATCACTTATTCAGAAAATGGTCACACAGTTTTATTAGGACATCATTTAGTTTCCATTGTTTGGCCATCGCAACACTTCAAGCTCCACTTCCAAAGATGCCATTTTGAAAGTTGTAGCATGTAGAAAAGACTATTCGGAACGAAAGATGCCTAATAAAGCAACCTTAGGAATGCTCCTGAATATCCATCAGTCTAAACTTTAATTTTTTTTTCCAACCACATTTTTTTCTAATAAATGCTGCTTGAACGGATGCATCGTGTTGAGAATCTTCTCGACTGGCAACACATGAGAAATCTATCAATAGTGGCAAAATACTTACTATATTTTTAGGCGAACATGATTACTGGCAGTCTGTGCACTCAAAGATGTGTACGTTCTCATAATCCTCTTTAAACATGTATAGCTTCCTCCCTATATAGTTAGGGGCTGGGGGTGTCGGGGGGGGGAAGAGGTTCATGCCACTTTTGCCGGGCAAATCCCCAATTACCAAAACAGGAGCAGTGGGGATGGCGTCCCCCAGCCAGTCAGTGCTTTGCTAAGCCTGTCAAGGGCTGGGATGCGGTTTGCGGCACCGTTTCTCCTCCTCCGGCAGGGAGGGATGGAAAGCTGCTGCTGCCTGGTTCCCATCATCCTCCCTTAGCTGCTTCCCACCACCCTCCACATCATGACCCCTGCTGTTGCTCTTGCCCTGGGGCTTGGATGGCTCCCCATCCCCTGCACTCCTCCTTTCAACCCCTGGGAGGTTCCCATTCCACACCCCAGGTTCTTTTTGCCTCCCCTCTGTGTCGATGGGAGAGGCTAATCCCTCTATTTCCATGGCACGGCCAGACAGAGGCGTTTCTACGGTAGGGGCGGTACTGTAAGTTGCGCCCTGTCCTAGTCCCCATTTACAACCAGGAACAAGGAGGCCCCGCCCCCTCGCCGTCGGAGCCATTCCATGCAGTGAAGGCAACAGGCAGGAGACACCTGGTTGTAAACGGGGACTAGGACAGGGCACAACTTACAGTACCACCCCTACCGTAGAAACGCCTCTGCGGCCAGAAGTGGTCTGCCTGCTGCTTCAGGCGGAGAAGGGGGGTCAGAGGTCACACAGAGTGGTCACTCGCACAATTGCAGTCACTTCTGGGCATGACATAAGCCAGGCCGTCAATGGGCGCAGTGACAGATACTCAGCCAGGGTTCACACAGGGCTGACAGCAGCCAAGCTGGGCGGACCAATCAAGGGTTCATCTTCCCCTGAGTGTGCTCGCTTGGACACCCGGGAAGGTCCAAGGCTAGATAACGTAGTTACAAAGGATTTGTAGAATATGTTAGGGGAGAAGATAACACAGATTTGTTAAATTAATAAAATATTTTGTAGTTTAGGAATGGTCCACCCAAGAAAAAGCCGTTTGTACCCACATAAGTTAAAGGGTACTTGATGATAATACATGATGATCTTCTTGATGTTACTATCGTATAAGAAGAATAAGCTCATTGCTAAACAACATACACAAGTTCTCAGTGAGTCATTTTATATGCCATCCCAATGCTGAACACATTTACTTGGATCTGCCATCAAAATGAATAGGGTAATTCACTGAAAAATTATGAAGATGACACAAAGGACTTAAACAATTCCCCATATAAAGCTAAACCTATTAATGCAAAAGGGTCTGTATTACACAGGTAGCACTATCCCAATGACAATATTATTTCAAAATTTACAGCTTATTTTAGAAAATGCACAAACCAATTCAATGCATAAGTCTTACTGGTTTCCGTGAGACTTTCTTCAAGGTACGTGTGCATAGTAATACAGCCTAAGAAATTGACAATTGAAGTAATATTTAACAATACAAAGAAGTTAATAGTCATAGTTTCTCAATGTGCTGTTAACATGTCAATACTCTACAGACTTACAGCGCAATCCTATCCGATTTACACCACCGGTGTAACCAGCGGTGCAGCGAGAATGGGAGGCCCCAGAACGGAAAGGGGATTCAAATCCCCTCCAAAGGGGATTCAAAGGGGATTTAAATCTTCCCTCCCCTCCAAAGCCTCCCACCCTGCCCTCCCCCGCTGGTTACACCGGTGGTGTAAGTTGGATAGGACTGCGCTGTTAAAGTGGTTTATGACTCATTCCCCTACCAAGGAAAAGTAGTTCAGAAAGGGGATTACGGTTCTCTAACAAATAATTCTCAGCACACTCAGAAAACTATATTTCCTAAGATTCTTGGGAGAATCCATACCAGTTATAAATCTGCCACGTGTTTATGTCCTGAATTGCACTGGTCTGCCACACATACTTCTGAAGAAAAAAAAACTGTAAATGAACAAAATAGGATCTAGTTATTGAAATTATGGTCAACTAAAATAATTCAATGTTGAATTACTAGGACAAACCGTTGTTCGATGATTCAGAAATTTCATGATCCCTGAGAAAAACTACAATCAATTACTAACCGTTGCACAGAGCAGGTCCTGCTGCTTTCCATTCTCCGCAGAAGCAGAAACGTTGGGGCTGAAAACCATGAGGTCACTCTTAGCACCGGCCTCCCCACTCACACCTGCCAGGATGTGGCTGTGGCGGTTTGAGTACGACCAGCTGCCCACTTCACTGGCACATACCAGCGTGGCTGTTCCAGGACCATACATCATTCTCTCCTTCGCCTGGCCCTGGCATCGCATGGCCACATACAAGACGATCGCCAACACAAACAAGCTGGAGACTGAACAGATGGCTATGATCAAGTAGACATTGACATTGACGTTGTCCACCAGAGGCTTGGAGCTGTCACCTGTTCTAGGAAGGCGGGCATCAGTTTTGAGAGCCTGACCACTTGTCACCAGTGATACACTCAGTGTGGCTGTTGCTGAGAGTGGAGGCTTACCATGATCCTTCACCAAAACCAGCAGGCGTTGACTGCTACTCGCTTCAGCTTCATCCACAGTGCGTGTTGTACTGATCTCACCACTGTGCAGACCAATCCGCCAAAGGCTACTTGTTCCCTCATGCAGCTCATAACGAAGCCATGCATTGTAGCCTGAGTCAGCATCCAGGGCATGGATCTTGCCTATCATATGCCCAGATGCCACAGGGACCACCAGCACAGCAAGGGTCTCCTCTGCTAGTGCAGACACTGCTGGTGCGTTGTCATTTTCATCCACCACAAAGACTTGCACTGTCACGTTGCCACACAGTGAGGGCATCCCAGCATCCTTAGCATTCACCTGGAACTCCAGAAGCTTCAACTCCTCATAGTCCAAGGGCTGCAAGGCATAGAGCTTCCCACTCTCGGAGTGCACTGAGATGTAGCTTGTCAGTGGCCAGAGCTTCTCATCCAGCCAGTAGCTGACCAAGGAGTTTTCAGCTACATCTGGGTCTGAGGCAGATACAGTGAAGATGTGAGCACCAGGTGGGTTGTTCTCCTTCACAAAGACTGTGTAGGTGGGCTGTGCAAAAGTGGGCGCATTGTCATTCACATCACTGATGGGCACCACCAGGCTGCTGCTGGTTGACAGCAATGGATCACCTTGGTCTTTGGCTATCACGATCAACCCATACTCAGCTACCCGTTCCCGATCCAGAGGCTCAGCAACTACTAATGAATAG
Organism: Plestiodon gilberti rubricaudatus; assembly: GCA_026170595.1. Classification (NCBI taxonomy): domain Eukaryota; kingdom Metazoa; phylum Chordata; class Lepidosauria; order Squamata; family Scincidae; genus Plestiodon; species Plestiodon gilberti. The sequence goes on along the minus strand of JANXHW010000004.1, from coordinate 100,096,941 downwards.
TAATTCTTGAAGGTGGACACTAGTTTGAAGGGGAGCCCAGGAGGCCAAAGGGAAGAACTTACTTGCCCATTGGCTCCAGAGTCTCTGTCTGAAACACTGATCAAGGCCACCACTGTACCTACTTGAGAATCCTCAGGCACTGGCACAGACACAGATGAGACTGTCACCTCTGGAACATTGTCATTCATGTCTAGCACTTCAATGACCACTTGGCAATGCCCAGACAAGGGAAGATTGCCTTTATCTTCTGCCACAATGTGCAGGTCATATACATTCACATCTTCAAAATCCACTCTTCCATTTACTCGTATTTCCCCTGTGTTGGAATTTATGCTAAAAATCTTTTGGAAATTTAGTGGTACATGATTACTAAATGAGTAGGAGATGTCCTTATTAATTCCCGCGTCTACATCAGTGGCACTCAGTGTAATCACTAATGTCCCATTTGCTGCATTTTCCAGTAATGTTACTTTGTAAACTGACTGGTTAAATACAGGAGGGTTGTCATTTGCATCCAGCACGTTGATCAAAAGCTGGACTGTGCCTGTGAGCTCTGGTTTTCCCCCGTCAGTGGCTGTGAGTAATAAATGATGCACAGGGGTCTCCTCCCTGTCCAATGGCTTTTTCAAAATAATTGCTAAGGGTTTATTGCGTTGATCAGCTGGTTGCTGCTCTACAATGAAGTATTCATTGGGCCTGAGCTTATAGGTTAGCAGAGCGTTAGTCCCCATGTCTGCATCAGATGCTCCCTCTAATGGGAATCTGGTGCCAGGTGCTGTAATGAATTCTGCTATGCTCAGGATTTGTTCATTAGCAGAGAAAATGGGGGCATTGTCATTTATGTCTCTGATCTCCACCTCTATGTGGAAGACTCTCAGGGGTTTGTCCACAATCACCTCCAGGTGAATGGCACAATCAGCATTCTTGCCACACAGCTCCTCCCTGTCTATCCGGGAATTCACAAACAAGATCCCATTCTGCACATTTACCTCAAAGTAGTCCCCATGTCCTTTGGACACCATCCGGAACATCCGAGGCACCAGCTCTCCTACCTCCAGCCCCAGGTCCTGGGCAATGCGGCCCACAAAGGTGCCATGCTGAGATTCTTCCGGCACAGAATAATGGAGCTGGCCGCTCCCCATTTTCCAAGCTGTATGGAGAAGAACCAGCTGCAGCAGGCGCCTTGTCACACAATCTGCTTTCCAAGCAACCATTGCAAATGCAGATTCAAAACCCATCAGTTGTCCTTTTTATAAATCCCTTTCTTTAAAGGCGTGAAGAGCAGAATCCAAGGATCTCATCCAAACTGATGCTCATTAAATCATTTGAATAGATTCCAGCGGCGTTGCATTCTCTGTTTGGTATAGCTATTGTGAATGTGACGGTCAGGATTTTCAGACATGGTGAGGGAGGAGCTCTGACTTTTTAGCATTCTCATATATTTTCTTAGGCAACAGTGACCCCTAGCGACTGAATCCTGAAACTGAGACACCAATGATAACATTCTATAATGTGTTTGTTATCATCATTGCCCTTCCATTTTAATTGACACACTTTTACTTTCAGATAAAGTTCTTTCTCGTGGGTCAATTCAACATGTACATCATTTCACTGCTCTACCCTCGACTGCAGTTGATAGCTTGTGAACTCACAACAATCAAAACCATACCATCAAGTGGTATGAAAGTTCTGTTAGTTTTGTTAGATATTTGATTACTCATCCACAGATCACAATCTGATGTGGAAATGATGCCATTCTTGATGCTTTTGAATACAGATCGTTTTACTTTTAAAATGGCTCAAACACAAAAAGTCCATGTATTCCTCAAGACGAATGGGGCCTCTCATTCCCAACAGCAGAAGGTATTCTCCTATATCACTGAAGGTGTGTGTTAAAATGGGGTGCTCATTTTTTAAAAATAAACAGCACATGGGGGACCCTCCAAAACCCTAAGTAAGACGGCAATAATATTTTTATAATAAGCCAGGCAAGGCCAAAATCCTGCAGCCTCCTTTGTGCTACAAATAAATTTTTTAAAAAATCCCTATTGGACCTTGTTAGGCCTTTAGCTTAATGTGTCGTTTGACCCTTAACTTCATGTAACTGCTTCTGGTGTGCTGCAAACTCTTTCTTTGTGGTCTGCATGCTGGGGACTTGGAGAGGAGTAGCCACTTGATGAGTGTATGAAGGATCCAATACACACTGTAGTTAACAGTCTTGACACAGGAGGCTGTAAATTTGAGCAGAATAATGGCAGAGGAATGAGCTGCTTGAGACTTCCTACTCCATTCATTTTCACAGTCACAGTTCACAGTCACCCAATCTGCTTTTTGATCTGCAGGAAACAAAATATATGGGTACCAGGATCTTGTCCTTCACATGGGAAAGAAGCTTGAGAAGTGATTTTGGCCTGGAATGAAAAATGTTAAATAATACTATTGTTTAATGTATGTAATGTATTATTTAATTTGGGCTGTTGCATGGAAGCGTTTGCGACAGCAGAACCAAATTCTACTGTCGCAAAATGGCCGCTGACAGCATGAGGAGTGCTCTGTCAGTGGTCATAATGGGAGCGCTGCCACAAGAGGCGGCAGCGCTCCACGTCCATCACCGGACCGTGCCACGGCCGCCAGAGCAAATAAGGGCAGGTAGGAAAAAGAACAGGGTAGGGAGACTGTGGGAAAGGGTGGATCCAGCATTGATGGCACACACCGGATCCTATCCCTTCCCGTGAGGAGGCTCACCACCCCCTTTCTCTCCTCAGACCTGCACCAGCTAAAGAGGAGACCCATTGCAGAGCAGGACGTTTATGGAGGGGTAAAAAAAGGTAAAGGTGAGTGGGTTAAACCGCTGAACCATGAGCTGTCGATGGAAAGGTCGGCAGTTCGAATCCGCAACGGGGTGAGCTCTCGTTGCTTGGCCAGCTCCTGCCAACCTAGCAGTTCCAAAGCATGTTAATGCGAGTAGATAAATAGGTACCGCTTGCGGGAAGGAAAATGAGCGAACTCAGGAAGATAGTGGAGGACAGGAAGGCCTGGCGGGATATGGTTCATGGGATCACGAAGGGTCGGACATGACTTAACGACTGAACAACAACAACAACAAAACAGTGCTCCGTGTTCCAGCTGCATGCTACGCGCTGCGGCAAGGAGAGTCATGCCGGCCACATGACCACGGAGGTGTCTTCGGACAACGCTGGCTCTTCGGCTTTGAAATGGGGATGAGCACCACACCCTAGAGTCGGACACGACTGGACTTAGGGGATTTAAATCAACTTTTCCCTCGGAAGCTTCCCGATAACCCCTCCACCGCTGGATACAATGCACTCCTTTTGGGTGCAGCTACACCAGTGGGGGGGGGAGGATAGGATTGGGCTATTAATTTATTATTTAAATATTATATAATCCCTTGAAATCTGAATTTAAATTTAATGGTGAAACTTTTATATGAGAATACCGTGTTTTTTTTAAAAAATGGGATGGGTAATAATTTACCTATAAATTTTCACACAAGATCTAATTAATAGAGTTGTCATTTTATAAAACAAAGTTTTAAAAGTCATCACCCAGGGCTTTAGCCAGCTGCACAAAAATGACACCTACATATTTCAAGATAAATAAAGCCAATATTTTGTCCAACTGAGAGAAAGGGACATTGATTTTATGTTGAATGGAAGCAGCTAGTGTGAATTAAGTATCAAACAGGAGGAAAAATTAAAGAAGGCTCTTTCATTGAAGAAATGACAATTAAAATTATGGTGTTCAGATAGTGGACAGAGAGACATTTTTCTATCCTTAATACTTGAACGGAAGGCAGAACTACCATATTTTATAGCTTTGGGTTTCCTGGTTTGCACAATGGGGAAATAACTCCTTGTCTAGATCTACATTATTGACCATCTATGCAGGCCTGATACTCAGCCTGATGAGGCTTAGTTGTTACAGTGCTGCATTGAGAAAATGCCTTCATGTGGTTTTTCTAGCTCAGTTCTGCACAGTTGGAAACTGAGGAGCAATACAGGGAAATATGGTCTGCAGTTATAGCAAATGTGGGGCAAAGGACTGGTCACTGCATCTGGAACCTCTGTGCAGGGATCCCATTACTGCCTGGACTCATTCTGTACTGTTTGGCAAATGGCTTCTCTCTTAGCTCCTATAGTATCCCATCTGTAAAATGTCTTTCCTAACTATCAAAGAGCTGATATCTGATAGTGAGCCATTGCTTTACACTGTGTCACTCTGTAAAGTTGCCTAAACAATTCCCCTTCAAGTTCTGCAAGGAGGAAATAGGACCGGTGGTAGGAACCGAGGAGTCATTGTTAAATGTATCCAATTTTGCTAAAGTTCTTACAAGATAAAAATTATCATGTTGGTCCAAGACGTTTCATGCTCAAATAATCAAGACCTCACAATGTACCTGAGATTATCTTTCAGAAATGGAGTTTAAGTTTCCTACACAGAGATATACCTTTTTAACATCTGCCTTTTTTAACATCTTGCTGGTACAGGTGGGGGTGCTGCTGTTTTTATGCTCCTGCTTTGATTGTAGCCATGATCTTTTTAATTGTTTTTAGACAATGTTTTTATTAATTTTCATTAATTGTTTTTACTGTTTTAAAATGTGATTTTTTATATTGTATTTTTTGTATGTATTTTTTTTCCTGTTGTAAGCCGCCTTGGGTCCCTTCGGGGAGAAAGGCGGGATAAAAATACTGTAAATAAATAAAATAAATACTCAAGAGATCACTAAACACAGAGCATTTTTACCCTAACACATTTTAACCACCCTGTTGCACTCAACATTGAGGTGGGTATTTCCATTGTTTCCATACTTGCTTATATTATATGTATGGCAGGGATTCTACTCTTTGGTGGTGGTTAGAAACATGTAATTGTAATTGTGCTTCTCATAACATGGGCAGCCCAATCCTACGTAAAGATCGGGCGGGTGGCTGAGCCCATCTGCCCGATCCAGTGCTCTGCCGTGGGCAGCCTGCAGCAGGCAGCCTGCGGCGGAAAGTCTACATGAGGAAGTGGACGCTTGTCCCCTTCCCCGAGTGTAACGGCGGCTGCGGCCGGTAGATCTCCTCGGATTTCCACCAGCTCTTTTGCTGGCAGAAGTTGGAGGAGGCCGTGTAATGGCCCAGCCGCCCTGCAGAGCCCGGCGGGGACAGGGATATGGCGGACGCCATGTCCCCACCCGGGACGGCTGGGCCTATGGCCACCCTCCCAGCTCCTCCGTTCCTCCCCCCGTACGCCGACCCTCCTAGCCGTCCGCCAGATTCACACTTACCTGGGTCCGGCGGCGATCCGAGGGCTCTGGCGGCGGAGCTTGGAAGGCCGGCCTTGCGCCGGCCTTCCTGGCTATAAAGTAGTCATCAAACGTGCCTTACGCACGTTTGCAACTATTCCGGGCAGCAGACACTAGGTCCACCGCCCGTAACTTGTGCAAGATTGCGCAGTTAATTAGTTAGCCAGAAGTAATAGGGGCTTTTTTTTTTTCAGACAGCTGAAGCTGACATTTTAAAATTACTACAGTATTACAGTATTATAGGAAGATACAAAGCAAACAATATCAACTACTCATAACAGGCAAAAATATTTATATCGTATGTAAAATCCAAATTATTCATAACATCAATATAAAGGGGACCTTTCCCCCCAAATTCTTACTTTATTGTCTATCATTTCTCCAACAAATGCATTCAGTTAGCTTTGGCACTTCAGTCAACCTCTAAATTTGCCCAAACTATTCTTTCAGTAAAGGAGGACTAAAATATTCCAGATTAAATCAAAGCATTCTTTGGTTAACGGTTCTATCCAAATATCACCAGTGAGCCAAAAGGGAGATGAAAATCTATCATTAATCCAATCGAAGTGGTAATCTGAACACACACACCACATACCCCAATCTTTGGGCAATTCCTCCAAAAATGCAAAAAAAAATCAGCTTTGATTTGTACATATTTCCAACATTTATAATTTCCATTTCTATACATCTTATTTAAATGATAGGGTATCGGAAATGATAGGGTATCAGATACCACTTGTACAGTATCTAGTTATAGTGATTCTATTTTGTGTTTGCACAAGAATGCAGGATTTGTCGTGTTTATAGGAACTGCGAAACATGATTTCTGATCCACCACCTTGATAATTTTTAATAAGGCTGCATCCCTGAAATAAAATAAAAACGTCTTCTGTCCTAATTTAATCAACATTATTCATGTTTTGGGTTAGATTTGTATCTCAATTGTATTTCTTATAGAAATAGGGACTGAGCTGTGCCTCAAAACAAAAGTTGGGATACAACTTACCCTGGGAAGATTTTTGTATGGTAAATAGCGTTCCAGCAGCGAAAGGTACTTTATAGTGGTGTAATGCTGGGCCACTGTTACGCACTGCCAGGCTGTTGCCACAAATAATGTGGGCGCAATATATCACCTTGTTGTAATATTTATTCAATTTTTTTACTGTTAATCATTATTATGGTGTGGGATCACGAAGGGTCAGACACAACTTAACAACTGAACAACAACAACAACAACAACAACAACAACAACAACAACAACAACCTTCTAGATAGATTGACATAGACCACTGATATAATATAATTAAAAAATTTATTCCCAAATGCAAACTTTTGGAAGGTTCGGAATAAAAATGTTCCATTCTACTCAGTCGAAAGCCTTTTCAACATCTACAAACTTAGTGCTTGGTAATTCTTTTTATCATTCTTACTTTTACTAACTACATTCTCAACTTTTCTATATAGCAGAAAATAGCCTGCCTGCAGTAACACCATTTGATTTCCTATAACTTTGTTTATTTTGTTAGCATAGATACAGTGATAGTCTGTAGAAATCAACAAATGCTAGCTCAATAAATCCTTCTTTATGTATTAATTAATGATATTAACACTATTTCAGTTGGTTGGAATTTTTGTAAAAGCCATTCAAGGAGACAGTTAACAGAACAGACATAAAGACATTATAATATTCAGCAGGAAATTCACTTGATCCAGAAAAACTTGTGTTCCTCACTCACTTTTGGAATTTTTGTTTTCTTAAAAAAGTAATCATCTAGGACCTAAATTCTAGGTTTTTATTTGTGGTGTTGCAGGCAGGGCTTCCCGTGGCCAAGATAAACCAGTATCTTACCCTCAATAGCACTACTGCTCTGTTTCCACTACAAGTCTGGCAGACATTTAGAGACCAAGCCTATGCATGTTTACTCAGAGGTAAGTTCCATTATAGTCAATGGGACTTACTCCCAGGTAAGTGTGGACAGGATTGCAGACTTACGGTGCAATGCTGTGCACATATGCATGGCCGGCCTCTGCACCCTGTGCACATTGCGGCTTGCACCAGCGCGGCCTGGTCTCACCTCGGGGGAGGGGACGTTCGTCCCCATCCCCCAGTGTAAGTGGTGCAAGCCGCAATGGGCCTCCGTGGATGCATGCAAGCTCTGAAGCTGGGAGGTCGTGTAAGGCCAGCCCGGGCTGCAACAGGGCATAGGATATTGATGCAACCCAGTGCCGATATCCCTGCCCCCTCGCAGCCCAAACCAGCCAATGGCCCCTCCCTCAACATCCCTGGCAATCCTCCCCATGCCCCCTGCACCAGCCAGCATAGCACTCATCTGCGTCAGCTGGGGCAGGTTTGGAACAGTAGTGGAGTAAACGGTGCCAGCCATGCCACCACCGCTTACTCCTAGGGTGCCAAAAACATGCCTTATGGCACGTTTACAACACCCTAGGCTAGCTAAGTGCTTGTCCGCCGGCCTATAGTTAGGCAGTGTCGAACTGCCCGACTCTGCTTTTCAAGCTCTATTTAGGCTGCAGTACCAGCCTGCGTGAGCACTCAGTCAGCTGACCCCAAGGACCAATCCGTGTCCAATAAGCTCAATATAGCACTAACCTCTGAGCTTTTTCCTCAGCTCAAGCAACTAAACTTGAGCGAGGTCACTGCCTGACTAAGCTCTTACTCCATTTCCCTGTCCCTGATTGTAGCCTTGGATCTTGGCCCCTGCCTGGTTTTACCAATGCACTAGCTTCTGGCCCATCTATTCCTCAACTGCTGTCTTGGAACTTAACCCCTGTCCTTGGACCACAACCTGATTCTGACCCAATCAAATTGACAATCAGCTTCCATCCCCTTAGTCCTGGACCCTGATGACACGGAGCCTGACCTTGGCAGAGGTGTGACATTATCTTGTCACTTGTTCTGATCTATATAAATTCTATATATCAAAAGGGTCTATATATTCTATATATTCTCTATATAATATATAGGCCCTTTGATCATAATACATTTTCATTTCAGAGCAGCTTTGCTGTTATCTTGAGTGGATTGGGTTAGATTTAATATCTAAATCTATACATCCAGGTGTTGTTTATGCACAGCCTAGGACACATGAAATTGTATTCATGAGCAAATGGGTGATGCATTCACCATTCTCCAATCTGATCCAACAGATGGTGCTACATGCACATTGCCATTTTAAAGACGATGGAATACCACCGATCAGGTGGAGTGGGGATGGAATTTGATTGGATTCAGATATAATGATTCCCCCCCCCCAAAAAAAAATCTGAATGACACAGTTCTACCTTCCTCTGGGCTATGCACATGCTGAGATTGCAAGCTGTTGGGACAGAGGTACCTGCTACAAGTGTCTGGAGCTCTAAGTTTAATTTCAGCAAGCAATCTTTGATACCTCAGTTATTTAATTGATATAAGCATGCTGGAAATGTCTTCAATGGAAACTAAAACCGTATCAGTCAACTGGTACCCTAAATTTGGCAATGAAAAGAACAAAATACAAAGCAGGAAAAAAAGCTGACAAATCACAAGCACTGAGTTTGGACTTCAAAAATGAAACAACACATCTGTAATATATGTTTAAAGTTCACTTCCTAAAAATATTTCCTCTGGGTCACATCCAGAGTAACACTTCCATGAATGTGCTCCGTACAGGCAAGCAGCTCTCTCTGAGAACAGAAGGAGTGTTTCCACAAAGGGCCTTTCTCCTTCCATTCCTGGGCAGAATTTCCAATAATTGACTGTCCTGTTCACAGAAGCGTTACTCTGGATGCAACTCTCTATCTCTACATAATAAAATAGTGCAAAACCCTGCAGTAGTAATCTGCAAGCATTTGAGTCTAGGTCAGGGGTTCTCAACCCCTTCCCGGCCACTCTCCTATTGCGTACCAACGAAAGTGACTGGTGATGACATCATTGCCAGTTACAGCTGGGGTTTCAGGTTTTTGGAAGCCAGAAAATGCAAGCAGGAGGCTCTGCACAGCATTCCCAAGAGGCTCGGCCAAAGGCAGGAAGCTCTCAGGAGCAAAAATGTGCCTCCGAAAGTGCCGCATTGGAGCGGGGTTCCGGTGGTCCGAGTACCACCAGCAGTCGGCCAAAGTACCACTGGTGGTACTAATACCACTGCTTGAGAACCCCCAGTCTAGGTGCATTCTGTGACAGTGGTGTACCTTCTAGAGCAATACTTGTAACAGAAGTACTACCAGACATCCGTTAATTAAAGTTTCATTTATAGTTTTTTTAAAGATACATCAGCTCAGTATTGTGCAGATACTAAGAATGAGCTCCTCTTTCCACCTCCACCCCCCCCCCAAAAAAAAAGCTTGAAACTGACATGCCCAAAAGATTTTCTTTACAGAAATAGCTAGTCAGTCAAGGGTGTTATTTGGGTATATTCCTTCATTTATCCAATAAGAGTAGAGCCCCCCCTTCTGTAATATTTTCACTGGAGGTCAACCCAAGATCACTGAATATGGATAAGAGCAATACTTTTTAATTTAAACAGTGCAGGATCCTGCTTCATCATGGAGAGAAAATAAGGGAATGATATTCATTAAATGAAGAAAAAATGATGAAGTACAGTACAACATGATGTGCCCAATACTCCAATAGCAAAACATTATTTGCAAATCACAAAGACCTACAAGCATGTCAATCTGAAGGATCTTAAGGGTCTCATGTGACTCACCTCACCAGATGAATTTGGAACAAGTTCAGTTGCATTTCCTACCTCCCCATTCACTGCAAAGACAGGAACATTGGGACTGAACACCATGAGGTCACTCTTGACACCAGCTTCCCCAGCCACACCTCCAAGGATGTGGCTGTGACGATTGGAATACGACCAGCTGCCCACTTCACTGGCACACACCAGCGTGGCTGTCCCAGGACCATACATCATTGCCTCCTTTGCCTGGCACTGGCATCTCAAGGCCACATACACAATGATGACAAGAAGGAACAGGCTGGACACTGAGCAGATGGCGATGATCAGATAGACATTGATATTGTCCACTAGAGGCTTTGGACTCCCTCCCATCCTGGGAAGGTGGGCATCAGCCTGAACAGCCTGGACACTTGACACAAGTGATACACTCAGTGTGGCTGTGGCTGACAACACAGGCTTACCATGGTCCTTCACCAGGACCAGGAGAGTCTTGCTGGTACCTATAACCTCTGCTTCATCCAGGGCATTTGTAGTGCTAATCTCACCGCTGTAAAGTCCTACGCGCCAAGGGCCACTGCTTCCTTCATGCAGCTCATAGCGCAGCCATGCATTGTAGCCCGAGTCAGCATCCAAAGCACGGACCTTGCCCACCATATGCCCAGCCGCCACAGGAACCACCAACAGGATGGGGGCATCATCAGCTGGTGCAGATACTGCAGGTGCATTGTCATTTTCATCCACCACAAAGACTTGCACTGTCACATTGCCGTACAAGGAGGGCAGACCAGCATCCTTAGCACTCACTTGGAACTCCAGCAGCTTCATTTCCTCATAGTCCAATGGCTGCAAGGCATAGAGCTTCCCACTCTCTGAGTGCACTGAGATGTAGCTTGTCAGTGGCCAGAGCTTCTCATCAAGGCAATAGCTGATCAGACCATTCTCAGCCATATCCGGGTCTGAAGCAGACACAGTAAAGATGTGGGCACCTGGTGGGTTGTTTTCCTTTACAAATACTGTATAAGAGTGTTGGGCAAAAGTTGGAGCATTGTCATTCACATCGCCAATAGGCACCACCAGGCTGCTGCTAGCTGACAGCGATGGAGTTCCTTCATCCCGGGCCATCACTACTAACACATATTCAGCCACCTGCTCCCGATCCAGGGGCTTCTCCAGCACCAGCGAGTAGTAATTCTTGAAGCTGGATATCAGCTTGAAGGGAAGCCCAGGAGGCCACACTGAGCAGCTCACTTGTCCATTGGCTCCAGAGTCCCTATCTGAAACACTGATCAGAGCCACCATTGTCCCAGGTAGGGAGTCCTCCAAAACTGGCACTGACAAAGACTTTAGTGACAACTCAGGGGCATTGTCGTTCATGTCTAGAATCTCTATCACAACTTTGCAGTGTCCAGCTAGTGGAGGATTGCCTTTATCTTCTGCCACAACCTGAATTTCCCACAAATTAATATCTTCATAATCCAGTGGCCCTGTAACCTTGATTTCCCCAGTGCTTTCACTTATTTGGAAGATACGTTTAACTTTGTTAGAAACAAGGTTGCTAAAGGAATAAACAGTATCCTTAAAAATTCCATCATCCATATCTGTGGCACTGAGTGTAATTATGAGAGTCCCATTTGTTGCATTCTCCGGCAGCCTGACTTTGTAAACAGATTGGTTGAATAATGGAGCATTATCATTTACATCCAGAACATTTATCACCAGCTGGATTGTTCCTGTGAGTTCTGGTTTGCCCCCATCTGTAGCTGTGAGTAATAAACGATGCACAGAGATATCTTCTCTGTCTAGCGGTTTTTTTAATTCAAGCCCAGCAGATTTACTGTGGTCTTCATTCGTTACTATATTCAGCTTGAAATAATCACTTGGACTGATCTTGTACGTTAACAGAGCATTGGTGCCAATATCTGCATCAGAAGCACTCTCTAGTGGGAAAGGAGAATGTGGCAATCGTGATTCTGCAATAACCAATTTTTGCTCAATGACAGAGAAAACAGGAGCATTGTCATTTATGTCTGCAATCTCCACTTCCACATGGAAGACCTTCAAAGGTTTATCGACGATCACCTCCAGGTGAATGGAGCACAAAGGGCTCTTGGCACATAGCTCCTCCCTGTCTATTCGGGAATTAACAAACAAAATCCCATTCTGAACATTTACCCTGAAATACTCCCCATGGCCTTGGGATTCCATCCGGAACATCCGAGGCACCAGCTCACTCACCTCCAGCCCCAGATCCTGGGCAATGCGGCCCACGAAGGTGCCATGCTGGGATTCCTCAGGCACAGAATAATGGAGCTGGCCGCTCCCCACCTTCCAGGCTGTGTGGAGCAGAACCAGCTGCAGCAGCCATCTCCTCACCAAGGAGTCTATCCACATAATAACCATGGAGGTGTAAGATTAGGATGCTTCTAAAATCTTTGTTTCGAAGGCAGCTAATGCAGATGTTCTCGGGAACACCAGGAAGTTGTATCCATGACAGAAATCTCTCTGGATCTTGTCATCGCATATGGATGCCTTCCGACATTTTTTTCTAACGCATTTTTGCAAGGTGACCAGAGAAAGCTGCCTTTTTGAGGCTTCCAAGAAGATTATTTAGGCAATTGCGACACCATGTGACTGACTATGTTAAGTGCAGACAAAACCATGTTTCCACCTTTTGCCTGCTCTTTCAATGTTTGACATGGTTTCTTTTCAGTTAATTAGTATCAGTTAATACCACTGATAACTTCATATCAGTTAATACCACTCAGTATCAGTTAATACCACTCAGTTAATCAGAGTATCAGTTAATACCATTGATAACTTCATGTGAATAGAAGACCTCAAGAATCTACAGACAAAACCTGTCTTCATACATTTGATATATGACGGATTTTCCTCTTCATTTTCAATTTATAGTACTAAATTTTAGGAGTGTTTAGCTCTCTTAAAAGGCAAGATAACTTACATGTTGCTGAACACGTTGCTGATTCACTAGTAATCTGATGTTTCACTCATTTTTATTTTATTCAGTAGTTTTCCTCACAGTAACTTCTAACTGTTTTGGAAGAGGCTGTGATGTCTTTCAAGAAAAATGAATTGCTTTTGACTCATGTTTCTTTGTAGAGGTTCTTTCAACTAATGACGTAGGCTGCCATCCACAACCAATTAAACAAGACAACTTAAAGAAATAATAATAATTAAATAATAATTAAATGTCAGTGTGCCGTAATTAGAATGTCACGCTAGGATCAAGAAGACCTGAATTCCCACTCAGCCGTGGAGCTCACTCCAGCTAACCCACTTCAAAGGTCATGTTCAGGATAAATGGGTGAAGATCATGTATCCCGCTCTGAGCTCCTTGGAGGAAGGATGTGATTAAAATATATTTAATAAATAACTCTGGGGATTGAGCAGCTTCCCTGACATAGGCTGCATTCACAGCTCTGCAAATGGTATTCCAGAATTCAGGTGTCTGGGGTTTTCTGTACCTCAGCTATTTCTACTGGTGCTGGAAAAGATGACATCAGTACGTTGTAGTTTATTGCTGCTAGTGTATAATGTTGCTTTTTATATTTTATGCTTTTATTGTACATTATTTTGTGTGAATTTCACCAAAAAAACCACTATTAAAATAATAGTTGATGGATTACAACCCAAACCTATTATCTTCCACTGTAGAAAAGATCATTGTCTTTCAATACTTTTTAATTACCTCATACCTCCACCGTATACAAAAAAATGTGGCAATAGGCTGATGAAATTTACCATCCAGAAAGTAAAACTGCTCTTTGGATAATCAGTTTCTCTGATACGACATAACATCAGCAAATATTTTGTATGGAGTTCAAATTTAAACATTAAAGAAAGAATGGACAGATCTAGACTGAGGACCGAAGCAGATATGATGTGACTATGGTCTTATTTTTTTTTATTCCCCTTCCAGGCAAAAGTCCTTCAGCCACCTCTGGCTGCAGCCTCCTTACAAAAGGGAAGGTAAAGAAGAAACTGAGGCAGCTCTTTCCCAAGGGGGCAATAGGCAGATCTGATTCCCCTTCCAGCAAAAGCCCCACCTACAGCCATAGGGAAAGTGCTTGCCTGGGTATACGTTCTATGCATCCCTTGTCATATGAGAACACACTTTTCACATAATTTATCCCATTCATATGCACAGTTAGCAAATTGCTGGTGTACTAATTCTACATGCACATGCATCAACACATGGTAAATGTGTTTGTTTATATGTGAAGTGACACACAGAATGATACTGGAAGTGGTGTTTGCCTCTAACATGTCTATTTTGTCTTATTGCCAGTTTTCCATCAATAATGAAAGCTCTAAATTGTCTGCCTGCTTTTTCTTAGACTTCTCGGTGAACAGCTCTAAGATTAACTAAAATATTTAATTCTTACATTTTAGATAATAAACCTTTTGCTTTGTAGGGATTTTCCAAGTTTCTCGAAATTCATTTGCAACACAATCCAGCACAAATAAGCACTGGTGAAACACTGGCTCCGCCGGCACTGGGTGTCATAAACGTGCCATAAGGCACATTTTCGACACCTGGCGAGTAGGCCCTGCCAAGGCCAGCCTACCCACTCGGCATCTGGCCTATTCGCCAGACTGAGCAGATAAGTCCCCGTCGGTCGGCAGAGGTGCAGGGGGAGGGCAGGCCAGGCTGGCAGGGGAGGGGGTGATTGGCCTGTTGGGCCAGGGATGGGAGAGGGATCATCGGCGTCGTGCTCCATTAATTCCTATCCCCCATCCTGGGCCTGGCCGGTCTTACACCAGCTCCTTGGATTTGCACAGGCCGTTTTGCTGGTGCACATCCAAGGAGGCCCATAGGGGCTGCTGGGGCTCTACTCGGGGGAAAGGGATGAACATCCATTTCCCCCAAGGTGTGCTCCAAAATACATATCTTGAATGTATGGTGCTAATGTGGAATATTATGAGGTTATTTCTCTATTTTTCCCAATCATTAATATGTGGTTGGGTATTGCTTCCTTATCGACGCCCAAAGGCTAATGTGATGTATTTATTGAACTGTGACAGCACAATCCTGTCTAAGTAGAGAGTGTCGGAGTGGCCGCTCTGCCGGTCTAGGGTGTCGCAAACGTGCCGGAGAGTAAGTGGCACCTGGAGGCTAGAGCGGTTTCTCCGGCGCTGCAGAAGACAGCAGCACTGCGACGGAGAGGTAATGTTTTTAATTACAGTAATAGTATTCAGGGGGTTATGCAGCCTAATGAAACTACAGTGGGGGAGTACAGGGTCTTTACTAATTTCCCCCCAACTGTAGCCCCTCATGGACACTTTTTCATTGTTTTAAAACAAACCCTTTCAATTGGCTTTTAACTGAAGATTTTTAAAACGAAAAATAGTACACAATGTGGGGCCACTATTGCGATCAAAACCACATCAGGAGCAAAGTACTAAAATCTCCCTATTTATTTACCACCACCATTTCACAAGGTTACATGGTCCCCCATGTACTATTAATAAAAAAAATTTTCACACCCTGCATCTAGTCATGTTGTGCATTGTACATTAGAGCACACATCTAGTTTGGTCCTTATATTTACATTCAACAAGAAGCTATGTTTCCTAGTCCATATGCCTATATATTCCTTTTGTGCTTTCAAGAATATCTCTAACAGTTATACAATATAATACTTCAATTCATTTATTTTATTTAAAAATTCCAACTGTTTTACATGGTTAGATTCCACTTCAGCTAATAATTGTTTCTGCTTCTGATCACCTTAAATTATCTGGTAATTTAATTCCTGTTCATTATATTTTTGTTGAATATAAACGTTTCTCCAAGCCCTTAAGATACTTTCCTGATACTTTTGAAAGCCTTCCGGATATTGCCTAAGCTGATTGAATTTAATTATAATACTTACAGCCCAATCCTATCCTCCACATGGCCCACACTGCATCCTATCCGGGGGAGGCCTTACCTGATCCGGTGCACTCAAGGCCTGGATTTAGCGCCAGCAGGACGGCACAGGCCTTCATACCTGAGCCGCCTCCTCTCCAGGTGTTGAAACGTGATTTACAGCATGTTTGCAACACCCGGCGCCGGTGCCAAGGCCGCAACACCGGCACCCATAGCCCATAGGATTGGGCAGTTACATAATACTCTTCTCAAATACGAGGTGGCTCCAGAATACTTCTCTGGCTTGTATTTTCATCTGAGCCAGATACTAATTCCCCTCTCCTACTATCCTCTTCCTCCATTCTCCCAGTGATACCCCAAATCTCTATCTCCCTTCCCTCCTACCCCACTTACTGGGCTGAAGCTTTACTGACAACAGGGGCAAGTTATGGAAATTGAAGAGAGGAGAGGGATGGGGAAAGAGCGGTTTCTCGACTTGCTGTGGTTTGTTGCTGCCACTGAAGGGATTTAGGAAATTTATTGGGGCAAACATGACTGAATAGGTAAGTAGGAAGGGTGGGCTTGTGAGTTCATGAATGAATGGGTGCAAACTGGCTTTGTCTAAATAGATTGATTCACCTTTGTCAGATTGTTCAGTGAAATGGGTAATCCGAGTATCCCGGTCATAGTTAAAACACTAAGTAGCGATCCAGCCGATCAAAGTAATAACGAAATTACATTGTTGCCGGTTATGAAAGCTATCGTTCTAAAATTTGTCAGATTGATTCAGAAATAAGCTGACTTATTTCCCTTCTTTCTTGATCCTTTGATTTCTGACCAAAGTGATGATGCCCTGGAATTCAACCATACTTGCAGTGATCTTTCATTTGATCATGCTGTTCTAAATGTTAAATGATGCATGCCTTACAATGATAGCTTAGTATTATGCTTTCTACTTCCTGTGTTAAGAGGGTCACAACCCAATCCTATTAAAAGCTCCGCACTCAGATGCAGTGGCACTGGGGCAGGCTCTGTTGCATCCAGCGCGTGGCTGGAGGTCTCCTCGAGGGAAGGGGACAATTGACCCTTCCCCTGTGTTTAGCCCCAGCAGCTCCTATGGGGCTACTCGGAGACGCGCTAGCAAAATGGCTGGCGCAGCTCCAAGAGCCCCGTGTCAGACTTTCAAGCATAGGACGGGTGTTGGTATTCAGCAGAGGCCTCCTCCACCGAGCCCACCCCCTCCCGGGCATGATCTGTCCTCTCCCTATACCGGAACGCTTCCTCCCTGCCAACCGGTAGAGAGCTTACCTGCCTCCGGCAGGCGCAACTCCATTCCCGGTGGAGGCCTGCCGGCTCTGGCCTCCACGCTGGTGAGACAGGCCTCTGCGCTATCGCAACGTCAACCCAGGCCAGAAAGGTGCTGAGGATATTGGCGCCAATATCCATGCCCCCTCCCAGCCCGGGCCGGCCAATTGACCCCCTGCCTCGCTGCCCCGTCCTGACCCTGCATCGAGCGGTGCAGGACTTACCTGTGGTGGTTGGAATTGGGTGAGATCCATGGCAGAGTGAGTGGCTCCGGCCTCCACCACTTACTCTCCGGGTGTAAAAACATGCCTTACAACATGTTTACAACACCCTGGAGTGGCACAGTGGTAGCCATGCTGCTCCAAATTTACGCAGGATTGCGCCATAAATGTTTATGAAGAACTTCCTGATGGCAAGAACGGTTGGGCAGTGGAACAGTCTGCCTCGGAAGGTGCTGCACATTCCATTGCTGGAGTCCTTAAGCAGCGGCTGGATAACCATCTATCAGGATTGCTGTAGTTGTGGCTTGCTTGCATTGGCAAGGGTTGAACTCAGTGAACTTGTAGATCCCTTCCAACTCTATGAATCTAAGTTCCCCAATACCCTATGGGAGAGAGCAGATACCCCTGTCTGGTGATTCCACTGTCCAGTGATTAAAAGGCCTCTGAATACATTCCATTTATCATAATACTGGCACTTAGCAATTGTATATCATTCACATCATTGTCTAAATGTTTTCTCCAGCTCAAATACTTCCAAGATTTGCTCTAAAAATGGCCATTCTAATCTATCAAAGGCCTTCTGAATATCAAGGGACATCAAAATGGTTGGTGCTACCTCTTATTTTTACTTTGCAGTAATAATAATTCTTCTAATAGCATCAAATAAGCAATCACATTTTATAAACCAAGTTTGATCAAAACCTATTCAAGAATGTAGACAGCTACCAAGAGTAGTCTTTAAGGATGTCAGGATCTTATCGTTTGCACTAAGAAATGAAATAGTTTTATAAGAATCTTGGAAAGTAAGATGTTTTTCTTGGTTTATGTATAACTATCAATTTTACATTATTCCTAGTATCCAAAATCTTATGTACAGTCATTACAAACTTCAGTGAGCACAGGTAAGAGAACTGATTATCTTTAATTTTTTTATAATTTTGGTGGTAATTCTTCTAGATCAGGAAATGTATTAATTTGCAACTCTTTAATACTCTCGGTTGCTGCAGTAGTTTAACTTTCTAACCTAATAATTTTACAGCGCAATCCTAAACATATTTACTCAGAAGTCCCATTGTATTCAGTAGGGCTTACTGTCAGGCAAGTGTGTATAGAACCAGAGTATAGACAATGCTGCCCGCCCTCTCCTTCTCCCTCTGTGCAACGAGCCCATCATCTTGCCCCACCTCCATCCTGTCCTACCTACCACGAACACAACCCCATCACTGGAGGCAGAGCAATTACTGACAAATGGAATTGAAAAAATATATTTGCCTCATATAAAAATTGATAAAGCAATAAATGACTACATAAGTAATGCAAAAGAGAGTCATGATAACATGGAAGAGAACAGGTTCATTTATGGATTTATAACTGGTTAAAGGACAGGAAGCAGAGAGTAGGAATAAATGGGCAATTTTCCCTGTGGACCAAAAGAAGATCCCCAGAGGACCAGTGGTTTTTTTTATCATGTTTATAAAATGATTTAGAGTTGGGGTAAACAGCAAGATGGCCAAGTTTGCAGGTATCACCAAACTATTCAGGGTGGTAAATAGGAAAGAAGATTATGAAATGTTCCAAAAGGACCTTTCCAAACTAGGTGAATAAACATACATACATGTAAGTTCTTCTTGCATAAATTGGTAAAACATTTATATATTTTTCAATTATCTCGGAAGTTTAAGCATATCCTTTAAATTTGGGAAGGAAGGATGAACATAACCATCAGTGGTTTTGAAATACATACCAAAGACACTGATATTCAAAAGTCTTTGCCTGTCACCGCAACATTAATTTTCAGTCGTGCTAAGATATAATTTACAGTGGCTACACTTACATATGATAAAATACAGCAAAAATGTTCTGCCTTATTGCCTCCCCTAATGTTCTTTAGCCAGTAGCCTGTAATTGTGCTGTCACTGATCTAAGGCTGCAATTCTATACATATTTAAATGAAAGCTCCACTGAAGACAGTGGAATTTACTTCTGAGTAAATGTGTACAGAATTGCACTGTTCATCTTTATTTTTATTATTACATTATTTTAGTCACAAGGAAAAATCCTTGCTTCAATAAAAAAATAACGTTTAAAAACACCGAAATGTTCCTCAACATGCAGAACTCACCTGAACTGATGAATCACAAAGTATTTGTTCCTGTTTCTCACTGCCTGGAGGAGGAGGAATGTTGGGGCTGAAAGCTATGAGGTCACTCTTGATGCCAGCTTCACCACTGACACCTGCCAGGATGTGGCTGTGACGATTTGAATATGACCAGCTCCCCACTTCACTGGCACATACAAGTGTAGCAGTACCAGGCCCATACACCATTGCTTCCTTTGCTTGGCTCTGACATCGCAAGGCCATGTATATTATGATCACCAGCAGGAATAAGCTAGACACTGAGCAGATGGCGATGATCAGATAGATGTTAACATTGCCCACTAGAGGCTTTGGGCTCCCTCCTGTCCTGGGAAGATGAGCATCATTGTGAGTGACCTGTGCGCTTGTCACCAATGACACACTCAGTGTTGCAGTGACAGACAACATTGGCTTGCCATGGTCCTTCACCAGCACCAGCACATTCTGGCCACTACTACCATCCATCTCATCCATGACACGTGTTGTACTGATCTCACCACTGTACAGACCCACCCGCCAAGGGCCTGTGGTCGCCTCATGTAGCTCATAGCGCAACCATGCATTGTAACCTGAATCAGCATCCAGGGCACGTATCTTGCCCACTACATGGCCAGCTTTCACTGGGACCACTAGCAGGACAGGTGGCTCCTCTGCCAGCTGAGACACTGCCGGTGCATTGTCATTTTCGTCAAGTACAAAGACTTGCACTGTCACGTTGCCACTTAAGGAGGGCAGCCCGGCGTCTTTAGCATTCACCTGGAACTCCAGAAGCTTCAGCTCTTCGTAGTCCAAGGGCTGTAAGGCATAGACCTTCCCACTCTCTGAATGCACAGAGATGTAGCTTGACAGTTGCCAGAGCTTCTCATCCAGCCAGTAGCTGACCAAGGAATTCTCAGCTACATCCGGGTCTGAGGCAGATACAGTGAAGATGTGAGCACCAGGTGGGTTGTTCTCTTTTATGAAGACTGTGTAGGTGGGCTGTGCAAAAGTGGGCGCATTATCATTCACATCACCAATGGGTACCACCAGGCTGCTGGTGGCAGACAAAGATGGAGCACCTTGGTCTTGCGCTGTCACGACTAGCCTGTACTCAGCCACCTGCTCTCGATCCAGGGGCTCAGCCACCTCTAGCGAGTAGTAATTCTTGAAGTTGGACACAAGTTTGAAAGGGAGCCTAGGGGGATGTAGGGAACAGCTCACTTGCCCATTGGCCCCAGAATCCCTATCTGAGACACTGATCAAGGCCACCACCATCCCTGGCGGAGAGTCCTCTGGCACTGGTACCGACAGAGACTTCAACAACATCTCAGGGGTGTTGTCATTGACATCCAGTACTTCGATCACAACACTACAATATCCTGTCATTGGATTGCTTCCTTTATCACTAGCTTGCACCTGAATCTCATACTGATGATTTTCCTCAAAGTCTAATTTTTCTCTTGTTCGTATTTCCCCTGTAAGGGAATCTAAGGCAAATATGTTTTTTAATTTAATGGGCACATGGTTCTGAAATGAATATGTAATATCCTTATTGATTCCCTCATCCAAATCTGTGGCATTCAATTTAATCACTAATGTCCCACTTTGAACATCTTCAGCCATTTGGACTTTGTAAAGAGATTGATTAAAGGCAGGTGCATTGTCATTTTCATCCAGCACAGAAATCACCAGCTGTGCTGTGCCACTGAGCTCTGGTTTCCCCCCATCAGTGGCAGTCAGCAGCAAACGATGTACAGCCTTGACCTCTCTGTCTAAAGAAGTTTTCAAAAGAAGCCTTAATAATTGGCTTTCATCATGTTTCCTCTGAACATCTAACGTGAAGAATTCACTGGGGCTGAGCGTATAGGTGAGATGAGAGTTTGGACCGATATCTGCATCAGAGGCTCCCTCCAGTGGGAAAAATGAGCCTGGTGTTCTTATTTCTGAAACAAAGACATTTTGTTCCTTCCGAGGAAACACTGGAGCATTATCATTTATGTCCTTGATCTCCACCTCTACGTGAAAAACCCTCAGAGGTTTATCTATAATCACCTCCAAGTGAATGGAGCACAAAGGATTCTTGGCACATAGCACCTCCCTATCTATCCGAGAATTAACAAACAAGATTCCATTCTGGATATTTACCTCCAAATAGTTTCCATCTCCTTGGGATTCCATCCGGAACATCCGAGGCACCAGCTCATCCACCTCCAGCCCCAGGTCCTGAGCAATGCGGCCCACAAAGGTGCCGTGCTGGGATTCTTCCGGCACAGAATAATGGAGCTGGCCATTCCCCACTTCCAAAGCAACGCAGAGAAAAAACAGCTGCAGCAACTGCCTTCTTGCCAGGCAGCACTGGAGGAAAACAACCATAGCAATGGCAGACTTTATTCTTGCTTTTAAAAATTAAATCCACACTCTTTCATTGGCATTAAATGCTAGGAAATGGTCAACTATTATACGGCTTTATCCATTCTGTCATCTCACAGTCTCGGTTCTTGCTGTACAGCTGGGAGGGGCTTTGGTCTTTGTCTCCAAGGAGCATTTCGATTTTCAGTGCGTAGCGACATCTTGTGACAATTGGTATAAATGCCTTAAAAAAATTGCCTTTTAAAAAAAAAGTATTTCTTTCTCATACTTTTAACAGTTGTATTCTACAATTAGTATGCAACTTGCCAATATTATTTTCTAATATTGTTCCTTGAAAAGTAAACCTGTACCTCTCTTAAACAGTTAATCTGAATAATATTTAATAACTGAGAGTCCAATCCACAGATTAGGTGTACATATTGACTTTAACTGGCCAAAATAAAATTAGATCAAAACACTTTGGCCTCCATATGGATGTGGAATGGGTTACCCATGTTAGAAGACATATATTTTGCTAGTACTTTACTAGCCATATTTTTGAAACCCTTGGTACTTGGTCATATATTAGTATTGGGGAAGGAGATGTAGCTCAGTGATAATGAAGAGCTGCACATGCTCTACATACAGAAGGTCCCCAGTTCAATCACTGGCATCTCCAGGTAGGACTGGGAAAGAGTCTGAAATCCTGGTTCTGCCATTGTAGACAATACTGACCTAGGTGGATCCAGTGTAAGGCAGCTTCACAGATTTTTCCTTCACTGTGTATTTGAAAGAGATCAAAACAGTTCAGCCTCAAATCATCTAGCCCACCAGTCGACACTCTTCCCATCAGTACAATGAAGACCACTGTCGCAATGTATAGCAGACTGAGAATATGCACATCACTGAATCTGCCAGCAGAGCAAAGAACTCCATGTGATTCAAACAAAGCAGCCAGGACACATTTTAAAAAGAACAGAGCGAAATCCCTACTTGAATTCTCAAGGGAAGATAGGAAATTATTCCAGACTTCAAATATGGCAGAGACACACTCTAAATTCATCTGCCAAGAAAGAAAAAGAGGGAGAGATAATCCACATCCTACCTATGGAAATTGATGATGTCCCAGAAGGAGGGGAATTGGTCACAAGAGATGAAGCATGAGTTGACGTGACAAGTTATCCTTCTTAAATGTGCCCAATGCTGTCTTATACTCAGTGAGTGTGCTTGCTCTCTCAGACTATCTTGCTCTCTAGAAATCCCAGATCCTCACACTATTCTAGATTTGAGTTTTCTGATCATATTTAACATTTACAGCCCAATCCTGCCTAACATTACACCCAGCGCTGCAGCAAGGCCGGTGCAGCCAATGCTGTATCCCAGACACAAAGAGGCAGGCTTGGAGGTCACCTCAGGGGAAATGTTTGTTCCCTTACCCAGACACCCAAACGGGTCTCCTTGGATCCACGCCAGCTATTTAGTTGGCGTAAGTCTGGGAGGCCCATGTCAAGAGAAATGGGTCGGGAAGGATATGGTGTGCGTTGTTGCCACCAACCCCATCCCCTCCTGGGCCCGATCTGTCCACCCTGCCCTCCCCCCGCTCTAAAACACCCCCGGAATGCCCTCCCCCACCCTGCGCCATGTGGCACCGCAGCTTACCTGCGCCGCACGCCATCCAGATCCGGCCTACAGGGGCCAGTACAGGCCTTATGGCAGCTTTTGCAACGGTCTTGGGCCAGCACAGTCATCCTACGCCAACCTGACGGCCGGGTAGGATTGCGCCCTTAATCATATTTAAACAACACCGGAGAGGGGGGCACTCCTATTCAAAGTACAATGATAATGGAAGGTATTACCTGGTCCTCCCCAACCGAGGGGTGGATACTTCCAGGAAGGGCTTGGCTTTGTCCTGTTTCCACTACTGAGGCATTTGCCAGAGGGCATTTGCCCAGTAGTGTGCCCCTACATAGCAGACATCAGGTGTACGATGAGGGAATCAGTTACTATGCATTGGGGTGAAGAATCTATATGTAAACGTCCATGCCTACTGAGACTATAAATAATTTTATTCAAACATGTTTGTAAGCCACCTTGGAAGTCCAAATGGAAATGCAGGATATAAGGAATGATAATTCATTCATTAAAAAATATCTAAAACAGCAGTATTCGATATGCTATTTTTTTTGTCATTTTTGTAACCAGTTCTTTTCCTACTGTAGATTATTCCATACTTGTCTTCATTAGACTTATGGAAGCACAGATGGCAAGCAATAAAAAAAGCTTCCATTCCAATGTACTACTGTGAAGAAGAACCATTTACCCACACAAGATCAATTTACACAACCCAAGACACAACATGAAGGAAGCAGAGAGTAGTTTCAATGGAAAGAGTGCTACCAGAGCACTAGGTGATTCATGCAAGTCAGACATAAAAAAGAATGAATGGAGAAGAAGGGTACCCTAAAATGAATAGAAAAATCACAAAAGGGTAATCCAACAATTCTACACCTTGGCATTATAAATCTGTATTTTATAACATCACCAAGGTGTCACCAATTATGTGAGAATACAGTCCAAAATAATGATTTTGCATATTTACAAGATTTACAAGATTCTCATGTGTCCAAAAGGACAATGTAATTGAGTTCAGAAATGATGCTTCATACTAGTGCTTCAGAAATGATGCTTCATACTAGTGCTTCAACTGTACTCTCATACACTCCAGATTAACAGTCCAATCCTGTCTAGCAGGACACAGCGGTGCACATAATGTGCCCGCCTCATCCTAACTAGGATTGGGCCTGCCTCAGCACAGTTGGAGGCCTCCTCAGGGTAAATGAACATTTGTCCCTTTACCCTGAGTAGAGTGTCAGCCGCACCAATGGGGCTACTCGGATGTGTGTCAACTGTTTTGCTAGTGCACATTTAAGAGCCCCATGTAATGGCGGGCAGGCACAGGAAGGGGGATAGAATTCGGCAGAGGAAGTCGCCACTGATCCTTTCCCCTTCCCGGGCCCGGCTGACCTATTCCACAACACACCCCGAAACACCCCGTTCCACCCTCCCCCCTGGGCGGGGACTCACCTCTCCACCGTGACCACTGGCGATGCTGTAGGTGGGAAGGAACGCTAAGTTCCGCAGCGTGCTGACCCTTCCTTACTCACCGGCATGAGGCGGCCCCGCCCCCTCTTCTTCGGAGCCATTCAGTGCGGTGAAGGCAACACGCAGGGCATCTCCTGCGCATTGCCTTTGACGCATTGAATGGCTCTGAAGGCCCTCGCTGCCTCGTGCCGGTGGGGCTGCCTTGTGCCGGTAAGGAAGGGTCAGCATGCTGCAGAACTTAGCGTTCCGCCCCACCTACAGCGACGCCACTGACTATGACAGCGATCCAGAGAAGTGGAGCAAACCTCTCCACCGGTGCTACTTACTCTTTGGGTGATGCAAATGTGACTAACGGCACATTTGTGACACCCTAGACCGGCGGAGTAGTTGCTCTGCCGGTCTCGACTTGCACAGGATTGTGCTGTAAGTCTGGCTAATTAAATGTTTCAGCAATACGGGTTGCGCTTTCTCATCTGCGGATTAGCCATCCGCGCAGTTGATTCACCACGGATGGCACACCGCGGAGGAGGAAGGCCCACTGGAGGCGGGGGCAGCACTAAAATACCTTGTTTTTAAGCTGTTGGGGGGCCCGCTGGCCACTTCCCAACTCCTGTGTGGCTTCAAAAGGCTCTAAACTGCAGCAAAAAGAAAAACCACAACCAGAAGCAATTTCCAGTCGTGCACGCAAACCAGAAATCACTTCCGGTCACATTTTTTTTTCTTTTTGCTACAGTTCAGAGCCTTTTGAAGCTGCGCAGGAGGCAGGAAGTGGTTGGCGGGTCCCCAAACAGCATAAAATAAGGTATTTTAGTTCTGCCTCCACCCCACCACAGATTTCATTATCTGCGGTTTTTGGCATCTGCAGGGGTACTGGGATCGGAACCCCCACAGATAAAAAGGTCGGACCTGTACGTACAATTCAATTCTACACGTGCATTCTATCCATAGGAATATTATTCATTCCTCGCTAAATCTGTTTTATTCACACACACAAAAGTTTGGAGTGTTTTTATTTGTATATAACGTTAACAGTCAACCAACAGCTATTAACAGTCTCTCTTTCCCCTTTTGCCAACTGTTTTCTCCCTTTTGCTCCCTTTTGTCCAGCCTCTCCTCTCCCTCTGTGCTATTCTCACAAGCCTACCATGAATTACATTAACAGTTTTTAATTGCAGCAACATTGTAACTGCTTTGAGTTGAAATGGAAAAGTAGGCATGAATTTAATAAATGGAAAGAAAAATTAGATGTTAAAATCTCAAGCCACATGATGTGCACATACCCCGTAATCCAGTACAGGTGTCCCCTGTTTAACAATGGTTCGTTTAATTACTATTCGCATATACGACGGCAGTCCCTGAGTACAGTACCTTACAAAAAGTCACTGCCGCTTGCCGCTTGAGCCTGCTGCTGATTACAAAATGGAGGCAGGAAGCACTCACAGCCCTTTTTAATTCCTTTTAAACGCGTCTTTTTAAATCTCCAGCCCATCAGCTGTTAAGCACTAAACATCAAAGTACTAATCTAGCAACAAACAGCTGATGGGCTGGGAATTTAAAAAGACGCATCTGGAGTACTTGCCATTCATTCCCTATTACAACTGCACTGTATTACATTACATTATGTAGACTACACCAAAATCGACCACTAGATGGTGGTGAAGACTCACTTAACGACGGATTCACTTTACAACTGAGTTTTAAGAAGGTATCCCTGTAGTTAACTGAGGGACACCAGTATTTGCAAACCACAAAGATACACACGATTATTGATGTCAAAGATCTTGAGAGTCCCACATGACTCACCTCACCAGATGAATTGGAAACAAATTCTGTTGCATTTCCTACCTCCCCATTCACTGCAAAGACAGGAACATTGGGACTGAACACCATGAGGTCACTCTTGACACCAGCTTCCCCAGCTACACCTCCAAGGATGTGGCTGTGACGATTGGAATACGACCAGCTGCCCACTTCACTGGCACACACCAGCGTGGCTGTCCCAGGACCATACATCATTTCCTCCTTTGCCTGGCACTGGCATCTCAAGGCCACATACACAATGATGACAAGAAGGAACAGGCTGGACACTGAGCAGATGGCGATGATCAGATAGACATTGATATCGTCCACTAGAGGCTTTGGACTCCCTCCCATCCTGGGAAGGTGGGCATCAGCCTGAACAGCCTGGACACTTGACACAAGTGATACACTCAGTGTGGCTGTGGCTGACAACACAGGCTTACCATGGTCCTTCACCAGGACCAGGAGAGTCTTGCTGGTACCTATAACCTCTGCTTCATCCAGGGCATTTGTAGTGCTAATCTCACCGCTGTAAAGTCCTACGCGCCAAGGGCCACTGCTTCCTTCATGCAGCTCATAGCGCAGCCATGCATTGTAGCCCGAGTCAGCATCCAAAGCACGGACCTTGCCCACCATATGCCCAGCCACCACAGGAACCACCAAAAGGATGGGGGCGTCATCAGCTGGTGCAGATACTGCAGGTGCATTGTCATTTTCATCCACCACAAAGACTTGCACTGTCACATTGCCATACAAGGAGGGCAGACCAGCATCCTTAGCACTCACTTGGAACTCCAGCAGCTTCATTTCCTCATAGTCCAAGGGCTGCAAGGCATAGAGCTTCCCACTCTCTGAGTGCACTGAGATGTAGCTTGTCAGTGGCCAGAGCTTCTCATCAAGCCAATAGCTGATCAGGCCATTCTCATCCACATCTGGATCTGAGGCAGATACAGTGAAGATGTGAGCACCAGGCGGGTTGTTCTCCTTCACAAAGACTGTGTAAGTGGGCTGTGCAAAAGTGGGTGCATTGTCATTCACATCACTGATGGGTATCACCAGGCTGCTGCTAGTGGACAGTGAGGGGTCTCCTTGATCTTGGGCCATCACCACCACCCTATACTCAGTCACCTGCTCCCGATCCAGGGGCTCAGCCAGCACTAGTGAGTAGTAATTCTTGAAGGTAGACACCAGTTTGAAGGGGAGCCCTGGAGGCCATAGGAAGCAGCTCACTTGTGCATTGATGCCAGTATCCCTGTCTGAGACACTGATCAGGGCCACCACTGTTCCTGAAGAAGAGTTTTCCAGCACTGGCACAGATAGGGATGTCATGGACAGCTCCGGCGCATTGTCATTCACATCCAAAATCTGGATCAGAACTTTGCAGTGTCCAACCATAGGGTATGGGCTTTGATCAGCAGCTTCAACTTGTAATTCAAATAAGCTAGTATCTTCAAAGTCTATCTGTCCTTTCACTTTGATTTCCCCTGTGTTTGGATCTATAGAAAATATATGTCTTATATGGGAAGACACCATATTGCTAAATGAATACTGTATTTCTTTATTAATTCCCTCATCCAAATCATAAGCAGTTAGCATAAGGACTGATGATCCCTCTGTGATGTTCTCTAGCAGACGAACCTCATATACAGACTGGTTAAACACAGGTACATTATCATTTACATCTAGGACTGTTATCTCCAGCTGCACTGTGCCAGTTAGCTCTGGTTGTCCCCCATCAGTGGCCGTAAGAAATAAATGGTGTACAGGGGACTTTTCTCGGTCCAAACTGTTCTGTAGCACTAGTGCTAAAGATTTACTGAGGTCACCGTGCTTTTCTTCACGTAGCTGAAAATAATCGTTCGGTCTAAGCTTGTAGGTAAGCAGACCATTAGAACCAATGTCTGAATCTGAAGCACCCTCTAGTGGGAAATAGGAGCCCGGCAGCCTCGATTCTAAAATAAACAATTTATGTTCATTTACTGGAAAAATGGGGACATTGTCATTTATGTCCCTGATCTCCACCTCTGCGTGGAAGATCCTCAGAGGCTTATCCACAATCACCTCTAGGTGAATGATGCACATGGGACTCTGGGCACACAACTCCTCCCTGTCTATCCGGGAGTTAACAAACAGAATCCCATTCTGAATATTTACCTCAAAATAGTCTGCAGGGCCTTTGGAAATCATCCGGAAAAGCCGAGGCACGAGCTCTCCTACCTCCAGCCCTAAATCCTGGGCGATGCGGCCCACAAAGGTGCCGTGCTGGGATTCTTCTGGCACAGAATAATGGAGCTGGCCACTTCCCACCAACCAGGCTGTGTGGAGCAGAACCAGCTGCAGCAGCTGCCTTCTCCCCATCGAGTCGAGATTTATTAGAAAGGTGACAAAAATGCGAGGTTCCTTCAAGTTATTAATCCATCCTTTGGTTAATGAGGACTGCACTGGAAAAGTAAGAATCTCTTTGGTCGCGATAGGAAGGTTGAGTCCCGTTCTGTTCTGTTTTGCGACATCTGGGTTTTCCTAGTCACTTGCATCAAATGATTTGCTTCTCATCTGTGGGTGGGGTGATACATTCCCTAGGTTTCCTAAACAGATTTTGCAGGCAAGGGCGACATCATGTGTCTGAGTTCAGAAGCACGGGTGGGTTTGGTGTGTGCATGATGTGGGGAATTGCATAGTTTACAAAACTGTTTCCCCTCGATACAGCCTCTTCTCATGCTTTGGAGTCATGCTTTAATGCTAATTATTAGGCAAACAGTTTACGGGGTTGTTTTTCAGACCAGAAATTATAACGGTGGCCCAGACCATGTTAAAAAACACACCACGCTTGCTAGGTCATGAGCAACCTATCCCACAGACCAAAATGTATTGAGTTTCAAGCTGGACAAAGCTAGTTTAAATATAAACATAAATAAGTGGCTTCATCATCATGGTCATCGGTCTCAGGGACAGAACTGAAATTATAGGGCTTTTAAGCTTTTATCTCAAGCACCCCGGGGAAGAACTAAAATCTCAGGGTTAAGAATCAGAATCAAAGAGGCAGGCTGTTTTCTGCTTGACTTAAAAGTTTCTGCTATTCACTTGGCTCAGCTTCTGCTATTCATTTGTGGCCAGCGGGTGGTGCAGTGGGTTAAACCGCTGAACCATGAGCTGTCGATCGAAAGGTCAGCAGTTTGAATCCGCGATGGGGTGAGCTCTCGTTGCTTAGCCAGCTCCTGCCAACCTAGCAGTTCCAAAGCATGTTAATGCGAGTAGATAAATAGGTACCGCTTGCGGGAAGGTAAACAGCGCTCCGTGTTTCCAGCCGCATGCTACGCGCTGCGGCAAGGAGAGTCATGTCGGCCACATGACCATGGAGGCGTCTTCGGACAACGCTGGCTCTTCAGCTTTGAAATGGGGATGAGCACTACACCCTAGAGTCGGACACGACTGGACTTAATTGTCAGGGGTCACCTTTACCTTTTTATTCACTTGGATCAGCTTCTGCTATTCACTTGGCTCAGCTATTCACTCCGCTCCTATGTAAACCAGGTTCCACCCCTGAGGCATCAGGCACAGCCAGGATCTTAATAAGCAACAAGGTGCCACCTTCTGCCCTCATCAAGTGCTACCAACTTAGGACACCTGGCAACTCTGGATACTTTGCGGGTTGCTAGAGAGAAAGAGAATTGAATGTTCTGTTTTGCAGTGGTTCTTTTCCAGCCTTATTGAATAGCTCCAGTATGTTCTGAGTGACTTCTGTTCTGCTCTGCTGTTTTGTGAAATGCCTCAGGGCTCCATCCTGATATTAGTACTGTTATCTTTTTGAAGCCACTGGGAAAAAAGATATTTGGCACTTGAGGTTGGTAATAACTTTGATCTATGGGCCCAATCCTATCCAACTTTCCAGCGCTGATGCAACCATACCAATGGGGCGTGTGCTACATTCTGCAGTGGGGGGGGCAGTCACGGAAGCCTCCTCGAGGTAAGGGAATGTTTGTTCCCGTACCTTGGGGCTGCATTGACACTGGAAAGTTGGATAGGATTGGGCCCTTATGAGTGTGTTGTGTTTTTTCAGCCAATCTGGGAGCAACCATCTCAGTTGTGTGAATGCTGAGTGCTGTAATGGTTGGACGAGTGATAGCAAACTGAAGATGAATCCAGATAAGATGGAGATGATGTAAAATGGTGATCTGGTTGAGCTAGCAGAGTCCAATGTTCTGGATGGGGTCACACTCTCCCTGGCAGAATTGGTTCACAATCTGGTTGTACTCCTAGATCTGGACATGTTCCTAGATGCCCTGGTGATGTCTTTGGCCATGGTTTTTACCAATCATATTTGGTTCAACAGCTACCTTCCTTCCAGGAGAACTAGGTCCTTGCCACAGTCATCCAGGCCCTGGTAATCTCACAGATTGGCTACTGCAACGTGCTCTACATATGGCTTCCCTTGAAACAGTTCAGAAGCTCTGGATGGCTCCGGAATGTAGCTGGCTATCTCCTTTCTTGGACTGAATGTAGGGGAAATGAGTTGCTGTGGCTGAACTGGGCATATGTTTGTTTCTGGCTTCACTTCAAAATGCTGCTAACTGACTTTCAAAACCTCAAACTTCCAAGGCCCCATGCATCTTGGGGAATACTTTATCCCATATGAACCTACCTGACCATTACGATCTTCACGGTGGACGCTGTTCTAGCTGCCTTCCAATAAGGAAGTATGTTCTGTGGGTAGCCATGCCTTTTTATACAGTGGGCCTTTTACTGCAAAGAATCCCAATTTTAGGAAGTTCTTCACTAGGATATTATAGACCAGAGGTTCCCAACCTTTTAGATCCATGTATCAACTTTGCGGGCCCTCTGGCCCACCATGTACCATGAAGTAAGTGCCAATGATGGGTTTGCGGCCACGCTAGAGCACAGAAATTCAAGGTAAGGCACAAGGGAGGGCCATCTTTGCCACCGGCAGTCCACATACCACTAGCCTGTGGTCCATACCACTAGCGACATGCAGAACGTTAGTGGTCCACATACCACAGGTTGGGAACCTCTGTTATAGACTAAAAGGATTCTCTGTTTGTTTATCTGTATTGCTTCTGCCTCATTAACAGCAGTATAAACATTATTAATATTATTCCACAACATAGAGCTGAAATTTCAACCAGTCCAAAGCATCTTGCTTCCTAGAAATGTCTGAAAATTGATCATATTTACATTTGTGATGTGAAGGCCACCTCAAAATAGCAGCCAGCAGCACAGTGCAAATCAGGTTCCACATGGATGGGAGTGTGGAAACGTTCTCTTCAGACACTTGAACCAATATTTAGAGAAGAAGGACTAGTAATTGCAGCTAGGAATAAATCTGTTTGGGGGGCAAGCCATACATGTGACATAATGGAGCTTCTTCTACATCAACCTCAACCTGCCAATACAAAATTTTGCTTATCTTTGAGGTGTTTTTACTACCCAAATAGGATTTTCCCATAGAAATTGGAGTAGACTTTTGCCCAATCCAAACTGGTTAATTTGGTTAAGAATTGGGGTCGCCCAAAGCTTATTTTCGGGTGAAAGGGTATGCAATCTTCAATTCCTTACTCAAGCTGCTCATGCAGCTCGGTGTCAAATAATAGCCTGATCCCTTGTAAAGATCCTTGTAAAAAAGTCAAAACTGAATAATATAACCACTTGTACTTAGGAGAACACACATGAAAGGATACAAAGAAAGTTGGATAGATCTGAAGACCCACAAGTGGGTCCCACCTGCCCACCCTTGCCTCCGAACGGCTCCAAATCAGAGCCATTCCAGTAGCCCAAAAACTTTAATGGAAGTCACTTCCAGAGGCTTCTGCAGGCCATTCTGAGGCCCACGGGGGGCAATAGAGTGGGTCACTGGACCAGGCACAACCCAGAAGAGGACTCCAGAGCCTGCCGGTGACTTGTTCCCATGTTGCAACCCACCGAAGAGGTGGGTCATGGCACGGGAAAGACTGAGAACCCCTGAAGTAGAGGATGGTCACCTGTCAGAAATGCTGTAACAGTTGCCTACACTGACCAGGGGAGGTGGATTAGATGATCTCCAAGGTCCCTTCCAACATTCTATGATTCAGAGATAAGGGATGATTTCATGAAATCCTAATTCTACGATTCTTTTATGGGTATTAATAATGTTCACCACTTGATCACTGCAGCATTGGTTAATGAACAAGGTATTAAACAACCACTGGTTGATGAAGTCCTAGTCTAAAAGTAAAAAGGGTGCCCTTGAGCAATATGCCAATCCAATCAATACTGGGAAATTTTAACTTGTGGGATATACAGCATGACTTGCAGGTAGGCACATACCCACACAACCCATTTCAAAAGGTTCAGGATATGAGTCATTACTGTTCTTAATCCAAATATATTTAAGACCAGGAGTCCACACCTATGTTCAAAAACATTTCACAACACATTTTCCAAAACCCTTTCCAGCACCTATCCCAATGTTCTGCCTATCAAGATGAGGATGTTATTGCCTCTTCATAAATCTAGAGGTCTCTTTGTTTGAGGTTATGGGAATGGTGGTAAAACATCGTTTTTCAAGTAGAAGAATGCACACCAAATTCTCCACCACTACTTGATTGGGTCTTTCCACTGACAGCCCCCTACAATGCTCTTGTACTGAGACAATATGAAAAAAACATGGGCACATCAAGGCAGGAAATAGTTTCTTCCTTCTTCTTCTTTTTTTCCTTGTTGGCTTACAAGATCAGAAACAGTGTACCAAATCAATCTGGGGAAATTTTCCCATGATTAAATATTTGTACCCATGTGACAGTGTGAGCACATTAATTCTACTTTCCATGCCAAATTCAGAGGAAGGGAAATCATTATGTTTTTCTGATAAGCGGTGCACAGTGTAAAACTAGCAAATGAAGGCAATCTACAGAACCACAAAAGAGCTATTAAAAATCAGAAATCTTGGCAACTATTCAGTTAATGTTACTGTTATGTTGCTACTTATATTACCAGCACCATTTATAGCATTTGTTGACTTGGAAATTCGATGAAAGCCAAACAATTATCTGGCAAAATGCAAATACTCTTCTGAACAAACACAAAACCCTCTAAAATAGTCCCCCTATAATATTGAGAGGAATGTCATTATTGATTTATTTCGTAAAAGTGCTCAGATAGGAAAATATGAAAACACATAAATGTGATGAAAAATAAAATATTTCACAAATATTTTCAACACACAACTTCACTGTATTAGTTGAAATTGGGATCACTAACCGTTGCACAGAGCAAATCCTGTTGCTTCCCATTCTCGGCAAAGACAGGAATGTTGGGGCTGAAAACCATGAGGTCACTTTTGCCATTGGCCTCCCCGCTCACTCCTGCCAGGATGTGGCTGTGACGATTGGAGTAGGACCAGCTGCCCACTTCACTGGCACATACCAATGTGGCTGTGCCAGGACCATACATCATTTCCTCCTTTGCCTGACACTGGCATCTCAGGGCCATGTACACAATGATCACCAGCAGGAACAAGCTGGACACTGAGCAGATGGCAATAATCAAGTAGACGTTGACAGTGTCCGCCAGTGGCTTTGGACCTTCTCCTGTCCTCAGATGGTGAAGGTCAGTATTAAGAGCCTGGGCACTTGCCACCAAGGAAATGCTGAGAGTGGCCGTGACTGACAGAGCTGGTTTCCCATGATCCTTCACCAGAATCAGCAAATTATGGCTGCTGCTGCCCTCCATCTCTTCCAGGGCACGTGTTGTACTGATCTCGCCGCTGTACAACCCCACCCGCCAGGGGCCTGTGGTCACCTGATGCAACTCATAGCGCAGCCAGGCATTATAGCCTGAGTCGGCATCCAGGGCATGGACCTTCCCCACCATGTGCCCAGCAGCCACAGGGACCACCAGAAGACTGGGGGCGTCCTCTGCTGGGGTAGACACTGCTGGAGCATTGTCATTTTCATCCACCACAAAGACTTGAACTGTCACATTGCCACGCAAGGAAGGCAGCCCAGCGTCTTTAGCATTCACCTGGAACTCCAGGAGCTTTACTTCCTCATAGTCTAAGGGCTGCAAGGCATAGAGCTTCCCGCTCTCGGAGTGCACTGAGATGTAGCTTGATAGAGGCCACAGCTTCTCATCCAGCCAATAGCTGACCTGGGCGTTCTCAGCCACATCCGGGTCTGAGGCAGACACCGTGAAGATGTGAGCACCAGGTGGGTTGTTCTCCTTCACAAAGACTGTGTAAGTGGGCTGTGTGAAAGCAGGTGCGTTGTCATTCACGTCGCCAATGGGCACCACCAGGCTGCTGCTGGTCGACAGTGATGGAGTCCCTTGGTCCTGGGCTGTCAGCACCAACTTGTATTCTGCTTCCCGCTCTCGATCCAGCGGCTCAGACAGCACCAGTGAGTAGTAATTCTTGAAGGTGGACAGTAGCTTGAAGGGTAGTCTGGCGGGATTCATGGAACAGCTCACTTGCCCATTGGCCCCAGAGTCCCTGTCTGAGATGCTGATCAGGGCTACCACGGTCCCCAGTGGAGAGTCCTCTGGCACTGGCACTGACAATGACTTCAAGGACATCTCAGGAGTGTTGTCATTCACATCCAACACCTCAATAAGAACTTTGCAATGTCCAGACAAGGGGTAACCACCTTTATCTGTTGCTACAACTTGAATATCATAAGCAGTATTCTCTTCAAAGTCCACATTTCCTTTCACCCGAATTTCTCCACTATTAGGATCAATGCTAAACATTTCCTTTATATTGGGAGCCACAAGGCTACTAAATGAATAGGAAATTTCCTTATTAACTCCATCATCCATATCTTTTGCCTCCAATTTAACCACTAATGTTCCAAGTGCAGAGTTTTCCAATAATTCAGCTTTGTAAACTGACTGGTTAAATGTTGGTGCGTTGTCATTGACATCCACTACAGCGATCACCAGCAGGACTGTACCAGTGAGCGCTGGCTGTCCACTGTCTGTTGCTGAAAGTAACAAACGATGCTCTGCTGATTCTTCACGATCCAGAGGTTTGTTTAATGTCAGAACCAAAGACTTACTGTGCTCATTATTCTTTATGTCTTCCACAGAGAAATATTCATTGGGAGTGAGCTTGTAGGTCACCTGACCATTGCTACCAATGTCAGCATCTGATGCTTCTTCTATGGGGAAATAAGAGCCCTGGACTCTTGATTCTAAAATAGCTATATTCTGCTCTCTGACAGAGAAAAGGGGGGCATTGTCATTTATGTCTGCAATCTCCACTTCGACATGAAAGACCCTCAGGGGTTTATCCACAATCACCTCCAGGTGAATGGTACACATGGGGCTCTTGCCACACAGCTCCTCCCTGTCTACCCGAGAATTAACAAACAAAATCCCATTCTGCTCATTTACCTTGAAATAGTCCCCATCACCTTGGGATTCCATCCGGAACATCCGAGGCATCAGCTCTTCCACCTCCAGCCCCAGATCCTGGGCAATGCGGCCCACAAAGGTGCCGTGCTGGGATTCTTCCGGCACAGAATAATGGAGCTGGCTGCTCCCCATTTCCCAGGCTGTGTGGAGCAGAATCAGCAACAGCAACTGCCTTCTCCCCATTGAAGAGTCTCCTTTCCATAGATCAACCATCTCAGAAATATACCATTAAATTCCCCTATTTGTGGTATATTGTTTTTTTAAAAAAAAAATCAGTAAAAACATTTAATCCAGTCTGGTAATCTCCCTTTTGCTCCTCCAGTTACATGCGGTAAATGATCTCTGATGGTAAAGCAAAGGAGGAGCCTTTTCTCTCCCTTTTTATTCTCAAGAAGATATTTAAGTGGAGAGCGACATCATGCGACTAGATGGATAAATACAATTTGGGGCTCTTTTTTTAGTATTTCGAACTTATTTAGAGATATTGTTTGTTTTTGGAATTTCCATGCAAGGAAAAAGGGTGGGTGGGAAGACAACACATTCCAATTCAAAGTTTGTGGATTAGGGGCATTATCTCAGGTTTGTATCCTGTAGTTAATGAATCTCTAAAGCACAGTGTGGGAGAACCTTTAAAATCAAATAGGAAACAGGAACTACAAATAAGGATTTGGGTACCAATTTCAACTACATGAGTTATACAGCACAAAAAGGGAGAAGGAAGAAAGTGAGGGCACATGAGACAGAAATTCAGTGGCTTTCAGCAGCTTTCAGGAGACGGCGTCTTGTTTTTTTTCCACTTCACTATTCCTGTTGTCATGCTCTTTATTCCTCTTGTTTCTGAGCATGGGGCTGTCTTATAATTCAGGAGAACTGTTATATGCAACTTGAGAAGCTTCCAAGTTATCTACATTGATTGAGTGATGTGCCCTGTGTCAGTGTGGCTGGAGTATTTACACAGGAGTGCCCCAGAACGATTGGTCCCTAAGCCAGGTGCATCCTTCCCTTTTGAGACTCTAACTTTCCACCTTGTAAATAACTGTAGATTTCTTTACCATGTGTGGGTTTGAGAATTCTTAGGGCATATTTTTTCACATAAGTTTTATTCTGTGTCTTGCCAAATCAATAAGGAACAATGTGTGTTACTTACAATGAACGTCCGGAATTTGGTGAATTCCTCCTTAAATGGGAAAAGGCATTTCAGACTATCAGAAACATAATTTGAAATTGTACACTTCAATGCATTCACGTGTTAATTTAAACATTCACCCATTTTCACTATTAGTATATAGGCTGCAATCCTATACACACTTACCTGAGAGTAAGTCCTACTGAGCTCAACTGAATTTGCTTCTAAGTAGACATGCATAAGATTGCACTGTCATTACACTAGAATCACATACTAGAACCCAACATGGCAGGAACTTCTGGTTATTCAAATCAACAAGAGAAATTCAGCCCTCCCACCAGCACCCATTACTTCTTGGTCTCTGTTGCCCCCTTAAGGCTGGCAAGACCCAATACTGCACTAGATGTAGATATCATAACTGACAGAAGATGTAGGGTCTAGAGTCAAATTCTTGAGTCTAGTTCTGTTTCATAACGTAGGTGAAAAAAAAGAAGTATTTTTGAGAATTAGCAAAAAAACATAAAAACCAAAACCATTTTAAAAACAGAAAGATTAGGAAATAGAAAGCTTCATCCTCCCACACATCATGGGTCTCTGTTATCGCATTTAATAGTAAAGATGTATGCCTGATAAAAAAGGCCAGCGGGTGGCGCAGCGGGTTAAACCGCTGAACCATAAGCTGATGATCGAAAGGTCGGCAGTTCGATTCCCGCGACGGGGTGAGCGCTCGTTGCTTGGCCAGCTCCTGCCAACCTAGCAGTTCCAAAGCATGTCAATGCGAGTAGATAAATAGATACCGCTTGCGGGAAGGTAAACAGCGCTCCGTGTTCCAGCTGCATGCTACGCGCTGCGGCAAGGAGAGTCATGCCGGCCACATGACCACGGAGGCGTCTTCGGACAACGCTGGCTCTTTGGCTTTGAAATGGGGATGAGCACCACACCCTAGAGTCGGACACGACTGGACTTAATTGTCAGGGGATACCTTTACCTTTACATTATGCCTGATAAAACTGGGCAAATCATATTTATTGCCCCTAAATACAGGAGACCCCAAAATGCAGAAGGAAGAATGTTGTAGACAATCTTGGTGCCCAGCTCAATCAAATCAAATTTAGTTGGACTGAATAACTAAAACTCATTGGTCATTCCTGACACCCTACTGACTCAACACAATTGTTTGGAAATATATCCCACTGAGATCAATGAAACGTACTCACAAGTGCACTTTGGATGGAGTTGTTGGATTAAGAATTGTTGGACTGCAGAATTCTTTAACTTAAATTGTTCCCTAGTCATGCGTCATACCTCTTTCAAATCTTTAGGGAACTTAACTTCCATGATTATGAAAAAAGCATCATACAAAAGCTGCATAGAAGAAGACAGTATCCTTTATTTCTAACAAGACTCCCATTTGTTTGTTCAAGGGAAACTACCTTAATTTAGAAAAACAACTGGATCTTCTCGCCCTCTTGCTACAAGTCTACCATCCATTTCAGTTAGTAGTCTCCACATTTGAAGCAAGAGTGAACAAACCTTCTGCCCTTCATCTAGAGACGTTATCAACAGAAGACAGTTTTTGACTGTTCTTACCAAGAAGAAGAGCTGCATTTGCTAACCAGCCTCGTACAAGGGGAAGGAGATGGTGACTTTGCACCATCCATTGCAGGAATAAGGCATATAGATGGAGGGTTGGCTGCAAAGCCTTGTGCAGCCCAACCAACCAATGGGTAAGGGCAGACCATTGCTGCTACTAAATCAAGGCAGCTGCACTTCCCCTCTGTTAATGAGCAGCAGCCACTTGCCCACTCACCAAAATATCATCAGGACAGGTAGGAATAGAAGCTTTCATGGACTGCAATTATCTTACATGAAGTGGGTAGTACGGGTGAAGAAGCCATGTCACGTTCGGCGCAGGATATTATTTTCTTCCAGGCTGCTTTCCTGACATGGCTTCTTCACCCGTACTACCCACTTCATGTAAGATCATCAGGACAGGTTTTACAGCCCAATCCTGTGTAATTTTAAACGGCTGGCCTAAAGGGTCAGCCGCTGAATCCTAAACTCATTGTGAGCTGCCCTGGGGCTGCTAGGCCGCACCTCAGGAGAAGGGGACATTTGTCCCCTTTGCTAGGTGTAAGCGAGCCCAGGACCTATGGGCCTCCTCGGATGCACACCAGGTCCAGATGTGCCATACAATCGGGGAGGCGGTGTAAGGGTGGCACGGCCCGGGAAGGGGCTTAAGATATCACCGCCCCCTCCCAGCCCAGGCCGGCCAATGGTCCCCTCCCTCGCTGCCCCGTCTCAACCCCCCCCCCCCTCCACAACCAGCGCAGGACTTAACTGCAGATGCCAAAGTCAGATGAGTTCTGTGGCCTAGTAAGCGGCCTCCACACCGGTGCCGCTTACATCTGAATCATCTAAAACACGATTTAAGGCACATTAAATCTGCCGCCCAAAGGTTACGCAGGATTGCGCTGTTAATCATCTCTGCTCTAAATCTAGGCTTATCATATTTTCCCGGTTCCCAACCAACCAACCAACACACACACACACACACACACACACACACACACACACACACACACACACACGGGTTAATTATTTTTAAAAAATGTTAAAATGTTAGTTAATGTTTTGTCGTGAAGTACCTCTTTTTTTGTGGGGGCGCCCAAAATTTTTATTTATTTATTTATGGCCCCAAAAACGGCCATTTTGCCGCTGCCACTTACATTGCCTTACTGTCACTGTCCTCCTTCCCACTGCCGCCGCATTCTCTCCTGACCGGCTGTGTTCGGGCTGGCCAGGACTCTGACTGCCCCCTCAAACCACCACCGCCGCTTCCACAATTTACAGTTTTTTCTCGTTACCGCCATCTTGGATCTCGCGAAAACTTGCGAGATCCAAGGTGGCACTGTACACTGAGATTTTGCAAGATTCAAAATGGTGGCACCGGAAAAAATTTAAATGGTGGAAGCGGCGGCTCGGCGGCAGACCGGGAAAACCAGAACTGACCCAGGCTCCAGAAACCGGGGCAGTCCCAGTTTTTCCAAGACAGATGGTAAGCCTATCTAAATCAATCGCATTTCTTTTTATTTGGGAGACCAGCAATCATGAATGGTTGTAACGTTCTTTACATGTGGCTTTCCAAAATAAATGTGCCCGTTCGTAAGAAGAGGTCTTTCAGACATTCACCTACAAGCACACAGAAGCCCAACCTTCCCAACTCCTTTCACCCCAAGTATCCAATGCACCAAGAGTTGGGGCCTTGTTTTATCATGAGTGGCCATGGGCACGGCAATGTGTCCAGCACAGCATTGGTTCACACATATGAGCACAATGAGGGGGGAGGGATAATGACACGTTGCTAAGCAGAGCCCTCTGCATTCCACACTTGGCATGGGGAGGGGACGATCATGCTGAATGCTTTTGCTAATATACAAAGCAAAATGGAATTTTCTTGCTAGCAATATTTTAACTCTCATTGATAGTCCTCAGGTAGTTCTCTGACATTGCTGTAGCAGAAGCTCTTTTCACACAATCAGTGTGTGGAGGCTGAATATGGTGGTGTAGGGGGGCAGGATCATTGGCTCTCTCTACACAGCACACACACAGCTCTCTCCTTGTGACTAGAAACCTGGGTTCCCGATTATGAGGAGGCAGAGATATGCACAAACAGATGTAGCTGCATAGCCTCCATACGAGATCCAAGTGCCAATGTTCACTACTGTGCGTGTAGAACTAATTATTTTCCATGATAAAGTCCATTTGCTTTATGTATTTAAATATATATTAATTGCCATTAAGCCTGAAACGCACCCAAGGCACTGTACAACTCATCGAAAACCATAAGCGACTAAAATTATAATTTAAAACTTCTGTACGCAATTACCCTTACTTCCTCTGACATTTTCATAAATGCATAAATAGTTCACTGACATGTGAGATGAACCACTGCAATATCTCGTAGTAATAATTCCAAAAACAACATTAGAGGCTCACCTCTCCACATGAATCTGGGACGAGTTCTTTCATATTCCTCGCCTCCCTATTCTCGGCAAAGACAGGAATGTTGGGGCTGAAAACCATGAGGTCACTTTTGCCATTGGCCTCCCCGCTCACTCCTGCCAGGATGTGGCTGTGACGATTGGAGTAGGACCAGCTGCCCACTTCACTGGCACATACCAATGTGGCTGTGCCAGGACCATACATCATTTCCTCCTTTGCCTGACACTGGCATCTCAGGGCCATGTACACAATGATCACCAGCAGGAACAAGCTGGACACTGAGCAGATGGCGATAATCAAGTAGACGTTGACAGTGTCCGCCAGTGGCTTTGGACCTTCTCCTGTCCTCAGATGGTG
The DNA here is from genome assembly GCA_026170595.1 of Plestiodon gilberti rubricaudatus. Lineage (NCBI taxonomy): Eukaryota > Metazoa > Chordata > Lepidosauria > Squamata > Scincidae > Plestiodon > Plestiodon gilberti. Next base: position 100,055,296 of record JANXHW010000004.1, on the reverse strand, counting down.
AAGGTCAGTATTAAGAGCCTGGGTGCTTGCCACCAAGGAAATGCTGAGAGTGGCCGTGACTGACAGAGCTGGTTTCCCATGATCCTTCACCAGAATCAGCAAATTATGGCTGCTGCTGCCCTCCATCTCTTCCAGGGCACGTGTTGTACTGATCTCGCCGCTGTACAACCCCACCCGCCAGGGGCCTGTGGTCGCCTGATGCAACTCATAGCGCAGCCAGGCATTATAGCCTGAGTCAGCATCCAGGGCATGGACCTTCCCCACCATGTGCCCAGCAGCCACAGGGACCACCAGAAGACTGGGGGCGTCCTCTGCTGGGGTAGACACTGCTGGAGCATTGTCATTTTCATCCACCACAAAGACCTGAACTGTCACATTGCCACGCAAGGAAGGCAGCCCAGCGTCTTTAGCATTCACCTGGAACTCCAGGAGCTTTACTTCCTCATAGTCCAAGGGCTGCAAGGCATAGAGCTTCCCGCTCTCGGAGTGCACTGAGATGTAGCTTGACAGCGGCCACAGCTTCTCATCCAGCCAATAGCTGACCTGGGCGTTCTCAGCCACATCCGGGTCTGAGGCAGACACCGTGAAGATGTGAGCACCAGGTGGATTGTTCTCCTTCACAAAGACTGTGTAAGTGGGCTGTGTGAAAGCAGGTGCGTTGTCATTCACGTCGCCAATGGGCACCACCAGGCTGCTGCTGGTCGACAGTGATGGAGTCCCTTGGTCCTGGGCTGTCAGCACCAACTTGTATTCTGCTTCCCGCTCTCGATCCAGCGGCTCAGACAGCACCAGTGAGTAGTAATTCTTGAAAGTGGACAGTAGCTTGAAGGGTAGTCTGGCGGGATTCATGGAACAGCTCACTTGCCCATTGGCCCCAGAGTCCCTGTCTGAGATGCTGATCAGGGCTACCACAGTCCCCAGTGGAGAGTCCTCTGGCACTGGCACTGACAGCGACTTCAATGACATCTCAGGGGAATTGTCATTCTCGTCTAACACTGCTATCAAAATCTTGCAGTTACCCTGCATTGGTGCGTGGCCTTTGTCAATGGCTAGAACTTGAATTTCATATAAGTTCACTTCTTCATAATCTAGTTTTCCTTTCAACCTGATCTCCCCAGTATTTTGATCAAGATCAAATGTTTGTTGAGCAGTTGGGGGCAGGGGTGTGTTAAATGCATACACAATTTCCTTGCTTATGCCCTCATCAAGGTCTGTAGCTTCTAGCTTAACAACAAGGGTACCCTTTGCAGAACTTTCTGATAAGCTCACTTCATAGACTGACTGGTTAAAAACAGGTCTGTTGTCATTAACATCCAAGACAGTAATCACTATCTGTACTGTCCCTGTGAGTTCCAATTCACCCCCATCTGTTGCTGTCAACCATAAATGATGTAAAGAGATGTCTTCTCTGTCCAACGTCTTTTTTAAAACAAGCTCTGGTGACATGCTTTTGTCATTCTTACTCTGAGAATCCAGAACAAAATATTCATTTGGGCTGATCCTGTATGCTAGAAGGGCATTATTACCAACATCTGCATCTGAAGCACTCTTTAGTGAGAAGCGAGAACCAGATGCTGTTGATTCTGATATAGAGAGATCTAACTGGTTTACAGAGAAAATGGGGGCATTGTCATTTATATCCTTAATTTCCACTTCTACATGGAAGATCCTCAGGGGTTTATCCACAATCACTTCCAGGTGAATGACACAAACAGGGCTCTTGGCACATAGCTCCTCCCTGTCTATCCGAGAATTAACAAACAAAATCCCATTCTGGATATTTACCTCGAAATAGTCCCCATGTTCTTCAGACTCCATCCGGAACATCCGAGGCACCAGCTCATCCAATTCCAGCCCTAGATCCTGGGCAATGCGGCCCACAAAGGTGCCGTGCTGGGATTCCTCAGGCACAGAATAATGGAGTTGGCTGCTCCCCATTTCCCAAGCTGTATGGAGCAGAACCAGCTGCAGCAGACGCCTCCTCATCAAGGAGCTTTGTTGCCAAACAATCATTGTAAATAGTATTCATCCAGAAATCAAAGGAATACACAATCTCTTGCTTCTTTTTAGGTTACAAATAGATTTTTAAAAAAGAGTTTAACTGTATCCTAAATGTCCACTTCGGATCCTACATCAAGCAGTCATCATGGTTCAATTACTTGCTGCAGATTTCTGCACAAAGAAGGGAGGAGCTGGCTTTTCCTTCCTCTGATACTATTTTTTATTAAACAGCGACACCGTGTGATGGAAAGTTTTAACATTGTAAGGATGGTGCTCTTCTTGCTTGGTCTTTATGTTTTCATATACTATTAGAACTCAGGATTTACTGAACTTCTAGCCTTTTAATAAAATATTTTTTAATGTATTGGAATGTCCATCCAGTTTTCCTTAAAAGGGGCTGCCAGCCTGTGTATTTTGGCAGGTGTGGGCAGCCGTGGCATTGGCATGTGCGGTTAATAGGCATGTTGATATCATGCCCATTAAGTCGACCACACTCATTCTTCCTTTTATTTACTAATTTGAGAGGTTTGCATATCACCCTTCACTATAAATATTTGTATAAATAAAATGAAATAAACCAAACCCTGAGCAGTGGCATGTTGCTGCGCCAACGCTCCAACAATATCCGGGGCTGTAGCAGCTAAACTACCGGTAGATAGTTGTGGGTGCTTGATGCATCCTTTGTTGCTCAACATATTTTAGTATGTTTTGGTCTTGCTTTGAATTTTGATTAATAGGGTTCTGCCTCTGCAACATGAAGCATTCCTCTGTTCATTCATGAATGATGCAAAACCCTGGTGAAGAATGCCACTGTTTGCTTTCCTAGATTCATTTCTGATGACACTGGAACCAGAAGGGAATTACTGACTTAAGACATCTGACTGAGAATAGCAAGAACCAGAACCACTAATTCTGTAGAAATCAGGTGGAATCACGTGGAATGTGATTCACGTGGAATGTGGAATCACGTGGAATGTGAATCACGTAGAAATCAGGTGGATAACATCAAACTGGAATCACGTGGGAATGTATATATTGGACAGGCAATAGATCATGAACCTAATGAAGGCATCAGTGAGACGTTCAACTGGAACTGCTACATCCCTCTGCAGAGCATTAGGCTGTGTGCCTTTCAGCTGGCATTATAAGGGCATGGTGAGGTGCCAACATCTTTTGAACCAGGGTGTTTTCTGCTGAGTGGTTGGTCTTAGCTAGTCTTCAATCTTACGTATCAAATAATCTAGAAACTACTGTACCACATTAGCAGCATATCCAAAAAGAGTCTTGACTGTAGATGATAGGTAACCAGAGCAAACCATTCTATGGAAAAGGAGAGCATGGTTTTGGGGATACATGCTGATGATAAAGAGCTATCTCAGCTACACAGATCTGGACAACCATATAGAGGAACGAGTCTGGAGTTTCAGGCACCTCACTGACATGCGTGCAGATGTAATTGCCACAACACTACTGGCGCAGATAGATGCTGCGTTTCCAGATGGCTGGGTGAAGAGGACAAAGAAATTGCCAGTAACTTCATCAGCATGCTGCAACTTTCATAATATCGGCTGTAAACATTATCCATGAGGATGGGGAATTTTATTCTGGAGAAATTCAGGACAACTATGGTGATTTCAGCTTTACCTGTGTCAGTAGATGAGCATGAGGGATTCTCTCCAAAGCCATAAAATTGGCAATCCTTCATTTGTTTTTATCATATCTATAAGATGTGGGCATATTCTGCAAGCAACTTCAAACAAGAAATGCTTTCCCATCCCTTGCTCCAAAACCATAGTTTTGTGCACATGCAGTTGTTAGCAATTTGCAAAGTACATGAAGTGGCTTTTCACCTCCCCAATGCACTACCCTTTTTTTAGTTTGGATTTTATTAAAGAGTTCTGAAAAGTGACAGTCCAACGAGAATCACCAGTATGTAGAGTATGTGTGCCTTATTGCTTGCAACAGTAGTATTCTTAAGAATATTTATATACCACTTTTCAACCAGAGTAGTTCACAAAGCGTTTTACATAATACAATCTTTACAACAGCCAATCTAACAGCCTAATCCTGTGTAGGATACGGCGGTTGGCCTAAAGGGCCGGCCGCCGTATCCTATCAAGTTCCCGGACTGCTCTGGGGCAGCCTGGGAACAACTCGGGAGAAGGGGATGATCATCCCCTTCCCCCAGTATCAGCAGCGGTAGGCCCAATGGGCCTACTCGCATGTGCGTGACCTCTAGAGCTCGCGCACAGTAACACCGACCATGTCGGCGTATCTGAAGCCTGGAGGGAGCTTTGGATACCGGGGATCTTGGCGCTTGGTATTCCCGCCCCCTCCAGGCCCCGGGCGGCCAATGGCCCCCCTCCCTTGCCACACGGTCCGCCCTCCCCCCACCCCTGCCCCGACCGACGTAGGTCTTACCTGCTCCGGCTGGTGCAGGGCCGGGGAGACAGTGTTGTCAGCAGCGCGGGCTGCAGCTGCTTGCTCACCGGGTGGCGCGCAACTGCTTTACGGCACTTGCACGCCGCGCTGCCCCATGGCTGAAGATACACAGGATTGCACCGTAAGAGAGTAACCAAAACGGGGTCCATTCCTACTCCCACATACCCCCACTGTCACATTCCCTCTCTCCTCCTCCTGTCCCCAGTTATGGTAAGCATGAGTAAATTGTTTATATATCACTTTCTGCACAGGTCATTCAGCAATAGTCCAAAACAGGAAACTAGAATAATCAAATAAGTGATAAAATCCAATAAGCAGCAAAGCCAAAACCAACAGAGGGAGAAGAAGCACAGCCTTCAACTAAGGGATAGAAATCACACACGCACGGGGGGGGGGGGGGGGACGACTTCAAATGCTTGCTGAAGCAACTTGACCATCACCTGTTGCCAGAAGATCAGCAGCAAAGAGGCGGAACTAACTTTTGCCAGGAGGGAGTTACAGAGTTTTGGTGCCACTAAGAGAGGGCCTTATCCTGGGTAACCCCCCACTGTACTTCAGTCAGTGGGAACTTCAGAACAGGGCCACATGGGTAACAAATGGGTGGTACATGTGGGAAGAGGTGGTCCAGCACAACCCATCCTGTTTGGGGCTTTAAAGGTTGTGTTGAACTTTCAATTAAACTGGAAACCAGCTGAGAGCCAATGTTGGAATTTTTGAGATCTCATCAAAGGCAGCCCTATGTAGAATATGTTACAACAATCTAGTCCGGATATGACCAAAGCATGATCTACCGTGGCTGGGTAATTTCCAAACATGCCTAGCCTGGTAAAAAAAAAAAAAAAAGCATGCTTGGCTGCACTGCCGACCCAGCCATGAGACGAGGTGAAGCAGGTTGCATCAATGGCAGATTGTGAGGGGTACGGAGAGGGGCCAGATTCAGGCTGTACTTCATGCCGCCAAGCCTGCTACCACCACCGCCTCCCTGACATGAGCCACAATGATCCACTTCCCACTAAAATCAAGCAAAGAAGTGGATCATCCCCCCTCCTTACCTTACTCCTCACACAGTTTCCTTAAAGCCAGAAGTGCAGAAGAAGCTGAAAACACTTTACTGCCCAGGGAGACATTCCAAAACTGCAGTTCAGTTGCACACAGGGCAGTCACAGATTTTGGGTTCCCAATTCTAGCCCTGGTAGTTCTCTCTCTCTCTCTCTCTCTCTCTCTCTCTCTCTCTCTCTCTCTCTCTCTCTCTCTCTCTCTCTCTCTCTCTCTGGGGACCATGTTTGTCAGCACAGGAGTGGTAAAAAAAGACCTCTCTTTCCAGGGCATGGATGTGTGCTGGTTACCAGGATTAATTGTCAGGCCTACCCAATAGATGAGGCAATGCAGCTTGCCACAGGTCCTTCTGCAGTTTAGGATGCACTACATTTGATATTGCTCTGTGTCCTGGACCTGTACAGGGGCAGAGGTAGATTTGTGTGACCTAGGAAGGTGTTGGTGTGATAAGACTTTAAACTGGGAGACATGAAGGACCAGGTACAGCCTCAGGGTATCAGGAACGTCCAGTGTATAGGCGGCAACTGGATTCCTTTGCTGGAGGATGGTGAAAAGCTCCTGATGTCAAGTGTGGCAATGGGCCAGCTGGACCAGAGGTGCTCCTTGGACACACATGGTTTATCCCTAGTGCTGAAGTGAGGCACCTTTTGGGGCTGAATGCCTGCAATGCAGTTATAGGCTTCCTTGGTATGGTCCAGATGTTGGATAAGCTCAGTCTGGGCCATATGCAGATGAGGCCACAGGAACCAAGGACAAGGCCAGCATGGATAGTTGATATTGCAGTGGTTCTGGAAAATGGACGTCCATGTTCATTCATTCATTCATTCATTAACCTTTATTAGGCATTAAGATACAATACAATATTTAAAGGGGAAAAAACCCAAACAGGATTAAATAATTTGCAGTCAGTAGGTCCACCCTCAGCACAAAAAACAGGATAGGAAAACTGAATAAATTCCCCCAAACTCAATCAGCAATTTCACTCTAAATATCAGCGAGTTTTAACACTGCGTCTTAAAATAACAGAATAAAGAAAAATTGCCAGTTGTACGATAGTTTGCTTGTCTTGGGATGATAAAAGAAAATGCAGAGTTTCATCCTCTTGTACTCCTGCATAATAATACAATAACGGATTCAAAGAGACTGTACGCAAGTCTTCGTACCAGGGACAATGGAAAACTATGTGGGCCAAGAATTCTGTGACCTCCACCCCACCCCGCTCACAATCACAACTGTTATTAGAAATCAGTCGCCGACAGAATCTTTTAGACAGCTTCTTAGATGGAAATACATTGCAACGAGCCAATATAAAGGCTCGACGACCTTGAGGCTCTTCTATTAAGAAAAGATATCTAGAGCAGAGGCCAAAAGTAGTGGGGAGCTGCTGAGAAATGGGGGAACAGGTCTTGGCTGCGGCTGCATAAATTACTTGTCTTTCCACATCCTGCATAATGCTTCTAAATGCAATATTTTGGGTTACTGCACCCAGTTGGTCCACTGAAAATCCAACAGTACCAATTTTAGAAATTAATAGGGAGACATCCATGTTGGATTGTTGTAAGTAAATTCTGCAAGCAGCAAGCATGGGACACGTCTTGATGATAGTTGAGGAAGCCGCGCAGATATCTTGCTCCAGGATTTGGTTTAACCATTCTGTCATCCCATTGGGTCGCAAGGTAGTGTGCTGTGCACAGTTGCATCTGTGTTCCCAGAAACCTCAAGTTTGCCTTACAGAATTGAGAGGTCAATTGCGAGCCCTAGTCTGAAATTACCTATGTTGTTTATAAGCCCTTGAAGGTGAAACACCTAACCAACCAACAGGTGGGCTTTCCTGGGGAAGATATTGGGTTAAAATGAAGAAGACATCTTGATCAATGCACATACAGTCCAACCACCAAGATCACAGTACCATATTTCCTTGTGAAGGCAGGCACCACAGTCTGGTACATAGGAAGCTGCCTTATACAAGTCAGGCCATTGGTTCATAGAGCTCAGTTTTGTCTGCTCTGATGGGCACTCGATCTCTAGGGTTTCAGCAGGTTTTTTTTTCTCTGTTCTAACTGGAGTTTAAAGGGACCCTTTGCATGCAAAGCATTACATTTCCCTCCCTTGAATCCTGCTAGGCATCAGAAATTGTATGAATCCACTAGCAGAGGTTTCTGAACCTGGGAGAGATGAGTCACATCAATGGTCCTATGGAAAAAGTTAGCATTAGGGCAGGAGCTAGATAAGGTTCTGGAACTAGATAAGGCATCCACTTTGCTATTTTTTTTCCATTAGATTGTTCATTATTTCAGAAAAAAACTTTGTACAGTATTGAGACTTGTAAAAATATGAAGGCAAATTAATATTATATACATGTAATATTACACTAACAGGTACATTGCATAAACACAATACGTCACTGCAGAAAATTAAAAAGGGGGTCACTAACCGTTGCACAGAGCAAATCCTGCTGCTTCCCATTTTCCACAGTGGCAGGAATGTTGGGACTGAACACCATCAGATCATTTTTGGCAACAGCCTCGCTGGTTCCTGTTGCCAGGATGTGGCTGTGGCGATTTGAATATGACCAGCTGCCCACTTCACTAGCACAGACGAGTGTGGCAGTGCCAGGCCCATAAATGGCTGGCTCCTTGGGCTGACACTGGCATCGGAGGGTCATGTATACTATGATCACCAGCAGGAACAAGCTGGACACTGAGCAGATGGCAATGATCAAATAGACGTTGACATTGTCCACCAGGGGCTTTGGGCTGCCTCCCATCCTGGGAAGGTTAGCATCAGTGTGGATGACCTGAGAGCTTGCCACCAATGACACACTGAGTGTGGCTGTGGCTGACAGTGCTGGCTTGCCATGATCCTTCACCAGCACCAGCACATTCTGACTGCCATCCATCTCATCCATGGCACGCACGGTGCTGATCTCACCACTATACAATCCCACCCGCCAGGGGCCTCTGGTTTTTTCGTGTAGCTCATAGCGCAGCCATGCATTGTAGCCTGAGTCAGCATCCAAGGCATGGATCTTGCCCAACACGTGCCCAGCTGCCACAGGGACCACTAAAAGAGTGGGGCCGTCCTCTGCTGGTGCAGACACTGCAGGTGCGTTGTCATTTTCATCCAGTACAAAGACTTGCACTGTGACGTTGCCACTTAAGGAGGGCAGCCCAGCATCTTTAGCATTCACCTGGAACTCCAGCAGCTTCAGCTCCTCATAGTCCAAGGGCTGCAAGGCATAGAGCTTCCCGCTCTCTGAGTGCACTGAGATGTAGCTTGACAGTGGCCAGAGCTTCTCATCCAGCCAGTAGCTGACCAAGGAATTCTCAGCTACGTCTGGATCTGAGGCAGAAACAGTGAAGATGTGAGCACCAGGTGGGTTGTTCTCCTTTACAAAAACAGTGTAGGAAGACTGTGAAAAACTGGGCGCATTGTCATTCACATCGCCAATGGGTACCACAAGGGTGCTGGTGGCTGAGAGCGATGGATTCCCTTGGTCTTGCGCTGTCACTATCAGCCTGTACTCAGCCACCTTCTCCCGATCCAGAGGTTCAGCCAGCGTCAGCGAGTAGTAATTCTTGAATGTAGATACCAGTTTGAAAGGGACCCTAGTGGGCCACAGGGAGCAGCTCACCTGTCCATTAGTCCCAGAGTCCCTGTCTGAAACACTGATTAAAGCCACCACTGTCCCCAGTGAAGAGTCCTCTGGCACTGGTATCAACAGAACAGTCACTGATACTTCTGGAACATTATCATTCACATCCAAAATATCTATTAAAACTTTGCAATGCCCAGATAATGGGTAAGCACCTTTATCTGTTGCCTCTGCCCGAATTTCATATAAATTAGTGTCCTCATAATCCAAGTCTTTATTCAGTATAATCTGCCCAGTATTTTGATCTATCCTAAACACGGTACTTGATTTGGGTGGATTTACACTGCGAATGGAGTATGTCATGTCTTTATTAATACCGTCATCCAAATCAGTAGCATTGAGCTTCATCACTGGTGTGCCATTGGAGGCATTTTCAAACATCTGGACCTTATACACTGACTGGTTAAAGACAGGAGGGTTGTCATTCACATCAAGCACTGAGATCACCAGCTGAACTGTTCCTGTTAGTGCTGGATGCCCACCATCAGTGGCCGTGAGCACTAAGCGATGCACAGAAATGTCCTCTCTATCTAGAGGCTTTTTTATTACAAAGCCTAAGGAGTTATCATCACTCTTTTGGAAATCTAACATGAAATGCTCACTGGAACTGAGGTGGTAGGTGAGTTGTGCATTTGTACCAACGTCAGCATCCAAGGCTCCCTCTAGAGGGAAAGAGGATCCTGCAAGTCTTGATTCTAGAATGGACACGTTTTCCTCCCCTGCTGCGAAAAATGGAGCATTGTCGTTTATGTCTGTAATCTCCACTTCCACATGAAAGACCCTCAGGGGTTTATCCACAATCACCTCCAAGTGAAGGGGACAAACAGGGCTTTTGCCACACAGCTCCTCCCTGTCTATCCGAGAATTCACAAACAAGATCCCGTTCTGCACATTTACCTCTAAATAATCCCTGTGGTCTTTGGAAACCATCCGGAACATCCGAGGCACCAGCTCATCCACCTCCAGCCCCAGGTCCTGGGCGATGCGGCCCACGAAGGTGCCGTGCTGGGATTCCTCAGGCACAGAATAATGGAGCTGGCCACTCCCCACCTTCCAGGCTGTGTGGAGCAGAATCAGCTGCAGCAGCTGCCTTCTCCTCATTGAGAAGACTCTTCTCCATGGATCAACCATCTCAGATATATTCCTTTAAATCCCTGTGTTGTGCTTTATCTTTGGGGAAAAATGTTAATCCATCCTGCTGATATCCTTTGTGCCCCTTCAGTTTCCAGTACTGCCTGTTTGCTGATGACAATGAAAAGGAGGAGCTCCTCTTTAGGTCTGACCAAGATATTTCAAAGTAAAGAGCGACACCATGTGAAGAGAGTTAAAAATGCAATCCTTGTCATATTTTGTGGGGCTCTATGTTTTTCAAACTTTTGCATGCATTTTGTTTTCCAAAAACATTCCTTTAATGTACGTGGAAAATATCCATATTTACCTTTGTGTTAATTCAACACGTAAGAAAAATATTTTGATACACTGAAATGCCTTAGTCCATGTGATAGTGATCATTTCAGATCACTTGGTTGTGAAAACTTCCATTGCTAAAAGTCTGTGATGGGCAAACATGAATATGATCTCATTCTTATCAATTAAAGACAATTCAATATAAGAGAGGAACAGGATGAAGCGAGAGGTGGAAAGGGGCAGAGAGACAGAGAGACAGAGAGACAGAGAGAGAGAGAGACAGAGAGAGAGAGGTTTAATGGTCATAGGAAGTGGAACATTCCTTTTGTGTTTCAGAAAGGTAATTGTATGGCAGATAATGATCAGTGTTCCTTGAAATTCAGGAAGCAAATATAGTGCATGTACAATATATTTCCATTCTCTTTCTTGTTCTCGTTTACATATTTGCTCCTCCCTTTCTTTCTGAGCAATAAGCATGTCTTTTTATTGATTCTTCAGATGTACACACTATGTGATATACTGTACTTCATCTATTAACTCAGATAAAATTCTGTAGTACTGTATTCCCCTTGGGTGTGTGTGATGCCAAGCATGTGTGTGACATAAAAATGGGCACCCCAGATATGGGATCTCCAGAGAACAGTAGCAGCCTTCCTACTGGGTTTCCTCTGATCATTCTCATCACTTCAGAAAACCTTTAGATGGTGGTGTGTCTCAATACTTTAGTGAACCAGAGATCTTGCCACTCTTACGGTGCAATCCTGTCTACACTGACGACTGGCAGAGCAGCTGCTCCGCCAGTCTAGGGTGTCGCAAACGTGCCATAAAGCACGTTTGCAGCACCCTGGGAGTAAGCACTGATGCCGAAGAGGCCTCCCCCCCAGATCCCAAGGAGCACCCGCCTGGGAAGGTGACTTCCCCACCGGGCAGTGGAGGGGTGGGGGGAGAGCAGAGGGGGGATTAGTCAGCTGGGCCCAAGAAGGGGGAGGGATTGGTGGCGGCTCTGCCAAGATACTATCCCCCTTCCTGGGCCTGCCCAACACCGCCCACTCGAGTAGACATTTGAGTAGACCCATCGGGGTGACTGAGGCTCTACTCAGGGTAAGGGGACGCACATCACCCCGAGAAGTCCTCCAGCTGTGTCGGTGCTGGGTCCTATCTCTAGGATGCGATGTGGGCTGTATGTCCGCGCTGCAGCCTAGCTAGACAGGATTGGGCTGCCCATTTGCTATAGTCTGAATGGTGTAGTAAATTTCCTCCTTTTTACATACTATTTTTTTTAAAATCATAGAAAATTAGGAAACCAAGCAAGAAGTCGCAGGTTTTCTTTGTAGCCCTTCATGTATATCTTTCCCCCTAAGGCTAGGCATTCCTCTTACCTTGCACAATGTAATGCGCATCTGTTGCATTATTGTTCATTCCCTTGCCTGGGGGAGATGGCCTCTTGTAGCTTTGCCACTTCATTTTATAAGCTGTTCGTCATGGAGTGTAGAAAGTACTTTCATTTGTCTTCTGGGTACTTCATGAGCCCTAGATATCATGATTGCTTTGCCTAGATCTATCCTCCTCCTGCAATTTTTATTGTGCTCCTTTTGAGAGAGCTCCCATAAGAATCCTATCCTTTAGTTGCAGCATATTATTATTATTATTATTAACAGTATTTTATATACCGCTTTTCAACAAAAAGTTCACAAAGCGGTTTACGCAAAGGCATACTCCCCTATCAGTAAGTGTAGTTGGGCTATCTGCTCATCAGATGTCTCACTGAAGTCTCTTTCATAAAAAAAAAATACACTTGGCATGGAGGCATTTCTTTTAGGCTGCAGCAGACCACAAGTAATGTAAATAGTATATCTGGGTGTTTCCTTTCTAGCAATATCATCTTTCCACTGGAGCCCATGGACTGCAGATATCCCTGCTATTTGGAGCAAGAATATTTTAAAATGAGCCGCTTGTTGGATTGCTCAAACCACCGCAAAAATAAACTCCACCAGCACCTTTCATTTAGTCCAGTTCTCTGCAATATTTGCAGGGTCATATATAAGCCACAAGAGGTACATTTCGCACACTGGTCTGTGTGGAGGTCATTCCACTGCTCAGGGTTTGTACTAGGCCAAGGAAAGAGAGGGAGGGAGAGGGAGGGAGGAATCTGAAGTCTGGATTGTATTTAAGGGCACAGTGCATAATAAATTCACTCCATTTGAATACAAAACACATATGACAGCATGCATATATATACAATAACTTTGCCAGGGGATGGAGAAGGCGATATAATGTCATATAACATAATATAATTAGATTATTATTGCAAGGAGGTTCAGTTTGAGGACAAGGGGAAAGTTCCCAGATTAGGAAAATGGAAAATAATGAAAAATGAGATTGGATGGGAGTTTTTATAATGGATATTCTTTTTATCATATATTAATCTGTGTGTTTCTATGTTTTAAATGTATAATGGTCCACTGTGTGGACTAAAAATAGCAAAGCAGATTTGTTTGGATCCTGCTGACCAAACATCAAATCACTGAATCGTAGAGTTAGAGGTGTCCTTTTAGGCCAACCCTTCGCTTGATGAAGGAAATCCAGAGCTACAGTATCACCAACAGATGAATGTTCCTGATAATAATGAAACAATTATTGATAAGTGGATTTTATTCCAAATTACAACTGAGCCAATGCTTATCCAACAACTTTAAATGTAATTTATAAGGATTGCTTCTGAAATTACTCTCAATATATCCTAGAGATTGCTATTTATACATTTTAGGATTTTTTAAAATATATGAATGGGGATTATTTTAACCAGTTGCATTCTGTGCTGGAATTCTCTAACCTGCATTGTTAATTTAAAACCAAAGTCAGAATTACCCTTGTTGTACCATCAAAGGACAAACCAAAATACTGTAACTCAAAACATATTTTATCACATGTTATCATCCCACCCCACCACCCCATGTGTACTCAAGATATGTTCAATGTTCTCAAGACTGAGATATCATATGATACACTGAAATGCCATGCAGTAATACTTTTCAGGAGAATATTAGGGACTCACCTGCATAGATGAATCTGGGATCAGCTCCTTCATATTTCCTACATCCCCATTCTCTGCAAAGACAGGTATGTTGGGACTGAAAACCATGAGGTCACTTTTGGCACCAGCCTCTCCACTCACTCCTGCCAGGATGTGGCTGTGACGATTGGAGTAGGACCAGCTGCCCACTTCACTGGCACATACCAGCGTGGCTGTTCCAGGACCATACATCATTTTCTCCTTCGCCTGGCCCTGGCATCGCTGAGCCACATACAAGATGACTGCAAGCAGGAACAAGCTGGACACTGAGCAGATGGCGATGATCAGGTAGACATTGACATTGTCAACCAGGGGTCCTGGACTACCTCCCATCCTGGGAAGATGAGCATCTGCATGTACCACCTGGGTGTTCACCACCAATGACAGACTCAGTGTGGCTGTAGCTGACCGTGGTGGCTTGCCATGGTCCTTCACCAGCACCAACAGGTTCTGGGTACCACTTCCCTCTGCCTCATCCAGGGCACGTGTTGTACTGATCTCACCGCTATACAGTCCCACTCGCCAGGGGCCACTAGTCAATGCATGCAGCTCATAGCGCAGCCATGCATTGTAACCTGAGTCAGCATCTAAGGCACGGATCTTGCCCACCATGTGGCCTGCCATGACAGGAACCACCAGCAGGATCGGAGACTCTTCTGTCCCGAACAGTGTTGGGGCATTGTCATTCTCATCCACCACAAAGACTTGCACTGTCACGTTGCTGCACAAGGAGGGCAGCCCAGCATCCTTGGCTCTGACCTGGAACTCCAGCAGCTTCAGCTCCTCATAGTCGAAGGGCTGCAAGGCATAGACTTTCCCGCTCTCCGAGTGCACTGAAATGTAGCTTGACAGTGGCCAGAGTTTCTCATCCAGCCAGTAACTGATCAGGGAGTTCTCAGCCATATCTGGATCAGAGGCGGACATTGTGAATATGTGAGCACCAGGTGGGTTGTTTTCCTTTATGAAGACTGTATAGGAGGGCTGCGCAAAAGCAGGCGCATTGTCGTTCACATCACTGATGGGCACCACCAGGCTGCTGCTTGCTGATAGTGATGGAACGCCTTCGTCATGGGCAACCACCACCAGTCCAAACTCAGCCATTTGCTCTCGATCCACAGGCTCAGCCAGTACCAGTGAGTAATAATTTTTGAAGGTGGACACCAGCTTGAATGGAAGCCCAGTGGGCCACAGGGAGCAGCTCACTTGCCCATTGGCCCCAGAGTCTCTGTCTGAAATGCTGAGCAGGGCCACCACCACACCTGGTAAGGAGTCCTCTGGCACCGGCACCAACATGGACTTCAATGACATCTCAGGAGCATTGTCATTTACATCTAAAATTTCAATAAGAATACTGCAGTGTCCAGACAATGGAGGGCTACCTTTATCTTTTGCCTCAATTTCAATATTATACAAATTAATGTCTTCAAAATCTACTATCCCTTTTACTCTGATCTCACCGGTATCAGAATGTATACTGAATATATTGGAAGGAATGCTATTGCTGAAGGAGTAGGAGATTTCCTTATTCATTCCCTCATCTAGGTCCGTTGCACTGGGCTGAATGACCAGTGTCCCGTCTGCCACATTTTCTAATAATTTCACCCTATAAACAGACTGATTGAATACAGGTGCATTATCATTTGCATCCATCACAGTGATCTCGAGAAGGACTGTGCCAGTGAGTTCTGGCTGACCCTCGTCAGTGGCTGTAAGTAATAAATGATGCACAGCTATTTTTTCTCTGTCCAAAGGCTTATTTAAAAAAAGTACCAGTGATATGCTGTGCAAATCATTTGTTTTTTCTTCAACCACAAAATATTCTGTGGAATTGAGCTTGTACTTGAGCTGAGCATTAGAACCAATGTCTGCATCAGAAGCTCCCTTCAGAGGAAAACGTGCACCTGGCAGGGTTGATTCTGCAACACTGAGACTGTGTTTACTTGTTGAGAAAAAGGGGGCATTGTCATTTATATCCTTGATTTCCACCTCTACATGGAAGACCCTGAGAGGTTTATCCACAATCACCTCCAAGTGAATGGTACACATGGGGCTCTTGCCACACAGCTCCTCCCTGTCTACCCGAGAATTAACAAACAAAATCCCATTCTGCTCATTTACCTTGAAATAGTCCCCATCACCTTGGGATTCCATCCGGAACATCCGAGGCATCAGCTCTTCCACCTCCAGCCCCAGATCCTGGGCAATGCGGCCCACAAAGGTGCCGTGCTGGGATTCTTCCGGCACAGAATAATGAAGCTGGCTGCTCCCCATTTCCCAGGCTGTGTGGAGCAGAATCAGCAACAGCAACTGCCTTCTCCCCATTGAAGAGTCTCCTTTCCATAGATCAGCCATCTCAGAAATATACCATTAAATTCCCCTATTTGTGGTATATCTTTAAAAAAAAAATTAAAAATTTAATCCAGCCTGGTTATCTCCCTTTTGCTCTGCCAGTTACAAGCACTAAATGATCTCTGATGACAAAGCAGGGAGGAGCCTTTTCTCTCTCTTTTCTCAACAAGATAGCTAAGTGGAGAGCGACATCATGCGACTAAATGAATAAATACAATAGATAGATAGATAGATAGACAGACAGTATTTGAGGAGGTATTCAGATATTTGAGTCTGGTTTTGACACATGTGGAGAGAAATTCATATTTAAAACAATATTAGACCTCTTGAAAAGTATGTCTAATATATGTATATTTTCACTTCCTGACAATTACA
Organism: Plestiodon gilberti rubricaudatus; assembly: GCA_026170595.1. Lineage (NCBI taxonomy): Eukaryota > Metazoa > Chordata > Lepidosauria > Squamata > Scincidae > Plestiodon > Plestiodon gilberti. The sequence goes on along the minus strand of JANXHW010000004.1, from coordinate 100,038,938 downwards.
TTTGAATTGTTCTGTCTTTTAGAATTGATATAACCTACAGTATGAATACTTGTTTTGTTTCACATGTTTTATGTTCTTCTTCTCAGCAGTTCTTTTGCTTGCACTTGTGGGGATTTTATATTCCACACTTCTTTCCCTTAGGAGGTTCAGGAGTGGCTAAGAAATATCATGGTTATATTGTAATTATACAATATAACAACAGGAGGAAGGAGGTCTGGCTCAGTTGGTAGAGCAACCATCTCATATGCCTGAAGATCTGAGGATGGCAGTTCAGGACGGCCAGAAGTATCCGTGTCTGTTGGAGAGCTGTCGGCACGCCACTGATAAACTGCAGAGACTCTGTGAGGGATAGAAGCTGCAGGTACACTTTGAGTGGGAGTCAAGGTTGCCTGTCAGTTGAAGCGTGGTGGTGAACGCCAGAGAGAGAGAGCTGGACTTTGAAAGAAACCATCTAGAATGAAAGATTCTATGAAAGATTAGAACAATTATTGTATTGTAAAAAAAACCTTGAGGATTAGAAAGCCTGCCTGTGTAAATCACCTTTGAATTAAAGTCAGAGGAGAAATCCGATGACCAAAGAAAAGGTGGTATATAATACTGGTTATTTATTTATTTATTTATTTATTTATTTATTTATTTTTTATTATTATTATTATTATTATTATTTTATTAATTCTGGAGAGCAACAGCTTATAGCACTGTGGTTATTGGGACTGATGGCACAAATATTCTTTCTCACGTTTGGAATAACTCATATAGCTGGTATTGAAAGAGACATATTAATTGTCTTGAATTTCCAGATGTGCTTTAATTCCAAAGCGATGATGATGATGGTGGTGGTGGTGGTGGTGGTGATAATGATGATTTGAGGGAATAGGAAAGAAGTTCCAAGCCACAGTTTGAATGAGATGTTTTCACTTCTCTACAGTGGAAAAGAGTGAATCCCCCATGCAGAAAATGAGTTCATTTGCTTGATTTTGAGGTTTATAATCCACTTTTCCATTTATATAGTTTCTAACTGATATGAACAGTGAGAAGACATTAGAATGAGAGAGGAGAAACAGAGGGATGTTTGTGGAATTCCCTCCCTCATGAAATATCCGCCCTCTTCCTTTCAGTGTTTCAATGGAGTTTGAAGAGGGTTTGTTTTGTTTTGTTTTGTTCCACCGTTTCTGTTCTGCTGTGATGTTCTGAGTTTGGGTCTGTTGTTTGTATTCTTGTTGCTGATTAATCACTGTTTTTGTGATTGATTGATTGATTGATTGATTGATTGATTGATTGATTGATTGATTGATTGATTGATTGATTGATTGATTGATTGATTGATTGATCTCTGTCATTGTACTTTAATACTGGATTTTTTAAATCTTGTAAGCCACCTTAGGTGCCTTTTTTAAAAGGGGAAAGGCAGGGTATAAATGTTTTAAAATAAATAAATACACTCTACAAATGTGTTAGAAAGCAAATTACCAACATGAGCATTTGCATTCATATCAACATAAGTATTTGCATCATCATTTCAAATGCATGGTGCCAAGAATATTAATGGACGATGCATCACATACATTTACTTCCAGTTTCAATTGGTTATGTTCTTCGAAATCCACAGCATCTTCAGCCTTCACATCTGTAGCATTCTGGTCTACAGGAAATAATTATTTACATACTTCACTGCACTGTTTCTCAAGTTGCTTCCATGTTCTTTTTCATCCATATCTCTCAATCTAATTATTGTGCCTTTGCCCAAGTTCTCAAGTAAACTGTAGATATTCTGATTAAATACAAGAGTGTTGTCACTGAACTCCAGTTCAATGGTGCATTGAGTGTTCCAGACCTCTAGGAAGATCTTTCATCCTTTGTTGCTTATCATATTGTGAATGGTTCTCTATTAATGTCTGGAAATAGGAGACAATACTGTACTACCAGATCAGGTCTTAGAATCAATATCTCCGTAAGAAGGAAACTGGATGAATTATCATTCATGTTGAAGATTTTCTTTTTAATTCATTTCAAAATGACATAATACAAACATACAGAGTACATACAAACAAGCTAATTTCATATGTTGAAATGCCATACATCAAGAGAATATAATCATATGCAGCCCTTTTCCCTCAGTTAACAGACTGAGCATGCGCAAAAAATTGCGCAGCGGGCCTTCCTTAGAAGGCCCCGGGCAGCCGGCCGGGGAAGACGTCCCCAGCCGGCTCTCCCGATTGAGGGGGCCGGCCCGAGTCCGACTCGCGGGTGGAGCGGCGGGGCGCCCTTCGGGCGATGGCGCCCGGAGCGGGTGCTCCGCTTGCTCTGCCCTAAATACGCCTCTGGATCCGTGGATACCACGGATCCACGTTAAAAACTGTAAAAAAAGAAAAAACGGGTTTTTTACCTTTTAGAGTGAAAACGCTGTGTATTCTTGCTTAAACATGCTGAAATCGCGCTCTGGAAGCCTCTTCCAGGTCGCACGACTCCCTCTCCCAAAATAGCTGCAGAATGCATTGCAAATGCTATACTGACCAAAAACGAGGTTAGAGAGCAAATTAAGGGCAAAGTTCAATGACTTGGAGAGTCAAGAGTGCAGGGCTAATGTATGCTTTCTTGGATTCCTCTTCCACTGAGTAAGTGGAGGGCCATGATCCAAAAACGTTCTGCAGCAATGAGTGACCGGTTATGGCCCTTCCTGACCTCCCTCCTCAGGCTCTATCCAATGCGACCAGAATGCCTAATGAACATCAAGCATCAGGATCTAACTGTTGGTTTCCTGTTCCCAAGAACAGGGAAGGCACTCCAAGACTCACCCATACAGAGGAGTTAAAATATTTATTTTTAAACACTTAGGCCACACTTCAGCTGAAGCTTCTAAGGCAGCTGGCAAAAGAATTTGAAAAACCTATTTAGAACAGATTAAAATCAAAATATAATAGAACAGTAGATAAGGGCAACCCTAGAAGCAGTGATAAAAATAAGAAACAGTAGAAATGAATCTCTTCATTTATGTTGGAAGAGAGGGAGGAAAACAGAGTAATCAGCAAAAGCACCTCCTTCCTATGGTAAGATATTCCACCCAGCTAGTTGCTATCAATAAAACATACACAGGAGCGGAGGCTTGGTTAAGATTTTGTAAGAAATACTTTACTTACACAGTTCATAGTTGTATATATGCATCTTGATCAGAAGCTTCTACTACTTTGGAACAGAGAACACTAGAAGCTGTTCCCTTTGCATAGAACTGTGGGGGAGTGGGGTGTGGTCTGCCATTATGGAGACAGACCCCACATCCCACACATTCTTCTCCTGTGATGGTCTGGAAGGAAGAGAGATTGTATGGAGAAAGGGCGAGAAGGAAATACTGTAGTGTTAAGGACCACACCTCCCGCAGGGACCATAGAGGGGCAGATGGTCTCAGGTGACTGGACAGTACATTGCCCTCCAGAGTCCTGCAGGCAGCATTGCATCCAAATTCCAACAATGAAAAGCCCAGGAGAATAAATGTACCTTCACACGTGGCACTGAAAAGACATCAGAGTCAGTGCCAGCCAATTGTCCCTGGGAAGAACATTCCATAGGTGCCACCACTGAAAAGGCCAGTTGCCACTCAACTTATTTCTGCAAGTGGCAGCACCCAGTCTGTGTCCCTAATACAGATCTTAATTAAGATTCATTTGGGAGTAGGCAGTACTTCAGATACCCTGGTCCCAAGCCATATCAGGTTGTGCAGGTCAAAATCAGCAGATTTAATTGTATCTGGAAACAAACTAGAAGCTGGTGAAGATCTTTTAATATTTGTGACATATGTTCTGAGCAGCCATTGTCAGTTAATAATCTGGGCTGACCAACATATTCTGAACTAACTGAAGTTTCCAAATAGTTTCAAGGGCAGCCCATTTATCCGTCTGGATGTTACAACATACCGTCTGGATGTTACCATCTGCAATTATCTGTCTGGATGTTACCAGAGCATGGATAATCATCAGCATTATTTGTATAACTCTGTTGAGTGTTCAAAGCACTTCACATAAATTAACTTGTAATCTATACAACAATCCTATAAGGTAAGTGGGTACTATTATCCTCAAATGGCAGCCAGGGGGCTGAGGTAGAGCAGGAGTGGATTGTTTAAGGCCACAGAAGGTCAGCTCGAATATTTTATCCTCTGAACCAGCACCACACAGTAAATGACAAAACGCGCTCACGGCATGCACATATCCTGCCCCTTCCTTTCATTTCCCCCGCTTTCCTTTTAAATCTCTCTAATCAGGTGGAGGGCCAGTCTCGCAAATCATCCCTCTACACATGCTGAACAGTAAAGAACATAAGAACCACCCTGCTGGATGAGGCCAAGGGGCCATCTAGTCCAGCTTCCTGTATCTCTCACAGTGGTCCACCAGATGCCTCTGTGAGCACTCAAGACAACAGGATACCTGTATCTTGTTGCCACTCCTTTGCACCTGGCATTCAGAGCAGGGCCATTCAGAAGAATTTTAGCAGGGGGTACAAAGTTTCTTTTAGGCCCTACATATGAATTTGGCTCCTGGGCCGTCCTTTTTTTGCTCCAGGGCCCCCCTTTCTGCTCCAGGACCCCCTTTATGACCCATTTTTTGCCCTGGGCCTGGATAGAAATTACCCCCTTAACCCCCCCTCTCAGAGGCCCTGATTCAGAGATAGACTAGTTCTAAAACCCAGCGGTTGCATACAGACGAACCATCACCACCCTGCCACAAATAGGAGGATTTTGAAAGCAGGAGAAGCAAAGGGAGGGCCAGGACATGCACACACCATGAGTGAATATGTCATTTAGCATGTAGTGCTGATTCAAGTGCATCATCCAAACCAGGCTAAGAAAAGCCGGCAGCCAGTCTCACCTGTTCATGACAGAGCTGAGATTCAAACTAGACTTCTTGATTCATTGTCCAGTCTCTTAGCCATTACATTACACGAGCTCCGAAGCTGATCATGGATAACCATAGCAAGACTGTCTCTGTGAAATATGAAGATCATGCCATACAGGATGACCTGAATCTTTTTAGCACAGACCCTCCTCTGCAGAGCTGCCCCATAAGAGATCATATCTATCTTAAGAGCAGCTAGCCTGCCTTATTCCTAGGGCTTCCCCTTCAGATTGTGGGTCTCCCTTGCCAACCCCAACTGGACGACTACCACCTTAAAGGAGGGTCTCCATCTGCTTAAAGAACTGAACCTGCCAACACTGAATTCAATAATTCAACAACAGACCCAACCCAGCAGAGCTTACATCACCTCCTGAGAATGAGGGAGAAGAAGGGAGTCCATTTGTTGCAGGAATCGGCCTCACAGTCCTTGAATTGGAGACAAAATATAGCTGCAACTCTTGCCTTTACTGGAACTTGATCCTCTGCTGACACCTGGCGGTCTTTTTGCTGCAACACAATCCCTGCGGTCTTAAGCAATGTCTACACTGTTAGCCATTGCCTAGCACATAATACGCCCCCCTAAGTACACTGCTTAATGTTGTTGGTTGGGAGAGGCCATGTGTCGGTTTCCCTGCCACAGCAGCTGGGCTGTGCTTCCCTTCAATTATGGCCATACAAGCCCATCTAACTCTTCATACCTTTGTGTGGGAGAACAGCAGCAGTGTTTGCTGGGAGATACAGTCTGACAGCACGTGAAAAAGGTCGTGAAGAGGAGGAGATTTGGCTTGAGCTGCCTAGAATACCTTGCTGAATTATACCATGGTTCTTGTGTATGTCTTGGCTGCACAAATAAACTTGACTAAGAGGGATTTTTATTACCCTCATGTTGACCATTGAGACTATCATCAAACACCCCAGAATCTCCATGTCAACCGTGGCACCTAGGAAGGTAAATTACCCTCTTTTCACATCCTTTTGTTCCCTTTCTCTTTTGTTTCTTCCCCATCCCTCCCTCCTTGAAACCAGGCAAGCCATGGCTCAGCACCCACTAAGCAAAACCCCTCCTTGCTTCTGGAAAGCTTCTCAGCTCCCCTGCCTCACTTTCCATTTCTCTCTTTCTCCCCACTGGCATCCTGAGTCTCTCCCAGAAGTTATCAGAATATCATCTACCTAGCTCTACAGCTGCTGCCTCACTCCTATTCCAAAGGAACCATCACACCAGATATATATATATATATATATATATATATATATATATATATATATATATATATATATATATATATATATATATATATATACACACCGTAATGTCCCGAGTATAAGACACACCTGATTATAAGACGCACCCTTAAAGTTTGGTGCTATTAAAAAAAATTAATTAAATCACTGGCATTAAATTGCAACAGCCTGATTATAAGACGCACCCCTAGTTTAAAAACTTAAATTAGGAGAAAAAAGTGAGTCTTATACTCAGACCAATACGGTATATACTTGGCTGCTCCTTCCTACAGTACCTTCTCCTCCAAACCTTCAGTGGCCCATTGGTGAGGCAGTCTAGCATTTTCCCCTTTAGATTGTCTGAATCCTCTCTGGGAGTCTGTGTGCTGTGTCTCTGTGTGCATGTTTCTGTTAATGCTATCCTTTTGCCTGTGAGAATGGGAGCCCAGAGTCCATCCTCCAGGCTCTCTTTTATATATTACTCCTTTAACCAATTACCCTTTAATTCGAGCATACAACTCTGTGGCCAGAGACCACAAAGAAGTGAAAAGCTCAGAGAGATTGTTATATTGGCTAAGAGTGTTACAAAGCAGGGAGAAGGTTCCCTGCCATGAAGGGACTGGTCTATGTTACTCTCTGTCACCTGCCTCTAAATTACAAAGAACTCACGCCGCTGCTGCGTTTCTGCGTTGTGACTTGGTTTCCTTTCCTTTTAGCCTCCTGCTTCTCCGCTTTCTCCCTTGGCCGGGTACAGAGTCCGAATTGCCACCTCCCATAGCATCAGGAGGCGCGCCTGGGCAAGCTGCAAGTTCAGTGGGGGTGGCCAAGGCAGCTGATTCTAATTCCGAATTAGAATTTGATCCTAATTGATCCTAATTGATCCTAGTGAACAGTCTGAGAATGTCCAACCCCAGTGTGTTAATTTTACCCAAATTGATAGTTATTATTATTAACATGTACCAACTCAATGGGGTCACCAGACTGGAAGAAAACTGTATTTAGGGTCACGGTCAAAAAAGTTTGGGAAACTCTGCCCTAGACAAAGCCGTTGGAAAGAGGAATTAGGAAAAAAATATTCAAATAATTTCCCACCCTACAAGACTCACTTAGGTGCAAGTCAGAAGCATCCAAATTCTTAGTAACCACTAACTGGACCAGCCATACGCTTCTGGGATTGCTCTGCTTCCTTATCTAGATGCAGGCTTCGAATGAGGCCATTGTCACCAGATGGTTCTTTAAGCTTCTTTCCAGCAGCCACATTCCCAATGTGAGCATTTGCCAGGCCAGCTGAAACAGAGCAGCTCAGAAGCAGGGGCAAACAGATCCCTTCAGGGGTGGACATCTCCTTGGGCTATGCTAACCACTCATATTACCAGCAGCACCTAGACTCATGTCATATGCTCTGTCAAATTCTACATAGGACAATAATATGTTTTATATCTTTGCTGGCAGGCAGTTCAATTCTCTCTGGACACTAAGTTCTCTCCATTTTAAATTTATTGCCAAAAGATTCCAGGCACTATTAGGATTAATGCTCTATAGCAGATGGTTTAGTCATTCGTTTGGATTTCCCTCCTTTACAGATTGCATACAATTTATTAATAACCTGCCAGATGCTGGGGGATTTTTTTTAGTACACAGATTATATTTAATGATTGTTCCGATTTGTGTAGCAGGGTTGCTAATTTATTTTATTTTTTTTAAATATCATTATCTTTATCTTAATTGCAATAGTTCTAGTTCATAGCTGTGAATAACCAGGTCAGGTTTCCTTTTAAAAAATATAAATTTGGACCCGCATAAAATACTGTAATGACTGCAAAATGTTGGTACAATTAGCAAATAAGAACATTGAGGGAAACAACATGGTTTGGCCAATGAAGAATGTGTACGAGCGGAGCCTCCACCGAGACCTCTGATGGGGAAAACTGAACAAAGGTAATGGTTTGGACTAAGTACACGTAAAGGAGTAGACATTTTATATTCTTCTCATAACAACATAAAAACAAGTGCTTTCATCGGCCGGAATGGCTCCAAAGGCGAGGGGGCGGGGCCGCCTTCTCCCATCGTGTAACGGAGGGTCAGAGCCCAGTGGAACTTGGAGCTCCGCCCCCCCTGCAGTGATGCCAGTGCCCCTTCCTATAGTAAAGTATCCCACCTGGGCTAGTTGCTATCAATAAAACATACATGGAAGTGGAGACTTGGTTAAGGTTTCATAAGAAATACTTTATTCTCAGTTCATAGTTGTATACATGCACCTTCTGGTTGTGATCAGAGGCCCTACTGCTTTAGAACAGAGAACCCTAGAGCTGTTCCCTTTGTGCAAACGTCTGGTGAAGATGGCCTGGCAGATACGAAGCCCTGGCAGAGCACATCCAGCTTATCTGATGGTGTGGAGAATAGAGAGAATGTGAGAAGGAGGGGAGGAAGGAAATAGTGTTAAGGACCATACCTCCTGCAAAAACTATACAGGTAGATGGTCTCAGGTGACTGGACAGTACACTGTCCTCCAGAGTCCTGCAGGTGGTGTTGCATCCACATTTCAACACAGAGAAGGGCAGCTAAGACGGTGAGGGGTCTGGAAATCAAATCTTATGAGGAATGGTTTTAAAAGCTTGGTATCTTAGGCCAGCGGGTGGCGCAGTGGGTTAAACCGCTGAACCATGACGCGACGGGGTGAGCGCTCGTTGCTTGGCCAGCTTCTGCCAACCTAGCAGTTCCAAAGCATGTCAATGCGAGTAGATAAATAGGTACCGCTTCCGGGAAGGTAAACAGTGCTCCGTGTTCCAGCTGCATGCTACGCGCCGCAGCAAGGAGAGTCATGCCAGCCACATGACCACGGAGGCGTCTTCAGACAACGCTGGCTCTTCGGCTTTGAAATGGGGATGAGCACCACACCCTAGAGTCGGACACGACTGGACTTAATTGTCAGGGGATACCTTTACCTTTTTATGTTTCATCTGGACAAGAGAAGATTAGGGGGAGATATGATAGCTGTCTTCAAGTACCTAAAGGGCTGTCCTGCAGAAGAGGAGATCTTACCTCCTGTGGTTCCTGAGGGCAAGACAAGAACCAATGGGTTGAAACTATAGGGAAGTCAAGCCAGGCTAGACATAAGGAAGAATGTCTTAATTGTAAGAGCTGTCTGGCACTGGAACAATATGATTCATGCCGTAGAGGGCTCTATCTTATTGGAGAATGTCAAGCCATCTGTCAAGGATGCCGGAGTTGCCTGCACTGAGCAGAGAGTTGGATTAGATGACCTCCAAGATCTCTTCCAACTCTAACATTCTAGGATTCCATTATTCTGAGACTAAGGGGAGATACAGTATGATAGCCATCTTCAAGTATCTCAAGGTCTGTCCTACAGAAGAGGAAGACAATCCTAACTAACTCCCCACAAGGCGATGCAGCAGCGCCAACGTGGTGCTCACTGTATCCTGCGGGGGGGGGGGGTTCAGCCTCCAGAGGCCTCCTTGGGATGAAGGGACATTTGTTCTCTTACACCGGGGTAAGCCCTAGCTGGGCCGCCAGGTCTACTCAGGTCTATTCAGACCCATGTCAGCTCCATAGCTGGCGCAAGTCCTCATGGACCCATGAAGGTGGACAAAGGCCGGGAAGGGGGTCTGGCTTTGGCAGAAGCCACTGCAGCCAAACCTGCCCCATTCCCAATCCAACCTCCTCCCCGCCCCCGTTGCCACCCAGTTCTGCCCACCCCTGTCCCATTCTGCCCACCCCCCCATCTCCCTCCCACCCCTGCACGTAAATTTCCGGGGCAAGCAGGAATCTGGAGGCCATTGGCATGCAGAGCCGGCCACTTGCTGCAGCGGCCAACCCACACGCTCCAGCGCGTCTCCTTTTGTGACAGCCGGAAAGCACCATATACCACCAGAACACTCGTTCCAGCAGCATACATCACCAATAGAATTGGGCTGTTATTGAGGCCTTGCTCTGATGGAAATAGCATTCTGGTAATGCAAGGTCCTTTACAGTGGCACAAAAGTGGGCTGCTGTCACGTGCTGCCAGGCCTCTGCCGCAAACAGCAAGAGGCACGGTGCATGCAGCAGTGGCTCCAGGATGCTGGAGTTGGCCGCAGAGACAAGGAAGTAAGTTGGTCGCAGAGACAAGGAGTAATGGGGCGTGTTGGAGGAGGAACTGGAGGCTGTGTTGGGGAAAGGAAGGGGTGGGTCCAGCAGCAGTTGTGCACACCAACTCTTATCCCCCATTTTTCTGTATGCACCAGCAAAATGGCTGACGTAGGTCTCAGAAAACCCTAAGTGCTCAGGAAGCTGAGCAAGGGGTAAGTAAAGATACAGTATTTCACTTACCTCCTGCTCATGGGCGTCGACAGGGGGAAGCGCGGGGGGCGGGCCGCCGGGGGGTGTCGCGCACATAGGGGTGACGCGCGACCCCCCCACTTACAGTTTGGTGGCGGAGCTGGGCCCGCCCTCCCTCCCCTGTGTCCGTTTGGCTCCAAAATGAGCCGAAAACGGAGCGGGGAAGGTGCTCTGCTCCTGCGCGTGACGTCACGCACGGGGGCGGAGCCTCCCCCTTAAAGGTGATGCGCGACCCTGCTCCAGGGTGTCGCGCATCCCTGTGATGCTTCTGCTCCTGCTGGCTGATTGCCCCACTCATAGCGTGCAGTGCTGTTGTTGTGAAGATAATGTTGCAGGAGATAGGACTGAGCAGTTACTCTCTGTGGCTCCAGGACTAGAACCAGGGAAGTCAATTTAGGCTAAACATGGGGAAGAATTTCCTAACTGTAAGAGCTGCATTGGAACAGTCTGCCTCATGCAGTAGTGGTGGAATCTCCCTCATTGGAGGTTTTTAAGCAGAGGCTGGATGGACACCTGTCAGGGATGCTGCAGTTGCCTACATAGAGCAGAGGATTGGACTAGATGACCTTCAAAGTTCCTTGCAACTCTAATATTCGTGTGTGTGTGTGTGTGTGTGTGTGTGTGTGTGTGTGTGTGTGTGTGTGTGTGTGTGTGTGTGTGAAAATTGGCATGCTGCTTCTAAGCTAGAAAAGGTCTGCAAATTGTACAATCAATTTAAAAACACAATAATAGTTAAAATCTAACAAAGTGAAAGTGCCAGACATTAGGGGGGGGAACCCCACCTTCAAATAGGAACAGTGTTATTTTATTTATTTATTTATTTATTCATTTATTTAAATAATTTATACCCCGCCTTTCTCCCAGCAAGGGCACTCAAGGCGGTTTACAATAAAAACATTAAAATACATATTAATTCCAGGGGGAGGGAATTCCATAATTGGGGCGCCACTGCCGAGAAGGCCCTATTCCTCGCCACCATCCCCCTCACCTCCATCAATGGTGGTACGGTTAACAGGGCTCCCCCTGATGACTTCAGAGTACGGGTCAGATTATAAGGATTATAAATAATCCAGCTCGCCCTCCTCCAAGGGAAGATATACATTTTGACCTGTTCTTACAAAACAGGGTGTGGGCCAGACAATAGTTTCACTCTGTCTTTCATGTGCTTGTCTGTTTGAGCAGGCAGTGAGGCTCATGAGAGAAGAGAAAGGGTTGATGCAGTCGCTGAGAAATGCAACCCATGCTGTGCCAATAAATCTTTTAGACTGATAGGAATATTTATGGAAGGCCAACAAATGCTAGGGGGTGTCACAGAGACTTCTTCTGCCACAGTTCAACAGGAATTCTGTTGCGGAAGCATGGAGTGGCTGCGCCCGACCTACCATTTTAAAACTCGACATCATTATTATCATCATCATCATCATCATCATCAGTATTTATATACCGCTTTTCAACAAAAAGTCCACAAAGCGGCGTACAGACAAAAATCAAATGATTAAATGGCATTAGAAAGTTTGGAATGGATATCTGTGCGTGGGTTATGATTACCCAGGCTTATCTAATTGGGTTGCAAAATAATGACCATGAGGACGTTTTTCCGCACACTTTCCAAAGCATGCTGCCTACTGGGGAGAGAAACAAAGGGAAATTAAAGTAGTTCATCACGAGAACTGTCATCTTTCTTGATCATTAGACCTTCCTTCGCAAACTCCAAAGGTGATGTCAGAGAAGAGATGAATAAAGAGACTTGGCTGAGCTCCATTTGGAAGACCCAAGGGGAGGCAGGGGTTGTTTCGTGTGAGTAAAGGTTATTTTCTCTGGGTTGGGGACCTATTTGAGCTGGACAAGGAGATCTGAGACCGCAAGGTAGCTCAAAAGGAGCCTCTGCTTTCCCCAGCATCGTATTAAATATTAACGACTCGAGTAAGCTTCCCCATCTACTACACATACTGCAGTAAAAAGGAGAGTACCTGCAAGGCTTTTATTTATCCTACTGAATAAACCAAAGATGTTTCACAGAGGGATGCTATGTAAATGACTTTATCTTGGAAAAATAATCCCACATGGGGAATTGGCTTTGGGGGAAGCCTCAATATCTCCTTCATGTTTTACGTCTTCAAGGAGCATTGCAAAATTCATGTTTACTATTGTTGCTAGTGCATTAAAATAAGCACTTGGTTTTGATTTAGCATGAAAAGCTTGGTACAAAGATTTGTTGAGGATTCTGTCTAGAATATATTAGTGGGGATACAACACTGGTGGGCAACTGGTGGCTTATGGACCCAGGGATGCTGGGGGCATCTTTTCATAGGGAGCTGGGGGGTGTGGCAGGGCCGGCCCATTCATGAGGTCAACTGAAGCTGTCGTCTCAGGCAGCAGATGGGGGGGGCATCTCTGTCCGCCAACTTGCCCCCACTGCTCCTTCTCTTTCCACTCCCTGGATAGGAAAAGAGGGACAGAGAGGAAAATAAACAGGGAGGGGAGTGCTGTGCTACAACATTGGTGAGTGGGAGGAGGCCGGCACATCATTGGGTAAGCAGGGGCAGCATTTGGCATGCAACCTGTCAGGCGGTCTTGGGCCAGTCCTTGGGGGAGGGGCTATGTGCTGAGTGGGTTGTGGGGAAATGTTATTGGGAAAGTCGTACGTTCTCCCTGCCCTCCCTTTTCCCACTCAAATGTAGCCTGCTTCAGGGTGCTGTGGATTAAAGACAAACTGTAGGGTTATTCTGTAGGGCAGTGGTTACCAAACTGGGAGGCGCGGCTCCCAGGGGAGCTGCAGAAACCAGCCAGGGGAGCCATGGAGTGCCACAGAATCCTCTCGGAAAACAGTGCAATGCCAATTGGCAGGCATCAACATAATGTAATGGGGAGCCGCGGCCAATGGTCGCCAATGGTTAAGGGAGCCGCAGGTTGAAAATGTTTGGGAAACACTGATGTAGGGGGATTATGGAACTGTAGGGGGGTTATGGAATTCAACTCAGCATGTTGTTTGAGCCTTTTTTAAACCCTAGGCAGAAACTGGTCCCAAACCACCCCAGTCGTGACAGGTGATTGGAATGACTCGAACCAATGTAACCAAATGGACACTCTGATGCCCACCACCAAATATCCCAGATGCTGCTGCTGCAAGAAGAGGTGGTGAGCCAAAGCTCAGAGGGGAACAGAGACAGAAGGGAGATGATGGCCAGATGTCATATTTTGTAGCCAGATTGCCATGCGTTCTTGTATTTTCCCTGTTTTCTTGCTATTTGTCTTTAATTCTCATCTCTTTATGTATATGCTTTTCCTTTCTGTATATGATGCAAAGCAGTGTCATGATGAACTGTGACTGACCTGTATCTGAAGTTTTGCTGTGTCAAAACTGAGTGAATTAGAGAGAGAGTGAAGGACAAGCGAGCAGCAGTCAGAGAGCAATAGAACCAAATGGGCACCAGAGTTAATAACCATGCAACTGTGAGTTAAGGCTGAAGATGATTAAATAATAATAATAATAATAATAATAATAATAATAATAATAATAATAATATACCACCTTTTCTTGGTCATCAGATTTCTCCTCCGACTTTAATTCAAGGCGGATCACATAGGCAGGCTTTCTAAACCCCTGAAGGGCTTTTTACAATACAATGTTCTAATCTCGCATAGAACGACTTCATCCCAGATGGTTTCGTTCACAGTCTGGCTTCTCTATGGCATTCGCCTCACACACTTGGCTGACAGCAACTCAATCTCTCACCCAGAGTGCAGCTGACAGCTTTTTCTCTCTCTCACCAAGGGCTCTGCAGATCGTCAGCAGCGTGTCACCAGCTCTCGGATACTTCCAGGTGTCTCGAACTGGCATCCTCAGATCTTCAGGCATACAAGGTGGCAGCTCTATCACTGAGCCAGACCTCCTGCCTCAACAACAAATAAACCACAGCACATCCACAGAAATCTGATCTTCACAGAAGTGGTACTGGCATCAGAGTACACTTGACCGTACCTCAATTTCCGCCAAACAGTTATTCACCAACGTGAAAGAAAATAGAGGCAGCAGAGGACAAAGGAGCATCGAACAACAATCTCAGATAAAAGCTGCCTAATCTGAGAGGCACTTGGGTACTTCTCCCTACAACACCTTCCAGAGCTGCTGTGTGTACCACTGTGCTGTGTGCTGTGTGTACCTCCAGCTCTCCTCTGTACTTGCTCTGGCTGGCCATCAGTGGCAAGCAGGCAATTGCTGGTAACTACAACAAAGACTTGTTGTTATTATGAGTGTGAATGTGTGCACATCAATATTGTAATCAATAAACATGGTGCTGTGCCTTATCTCCCAATTCGGCCTCTGACTGTATTTCCCACAGTTGCATTTTGCAGAACTGGGCCAAATATCAAGTGCCATATCAACTCTTCTCTCCCTTTCCTCTCCTGCCTCTCACATTTTAAAATATTATGATTTATTCTTTCTCCCAGTCACATCCTGGCCTACCACCTCACCTCAGAGGTACTGTAAGCCAAGATCAGGAGCTTGACTCAATTCATATTCAATTTAAGAAGAAATTCTCCCCCAATCAGAGCAGCTTCCATGGAACTGGAGGAGTGGCCCCATCCCAAGGGCTATCTTCTGTTCTGGTCCAGCAGCTGGGCTTTTACAGTGGCTTTTAAAGGGTAGGAGCAGACTTTTTTGACCTGCGGCTCCCTTGACCACTGGCAACCATTCGCCACGGCTCCCCATGACATTATGTTGATGCCTACCAATTGGCATTGCACTGTTTTCCGAGAGGATTCTGTGGCACTCCACGGCTCCCCTGGCTGGTTTCTGTGGCTCCCCCCCCCCCCCGCGGAGTCGTGCCTCTCAGTTTGGGAACCACCGCTGTAAAGTATACATAGCCACATTCCACATAGCAACAGATTCTCTTACCTTGAGGAGGCCTCTGTGAGTGCCTTCCCACCACAGAATGCAGCATGCACCCCCCTTGGCACAGCTACATCAGCGCTGGAAAGTTGGTTAGGGTGTCCCTCCCCCCTCAGGCGCCTTCTTCCTAGACTGAACATGCTCACCCAAACATGCTATCTGTTTCATGTTTCCAGTGAAAGAAATCAGACACAAAGAGCTAACGAACAACTCGGCCCATCAATCAATAATGTATTTTCTTCCCCCCTCTTGTTACCATTTTTACAAATTGCTGCTCTCCAGCTCCCAATTAACTTAGGAACCCTGGGAATGTGCCTTCCCCCCCCCCCCCCCGTCACTGACCAGAATGAATGGCTTCATTTAAACACCTCAACTAGAAAACTTGTTTTCCTCCTCTCCTCCTACCATACTTATTCTCTCTTGTTTCCTCTTATAATTCAGAACAAAATTAAACTAATAACTCTATGTACGGTATATCTGCACATGTTATAGAGATGCAGGCCTTCAGGAATAAATAGGCAGAGATATCCAAGGCCAGTTCTGTTATTCAGAAGATGTATGTGCTTTTTCCTTCCAACATTCTAAAGTACTGGAAAAAAATGTGCAGACCTGAAGCTCGGGGGGGGGGGGGTGTTTGTCAATGCTAACGCATCGTCTGAATCCTGCCCAAATTCTGTTGCCCGCTCCTCGACCCACACCAGACCCACACTAGCATGCAAGAAGAAGATGGAGCCAGACTCCAGGCAGGCGACAGGCTGGGGAAGGCAGCAGGCAGGCATTGGCTATATAGGGCACCCTCTGCTAGCTTGCTGCCTCCCCCAAAGTCACTATCTGAAGAAACGTTTTCAACATGCCTCATGAATGGGCCTGAACGTCTTTTTCCAGAACGTTTTCAATTCTAGCTTCAGGCAGCACAAAGAATTATGATGGTCTCTCATCCTCAGTCTGTTTTCGTATTCTGATTTAAAGACTATAAAGGCCTATTAATAAAGTAGATATCTGACAAAGGGCTTCCAGAATAGTTCTACCTTGTTTTCTTTTGGATAACTGAAGAAGATATTAATTAGCAAACAAAGTATGGGCATCATTGCTAAGAGTAGTTATATACTGCTTTTCATCATCAAAACGTAGTTCACAAAAGCTTTTACAAAAGCAGTACACAAAAGCAGTCTACAGAGCAAAATAAATCAATAAATGGTTCCCTGTCTACAAAGGGCTCATAATCTTTAAAAAAAAATGCAGGAGAGACACCAGCAACAGCCATTGGAAAAGATGCCATGGAAAAGACAGTTGCTCCCCTCTGCTAAATATGAGGATGCCATTTTAAAAGATGCCTCTTTGCCCAATTAGCATCAGTCAATCCTAAATGAAATCAACCCTGACTGTTCCCTGGAAGGACAGTTATTGAGGCTGAAGCTCAAATATTCTGGCCACCTAATGCGAAGAGAGGACTCTCTGGAGAAGACTCTGATGCTGGGAAAGATTGAAGGCAAAAGGAGAAGGGGAAAGCAAAGGATGAGATGGTTAGACAGCATCACCGATGCAACGAACATGAAAATGAGCGAACTCAGGAAGATAGTGGAGGACAGGAAGGCCTGGCAGGATATGGTTCATGGGATCACGAAGGGTCGGACATGACTTAACGACTCAACAACAACAACAAGGAACCTTCAAAACTCTGCTATGGGGGGAGGGGAATCGTGTTCAAACAAACAACTAAACCTTACTTGTATAGTCCACCAACCTTGTGTAATAGATGAACCCAATTTAAATTTAGTTTCTGAAATACCAAGCTGCAACGCTAGAGTAGTCCAACGGGCATCATTAGAACCATTCTGGGATGTGTTTACTGCTGCTGGGTCTCCAGCATCCCAGTACTGAGCAGACTTCCCTCATTGATTTCCTTGAAAACCTATTCCCAAAGAAGTGCATTTGGGCACATAAAAGCACAGAGAGCTTTCCTTCTTCCAGTGACACTTTGCCAGGAAGAAAGTAGATTTGTCTTGATTTGTGAGGTGAGGATGACATCTAGTGACTGCGTAGATTTATGTTGCAAATATTTTTTATCAGCCCCAAACAAACAAACTGTAGCTTTCTAACTTCCAAGGTTGTATAAAAATGGGTGCCTTTTGCTCATATCCATTACTGTGAACGTTCCTTCTGGGCATGTAAGTGAAAATAAAAGGAACATGAAATAGTCTGCATATAGAATAGAGGCTTACAGCACAGTCCTATGCATCTTGGCTTAAAAGAAAGCTCACCTACATTCAGCGAGACTTCCAGGTAAGATGGCATAGCAGCCCTGCTATTGCAGAAACATGACTGCGGCATGCACAACATTTGCACAGATATAGTGACCTACAGTGGACAGTTCCTGTGCCAGCGTTTTGCAAAGGTTCCAGTTGCAACCCTCTGTGTTGATTTATCTACCGCCTGGATGTCTATTGTGTAGATACGCTCATGGTGATATGTAGTCCCTCTTCATAACCTTGCGCCATGTTGGGCAAGCCTGCACAACCTTTCATCAGATGAAACTCACAACTTCCCATAAGGTTGCTGCAACTCCAGATATTTGTACAATGGCTTGGGTTGCACTTTTCTGTTCCTAAGATGTCTTTTTATGTGCACAGGAGCAACAACTGCAGCAATATCGGCACAACAGTTACCTCCATTTCATATAAGTGGTGCCTATATCTAGCAACTGGGAAGAGGATTGTACTCTAAAAACATGCTACCCAGGTTAACAGTCCTCCTATGACTAGCTACCCACATATATTTCCCACTTATGTCAAAATGTAAGCTTTGTATTTTAAAAAACACTTTTTTAAAAGATGCATTAGAAGTCAATATATGGAGAAAATGCCAAGCTTGATAAAAGGCACTAGAAGAAAGGCACTTCCTCAGATAACATTCATAATAACATATGAACATAAGAAGAGCCCTGCTGGATCAGGCCAAAGGCCCATCTAGTCCAGCTTCCTGTATCACACAGTGGCCCCACCAGATGCCTCAGGGAGCACAAGACAACAAGATAACCTGTTTCCCGTTGACACTCCCTTGCACCTGGCATACAGAGAAAACGTACTTCTAAAACCAGGAGGTTGCTTATGGCTTACAACCTGTGATGGTCTTTTCCTCCATGAATCTGTCCAAACCCCTTTTAAAGGCATCTAGGCCAGGTGCCATCACCACATCCTGTGGCAAGGAGTTCCACAGATGAATTCCGCTGGGTGAAGAAATATTTTCTTCTGTCCGTATAAGAACTCCCGTATAAGAATTCCTTCAGTCAGGGACTCCCGCACCTACTGCCACCTCCCCCATGGAGGGTAGGTGGGTGAACAAGCCAGCAGGCACTCCCTTCTCCTCCATTCCCTTTACTTACAAAGACTGTGCCAGGCAGCCTCCCAACTCTGCACCTTTTCTGTTTGAAATGAACAGGAGCAAAGGATGCTGAAAGGAGTAGGTTTTCTTTGTGCCAGGTGCAAGGGAGTGGCAGAAGGAAACAGGTTATCTTGTTGTCTTGTGCTCCCTGAGGCATCTGGTGGGGCCACTGTGTGATATAGGAAGCTGGACTAGATGGGCCTTTGGCCTGATCCAGCAGGGCTCTTCTTATGTTCTTATGGTCCTCCCACGCCCCAGATTGGAAGAGGAAGTCCATCAAAGACGTCTGGCTCAGTTGGTAGAGCGTTCATCTCACAAATGCCTGAAGATCTGCAGGACAGCAGTTCAAGACGACCAGACGTCTGTCGGAGAGCTGCTGGCACACCGAGCTGATAAGCTGCAGAGCCCTGTGGGGGAGTAGAGCTGCAGCTGAAGCGTGCTGAGGTGAACGCCAGAGAGAGAGAGAGAGAGAGAGAGAGAGAGAGAGAGAGAGGTGAGCTAGAGCATCTTCATGCTTCCTCTTCTGCTCCATCCCCACCTTCCTTTTCCAATATAGGGAGTGGGAGGAGGAGCAATGGAGGCACATGGATGAGTGGAAGTGGGCATCCCCCACCAATCTGTTGCCTGAGGCGATTGCCTCAGTCGGCCTCATGGATCAGCCAGCCCTGCCTGTAGTGCCTTTTGAGCAAGGAGTAGTCTGCCTTATTCATATTTGGGTCTTGTTTCAGAAACAAAGAACTAATGGCAGCAAGGGAAGTTGCTGGCTCTTGAGGCACCCTGTCATTGCTCTTCTGTCACTGGGCCCTTAGTAGTTGACCTGAGATGGAATTCATGCTTTGTTGTATGAATGGATGGTGTAGTGGTTTGGGAGTCGGACTTAGACCTGGAAGATCTTCGCTCAGCCACGAAGCTTCCTGGGTAACCTTGGGCCAGTCTCTCAGCCCCACCTACCTCACAGGGTTGTTGAGAGGACAAAAGGAGGGGAGGAAATATGTACACCACTCTGAGCTCCTTGGAGGAAGGGCGGTATAAAAATGTGAAAAATAAATAAATAAAATTCAGAAGGAATTGAAATACATGATGGAGATATAGGTATGGCATCTGCTAGAACGGGAGTTTGACCCTCAAATTTGAGTTTGGCATCCCTGAATTATTATTATTATTATTATTATTATTATTATTATTATTATTATTATTATTATTACTATTATTATTATTATAAAACACACTCTGCCCAAATCTAAAGTTTAGTTTTGTGTTGAAGCATTCCTGTCAATTTCAGCACCTCCTAGCACAGGGAGGAAACCACTTAAAATCCACACTGAAGGGGCAGGACATAGTGCTGAATATGAAGTGGAGGAAGAAGTACATACCGTATTGTCCCGAGTATAAGACGCACCTGATTATAAGACGCACCCTTAAAGTTTGGTGCTATTAAAAAAATGTAATTAAATCACTGGCATTAAATTGCAACAGCCTGATTATAAGACGCACCCCTAGTTTAAAAACTTAAATTAGGAGAAAAAAGTGAGTCTTATACTCAGACCAATACAGTATGTGGTTGCTTCTTGCTTCCATGTCATTTTCTCTGGAATTGATATATAAGTTGTTCACCCAGTTATTACAGAGAATTCAAGTAGTGATGCTGCCAAACTGTTGAATTCCAGCATTCTCCCTGTTGTCTTCCAGTCTTTTTAAAAACCTTGTTTGTGGCAATTCCTCCAACACTAGCATGATGGGGGGCTAAAAGGTGGTATTGATGCGCCTGGCAGAAGGAATGATCAGTGAGAAAAATAGTGATGTGGTTTAGTGATGGGAAGACCTTTGGAAATAGTGATGGGAAGACCTTTGCAGGGTTTTTATAATTTCAGCGAACCCTCAATTTAATAGACTTTGGAAATTGCAAACATTGCTGCTTCTTTAAAAACTAGTCATATATGTTTTGTGCATGCACATGCATTTATGACAATTTTGTGCATTGTCATACATGCATTCAGATTTAGCGGATTTTTAGTATTAATGGAAACCTTCCCCCCCATTAATCTGTTAAATTTAGGGCTCACTGTAATATAATGCTATATTAAGTGCTATGTGGAGCCACCATTTTAATTCTCCTTCTAGCTAACTGCAGATGAGCAATGCCTCAGCAGCACCAATGTGGAAAGGGCTTTTATTTTGTAAATAGATGAGCAGTAGAGACAGGAGGAATGAGTGCAGCAGACAAAGATCTGTGTAGGAGGATGCAGACCAGGACTCACTTTCTGAAATAACAGGCAGAGCAGCATATACATTTCCAACCATGAGTACTATATATATATATATATATATATATATATATATATATATATATATATATATATATATATATATATATATATACCGTATTGTCCCGAGTATAAGACGCACCTGATTATAAGACGCACCCTTAAAGTGTGGTGATATTAAAAATAATTAATTAAATCACTGGCATTAAATTTATGCCTGATTATAAGACACACCCCTAGTTTAAAAACTTAAATTAGGAGAAAAAAGTGAGTCTTATACTCAGACCAATACGGTATATCTTTTTAAGCCACCCCTTACAGCCCAATCCTATCTGCAGGATATGCTGGTGGATCTCACAATCTGCCAGTGCATCCTGTGGGCTGCTGGCACAGCAGCCATTCCACCACTCTATGGAGAGCTGCTGCCAGCGAAAGGTCCAGAAGGCTGCGCACTGGCGACAGTGGCCCACAGATCGACCGCCAAGCCAGGTTAGTTGGCAGAGGAGGCGGATCAGGGCGGTGATCAGGCCAGGCTGGGGCAGGGGCAGGACAGAGTGGATCTCGGCAGCACCAATGTCTGCAAGATGTGGATCCCGACACACCCCCTTGAACCGAACAGATTTACCCCAGCAAAATAGCTGGCGTAGACCTGAATAGACCCATAGGAGACCAGAGAGTAGTAGAAGAGGTAAGCAAAAACCTTCCTTTTTTTTGCTTAACTTGTCGGCCTGATTCCCAGGCAGCCCATGGATGCAGTGGAGGCTGCTTCAGCATCCTTGCCTCGTGCAGGCCAGCTGAGGATAGGATTGGGCTGTTAATTCTGTTAGCCAGTGGGAAGGTGGGATATGAATAACATTAAGGGTGATTACAGTTTAAGAGCCATGAGGCCAGCCTAAAAAGGGCCCTCACCACTTTCATTACAAATGTACCTTTTTCCTGTTCCAGTGTAAACTCTGAACAAATTGTTCTGCAAGTTTTCAGATGGTTTCACCTGAACCAGGAAAAAGTTGGTTGTAAAGGGTGCCTATTGGCTAACGCCTGTAACATCATCACTTTCCCTCCCAGTGGCATTTTGCAGACCCCCCCCCCCCCGCACCAGAAGTGACATAACGGCTGCAGCCGTTATGTACACTAACAAGACACAGGGCAGGCGGGAGAGCCAAAACCGCTGCCACTGCTCCTCGCTCACACTGACGAATGGCACAAGTCGCGCCGCCGCCTCCGCCTGCCTGCTACCCGGGGTCCCAATCCCACCGCCTGGGGGTCCACCACCCCCTCCTGACGCCTCTGCTCCCACCACCCAATTTCCACAGCAGTTTGCAATTTTTTATAAGGTAAAGGATGAACATATACACATCTAAATATACAGTATAAATGTCATTTTCAAATGGAAGACAACCTTCCTGAAGAATGATGGGACCGGCAAAACTGATGGCTGAAGCATCATCTGTTTTGCTGATACATGTGTGTAACACACACTGCAGGCAAAACACCAGTGGTGACCACTGTTAAAATGTTATAACTGCCTTCGCCCAGAAGATATTTATCTCTACCCAATGGACCTCAAGGTGGCATCCACCATCAATTTTATACAGTGCCTTTTACAGTTTATTAATTATTATTAATAATAAGAAGAATACTTCTTTTCAACCAGTGTAGTTCACAAAGCAGTTTCTATAATAAAAATCAATCAATGGTTCCCTGTCCGCAAAGGGCTCACAATCTTTAAAAAAAAATACAGAAGAGATACCTGCAACAGCCACTGGAAAAGGTGCTATGCTGGGGCAAAGAGGAACAGTTGCTCTCCCCCTGATAAATATAAGAGGGCACCACTTTAAAAATGTGCCTCTTTGCCCAGTTTAGCAGGGGTTGGTGAAAGTTCCTTCCTTGTCACCCTCATCATCTGACCCCGAGAGCTCCTAATGGAGCTACTCCTTGATTATATTTCATGTGCAGAAGGTCAGCAAAAAAGGGGGACTGGATCATGTTCACACATTTCCTACTCTTTTGTAGTTCAAGGTATTGCAGCATACATTGGCAGATTTGCAGAAAAATTGTAGCAGTCTATTGACAGTCATTGAATTCATCACTAGTAGTAGCAGGCAGGCATCTATGGAATACTTTGCCACTAGAAGGCACTCAAATTCCATAGCAATGAGCAAATGCAAAGCAAAAAGAAAAAAAAGAGCCATTCCCAATAGTTCTTTTCTCAGACTGAAGAAGGGTGCTTCTGTATGTTAGTCATTGCATCCACAAATTATACTGACAGAAAGCAGTATGCAAAGTGAACATTTCAAAATTCAGATAATTTGTGTTTGGTTGCTTGAACCTCTTGCAACAGTAGGTTTATACGAGGACTGTGCACAGAGGCTGCTCATCTCTACAGGCTGTATTTGTGATTGGATATCATATTCAGGCACACAGACAAACGAACGACAGCACTGGGCCCCTATTCCCCTGTACTACTGCACTTGCCCAATGACTTGGCTGCCCACTGTACATTTCTGGATCTGCTGCTATCACCACTGCCATCTAAACAGCTTTCACCAAAAACATACATGTGTGCTACAGTCCATACACAAACAAGATGGCACCCACATCACGCACCACTATAATAATTGCTTATGTACAGCAGTTGTGTCCACATAAAAAGGTAAAGGTGACCCCTGACAATTAAGTCCAGTCGTGTCCGACTCTAGGGTGTGGTGCTCATCCCCATTTCAAAGCCGAAGAGCCAGCATTGTCTGAAGATGCCTCCGTGGTCATGTGGCCGGCATGACTCTCCTTGCCGCAGCACGTAGCATGCGGCTGGAACACGGAGCGCTGTTTACCTTCCCGCAAGCGGTACCTATTTATCTACTCGCATTGACATGCTTTGGAACTGCTAGGTTGGCAGGAGCTGGCCAAGCAACGAGAGCTCACCCCGTCGCGGATTCGAACTGCCGACCTTTCAATCGACAGCTCATGGTTCAGCGGTTTAACCCACTGTGCCACCCGCTGGCCGTTGTGTCCACATACCATTGTACAATACAAGATCCACTAGTGACTAAGGTGTGTCCCTCAATGCAGCAAAGTGAGCCATGCCTCCCTAAGCTGAGGTAGTAGAACGGTGGCCCAGGATATCAGAGACAGAGAGGATATCAGCATTGAGAGATTGAGAGGATATCAACATCACATTGTTATTTTACGAAATAACATTGTTATTTTAAATAATAACAATTATTTATTAATTGTTACATTGTTATTTTAAATTGTTACATTGTTATTTTAAATTGAACGAAACATTGTTTTTTAAATTGTGTTTTATTGTGTTTTATTGTTTTTTCTTAGAAACTTCGGTTTTGAAGGTTTTTTAAAATTTTTAACTTTTTAACCTTAAAATATGTTTGCATGGCTTTTAATCCCGTAATGTTTCAATCTGTGTCCATCCTCTTCATATTCTTCTCTCTCCTTACCAGCATTTTCTGGGTGGTCTGGAAGGCTTTCATTGACAAGACCCACACTTGACTCTGTCACCTTGACTGTAGAGAGAAGCCAGGTTATAAAGAACATTGACACCACCATGGCACCACCATGGCACTGGTTAGGTAGCACCACCTGAAAGCAATGAGACAGAGTGCTCGGGTTTCACTACATGCTGATCAGGGGCTTGCTGAAGGAGAACGTGTTGTGGGCTCTCTGTGTAGTGAGTTGGTGTTTCTGTTGAAATAGGGGAAGTTCTGTTTTACCCCCCAAAAAAACCTCAGGTCTTCCACACACAGAAGTGATAAGAATCAAGTTGTAGCAATGAACAGTAACAGGAGAACCCTTGGGGGTAATAGGGCAAAGAAGACAGTAGTAGAAGTCGTTAAATTTTGGAATGCTTCTTTTAGAAGCAGTGAAATTGTGTCAACCCAAGATCCAAAGCAACTAGATTCAAGGTACAGGTGGGCCCCCATATCCGCTGGGGATATGTTCCAGGCCCCTCCGTGGATACTTGAAACCGTGGATAAGAGCGAACACCCCCTCCATGGTTTCCTGAGGGCCCCCCACCCCGCCTCCCCTGCAGGCAGGCATGCTTGCCCCCCCAAGCTCTTATTTTTCTTTCAGCAAGCTTTGTTTCTTCCTTAAAACAAACAGAGAAGCAGCCTCCATTGCAGGCAAGTAGAACAAGACTAAGTCCTAGAGAGGCTCTGCACGGTTTCTGTTAACCTTGCAGAGCCTCTCTAGGACTTAGTCTCGTTCTACTTGCCTGTAATAAGGCTGCTTCTCCTGTTTCTTTAAGGAAGAAATGAAGCTTACTGGGAAAAAAGTAAAAGCCTGGGGGGTCCCCACGATCCGTGGATAACTGAAACCGTGGATAGCGAATCAGTGGATATGGGGGTCCACCTGTACTTTGGGTCATCCAAAGTTATATGTGCAACTACAGATTTAACTAAGGTAGATTTTATTAGCATTTGTGTGTTTTATAAATAGGTCATTTTGGTGAAGAAGGTGTGTTAAGCGGTAGAGATCAAAGATGCCTAGTAGTTAGTTTCCTCTCTCACTCTCCACTTCACACTTCTTACTGGTCAGACTGGGTCTTACTGGGAAACTGATAGTCTTTCCACCCCCACCACCTAAAAAGCTCAGACAGAAGGTGGCTGCTTTGGAGAACCTCCTTCCCAGGTTAACAAGGACCCCCAAACCCAGATGGGGTGTCCCTTAGAAAGTAAGCAGTAGCAGAACATGATCGTCTGAGGGGGTGTGGCAAACTCCCTCCGTCTCAAGTGTTTTATCAGGCAGATAAAACAATAAAAAATATACAGAGCTTATTAAAAGACTGGAAGAACAAAGCAATGAGGGGGGGGGGGTTTGCAAAGGATCAAGGCAAACCAGCTATCAAAAAGCAAACAGGATTGGCCAAGGGGAGTTATTGGCAAAGGTTGGCAAGGAGATCAAAATGCAAGTGGCAAATACAACAAATTTCCTGATCTGATGAACTGAACAGGGTCCCCGTTCTAGTTATCCATGCTGCTGTTCCTGATCCCTGCTGCACTCATATGGCAAATGGGCTTGTTGCCTTTTGCCAAGCAGCAGTAGCTGCTTTCAACAACAGATGGGGGGGGGGGGGGGAGAGAGAGAGAGAGAGAGAGAGAGAGAGAGAGAGAGAGAGAGAGAGAGAGAGAGAGAGAGAAACACACATATTGTTATACATGACCTTAAAAATACTAGAATACTAGATAATGTCATGAGTCCATTCAATTGAAGGTGCATCTTTACCTGCCCCTTGACCTGCCAGGTGGGCTTGGAGGTCCCATCCTAGCAGGGGAGCCAGCGAGGGTCTATTGTTCTCAGAGGAAGCCAGATGTGAAGACAAGCAATCCAAGTCTCGGGGAGAGTGTTACAAGGGTCCAAAAATGGGGGGGGGGGGATAAAGAAAAAGAATAGGGAATAATCAGTGATTTTCACCACAGGGGATGTCATTGAAGCAAGAAGAAGAAATATCAAGTCAGAATGTGGAACATAAGGAAATCATTCCAGGCAGAAAGGAAGCTTCAAAAACAATGAGTGATGGAAAAGAACGCTGAGATGAAAGCGATATTATTAGAACAGAAAAGACAGCTGAGTGTGCTTCATAATACTGAAGAAGCCAAGTATTGAGAACGAAGGCTGAACTAGAATCAAGATGACAATATAGTTGTGACAAGGCCAGCCACACACCATGAGGCAGAATAAGCTGTCTGGCTGCCTGCCTGCCTGGGGGAGTGTTTGGAGCACCATTAATAGGTGGCAAAATGTCAGTTATTTTATTTATTGCTATTTTTTTTACCCATGAGGAGAAGAACCTCAATTGGATTTTTCCCCTTAGGTGCCAAGATATCTTGTGCCATTTCTGATTGAGCTTTGCTGAACCACTGGGGGGGGGGGGGGGAAGAGAGAGAGAGAGAGAGAGAGAGAGAGAGAGGAGAGAGAGAGAGAGAGAGAGAGATATTCCTCCTCCTCCTTCTTTCCTTCTAATACCACACTTGGTCTTGTGTCTATCAGGTGAGCAAAGAAATAGACCGAATAGTAGTTTCTGCATGGGGGGGGGGGCTCTCCAGCTACGGAGAAACACATTTCTTTGTAAATTCAAGAAACAAAAGAAACAAATAAACCCAGTCCACTGGGGACTGAACATGCCTACAAGAGACATGAGTCATTGAGTGTGTCAGTTGAAGGGGGGAATTGGCCTGATTCAGCTTCTAACAGCTTGTGGCATCCTGGGAGGATTAGTGTTGGATGCCACAATCGAGGTGGCATCAGGTCAGGCATCAGGTTGGGCCACCCCCTGAGATGACAGCAGCACTGACAGCAGTACCACCCAATGTGCCATCAGGGAGTGGGCAGGGGATATCGTGCAGGACACAGTGCAGTGCTCTGCCCCAGGGTCCCCAGCAGCCTGGCATCGGCACAAGCTACTCTGCACCCATCCCCTGACCCTCATTTCTTCCCTCCACAAGTTCAGGATGCTTTATGCTTTAAAAGGCGCTGACCACTTGGACATTTTTAATTAATTGTTTGTTTTTCGCAGCTAGTTTCTTACTTTTTAAAAGTACTTGTATGTATTTTCTTACTTTTTTTTAAAGCTGTCTGCTGATGCTGTTTGCCACCGCCATCTCCGGTTTTCTGCTCGCCCCCTGTATCCTGCCGATGCTTGCTGGTCAGCCCACTGTGTCTCGGGGTCAGCCGGGATTGAAATGCCGCCCACCTTGCTTGAAACGGCGTGCGTCTGCACGGCTGGAAGATTCGGACTCGTTCGGTTCCCGGCCAGGTATCGAGCTACTCCGAAGCTTCCAGTCGCGCCATGTGCCTGCGCGAGCAGCACGTTGAGGTCTGGTCGTGGCACAATCCCAGTATCCCGGGGCAGACAAGCCAACCGGGACACACCCAGGATACCAGGACAGTTCCAGAAAATCCGGGACATCTGGTAAGCCTAGGGGGATTCCCCAATCTTGCAGAAAAAAAGAGCTACAGCCTTCATGTCCTGCTTCTGGGCTTCCCAGAAGTATTCATTTAGTCCCTGTGGGAAATAGGATGCTAGTCTTTGGTCCAATTCAGCAGGGCTTATGTTCTTAGTCATTTGTAAAATAAAATAAGAACAGAGGAAACACTCACAAAATGGCCTGACAAGGACTGAGAATGCTCAGAAGCCAGAGAATGTTGAGACCAATTTTGCATTGTGTTTTGTTTATTTTCTGATGGAGAGAACTGGCAGTGAAAAGAATCAGCCTGCTCAAAACTGTTACCGCTTATAGTATACTAGAAAGAGGGATTAGGGTCACAGGGATGTGTGCCCTGAGGTTAAACAATTTCCTTCGATGCTATTTGGGGAGGTTTCAGGAAGGGGAAAAAGAGGGTGAGTCACAGTGCAGTTAAAGAGTACCTGCTTTGCATGAGTGCTGAAGAGGCTGAGCTGCAGACTGGGCCTTCCCTGGTTCAGATCTTGCCTCGGACATGCACTCACTTGGTGGACTTGGCAAACCTCTCTCTCAGCCTCTCAACTGCTGTATGGGGAAATCATACTTCCTCACCTTCAGTCATGTGGCTCTCCATCTGCGCACCCAGTGCGGTGACAGTGGCGTCACCCATCGAGTGTGCAGACATCATCACGTCACCGCCAATTACTCTTAGCCCAGGAGCCGCTCCAACTCAGCTTGCTCGGCTCGGGGCCAAATAGGCCAAGTTGGAGCGGCTCCCAGGCCAAGAGTCAGAGCAGAGTCAGGGAGGGGCGTCCGCCTTGCCCAGCCACTTTCTGCCACTCTGACTCAGCCTGCCTGGCTCCGAGCAGTAGAAAGCGGCAAGCAAGGGTGGTGCGGCGGGCTTCTCTGCCATGTCACCCCTCAAATGTGCATCACCCGGTGTGGGCTGCACATTATTTATTTATTTAAAGAATTTATACTCCGCCTTTCTCCCAGCAAGGGCACTCAAGGCGGCTTACAATAAAAACATTAAAATACATATATACATTAAAATAATTAAAAACAAATAGTTAAAACAATTAAAACAAACAACCCCAGTGGGTCACCTATATTTACATTTGTTAAAAGCCATTTGTTAAAAAGCCAGCCCACCATGTCAGACATCGAATGCTAACCTAAATAAAAATGTCTTAAGGCCCCGCCGAAAGGTCTCTAAGGAGGGAGCTGTTCTTAATTCCAGGGGGAAGGAATTCCATAATTGGGGCGCCACTGCCGAGAAGGCCCTATTCCGTGCCGCCATCCTCCTCACCTCCATCAATGGCGGCACGGTTAACAGGGGCCCCCCTGATGACCTCAGAGTACGGGTCGGATTATAGGGAAGGAGGCGGTCCCTCAAATACCCTGGACCCGAGCCGTATAGG
Source organism: Plestiodon gilberti rubricaudatus (assembly GCA_026170595.1). NCBI lineage: Eukaryota > Metazoa > Chordata > Lepidosauria > Squamata > Scincidae > Plestiodon > Plestiodon gilberti. The sequence goes on along the minus strand of JANXHW010000004.1, from coordinate 100,009,613 downwards.
GCTTTAAAAGTCAAAACTAGCACTTTGAATTGTGCCCGGAAACGAACCGACAGCCAGTGTAGCCGCTGAAGTAATGGTCCAACATAGTTGAACCGACAGGCCCCGGCAACCACCCAGGCCGCCGCATTCTGCACTAGTTGCAATTTCTGAACAGTCTTCAAAGGCAGCCCCACGTAGAGTGCATTGCAGTAATCTAGTCTAGATGTCACTAGGTCATGGGTCACTGTGGCCAGGTCTGCACGATCCAAGTATGGTCGCAGCTGGCGCACCAGCCGAAGCTGGGCAAAAGCCCCCCTGGCCACAGCCGCCACCTGGGAATCCAGGAGCAGCTGCGCATCCAGGAGAACCCCCAAGCTGCGGACCTGCTCCTTCAGAGGGAGTACAACCCCATTCAGAGCAGGACGATGATCCAATACCTGAGTCGTAGACTTTTGGACCAGAAGAACCTCTGTCTTATCAGGATTTAATTTCAGCTTATTTGCCCCCATCCAGCTCCCAACTGCCTCCAGACAACAATTCAGGACATCAACCGCCCCCTTGGAGTCGGGTGGAAAGGAGAGAAAGAGCTGGGTGTTATCAGCATACTGATGACTCCCTACCCCAAACCCCCGGATGACCTCTCCCAGCGGCTTCATATAGATATTAAACAGCATGGGGGATAGAATTGACCCTTGTGGCACCCCACACCTCAAGGGCAAGGGTGCCGAACAAGCATCCCCCAGCATCACCTTCTGGGATCTATCAGCCAGGAAAGAGCAGAACCACCTCAGAACGGTGCATCCAAGCCCCAACCCAGCCAACCGACCCAGAAGGACACCATTGTCAATGGTGTCAAAAGCCACCAAGAGGTCCAGCAGGACCAACAGGGACGCACTCCCCCTGTCCAGTCCCCGGCACAGGTCATCCACCAAGGCGACCAAGGCCGTCTCTGTCCCAAACCCCGGCCTGAAGCCAGACTGGAATGGATCCATATTACGTTGATGCCTGCCAATTGGCATTGCACTGTTTTCCAAGAGGATTCCGTGGCACTCCGCGGCTCCCCTGGCTGGTTTCCACGGCTCCCCTGGGAGCCACACCTCCCAGTTTGGGAACCACTGCCTTACAGGGTTGTTGTAAGGAATCCATCCAGGCAATACATGTGAAGCACTTTGCACACTCAGAAAGCCCTGCATGAAGAATATTGTTGGAAGGTTTAAACTGAAGGTTCAGTCTTCAGTTAAAAGAGTTTGGTAGCAGGTGATGGGCAAGACCTGTTGCTGTTCAGGGTACCCAGTACTGGCTTCATGGGGTGATTTCTAAAGTCACAATTTTCCTTTCCCATTTCCCAGAGAGAGAGAGAGAGAGAGAGAGAGAGAGAGAGAGAGGTTGTAGCAAGCAGGAAACATTTCAAGTTTGTGGGAAAGAAAAAGCCTTCCCCCCCCCCCCCGGCAGACTCTGAACAAGGTTCATGTTCCAGACTGGTTCGAGCCCACAGCAGGAGCACTCCTTTTAGGGGCTAGGTGCACACTACAATATTGTGTTGCTGATCTCCACTTGTCTTCTACTAATGTCAATCTATACAGAATAGGGAGAGAATGCAAAATGGTCAGCAACTATGCATTCACAGAAAATACACATAGCCAGGAATTCATGGTTGGGGCTTACCAGGCTCTCAACAATGAAGAAAAAGAGATACTCAGTGTTAAGAAGTCAAAACTGCCATCGTTAAGAAAGGGGGGGGGGGGACATGAATAAAATTGTTTGCTACTAACCCCTGGGATTGGGAAACATTTCTGGGGGTGGAGGATTTTGCCCAAGTCCTTCAAACAAAAATAAGAAGTGCATAAAGACATGTCTCAACCTCAAATGGCTTTTCTCCGCACTGGGTTCGAATGCAAACACATGTTTGAAACCCTGCAGAGAGGGGGAAAGCTACAGGAGGTGGTCTGAATGGGGGAAGAGTGGGCAGGGATTAGATTACGCACTCCCTGTTTCTTGTAGTAATGCTTGCTTTCAATCACCAAGTCTCAGAAGATTTGAAAGAAACATAATAACTTCATTCAAGAACAACTTATACAAAGAACTTCCATTCTGGCCTCTAGCTCTGCATTAACTGAGAAAATGGTGAACATGTGGCCTGAACCAGTCTCTGCCAGTTCTCATGCCACTCATAATTGCCCGCCTTTCAATGAGTGGTTGTAAGTCTCAGCCTTGGATCTGACGTGCTAAACATTGGGATCCTGGGGTCTCCTAAGAGAAATGTGGTAGCCCAGATGCCGTGAACCTTGAAGTGAGCAATGATGGCCAGCTAGAAGTTAATGGAGGCAGGTAAAAAGCAGGCTGCTAACTAGTTCTGGTTGGTTGCCATGAGAACTAGAGAGGAAAAGGTCTTATGAGTGAGAGACTGTGAAAAGAGGACACTTGAAAACTGGGCCCTGGGGAGAGAACTTCCTGAAACCAGAGGTGGTTCTGTCTGAAAACCAAGCAGATCTGAAAGCTGTGGAGGAAGGAGCTCTGCTGAGGTTCAAGCTACACGCTGAGGAGTTCCATGATCTTTTACTGTTTCACTGTTCCATGGTCCTTTACTTCCATTTTTTATTTCTACCCATTGTAACCCTTCACAGGATGCCAGACTAAGTGGAGAAAAACAGATAGAGCCCAGTAGAGGAGTCCACTTTTGATCAGAACAGTGGCATTGGTGGGTTCTAACCCTTTCTCCCCGCCTCACCTTCTCGACCTAATCGCTCTCCTGAATATGCTATTAGCCTCATAGTGGAAAAAAATACAGGTACAGTATGTACAGTATATTGTGCCTGTATTTTTATTTTATTTTTTTGCACTGCAAGGGTAATAGCCTCGGGGAGGGTGCTTTAGCTCTGTAGAAATGGTGCAGGGAAAGGGGGGCTAACCCTCCTCCCCCAGCACCACTGCTTTCATCAAAATCAGAGTCCACTACACTGCACCTGCTTTAAAGTCTTTTTTTTTTATAAAATGGAGGTCTAATCACAGATCTACCTCATCACATCTGTTTAGTCCTGAGTCTAGCCCTTCTTTGTGAAAGTGTCTATGGTTGTATTCCTTTCTGGGTGAAATCTAAGCAATGAGAGTGTGATCGCCCACCCATGGAAGATCAAAAACAGAATGATGTAGCAATGGCAGTGCTCCTGGGCCCTCATTTCTCTTTCCTCGTCCCGCACTCCACAAGACTCATCCTCTCTTGTAAAGGAAGACATTTATGGAAGAAACTTCAGCAACTCCGTCCTTCTCTGTAGCTGTTTCTGGCCTTTCTCAGACTGACAGCCCAAACCTATGCGGGCTTCCGTCAGTGGTACTGGGCTCCGCGCTGTTGCAAACATGCTGCAAAGCATGTTGCAACCGCGTGGAGGCCAGTCCCACCAGTGAGGAGGCCAACGCTGGCAGGCCTCCGCCAGCGAGGGAGCTGCGCCTGCCAGAGGCAGGTGAGCTCCGTGCCGGCCGGTGGGGCAGCGGGGGGTGGGTGGCAGGGAGGCGGGAGGAGGCATTTTAGGCCGGGGAGGAAGTGGACCAGGTCCGGGGGGGCTCAGCAGAGAAGGCCTCCACCGAATCCTATCCCCCATCCTGGGCTTGAAAGCTGGACACGCTCGGAGCTGCGCCGGCCATTTTGCTGGCATGCCTCCAAGTAGCCTCATAGGGGCTGCTGGAGCGTGACATGAGGGAAGGGGACAGTCACCTTCCCTGGAGGAGACCTCTAGCCCCATGCTGGATACAGCGGAGCCTGCCCCGGCGCTGCTGCATCTGAGTGCGGGGCTTTGGATAGGATTGGGCTGTTAGTTAACAGCGCTATGACACCAAACGCATATTTCTTACAAGCAGTTAACACAATGGACAGTTAACACAAATACGGGTGTAGCAAACATTTGCATGGAAGACTGATGGTGGGTGCTTAGCTCTTCCCATGCCTACCAATCCTCCTCTGCGAATGCCCCCTCCTCATTTTCTCCACAGCCGTTCCAGTCTCATAGCCTGGCTGTGTGAAAAACTGTAAAACAAAATAGACAGCACACGCAGCAGGAGAGAATTGCTAAACAAGGGAAGGGTTAAGCTGGCACCTGTGTCCTGCCCACCAGTGCCCTCCTGGTCCTCAATTTGAGTTATGAGGGAAACATGGGGTTGGGAACTTGGTGGCCTGCAGTTCCACCCTTGGGGCCAAGGAAAGCAACTAGTTTCTATTTGTGATGGCGCTTTCATTGTTCTGTCTGTGGCAGCTCTGCACATGATGAAAGAGGAGAATCATCTTGCCATGAGCAGAGGCCATATTTTTGCAAGCCACTGCACAAACCACGCTGAAAGGTTTTGAGGTAGAAAGCAAAACGGCACTTGTAGTGAACAGTTCATCTAGCTCATTGAGCACAAGTCGGGAAAGCAAGGGAAGCCGCCAGAATAGGAGTGATTTTGTGCCTTCCTCAAGTGCAGGCACAAAGCGAAAGGGAAGGGATGACCAACCACATCTCAATTTTATACATTGTGCCCTACATCAGAAGGCTTGGATGGTGAAAGAGTGAGGCTTGGCTCTGGGCTCTTGGGCTGTGTGAGGAAAATCTTGGCTCAGGAGCTGGCAGCTGGCCCTGAACCAGAGCTTGAGCATGTTTTGGCATAGCATAGGAAAGTTATCCAGGAGGGGAGGAAAGAAAAGAGCTGTCCTTTTTCCTTTTCTTCCTCCTGAATCTCTGCCTACACCTGTGAGTCCTAAACTGCAAGGTCTCCAGAATGAACTCCAGAATGAATAGAGCAGCCCAGCCCTGAACGGGAGCATTCCTGCCTGGGGGCTGGAGAAGCACTGCAAATAGATACACCCCCACTTGTTACTTATGAAGTTCACTTAAATACCAACAAAATGCAGGGTATCTATTGAAATAGATATTTCATATCTCATAGTGTATCTATTGAAATCACGTTTAGATCCTGCCTTTCCTTGTTAAAAACAGTGATTTACGGCCCAATTCTACCAACAGGTTACAACCATGGAGCAGACATTCTACTGTTGTAAATGGCCATATGACAATGTGTGCAGTGCACCACTGGTGGTCATTTTGGTAATGCCACCGCAAACAGCAGTGGTGTCGGCAGCCCGCTGCTGCAGCCGGCTACCAGGTTAGCCGGTGCAGGGGGTGGATAGTGGGAGGAACAGGGTGGGAAGGGTGAAGAATGGAAACGTGTCTGAGAAGGGAGGGGGCAGGTAGAAGGCGGAACAAGGAGGGAGGGTTGGATCCTCCGGTATGCACCAGGATCCTATCCCTGTTCTCTCTCCCTGATGCTCCTCAGTTCTGCACCAGCAAAATGACTGGCGCAGATCTGAGGAGACCCATTCAGGCAACAGAGGCTTGCCCCAGGGTAAGGAAACAACAGTTCCCTTACCTTGAGGAGACCTCCGTGACTGCCCACCCCCACAGGATGCAGCGCGCGCTCCATTAGCGCAGCTGCATCGGCGAGGGGTTTTTAGTTAGGATTGGGCTGTAAGTCAGACTTATTCCTAACAGATTCTGCGAGAACAAAGCAGACGTCAATGACAAGAGCAACAAAATTGGTTTGTTGTTCACAAGTGATGGACAAAATGGCATGACATTCTACCCATCTGATCACCGCCGTAGTTCTGATTTAAGCAGCAAGTGGTACAAGCTGAAATGAGGTTTCAAGTGGAACAGGAGGACAGAAACATGGCTGGGACCAGTGCTATGATAGATGTAAGGCGATAACAAAAAAGAAGGGGTGAAGAGGCAGAGCTTCAGGCAGCATCACACAGCATAATGGGGAGAGTCTCCTCCTAGCATAACAAGAATTCCAGCTGAAAGTATATAGATATGGCACCCCCAGCATTCCAAGGCCTGATCTTTTGTCTCCTTAATAGAGGCAGGATTAGGCGTGCTTTCATTTCAAAGACGCCTGTATGCTCGTCGTGTGACAGAGGAAGAGACGGTCCCAAACCAAAAGAATAATTGCTTTGCTCCCACTCAGACCAAGGCTTTGACGACAATAAAATAAAAGTAGCAGGAAGGAATGGAGGATCCCTGTATCAAAGGGTCCTGTAACCAGGGTTTTTGGTGACGTTAGTTAACAAATATAAGCAGGCGGGCAAACTTGGAGAAACCCGGGGATGCGGGGACAGAGCCTAAGAAAGCCTGAAAGACCTTTGTGTGGAGTACAGTAGGTTCATTCTATGCTCTGATTTACCACAGTGCTGTAAATCGAGCATTAGGAAAAATCTTAAATTCCCAGGCAAAAGCAAGAGTATTTTATCATATAGCAGGTTATTAGGAAAGATTTCTACAAATATACACAAGAAACGTGGAGGAAAATAAACAAGTGATATACAGTGCAATCCTATACATGTTTACTCAGAAGTAAGTTCCACTGTCTTCATTGGGCCTACACTCAAGTAAGTGTGTATAACATTTCAAGCCATAGTCACGTACCTTAAGGTGAGCTGGAAAGAAAGCAATTGTAATGCTATGGCACAGCGTTATTACGGTAAGTCAAGTTGCAATCAAATCACCAGACTAGGACATACTGTATTCATAATATAAGATGCCAGCGGGTTCAAGCTAGGACAGTGGTTCCCAACCTAGGGGTTGGGACCCCCAAGGGGGTCGTGAAGCAGTTTCTAGGGGGGTGCGCGGGATGTTGGCTGGATGGCCACACCCAGGATGGAAGCTCACTCCTCCCCCCCACTGCAGAGAAAGGTCTGATGCTCTTTTGGGACTTGTTTGCTCACCTTGTGTTACATTGTGCTTGCCTTTTAGCATCTCTGTTAATATCAGCTCATTCCTTCCCCCCGCCCAAAAAAATGGGGCTGCTTATGAGTACAACTTTAAAAATGTGATTTATTTTAAAATGTGATTTATTAAACAGTGTAATTTATTTAAAAAACAATGACATCACTTCCTTTTTACTGACATCACTTCCAGCCCTAGCTCTTAGGGGGGTCCCAACAGATTGTCATTCTACAAAAGGGGGTCCCAGTACTAAAAAGGTTGGGAACCACTGAGCTAGGAAACCTGGCAGCAGGGGTTGCATGCCTTATTCCCTGTGCTAGCAGGGCTGCCCTTGAATAAATATTGGCCTACTAGCCCTTTGCTGCTTTGCAGTGCCAACCAGGTAATGGCCAGAAAGGTGTACTGCAGTTCATCAGTCTAGCCAGGCCAGGTAATCTGGAGAGCTAATAGGGGCCCTGGTGGTCTTGTATAAATTTTGCCTCAGGGTTAATATTCCAGTCTAAGGAACTGTCAGAGAACACAGCTGCTCTCGAGATTCCTGTGTCACTTTGTGCCTCCTGTCTATTGGAATTTGACCACCTGTATTGAACAATGTCACCTGCCTCTGGCCCTTCAGATGTAGGCCCTTCATGCCTTGGGTTTAACCTCTTGCCTAATCCTCAGACTACAGCACCTATTTCTGACACCTTTGATCATTATCTCTAACCTGACCTATGCTTGCCTGTGACCAATGCATAACTGCTTCAGTATTAGCAATCACATCACACTTCCATGATAATAGGCATGCTCTAGACTAGAGAGACACATGCTTTGTGCGTTTATGTGTGCCAGTCGTCCAGAGGTCTTGATCGTTGGTCATGATGTGCACACCCCACAACCTGTTACCATAAAAATTAAAAGAAAATAGGAAGTTATTCAGAGTCCATTCGGTTCCAAACTATGGTAATTGTATATCAAATATAAAAATGCATATACCGAACCAAAGAAATAGCATACAATTATAAAGCTGTTGATAACTATAAGCAATTGCCACTTATACGGGTGAGCATGGTTACAAAAAGTTAATTAGAAGAGAAAAACTGCTAATAGAAGCAAAAGAACCAGAAAGATGCTTCTTAAATATACAGATAAAACTTTTCCCAGAAATAACAAGGGACTCTAGAATTAAATAGGAGTGGGGGAAAGAAGACAAATGGAAAAAACAGGTTGACGCAAAGGAGGAGATGTTATCTGTTCTTTAAGCTAGAGAGTAATTTGACACCAAGGGAGAGAGAAGAGTTAGTTGATGTGATCTCTTCACATGGATGCACATCCCTTACATCCAGGGACGTTGTGGGAGGGGGGAGGGAGGGAGGCAGGCCGCATTGAGTGACACCCATTGAGGGGGTGACACCATGGCGGAGAAGCCTGCCACGCTGCCCAAAGTCAGCGGTCTTTGGCCGCACAAAGCCAAGTTGTTTCCTGTTCTCACAAGCTACACTAGAGAAGCAAATGTGGGACATGATTGTGGGAATTGTTAAGGCTGGGGCATTCCAGAAATCCATCAGCAGTACAATTGCAGTTCTGTTGTAAGGCACTTTTGCAGCACCAGGAGAGTAAGCGGCGACAGCGCAGAGGCCAGCGCCGCTCACTCCACCGTCCTCCCCATGTCAGCCGACCCAGGTAAGGCCTGCGCAGGTTGGCGGGAGAGCATAGGGAGGGCAGGCCGGGGTGGTACAGGAGGGGGCCATTTGGCAGCCTGGCCTGGGAGGGGATATCGGCGCTGGGTTACGTCGATATCCCAAGTCCCTTCCCGGGCCAGGCCAACCTTATACAACCTCCCTGGACATTCACCAGCTAAAGAGCTGACGCGCATCCAAGGAGGCCCATTGGGACCTCCGGCGCATACACTAGGGGAAGGAGACAAAAGTCCCTTTCCTCCGAGGTGAGCCCCGGCTGCACCAGCTTGGGCTGCATCCTGTCTAGGATGCAGGCAACGCATCTTAGGTAGAATCGGACTGTTAGCCACTACACAGCAGAGGCGTATTTAGGGCGGAGCAAGCGGAGCACCCGCTCCGGGCGCCATCGCCCGAAGGGCGCCCCGCCGCTCCGCCCGCGAGTCGGACTCAGACTCGAGTCTTCGGAGCGCGCCCCCCCTCCGGAGCGTACCCCCCCTCCGGAGCGTACCACGGCACGCTATTTAATTATAGGGGCGCCTCCCCCCCGTGCTCCGGGCGCCAAGGGAGGCGGTTACGCCTCTGCTACACAGTATAAAGGTAAAGGTATCCCCTGACAATTAAGTCCAGTCGTGTCCGACTCTAGGGTGTGGTGCTCATCCCCATTTCAAAGCCGAAGAGCCAGCGCTGTCCGAAGACGCCTCCGTGGTCATGTGGCCGGCATGACTCTCCTTGCCGCAGCGCGTAGCATGCAGCTGGAACACGGAGTGCTGTTTACCCGCTGCGCCACCCGCTGGCCACACTACACAGTATACCAAAGTCTTATTAGCCACACAGATGAGAGTCAGAAAGCCTTTGGGTCTGATGACTTTTCATTTTAGATACCCTTACTTACTCGCTAATTATTTACTTACTACCTCTAGAATAATATACACAAAACACTGGAAATCAACAACAGAATCAACAATTCTGGATGGCTGGACAAATTCGGGGAGGGGGGCGTTGTGGCCCAATCTGCACGGTACACCAGTGGACCATGAGGTCCATCAGCATACACTGTCATGGCAGCCTCTCTGCCAGTCGGTGGAGCAGTGCCGCCACTGCAAGACCCAGAAGGACACGCACCACCAACTGCGCCTCACAGACGGGATGCTGATGGAGTTCTGCCAGCAGAGAGGCAGGTTTGGGGGAAGATCAGGGGCAGAATGGGGGTACATTGCAGCAGCAGTGGCATCCACAAAATCCTAAACTCCCATCCTGAGCCTGACCCACTCCCAGAATGTTCATGTTACTCTTTTTCTTGAATCGCTTGGAGGAGTCCCATAGGGGGACCATGCAGCAGCCAGGAAGATAAGTAACATTTCTCTTTTCTTACCTCTCCTAGCCAGCCTGGTCCCCTGCTGGCTTGCAGAATACAGCTGACGTGCCGTCGGCAGCCCTAAATCCTGTGCGCCAGCGGGGGATAGGATTGGGCCGTTAGACTAACTGCCTGTCAAAGAACATGTAGTGATTTTCAAAAACAAATCTGTGATGTCTAGAGACCTGTGATATAGTTCAGGAACCCTTGGAAGGATAATTAGTAATGGCAGTAGCGTTTATTTTAACTTGATGCAGTTAATATAGTATAGTACAGTATAGTACATAGTGTAGTTAGTGGTGTAGTCTTACCTTCTCTTGTACATTTTGTTATACAGTCAATTCTCGCTACCCGCAGGAGTTAGGTTCCTGCAAACCCCCGCAGGTCGCGAATTTGCAGGTACAGAAACATTGGTCCTATGGGATCAATGGGGTTCGATACCAGGGGTTTAAGGGGTTGGGGGATGTCTTACCTGCTGCCTCCTGAAGGTTCCCCGGCCATTAAAAGTGCTCTGCGCTGGTCGCAATGCCATATTGAATGTCCCTGCTACACACATGAACTTCCTGAATGCAGCAGGGACATTCAAAATGGCGTCCGTGGTCAGCACAAAGTGCTTTGAAATGGCTGGGGAAGGCCTCAGAAGTTTCCCCAGGTCATTTCAAAGTGCTCCGTGCTAGTCGCAAGCGCCATTTGGAATGTCTCTACTGCCTCTGGAAGGTCTCTGCTGGCCAGCAGAGACTTTCCAGAGGCAGCAGGTATCGCGGAAAGCAAGACCCACCTCGCGAATGGCGCAAGGTGGTCTCAATCCTGCCCCTGCAATCCTGCTATCTCGGAGCAGATAAAACTGACCAGTTCACTCTGAGATGGCAGATGCTGGTATTTGCTCAAGGACATGCTAATTGCAAGTGGTTGCACCTGTGTCTTCTGGATGGGAGGGATTTGGAGTGAGTAACATCATGCAATTATGTAATGGCCTAGATGTTTTGGTGGGTTCCAAATTCTGATTGGCCAACTCCCAGTCCCAAGGTATAAGAGTCCTTGAATTTATTGTTTGAGAGGGTGGTTCTTTCCAGAGCCATTTTTTCCCTTGCACAAGATGGAGGCCAGACCTTACCACGCTTGGTGGGACGGAGAGAGAGAGAGAGAGAGAGAGAGAGAGAGAGAGAGAGAGAGAGAGAGAGAGAGAGAGAGAGAGAGAGTTTGGCCACAAACCTGTGTAACTCTCCGCAGCCAGCCTAAAGGACCAGCCGCGGAATCCTGAGCCCATTCCCGGGCCGCACCGGCGCAGTCCACCGAATACCATCCCCCTTTCCAGGCCTTACACCGAATCCTATCCCCATTCCCAGGCCTTACACCGAATACCATCCCCCTTTCCAGGCCTTACACCAAATCCTATCCCCGTTCCCAGGCCTTACACCGAATACCATCCCCCTTTCCAGGCCTTACACCGAATCCTATCCCCATTCCCAGGCCTTACACCGGCTCCATGGATTTGTGCTGGCCATTTTGCCAGTGCACATCTGAAGAGGGCCATTGGGCCACCCACTGTGCCACCCGCTGGCCTGTTTTGTCTTACATACTTATACCTAAAAGAATCTTTAAAAGATGCCTTCTGTATTGAAACCTGTTTCTTCCTATTTAATAAACAAAAATATATTTTACAGGCTTATGTCTGTTTTGCATACAAGGGAACTGAATTCACCCCAGCCTGCCTGGCTGCTTGGGTGCTACTGGGAAGTATTCTAAGGATTCAGAGGCTTGAGCCTGACTCTCTAAGTTGGAGGCAGAGTTCAGCCTTGCAAGCACTGAGATCTTGCCCCAAGGCCCCAACTTGCCCTGGAGTTGTGGAACTGGCGTAACAGGGTGGTGGCAGCACTACCTGGGTTGATGCCCTAGGAAGCCCAGGCCCAATTGTTAGCCAGTCTGTTAAGAGCTAATCAGTTGGACCTGAGTCAGTAACCTGTACTTATTGATTTGGTTGGTTTGGCAAAGAAACCCGTGCCTCACCATTCCTGGACTGCTGGTTCCTCGGATGGGCAGTTGCAGTTACAGACAATAAAATATGTCAAAGAACAGTGGTCATCGCCCTGACATAAACATTCTAACCTGGGGGAAGGAAGACTAACAGGTAAAAATGTTAAGAGCTGCATGCCGGACCCATTGTGAGTTGTGGTTATTCAGTGGGACCGATGTGCGTCAGTAAACGAAAGGCAGAGCTGTCTCCGTACTCTGGTGGGTTCAGTGAGGACGGAGGGCAGCCCCCCCCTCACTTTCCACAGTGGGCAGCCTCAAAGAGGAGGGGATAGGATCCAATGTGCGCCATTGCTGACGGATCCAAACCCTCCCACAGCCTCTCCACCGCCTGGTCCTCCCCCTTCCCCGCCACGTTTTGCCCCCTCCCTGCCCACCCACACGTACTTACCAGCACCAGCTGCTGCTCTGGAATCACGCTGCCTCGCACGAAGACTCTGCGGCCTGGCGGGACAGAAATGCGCAGCTCCACGCACTTCCACATAAGGCCGTTTCCGATGGCTGTAAAGCAATCCCCACCGCCAGCAGGGAGGGGGGATAGGATTGGGCCGTCAGTAGCACTCATAAGACACTGGCTAACACCTGGATTTCACACTTAGGGAAGGCTGAAGGAAATCCTTCTATAAATAACTGTTTTTTTAGCTACTATAAAACAGTTCGGCACTGATTATTCTTCTACAACCAAAGCAAACATAGACAGCCTCTCATTTCCTTCAGGTTCAAACTGCGATTTAACCCCAATTCGTGTGCTTTCAGATGTAGCTGCCATTCTTCCATCCTTGGCAACACAGCCTATCTGAAATGCTGCTATAACGTATAATGTTTCCCTCCACTGACAATTGCTTCTCTTGATTTTCTGCCCTTATCTTTTCTTTATATATAACATTTTTTTTTCTGAATAAGTAAAATGTATGATAAAGAATCACTGTAGATATTTCCCCATTGTACGCATTATTAAAATGAGCGGACCTGATATGATCAGGAGGCTCCCATCCTGACCTTTCCTAGAATCCTCTCATTCTTCTTATTTCTTGTTATTTTTTTTTCACCTGCTGTAGATATTCCAAGCAATGAACTAAAAAGAAAAAACGGGGAAAAAAAACCCTTATCACAAATGCCTCCGGACCCTTTGAATGTATTTCTGATGGCTGACTGCACAAATATTTTATTTTTCAATTCATTTAGCATGAACTTGTTTGCCCTGTTTCTTGGGATTGGAGCAGCACTTTGAATTCCAATGTCTGCAATAAAAATGCTGCTATTGTTTAAAGCATGTTTAAAATCTATCATTTATTTAACTGTAAGATTTGTACATCATTGAATTTCATGGGAGAAGAGTCATTAGGCAAAGTGAAGCCTGCACTGGAGGTCATGTTTAATTTATTTTCTGGAGCTTGATTTGTGCTCTTTGAGCAAAAATGTCATAAGTTATTCAATGCACAAAGGTGTCTACTTTCATCTCACAATAATTAAGCTGATTAATTCGTATTATCACTAACAAGAAACATTCATTCCAGCAGAGTGAGCACTGCAAACAGAACCTGTGACATTTCCACCACTTTAGATTGAAAATGCATTATAGGCAAACTGGGAGTTATAAGATCTGCTCAACAAAGGCCACATTCAACATTTTATCTTTGTAGAGAATGTGGGATGTGATACTTGTGGCTGAGCATAAAGTAAAAGGAACGGAGGAGAAAATAGCAATGTGGTGCAATCACACCTAGCAGTTTTGAAGTTAAGTATTTGCTTCCAGCATGTGTACTCCAGCCTTCAGCAGACAAGGTTCCCAGAGCAGTTGGGAATAGGGGTGGGATATGTCTTGCTTGATTCTTTTCTCTTCCCCCTCCTCACAGGGCAGCTGGTATTCCTATGGCTCTTGTGAGCAGGGAGGGGCACTGGCGTTCCTAGAGGAGGGGAGGTACTGTAAGTTGCGCAAGGGTCTACTCAGCATTACACGTGGAGTGCCACTCACTCCACCATCTCCCAGTGCTCACTCAGCACCTCTCAATCCGCCATCTCCCGGACTCCACACCGCTGGGCAGAGATGAGTCCCTCCCGGGTGGCGGGAGGGCATGGGAAGGACGTGGAGACGGCGGGCCAGGGTGGCAGGGAGGGGACCATTTCTGGGCAGGGCCGGCCTTACACGGGCCTCCCCAGTTGTGCACCAGCTCCAGAGCTGGCGTGCATCTGAGGAGGTTCACTGGGGTCTCTGGAGCTTACACCGGGCATTTATTTATTTATTTATTTTCTGTATTTATATACCGCCTTTCTTATCCTGAGATTGCTCTTCCCAAATTGGCCCCTTCCCCTGAGGTGAGCCCCAGTCATGCTGACATGGGCCACATCTTGCGCAAGATGCAGTGGTCGGCCATTTAGGCCGGCCACTGCAACTTGCATGGGATTGGGCTGCCCAGGAGAGCAAGTGGGCTTTTTCAAGTGCACAAATACTGTACATTGGAGATCTGCCCACTGAGCCGAGCCACCTACCGCTGTTTGTAGCATCGCAGTTGTGTTCCTGAGGTTGAACTGCCTGAAGACTGTTGGAAGCTAAGCAAGAATAGCCTATTTTGGGATGGAAGGGAGACCAGGAAGTCACTGATAAGCTGTCATGACCCTTGGTGGCAGAGAGGAGTCGCTGTTGCGTGCTGCGGTGAGAGAACAGACTGGAATGCTGAGAATGTCAGTGACAGAGCAATGACAACTGGAAAAATGTTTCCCTGTTCAGCATGATCTGTGGCGTCCTGAGGAGAGCTCGAGGCTTGTGTTCAGCAGCTAGTGAAGATGACGTGGAGGAAACCAGCGGGAATCGTAGGGTTCTATACAGAACAATATTGTAAAGATTCTTATCGGATCTAGATAAGCCTTCCTATGTAAACCGCCTTGAAGTGTGCCAATTTGGGAAGAGCAATCTGAGGATAAGAAAGGCGGTATATAAATACAGAAAATAAATAAATAAATAAATAAATGCTAGATATATGACAATATACCTGTATATGAGAATATAATGAGAGTACGTTTGAGACTCATTTCTGATCTCTCTGGAAAAAAAAAAAAACACTGGAACACTGGGGTGGAAAAACAATCCTTTTTTCTATCTCTGTGTGCTGGAGCCAGATAAGGGTGCCAAGTCGTGGACTTCATACAAAGTCTCTTAGAGAACAGGAAAACTCTTCTATTGATTTCAAGTTCACATTTGACGAATGCTACTTGTCACTTGTAGGTTGTGTAAATATGCATAGTGGCACATTTAGCATTTTGTTCCATTAGCATATTGATGTTTGGAAAAAACTAGGGGGGAACTGACCCATAGACATTTGTACTAGCTTAACTGAGGTTACTGACATTAGTGAAGGTAAGCACTTACCTAACATTTTGCAGGAACTAGGTCTCAGAGTCTCTCCTGCCATGCACTCTAGCTGCTATCACATTTTAGCAGTCAAATCTTGACTATTGCTGGGAGCATTGTGGACACCAGGTACGTGCAGTGTGGGCGCGGCAGGTGAGGCAACCCCGCCCCCTCGTAGTTCATGGTAAAGCGCCACAGACTAACTGGGGGGCTGCGTCTGCATGCATGCACTACCCACTTACTTGAGTGCAAGCGGGTCGCGTGCATGCACAATCCCCTGGTTAGGTTGAGGCGCTTTACCGTGAACTTTGAGGGGGCGGAGTTGCCTCACCTGCCACACCTGCACCACAACATCCCTGGTGGACACAGGTAGCCCCAGTAACAAAGGAGGCATCGTTTATACTTTTTTCTCATACTATTACCAAAAGAAATTGGCACACTAAAAGGCTTTTCCAATTCCAATTCCAATTCCAATGCTTCAAGCCACTTCATCTGTGGCTTCATCAAGCCACTTCATATGCAAATTGGGTTGGGGTATATCGACTGTTTTGCACATATCACAATCTGTATTTTTGCACTGGTCTCATGAATGGACCCAAGATGTTCTCTAATACAGCAAAGGTGTGCTTGTTTTTGTTGATAACCACATAAAAACACAAAGCACCACATTTTCAAACAGGATTGGAACCAAATTACCAACTCTCTCTCTCTCTCTCTCTCTCTCTCTCTCTCTCTCTCTCTCTCTCTCTCCTGGTTGTGAAATGCATCTGGTTAAGACAGATTACTTTTCCAGTTAGAAGTTATTGAATAATGTGTTGTTGTTGTTTGCATTGAAGACTGCAATGTAATGATATTAAACCTGATACTGATGCTTAAGAATTCACACCTGTGAATAAAAACACAAAACACCACATTTTGCATTTTAATTCAACAAATTTTCAAAAAAAAAAATACCATTTTCAAACACCTCTAGTCATGAACCAAAATTAAAAGCATTGTTCAGGTAATCAAACCACAGTCCAAAAGAGTTATCTCCTAAAGAGTTCTCTCCTGACATTTTGCTGCCACTTGTGGGAAACATTGTCAAAGGTTTTGACTCTCCATACCTTTGACAATGCCCCCCACAAGTGGCAGCAAAACACCAGGAGAGAACTCTTTAGGAGATAACTCTTCTGGACAGTGGTTTGATTACCTGAACAATAATTTTGGTTTAGAATCTTTCAACCACGAAAGCCTAAGTATGTTTGTACCTCTAATCATGGCTCTTCGGTAGAGTTAGGCAAAAGAGTTGAGTAGTGCATGGAGAAGGTACCGTACGTACACAGTATGTGAGGATGCAGCACTGACTCACCTACCCAGTATTCAAAGTGTGGTTTGGCCAGATGAATCAAGTTACTATGTCAGTACAATCCTACATACTGAAGAATGTTTGACTGTTTGCTTTTAACATGGAATTCAAATAACATGATGCAACACTGCAAGATGGGCCGCTTCACAGCAGGATACAACAACGTTGTGGCAACATGGCTGCGAGGTGAGCTAGCCTATGTACCGCTACAGCTATGAATAACTGTAGGATGAGGGCCTTGGCCTGCTTCAATCCTGCATGGTGTTTTCAAGCACGCAATTCAGTAAATGCACATTGTAGAACCACTCTATATTTAATTTTCATCAGTCTTGACAATATTTCAGAGTAGCCTCATGAGTTTTGTATATCCCAAGTACTAAGAGCAAGCGCATATGGAATGCATTTCAGCACTTGCTTTGGGTAGGGATATAAAAATAAATGGATTGTAGGACTAAGATGTTACATTTTTAATCATACTGTTCCCCTTGGGGAGGTCTTCAAACATAGAGATATTTTAGACATACAAGCTTAACCCTGGTTTGTCTTTTGAAAGGCTGCAGAATCCTGGTGTAGCAAGATTTTAAACTGGCACTGATTATATCCCTCCAAAAGAATCATCATCATGATTCTCCTGTTTTATACCAGGTTGTAAATTCCTTGATATATGAGTATTTTCTGTTAGAATTCGGTTTCATAAAAATATAGTCATCAAAATGGACAGGGAAGACTTTCTTGCATTTGATCTCTCTGGGAATGTTCAAAAAAGAGACAAAACAAGGTCAGAGTAAGTGGATCCTATAAAGGTTGCCTTTTCAGTATGAGTCAAAGCTCCCCCATCTTCAGTAATGGCACGCAACCTTAAGGGAAGAGATGCAAATATACTGAACTTCATAGGAGCAAAGATTCTGATGCTTTCTTATGGGGTGTGTGGAATTATACCTTCCTTCCTTTCTTTATATTGCCATTTTACCTTCTCTCAGCAAGTCACAAAAAAGCCACATAAAACATATACATATATTTAATTCAATTTTTAGAATCCGTCAGGCTTATAGCCTACAAAAGCAGAAAATATTATGGATCCCAGACTAGAAAATCCCAAGAGGCATTCAAGCTACACTCCCATCCCCTTTCACCTTACCAATTCCTCACCCAAACTGGTAACAGACCTGCTGGGGCCCCCCAGCCCAGAAAACAACTTGCATAGTTTTCCCTTCTTTGTCTTCCTACAGAAGTTCCTCCACCCCATTATACACTCACGTTCCAGCAGCCTCTCCCTCTCAGCAATAGAAATGTTTGATCTGAAGAATAACAGAAGCGAAAGAACAGCTATGCAGATGGTGTCAACAAGAAAGGTTGGGTTCCCTTGACCATGGTCTGTGCTTCAAAGATGAACATCTTCTGGCAAGAGATGGGCTGCACTTCATGATACCTGGGAAGAATGTTTTCAGGAGGAAGCTTGCCAACCTGATTTGGAAGGCTTTCAGCTAAGCCGCATGGCGGAGAGGGATGACTCCATGACTGAAGCTACACCAAAGGCTGGAATAGGGAATGCAAGATATTTCTAATGGCATTATGAGACTTGTTAATTGTCATTGTCAAGTTGTCATTATGAGACATTGTTAATTTTGCTTTCAATCCCTGTAGTGGAAGAAAAGTGCGGAGGGCAAGATGTTCAGCACAACACCTAGTGATTAGTGATGGCCCTTTCTCCCTAACTCCACTTCCTCTTACTGGTCAAATTAAGTTTAATTAGGTAGTATTCTGCTACCACCATTCATGGCTAGGGAGCCCAGACCTTGGAAAAGCCCTTTGCTCAGGATAACCTCACCATACAAGAGGTAACCCTTGAAACCAAACAGTAGCGAAAATGGAGTGGTCTGGTAGACTTGACAACCCTCTTCCTAGTGAACTGAGGCCAGGCTGGTAAAATACTAAAACAAAATGCAATGAGTTTATTTAAAAGACTGAAAACAAACAAACAAAAGGGGCAAGTTTGCAAAGGATCAAAGCAAGACGCACATCGACACTAAACAAGGCAGGAACCACAAAAGGCAGGGCAAGGTGGCAAAAGGCAGGTCAACGTTCACAAAAGGTGGCACGGAGGTTACGGTGCAAACAACAAATAAATCATATCCCTGTTGCAGATACTGTAACTGAGTAACTCTTTATTCCCCACGATGTTCCAGGGGGGCTGGTTCCTGCACTCACATGGTGAGTGGGTGGGCCCTTTGATTAAAAAAGCAGTTATTTATGTATTTAAATGATTTATATCCCACCTTCCCTCTGAATAAGCAGAGCACTCAAGGTGGTGCTTTCAGTTGTTTCCAACAATGAACCCAGGCAATGCCCACATGCATCCTTGTGCATTATTTTATCAATAATAAGTAATAGGGCTGATGATATCATGCATTTCCCCAACTGAAGGATTTCTAACCACCTGCATACCTTTATCTGCCCCTTGACCTCATCAGGTGGGCTGGGGTGCCCAATTGGCTGGCACATGCCAATCCCAGCAGGAAAGCTGGCTATGTTCTATTGTTCAAGGAGCCAAACAAGAAGACAGGGAATTCACACCCTGCCCTGCCTGCCCTGATATGTGGCTTTTCTGCAATGATGCTGAATTCAAAGAGGCTCTTACAGCAGAATGTTTCAGCAGCATAGTTTAGGAGACTGAAGTATCACAAAAGCCCTGGGAGAGACTGGAAGGATCCAAATATAGGGGGAAATAGACAGAAAATAGGGATTTTTTTATCATAATCCCTTTCCTAGTAATTCCTAGACATGTTGCCATTTTTACACCACAGTTTAGCACACTGTGCTGAGGTTTTCAGTGAGCATTCCACAATGACCCCAAGACCTCTTTCATGGGAAGCCATAGTCCGTTTACACCCAATCGGCATCTACTTGCAGTTGGGCTTATTTGTCCCAGTGTGCATCATTTGAGCTTACCTATTGAACCATGTTGTTCCTCCACTACAAATCACATGCTTCTCTCACTGCTTTGCAGCTGCATGGTGGCAACCCTGGTCCCCAGACCTGCTGGGGCTGTTGCTGAATGTCGACTTCATCCCTCAAAAGAACTTGTTTGCAGATCAGAACAACTGAGGTCAGCTCTGACATAGAGAAGAGGGCAAGCAGAATGGACTCAGGCTTTTGAAGAGACATGTCTCAGAGACTGCCAGCTCCGCTGCTTAAGTAGCAACTGTCCGTCACAGTTTCAGGTCAGACAGTTGTCAATGTTCTGTCGCTATTTCTATCCACAAATAAAGGAGGGAGAAGAAAAGGAAAGATCTGCACACCTGACTGCTTTCAGGTTAGGTGTGTGTGTGTGTGTGTGTGTGTGTGTGTGTGTGTGTGTGTGTGTGTGTGTGTGTGTGTGTGTCTTCTTGATGGCACTGTTGCTGTTATTTTCCTTTGCATAGCAGATTGTCAACATTTTTTCACTGCTGACATTCATCCATGAAAGTCGGTGTGTGATCGTATCTTCCTGTTTATTCCTGGGGCATGTTGCTAGCTGGTGGAAAAACTCAATGGAAGATTACCGTTGACGAAACAACGATAAACAAATGAGTTTAGCTTGCAACGTACATCTCAAAAGCCTAAATATATACAGTTGTATACAGTTTAAGCCTGGCACACCTTGGAATCAGCCTCTTCCCTTGTGTCTCATCAGCAACCTGCAACCAGCGTGGTATTCTCTTAAACAATACCGTCAGTACAACATCCTATCACTTTAGAGATATGTTTTCATAATTGCCCTATAACTCTGGAAAATCCTTCGCTGGGCATTACCAAAACCTTCTTATTTCGACTGACATTTGGTAACAGGAGCTGATGCTGATACAGGTTGGGGTTTTAAAATTTAACATTTCTCATCTCTTGGGCACAGCTGTACTGCTGACATGTGTATCCATTGGTGGAAGATTGATGACCAGACTCTAACTGTGATGACCAGACTCTAACCAGGCTCTAATGGGACTTACTGTGGAATAAGTGGGAGACCCAATAAATAAGCTGTCCCCCACTGCCAACTTGCCTGTGGCACTGACCAACACACAAACCCACACAACAACCTTTTAGACCTTGCACTGGCAGTAGCTCTCTGCAGAATGGCAGAGCAGCCGCCATGCCAGCTGCCCACAGAATACAATAGTGGTTCGCAAGAATAGGATTGGGCCACTAATTTTGTTTGATTTTGCAGTTCTACTAAATGGCCAGCCGCTGCATCCTGTGCGGATTGCCGCTCACCTCGGGGGAAGGTGAGCCTACTTTATTTTAAAGGAGTCGCAAACGTGCTTTACAGCACATTTGCGACTCCTTGGGCCGGCGGAGCACTCATTCCATCGGCCTAACTTTGGGCAGGATCAGGCTGCCCGAAACATATTATTACCTGCGCAGAGCTTCTGGGATGGAGTCAGTTAATATTTAAATAAATCTTGTGAGGATACAGTTCACCATCCCACCAGGTAATGCTCCTACCCCTGCCCTTCCCCTGCTCCAGGGAATGCTCTCTATCCCTTAGAATGTTTCCTCTGTCAGACCGAAAGAGAAAGTCCCCCCAACTCTCAAAATTCCTCCTTTGATTAGAAGGGCCTCAGGCTGTGGATTTAAACATGTTTTTCACCCACTGCCATCCTTAACAGCAGTCTTAGTGGCCCAGATATGTACAGAGATAACTTCACCCATAGTGAAAGTTAAGCAATCTAGGCATTCAAGGTCCATCATTCTGCAATAAAGTTGCCCAGCAGGGATTGTAGAAGGAGAGTAAATTTCCTCTTCCCTGGAAACTGCAAGATGAAGTAGTTTAATATTGCTCACATTTGAGACTGTAATTGCAACAAGTAACTGCACTTCCAAAGAGTGCTATAGAAAGCTGTGACTGAACGACAGCTCGGGGGCTCTCAAACCATGTCCTCAAAGCCAACACCACCACACCATCCCCCAAACCCATTGCTTTGACAACCACATTCATTACCAATGACGGAGCAAAAAAGCAAAAGCAAAAAAGTCAGGTTTCCGTTTTGGATTATTAAAGAACAATTTTATTGGTATAAATCAAACATTGTGAAATAAACTTTTGCTTATTTAAAAAGAATTCTTCATGCACTGCATGTTTCGCTCGAAAGGCAATAAGCTGTAATTCAAACAAAAATATTAGCCATTTTTCGTCTTGTGATTCTGGCACACTTGTCAACACAGTTTCCATGCATACAGGACAAAGGGTATCTTTTAAGAAAGATTCTTCTCACCTGCGCATTACCTTCAATAGGTCTATCAGACTGAACTATTCAGTAAAGAACTTGCTGCCCATAGAGGCCAATCTTGAGAAAGATGACTGTCAAGCAGGGGTGTATTATCCATTAGGCTGACTAGGCTTCCACCTCGGGGCCCCACAGGGACAAGTCTCTATAGAGTGAGAGGAACTCACTCTATACTGAGAGCGAAGATTGAAATGCTGGAGGGGCCCGAAGTCTCTATAGAGTCAGGGGGTTCCCTTGGGTTTTCCCACAGGCCAACATTGCACCCATCTTTGCAATTGCATGATCTGACAGGGACTCATGGACAGGATTACACTCATGGCTTTGTTCCCTCTCCTGGTCCACCTGGCCAGACAATGAGGCTGCAGTATTGGTGAAAGGAGCTGAGAGCCTTCCGAATTTCTGCTGCCAGCATGCAGGACACTCAGATTAGTGCTGCATCTCTTTCTCTCTTCGCCATTCCGCCCTACTCTTCTACCTGCTAGATGGCCTGTGTGTCACCCTGGCCCTGGAAAAAGATTAACAGCCCAATCCTATCCAGCGCTGGTGCAGCGGGGCCACATGGCCCACACTGTATCCAGCTCTGGGACTGAGCAAGCTGGAGGAGTCCTCGGGGTAAGAGGACATTTGTTCTCTTGATCCGTGCCGAGCCCCAGCCTGCTCAATGTGGCTACTCGGATCTGCACCAGCTAAATCGCTGGCACAGGCCCGAGAAGCCCCATATAGGGCTTCCAGGCCTGGGAGGGAGGATAGGATACGGCAGAGGCCTTCTCCACCGGTCCCACCAACCTTCTGAGCCAAATCCACCCACCCTCCCCCCCATTCCACCCCCTCCCCACCCTCCCCCAGCCCCGTTCCGCCCCCGCGCCGCTTGGTGCGGGGCTTACCTGTCTGCCGGTACAGGCTTCTGTGCTGGGAGCTGGAGCAGCAGTGTAGGCCACACCCAGGGTGCTGCAAATGTGCTTTGCAGCACATTTGCGGCACCCAGCACTGGCGAAGCACGTGCTCCGCCAGTGCTGTAGGTAGATAGGATTGTGCCGTAAGTGAATGCAAGTACCAGAGTTCTCCTACAGAGAGTGCTTAAAGTGACAGACACACTGTATGGGGGGGGGGCTTGCTATCTGTGTCTCCATCGTTCGATTCCCCACAGCTACAACTCCAATTTCTTGAGGAACTATGCGTAAAAATTCCCCGCACTCACAAGGATCCTCAGGTGACAGCCTGGAGTTTGCACAGATTTTCAAAATTATGAAACTGTCCACAACCCACACCACACAGATGTGTCTCTCACTGCGCAGACTCGCTGTGCGTCCAGTTCCCATGTCACTACCACCTGATTCTGTCGGTCCCTTTCCCTTCTCCTCCACTTAACACCTCACCCAACCCCCACTGATCAATCAAGCCATCCAATCAAGCCCAAATTTAACATATGCATTTTAACATCATGCATAGCCTGCCAAAATGTATTTCTTAAAGGTTTTAGAATAAAAACAACTCATATGCAGGAGGTGTGGTCCTGAGGCTGAACTGCCAGAAGACTGCTGGAAGCTAAGCAGGAGCAGCCTGTTTTTTTTTTTTTTTTTTTTTTTAGAAGTGGGTTTTCTCTGTGCCAGGTGCAAGGGAGTGGCGACTGGACACAGGTATCTTGTCTCGTGTGCTCCCTGGGGCATCTGGTGGGGCCACTGTGTGACACAGGAAGCTGGACTAGATGGGCTTTTGGCCTGATCCAGCAGGGCTCTTCTTATGTTCTTATGTTCTTATGTTATGTTCTGTTCGTGTTGGAAGGGAACAGACTGGAAATCACTGATATTACTGATAAGCTGTTACAACTCTCGGTGGCAGAAAGGTGTCGCTGTTGCATGCCATGGTGAGAGTACGGAGTGGAATGTGGAGAATGTCAGAGCGATAACAACTGGAAAAAAAAGTTCCCCTGTTCAGTAGGATCTGTGGCGTCCTGCCACAGATCATGGCTAGTGTTTGGTACCTTGTGTTCGAGGCTTGTGTTCGGTAGCTAAAGTAAAGATGACTATACCATGGAAGAACTTTTTGGAATTGTAGGGTTGTAAAGATCCTTATTGGATCTAGTCAAGCCTGCCTATGTAAACCGCCTTGAGTAACATCCGAAGAGCAATCTGAGGAGAAGAAAGGCGGTATATAAATACAGAAATAAATAAATAAATATGGTACTGGTTCCTAAAGCATAAATGTTTTAATATTTCAAAATAAGCTGGAGGGGGGGGTTGTTTCAAAACTTCTGGTCCCACTATCAGAGCCTATCCCATTATTCTTATGGGGAAGCAAATCTCCACTAACCACAGATGGCTAACCAAGTCAATGTTTCAGTCTCCATTACCCTTGGATAGAGAGGACACCCTGTATTTGGGAATCTACCCATCCCCACTCCTGCAGCCAGTTCAGCTGCTGCTTTAAAGTCTTGGCCATGTGGAGGAAATGCAAACAAGCCTGAAACTGCATGAGCCTTCAGCTAAATTAAAAGGAAAGGGGAGCAGGCCAATAGAGGAGAAGGCGCAAGAATAATATTGTCTATGGAAGTGAGGATGGTGGCTTGTTAGAGGGGGTTGAAAGCAAGTCTTCCAATAGGCCACTTTTTCCGCTTTACGTTAATATTGACATTGTTCCTTTCCCCCATCTTCTATTGTTTTACTAACACAGTTCTTAAAGACGGGGTGTTTGTTTTGAGATCCCTTTGTCGTTAAAATTAGCCACGTTTGGGGAAGCAGAGCAGGGGATTTAAAGGTCCACCATTGGCCTATTTAAAGGTCCACTATTGCCACCACCCACTGAAATTGTACTATGTACAATTTGTACAGTGTGGTAATTTTGCAAATCCTTTGACACTCTTGGCTATCATCTGACTTGTATCCGGGACAACTTTACTAGCAGAAAGGAAGATAGCATAACTTGCTCCCTAAACCTGGTTGATCTCAGAATCCTTGTGGGAGAAGCAAAGGCATCCGTTCTCCTTGGAGTCTTCATGGTGTCCCTTCAGGGCTGCAGAATTGTCTCCTTGCTAGCCTTGCCCCTTACAAGCCCTCAGTATTAGCAGAGCTGTCAGTATGACAGGCTTTCATGAGAGCCCAGAAAAAGCACAGCATGTATGATCATTAGGGGTAGAAATTTGGCTTCCTGAGATACTCAATTTACATTGAAAAAAAAAGAACAGGCTTTCAACCCTTATGGCTTGAAAGCATGTGGAAATTCTAGTTGAAATTTCAGAAGCTGGAGGGGTGGGATCTCATGCCCCTCCTCTGACTAATGAAACTAGAATACATTATGCAAAATAATAAACGTGGCAGAATACATTATGCGAAACAAGATCAATTACAAACATTTGAATCACTTGTACAGGTCACACTTTTCTTGGATTGCCCATGTACCAAATATTACTTTTTCTAGCACAGGATACACTGAACCCTCACTTCCAAGCCACTTTTTTTCTTTGGATAGCTGATGGGGATTAGGCAGCGG
This sequence comes from Plestiodon gilberti rubricaudatus, assembly GCA_026170595.1. Classification (NCBI taxonomy): domain Eukaryota; kingdom Metazoa; phylum Chordata; class Lepidosauria; order Squamata; family Scincidae; genus Plestiodon; species Plestiodon gilberti. Next base: position 99,984,398 of record JANXHW010000004.1, on the reverse strand, counting down.
CTCACACGATAATACAGCCCCATCTAAACCGCAGATTGATCCAGAATTAGGCCGGTGGGCAATGGAGGTGGCAGTGTGAACATTTTTAGCACTCTTCCTCTATTATTGTCTCTATTATTATTGTAATGAGTGTGATCAAAAAATCAACCACCACCAGGCAATGTTTTTATCTTTAGCTGAAATAGGAAATAAATTGATTGGGTTTTGCATGCTGGGCAGCACTACCCCATCTCCAATAAGAAATTATTCACTTTCAGAAGAAGTAAGATCTCCTGGCGGAGGGAGCACTAATCTCTACCAGCTTTAACTCAAGTATGTTCTTGGCTTGCCAGGATCTTCCACCTTGCAGCCATTGTGGTGCACTAACAAGATGAGGAGAAACACACAGAGGTGCACGTGATACATTCACACAGACCAAGAAAAAAAGAAGCCACGACATTTACCAAACTGAGCTGTTGCTCTAAGACTTGTTGAGGTGCGCAGGACACCACTGTCCTGACTTCCAGACCCTCCTCCCCTAAGCCTCATGATGATGAGCCCCATTGTGTTCCATAGTATAGGACAAAATGTTCATTTAACACTGGGTGCCAGTAGCAATGTGCCAGGCATGGGGTATCTTCTACTCAGAACTGCCACCAGCCCTGCTGTGTTCCATCTGTGTTCTTTTGATTTCATTCCTTCTCTCAGTCTCAAGGCTCCCAAACACTGTCCACTTACACTTGTTCCTAGCTTCATTACAAATTCCAATGGCAGTCGATGTCTTAACATCACAGTGTCCCACATTCACCACGCTCTCAAGGAAGGTGGCCCATAGAGGAGATCCCTCAGCCATTTGTACTCGGCAGAACAGTGCAAGTGGCAAAGGCCAGAAATCTCATCCTAGCTTCACCAGCATCAAGGACAGCACCTGGGCATCTTCCGCACCCTCTATCGACCAAGAGCAAGCATTATTTCAAGTTATTGTTAATAACCATGTTGTCATGTATATCACAATAGGTGGTCATTTTCTTCCTTTTTCCAAAAGTGGAGAAGCTATTCTTGGCCTCCTGATCCAAAAAAATGGGTCCATCCTTGTTGGCATGCATGGTTGGGGTCCCTGGAATATAGACATTGTGTTGGTAATCTAGAGGTGAGTTGTGCTGTGAGTACAGAGGGGCATATCGAGGGGTCCAGATACCGTTGGAGGCTCCGGGTGCCTTCTGGAGCTCTAGGGGAAAACAAAACGTTATCCGATGACAGGAGGAAAACATCAAGGGAACAGAGCACATCACCCAATTTACACGGCATGCCTAGCAAACACTCCATCCTGTTCCATATGCCATATTTCAACTTGCCTTAGAAATTTCTAAGACTTCAATCCTACTTACCTGGGAGTAAGCTCCGTTGAACAAAATGGGACTTACTTCTAAGTAATCATGTATAGGATTGTGCTGCAAGACACCAAAATTCAATTACTTCTTTAGGGCTGGGACATGAAGGGGCTTCCATAGCCAGCCCCTCTGTTGAGCTGCCCTTGCCATTATGAAGCACCACAGTTCCATTCCTACACATGGACACACCATAGTTTAGTTCTGCCCGTGCATATTTATAAACATTCCCCTGTAGCAAGAATGGCAAACAGGAGAACTCCGCAGGAAGAATAGAGATAAACACTTGATACAGGTGTCATTGGGCTCAATTCTGGGACACTAAGGTCCAAAACTCACCAGAGACTGGAGTGACCAAAGTGCGTAACCTATCGTGTTCTTTCTGAACTCCTCGCCGGACTCCCCCTACATCCTCTAGGCTTTGTGAGCTAAAAATGAGGAGCAAGGAAACAGAGATAGCCTAGATTAAGGTCATTCCTCCTAACAGGATCAGCAATAATTGCTCTGAGCTGAAATGACCCAGGCCAGCCCCCAGTACCTCTTCAATGTTGATTGCTTAGATGGCAACCGGTCGGTATTGGGCTGTTTCATCTGCAAAGGAGAGAGAAAAAAAGGTGTTGAATAGAATGTCCATCTTCATGATGTTTGACCGGTGATTGCTGTCCTATCAGCATTTCAAGTTTCCAATAGGCTGCTTGCAATTGCAAGTCGTAATGCTTTACAGCAGGGGCATCAAAGATAAGCCCTGGTGGGGGGGGGGGCTTATTAGTTTCCAATACCGCACTTCAAAACAATTACTGAACTACTTTCAAGGCTCAGATATGAAACTGGTGACTTCAGCAAGGTGAAGAGGCTGATTCACCAATGGCTGCTGTTTCCCCCTCCTCTCCTGCCCCCATCCCTGCCATTCCCTCTGAACTACAGCGTGAATCTCACGGATTGTGACACAAATAGAAGAGCAGAGTACAGAGCAGCAGAGCAGAGTGGAATAAGGTCTTTGCTCTTTGCCAACATTTGCAGCAAATAGAGTCAGGGGGTGATCTGGGGCCATCAGAAAAGGAGACTTGGATAACAGGGATGTTTGGGCTGGGAGAATTGGAATAGCCTGTTTTGGCAGGTGAGACAATTTTGGTGGGCAAACACTGGCATGTGGAAATGGGGGCTGTGGTGAATGCCTCCCCCCCTTTTGCATATTTTCCTTTATACATTTCTAACCTCCAGAGCCCCTTTGGAAAGCTGTAGCCTCCCAAAGAACCATAGAATGTCAGAGTTTGAAGGGACCCTGGAGGTAATAGTCCAACCCCTAGCTCAGTACAGACAACTGCATCAGCAGCCCTCCCTGACACATGGCCATCCAGTCTTGGCTTGAAAACCTCCTATGAGGGAGAGCCTACAACAGCACAAGGCAGAGACTGCCTGGTATCGTAGATGCAACAGCCATTATCCTGGGATGCTCCTCTGAGGTCCTTTGTTGGAAATGTCATTGCCAGAAAGCCACATGTACAGAATGTAGATGAATTTGTCTGAGTTTCCCCAGAGAAAATAGCTCCTAGTCAATCATCCAGCTGAGGTTGGCATGGTCCAAGTCCACCTGTCTAGGTAAAGGGCTAGGCTAGAGCAGCCAGGTGGCTTCCCCTATGCCAATAAGGTTACCTCGCAACATCATCAAACCTGACTTTCTTAAGGTCAAGCACAAAGATACTTGGGTGTGTTTGCCATTAGAACCACAGCTGCTGGTTTGCCACCAGGCAATAGAGACTGTATTTCTAGCTAGATGCATTTAGGAAATTAGTTTTGTTTTACTTTCTCTTTCCACTCCAAGCCAATGTGCAAACTACCAATGCTGGAGTTTTGTGTGCTTTTATCTTAAGTAGCTATCTGGCTGTTCCTGCTGGGCAATACTAGTTACTGCATCCAATTTTGTCAAGCTACCTCTTTGTAGCCATCCAGCCAAGTCTAGTCATTTTCCACCAGCCTGCTTGTTGTATTTCTCTCCACCACTTTCCCCATTTTATGTATTTAAAGGTGTTGAATGAGGAGGTTGGAAGAAGGGGACTGGTGGTGGTACTGAGGGCAAGCAAGATGGGCAAACAGGAAGAAGCGTAAGCTGGCAAACAGTTTAATGGGGAAGGGAACAGTGCTAGGAAATGGAACTAACTTGTAAAACAATGTGGAACTCAATCCTGCCTGAAAAGCTCTACTCCCTACTACCATGCATGTGCAGTCTTTCAGCATGCACAGAAGCACACTTTGTTAGCACAACCTAGTTGATCCAGAGTTGAGCTCTAGTATTTGAAAACTATTTCTGGGATTGATTATGCCATTGTACAAATCAATGGTAAGGCCACATCTGGAGTACTTTGTACAGTTCTGGTCACCACAGCTCAAAAAGGATAAAGTTGAATTGGAAAAGGTGCAAAAAAGAGCGACCAAAATGATTAGTGGGGCTGGGGCACTTCCCTTATGAGAAAAGGCTATAGCATTTGGGGCTCTTCAGTCTCTAGAAGAAAGGCACCTGAGGGGGGGACGGACATGATTGAGATGTATAAAATGGTACGTGGGATGGATAGAGTGGATAGAGGGAAGTTCTATTCCCTCTTGCACAACACCAGAACCAGGGGACATGCACTAAAAATTGAGTGGAGGGAGAGTTAGAACAGACAAAAGAAAATATTTCTTTACCTAGCATGTAATTAATTAATTAAACCTAGCTGTGGTGCTATCACCACAGGATGTGGTGATAGCACCTGGCCTAGATGCCTTTAAAGGGGAATTAGAAAGATTCATGGAGGAAAGGTCCATCACAAGTTACAAGCCATGATGGGTATATGCAACCTCCTGGTTTTAGAAGTACGTTTTCTCTGTATGCCAGGTGCAAGGGAGTGGCAACAGGATACAGGTATCTTGTTGTCTTGTGTGCTCCCTGAGGCATCTGGTGGGGCCACTGTGAGATACAGGAAGCTGGACTAAATGGGTCTTTGGTCTGATCCAGCAGGGCTCTTCTTATGTTCTTATGATTTCAAAGGTTCTGGGACTGAGCCCCACCTCAAATTAAGCCCTGACAAACACAGGGGAAGATGATTGGGTACAAAGTTGTATATCATTTTGGAAGGCTATTAGCAACATTTAGCAGAATCTCTGATGTGGATGCAGAGACTGGTTATTGATGGGTGGTCAGTATGTTCTCTGTACATGGGCAGAGGTGCTCCATTATTTCAAGAGGGTGTGGGTGTATTTCAGTGGTGATTTCGGATGTGCCTTTTCTGCTGTATCTCCATGTGAGTGCTGGGTAAAATTTCAATTCATCTGTTACAGCTGATTTGCACATGCAAGTCATCATCTATCTAAGCTACAGTCACTAAGTGGACATGCATGAGTGAACAACTTGGCCAAACAAGGTGAAGTTCCATGTGATGTGAAAGATGTCCATTCTTGCAAGGAGGACCACCTGTGCTTTGGAAAGCAGGTAGAAGGTATCTAAGGGAGCAGAAGAAACCGAGTAGATTTCATCCATCCAACTGGTCCATCGCCTGATTTCTCTGTACAGGTATTGGATTATTGTACACTCGATGATTGTAGCTGAATGTGTTGAACTGACTCCATTGTTTGATGTGGTATCAGGTAGTATGAAAGTTCTGTCTGTGGTTCTATGATGGGCCAGTCTTACATGCAACAAGTCTTAGGTGATTGTCGCAGTCAGCCAGAGATATGGACCTCCCCAGCTGGGACCCATAAAACTCAGGTCTCTCACCCTTCATAAACTCAGTGCTGAAGTCCTGAACATGAGGATAATTGTCAGGGAAGCAGAGGTCAGCTGATTCATAGGAATGAGTACAGTATTAGTAATAGTCTGTACTGTACATTACCATGGGGTCTCCGACTTCGAAAGCATTGAGCCAAGGACGGGCCGTGCTTGTGGCTCTTCTAACACCGAGGGCTAGGGGGCGCTCGCTCGCCTGCCACGTCGGGCTTTCCTGAACTTCACGAAGAAATCCCCTGTCCCGCTTCAATGACTGGCCGCCTCTCTGAGCATATTGCGAAGCTGAAACTGAAAGAATCGGCCTGTGCTCCTAATCCGCGTCTTTCGCATCCCCGGGGCGAGGCGGAGGCGGGGGTGGCGCGGGAAGCAAGCATCCGCCCGAGAGCTCTGAACGGCGAGAGGCGAGGCGCTCTTTTCAAAGGGCCCTCATTGGTATTCCGCTTTCTCGGGCACGCTCCGACTTGGCTTTCTCCGAAGTGATTTTTTTAATCTCGGTGTCAGACTCGCTGGATTGTGAAATGGAAGCGCCGTTCGCTTCGGCTTACTTTGAAAATCCCCAATTATTGCCCTATTGTTATGCGCTTTGACTTAATATGCCTGCCTCCTTAGTATGGGGGTCACGTAGTGGAAAACACAGTCGCTCCCTCCCTCCCTGGCTCTCAGTGTGCCACCCTGACAACTGGAGAGGCCTTGCCAAACGGGCCAGAGAGAGTCGCACAAGCCCTTCCCCGGTGGGGGCGGGGCGGGGCGGGGGGGGGGAGAGATGAACGAGGAGGTGCCAGTCTGGGAAGAGGCAACATTCATCCCCTGAAAAGAGGGGCCCTTCTGTCGCCAGGCTGACTACCTCCTCTGATCTGGGGGAGGCGAGGCGAGAGCCACTTCTGAGGGAAATACCAGGAGGGCTCCCTCCACCACAGCGTCTTCGCCTCTTTTCAGCATGGCCAGCGGACTTCCACGGTCCGGCTCGATTCGAAGGCTGCCTCCGAGTCCTGCCTGTTGGTGCTGCTTCGGAATTCTGAACTTAACCCATGCAGAGGAGAGGAAAGGAACACGCAGCGATAAAGCTGGCGGGGTGGGGTGGCTTGGAGGACAACGTGTTGTTCCTCTGAATAAAAATGCTCGCCAAGGCCCTTTCTGAGGAGGACCTTTCTAGAGCAGCGCCCACCCTGCAGGAATCTCAAAGCAAGCCTGTAGGGTACTTCCGCCCTCCTGGGAGGCAGGGGAGTCTGCCCATTCTGCAGAAGGGAAAACAGAGGTCAAAGCTGAGGCTGAGGCGACAGACTGGTCTATTCCAATGGCTGTTGCTGGTGTCTCTTCTGTATTTTTTTTTTAAGATTGTGAGTCGTTTGGGGACAGGGAACCATTATTAATTCATCTTATTAGGTACACCGCTTTGTGAGCTATTGTGCTTGAAAAGCGGCATATAAGTATTTTTAATAATAATAATGCAGACCACTTTTTGAGATATCCCATCTATTAATCACAGTCTCTCTCATATCCTTCAGATGTGGGATATGGATATATAACCCTCCCTTCCCCCCTACTCCCCCCCCCCCACACCAGCAGTCCAGCACCAACCCGGGCAGGGCGTGTAGTTTTTGTGACATTGCTGCTTTCTCTTTGGTCCGCCCGCGACGGAGAGGTGTGGAAATCAGCTACCCACATCAAGTCACTAGGGGGAGTTTGTAACTGACTAAAGGAAAATCGCATTAACATATTAGACAACTGTGTCCAATGATCCAAGGAAAAATGTAAAAAGAAGACCTGTCTACAGAATGTCTTGCGCTCGTTTCAAAGGGGTTATTTGGTTAAAGGTTTTTTTTTAACGTTTGTAAGTGGATTAGACTTTTCATCCTCATGCATCCCGCGTAATCGCGTTATTGAAAGAGTATTTCATCGAAAAAAATTAGACGTTATTCATTTATCTGCTTAACAAATGTTGACATAAAAATCTCTTTCAATCAGTCATATTTTTTTTTCTTCCTCCCAGAGCAGCCTATCCAATCCATCCCGTTCCTTTTGCACCATCCCAGTGATCAGCTCGCTGAAATGGCAGTGCGTTTGTCTCCCCCAGAAGCCTAACAAGGGTGGAGTGAAGGCAAGTAGTTCTGCAAGACTCCGTTACACTGGAGTCAGCGGCCCCTCCCCCTTGCTGTTGGAGCCATTCTGGCAGCAAAGGCAACACACAGGACACTCCCCTGTTGCTGCTGGAATGGCTCCAACAGCAAGGGGGAGGGGCTGCTGACTCCAGTGTAATGGAGTCTTGCAGGACTACTTGCCTCCGCTCCACCCTTGTTTCACCTCTGGTCTCCCCCCCCCCCTCCAAAAAACAAAAGCGACTTTTTCTCCCACTGACAGTAAGTAGTTCAGCATTAATTTCAAGAGATGCCAGAAGGGCGATGGGGTCCTCCGCAAATGGGATCGCCGTGGCAAAGGGAAGAAAGGAGACAAACCAGATGCAGGGCTGGGCCTTCCTAAGCAGAAAGATCAAGCAAGCACCGCCTTAACCCTTTCCCTGCCTGATTTGTGAATTGATGGGGAAAGGAGGACGGTTTGAGTAACCCTCCTCCTAGGGCACAATGTCCAGGAAAGCTTTTCCCGCGCAAGCCTTGATGAAATGAATGGGGACTCCCTATTCATTCAAATTGGGTTTGCGCGGGTAGACTGCGCTTAAGAAACCAACCGAGAGAGCTTCTCAATGGTCTTGTCAAATGTAAACACAATCCTTAAGTATGACGGCCCCGCTATCACTGCGAGGTCTTGGCCCTGTCTCTGCAACTGCAACCCTTTCCATCCTTGATACCGGACGACCCCATGCTATACATTGTATACATGCTTACTCGGAAGTAGTTCCCACTGGGTATAGTCTGTTGCTTATCCCCAAGTAAATGTGCAGAGATCTACAGCTTTAACCTGGAGGTGTCTCAGTCTGCCTGAATATCTTCTCTCGGTCAAAGGGAACGAATGCCCCATGGCTGGGTCTGTGGGTCACTCATTCATTCCACCTCTCCGGGCTCCCCCCCCCCCCTTGTTCGTGTGCTAGGAAGAGAAGACCTCGGCGTTTTCCAGGAGACTGGGAGGAAAGACAGCGAGCTGCGAGGGAGGGGCAGAGAGAGACAGGCAGGCAGGCAGGCAGGCAGAGACCGAGACAAGCCGCGGTGCCGTCAGGAACGGGAAGCTGTCATCTCTCTCGACAGAGCCGGTCCCGGATTCCTCAGCGCGCTCCTCGCTTCAGCATTAATGGGCGCTTGAGTATCACTTCTGAGCGCTTTCCGCTCGTCCCACTAATTTAAAACGAGGCTGACGTTTTCAAAATAATTAACTAAAACGGCAAGAAGCCTGGTGGAGATTTTTTTTTTTTTTTTGCTGTCTGATGATGGTTACTAATGTCGACGCTGCCACTTGATCAAAGAGCCGGGTAATTATCTTTAAAAAGTTGCGCCGCAATGAAAAGATTCCGTCCTGCTCGGATTTATTTTTTTGAGAGAGGCGGGGGAACTAGGCGAGGGGAAGCTTCTCTAATTATTTCGGGGGACTTTGCAGGCACTTTTGCACACAGATCTCCCTCCTCACCCCCCCCCCTCCCGTCACCGCCTAAGTAAGAGATTACCTGGCTGGAGGGCTGCATGGAGTTATTGGCCATCCGTTGCGCCTTGCCCGGAGCTGGGGGCAAGTTCTCGGTGGCTTTCTCGTTGTTCCTCGGAGGGGTTGGGCTGTAGGGCTTCAGGAACATGAAGTCGCTCTTGGCCGACTCCGGGGTCAGGCAGACTTTGTAGCAATAGCCGGGAGGGCCAGCAAGAGCCCCGCCGTCCCCGCAGTTGGTGGCCACTTTGTTGCCCGAGGAGATCTGGGGGTTGATGTTGTTGGAGTTCTTAAAGATATCCGACGGGGGGGCCGAGTGGTCGCAAGAGCAGCAGCCGCCACCGCAAGGGGGGAGAGAGCAGCCGTAGTCCTGCAGGGTAAGCCTGTCCTTGTGGCACTTGATGACCGTGAGGATGACGATGGCCACCAAGAAGGTGAAGGACACGGAGCCCAGGGAGACGATCAGGTAGAGGGTGAGGGTGGAAGAGGCGGCCTCGGGCCCCAGCGGGAATTCGCTGAAGTCCGAAAGGACTTCGGGGACGCTGTCCACCACGGAGAGCAGCAGGGACACGGAGGCCGAGAGCGGGGGTTGCCCATTGTCCCGCACCTGGACGAGGAGGCGGTGCCTCGGGGCGTCCTTCTCCAGGAAGGCGCGAATGGTGCGGACCTCGCCCGTGTAGAGGGCCACGCTGAAGAGGCTGGGGTCCGTGGCCTGGACGATCTGGTAGGAGAGTCGCGAATTCTGCCCAGCATCCGCATCCACCGCGGAGACCTTGCCCACCAAGTAGCCCGGGTCTGCCGAGCGGGGCACCAGCTCCACAGCCACCGAGCCATTACGGGGCACAGGGGCCACGATGATGGGCGCGTTGTCGTTCTGGTCCAGCACAAAGACGTGGACGGTGACATTGCTGCTGAGCGGCGGGAAGCCGGCATCCTGAGCCAGCACTTGGATCTGGAAGTTGCGGATCTGCTCATAGTCGAGGGAGCGCAGCGCATACATGTGCCCACTGTCCGAGTTGATGGAGACGTAGGTGGCCACGGGCATGCCCTGGATCTGGCCCTCCGCGATGGAGTAGGACAGGTAGGCGTTCTGTTTGCAGTCCGGGTCCAAGGCACTGACCGAGCAAATGGACGCCCCCGGCGCGTTGTTCTCCATCACATAGACGCTATAGGACGGCTGCAAGAAGCGGGGCGCATTGTCGTTGATGTCGGACACTTGGACCGTCAGGGTCTTCCTGGTGGCCAGTGCAGGAGTGCCCAGGTCCCGAGCCGTGATGCTGATATTATACTCGGGCACAGCCTCCCGGTCCAGTGCCTCGGTGGTCACCAGGGTGTAGTAGTTGTGGAAGGAGGACTGGAGCTGGAAGGGCACGTCAGGTGGGATCTCGCAGCTCACCTTGCCATTGTCCCCAGAGTCTCTGTCCAGCACGCTGATGACAGCGATGACAGTGCCCGGAGGCGCGTCCTCCAGGACCGGTGTCGAGACAGAGGTGAGAGTCACCTCGGGCACGTTGTCGTTGACGTCCAGGAGATGCACCAGCACCCGGCAGTGGACGGCAACAGCGGAGGGGCCTCGGTCCTTGGCCTGCACATACAGCTCGTGGAGGCTGGCCCGCTCGTAGTCCAGCTGGCCCTTCAGGCGCACCTGTCCGCTCCGGGGCTCCACGCTGAAGAGTTCCCGCACTCGCGGTGGAGCATGGCCGCTGAACGAGTACTCAATTTCGCCGTTGGTGCCCTCATCCAAGTCAGTAGCATTGAGCCTGATGATCAGCGTCCCCTTGGGCGCGTCCTCCGGCAGACTCACGCTGTAGGAGGACTGGTCAAAGACTGGCACGTTGTCGTTAGCGTCCAACACTGTGACCACAACCCTAGCCGTGCCGGACCGCTCCGGGAGGCCGCCGTCCAAAGCCGTAAGCAAGACACGGTGGCTGCGCTGCTGCTCCCGATCCAGGCTTCTCTCCAACACCAGTTCCGCAAACTTGCTGCCGTCGCTGCGGGTCTGCACCTCCAGAGAGAAGAAGCCGTTGGGACTGAGCCTGTAGGTGCGCAGGGAGTTGGCGCCCACGTCCGGGTCCTGAGCACTCTCCAAGGGGAAGCGGGCTCCCGGCAGCGCAGACTCGGTCACCTCCAGCACATACTCTTGCCAGGGGAAACTGGGCGCGTTGTCATTGATGTCCAGCACCTCCACCTCGATGCGATACAGCTCCAGGGGGCTCTCGATGACCAGCTGCAGGTGCAGGAGGCAGGGCCCGCTGGCCTCGCACACCTCTTCGCGGTCGATCTTCTCATTAACGAAGAGGATCCCATTCTCCAGGTTCACCTCCAGGTGCTGCTTACTGCCCGCCCGGGACACAATGCGAAACCGCCTGGCGGACAGCTTGGACACATCCAGACCCAGATCCTCGGCGATGTTGGCCACAAAGGCTCCATGCTCTAGTTCCTCAGGCACAGAATAGCGGAGCTGGCCGGCTGCTGGGGCTGGAGCCAGAGCCAAGCAAGAAGTTAGAAGGATCAACAGAGCCAGCCTCCCCCAACTCCGAGCGCAGCCCTGCAGGCTTCGGCAGAGCCCGAGTTCCCTTGAGCCTCCCAGCCAGCGGGGAGTCCCGCTGTCTCCAGCGGGCGCAGGCATCGGCAGGCTCAGTGAGGACGCGGCAGAGCACCGGCACTGCAGCCTCCGCTCCCGCCCTTGTGCGGCTTCATCATCAATTGACTTGGACTTCCAAGTACTTTCCGCTGGCAGGGGGAGCCGGCAAGGGAGGACCCGCCTGCCATTTCAGCACCGCATTGGTGGACAGCGCCGTCGAGCCCAAGCCCGAGCGGCTGAGACGAGAACTGGCGGAATGGTTAACCGTTTGGTAGCCAAGGAGGAGGCGGAGTGGGGAGGGAGTAGGGAGAACAGGGAGGGGGCGTGAGAGAGGCAGGCGCTGTTTTAATTCTTATACCCGGGAGACTGCAATCATTTCCATGCAGCAAAAGGTCAGGTACCTTCCCAGCGTATCGCGGTGTGTTTTCAGCAAAGCGAGCGTGGCTCAGAACTCCCTGATGGAACAAATTGGCTGTGACGGAGGCTGGGTTGATAGCGACAAACGGCAACCCTAGTTCTGGTCGATGCTGGAGCTGATTCTTGCTTCCTGCCAGTGGAGGGAGGAGGAACTCTCGCCTCTGTCTCAGTCTCAGTCCTCTGTCAGAGAAACAAACTTCACGCCACTTGGGGACTGCGGGACTCCCCCCTCCCAGTGAGCGATCTGGTTGCAAGCACATTATCGAGGCCAGTCTCACACAGTGTATTTTCCCCACAGATGTTCGCTTCATCATCTTCATCATCATCATCATCATCACTGCTGGGGTAGATTAAAGAGCCCCAAACACATCGAAAGCCAAATCCTCCGTATCCTGACATCAGACTCCGCGCATGGATTTAACCTTTAACAGATGGTTAAGCTTCTACAGAATTGATTACATTTTCCTGCACACCGTTTTCCTTGTAATGCTGATTTTTTTTAATTACCAGAGAAGGGGATTACATCCCAGACAGCCGGATCAAGGCTGATTCCATCAGCGCAGAGTCATGGAGAAAGCTCTCTCCCCCCCCCCCCCCACTCCGCCTTTCCTCACACTCTTCCTCGTTCTCGGGCCGCTGGAGTTCCCAAGTGACTCTAATCTCACCGACTCCGACAGTGAGAGCAAAAACAGCGAAAAGCGCCCGGAGGAAGGAGGCTCCTTCCTTCCACCGTGTGGCTGCTCTACAGGTTTTACATTAACCTTTCCGCAGAGTGCTCCAGGCGGGCTGACACTCCAGCCACGGGCGTAGGTGGTGGGAGGGAGGAATAAATTGATTGCAGTCCTTCAATCCATTGGCCGAGCTTTGGATTTTATAGTGATTCTGCTCCGGGGAGAAACAGTTTGAAGCCTTTCCCTTCTGCCTTTTGACAAGCTCACGCTCGCTTCGCTTCCATGATGTAGGTCGGGTTGTTACACGGTGTGTAGAGAGGCGTGTGTGCTGTCCCTAACCTTTCTGACATTTCCAGCCGCTCTGAGCCTCCGACCTACATATTGGGGATTGACGCCTTTTGAAAATCAGTGGGGCTCCTGTGGTTGACATCCTGCTACAGAACTTCAGCTTGTAGTAAGGTTCTCAGTGTGACAAGGTGTGCTGGCCATTCCTCCTCCTCTTCCTCCTCCGCTCCTCCTCCTCCTCTCTCCTGCATAATTGCATTTCAGGGCCATTCAGAACCACCTACTTGACCGAAGGTACTTCAGCTGAAGAAAATCTGTCGCCCTCAAGTACTGTATATTTGCATGGAGATAAGCTCTGGTGACTTATTCCTTGGGATTTATTTCCAAGGAAACGTGGGAAGGGTCCCAGTGCCAGTCACGCATGAAACGCCGCCTTCGACCTTCCGTTGCACGGGAGCTTGTTGCTGGGAGTCCTGGATCGAGAGCCGTCCTGTTCGGTCTCTTCCATCAGCCTGCCTCCGTTTCGCGCTGAACACGACGCTGCTCCTGTCTCTAGTAAACCATCTCGAGTCTTTTATTCACAGGAGGCTGCTCGCTTATCGTAGTCAGAGTTTAGGCGGATGAAAACGGCCAGGGGCTTCTCCTGGCGTTAATTAGGGGATATTGTGGAAGCCAGCGGAGGCCTGCGAGCAAAACCTACCCGAGTCGAACTTGATTAAAGCGCGGGGAGGAAGAGAGATAATCTGTTAACAATCTACTTAAGGGATTTCAGAGAGGCGCAGATTTCAGAGGAGACTGAGCTGTGCACTGATACTGTGCAGAACACAAATCAGGCCCAGAGAGAGAGAGAGAGAGAGGAGTTGTTTTTTTTTTTTTTTTTTTTTTTTTTGCATCCCTGGTTGAATCATTGAACCTCCAAGCGCCAGTTTTTTTCGCACTCCAGAGTGAAAATCAACCGGGGGGTGGGGGCGAAAAAGAGGGGACGGGTGTCATGCACGCACCTCAAGAGGAGTTTGTCACTCAGCATCGTGGAAGGGCGATTCGACAAGTATTACAATTAGGAAACCAGGTGAGGTTACTAGTCTGCACTACAGACTGGCTGGGCCGATAAGCCAGAATGGAGGGGCAGCGGGGGGGGGGCACACAAAAGCACTAGACGAGAGGAGGAGGCAAGTTTAGCTACTATGGGGCAGTGGAATGACGGGGAAGTTCTATCAATCTAGCACAACGTATATTGTGTATGTGCACTGGAGGTCTGGGAGGGGGAAAATAAATCTAACTAGAGATTTACCTTGACAGACTCCTTCACGAGGCATGAGATGTGACGTTGTGTGTTACCAATAAATTTTTTTTTATTTTTTCACATTTTTATACCACCCTTCCTCCAAGGAGCTCAGAGTGGTGAACATATTTTCTCCCCTCCTTTTTTGTCTTCACAACAACCCTGTGGGGCTAAGAGATAGTGACTGGCCCAATGTCACCCAGGAAGCTTCGTGGCTGAGCGGGGATTTGAACCTGGATCTTCTCTCTCTCTCTCTCTCTCTCTCTCTCTCTCTCTCTCTCACACACACACACACACACACACACACACCAGCCACAAAGCAACGCAGCCAACTCTCTATACACACATGCGCTGTCATCACCAAGAGGCAGTAATAATAACCCACTGGTAACCAAATGAAAAATAAATGAAGTTTCTTTCTTTGTTTTTGACCCAGTCCAGGAAATATGTGTAAGTCAATCTTTCTAAAACTTCCCAAAATACGACCTAATGAAGATCAGTTTACATCTAAGTGGATCCGTCTTTTACTTTCTTCCCACAGAAGACTCCACTACCAACCCTCCCCAACCAACCATATATCGTGGCTTCCATGAACTGCTCAGCTGCTGGTTGCCAATAATGGAGTTTACGTTTGTTTGCTCATCATACACGCAGCCATAAAGCATTTGTTCTACAGCACAAAAGAACTAGATTCTGATTAATTTAGATTAAGTTCTAGGTCGTTTTCGACTTGTGGGGGGAGGGGAGCTCAGCTGTGTGATGATCTCAGAGACCTGTAGCGAGAAAAGCTTCTAACTGTGCCCTATTTGGTGTTCTCTCTTCACTTTCCCCGCACCTTTGACTCCAGTATGCTGCTTCCACTATTGTCCTGCATATATGGGGGCTCCCCCAATCTTCAGCTGCAACCCAGAAGTGCAGCTCTAACCTCTAATCACATGTGGGAGTACGTTGTGTGAGGGCAGGGGAGGCATGCAGAAGAAGTGACTAAGGCGACCCTGGAGGCCGGATGTTTGGGTCTGCAAGAGTACAAATGCACATCATCTGGTACCCACTGCTGGATGCTCACCCCATTTCGCCCCACGGATTGCCGAGAGACTAGTTAGATCAGGAGGGAGCCTTTACAGAGCCTTATTTGGAAGCTTCGTCCACTCAGATCTGGGCAGGCAAGCATAAGAGGAGGGGTGCGCCTGTTGGGGGCGCTGTGGCGCCGTGAGGGTGAAGTCCGAGTGGGAATGAACGCCGGGGAAGAGGTGAGCCGCCAATTGAAGCAGGTGCTATTCCAAAATTCTCTTCTCGTCTCCTCCTGATCTCGAGGCTGCGAGGTTCTGTGCTCAGTTTGTTTAAGGTAGCTTTGAATAAATCATGACAGTGGAAAGCGAGCAACAGACCCTCCCCTCGACCTGAACATTTACAGTATAAGGTAGTGGTGTCTTCTTTGAGCGTGTGTAAGGCGCGTTCATTACCAAGCAATCCTATCCACAGGTACCTGGGAGTAAGCCCCATTGATGATAATGGGTCTTACTTCTGACTAGACATGCTTAGGTTTGGGCTCTAACACACATTTAGGATGGGATGGGGGGAAAGTATCCCAGGTTATTGGGCCCGACGACCACCACCATTTTGCTTCCGCAATGTATAGGCGGTGGTCCACAGGGTTGCACTTCACTTGAAGTTGTACGGATCTGCCCTGTGCTGGGAAAGAAAAAGGGAGGGCGAGTCAACTCCGTTGCCGGTGGTGCAGCATCAAAACACCGTCAGCTCCGTCACCACTTTAGTCCCCCTGCACTGACTGTCCTCTTCGCCATAACCCGTCAGCCGACCTTGCCGCTTGCTTGCACGGCTCGGAAAGAGCTTCTTCTCGTTTGTAAAGCCCGCTTAAAACGGCCACTCAAACCCCAGCCTCCTCCAGGTTGGGAGGCGAAGCCCCGGAAAACTTAATTCCGCCAGTAGTCCGCCTCGCCTTCCGGCCTCGCCTCCAGCTATGCTGCCCCGCCCCCTGCAGCAGGCCTCGTGGCTCCTTTCTCCGTTGCCGGAAAAGACAGTGCAGTGCAGACCATTGGCTCACGACGGGAGCCCGTTGTAAGATTTGGCTGCTCCCTCCCGGCTCAGCTTCTTGAGACTCGGCCACCAGCAGCCTACTACGCTTGCTGGGCTGTTTTCTGTTGGTCTCTGGCCCTTCCCAACAAGAGCAATGCTTCAGTAGGCCCTTAAGGCCTCCACAGGGGCACATGATGCAAATCTTGCAGGTACAGCGCCCTGATATAATAATAATCAATAAGCTAAACATACTTTATATACGTCATTGCCAAACTCCTGGGCTAGGATCGCCGTTGACGTTTCTTCTGGACGGGCTCAGCGGGTGCTCAGAACTTGGAGGGACCTGAGCACGTTGAGTCTGTTGCTCACCACTTACGTTGGTGGCAAGCATGCACTTCCTCGTTGTTACAGAAAAAAATAGTACAGTACATCATAAACCATCTATTGATTTATTTTACTATGGAAACTGCTTTGGACTATTCTTGTTGAAAAGCAGTATATATAAATAGTTTGTATGTTTCCTACTTGTTGCTGATGGAGTAGGCCCACTTTCTATGGTCCAGTGGAAAGTGCTATCAAAGAATTGGGGCCATGGCTCAGTGGCAGAGCACTTGTCATCCCAGGTTCATTCTGTGACAGCATCTCCAGGCAAGGCTGGGAAAGATGCCTGTCTAAAACCCTGCAGAGCTGTTGCCAGTCAGTGTAGTAGGCAATATTGACCTAGATGGACCAGCAATCAGAGTCAATACAAGGCAGCTTCAAATATTTGCAACCAATTATTGAGCAAGGAAACCTCTTTCTGAAGCATCTTTTTACATGCTGCTGTTAAAGAGATGGTGTATCTTTCTCCTGCAGTGATGACAAAGGAAGAGTTATGACCATTCATAAATAGGCAAATCATGTTGTGGGATAAGCGAGCAAGCTATAGCAGGAGTAGAATGGTATCCATTTTTACAATCCTGAAGCAGTGGCCAACCATAAAGAATAATGGGGAAATACAGGGAGGTATATACAGGTAAATGTACAAATCATGGAGGAATATACATTCCTACATGTATATAAACCTACATCCTGATGTTGCAGAAAATCCCTGGTCTGGTCCCTTTAAGAGGCCTCGTCCCACTCTGGCCTGATTAGTTCCCCTTTTTACACCCACAGGTTTAGCAGTCCAAGTCCAAATATCAAAGTCCAAATGCCAGTCCAAGGTCAGAAAGCCAGTCAGGGTTCTCAAGCCAGTCCACATTCAAAGCCAAAGCCGGTTCCTCCAGTCAGTCAGTCAGTCAGTCAGTCAGTCAGTCAGTCAGTCAGTCAGTCAGTCAGTCAGTCAGTCAGTCAGTCAGTCTCCTCCAAAGCTTTCTCCTTACTGCAACCCTCACCCTTCCTTCCTTCAGGTGCTGCTTTTATACCTGATGACCTCTAGTAGCTGCAGCTGAGTAGCCTGCCTGCTGCTGGAGCCTGGATTTTAACCCCTTATACCCTAGGACTATGAGGAACCACTGCTAACATCACACCCTATCTCCGTGGGGGGGGGGTCTTCTGCGTTTTCCAATACACCTGAGAAGAAAACAAACGGAAAAGGAGACCAAGAATAATAAGACACATCTTTTGCAAACATTCAAAGATTCATTAGCAAACACTTCCGGACAGTAAAAACACACATAGGAGAAGCATGCTGCTCCAGTGAGCAATCTGCCGCTATGACAAGGTTCATCTTTTCTCCAAGCATGATTATTTTCCTTTCTGACTTTTGTGTTCTTAAAACCACGTGCCTGCAGATAGAAATGCTGAGAACTGTGCATGTGCTGGATACTGAAATATCACTGATTTGTGTTGCCTTAACCAAAGTAGTTTTATCTTGAGTGTAGAAATTCCATTTTGCCTGTTAAATCCCTTTAAGGTCAGGGATGGCCAGCTTCTTAAGCAGCAGCTGGGGAATCCTCTTCAAGAGCCCAGAACTGAAAAGGAAGGAAGTTCCAGCCTCAGAAAAGTTGCTGCTGCAAGAGTAGAAAGCGGTTCTACAACATAGGGCCACTGACATGCTGTCTATAACTCCTGCACAGCGCCCAGCTCTTAGGCTTATAAAATCATAGATGATCATGGGCATGATGGGCTGAATGCCATTCACAAGCTACCGGTTAGCCATTCCAACTACAGGCGAATGCTTCTGGCATACCAGAATAGAGACAGATTCTCTGTTTACACATGTGCTATGCAGAATATACTATTTCTTTGCAGAGGTACCATACACTAGACGTATTCCGGCAAATGCAGATGGACTCACACAAAGTAAGTCCTCAAATGTGCAGTCTCATTGAAATACTTTTTGATTAGCTCTCTAAACCATGTGGACTTGTAGATCCCTTTACAAACATCCCTTTACCCGGAGGAAACCTCTGGCTACACTCAGGCAGGCCCAATCCTGCTCAGGATGTGATGGGCACCTTATGTGCGCCACTGCATCCTGCTAGACAGGACTGTGCTGTTATTATAGTGTAACAAACAAGCATATAGTGTATCAAGTATACACTCAGTCCTTGAGACACAGAGGTCTCCTCTTGTTCTCAAGACTTCTCAAGAGTAAAAGATCAGGTAAACATTCAAATAATTATACCCTCTTCGTCAAACTAACATATGAGGTAATACAGATGACCGAATTACCCTGGGGTGAGCGCTCTCACCCAGGAGTACTGTAGTTTGGTCACCTATATCAGGGGTCCTCAACCTTTGGAGGCCCGGGTACCCCTTATCACGGTTCAATTTTCTGAAGTACCCCCTGCTAATTAACTGCTAATTAATTGGATTAATCAATTAGTTAATTAGGTAATTAATCATTAAAGTACTAAAACAATTTTAAATGTGAAAAAAATTCTTATTTAACTCTGTGTGTGTGTGTGTGTGTGAGAGAGAGAGAGAGAGAGAGAGAGAGAGATGCAAGGATCTCTTTTTCTCCAAGTCACACTTCCCAAAATCAGCTCTTCCCTCCCCCACCCCACCAAAGCACATTTTACAAAGTACAAAAATAAGCCCAAAACCAAAATCAGAGAGACAGAAGGGCTCTGAAAATAATTAAAATTTAAAATCCATGTTAATTAAACCTAATTAGCTGCTGATGGGGCAGATAAGGGGCAGGGTTTGGCGTACCCCCAGAAAGAGGTCTGGGTACCCCTAGGGGTACGTGTACCACAGGTTGAGAACCCCTGACCTATATCATTCTGCAAAGTGTTAACACGATTGTTATGACACACTATGTATAACAATCAAGCAATATATTTGTACAGTATATTATAGTATATTGTTTTGGTGTTTGTTTTGTGCCTGATTTTCATGTTTCTGTTTACCTGTAGTAAACATTTTGTTTGTTTAACCATATACTTGAGTTTTGCCTTGGGGATTCAATAACTCTGGCTCTATAGTGTCTAACATTGAGCTCTGTACCACCAAGAATAAGAGAGGTAAACTTCAGTATTCTGAGGTGGCAAAGTATTCACTGCCTCAGGGTCCAGAAAGGTACTGTATCTCATAAATTGGCTTCCTTGTGAGTGTCCAGCCTCCATGATAAAAGCAGGCACTATTCTTAGGAATAGAGTACACATGCTCCGGGAGCACAGCCAGAGCATATTTTAAACATTCAGAAAATATATATATTATTAAAAAGTACAGCAAGTCCTCACTTAAAGCTGTTGATAGGTTCTTCTTGGAAACTTTGACTTTAACATTCCTAATCCTATGGCATTATCCCATCAACTTAAAACAAAACGATTTTAAACAAATCGACTTTAAGTGAGGACTTGCTGTATAGGATCTTTCTCACTCATTCACAGCACAATCCTGTGTAGATACTGCATGCTCCCCCAGCGCAGGGTGTCGCACAAGTGCAGTAGTGTAGTACAGGATGGTGTAGTGGTTTGGGAGTCGGACTTAGACCTGGAAGATCCAGGTTCAAATCCCCGCTCAGCCACGAAGCGTCCTGGGTGACCTTGGGCCAGTCACTATCTCTCAGCCCCACCTACCTCACAGGGTTGTTGTGAGGACAAAAAAAAAGAGGGGAGGAAATATGTACACCACTCTGAGCTCCTTGGAGGAAGGGTGGTATAAAAATGTGAAAAATAAAAATAAAGAATAAAGCACTTTAAAGTGTGGTAAAGCAAGTGCGGTAAAGCAGGGGCTGCTTGCTCGCCCCACTGTCTCCCCGGCCCTGCGCCGGCTGGAGCAGGTAAGACCTACGCCAGTCGTGGCACAGGAGGGCGGACCAGGCAGCAAGGGAGGGCAGCCATTGGCCACCTGGGGCCTGGAGGGGGCGGGGATACCGGGGGCCGAGATCCCCAGTATCCCGAGCTCCCTCCAGGCCCCAGATACGTTGGCCATGTCAGCATTAATGTGCGCAAGCTCTAGAGTTTGCACACATTCAAGGAGGCCCATAGGGCCTCTCGTCGCTTACATGGGGGGGGGCGGGGACAATTGTCCCCTTCTCCCGCATTGTTCCCAGGGCTGCCCGGGAACTGGATAGGATATGGCGGCCGGCCCTTTAGACCAGCCGCCGTATCCTACACAGGATTGGGCTGCCCCTCTCACATATACATACACAACAGAGCCCATTCAAATGTTTTTTTTTTTCTTGGAGTAAGCAAACATTTTACTGCAAATTAAAATATAGTAAGCCATTGGGGGCTAGATAAAATTGCTTTGGAGGCAGGATACAACTGCCCGGTGGTCATCCCTAGAAGAGTTTATGGGTAGTGTCCACAGCCCTTGAATACATGGGTGTAGCTGGGCCACCTCAGTTCCTAGGACTTGTGAAGGAGGCAGGTTGCACCTATGCTTAACCAAAAACTTGCCCCTTGCAAGGTTAGTCAGTTGGTGTCCTCTCCTGCCGACACATACTTTAACGGTGAATAGGATTAGGACCTAAAACTCACAACCAAATTGTTCTTAAAGAGCAATTCCAACAGTATCCTGAAGGTCTTTCATATTTTCTTCTCATAGGTAAAAAAATACATATTTTTCTATTCATTGTCTATGGAATGTCCATGTTCTGAGGTCAATTAACACTCTGCAAAGGGCACCTTGACTCCAAAGGGATCTCTTGATAAAAAGATGCTATTTGTTTTAGCCAAACAAAAAGGCAGAACAAATAGAAGTTATGTATTCTTTTAATGAGTTAATAGTTACAGTCCATCATTACCTATACCCTGATTAATGTAAGTAAATTACAAAACGCATTCATTACGAAAGTGAGAATGCCTGCCATTACATCTAATTCTCCGTGAAGGTAACAGCCTATATTCATTCCTAAAATCTGATTGGATATACTGTAACTATAATTATGCAAGTGTTCTGCCTCTATTTTCTGATTGGATGTAGTCAAATTTGTGAGTTCATTATTGGGGATGATGTAAGTGCCACGTAAGAATATCAGAACATACCGTATTTCTTCGATTCTAAAGGCGCCATCGATTCTAAGGCGCACCTTTACTTTCAGTACCACCAGCAGGGGAAAAAAAATCCATCGATTGTAAGACTCACCTCCCTTCATTGAATCTACCCGCTCAGCACCAACTCTCCCCAGCATGTCTCCTGCAGCTGAGGATGACTGAGTGCACTGCCAGAAAGTGCCATTTCCTACGTTACCTGGGCTTGGGGGAGCTTCAGGGAGGCCTGCGCAACCCTCTGCAGGCCTCCCTGATCTTCAGTTCGGCGAAAAACAGCGATTTTTGGGCATTTCTGGTTTTCGCAAAAACCGGAAATGGCTGAAAATCACCATTTTTTGCTGAACTGAAGATCGGGGAGGCCTACAGAGGGTCACGCAGGTCTCCCTGAAGCTCCCCCAAGCCCCAGTAAGTAAGAAGATAGCATTTTGGGGTGCTTTTTGGAGACCTTCGATTCTAAGACGCACCCCATTTTTTGAAATGCTTAATTGGGAAAAAACATGCGTCTTAGAATTGAAGAAATACAGTAAGAAGAGCCCTGCTGGATCAGGCCAAAGGCCCATCTAGTCCAGCTTCCTGTATCACACAGTGGCCCCACCAGATGCCTCAGGGAGCACACAGCCAACAAGATAACCTGTTTCCTGCTGCCACTCCCCTGCACCTGGCACAGAGAAAACCTACTTCTAAAACCAGGAGGTTGCTTATGGCACCAGGAGGTTGCTTATGGCCACACTTGATACAAGGGAATATATGGAATATTCCTCTTCCAGTCCCAGGATCTTCCTGCCCAGCCAATTTTGAAAAGATGGGAGGTTGTTGTTGTTTTGCAGGTGCTACCATGATCTTATCTCCCTGGAAGAAAAGCAATCAAGAACAGGATTGCAGCAATCCCCTACCTCCTCCTTACCTGGCCTCACTACCACAATCTTTGGCAGTGGTGCTAGAAGAAGAGGTAGGCAGAGTTGGGTGGTCTGTGCAGGTGGCAGGCAGGTGTGTCGGTTGTTCCCCCAGTCAAGTGGCTGGACCTGCACGAAAGTCAACCTAGACTAGTGCCTGGCTGGCAAGGTAGACTTTAGATGCAGCTACACCGAATATGGCATTTTTGTAAACCACCTCAGTAAATCAGCTTAATTTGGTTAGCAGTACAAGCCATGCTCATTTAGGTTAACCACTGCTCTCCTTTACGACGACCACCACCACCCTTACAACGGTGACCATGGGCGTCACTGGGGCGTGGCGGGGGGGGCGGGCCGCCAGGGGGTGACGCGCGTCATGGGGTGACGCGCGTCATGGGGTGACGCACGCACCCCCTCGCGCGTCACCTCCGTGACGCGCGTCGCCCTCCGGACGCTCCGAGGCCGGCCCGGGAGCCGGCCTCGGAGCGTCCGACCCCGACCCCGTCTGAACGAAGGCCCAGGCAGCGCGTCAATCCGGGTATTTCCCGGATTTTCGCGCATGCCCAGACCCGTTTTGAGGGCAAAAAGGGGGGCGACGCAATGCGGGGGGAGCCGGATGGCCCCCCCCGCGCCCATAACGTCGCGCCCCTGGGGGGGTGACGCGCGTCCCCGCACCAGGGTGACGCGCGTCTAGTGACGCCACTGACGGTGACACCACTCCAGACTAGGGTTGCTGCATGATTCAACATGCAAAAGGAAAATACTTCTTACACCTGCTCTTTTGGCTCTAGGAATGTCATATAAATAAGACAAGATTGAAATCTTGAACGGACACTTTCATGGCCTGCGATAATCCAGCACGATTTACACACGGGTGAAGATGCCATGTCAATTTATTTCTTTCTCAGCCACAACAAAATTAAAACAGTATCCGATACTTGATACAAGATTGGCACACTCAGCATAATCCTGAATGGAGGGTGTATCGAGCTGTCTTGCCAAGTGAAATACTTATGGACAGGGAAGAACAGGGCCTGATGATCCTGTCCTACAAAAGAAGCATCCATATTACATCAGTGCTGCTGCCCAGCTGGAAGCTTGCAATGGAAGAAGCCCAGGGCTGGAGCAGCCAAAGAGCAAGGCACTGTGCAGAGTGGGATATGGCCATATTGCACACTTGTTCCAGGGAGGGGTTACTGTAGGTCAGAATTGATGCACTCAGGCAGAGTTGTGTGGGTGGCCAGGGCAATAATAGCAGGGATGTTGCTGGTCAGCATTGATGCACATTGGCAGCACTGGGCAAAGAATCAGAGTCGGAAATAGCAGGGGGTGCTGCAGGTTACAGCTGAGATGCCTTGGCACAGCTGCCTCCTGGCTCCCAGCCTGGCCCGGCCAATATTGTTATTCCACTTTCATGCACACCAAAGCCTTAAGATTATTATCTTAACAATGTGCTACAAATCTCTCACAGAAGAATTTTTTTAAAAAATGCTGGATGATTAGGGAGAGAGGGAAATACCTTTATTACAAGATCTGGTTTGGGAATAAAAGCTGCAATTTCTGGGTGTGTGTGTATTTGTTTTATAACGTTTATATATATTTTTATCTACAATTATTTTCCTGTGGCTGCATCAACTGTTGAAAGCGGAGACGTGCCTGAAAGGCTGATGCTGCCCTGGGGAGCATCTATATGAAGATTAGAAAGGGCATGGAATGCGAGTGAGACCCACAGTCTTGCTATTAATGTAGAGAGTCAATTGCAGCAAGTTACATTTCTCCAGTCAAATGCTTTGGGGGCGGGGGGGGGGGGTTGCTAGGTGGAGGTGTTCTGGGTACCTCTGCAAGTTAATCATCCAGCCTTCCCTGGAGGAGTTTCCACTCTTTGCATTAAATTGGGGAAGATAAACAGAGGTGCCTTTAGGGGAATGAGGTGGCTGTGTCAATGAGGTATTTGTATTTATTAACTCACAAGACGGACTGCAGGTCTCCATGTGCTGGGATAGAAGATATTAAAATATTAAAATCCTACACATCACACAAGGCTACCAAGCCACAGTCTCTCATAACCCATTCTAGTCAGGGATGAAGAGCAACCAACTGCAGAAGGAAATAACTATGTCTTCCATTGTGCCCGGGAGGGTCCCAGGCACATGCTCTGGCAAGCTTGCTGAGGGGGCGCATTCGAAAAACCCCTTTTTCTCTTTCTAGTTACTAAAAGCAAAAGAGCCTCCTGTTCCCAACCAGCACATGTTGTGGGGCTTCTAAAGGCTGCTTCACACATGTTTTTTTTTAAAAAAAATTTAGGCATGCCCCTAAGCGTACATAAATCTACAGATGTAAAGCGTGAATATGACAAACAGAAGGGTCAGACTCAGGCAGGTACACTCATTAGGATGGTGGAACTGGCTGTAGCTGCCTATCAGATGGCACCCTGGAAGCAGCCCTAAGGGCATCATTCCATCCCTAACACAAGTCATTGCCAAGGGGATAGGATCGTGTCCAAGGTGTTAGGACTCCAGCACTGAGCTAGCACAGCAGACCTGGACGCCATATGGTAGTGGAGCACAAAGTGATCATCCACCATCCCTGATTGCAGTTAACCAATATGCAGGTTAAATGTACTACCTTAAAATGCAATTTGGCGATGGTGCACTCACACTCCTTCTCCACGTGATTTGGACAGCCCCTTGATAGCCTTGTGAGATAGATTAGGCTGAGTGAGAGTGACAGGCCCAAAGTCACTCATCAGCGAGCTTGATGGCTGAGTGGAGATTTTAACTCCGGATCCCCTGGCTCCTAGTTCAGCACTCTGCCACGACACTACACAGTCTTACTAGTGGCTGAGTTCTTGCAGCCACAATATGATGCCTACTCCAGGCATGGTGCTGAACCATGGTCATGCTAGGGATGGAGGGACTTCTGTAGATGAGGGAGTAGAGCATGGTGAAGCAGTTATTTGGAGAGGAAAGAAAGGGCCCTGAAAGAGAAGGGAGGCATGCAAACCTACAAAGGAAGGAGAAAGTTATTATAACATGGATGGAGCTACTCAATTTATCCTCACTACAAGCCTTTGAGGTGGATTATCATTAAGCTGAGAGAAAATGACGGACTCAAGGTCACTGAGTGAACTCTGCTGCCAAGGGGGAGATTCAAGACCAGGTCCCCAGTCCAAGTTCAATACTCTAGCTCACGGGTTCTCAAAATGTGGTACGGGTACCCCTAGGGGTACGCAGACCTCTTGCTGGGGGTATGCCAAGCCCTGCCCCTTATCTGTCCCATCAGCAGCTAATTAAGTGTTAATTAACATGGATTTTAAATTGTAATTATTTTCGGAGCCCTTCTGTTTTGGGCTTATTTTTGTACGTTGGAAAATGTACTTTGGTGGGGTGGGGGAGGGAGGAGCTGATTTTGGGAAGTGTGACTTGGAAAAAAAAGATCCTTGCATGTGTGTGTGTGTGTGTGTGTGTGTCTCTCTCTCTCTCTCTCTCTCTCACACACACACACACACACACACACACACACAGAGAGAGAGAGAGAGAGAGAGAGAGAGAGAGAGTTAAATAAGACATTTTTCCACATTTAAAATGGTTTTAGTACTTTTTAATTTAACGATTAATTACCTAATTAATTAATTGATTAATCCAGCAGTTAATTAGCAGGGGGTACTTCAGAAAATTGGACAGTGATAGGGGGTACCCAGGCCTCCAAAGGTTGAGAACCCCTGCTCTAGCTACAACTACTACACTGGCTTTCAAGTACAGAAGGAGATGAAGGGCGAGGGCACAAGGACTTAAGGCACAGATCCAACATCAGGGAAATACGATTACCCTCGTGATTGAAATCCTCCAAGGAATATGTGATCCCCACAGAAGTGCTCTTCTGACAACTTTTTTCCTATATTGCATTATATTACATTATATTGCAGTGGGGGGGGGCAGAGAGAAATTCAGTGGGAGTAAAAGCTAAGGCACTGGAAAGATGGAGGAGAGTAACATTCAGAATGGAAGAGGGAGAATGACCCCTGGGATGGGGGGGGTGAGAGGGGTACAAGTGAAGGGAAACCACATGGCAAATGACAGAAAAGAGGGAGGGTGGCTGAAAAAGAGACCTCATCCACTGGGAAAGAGGTAAGACCACTGACTCCTGGAAAAAGGAGAGATGACAAAGAAAATGGAGCAAAGGATTTGATTCTGCATCATTTTATTCAGCAAAGAGAGCCAGATAAGAAGAAGTTATTAAGTTATATCGTGCTTCATCAGCAAACAAAGCACTCTGCAATCGGCTCATTAATCTTTATGTCTAGGGCTGAAATGAACAGAGCTTTTCAAGTTCACAACTGACATTCAAAACTCCTAACTGTATATGAGCATTCAAGATTTTCATTCAGGAGTCTGTGAGAATTTTGACAAAATATATTGCTCCTCCAGCCTGCTCTGCAAGGGCAGACCTCTTGCCTTCAGCCCCAGATGAAAAGACCATCAATCTGGCAGTTGCTCACTCCACTGCCTAGCCACCAAGGCATGGGTGTCAAACGTATATGAGGAGAAGATCAAAATTTTCAGCAAGCAGAGGGCCAGCAGCCCCATTCATCATTTTTCACCCCCAAAGCAAATGGTTATAATGAACAAAAGTTCACCTGGGCATATGCAGAGTGTCTTTCCATTACTGCAAAGTAACCATGACCACAGTTGTACCTGTGCACAGCATTTGGGCTGGGGTAGGGAGATATAAGCCACCGGGTGGCGCAGTGGGTTAAACCGCTGAACCATGAACTGTTGATCGAAAGGTCGGCAGTTCGAATCCACCACAGGGTGAGCTCTTGTTGCTTGGCCAGCTCCTGCCAACCTAGCAGTTCCAAAGCATGTTAATGCGAGTAGATAAATAGGTACCACTTGCGGGAAGGTAAACAGCGCTCCGTGTTCCAGCCGCATGCTACACGCTGCGGCAAGGAGAGTCATGCCGGCCACATGACCACGGAGGTGTCTTCGGACAACGCTGGCTCTTCGGCTTTGAAATGGGGATGAGCACCACACCCTAGAGTCCGACACGACTGGACTTAATTGTCAGGGGTCACCTTTAGCTTTACCTTAGGGAGATATAAACAACTCTCTTTTGGGTGCAAGGTTGAGGCCTTTCCCTCATCACCAAATAACTGTAGCTCAGGGCAAGATTTTTGGCAGGAGTGATGGGTGGAGGAGGTGATGTGACAGGCTTAATCCGTTCTCAGCTCCCTGCTCCTCCACTCAGAAGATAAATGGTTAAAAGACCCACTCTCCAGCCTCCTGTTCAGTCCTCTCTCTCTCTCTGTCTCTCTCTCTCTCTCTCTCCTTCCCAGAATTTAACACTTTCCCCAGCCTTTATTTCCCACCACCCATTGGATTTTTTTAACCCCTCTCACACCTTTCTTTGTCTACAACAATTTGCCTACATAGAGTGGCAAACCCTGGTTCAAATAGCAGCGAATGGGTTCTGCAGAACACCCCTTCAGTGCTACCACCGTCACCAGTATCGAGCGTTCTGGGCTTGGCCTGGGCCCTGGCCACTTAGGTCTTTTAAGTATATGTGCCCTTATATGTGCCCTTGGCTAGCCTTCTAACGTGGCTGACCAGTTCTGCCATTCCTGCAAGACCTTCTCTGTCCCTGCAGTGCCAGGTGTCATTTTTTTTGCATGCACTTCCGGGTGAGACCCCCATCATTAAAGGGAATGAAGAAATTTGCACACAGAATTTTGAACTGGAACCTTGTCATTAAGCGTTCCCCCCCCCCCACCTGCCTGCAAAAAGATCTTAGCTGCCTACTTGTGTTTGAGAGAAGGGGCACTTACCTTTGTTGTGGGTGGCAGTGGGGCTTCTTTTAAAATATTGTTCACCATGCCTCTGCAGGCAGTGGATCCAAGCACTGATACCAAATGCCAGCAGCCGCCTTCTGCTGGTTGCCATTTGTTTTCTTTAGAATGCCCTAGGAAATGATTCTATGTGAGGTCAGAGTGTCGATTCTTGGCACGTTGAAACCTCAACCTGCAAAAGCCAACCACCAGGAACAGCGTTAGGGCTAAAGTGCTGCTGAAGTTGTCACTACTCACAGAGGCATGACGAGAGGTGCTTAATAAAAGGGAAAAGACTTGCTGCAGCCACTCGCCCACACATTATTTCAAGGTCGCCAGTGGTGAGTGGTTAAACGCAAGACTGCTGAAGCCTGTTGCATTAACTACTTTCTTTGCAGAACTGTAACTCCATCTATATTGGAGCATTTATATAATCTTATCAGATGAGTACAAAAATGTATCACAGCAAGGGACAAGTCTCTGCATTTTCTTGCATTGCCAAGAAAATTGAAAATAGATTTGTCCTAAACATATTGGGTGGAACAGAGAAATAGACATGAGATTCATTCTTAGGTTTCATAGAAAGCATCCACTATTTAAAACGAGCCACAAAAAGGAAATCCTTTTTTGACTATAAAAAGGGATATAAAGAGGTAAATGGCTTTGTTTTCCACAGAGGTCAGGGTGCTGTCCACACCGGACAGAATCCAAATTAAGGCCTGGTTCACACAGGCAGCAGTATGAGGTGGCAGAGTTGTGAGAAGGAAGAATGGAACCGCTGGGTGCAGAACCATAAAAGACAAAACCAAACAAGTAGAAAACTGTGACCCAAGGAATGGGCTGAGCTAGAATCTTGTCTCCCTAATGTGCTCAGTTTGGACTTGCAGGGCATTTTTGTACATGGAAACGCTCAAAACTGGTATCCCCCACCAGCAGTCTGAAATGGTACAGTCTAACTCTATATCACCATTGCAGGATTCTAATGTAGTGAGGGCCCCACCCCTCCCCCAATATTTTTGTGTCGTCGCCCACCCTCTTCTGAACCCCCTCCCTTTGACCCCATCCAAATCTGTCTAGGAATCATGAAGATACAGCCTTCTAAAAGTCAAGCGCCTCTTTAATTCGGCTTTTCTCCGCTTTTCGCAACATTTGACAGCTGGCGCGTGTCCGCCGAGGGCAAAAGTTCACCGACACGCGTCTAACACGAGCCCTCCGGAGCCCCCAGAGCAGCGGCAGCAGCAAAAGTTCACCCTGTACCTTTTTAATCCTATCAGCCTTCTAACCTCACTAAGCCTTTAATCCTCTTTCTGGGCGTTCAGCCAAGATCCACTAGACGGCGCATGTATCCAATTAAAGGATTATCGGAACCGCTAGCCGCTCTGACCCACTAACCCACTCTACAGATTTTTTCTTATATTTGACAGCTTAAAGCAACACAAACCTATTTCTAAGGCAGTGGATCATTCTGCTAAATTGCTGTGGTTTATGGGTTTCCCTTGAGAGTTATGTACCGGATCTTCACTGAGGATCATCGGGGCTTCCTCAGGGATGGGTCCCTACACAGAAGGGTCCCGATCCTCGTGCACTGTTGGGGTTAGTCCCAGCTGGAACGGAGAGGCTCCTGGCAGCAATGCAATAGATCTGCAGCCGTAAATAGTCCAGTTCAGAACTGGGCATCCTTCTGGAATCCCAGGAGCAGGGTAGTAGAGTGGTTCGAGTCCCTCCCCCTCCTCCCATGATGGAAACCTTAGGGTAAACGAAGACGGCCCGGGGGGCGTCTCCTGCCATAGATCTGCACTGCAAGGAGTAGGGGAAGCCATTTTAAAAGCATAACTCCTGTGTATCAACCTGTTCTGTGCTGGCCTCAAATGGCTGCCTTCTACCTGGGGAGTCGGCTGAGGCCAGGGAGGAGGGAAATCCCAGGATCACAGCAAGGAGTCAGATTGTCACCACTTCATTTCCTCAGGATCTTATCTCGTTGGGTCTGCACCTTCCCTACATCAATCTCCACCATCTCCCACATCCTGGAATCATTTGTCTCTGTCTTTCTTTGTTACTATTATTCAAAATGCCTATCTCCTGCTGCCATTTCCCTGATTGCAACTTGTCCCTCTGTGCATGCTACCACTATCTCACCTCCCATTGTTCCTGTTTTGCCTTGCTACAATTATTTCAAATGCTAATCCAGTTACCTGCCTTGCTCTTGCCTGATTGACAGGAACAATTCAAATGTCCTCAACTGTATACCTGGTGCCATGGGGCAGGGACCTATTGTGTGGCACTTTTGGCTATCTAATTGGAAATACTGCCTTTTGTGTTAAGCAGGCTTCTCAAAAGGACTCATTCATAAAACTCCGGAAAACCTCGCTTCTCCTGAAGTGGGGGTCTAATCCTATTACCTCCTGCCACCCAGTACCCTCACCCATCATACCATTGGTTCCCAGTCGCACAAAGCTCCACACTTCTCATTGGTTCTTTTAATAAAGTTTATCTTTTATTGGTTCAAAGTCTCACACACGCTGCTGCTGCTCTCATTGGTG
Organism: Plestiodon gilberti rubricaudatus; assembly: GCA_026170595.1. Classification (NCBI taxonomy): domain Eukaryota; kingdom Metazoa; phylum Chordata; class Lepidosauria; order Squamata; family Scincidae; genus Plestiodon; species Plestiodon gilberti. The sequence continues at coordinate 99,953,727 of JANXHW010000004.1, read as the reverse complement.
TAAAGTTTCAATCCAACTTCCTATTGGCTGTATCAACATGTAACTTCTTGGATCCTTTCCCCTGTTGGTTCGTCTTTATCATGTATTTTCTGTAACAATGTACTCCATGATTTTACCTGCAGCAATGAAATGTATATAAGCTTTTGTATTAATTGTATATGTTACACTTTCTGCCTTGCTGATCGTGTCCTTTGCTAGCAAAGTAAAGATCTATCTTTTCCCAGTGCTGGTCTGTTTTGGAGCTCTAATTTTGGCGCCTCCGCGATTCGCGGATTTTCCTTTTTTTTCCTTTTCTTTTCTCCATTTTTGGGTACCTTCTCCATCTCTAAGAGTCTGGTGCTTGCCCACCGAATCAAACGAGCTGAAATCACTCATCCCACCCAGGGGTGCTCACAACACTACCATCTCATGCTCCTGCATCTACCAGAAGATGCCTGTCAATTAAAGTCAGTGAGACTTAAAAATCCTAACTTCCTCTTATTTGCATGTACAAACTCCCCCAATTATTTCCCCCACCAATTCAATGCCTGAAAATGGGGGAGAGATTGCACAAGGCTTTGCCTGCATGATCATTATTTTGCATCCTAGCGATAATTCTTGGTTAGCTTTCCGTCTGGACAACCCAAATCACTGTAAGAAAGAGGAGTCCAGATGTAGCTATATTTAACAGTAAGAAATGACTCTAAAAACAGTGCTAACAAACAACAAGCATATCTTCATTAGCACCAACTAAAATGTCACAGAGCAGCATGCAAGCTTTTGAGTTCACCAGAACCGTTCTTCAGGCTGGACATTAAATTTAAAAAAAAAATGCAGGGGAAGGACAGAAAAAGGGAGGTCTTGCTGGGCATCATGGTAAAGCCCCAGCCTGCACTTTGTAATAGCTTTTAAATGAAATTGAGGGGTATTATTTATGCAGGTTTAATTAGGTTCTTGGTGCAAAATCATCTTAGGCATGCTGGGGTGAAGGAGCAACGACTGCTCTCCTTTTGAAAACAGAAGAACCAGCAGTTATTTGGATCTGTTGCTAGCACATCTAAGTAACTGCTGGTTTTTCCATTTTCAAAGGAAGAGCAGCCATTGCTCCTTCATTCCAGCATGCCTTGCTGCAACCTAAGGTTTATTTTTCTTTTTGTATCAGGCACAGTCTACCCAATTAAGGCTGCAATCTTATGCAGGCAGGCTTTCCTGGGAGTAAACCCCACTGGATTAGTAACTGGGACTTACTTCTGAGTAGTCATGCACAAGATTCCACACACTGCAAGTCTTCAAAACATCCCCAGCATTCCAAACTGCAAACATGATGGACTTTGCATCATTCATGCCTAGCAACATATTTTTCTCCCTCTTCCATTTTATTTTTTGTTTTGGTAAAAGATAACAGATTGATTTAAAAAATATTTTGACTAAAAAGGTGCCTTGATTTATAGCCGCCTTGGGTCCCTTCGGGGAGAAAGGCGGGGTAAAACTACTGTAAATAAATAAATAAATAGGACAGCAGAATTTTTAAAAAACGTATTCATAAAAAGTTTTTATTTTAAAAAAGCTTCCCCTGGAAGAGGCTTTCCCTCTTATGTGCGGGAGGAGGAATGCCTCTAAGCTGATGTCTCTTACAATGCATGCATCAACTGTAACCAAGGTGTGCTTTTTCTCTCATATGCAAATTTAATCCATTTTTTGACTAAAAATATACAATTCCCATCAGGTTTCTTATACTGGGTGTACAGTCAGTTCTCTTTAATTCGCTTATCTGCGAGGGGCAGAATTGTCACCTACCTCTTCATACCCACGGTCTGCTCTCGCTATCTCCGAACTCGTTGGGGCCATTGTTCTCATGGGTGTGTACTTAGCGTTTTTCTCGGGTCTCCACGTTGCTCTGGGAGCACATTTCCCAGCTTTGCTGCATTTACTGTAAAACGTAATCTGTCTCTTCTGGAGTTGCTGTGTGTGTGTGTTTTCTGTTGAATTCCATTTGCAGCACAATGGGAACTGTTTGTGCTCTCTCTGGGCTTCCAGGATACTGTACAATACCTTTTATATTAGCATAATGTTGTTAGGAAGGAATAATAATTAATTTGCTAGAGTTAGGAATTGTTCAGTAACAAAGGGTCAGTGTGGTTTACTGGATGCTGCCCAGTGGCGTAGGAAAGGGGGCAGTGAAGTGCCCCCAGGCAGCGGGGGGTGCACAAGCTGCCGGGGGTGTACAAGCTGGCGGCGGCATTTTTGGCGCTTTTTCGCCCCCCGCCCGCCTGGACGGGCGCCTAGTGGTAGTTTTCCGGCAAAAAAACACAAGGTGGCCGTTTTTCACCAGAAAACCCTGCAGAGGAGTGGGGCTCATGACGTCATGAATGTGGGGGCGGTGCTTGTGACATCACAGGGGTGTCATGTGGGTGCCACCCTCACAAGGCTAGCTACACCACTGAAGCTGTCCCCGCTATCACCCAGCCCATAGACTTAGGGTAAGATTCAGGTTCACAAAGTTCATGTGGTGTATGGCGAAGACTGTTCCCTGGAACCTAACCCATTTTTCCCATAAACTCAATGATTCGGTATCCACTAATTTAGCTTTCCAGGAACTTAAACCTAGCGGCTAACAAAAACTGACTTGTTGTTTTGCTCAACCTTCAGCCTGAACAACAGTTTTAGCAAACTCCAAAGCTTGCTTGCTGCAGTACTTTGTGAATTTTCAGTTGGATTATTCTCCTCCCCCCCCCCCCAATAGACCAGCACAGCTGCCTGTTAATTTTTCTTTAGAACCAGGAATTCCTCCTTCCACATTAGCCTCCCAGATACAGGGAGATGCCTGTGCACTGCAGGGCACACCTGCCACCACTGTTAGGATATATGATGCCTCTCCATTTTCAGGCTGCTGCACACAAGCAATTTTTAAATGGCTCAGATGGGGAAGGTGTACTCTTGATGCTCCTGAGGCACAGCAAAGTAAATCAGGCTGTCTCTTTGACTGGAATGTCTCTGTGAAAGTGATTTGCCCCTAATGACAATGAATGGCAGTAGCTGTTGCTTAACTGGGACATCGTTCTATTAGCATATGTTCTCTCTAATGGAGAAGAATGTTCCTTCCACCAAGGAGCTCAACCTCAACTCAGCAGATTTTTAAAAACAGGCAAAAAACTAAAATATAGCCACATAACATTGCAAACCAAGATTAAGATCTTTATTACACTGGAAGCTCAGCAGGCCCCTTGCCGAGGGGTGCCGACGTTTCGGTCATCTCGTCCTTGATCAAGAATAGTTTTTAGAAGCCGCAAGTTGCAAACTTCTGAATTCTAGAACATAAAACACTGCATGATAAAATGACTGCAAACCACCCCATGAGTTACAGCTACACTTTTACTCTGCTGCAAGAAAAGGTCAGCTCAGAATCTTCCTGGTGCTTTAGATACTGAACTGCTGAATTGCCAGGGACACCACTCTTTCCACCCCCAGGCTGACCAGTCAGAGGCATTAGATTGAGAAGGCTCAGCAATCATTTTTACAACAGCTTCTGTTTGGCTGCTGGTGATTGGTTTATGCACTTGGCTCTCAATAGAAATTCCTGTCGTGCTGAGCAATCAAAAGTCTCTTGCTCTGTTGCTGGGCGCTCCATACCTTGCCCCAGCCTGCCTCCGTACCAGGTCCCTGAATCCCACACTTTTAGGCTCTAGCCTGCTGCCGCCCAGTTGTCCTTCTGTGTAGAACCTGGACTAGCCCCCAATGTAAAAAGACAGGGTAGATTTTAAACTGACAACCTAATTAAACATTCTAGCACATGCTCCGATGCACTCTTGAAACGGCCAGCCCTGCTTCAACGACTCTCAGCAACAATGTGAATATCTGACCTGTTCTGAGAAAAGTGTTCAGCAGCTGAGAGACACAGTCCTTCAACAGCACAAGGATGGGCGTGCATGACTTTGCACCCCCCTGGCTCTACTCCCTATCTGCATGCAAATTTTCCCTGTCAACACACAGCTGATGATATACATGGGCCCCCAACATAATAATAATAAATTCATATGAGCCAATGTTGATAGGTAGTATTAGTTAGCAATTATATAGTGCTTTAATGTTCCAAGTAACAAGAGGGAACTGCAACAACACGTCACATTTCCCCAACCCTAGTGCTCAACTGGCTCAGGCAGACCACTTCCCTCTCCCCACCCTACATTTAATTTTGGGGAAAGCTTCCATTAGCCGTAATTTGGATTGGAACCACAACAGCAGCAAAATGCTACCCCTCCCCCCCACACACCTGTTATGGTTTTGTCCCTGTTTTACACATCCCTGACAGTATTTATAACCCCCCCCTCAAAATACAAGGAAAAGCCCCTTCATTGTAACATGTAACTTGGTCCCCAATTGGTAGTACACTAACACGTCACCTGAAGTCCAGTCATGTTATGCTTTCAGTTACATAAAGGAGAACCCAGTACAAACACCAGGAGATGAAAGATTGCAGCAAACTGCTATTTACAGAGCACTATCCAGCTTGCTCTAATTCCGAGGATTGGATGTACTGTGCAAAAGAAAAGGAATTCAAGCGGAACATCTACATTCCTGCTTAGATTCAGAACTGACTATCATGAGTTAAACACATCAGAAAAGATTGAGGGAGCCCAGTATCAATGGTTCCTTAAACTGTACTCTAGTTTTGTTCTGAAGTTGGGGAGAGCTTCACCACCTGATCCATGAAAGGGAAGATCATTCGTGTTCCTCCACAATCAGTTGTGAACTCCCAAACAGGTGGGTGTCTAACCCAGAGAAGCATTGACATTAAACACTGAAATGACTATATGATTGTGGGTTCATTCTTCTACTCTGTGTGTGTGTGGGGGGGGGGGAGTCTGATATGCAACCCCCCCCCCCATGACTAGTCAACTCAACACCACTATAGCTCATGCTAAAGAAAGCTGATAGCCAGCGGTTTGTCCCTCAGATACATGTTATGCATTTATGATATCTGCAAGTCCCCGCACAAAAGGCAGCATAATGCTGATCAAACCCACACATAAACTTCTAAAGTTGAACAATTGCAGGTAGCAGGGCTAGGAAAGGACCCTTGCCTCAAATCTGGAAGAATGGTTGCCCATTAGAATATAGCCTAATGGTCTGACTCGGGATAAGGCCGTGTTATGGGTCAGAGCCATAGCTCAGCAGTAAAACACATGCTTTGCATGCGAAGTCTGTTTCAATCCCCAGCATCTCCAGTGACAAAGGATCTCAGGTAGCAGGGCTGGGAAAAACCTTTTTCTGAGTCCTTGGAGAGTCATTGCCAGAGTGACAAGAATGGGCTAATAATGAGCCAATGGTCTGGTTCCGTATAAGGCAGCTTTATATGTTTAATGCTTGATCATAATTACAGTCAGGTTCAGATGCAATCCAGTTTCACTTCCAGCCGAGATAAAACTGGGCAACAAAACCCACACTTGCTGACTTGATATGACCTCTACATGGAGCTCTGGCAGCAATAAATTATAGAGGAGAGACAATGAGCCACATTCAGGATCCCACTCCTTTCCCCCTCCATCCCCCACACCATCACCATCCAAAGGCAGGATAGCCCCAGGTGCTGCTTTAAGAGTGTTAGCAAGCCACAGTATCAGCTCAGCCAGAATCACAGACACCTGATCCCCACCCAGGGCAGTCTTTGCAGGCCCCGGCCCCACAGTGAAGAACACTGCACATGAATACAGAAAGGCCAACAAGGGGCCAAGGGCCTGAAAAAGAGAACAAAGACCATTGAATGACTAGCATGCGGTATAGGAAGCAATGCTGTGAGCAGCAGGGAACTGAAGGTTTGTTTTTTTTCAGCAAACAGAAAACAGAGAGTTAACACTTCTTTAGAGAAGGATGGGGAGCAGAGGGTTAATGCTCTTAGCAGGAAGCGTTATCTCTCTTGCTCTCTTTTCTAAATATTATTTCCTCCCATGAAACTGGCTTTTCATCCTTGGCTGGAGGCAGCTCCTGCTGCTGGGAATCCAGCAGGAGTCTGTATCTCTGCCACTACACACTCCACTGCTCCCAGCAAGTAGCCAAGACAAAGAGACTCCCCCTCTCCCCCCCACCCCCCCACCCCTGAGAGCAAAGCCCGTGCTGGGACAGGAGAGACAGACAGAAATATTGGCATGTGTAGGCGGACGCTCAGGCCCTGTGGAGGAAGATGCCCTTAGGCTGGAGTTTAGGTAAAAGGCTTTTAATGGAGAAGGAGTTAGGGGAAAGAAGGTACCATGGAAATTAAATTCCACCCCCTCTCTGCTGAAACACACACACACACACACACACACACACACACACACACACACACACACTATGTTATGCAGCGGGGCTCCCCCACCCATCACCATATATATCCAGGGCATGTTGGCAACTGCTGTGAATGTATGCTCTGTCAAGTGAGCACATTATTTCTCATTAAACTAGTTTTCCTATTAACTGTCAAAATGATAATGGCTTACCAGTTACCTCTGTAAGGACTACACAAATCTGACAAATGAGGAATTTTCCGAGACTTGGGTAGGAAAGTATAAGACGTTAATGTGCATGGCGATATGTCCAAGATTCCCTTCCTAGTTGCCTGAAAACAAAAACCTTCAGCTTTTTATTTCTCTCTCTCTCTCACACACACACAATCAATCTTGCCTAAAGAATTACACATCTTTTCTTGGGGGGAGGGGAAGGAAGGCTACGAAAGGAAGGGATCAGAACTGAGATTTCACCTGCAACCGCAACAGCAGTTAGCACGACTTCATCAGCTTCAGCAGCTGTTCAGAACTGATGAACAAAAAGTGGAGCTGAGACATCTAACAATGAAGATCACATTGTCAAGTTCACACAGCAGCAGTTCTAGAACTAGGATTAGGACGCAGCAGGTCCCAGTGCCCACCTCCATCAGGGATCCACTGGACCATGCCATTTCTCATCAACACTAACCAAACTCAATTAGTTCAGTGTGCAATAATGAGCAGTTTGGAAATGCGTCTAAACAGGACCGGGGGGGGGGGGGAGGCAAGAGATGCCACGAAGCTGCTACCTAGGGTAAAATCATCCAAAATGTACCAAACTTTTAATGTGCATGAAAGGAACTACATGGCACTGTAATCTCTCTCCTTACTCTGCATCTCCTCTTCTGCTCAGATCTTGTAGGATATTTAGTCACAGACTTCATTTCTCTCACATATTCAAATGGAGTTTACTCTTTTGGTTTGAACAAGGACAGGTACGTGGCTGGAATTAAATGCTCATTTCCATTTGATGCACAGAAGCAGTTTGAGGCACATTAAAAGGATTTTTCGAGTTTAAAGGGTCAAGTCTCCAAGGACATTTGTATCTCAGCTGGCACCGCTACAGGCTGTGTATCATTTCAACAGCATCTTCAATGGGGGATTATAATCTGAATTGAAGTGGAAATATCTGAGGCAATGAAGCTGTCAGCAGTCTAAGATTAAGGAATTAAAACAGCAGCAAGGCATGATAGGATTTATTCTACATGTATTTGAAAGAAAGCTCAATACACTGAGGTTCCATAAAGGTATAGAGAAAGGCAAGAACAATGATCCCATCAATATAAAAAAGGAAGGCACTATGAAAATCAGCTACACCAGATGTAAATCGTCCTAAACCAAAAAAAAGGCAATGAATGAGACACAGAGGGTTTGGCTGAACTAAATCAAGAAAGCAATGAAAATGACATGGGATATAAAGAGCAGCTGGAGCGGCACAGATAACACTTCTCCAACCGGTATCAAGATGGGAAAGGAGCCCTGTCCCTTCTAGCAGCCCCCACCTGCTCAGATAAAACGTAAGGATGGGCACTCAATACCGTTACAGTAGCAAGATACTAAGAGATCATGCTTGCTTTAGGAGAAAGACTCATCAGGGATTCCTTCCAAGTACACGCATTAAATCCAAAGAAGACCAGTTCATTGCTTTAACCTTGGAAACCATTCTAAAACCAAGGATCTACAGTGTTTTAGAAAGATCCCCCCCACCCGAAAGATCATCTGCTCCTGTTGAGAGGGTCCAAATTCCCTCTTGAGAATAAAGCACCACAATTTGCTGCTTTTGCCAGTAATTGTGATCTCCTTATTTTTCCCACTAGCATGACCCAGTGAAGCCCCAACTACCCAAACATATCTCTTACCTAGTGAGCCCTCTTTATCCGCGGATTTGACTTACCGTGGACGACCATCCGCGGAGGAGGGACTCCTACTGGGGGCGGAGGGTGGCGCCACAGTACCTGATTTAGAAACCGCACCGGCCCGCTGCCCACTTCTTGCCTCTCACTCTGCTTTGTAAAGGTCCAAAGTGCCTGTAAAAAGAAAAAAACATGACCGAAAGTGACTTCTGGTTGCGCGTGCAACTGGAAGTTGCTTCCGGTTGTGGTTTTTTCCTTTTTACTGGCACTTTTGACCTTTACAAAGCAGAGTGAGAGGCAAGAAGTGGGCAGCGGGCCGATGCGGTTTCTAAATCAGGTACTGTGGCGCCTCCACCCAACAGCGGGTTTAATTATCCATGGATTTTTGTGTCTGTGGGGTTTCCGGGAACAGAACCCCCATGGATACAGAGGGCCCACTGTATTTGAGAGAGAGAGAGAGAGAGAGAGAGCACTCCTCCACAACAGTAATCTATTGTAGATACAAGATACGAAGGAAGACATTTCGGCAAGCTCAGAGTGCAGTTCCATGCTCAGCTATACTGTACAAGCCATAATAAAAGACCCCCAGTTCTGCTAAAATAACATACAGCAGCTCAACCTATAAAAAACACACACTATACCCATTTTATAGGTGGAAGGACAATTCCCAAATAAACCCATGCACAAGATTTTTATCAGTTTATTAACAGAAAAATATACTAGCAGAATGTCCGTCGTGCACACAAGGCCACACAGCACAAAGTGAGAAGCAGGCAGGACTCATATAGGAAAAGAGACGTCTGCAAGTTAGGCCAAGGGGGAGTGGGTCCAAAACAAACATTCAGCTGAAGACCCTTCGTAGTAAATAAAGATATTTTAAAAAATTTAAAATGAAGAGGAAAAAAATCTTAACAACTGGTTTGCCCACAAGCGTTGTAAGAAAATTGGAGAAGGGGAGATGCTAATTTCAAGTCCCTTGTAGAATATTTAGCTTTACATTTACATAGGCAAATGTGATGCTGTCTTTGCAGGCAAGAGGCTACTAGTGGAGGAAGGGCATAGCCAGCCCTACACAGGAGGACTATGGACTTGCTTCCCAACTCCTAATGCCTTCTACTGGGACATTTAGAAACAAATTCTCTGCAAAGTCTTCCAACGGCTTTCAAGTATCACCTGGGCAGAAACAATCTCTGTCTAGAGGAAAGTTCATGGCTAATTAGTGGCTTTTCTTGGTCGAGCCAAAGCCAGAGAAACCCATCACAGCCGCCATTTCATCGTCCTCCTCAAATGTCAAATCTTCCTCCGCCCTCCTCTTCTTCTCCCTCTGCTTCTCCTTTTTGTAGGCTTTGGCTTTTTCCTCCTGCAACAAAGGGAAATAACTGCCAAGTGAGCCAAGCTTGCGCGTACAACCAGAGCCTTGGAAAGGGAAGAGACAACCTCAGGAATCCAGCCACAGAGACACAATTCTTTCTGGTCTGAGGAACAAGCAATGGGTGGGAGAGAAATGGTGGGCCCCAGAGGAGCAATGGAAGGGCAACAGCTCAAAGACGTCCACACACAAGTGACATGTGAAGAATAGGATTGTTCTGAAGTGTCCAGCAACTGTCAGCATCTGCTATTAAACAAATGCCAAAGACTTCAAGAGAAATTAACAGTGATGAAAATACAGCGTTGCTTTTAAAGCACCGGACACAGATTCTGTACCAATGCCCTGTTCCAACAACTGCGGTGCCGATTGGCGGCGACAGACAATGTCAGTATCTGATGGCTGTTGGAGCAGCCGAGTGACAGCTGCTCAGTGGAACATAAGCTGAGTTCTGAGAGGCTTTGGGGGGTTTTGGCATCAAAGGGTTTCCACTGCTCTAATCAAAATATTTCGTTCTGCGAGATTGCAAGGCCTGGAATAGTGCCAGGCTTGTGTTGGGGGATGCAGAAGTGTGACTTCAGCTACCGACTCCTTGGCAGCTGCTGAGACTACTAAAGCTGAAAGGACTCTTTCTCTCCCTCTCCTGTTTCAACAACTCCACACAACATGGAGGGGCATCACCACCTGCAAATATGGAGAGATCCCAATCACAGCTTGCTTTGTGAAATAGAGAAATTGCGATTGGGTCTTAGTGAGAATTAAAACATCATAATCTGCTTCTGCAACCCCACCCCCATATGACAATGCAATAATATTTTTTCCAAACTGGTGCACAATTGGCTCTCCCCATGACAGCCAAATAGGCAGAGGGTGGGTGAGAGCCGGTGATGCTTTTCTAAAGGTTTCATTAAGGTTGCTGTCAGGGACAGGTGTCCAATTACTCCTCTGGGTTGATGGGGGGGGGGGGACTCCAAAGATTCCCTCTCCTATAAAAATAGATCTGTCATGTTGACCCAGATCACACAGTGACTTGTGGAAGTACGGGAAAGATCTCCTTCTCACCCTTGCTGGGACATATAGGGAAGGCTGTATACTTTGTGCTAAACATCAAAAGATGCTAAACACAAAACAAAAAGCTGAGTTCAGCAACCTGCATAAAACCAGCACATGCATGCATATATTAATTCATGTGAAATAAATACATGATATATTCTTCTGGGAGAGGCAACTAGTTAAAAGATGGCACTGAATCCTTTCCCATGACCACTAGGGATTCTGCTCAAACCATCCCCCCCTGCTTTAGGTGCATAAGCAGAGCTGAAGAACAGCAACTGCCTCTGTCCAAGAGGCAAGACAACCTCTCCCCAGTCTGTCCACCTCCTGAAGGTGAGAGGCGTTTTTGTAATCCCTACCAGTTTGGTTTCTAAAAGGAATGTGGTGACCAAAAAGCACAGCTTCCCTCTTCACAGAGTAAAATACACCAGACACTCCCCATAGCAGACGCTCATGTGGCTGCTGCAGACAGAATAAACTACAATAGGAAAAATCTTTCATGCCACCTGCAGGCCACTATTGCACAGAAGAAACCAACACAAGAAAATATTTCCCAGGCAGCGTTAGCTTTCTGTCCAAGCAGCCAAGAGCATCAGAACCAGGGACAATTTGGGGAGGGGGAAGCTGGTATTAGCACTAAGATCTAGTTCCATCTGGGATAACAAATAGCCACCATCTCAGAGATGCTGGAGTAGTGGGAAACAGCGGCGGAACTACGGTGAAGCGCGTGGAGCAGGAGCTCCAGGCGCTCACGGGCGGGGGGTCGCGCTCGGGGAACTCACCATTCCGAAGCACCGCGTGGGCTGGGCCCTCCCACCCTCCCTGGAGCTGGTTTGGCTCCGAAATGAGCAAAAACCGGGCGGGGGCGCGCATCGACGTCAAGTGACGCAGGCCCCGCCCCCATGCGCCCTGGCGCCGGTAGGGCGCCCGTCGCCTCTGGTGGGAAAGGCTACTGCCAGATATCCATTTTTAAAATATGTAAAATATTCATTTTAAGCAATCCAATCATGGCAGAAAGCCCGCCACTTCCTTCAGCTAAAAGTGTTTTTCCTTTCCAACCATGTCTAATTGTTTCAATCCTGGGCAACACTTCACCTCTTCTCTGAGTTCCTTCATCCTCTCTTCAAAGTCATAATCCTTCTGCTTCTCCTCCATTTTTTTCTTGTTCACCTCAAAGCGTTTCTTCACTTGATCCAGAGTTGAGCGCTCCACTCGCATGGACATGCCCAAGTTCCTCTGATCTAGACAAGGAGGAAACCAACAAGACTGTTTCCAGTGCAGCCTCAGACATCCTGGTGGTATTTCAACAGTCAAATATATACCCTCAGACTATTTGGGAGCACAAAGTTACATTTCTCTGGATACGGAGCTTCATCTCATCCCAGTATCTCCCTTCACAACAACAGACCCCTTTAGACTCCCCTGCAGCATTACAGAATATGATGAAGGGCAGCTTTGAATCTTGAAAATAATGTCCATTCTTACATTACTGTAGCAACAAACTGAGAAAATGCAATTTTAGAAACAGGCTGCTTCACTTAGTGATGCCAAAGTTCTCTTGAACCAAAGCACAGTCATGTTTCTGAACGGGCATGTTACACTTACTATCAAAATGTTAATTTAAGAGACAGTCGCTAATTTTAAAGGGATAGGCAATCATCAGTTATCATGCTCACCAAGCTCTTAATTAACAGTCTATTCAGTGCTGGGGTTCCTGATTGACCCAGCAGGGAAGATGTGGAATAACTATCTTCCGCTCTCCCTCCCTTCTTGATTACCCCCATCCCTTCCCAACCTCTGCCAATATCCAACTATGCATAGCAAATTAGGTTTATGCCCCAATGCGAGTGATGTCTGTGACATTTCAGACCCGGGCTAAGGCCACCTCCTGAGCAAGCGATGACATCCCTTTTCAGTTTGCAGGAAATATTTCCATAAAAAGGTGCATCTGAGAACACTTCTGAGTGACCACATCGGTGAAATCCATATGGTACATGCCTAAAGTGGGATGAACCTAAATTCACCAGTTGGATACATGGTCTTGTAATTCCTAGAAGATAATAATTCATGACTAATACCATCTAAAGCTAAGTCAGATACTAAAGATCCTCAAGCCAGGATGGTGTAGTAGTTTGGGAGTCGGACTTAGACCTGGAAGATCCAGGTTCAAATCCCCGCTCAGCCACGAAGCTTCCTGGGTGACCTTGGGCCAGTCACTATCTCTCAGCCCCACCTACCTCACAGGGTTGTTGTGAGGACAAAAAGGAGGGGAGGAAATATGTACACCACTCTGAGCTCCTTAGAGGAAGGGCGGTATAAAAATGTGAAAAATAAAAATAAATTAAATAAATAATTAAGTTGGTCCGTTCAATATGCCGAAAGGAGGCTGAATTAGAGCACGTCCACGGCAGGCCTTGTTCGTCCCAAGTGGTGGAGCTGTCTTCTGAGACAGACTTGCCTAAATCAAACAAACTTTGAATGCTCAAGGAAGAAGGCAAAAGCCGCATTATTTCCAGAAAGGTTTTCTGAAACAAGGACTGTGATTTAATATGATCCTATGTCCTATGGTTCATGTTTTGATATTGTTAGGTTTTTTAAAATATCAGTAGCAAAGAAGGTAAATGAGATTCTCGGGGGCATCAACAGAAGTATATAGTATCAAGTTCGTGAGAAGGAACGGTACTGCTGTATTCTGCTTTAGTCAGATTCTACCTGGAATACTGTGCCCACTTCTGGGCACCACAGTTTAAGAAGGATATTGGCAAACTGGAGCAGATCCAAAGGATGGCAACTAGGATGGTGCAGGGGCTGGAGACTGTGTCCAATCTTTCAATGAGGAAAGACTGAAGGAGTTGGGCATATTTAGTTTGGAGAAGAGATGGTTAAGAGGTGGCAGAGTAAGTATCTATAAATGTCTGCGATGCTGTCATGTGGAAGACAGAGCAGATTCTCAGTTGTCCCAGAGAACAGGACCAGGACAAATGGGTTTAAATTACAAGAAGGGAGATTTTGACTAACGGAAGCCGTTAGTCCTGAAACGTCCTGATAGTACAAACTATTCAGTCTGCCTTGGCAGGTGGTAGACTCTCCATTGTTGGAAGTGTTTAAGCAGAGCTGGATAGCCATCTATTGGGGATTTTGTATTTGTGGGCAGTCTGTCTTGGGGGGGAGGGGGTTGGACTCGATTTTGTAGGTCCCAACTCTATGATTCTTTTGTTGGCTGCTTTGGCTTCCATATTGAAGAGAAAGGAGTGGTAAAGATTTCTGCAAAAAATAGTTTAGCTGTGACTGCGGGGAAATCTGGTATGGATACAAGATGTGTGTGCACCTCTTTTTTCACTACATACAGGGGTTTTCCAACTTCATCATTCACAACTGCTTATATTGGGAGGTAACAAAAGATGAGTGAGGTTACCAAAGTGGCAGAAAGGTTTTGTGAGTGGCAGAGCCTTGAACAGCCTAAGGGGCTGCCATACTCTCCGCCAATTTATAGTACATACACGCTAATGGGTTCTGAGCTGTCTGTGACGGATCAGGAGAGAGATCTTGGGGTACTGGTGGACAGGTTGATGAAGGTGTCAACACAGTGTGCGGCAGCTGTGAAGAAGGCCAATTCCATGCTTGGGATCATTAGAAAAGGGATTGAGAATAAAACGGCCAATATTATTATGCCGTTATACAACCAAAATGACTAGTGGGCTGAGGCATCTACCTTATGAGGAAAGGCTACAGCGTTTGGGGCTCTTCAGTCTAGAAAAAAGGCGGTTGAGGGGGGACATGACTGAGACGTATAAAATTATGCATGGGATGGAGAGAGTGGATAGAGAGAAGTTCTTTTCCCTCTCTCACAACACTAAAACTAGGGGACATCCACTCAAATTGAGTGGAGGGAGGATTAAAACAGACAAAAGAAAATATTTCTTAACCCAGCGTGTAATTGGTTTGTGGAACTCCTTGCCACAGGAGGTGGTGATGGCACCTGGCCTGGATGCCTTTAAAAGGGGATTGGACAGATTTATGGAGGAAAGGTCCATCACAGCTTACAAGCCATGATGGGGATAAGCAACCTCCTGGTTGTAGGAGTAGGTTTTCTTTGTGCCAGGTGCAAGGGAGTGGCGACAGGATACAAGTATCTTGTTGGCTGTGTGCTCCCTGAGGCATCTGGTGGGGCCACTGTGTGATACAGGAAGCTGAACTAGATGGGCCTTTGGCCTGATCCAGCAGGGCTCTTCTTATGTTCTTATGTAATGCAAGTCCAGTCAAAACCTTTAATGGCATAAAAAAACCAGGGTATAAATTAATAAACAAAACTAAATTCAGGTATATAAGAAAATGAAATAAATAGAAAATTGCATGCATCTACTATTTGCCCTTGAAGATTATATAAATTGCATTTATCTAATCTTCTGAAAAGAGAAGATTAGCACACAGGGCTAAAATGCTCGAGAGCAACAAGAAGCATTAATATGTAAGTGTTCCAAAGTTGAGTGAGCTTCTGTCCTTGAATTGAATTAATTCAGTCAAACAGACTGTGTACATGGAAATGAAAAATGGAGGATGACTGCTTTTTGGGGGTGGGGAAATAGACACCACATATCATGTGATTTAGAACAACAGAAGCTTTGGTTCAAGAATGAAATTGGAACAAGTGGGATTGAAATAATTCAGGACTGTAAGGAAATCTGATGAGAGCAATTTGTCCAAGGAGACATTCACCTGTCTGCCAGACAGGACAATCTAAAATATGTTTTGTATCTACATCTTAGGGCCAACTTCACTTCCTGTTTTGCTTTGGCCCTGTGTTGTTGCTGTCATTTAAAGTTAAATAGCAGCTGGGGGGGAGGATCAGGATTAGGGTTCACAGGGAGGGAGTATTTAACCCTTTCCTTCATGGTACAGTCCCAAAGCTGACATTAGCCCCAGGAGGGAAGCATTTACTGGCACCAACGCATCTGCTTTGGAAAAAACCACATGAAGCTGGTGTGGTGCATAGTGTTGAACTTGGACCAGGAAGACCTGGTGTCAAATCCCTGCTCAGTCATGAAGCTTCCTGGGTGATCTTGGGCCAGTCACTGTCACTCACGGAGCTATCTGTATTGAACAAGAGGATAGAATTGTCATCTCTCAAAAAGGTAAACAGCATGTGGGCATCCCAGGCAGGAATGAGCAGAATCAAAGCAGGTCAGGCCTGTGAACGGACACCGGGCAGGTCTCACAGGGCCAAAGTCTGCTGAAAGACTGAAACTGAAGTATTCTGTTTGCCAAGACAACTCACTCCTTTATAATGCCTGGAAACCAGCTCAGCCAAAGAAAAACACCAGTTATCCTTACGTTTTTTGCCATTGATATGATCCAAGAAGTTGATGGAATCTTTCACTACACAGTCACAGACGTTACAATAATACCTGGAACAGAAAAAGAACATCAGCGCCTACATCAGAAATGAAACGTTTATGTGAAGCTCCTGGTTTCTCTTTCACGCTAATTT
The DNA here is from genome assembly GCA_026170595.1 of Plestiodon gilberti rubricaudatus. Classification (NCBI taxonomy): domain Eukaryota; kingdom Metazoa; phylum Chordata; class Lepidosauria; order Squamata; family Scincidae; genus Plestiodon; species Plestiodon gilberti. The sequence goes on along the minus strand of JANXHW010000004.1, from coordinate 99,937,689 downwards.
AAGATGGGTGCCATATAAAGGCAGCAGGAGAGAAGGGAGATTGAACTCCCACACCGTGCAAAGGAGGACCTGCTGCCATTTTGGTTGCTGCCTACCTGTCTTTACACCACACAGAGGCAGTCTAACTGATCAGATTAAACTTGCAGATATTGATCAAACACAGGTGCAATTTATCTTTGTGAGGGCTTAGTGTTGTGCTCCATGGAAATAATGCTCCCCCCCCCCAAGTCTGGAGCTTGCACACAGCGGCGGAACTTCGGTGAAGTGCGTGGAGCAGGAGCTCCAGGCGCTTGGGGGGGCGCACGGAGCACCCACCGTCGGGAAGCGCCGCGCTGTCTCGGCCTTCCCTCCCTGGAGCCCGTTCGGCTCCAAAATGAGTCCAAAACGGGCGGGGGCGCGCAAATTGGGCGGGGTGGGGCGCGTCGAAGTGACGCAGGCCCTGCCCCCACGCGCCGGGCACCGGGCGGGCGTCCGTCATTTCTGCTTGCACATACACAGAACCACCATTTCTTCTGAGCCCGTGCAAGGCTTTCTAGGACCCCACTTCCTGCTACATAACCACTTGTAGACCTTCATTTACAAACCAATCCTAACCAACTTTCCAGCGCCGATGCAGCTGCAATGCAGCCCTGAGGTAAGGAAACAAACGTTCTCTTTCCTTGGGGAGGCCTCCATAACTGCCCCGCCCCACAGGATGCAGTGTGCATTCCATTGGCACGGCTGCATTGGTGCTGGAAAGTTAGTTAGGATTGGGCCGTTCATTTACTACAATGGAGCACCTGATGTGCAGCACATGCTCCTGCTAAGCCCAGTGGACTAAGCTTTATCATATGTCATGTGTCCAGGGAACTTGCACATTGGGGAGAAAAGGAGGAGAGCAGGGAGCTTAATGGGCTTTCTTGCAAAGTGAAACAGAGCAAGCCTTAGAAACGCACAAATTCTTGCCTTCCTGGTCTCACAAGTCATTTGAACTGGGAGGTGGGGAGTGAGGAGAGGTGGAATTCTGTGGCTATTCATTTCCAGTAGCAACCATCAACTTGTCAACTCTGCCAAACCTCACGCCCAGCAGCAGGTGCCAGGATACGTTCCCAATGCACACACTGTAATTATTCAATGTGTTCCCCTCCAGGTGTTTGGTATGCAAAGGTGTAAGAAACACTAATGTTCTTTCAGTTACCCACTCTTTTGTTGATTTCTGCTAGCATCTGGGCAGATATGACAACAGCATTTTGTTTAAAATATCAGGTTTATCTTCCTCGGTACTTCTGCGTGATGGAAGAGGGGTAACCTATATTCTGGAAGCCTGGATCTGCTTGGGCTCCCAAAATTGCTTTAACGAATCAGTCATGCTCCCTCTGCATTATTTTCCTATCTGTAAAATGGAAGCAATGGCAACCACCATCTCCAAGGTGTTGTGAGGGCAAGCAGCATGCATCTAAAAGCATGGTGGTGAATCCTCTCTTTATATGTACTAGTTACTCTATTGCAGGGGTTCTCAAAGTGGTGGGTCATGACCCACCATTTTTACTGGAAGTGTCCAATTTACCTTTAAATGGGTGGCTAGCCTGAACGTTTTCGCTGAAAACTGGAAGTGGGCTTCAGAACGTGATTACCGCTGTTTAGAGCCTCGGGGAGACCTGCCGAGGCGGCGGCAGACCCCCTGGACCTTTCAGGGAGCTGGCAGGACAACCAGGTACGTTGAAAAAAGCGTTTCTATGTCAGCAGCAGACACGATTCTGGAGCGCTGCCTCCGATAACGCCCCGCCCCCGCAAAGACTTACAGGGGAGTCAACTTCCCTGTAGGACTTTTGAGAAATGCTGCTCTATTGGATTTAGTTTCCTATTTGCAAAATGGCTTGATCTGATCATGCAGGAGATTGCCTAGGGTAAGCCTTGTGCAACTAGCACCAGGGGTACTGTGGGAGGCCAGGCAAATGGTCCTGAGTGCAAGGAACATATAATGAAGCAGGGCGTGAACCACTGGTTTAAGGGCCATATAGGTCAAACTTACTGTACATATCCTGTGCTCCTGCAATTCCTCCCTTCTCACTCTACAGACTTGTGTATCAGTGTAAAGCGTCTACAGAGGCACAGGGTAAGACATGTTCCCTTCGGGATTTCCCACTCTCGAAGTAAAACATTCTGGTACCTGAGCCCAGTGGTTTTTGGCGGGTCCAGGGCAAAAGTGGCCTATTCACCCTAGGTGTGCAGCTTTAAAAAAGAAAAAAGCAAGCCCCAAAGCAATCAGCCAGGACCTCCTTTTTTTCTTTTTCTTGTTAGCCTACAACCTTAGTTCCCTTTCTCCACTTCATCATCCACTGGAGAGGACGGCTCCAAGCCAGCAATCCTGGAAAATGAGGTTACCTAAGATTAAAATAAGATACAATACGAATACACTTCCAGGTCTTAGTGAATGCTCTTGTAAGAACTTAACATGACTCACCCTCCCATCTCAGACTGAGGAGTCGTTTTGGTAATAACAATGGTTTTCCCCAGCTTGGATTCCAGGTCCACCTTATAGTCTCGGTGCCGAAGAAGCTCGCGCTTGACAGGCTGTACAGGTTTGCCTAAAAGTTGATCAAGAAATTTTAAAACATGCTCCAGTTTAAACTGGGAATTTAAAACTAGCTTTTGAAATGCAAAACTTTACTTTTCCTTCACTGGGTGAAGGAGGTTCTTCCAGAATTGCAAGTATTCTAAGGCTGAAATCCTATATGCACTTTCCTGGAAGTAAGGTCCACTGTATACAGTAGGACTTCCTTCGGAATAAATATGTGTAGGATTGCACTGCAATTGTAATATTCCTTGTTTCTAAGTAAGAATGAACTCTTTTTTATCTTTTGTTTTTCTAAAAGACAGGAAAGGAATGAAATTCTTACAAATTTGTTTGGGAGGGAAGAGAAGCAGAAGATGAAGTAGCATGTTCTTTCCCTCTGCAATTCTGTTCATTGCATCTCCCCACCTTACTGACACTTATTAATGGAATGAGCAGCATTATCCCATAATCAACACGGTACCAACCATCTTTCTTTTCTCTCTCCTCCGTGAGCCGCTTCTCTGCAAGCTTCTCATATTCATCCTTGTCCCACTTCCGGCGGAAGTCCAAGTTTTTAGCCTGTGAATCAAGGAAAAATGCAAGAATTCAACTTTCAATTCATCAACACAAGATAGCTTTAGTCCTGGAAAGATCTAGAGCAGGGGTGGCCAAGCTGGGGCTCCTGAGCCACATCCATCTCTTTGACCTATAATGTGCGGCTCTCGGAAATATGTCGGCTGAGCTACTTTTTGCAATCACAATAAATATAAAAGGTAAATAAGAAATTTTCATATTTACTGGGTAAAAACTGAGAGTCCACTGGATTAGAACATAAGCTTAATGTTCATGGTGAGTAAATATATTTAAGAATTTAAATGCTTCTTAAATATTGCGGCTCTCAAACATCTGAAGTTCATCACATGTGGCTCTTACATTAAGCAAGTCTGGCCACCCCTGATCTACAGTTATTGGATCTGTAGGGTGCTGGCTACAGGCAAGACTACTCAATTTCACTCATGGGTCTTCCAACAGGAAAAAGACCATGAACAGGAAATGCTTATGCAGGAAGATCAAACAGCCACCATATTAAACCATCAGGCAGAGGATTTTAAAATACAGCACAAAAGTGATTACCGTATTTATTGGCGTATAAGACACACTTTTTTGTCTAAATTTGTGACCCAAAATAGTAGGATGCGTCTTATACGCCAATACTAAAAAATCCCTCCCCCCCTCGCCCGTTTTAAAGCATTTTTAGGCTTACCCGTTTTTTTCCAGAGCGGGAGAGCTCCCTTGTGCTTTCTTCCCTGACTAATCTATCCGATCTACAGCTGTTTGTCGGGTTTAATTTATGCGCGTGCATGAGTTGAGCTTCTCAGCAGCCAGCAGAGGGTGCTGTGCTCAGTTCAGTTCAGCTGCAGAGGGCCTAGTCTTTCCCAGCTCTCCTGGATGCTGAATGAAGGCAGCTTGGGTAAGCTTCTGAACTGGGCCTAGTTGGGAGGCTTTGGAAACTGTGCATAGGTTGGGTGGGGTGGGGGAAAAGAGTTGAGTCTGGGGGTTTTGTATTTGGGATTTATGTTGTTTAAGAGTTGGTAAGAGTTGAGTCTGGGGGTGGTAAGAGTTGAGTCTGGGTTTTTTTTGTACTTTTATGTTTTTTACTTTGGAAACTGCATGGGTGGGGTGGGTGGGGGAAAAGGAGTTGAGTCTGGGGTTTTTTTGTACTTGGGATTTATGTTCTGGTGCATTTTGTTCATGTGTCTTATTGCTGTGTGTTTTAAAAGAGATCCTGGTATTTTTGTGCAATTTATGTAAATTAGCTAATTAAGCAGCCAAGCAGTAAGTGGCTCAAAAATGCTTTAAATGTTTTTTTCTTGAAACCCAGGGCCAAAAGGAAGGTGTGTATTATACGCCAGTGCGTATTATATGCCGATAAATACGGTAACAGTGCAATCCGACTTAACTTTTGTGCAGGTATAACCAGCGGCACAGCGAGAACGGGAGGCCCCAGAACGGAAAAGGGATTCAAATCCCCTTTGAATTCCTCTTTTGGAGGGGATATGAATCCCTTTTCCGTTCTGGGGCCTCCCGTTCTCGCTGTGCCGCTGGTTAAACGTAAAGGTATCCCCTGACAATTAAGTCCAGTCGTGTCCGACTCTAGGGTGTGGTGCTCATCTCCATTTCAAAGCCGAAGAGCCAGCGTTGTCCGAATACGCCTCCGTTGTCATGTGGCCGGCATGACTCTCCTTGCCGCAGCGCGTAGCATGCGGCTGGAACACGGAGCACTGTTTACCTTCCCGCAAGCGGTACCTATTTATCTACTCGCATTGACATGCTTTGGAACTGCTAGGTTGGCAGGAGCTGGCCAAGCAACTAACCCCGTCGCGGGAATCGAACTGCCGACCTTTCAAACAACAGCTTATGGTTCAGCGGTTTAACCCGCTGCGCCACCCGCTGGCCTGTGCCGCTGGTTACACTGGCACAAAAGTTAAGTCGGATTGCGCTGTCAGTCTCATGGGAACAGCTTGATTTTTTTTAAAGTGTTTTCCTTAGACCAGTGTTTCTCAAACTGGTGGGTCGCGACCCACCAGGAGAACCGGAAGCAGCCACCTGCCCCTTAAGGGGCATGGCAACTATGGTGGCAGTGCTCCCGGGATCACGGTGGCAGTGGCACTCCCGGGATTGCGGTGCACCACCGTCGCCCCACCTCCACATGGACTCACGGTTTTCCCGACTTGTAGGGAGAACTCAGAGAACCGCTGCTGTACTAGAACCACTGATACATTCAGTGAATGTATCATTCACTGAAACTGACTGGCAGAAGATTTAGGACAAACAGTCTGTAGAATTCATTGCCACAAGGTATGGTGATGGCCACTAGCTTCGATGGCTTTAAAAGGGGATTGGATAAATTCATGGAGGACAGGTCTATCAATGGCTACTAATCATGAGCACTTTGTGCTACCCCTTAGCACTGTGCCTCTGAATACCAGTTGCAAGGGAGCAACGGAGGAAGAGAGGTATGCTTTTCTGTCCTGCTTGTGGGCTTCCCAGAGCCAGCCTTTGGCCAGATCAAGCAGGGCTTTTCTTATGTTTTTATGTACTCTGTCAATTGCCTGCCTGTCTTTTGGAGCAGACATTTGCTTTCTTGTGGTAGCTCCTTTGCAGAACTTAAAAGTGGATTTTAGTCACTCCTCTTTGATTAATCAGTCTTGTCCTGGGCCTTACATCAACACAAGAGCCCTGCTGAACTAGACATTGGTTCACTGGATCCATTCAATGTGGAACAGTGGATGTTATGTTACAAGCATGAATTTCAAGTAGTTTTAAACATCTAACAGCTATAGGAATAGCGCCACCATATGACAAGCGCACCATTTTTGAAAGGGACGAGGGTCTCCTGCATGCTTACTAGGTATAGTGAGAGTTGTGATTTCTGGCACTTGATGATCCAGAAGCTCCATTATCCACCTCAGCAAGCTCACCAGCCCCAATGTCTGAGCCTGCTGACAACTACAGAAGCCACTCAAGACCATTCAGAGAGGCCTCTGGGTGAAACTCACAATAGCTGGAGTGAAACCAACAACACTGATAATAACAACAACCCCAGTGAAACTGAAAGCAACAACAACAGAGGCATTCTGAGATAGCCTGAAAATTCAGCAAAGCTTCAGTCCTGGAGACACCATATATACCACCATTTTTACAAAGCATTCACAAGGCGGTTTACACAGGCAGGCTAATCCAAACCACCATTTGTCAATGGGGTTTGTACAATATTCTGTGGAACTCGCAGAACCCGCAGTTTCACCAGGTGGTTTTCCTTCACAATGTGGTTTATCTCTTCTGGCTGCATGCCTTTCAAGCTTCCGCAGCCACCGTAAATCAGCCCAGGCAGGATTCTCAAGCAGTTCACTGTTCTTGCCAGCTAACCTTCTCAAACACTCCCATGCTCTCTCACTGCGAGGCTCATCATCTCAGCAGCGACTCCATTCTGCCACAACGCGTAACTGCAGCTTGTCAGTCCGGCAATCTTGTCTCCCATCCAGGGCATGGGAGCTCTTAAGGCAGTGTGGCATATCTCGCAACTTTTACTGTACATACTGCCAAATTAATTCACAACCATAGCCCTTCGGGGGGTGGAGAACCAGCAACTTGGCCAGATACAGATGTGCTACTCAGACATAATCACATGGGATCTGAAATACAAGGGTGGGAGGTACGGCTTCCTCTGCTTCCCCCCCCCCCAGTGGCCAAACACTCATCCAGCCAAGCCAAGGCTCGTGCTGCCGCCCCTCATGCACCAAACAGCAAAGAGTAAGGATATGGGGTGGGATGCGATTAGACAGCAGCTGCCTGGCTCCGTCCTTCTGGAGGTCCAGCAAAATTTAATTCTGGAATGCTATTCAATTGGACATTTGAAAACTGGAGACAATGTGTGTAATTTAGTGGTAGCTTTAAATTTATTTTTAAAAAAAGAAGAGGGGAATGAGATTTAACGTTTCTTTAAAAAAAAAAACTGCTTCCAAAAATACTATTTTATGTTGGTTTTAAATTATTGTTGCCTGCCCAGAGCATTCAGAAGAGAAGACAGCTTCAAATTTAAATTATGTTAAGTTTTACATTTTTAAATTGTTACTAAGCCTGAGCCTAAGGGATAGGGAGAATGAGAAATCTAAAATAAAATTAGTCAAGCATTTACTACACAAGCATTTTAATTTCAGTGCTTCTTTTCTTGTTACTTTTTCCACCCCTTTCCAAGATAGGAGTCCTGGATTTCAATAGGAGCCTGAGGATCCCTCTCTCCAGTAGCTTTTTCACCTAGCCCAGCAAGACAGCATTTTCAAACACAGAAAATCTGGTCCAGGGTTAACTCTTGCTTGTCCAGAGCACAAAAAGGGATGCATGTAAGAGACAAGAATATCCACACCTAAAAGGAATTTTTAAAATTTGTTTTTAGAATCATTACCACAACATTACAGATTTTTGGAGCAATCCTATCTGTGACGAGCACTGGCGCTGGACCTCCGTGCCGGCGCAACTGTGCCGTAAGGCATGTCTGCACCGGCTCTGGATTAGGGAGCATCAGCGCTGAAGCCTACGCCTCCTGCCCACCAAGCGGCAGAAGACCCAGCACGCCACCGTAGAGCGAGTAAGTCCCACTTACTGGGTGGCACAGGGCCTAGGGGAGGGTGGGGAAAGGGCATAACAGCGGGAGGGGGAGGGCGGATCGGGCCTGGGAGGGACCGGTGTCCTTGTTGGACGGTGTCCTAAGCCCCTCCCAGGCCCTTGCAGCCAACACGGGGATGCTTTTCTTCACCAGCTTCAGAGCTGGCAGAGAACCGAGTAGCCCCATTGTGGCTGCTGGGGGTTTACCTGGGGTAAGTGGGCAAATGCCCACTTACCCCGAGTAGACCTCCAGCCTCTCCCTTCCCCAGATAGGATTCAGTGTGAAGAGCTGAAGAGTCTACGCCAGAAGGCGGTAGGATTGGGCCTTTGTTTCGATTGCTGAGAGCACATTACAAATGGGCAGAAATCATATTTTCATAGAGAGAGGGGAAGACAGTACAAGACGGCAGCAGTCTGCAGACATGAATAGGATTCTGCAGGAGCCTGCAAAGACCTGAAGCCACCTCTGTTGCAAAGCCTGCCTGAGCTTTGCCCCTCCTTCTAACAGAAAGATGTTGCCCTCCAAAAGCAGGAGGGTGAAGAGAAATCTGCCTTTGCCTCTGCCCCCCCCCCCCCCGGTCTGGATTACTGTGAATGAGTCTGTTGCTGGACGTCAGATAGTCAGAGATGTGACAAACGAACATTAATGTTCCTTAATGCATGCCTGGAAATCTCTCCTCACCCCCACCTTCCTGCTTTTGGAGGGCAACATCCTTTAGTCGGTAGGTGGGGCAAAGAAACAGAGTTGCTGCATTTTAATTTGAAAGAGTTGGAGTTAGCTAGGCTGGAAGCAGTTTCGGGGGGGGGGAGGGGATGCTTGTTGTGGGGGGGGGATGTTTCAGGGGTCCAGTAGAGCAAAGTGTATGCAGTATTGGCATTCAAAATGTTGTCTCCCCATGGAGACAAACATGTGAGGGCTTCCTGTGAGCACACTGATGAGAGTGCTTAGCCCTGCAGCGCCCCCCCCCCCGCCCCACAGCTGCCACCCTGGAGTCAAACACCTGAATAGTGCTACTGTTGCTTTGGGAACGTGAAGTCGGATGAGTGGTTTCGCTGTCTGTTTCCAGGAATCTGCTAGCTGTCAATAAGCTATGTTAGTACATTTGTAAACAAAACAGATATATTACAAAGACCCCATATGTCTCCAGTCCTCGTTATCCAAAAGGAAACTAAATCTTTTGGCTCTTCTCTCAGACTTCCCTCTGCCTGGGGAAGAGAAGGGGATGTGCAACACCTCTTATTTATGCGCCCTACACAGGAGGACCATGGTCCACTAACTCATATTTCCTCAAGCCTGACACTGGCATCCCGCTCTGGAGGAAGACAGAACGCCCAGGGTATAAAGCTGAAGATATCACATAAATTAGCAAATTATCCTGGCCAAATTAATTATGTTATTTTACTTGGAAATAAGATTCACCAAACGGTAGATTCAAAGACATGTTTTAAAACCTTACGTTGAAGAAGTGGGGAGGGGGAAAAAAAAGAAGACCTGCAAACCTTTCTCTCATTATGTCTTTTGGGGGAAAACACAGAATGCTCCAACACCCTCTCGTGCTACCTTTCCCCTAATTTAGCCAAATGAATGATCTCATCACAATTCAAAACACAAACCACAAAAGCCTCATTTAAAGGAAGTGCAGTCCTAGAATCAAAGCTTCCCCTCCCCTCTCACACACTCTCACACTGCAATTCTTAAAATGGAATCAAAATAGCTAGTCAGGAATCAAACAGTGAGGCTCTCACTCTTAGTCAATCTCTATTGGCTAAAACTTTGATTCATTTATCCCCAGTGCCTGTTAAGTGGTTTAAACATACCATATCTAAGATTATTAGCCACTTCTCCAGGTAAAGAAGAAAGGAGTTTACAAGGCAAAAATTAACATGGGGGGGGGTGTGTATTTTCCAGATTCACTCACAGTGACGCAGTGCTATCGCAAATCAAAGTCGGCTTGTGCCTGGAGAGAAGGCAATTTATGGCTGCTTCACTTTTCTTCTCGATAATAAAAAGAAGCTGTAGCTTTTTGAAGATCTTTTAGCCGTGTCCCTAGGCCAGGCAGAGAGAAATGAATCAAACTCAACTTCTGATCTTGCTGTAATAAGGCCTAGCTTGTGATTCCAAAGAAACTTTTCCAGAGTGATCAAACGAGGGGTTTGCTGGAAGCCCCAACATCCTTTAACAAGTGCTTAGCAGCTACAGAGAATCTCTCCCCAAGAGATGACATACAAGAAGGAGAAAAAAGGACCTCAGGCCCCAACGTTCATCAGAGGGCACAGAAAGGCAGGAAATGTTCTGCTTCGTAAGTAAGTTGTAGTCAAAGCGGCAAAGAGAAAGAAGACTTCTAATCCAAGACCTTTGTTCTTATCAATAGCACAAGCACATTTATCCAAATGAAAAACACATTTGGCTAGCCAAGTGTTTAGAACACTATCAATGTTGATGTGAAATCCTGCAGAAGGATTCATGAATGTGTGAGTGTGTTCAGGGTGGGCAGAAGACCAGCACACTTGTTAGGTAACAGATCCGAATATGGAAATGCCAGTCTAAAAGCTGAGGACAGCATGTCAGTCTCCAGCAAAGAGCCAGAGTCAATTGGACATCCACAGCTCACAAAAGCCTTGTACAAGCTCCTCAATTACACCCACAGGGCACTGGTACATTGCACAAGAGCAGGCCTGCCAGTCCCGAGCTCTACTTGGCTCTCTGCTCCAAGAGTCAGAAAAGGACAAGTGATGTACAGGTGTCCCCCGGTTAACAACAGGTTCATTTAACAATGATCTGGATATACAATGGCGGTCCCCTAGTACAGTACCTTATAAAAAGTCGCTGCTGCTTGCCACCTGAGCCTAGTGCTGATTACAAAATGGAGGCAGGAAGCACTCACAGTCCTTTTTAAACATATTTTTTTAATCCCCAGCCCATCAGCTGTTAGGCGCTAAACATCAAAGCACTAATCTAGTTCCAAACAGCTGATGGGCTGGGGATTTAAAAAGACTCATCTGGAGTACTTGCCATTCATTCCCTATTGCAACTGCACTGTATTACATAGGCTATACGTGCCATACCAAAATCCACCACTAGAAGGTGATGAAGACCTTCTAAATGAAAGATTCACTTTAGAATCCCCATTGTTAACTGGGGGACGCCTGTACTTTCATTATAGACAACTTGACTAGAGGCTAGGAGGGGTGAGGTCTGGGCTATTCCAAGACGGCACTTTGCCTCACTCACTACTCGGGAGGAGACGTGCTGAAGTGCTGCCAATGCCTTATTTTTCCAGCCATCCTTGCTCTCTCACATGCTGCCATTAGTCTCTCACATGCTGCCAAGGACCACTCAGCCCAGGACTGGGCTTGCCTTTCTCCACAGCAGATGTGTCTGTGTAGCCCATCATTTTGTAAAACTCAGACATGCAAACACCCTCCTCACCCTCCAGACTTTACTTCCCAATCCGGATGCCAAGAGGGAAAATTGTACTAGAGCTAGTTTTTCCCATACAGTGATGATGGGAGAAGCTAAACTGAGTGGCATTTTCATTCTGTTGTCACTCTGGGTACAGAAGTCTTCTCGGTACAGGTGTCCCCCGCTGAACGACATTCTGCCTAACGACGGTCCAGATATACGACAGCGGTCTTAGGCGGAATGTCGTTGATCACTTTCCCTACCTTTGAAGTTTGAGGCCTCTCCGTAGGCCTGTTCCTGGCTTCCGCAGGCCTCCGAATTGCCCACAGAGGCCTCCATAAGGCACTACCTGTTTCCGGAAGCAAACCAGGTTGCTCCCCAAAACAGGAAGTGACGGAGGCCTCTGCGGACCATTCTGAGGCCCACAGAGGCCAGAAACAGGCCTCAAACTTCAAACAGTAGGGATAGCATCACTTAACGACAGGGCCGCTTAACAACGGGGTCTGGGGAATGCATCCCTGTCATTAAGCGGGGAACACATGTACATGGATTTGGTAGAGTTGACTTCTTGGCCTAAAACCCTCCCTTAAAGACATAAGAAATGTCCTGCTGGATCAGGCCAAAGGTCCACCTAGCATCCTGTTTCCTACAGTGGCCCCCCAGCTGTCTCTGAGAAATCCACAAGCAGGACAGAAAAGTATCTCTCTCTTCCACCACTGCTCCCTTGCAACTGGTATTTAGAGGCATAGTGCAGCTGAGCCATGAGGCAGTGCACAGCCATTGTGACTAGTAGCCCTCCCTGAACTTTTCCAATCCTCTTCTAAAGCCATTCAAGCTAGCGGCCACCACCACATTTTGTGGCAACAATTTTCACAGACTAATAATGTACTACCTCCTTTGGTCTGTCCTAAATCTCTCACCAATCAGTTTCATTGGATGACCCCTGATTCTAGCATTGTGAGAAAGAAAACACTTCTCTCTTCCACACCATATATTTTAGAAATCTCAATCATGTCTTGCCTTAACTGCCTTTTTTCCAACCTTAAAAAAAAAAAAAAAAAACCCTAATGTTGTAGCCTTTCCTTATAAGGAAGGTGTACCAGCCCTCCGATCATTTTGGTTGCTCTCTTTTGCACCTTTCCAGCTCTTACAATATTCCTCTTGCAGTGTGGCAACCAGAACTGTACAAAGTACTGTATTCGCATATTAGCAATCTTATTCATGATCCCTTTCCTAATGACCCCAAACATGACATTTGCCTTCTTTACAGCTGTCACACACCGGAAAATAAGTTGGGAAGTGGCGCGGGGGTGGGCGGTCGGGCAGATAAGCTCTTCTCAAGCCTGTGTAGCCTAACAGTTTGATCCAAGGCATGTTTATTCTTGCACTATACAAAGTGCAGTAGAATTTGTTCCAAGGAGATGCAAGATCTCCTTGGGAGGGTCCCAAATAGTCTGAGCACGCTAAGCGATCCCCAGGAGCCACAGAATATTGAGGTGCCAGCTGAAAAACAACCAACAGCCGAGCACAGGGGCAAGGTGGAAGAACGGGATTGGCTGCTTGAGGCTTGAACAGCTGTAGGTGAACAAATCAGGTTTGAGAAGATGCAACATTATTTTATTGTGGAACCTCTCTGGTCTTTCTGACCATATTTTGCATCGTGATCACAGAAGCCAAGCATACAAAAACAGGTTGCACGGTGCTTGCTGTTCAGTGTTACTTTACGTAAAAGAACGGTTTTATTACAGTGTGATTAAAATAAGCCCCATATGTTTTTACCTCTCTCCAAAGCTTAACGAATCATGCATTTAAATCAGGACTAGAAAACATTTAAAAAACTGGGGACTCATGATAACTTGTAGTAATTGAACATGCCTTCCAGGCAGATGCCCCCTTGGGCTTTGCCTGTATGAACTTGCAGGTGGAGATCAAAGCGGTGGTGAAAGGTAAAGGCAAAAGTAGGGCTGCAAAGCCGACACCCTCCCTCTGCTCTGCTACCACTTTACCCATGTGTGTACATACATGCACATTGAAATAGTCCCATGTACATATGTGCACACACATACTCACAACTACTTGCTTTATGAATAGTCACCCAGGGTGTTGGAGGTCCCCCCTGCATCTGCTGGCAATTACACATCAGCCGGGGAAAGATATTTTCAACATGCTGGCTCCAATTAGTAAGTACTGGGGAGTGAACAGGTGAGCTTTGTCACAGCGGAGGTGTTTCGGATGGCTTCCCCATGGCAAGTGGTGTGGGCTGGAGGGGGACGGGCAATGAGAGGCAAGACGCTCTCACCAATCGTTTCTCCAGCTCAACAGTACAGTAGACCCTCCGCATCTGCGGGTCCCGTATCTACAGATGTAACCACCTGCGTATCCTTACCGGGAGCCTCCGGAGGCCGCTTCTGAGTCGTGCCAGGTCTGCAACAAACTCCATTGGCCTCTGCGGGCCCCAGGGCACCTTGGGGAAGCAACCAGAAGCAACCTCCGGTTTTGCGTCCACAACCTCTGATTTGCGTCCGTGACTTCTGGTCGCTTCCCCAAGGTGTCCTGGGGCCCACAGAGACCAATGGAGTGTGTTGCAGGCCTGGCATGACCCAGAAGCAGCTTCCAGAGGCTCCCGGTAAGCCATAGGTTCCTAAACTGGGGTGCCACGATGCCCCAATTGGGAAGAATCAGTCGCTACCCCCTTAAGTGAATCTGGAAAATAACCCCCCCCCCATGTTAATTTTTGCCTTGTAAACTCCTTTCTTCTTTACCTGGAGAAGTGGCTCTCACTCTTAGTCAATGAGTCTGTTGCGGAGGTTGTGGACGCAAAAGGGAGCTGCGGAATCTATGTGCTGAATCTATATGGCATGTTGCTGTTCTATGTGTTTGTATGTGTAGTGTTGCTATATTCCAAGTTAGTCTCTCACATGCTGCCAAGTGAATCATTCTGTCCCAGTTTTAGCAAATGCACACCCTAGAGCTAAGTGACAATTGATTACCCTGTATGCCAAATAACACTTTTTGACTAATCAGACAGATTATGGCATCAATAATAAAAACAGGAAAAATATTGGGATAATAAATAATGGCTTATTTACATCAAGTTGATGTAAAGATTACTGTGATGTGTATGAAGTGCTTTCAGTGCCTTAAAGTGCAATCTTAATAGTATTATGCCACTCATTATATTAGTGAAGTTAAATGTTTCTACAAAGGGAGGGTAGTGGAGACCTCCTGCTAAAAGAGCCCTACCCTTTCCTTCTGGCTCTAAATTGGAGCTGGAGGGGAGAGGGTGGAGTTCCAAAACCAGGAAATAAAACAGAAGTTGCTTCAAATCGCATTTGGAAGCTAATCTGGGGTACGGGGAGGCCCTCAGAGGGGTCCACGGGGGCCCCACACCCTCTGGAGGGCCAGAAGACCCCTGGTAAGTCCCCAAAAACCCTTTCCCTCCCCCAGCACTGGCGTGAGCCTGGGATTGCTGTCAAGGGGGCAATTTGGTCAAATTACCGTATTTTTCGCACTATAAGCACACTTTTTCCCAAAAAAACATAGGGGGGGAAAAGCATGCGTCCTATGGTGCGAAGCCTGGGCTTGGGGGCGCTTCGGGGAGGCCTGTGAGCGAGCCTCTGCAGGCCTCCCCGATGTTCAGTTCAGCCGAAAACAGCGATTTTCGGCCATTTCCGGAAAGCCCAGGTAAGTAAAAACGCGAAGCCCAGGTAAGTAAAAACATTTTTTCTCTATTTTATGCTCTATAGGATGCATGCGTCCTATGGACTGATGTGTCCTATGGACCGTAAAATACGGTATACCCTTCACAACGTATATTCTCCATGCTAACATCCCTACTATGCCTACTCTCCAGCTTACAGGCATTCAAGTTATGGACGGCTGCATCGGTGCTTCTGCACAGGCGCGATAGTGCTGGGCCGGCAAAAAGAGGCTCTTCCAACCTATGTCGGGTTCAAGTTACATACGGACCTTTAGAACCCAACATCTCCGTAAGTAGGGCCCAATCCTATCCAACTTTCCAGCGCCAATGCAGCCCCGAGGTTGGAGGAGGCCTCTGTGACTACTTCCCCACTTTGCAAGATGCAGCACACACCCTGCTGGCACGGCTGCATCAGCACTGGAAAGTTGGATAGGATTGGGCCCTTAGTGTAATAGGACAAATGGTCTTGATCTTATGGTTCAGGCTTTAGAATGACAGATTGCTGAAAAAAACTACAGAACTGCTCCTGTGGCTCTATAATTCTTTAAAGCAGTGGTTCCCAACCTTTTTAGCACCAGGACCCCCTTTTGTAGAATGACAATCTGTCAGGACCCCCCCCCAAGACCTAGGGTTGGAAGTGATGTCAGTAAGCAGGAAGTAATGTCATTGTTTTTAATAAATTACACTGTTTAATAAATCACACTTTAAACATTTTTTAAAGTTGTACTCATAAGCAGTGCCATTTGGGGGAGGAGTGAGCTAATAACAGAGATGCTAAAGGTAGGCTTACCATATCCAAAGGGGGACAGGGTGTCTACACCTTTAACCATTGTAAAAAGAGGGAATTTGGGCAGGTGCAGCTTGTTGCACCCTTCCATTATGAGCTGCACCTGCCCTAATTCCCTTTTTACAATGGTTAAAGGTGTAGGCACCCTGTCCCCCTTTGGATATGGTAAGCCTAGCTAAAGGGCAAGCAGAAAGTAACACAAGGTGAGCAAACAAGCCCCAAGAGAGCATCAGACACTTCTTTCTCTGCAGTTTGTGTGGGGGGGAGTGAACCACCATCTTGGGGGTGGTCATTCAGCCACAACCTGCCAGAAACTGCTTCACGACCCCCTTGGGGGTCCCAACACCCAGGTTGGGAACCACTGTCCTAGCTTGAACCCGCTGGCATCTTATATTTGGGATCCCCAAACCCCAAAAGAAGCTCTGCAGTAGGCTTTTGTTCAGGTTAAATAAACTAACAATGCACACATTCACATTATAATGCAAGACTGAAGCAATATAGCCAAATCTACACATACACACAATTCTTTCATCAGTTTAATAGCCTGCCCTAGTTCTTTAAGATACCCATCTACATCTTATTGTGTATGCATCAGTATGACAAAGAGTCCATAAATGGTCACTTGGGATCAGTGCACATTTTGCATAAATGCAGCTAGAGAGCACCTTAAATTAAATTTAATTTCAACTGTTCACAAGCTGTTGAACAAGCAATTCTTATACACAACACAATTTTTTGTACCCTGATCCAGTGACTGCTTGTGCACAAGAGCACACATTACACACTAGCGGCAGTGCCATCAGGCTTTTATTTTCTTCAGTTACTGGCAGACTACGTTCCATTTTTCAATGTGTTGTTTATATAAATTGACTACTCTGCCTTCGGCATACTATGCCTTCGGCATAGGATAAGGCGGGATATAAATTTTTTAAATAAAATAAATAAATAAAATGTATAACTCTATTTTAAAGTGCCTGTATAGTTGAGGTGAGCTTTGCAGTTATCTATTCATCGTATGAAGTTAAGGATGGACACAATCACCTTGAGGGGAGAACCACGTTACCAAACTTTAGAAAAATCATATCTAAAATGACTGACAGTACAATCCTGTGTAACCTTGTACCAGTGTAACAGCAGATGCACCAGTGTAACAGCAATTACACTGGCATAAGTGCACTTACACAAGTGCATCTACTGTTACACTGGTGCAAAGTTACACAGGATTGTGCTGTGAATCAGAGTAGTGTAGTTTTAAAAAAAAAATTTGCTCCCCCAAAAAACATATTTTAAATTTATCCTTTTTGTTGTTTATGTAAAAAAAAAAATCCCAAGATTCAACATTGCACTTAACAACAACAGTACCTTTCATTTGATACTGCACAACCCATGTCTGGTATGGCTTTAGTAAAATCAAACATGCCATTAATGTAATCACTGGGCATCCTTTTGTTTTTGTTTTTTATTACCTCCGCTCTGCTAGGGACGCAAATCTGTAGCCATCAAAATTTGTAATCTGCATGATCTAACAAAAACCACTCCCATGTCTGTTTCAATAATAGTCCCATGAACCATGGTTTTTTTGTACATTTGTTACTATTTTGGATTCTGCGTTTATGTTGCTCTCTGAAGCTACAAAGAGTATACAGTATTTTGTTATAGTATTTTCAAAATATTATGTAAAGTTTAACAGAATACAACGAACATTTGATGCATAGGCCGAGGGAACACTGCAGGAGCCATCTTTATCCCACAGTTCTTGTTGTTACAGATGTCAAATATTACACCATATCTCCAAGAACACTCCATAAGCAGCACCACCGTCAAGTACATGCACCTGTTACTTGAAAGTTTCATATACAGTACAGTTAGCAGCCGATCCGATGCAGAGTTAGGCCCTAGAACTGTTTATTTCAACACCTAACTCTGCAAAAGGTCAGTCTGAGAGTCCCTTGATCCATGTAATGATTATCAATTTGTACCAAAGAATCAAGGCACAAGTGAGTCCACAATCCTATCAGCCACTGATTTCATCCAGAAACTGAAAGTCACAAAGCAAAGTGTACACAATGAGAAGAGTAACTGCAGTAAAGTAAGAAGTAACCATGCATGGTCAAAAAGCATCAAAAAGCTCAAATACTGTTACAAATTATTTCCAGGAGTTCAGCAGGAACCCAAACAAAAAGGAAAGAGGCTATTCCTAAACTAAGCTTGCCTTCTGGGTGATCCTTAATTGAACTGTATGTTTAAGTTGTGGCCATTTACATTCAAGTACAACACAAGTTAGCAAAATGCTTGGATCTGCCTTAGACCAAACATTATTAACGTTGCCAGATTCCCAGTAGAGATCTGTCATTGCCTTGACAGCTCTTGTTATGATAAGAAAAAAGGTGATGCCGTCTCTCTCACACAGCCTTGGCACCACAGTCCCAATCTTGCAAGTCAGTGGTGCTGTCAGTGGTGGGGGCCTTGGGGCGGTGGGCCCCCGGACGGCGGGATTGTGCCCCAGGCTGGCGGTGAGGTGCAATAGCGGCCAACGGCGGGGCGGACTTCCCATTTGCCAGGGAAAGCAAAGAGCGCCGTCGGGGTGTTTGGCCCTCCCGCCCTGCGCCTCCGAGTGCTCGATAATGGGTGCTGCCGTTACATCACTTCCGGCGCAGGAGGGGGCGGTCATAGGAACGCCACTGTTGCAAGTACAGAGAGGATTTTAAAGCCCCCAGATGGTGTACCCACCACCAACTACTGTGGATGCTTAGGACTCCTTGCCCTGGGGATGGGGAGTGATATCAAGCTCCATGCAAGTGGAGAGGCACTATGCAACCCAGGATGGGCTCTGGTCTGCACTTGCATGGTGTTGAACATCACTCCTTGCCCTGGAGCATGTTGGGACAAGCCTCCACAATCACCCTGCAGTAGTTGGAAGTGGATACACTGCCACAGGGGATTAAAATCACATAAGCACTTGCACCAACTGGAGAGTGGTTGGTGTCAAGGTTTGGGGTCACAACAACCATGTTGTTGTTCAGTCGTTAAGTCGTGTCTGACCCTTCGTGATCCCATGAACCATATCCCGGCAGGCCTTCCTGTCCTCCACTATACCATACCAGACTTTTATTTCATCATTCAATCTCCAGACAAAAATCTAGCAACCCTAAACACGTTAACCTAAAAAAAAACCAGAGTCTTATGACACCTTAAAGACTAACACATTCATTTTGAAAGCAGAGTTTTGTTTTTGCTGCTACATACCAACAAGGCTACAACTCTTGAGATTTGCTGCAGAATCAGCTTTCCTAGGCTGTCAGCCAAATACTGTGTAAGGATCCACCACCGGATCCTTACACAGGATTTGGCCTCTTGGCATCATCGGTGATCTGCGCAGGTACAGGAAGGCCGCTTTCAAAAGGTGGCGGCAGCCCGGAGCCGAGGAGTCTGAGGTAAGGAGAGCGAGTGGATGGGAGTTCGGAGAGCGGTGGGTGGGTGGGAGTTCGGAGAGCAGTAAATTCACGCGGGGGTCAAATTTGCGGTGGGGGGGCCAAATTTGTGGCCGGCCTAATGGCCGGCCCGCAGCAAAATTTTCCCCATGGGAAAATGGCCCTCCACCACAAATAGGTTCCCCACCCTTGATGTAAGAGATAAATTCAGCAGATACATAAAGCGTTATCTTTAGACACTCCATGGAAGTTAATATCACAATAAATCTTTAAAGATGCCACAAGACTCTTTGTCATTTTTGCTGCAACAAACTCTTCCCCAGCTAGCTCTCTGAAATTAGTCAAGACTTTACGATGCTATTCTAAGTAGGCTTACCTTACCAAATCTCCAAACGGGACAGAGTGCTAGACCTTTAAGGAATGTTGTCAGGTGTTGCTTGTTAAACCCTTAGAGCACAATCCTAGGCATGTCTACTCAGAAGCAAGCCCCACTGAACACAATGAACACAATGGGGCTTGCTTCTGAGTAGACGTGCCTAGGATTGTGCTCTAAGGTTTAACAAGCTACACCTGCCTACATTCCTTCTTCTAAAGGTCTAGCACTCTGTCCCGGTTGGAGATCTGGTAAGCCAGATCTTACCAGGGAGTAAGCCTCACTGAACACAATAAACCTTACTTCCGAGTAAACATGGCTAGGATCGAGTTACACACATATACACCAAAGTGTCTTGCGGGTCCCAAGGCGGGCAAGTCTCAGACTCTCCTGCTTCCACCACGAAGACAGAGTATGTTTGTAGGAAGTTCCCGATCTTTACAAGAGAAGCCGAGCGAGGATCTTCACTGCCTCATCCCCCATTCGTCGATCATCAAAGCATTTCCCTCCGTGTTTTTTAAAGACAATCCACTACTTACCCCGCTGCCCGACGCCATTTTGCCTGTGAAGCGTCCCGGAAGCCGGAAAACGTCGCACACTCGTAGCCCAATCGTAAAGCGTACAGGAAGGTCAGGACCATAAACTTCGCACGGCACGTTCTAGCGCTGTGCTGGTGTCCGTAGCACGCAGAGAGAAAACGGATAGAGTAATACATAGCCTAGATTTCATGGTTTGTTTCAGAGCCATGTTAAGAATGGGGTAACCCCAACGTCCTTGCAGGCGAATGAATGAGGCACAATCACATTCCATCACAATCACATTCCGTTCAGTGACAGTCTGGTGCTGGCTTTTGGTCTTCGTGGGGAGATGGAGAGGGCAGTTTATTTTTTTGCTGCAAGATGTGTTTTGTTTTTTTATAGGTTGCCTTTTTCTATACAGTACTCTTTTTTCCAGCGTGAGCGTGGGATAAATTTCGACGCAGGTGATTTCGACGCAAGAACATTATTTGCAAAATAATACAGTATGTATCTGTTTAATTATTATGCAATAGTTCTGCCACCTGTCTGCATCTTGCCAACCACACGTGTAGTATTACAGTGGAAATCTGCATCAAGGATGCTGTGTTTTTACCGATAAAGAGGAAGTAATGATAGTTAAAACCTATTTTATTAGGAAATTGTTGTAAATCACTGTCTACCAGTCTCAAGTCAAGGGGCCCCTCCCGGAATGCGGAGATTATCATAATCCAGGGTGATGGTGAATTATTCCATGCCCCAATCTTCAAAGGTCTGCATCACAAGATTATGTCGTAACCCACTATCTTTCCACTTTTGTTCCCTTTCCCAGTTGATTACATTGGAGGGTAACTCTCAGCCTCACTTCTCAAAACCTGCAATATGGTTATATGATAAATGATAATTGCTATGGACGACATTTGCATTTGCAGCATTTATACCGTGATAAAACAAACAAACAAAAAGATTCTTTTAAGAAAAAATCCACATTTTTCAATAAGCCTGAGTCTGAATGAGCGTGGCACTCCTCCTGTCTGCTTCTACTGTACTTGATTCAGGGTGGTTAAGGGTCAACACTCTGCCTTAAACCACAGCTAGGTGCTAATTTCTCTCTCTCTCTCTCTCGTTTTATACGCAGCTGTCGTAGTCCTCTAAGGAAAAAAAAATGGCGTCAAAATACCCAGGATGTCTCACAAACGAATTGTCAGTCAGAGATTTTTCAGGTCTGTGAGCCGCAGAGTACGAAGATACATTTCCGGAGAGGGATCGCCCCTCGTTTTGTCCGCTCTAGGCGGTTATTAGTCAGCCAACAGGGAGTTTTCTCTATGGTGCCGGGGATGCCCCTGTGAGATTAATTTGTTGTATGTATGGAGGTATGAGATTCTCGTCTCGGATTTCGCCCCATTTCGAAGCCAGTAGATGACTTTAGTTTAGAATAAACCAGGATTATATTATCCTGAGCCTCTTCCGCGGTATGGGAGTTGGTTAAACATGGTCATGGAGGTTGTTCGTTTCTCTCGCCTCTTTTGGTTCTCCAGACTCCGCAATATCTAAGATAGATTTTGACAGGGTGGTTGCAAAAACCAGTCGGCTAATGTAGTGTAGTGTAGACTGCTGGACTTGGGTCTCAGATCCATGTTCAAATCCCCACAAGGATAGTCCTTGGCTTGGGTCAGTACTGTAATTGTCTTTCAGCCTATCTCACAGGTTTGTTGCATGGTTTAAAAAGAAAGGGAAGGGAGAGGGGGCTGACATATAGGTGTTTCTTGGAGGGAGGGTGGCGTGTAAGCTCCTGCACATTGTTTTGCAGCACAATCCTATCCAATTTACACCACCAGTATAACTACCGGTGCAGCGAGAACATGAACCCCCAGAACGGAAAGGGGGTTCAAATCCCCTCCAAAGGGGGATTCAAAGGGGATTTAAATCTCCCCTCCAAAGCCTCCCACCCTGCCCTCCCCCGCTGGTTACACCGGTGGTGTAGTAAGTTGGATAGGATTGTGCTGTTGGTCTGATATATAATGTCACTTCCATGAGCAATGCACTCCTGAGTTTGCCTGCTGTGATACTGCTGTGATACCTGTGCCTTTCTCACTAAATAAATATCTTGTGTTAGTCATTCAACTATTTCTGTCCCCTCCCCCCCCTCTCTCTCTCTCTCCTTGTGTCTCATGAATCACAATTTTATCTCCTGTTGACTAGAATGCAGGAAGTTCTTCATGTCTGGTGGTGATCCGATGTGATCTGCAGTAGGAACTGCTAGCTGTTGAGGTTAATCATCTAACTTCACCATGCACTGGATTTGCCCCTTCTTCACGAGGGCTTCCTTCAGAAGCCATCATCAGTCAGTACGGTTTTCCATCCTACGGGCCTTTTCCAGTCAACCACAAAACCAGGTGCACCCCATTTATGTCCATCTCCATGTAACTGAGATTTTATACTGCGCTAGGATTTGAAGCACAAGCCTGTTGCATCTGCCTTACAGCAGCACCGCAAAATAAGTTTTGTTAAAATTCCCATGATCATTCTGTCATGCTAGAAGAGGAGCATTGCCATTGTTTTGAGAGCCCAGTGAGATTTTTGGGATTCCTGAAATCTGATTCCATGTCCTCGGAATTCTGAGCAGTTACCTCAGCCCTCGTATCCCTTTTTTATGACTGAGACATGAGTCAAACCAATTGCAAACATTGCCCCATGAAAAATACTGTACTCATTTTTTTTTTTTGGCTATATTATCCATTGTGGATTATAACCTGTACAGCAACTCTTGCAAGCCTTTGCCTCTTTTATTCAGCAGAGTAGTGCTTTACTTAGGGCCCAGTCCTATCCAGCTTTCCAGCACCGATGTAGCCGCAATGCAGCCCTGAGGTAAGGAAACAAATGCTCCCTTGCCTTGAGGAAACCTTCATGACTACCTCCCCACTGCAGGGTGCAGCGCACGCCCCATTGGCATGGCTGCATCAGCACTGGAAAGTTGGATAGGATTAGGCCCTTAGATGAGGACCATTGCATCCATCCATAAGGACCTACATTCAATATCTGGCATTTCCAGTTAAAAAGGTCCTGGGCAGCTAGCCTGGGAAAATCTTCTCTGCCTAACAGCCTTGGCAATCTATTGCCACATAATACCTTACTAGATGGACCAATGGTCTGATTCAGCATCAAACATACTGAGTTGGAAGAACATACTATGAGTATGACAGCTTGATAATGGTACTGTATATAAGTTAAAAGCAGCAGATCCAGGCTTCAAGTTTATCAATCAGCTGAGCATTCAGATCTTTGAACATATGGAGTAAATAATCTCCTCCAGGATATTCTCTTTAGATACAGTGATGATTTTTTTTATTTTAATGTTGTTGTTTTAATCTAGAATGCTTTAAATGAAATTTCTATACTACCATGTGGTCTCTAGCTGTGCTTTTAAGGTATCAAATGGAAATGGTGGGTATACTGGTGTGGACTTGCAGGGGAATCATTCACAGTGTGGATGACCTACTACGATGTGTTGGCCGGTTGAATTGCTGCCTTGCAGACCTTGGTATTCTACAGCAATAACAGGGGCTCAGGGTTCAGCGATGTCTTCTGTTTGTCAAATGTGCTTTCTTATTTCCCAGGTGACTGAAGAACTGGTAAATCAACCATTGCCACAGCTGGGAGCTGCTGCAGGAAAAGGAAACATCATTCTCAAAACTCCCAAAGTATAGTAATTCTCCGTTTCAGTCATGCCTGTGGGTCTGCCATGTGCCACCTCCTTTCCCAGAGTCGCTTCAAGCAGTGCTTGGCTCGCTTGTTCCTTCAGTGGAACAAGCTGCACCATAACTCTGTCATATGCTCCTGTAGTTTTCCATGTAGCGTTGAGCTTTTTTTCTTTCATCCCCCCCCCATAAGCTGCTGCTTTTTCCAATGTTGTCCTCTCTTCCAATCACTTTCTATTATTTTCAGCTATACTTGATTCTTCTCTTGGCTTAGATCCAAACACTTAGTGTTAAACAATTGAGCCATCTGGAAGCTCTTCAGTTATTGGCTGCTGCATAGTTTCATCAAGCGCTATTTTTTTTTTCTAACCCCCTGTCTTTTCCTCTGCTTGGAATCTCAGGGCACAAGGGATTTTAACCCAAAGCAGATGGCCATTCGGGAAAAAATCTTCAGTACCATAATCAACTGTTTCAAGCGTCATGGAGCTGTGACCATAGACACACCTGTGTTTGAGCTGAAGGTAAGGACGGTCAGTGCTGCCTCTGCTTTTGGAAGTACAGCTGGGCACAGTTCTGTAACCTGTTTCTGTGTGTTGAAGACTGCTGTCCTGCTCACAGGCTTCTTAAGTTGTATTTATTTTTCACATTTTTATATTGCCCTTCCTCCAGGATCTCAGTATAAAATCTCAGGGTGGTGTAAATGGTTCCTTCCCTCCTTATGTCCTCACAACAACCCTTTGAGTTGGTTACACTAAGAGTGACTGCCCCAACGTCACTCACAAAGCTTCATGTCTTAGTAGGGATTTGAACCTGGGTCCAACACCAGAGGCACTACATGGATCTATCCTGGCTCTAATTACCAGTGAAATTTGAGCTGCCTAGCAATGTGCCGCGGAGTGGCACAGCGGGTTAAATTGGTGAACCATGAGCTGTTGATCGAAAGGTTGACAGTTGGAATCCGCGCAACGGGGTGAGCTCTCACCGGTCGGCCCAGCTCCTGCCAACGTAGCAGTTTGAATGCATGCTAGTAGATAAATAGCGCGGGAAGGTAACAGTGTTCTGTGTTCCAGCTGCACGCTACGCGCTGCAGCAAGGAGAGTCATGCCAGCCACATGGCCGTGGAAGCGTCTTCGGACAGCGCTGGCTCTTCAGCTTTGTAACGGGTATGAGCACCACACCCTAGTGTCAGACATGTCAAGGAATACCTTTACCTAACATGTCCTGGGTTTTACCTTTACCTAAATGTCAAGGGATACCTTTACCTAACAATGTGCAGGATTGAGTCCTGGTTTTTTTTTTGTAAACCCATTTCTCCCGAGAAAAATAAAAAAATAGACAAACATGAATTTTTGGTTTTTTCTCTCTCTTTTTTTGGAATTCTTTATTCCAAAGAATAACAACTAACTATGCCAGAGGCATCAACTAACTTGCCAGAGGTTCCCAAACTGGGGCGTCACGATGCCTCAGCCGGGAACAAAAGGTCGCTACTCCCTTAAGGTGATGTCAACAGCATGTCTGGGATTGCGCCGCCACTGCTGTGGGACAAAAGTGCTATTTTTACCCTTCCTGAGGGGTTTGCAGGGGGGAAAACCGGAAGTGGGTCGTGATTGCGTTGGAGGGCCGTTCTGACGCTTGGGGAGGCCTGCATAGGGGTCCGCAGGCTCCTCGCACCCGCCACAGGATCAGCAAACTCCTCAGGAAGGCTAAAAATAGCACATTTGTCCCGCGGCGGAAGCAGTGGCGGTGCAATCCCAGACGCGCCATTGCTGCTCCTGGAAGGGCCCAGCAATTAGTGCAGCGGAGGCTGTTCCCAGGAACCTCTGACCTATGCCATTAGGAAAAATTCAGTGACATCAGAAACACCTAGAATGAAATGTTGCATGTATGCAGCAATGGGAGAATCTGGTGTCGGAATAGGGCTATTGGCTTTCTGAAAGAATAAGACCCAACTTCAGAAGCCTGGCAAACTGCAGGAGCTGAGCTCTTTGCAGGGCAATTGGCAGCTTATCTGATTTGTGAATTGCCTGGAGACATGAGGGGCTTAGTTATGTGACTCAGCCTTCACCTGCCCCCACCAATTGTCATTGACATCTGGGACATTATCTCCCTATACAGTATTCACACAAGCTACTGAAACCTTGCAAACTGCAAGAGCTGAGCTGTTTGCAAGGCAATTAGCAGCTATCTGATTTTTGAATAGCTTCAGGACTATTCTGATCTTTCTGTCACCTGCCATTACCTGAAGGGGGGAGTGAAAGACTGAATAGGCTCACAAGATAAATCACCTATGAATATTTTAGGACATAAGAACACAAACAAGGGAAAATGCAACCATGAGAAAAACCCTGATCTTGATTGCCAGTGTACTCCCATAGATGCGTGAATGCAACATTATTGTTGACAGTTGATTCACAGTTCAACCTGAGATACATTCACACAGACCTCTTTAACACTGTGCTGAATTATGACTTGTAGTAGTTCTTCACCATCACCTGTGTTCATACACATGGTGGAACAGTAATGAGTTCTGGATTCCACCATCGTCTTTGACACTACTTCCCCCCCCCCCCTTAACGAATGCACCAACCATCTCTCCCATTTCCCTACAAGTGTAGGGTTGGTCAAGACTTAAAGAAGAGTCTCTCCGTGATTCTGTGCCCCAGCTGACTGAACAAATTGGTTCTTACTGCGGAAATGGATTTCTCCTGCTGCAATGCTCTTTCTCATTAATGCGGGCACTTTCAGGCTAGTTCAGATGCTTACAGCACTCACTAGCATGGGTAATACATCATTTATGGGAAACTAGAAGCTCTGTAGATTGCAAGTTTTTTTTCCCCTTCATCTCTCACGCACTATCATTTATGGTTTAGTTAAGACATTAGGATTTTATGGGGGAAGTGG
Source organism: Plestiodon gilberti rubricaudatus (assembly GCA_026170595.1). Lineage (NCBI taxonomy): Eukaryota > Metazoa > Chordata > Lepidosauria > Squamata > Scincidae > Plestiodon > Plestiodon gilberti. The sequence continues at coordinate 99,911,179 of JANXHW010000004.1, read as the reverse complement.
GATTTAACTATCAAAGGGCACATATGCCCTGATTATTAGCAATGTTCAGCATCCCCAGTTCATATTTATTTCAGCTACTTGAAAGATTCCTCCTGCTTTCATGACCAGCCACACACATTTCCTGGTTCTAATTTTTCTCTCTCCTAAGAAATGACAGGAAGGATGGGCACACGCTTAGGGCTCCTGACATAGCCACACAGAAGGAGAAACATGCAGATTAGCACACAGATATCTTTATCCAGTTAGCAGGGATAACTGGGTAAAGAGGCACTTTTTCAAGTGGTGCTCCTCTTATATTTAGCAGCGGGAGAGTAACTGTCCCTTTCACCCCAGCGCAGTGTCTTTTCTAGTGGCTGTTTGCTGGTGCATCTTTTTAGATTGTGAGCCCTTTTGGGACAGAGAGCCATTTAATTATTTGATTTTGTCTGTAAACCAGTTTGAATATTTTTGTTGAAAAGTGGTGTATAAATATTATTATTAATAAATATTATTATTATTAATAATAATAATAATACAGATAGAGATTTAAGAAATTATAGATAGCACTTCAACCACAAAGAGGCTTGTGGTGATTTTGAAAAATTGCCAGTGTTAACCTGTAAAGTACAGCAGGACTCTTTGTTGTTTTTGCTGCAATAAAGTAATATGGCTACTCCTCTGAAAGATACAACTTGATGAGCTTTACGGCGCAATCCTGTGTAGATATTGCACCGGAGCAGCACGTGCTGCCCCGACGCAGGGTGTCACGCAAGTGCCGTAAAGCACTTGCGCGACACCTGGCGAGCCAGCAGCACCAGCACTGTGGCCAGCGCTGCTCGCTCCACCGTCTCCCCGGCCCTGTGCCGGCCGGAGCAGGTAAGACCTACGTCGGTGGGAGCAGTGGAGGGCGGACCGGGCGGCAAGGGAGGGCAGCCATTGTTGCCCGGGGCCTGGAGGGGGCGGGAATACTGGGGGCCGAGATCCCCGGTATCCCGAGCTCCCTCCAGGCCCCAGACACGCCGGCCGTGTGGCGGTAATGTGCGTGAGCTCTAGAGTTTGCGCATATTCGAGGAGGCTCTCCTGCCGCTTACACGGGGAGAAGGGGACAATCGTCCCCTTCTCCCGCGTTGTTCCCAGGCTGCCCTGGGGCAGCCCAGGAACTCGATAGGATACGGCAGCTGGCCCTTTAGGACGGCTGCCGTATCCTACACAGGATTGGGCTGCCCTTCAGAGGACTTTTATCTTGGAGATTGAAGAGGACTATGAAGCAATATTACCCATTTCTGTCAGATACGCACACCCCACGATATCGCAAAATTACATGTCAGCGTTCTTGCTTCATAGGTCATCAAATGTGTAATAATGCCCATTTGCTTAGGGCAACCTTGCGATAGTTCATGCAGACCCAGTGACTCTAACTGGATTCCTGTCAAGCAGCTAGTTTTACTGATCTGGTCAGCAGCAGTTTTTTTTTCTTTTCTTTTTCTTAAACTATATATTTCCCTTTGTGCCAAAGGCCAAGTGCAAATAGCAATATTAAAAATATTACAATAATTGAGCACAGCAAGCAAGCAAGCAAGAACAAATCAAATAAGCAGCAAAGCTAAAGTCAACAGAGGGAGAAGAAATGTATGCTAAGAACTGAGAGAGAGAAATCTCCACTCTCAGGGGGTTCCGAATGCCCTTTGAAAGAGCATGGTCTTCTGCTGCTTGCTAGAAGGCCAGCACCAAAGGGGTAGTATGTATGAACTTCCCTTGGGAGGGAGTTCCAGAGTTTCAGTGCCACTGTTGAAAAGGCCCTGTCCCCAGTATTTTTTATTTATTTTTTCACATTTTTTATACCACCCTTCCTCCAAGGAGCTCAGAGTGGTGTACATATTTCCTCCCCTCCTTTTTGTCCTCACAACAACCCTGTGAGGTAGGTGGGGCTGAGAGATAGTGACTGGCCCAGGGTCACCCAGGAAGCTTCGTGGCTGAGTGGGGATTTGAACCTGGATCTTCCAGGTCTAAGTCCGACTCCCAAACCACTACACCATCCTGGCTCTCCCCTTACCATATCAGTAATCCCCTTACCATACCTCAGACATCAGGGCCTCTGTGAACGATCTCAGCGTATATGTACATAAGAACATATGTAGATGTGGAAGGAGTTGGCCCTTTAGGTATTCCCATCCCAGATACTGTGGGGTTGTCAAGATCAACATCAGCTCTTTGAATTGGGCCCAGAAAGCAACTGGGAACCAATGGAGTTGTTTCAGAACAGGCACATACAGTATGTTTTGCCTATCCCAGAATAGTCTCTAGAGACTACATTCCATACCAGTTGTTGTTTCCAAGAACTCTTCAAAGGCACATAAGGTGTATTAAAATACTCTTGTCTGGATGTGATTAAAGCATAAATTACTGTGGCTGGGTAGTTTATATCTATCTTATTGCTGCAATCCTATCCACACGTACCTGGGAGTAAGCCCCATTGACTATAATGGGCTGTAAGTCCAAATAAAGAAGACAAAGCAAACAAAGTTATACATGTATACAGACACAGGCTTAAGCACACAATCATGCATGACAATCTTCTTGTTTTCTTTTTTTTAAAGGACCTCTTGTTGGAGAGCTATGGGGAGGAATCAAAACTGGTCTACGACTTGCAAGATCAAGGGGGAGAGGTGCTGTCTCTTCGCTATGACTTGACTGTATCCTACCCAAAGTCCCACTTCTTAGAAGACCCACTGTTACAGAGGCTTTTGTCAATCTCTCTTGGGCAGGACTCTGGAATATGCCAACAGCGCCCCTTCCCAGAGAGCAGACATCCTGCTGCTGTACCATCCATGCCAATGCTTACCTACTGTAATGTGCTTTGTATGAAGACGCTATGGAAGACTGTTCAGAAACCGCAGCTGGTTCAGGATACAGCTGCCACTTTTTAGTGGGTTGTCGTTATAGGGAGCAGATAGGATCAGTGTTCCCACACACTGGCTGCCACTGTACCAGTCTGCTTGTGGGCAAAGCCCAAGCTACTGATGTTAGCCTTTAAAGTCTTCAACAGATTGAGGCCAGCGTACCTCTCTCATGAGAGGAGAGGTTTCTCTCTCACACTGTGCTTTTTCTCGTGAGAGCCACCACCACAGCTTGAACGTGGAGTAATGCTTCAAGATCTGATGGTTAAAAGGGCATGGAATAGTGCCTTCTCTTGTGGTGCTGCAGTGTTGGAATGTCCCTTAGGCTGCAATCCTATTCACACTTTCCTGGGAGTAAGTCCCATTGAACATGATAGAACTTACTTCTGAGGAGACATGCATCGGATTGTGCTGTTAGAGAGGTTCACCTTATTGGGACCTTACTTAAGTGTCTTGCCATGGGCAAGGGTGGGGTTTTTTTTTTGGGGATTTGGGTGAAGCAAGAATGCACAATGAGACAAGGTACTGGATTAATGAAGGTTTATTACAGTGGTTCTCAAAGTTCTCCCTGCAAGAACGTTGGGATTGCCGCCAGCGCCGGGAAACAAAGGTGATTTGTGCACTTACTGGGGGTCCTGGAGCCCTCCAAAGGGTTCAGGGAGGCCTGCGCTACCCTCTGCAGGCCCCCCTGAGCTTCAGATCGCCGCTCTGCAGCGATTTACGACCACCCCTGGTTTTCGCGAAAACCAGAAGTGGTCATAAATCTCCGCAGAGCAGCAATCTGAAGCGGGGGGGGGGGGCTGTGAGGGGTCGCGTAAGCCTCCCCGAACCCTCTGGAGGGCTCCAGGACCCCCGGTAAGTGCACAAATCACCTTTTAAACCTTTTTTATCTCAGCGCCGGCATTGATCCCCGGGATCGCCGCCACCGTCGCCATGTTGTCCCTGACCCTTAAGGTGGCAGGGGATAACTTTTGGTTCCAGTGGCGGGTCGCGACCCACCACTTTGAGAACCACTGGTTTATTAGATGTTACAATAAAGATAGTAAAGCAACATCTTACATCCCTTCAGTCACTGCGAGTCCCTCGGGCAGCAGCAGACGCCCTCCCAGGGGTCAAGGCACCAGCTGCAGAGATTGTTAATGGTGAGACCTACTGTGGCTTTTTAAGGAGTCTTTCTTTGTACTAGAAAAAGGCACAAGCTGATGCTGCCTGCTCTTTCCCAACTCCTTATTTGGGTTCCTCTTAAAGACCCACTATCTATCCTCCCTCCCTGCTTTCTCTAGGCTGTGAAGTCCCACTAGTGCGTAAGCAGGTGGCATACAGCTCAATAAGTAACAAGGGAAAAGTACAAGCAGCCAGCAGAGAGGCAGTGTGAGAATATAACTTGCCAGTAGAGCAGCCATATTATGGTAACACTAACCACACCAATTCCTCCAAATATAAATGCCTTCTACAGTGGCACTACACTTATACGTTTTTAAGAAAAGGATGAAAGCCCACCCACATAAATATTTATTTATTTAAAAGGTTTATATCCAACCTTTCCTTATACCTATCCCACCTCACGGTATATCATGAGGACATAAGAGAACATTTTATGCAGCATCTTTTAGGCTGCTGACAAATCAGGGCGTTTTTTTGCCATCACTCTCTGATGGACGATTCTCCTTAAGTCTTTGTTTTCAGGTGCCGTTTGCTCGATATTTGGCCATGAACAAAATTACCAATTTTAAGCGTTACCACATTGCAAAGGTTTATAGGCGTGACAACCCAGTCATGACAAGGGGACGCTACAGAGAGTTCTGCCAGTGCGTGAGTATTTGCAAACTACTTGTCCTCTGTTGGCAGAGGGGGGGGGGGGGGAGAGAGAGAGAGAACACACTATGCATATCGTCTCCCTTTGAACTTCATACTAGGGAGTGGAAGACAGCAGAGGAGTTTTGTATGTGGAATATGCAGGAGTGTAGGAATGATATGAATTTTGCATCCTTTCACACTTCAGGGAGATGGTGACATGTGCTGAGCATCTCCACCATTACAACTGCCCATCTAGGTAGTGCTTTGGCAATTTTGACAGCTGTTTTCTGTGCCCCAGGATTTTGACATCGCTGGCCAGTACGACCCTATGATTCCAGATGCAGAGTGCCTGAAGGTCATGCATGAGATCCTAAGTGCCCTCCAGTTTGGAGATTTCCTTATCAAAGTAAGAGAGCTTGTTGCTATCCTGATAAAAGCCAAGGTGTAAAATTAGGGGTGCTGACGTTTTTGCATCATTATATTTTTGTCTGCTTTTCAGACAAATATTGTCTGTAAAAAGTGACTTGCATCAAAAAAATGAGACACAGGCTTTACCGTCAAGTTTAAAAGTAAAAAGAGGAGTGGAAAGACAAAGTAGAGCCGGGAGATCACTTTGACAATGCCAGAACAAAGTGATGAGTTGTACGCAGGCATTGATATCTAGTTGGGGCCAGGTTGCTAGTGCAGTGTGTTTGCTTGGCTAGAAGCAGTGCAACTACCTGGTAGTTCCTGGACCTCTGGCCTGTGGCACAAGCCAGAATGGCCTTCCTGTGGCTATTGAACTCCCAGAATGACTAGCAGCTGGAGCCGAGTTCTTTCCAGCAGTGGGTGGGGAGCAAGCATGACATATTAATGACTTGTTATCTTTTTCTCCTGCCCTTCCTTGAAGAAGCTCAGGGTGGCATACAAGGTTCTCCCCTCCCACCGCTATTTTATCCTCACAACAACCCTGTACGGTAGGTTAGGCTGAGAGTAATTGACTACCCCAACACTGCTCAGCTTTATGGCTAAGCAGGGCTTTGGACCCAGGTCTCCCCAATCTAGTCTAATGTTCTAACCACTACCCCACACTGACTTCCTGCAGCTGCTCTTTCTCTGACCAGTGGCTGCCTGGCACCAGGCTGGTCTTCCCCTTTCCAAGGTGTTCTTCCAGGTAAAGAGTGGGTGTATCCTCCCATGTCCATTGTTTCTCTGGCTGGTGTCAGAGACCAGAGCAGCCTTACTGGGAAGCCCTGACTTTATTTCTACTTAGTGTTTCTTCTTTTTCCCCAGATCAACGACAGGCGCATTTTGAATGGGATCTTCATGGTATGTGGTGTTCCTGATAACAAGTTTGAAGCAGCTTGCTCTACCCTTGACAAGCTGGGCAAGGTAAACAGCGAAAGAATTCTCAGTTGAACCTCTTAGGCCTACAGATTAATCTTAGCATAAAGCCGCCCTTACACTGTTACGTGTCCCGTCACGTCCCGGAGTAGCCGACGTGTCAATTCTGATTGGCCCAACATGTTGCTCTGCATCCCGCCTCCACAACAACGAACGCGGCCTCTCATTGACCGAAGCTCGATTTATTCAAGTTGGAATGAACGACCTTCAGCCGATGAGAGACCATGTTCAGTGTTGTGGGGGCGGGATTTGGAGCAACATGTTGGGCCAATCAGAATAGACTCCAGGACACGATGCAGCGAGACTCGTGTGGTCTGTTACAGCTTTTACTCAATTATACTCTCATAGAGCATACATTAAATATATTTATTCTGCATGGGCCCTGGCAAGTTGACATTTTCTATGTGATTAGCAAAACCACCAGTTTAAATGGTCTGCTGGTGGACTTGGTGTATTGCTAGCAAAGAGCTTGGCATATTTTTAGCTAAAGTAATTCATCATCATGTTGATGTGGCCAGTTGCGAAACCTAACTCCCATCTTCCCTACAGGTGACATGGGAGAAAGTGAAAAATGAGATGGTCAGAGAAAAGGGGATTTTGCCTGAGGCCGCAGATCGTATTGGTGAATACGTTCGGCTCCATGGTGAGTTTCGGTGCAGTGTCGGTACTTCATCCTTAGCCAGAGGCAGCCAGACTGGTTGAGACCCCCTGTATGTAAGCCGGGTGCTCTGCTTGCATTTCTAATGCATGAAGCGTTATGTTCTGGCCCAGGTTTGTTGACAACACAAACAGTGTTGAGTGTGTTGGAAGCACCTCAAACTGGGCAGGAATAGTAGCTGGGGTGAAATGGATGGAGCAAGTAAAGTACTCGGGGAAACAGTGCTGGTGCGTTTTCCACCATGTGTACATCTTTTCTATAGGGGGCGTGTGTCTGCTTAAGCAGCTGCTTCAGGACCCAAAGCTGTCCCAGAGTAAGCTGGCCATGAAAGGGCTGGAGGATATGAAGTTGCTGTTTGAATACCTTACCCTGTTTGGCATCATAGATCAGGTCAGTTGGGATGCTAGATAAAATGTGACGAAGTCATCCCAGCATTCTCTCGTCTTTGCCTGCTAATACGATTCCTGGCCTGTACCACAGATCTCCTTAGACTTGAGTCTGGCTCGTGGTCTAGATTACTACTCTGGAGTGATCTTTGAAGCTGTCTTGCTGCAGCGACAGGATGGCCACCGAAAGGAATCTTTCCACGTGGGTAGCGTGGCTGGTGGCGGACGCTACAATGGGCTTGTAGCAACGTTTGATCCAAAGCAACGAAACGTGCCCTGTGTGGGAGTCAGCATTGGTGTTGAAAGGATCTTCTCCATCATAGAGGAGAATACTGAGGTAAGGTCTGTACTTAGTGTGGGGTCAGAAGGAGTTCAGGGAATGACAGACTCAAAATTGCACATAGCGATTAATATAGAAATACAGAAAGTGATGGGGTGATGGATGCAGTATTCAATGCAGGAGAGGACCAAAATGGTCTGAAGCTAACAAGGTCTCTTGTCTTGCCTGTAGGTAGGCCATGGTGGATATTAAATGGTGGTTTAATTAAGGCCATGGTGGTTTGTACCAGTGATCTTCAACCTTTACCCAAAGGTAAAGTTTGCTGTAAGTTGCTGTGACTCGGCGGTGATGGTGGCAACGGCACTTCCAGGTTCATGCCACCGCCGCCTAAGTAAAAAAAGGGAGGTTGGGACTTACCCGTCTGCGGCGGTGGCAAGATCCCGGAGGCGCCTCCAGCTGCCAACGGCAAGTAAGTCCATCCCCCCTTTTTTATTTGGTCGGCGGCGGCGGCGGCATGAACTCAGCAGTGATGTCACCGCCATTCTGACATTACCGCCAAGTTGCCACTCCCCTTAAGGGAGAAGATGTCGACTCCCGGCAGACCTTGGGGTCGTAACCCCAAGGTTGAAGTTCACTGGTTTAAACCAACTGTTTGATCCATTATAATTCTCATCACTCCTAGTTTTATTCAATACACGTAGCAGCTGTATATCAGCAGAAAGATGCCCTGGAAAAGTAAGTCATTACTGGCTTGCAGCTGTCAGGCAGGATCTTGGGACGGTTGTCAATCACAAGCTGATTATGAGTTACAGTAGCAGTGTGATGCAACTGCAAAAAAAGGCTGCTGTGATTCTAAGCTGCATTAGAAGAACCACAGTTTCCAAGTCACAAGAAGTAATGCTTTCACTTTATTCCACACTAGTCACACCTCTTCTGGAGTACTGCATCCAGTTATGGGCACTACACTTTTAAGAATGATGTAGACATAAAACCAGTTCAGGGAAAGGTAACAAAGATGGTCAGGTGTCTGGAAGGCAAGTCCTATGAGGAAAGATTGAAGGAACCAGGTATGTTTAGCCTGGAGAAGACCAATGGGAAACATGATAGCACTCTTCAAATACCTGAAGGGCTGTCACATAGAAAAGGGCAAAACATGTTCTCTGCTGCCCCAGAGGACAGAACTAGATCTAATGGGCTTAAGTTACAGGAGTATAACTTTCAGTTGAACATTACGAGAAACTTCTTAATAGTAACAGCAGTTCAACAAAGGAACGTATTACCTAAAGAGGTGGTGAGCTCTCTGTCGCTGGAGGTCTTCAGGCAGAGATTGAACAGCCATCTATTAGGGGTGCTCTAGCTCCCCTACATCAAGAAGCAGGTTGGATTAGATGGCCTACAAGGCCCCCTCCGACTTTATAATTCTATGTCTTACCATCTCCCCCCCCCCCAACACAATCGTGTTGGGTTATTGCCAAGGTTATTGCCTTGGTTTGAATCCAAACTCTTAACGTGATTGCTGTGTTGGGCAAAGTGTTCCAGACACTGGCTTCCCAATTTCACAGGAAAAGTGTGGTTTACCTGGGTAGAATAAAATTAGGCTACAGTACCAATTACCAGATCTGATCCAAGCTCCCCACCCCCACTGACTGAGAAATCCTGGCATCTCACCCATCCAGCAGCACGCATTGTGTGACTTCCATGATTTGGCTCATTCTCTTAACCCTATGCTGCCTTAACTCTGCTAGGTAACCTTTAGCTTTGCATGCATATTGTAGACATTGCTAGAATTGACCCAAGGAGTCAAACGAAGATATTTAGTTGCATATGAAATACTTTTTTGTAATACAGGTTTATTACCCCTTATCCGGACATCTGAAATCCAGACTATTCCAAAATCCAGACATTCTTGGGGCTATGACTTAAAAAATAATAATTTGCCACACCTGGCTGGCATAGCACAAGGCACAAAACTATTAAAAATATTGTATAAAATTACCTTCAGGGTAAGGTGTATATGAGCCATAAATGAATTTTGTGTTTAGACTTGGGTCCCATCCTCAAGATATCTTATTATATTTATACAAATATTCCAAAATCCAGACAAATCCGAAATCCAGAAAACTTCCCATCCCAAGCAGTCCAGATAAGGGATACTCAACCTCTAGTGATTTATCTTGGATTTGAGCCAGTTAAGTTTAATTGACCAGCCTGTGCTTGAATTATGACAGAAAAGATGGGGGGGGGGGGGGAACTTAATGAAATCCACAAGCCCTCAAATCCACCCCTTCCTACTATTTGAGCCAAATCATGACCCTCCTGTAACCTTCTCAAAAGAGTAGCTAAGGCGCCCATCACTCAAGGTTAAGGGGTGGGCTCGCGCTGGTCCTTTTTTTTCATTGGAGCACTGCTTCGATGGAACTCAAATGGCTCCTCCCACCCGAGAGTTTCAAATAAGCAGAGTTGTAGCTTGGTCTGTACATGTTGTTCTAAGTTCCAATTGCTTTAGTGAGCTTCTGTCCCTGCTCTGAGATGTCCAAGGAGAAGATCCGCACAGCAGAGACACAAGTGCTGGTCGCAGCTGCACAGAAGAACTTCCTTGCTGAGAGAATGAAGCTCATCTCTGAACTATGGGGTGCTGGCATCAAGGTAACACTGAGTAGTCAGACATATCATGTTGCGCTCCTAGAAGCTAGTGTTTTACGTGTCCAAAGCACAAGAAAGAGGAAAAGTCTTAGCAAAGACTAGGGGATAACACTGGCTAACAAATTTTAACAAAAGTTATGCCCCCAAGATTAAATTATTTCTTATAGATTTTCACAGGGACGTAGGAAGGCTGCCCCCTACCGCGGGCCGCAGGCCATTTTGATGCCACCCGCAGTAGCCCCGCCCCCGCCGCGTGACGTCACCCAGAAGCCATGCCCCCGGATGTGACGTCACATGGCCTACCAGAGCCGCAAACATTCCCACAGGGCGGGAGGGAGGGCTGAAAACACCTCCCCCCACCCTCTGGAAGCCTCGGCAGTGGCGCTGCAAGGTTCGCCACTGCTGCCGAGGGCAGCGAAAATGCTAAAAATTCAGTACGAAGAGGAGCCACCGCCACCACGGCCCGGCTGGGCCAGGGTGAGTTTGCTGCCCCCCCTTGCTGCCCAGGGGCGGTCCGCCCCCCCCCCATTCCTATGTCCCTGGATTTTCAGGTGCTGAACACGAATATGACAATGAAAACGCAAAAGTAGCTACGGTTTGTGAGAGATCCGCAATAGATAGTTCCATAGACATGTACTGGTAAATGCTGTTGGCACTTACAACACCTATGAACGCAATGTGGGTTGCTTCTCCTAAATTAGAGCCAATCGACAGATTTTATTGTCTTTTCATTTTCAGCACATCGAAATTAGTAGTGATAAGCTATTTTCATTTCAGGGCCAATAATGTGTTGTCCAGTGTAACCAGACCCGCCAATCTGTTTCATGTTTGACTTAGGTCTGAAACTCCCAAGGCAGCATTAGCCTCTTGGTGGAAAGTCCCTCTCTAGGTCAGATCTGTGTTGATAACTCAAATAATTATCTGGGCAATTCACTTGCTTCTGCATCCTGCATACAGTGTGAATGTTTGACTTTGCTGTGAACTTCTTTCAGGCAGAGATGTTTTATAAGAAAAACCCCAAGCTGCTGAACCAGCTGCAGTACTGTGAAGAAACAGGAATTCCAATTGTTATCATCATAGGGCAACAGGAGCTGAACAATGGAGTTGTGACACTTCGGAATGTCTCTACGAGGAAAGAGGTTGGAGCTGCAAAGGAGACCACCAGAACTAACGTTGAACGTGCTATATATATTCCCCTTGAGCTCTTTGAAAATACCTAGCTAGGTGTTCCCAATTTGCTTTGCTTTGACAGAAAAGATCTTGCTCTGAGTAGCTGTATTTATTTCTTTATATACTACCATTCAGGCCAGAGTCTCCTGAGGCACTTTATATATACAGTATTTAAAAACAACAAGTAATCAGATTTTATTACTACAGTATTTCCCAAACGTTTTCGACCTGTGGCTCCCTTGACTGTTGGCAACCATTGGCCGTGGCTCCCCATTACATTATGTTGATGCCTGCCAATTGGCGTTGCACTGCTTTCCATGGCACTCCGCGGCTCCCCTAGCTGGTTTCCATGGCTCCCCTGGTAGCCACACCTCCCAGTTTGTGAACACTGCTCTATTGAACTGTAGATGTCAGAGTGAGTTCTGGCTGTCGCCACTATCTCTTTCCCACAGCAGCTTTAAGCAGCAGCAGCAAGGGCCAAGGGGAATGAGATGGCAACAGTCTTTATCAATGCTCCCTCTGATTTTCAAGGGGAGTGTGCAGAGCTATACAGTGGCTGCGACGGGGTGGCTCCGGAGCGCTTGGCGATGATGTCATCACTGAGCTGCACAGGGCTTGAATTTCAGCTGCACAGCCATGCAGCTTAAGAGGAAGGCTGGTCCTCATTCCAGCCCAAGTGTAATGTAATATAATTTGGGTGCAGTACTCTGCACACTTACCTGGGAGTAAGCCCCATTGAACATGGTGGGACTTACCTCTGAGTAAACCGGTTTAAGAGTGCAATCTTAGTAACATGTTCCTTGTTTACTTTGCAGATCACTGTTCCTAAGGAGAAGCTCATAGAAGAGATCAAGAGAAGGTTGATGAAATAAAACTTTTTGTTTGATTTTCTCTTTTTCAAAATCTGGCACTTTGGGCTGCCCTTGTGGACTGTTGCCTGCCTGTGCAACCACCTCAGAATTTCTGAGGAACCAGACTTGTAGTCAGTGGTCTCCTTCCTTTTTCCACTGTGGCTGAGCACATGGCATCAGCCTGCTATTTCAAGGCCCATTGAAAAGATGGCGCCCTAATGACATAGAGGTATCTTCTTAAGATGTAGGTATGAAAGAAAAAATTGCACCTGCAGGTTCCAGCAGAGCTTCTGTGAATTGGGTGTAAGCACCCTTGCTCAGCAAAGCATGAACATCAAGCTTCAAAAATCCCACAAAACAAAGAAGTGAAAAATGCTACAAAAAACATATTTCTAGAAGACTGGGACACCTGTTCCGCTGAACATTGGATAAAACTACCAAATTCAACTAGAGTACAGCTAATGTCATTATAAGTTTGCATTGCCTTCTATGTTTCCTACTCCATAAGGGTGCTGTGGGGCTAGTCGGTCTGAAGGAAGAAAAATGGGTGCCTAGGAAGAAATATCCCATCCTTTTTCTCCACTTTTGTGTTTCTCTGGAGACTTCAGAACAAGCAATAACATCTTGGGTGCAGCGAGATCGGAGGTATGGGTAAAGAAGCCATGCCAAAAGTTTTTGTTGAAGAGACGAATAAAATTTTTATTATTACCAAATGTCTGTTGAAATTCCTTTAGCGCAAAGACTTCAGCGTCCTGAAGAAAGAGGGGCGCATAGGATTATCCGGCAGACAAAAAGAAACGATCCGTTCCAGATCGGAATGTCTACTGGCTACGGCCAGGATTGCTTGAGAAAACCCCTGGAGCGGGGAGAAACGTCGCAAGTAGACTGTGGATTTTTATTTCTTTTTGTCTGCCGGATAATCCTATGTGCCCCTCTTTCTTCAGGACGCTGAAGTCTTTGCGCTAAAGGAATTTCAACAGACATTTGGTAATAATAAAAATTTTATTCGTCTCTTCAACAAAAACTTTTGGCATGGCTTCTTTACCCATACCTCCGATCTCGCTGCAAATAGTAACAAGCCATGAGAACCTGCATACAACATCTTGGGTATTTGCTTCTCTCACTGAAGTTTAGCCTCATCACCCCTCTACACATGAGCAGCCAATGTGCCTGTTTTAACTAAACAGAAGGAATGGCTCATTCTGAGTTCACACAAGAAAGGCCTGAATCACTGATTATACAGAAAATTGTGCCCATTTCGTTTTTTGCTCTTTAAAATAAATATACCAACACACACACACACAAATCAGTAGCTAAAAAAAAATACTCTCAGTAGTTCTCCTCAGATCAGTTTTGCTGCTCAGTCAACCCAAAACCAGCTCTTTTTTTAGATTAAAAAAAAGTTTATTTTGTGTACTTGGTTACATTTTCATTTCTTTTCTATGAAGTGCCAACTTTCACCTCAATGACTCTGTCATTGAAATAGGGAAAATGGTCCCCTAGAGGGCAAGCATTGGTATTGCTACTATTGTAGCTAACTGTAGCCTTTTTCACTATCACCTAGTTGGGCATACATACTGTACAATTATCTGGTTCATAATTGTGCTGACTTGAAACATTTTGGGTTTCTTCAGGTTTTGATTGGGAAAAGCAAGATAAAAATAATTGAAATAAATACAATTGGAGTGTTACGCCACTGCATTTTTTTCTTTTGCCATGCCTCCACATTGCACAAAGGAGAGCTTAGAGTGTTTTTGTTTTTTATTTATTTTTCACATTTTTATACCGCCCTTCCTCCAAGGAGCTCAGAGTGGTGTACATATTTCCTCCCCTCCTTTTGTCCTCACAACAACCCTGTGAGGTAGGTGGGGCTGAGAGATAGTGACTGGCCCAAGGTCACCCAGGAAGTTTCGTGGCTGAGCGGGGATTTGAACCTGGATCTTCCAGGTCTAAGTCCGACTCCCAAACCACTACGTCCTACATTTGCATTGTAGGACGTTCATTCATTCATTGCATTCATACGTCCTACATTTGCATTGGCTAATTTTCTCTTCTGGCTCATTGCCTATATTCCTTGGACAAGACAGGCAAATTATAATTTGGTTGAGGACAGGACAAAGACTTGGGTATCACGAGCAACATAGCCATGTATATTAAATAAACTGACTTGAATAAAAAAATTACGAAACTGCTTGCATCTTTCGTTGTTCAGGAACACAGGCAGGCAAAATTACAAACTGCTTGCGTTTTTCGATGTTCAGATACACTAGCAGACAAATACTGTTAAAATCCAAAGTTCAGTAGTTAAAAAACTACTGAACTTTGGATTTTAACAGTATTTGTCTTCTAGTGTATCTGAACATCAAAACGCAATCAGTTTGTAATTTTGTTTTTATTCAAGTCAGTTTATTTAATATACATGGCTATGTTGGCCGTGATACCCAAGTCTGTCCATAATTGCTGGCCATGAAAGTTTCCACGCAAAGATGGTTGAGGACACTTTTCTTAACATAATATGCTAAGTTTATATGTCATGTTGGTAGTCTACATCATTCCAAACTGTCCAATGGGCCATAATCCCATCTCACTTCTCTAACGCAGCCCAATATTTATCTTTTATGGAACACTACTGAAAGTGATGCAAGTGTTTTACAGCTTTCAAGTAAGTATCTGGCAAACAAGATTTCACAAAGTTTTAATTGCTTCACTGGATGTGATTGCATGGCAGCTGAGCTAGTGAATACTGAAAGTCAGAAGTGCATGCCCAAGTGATTAATGGAGATCAAGAGTTCCTGCTCTTAAAGCCATCTGGTTTGCAGATTAAGATATTTCAGTTCCATTCCATGCTATAAAGATGACACAAAAGATAACCTTGCAGATGAAGAAAATGACAAAGTTGGCATAATCTTGTATAATCACAATCTACTTTTGTGTAGTTTATTAATTGCACTCTATATAGCATTTGAAATGTGGGATCTAGTATACAAGAAATCAAGGCCTGACTTTTATTTATTTTCAATTACTGTATTCCCATAGTGAAAAACACTCTTCTACTGTGACTTTATTACTATTTACAGCTTCTAAACTCTCATATTTCCAAACTTAAAACATTTTAATGCTACAGACCTAGGCAACAGCTACTAGAGAGTAAGCTCTATTGAACACAGTGGGACTTATTTCCAAGAAAACATGCATAGGATTGCACTGTAAATCTCTATAAACATCTGAAACTACTGCTCTTGGCCAATTAACACAAATTATCGGTAACCATATATAAGTCAGAGAAGGGATCTACACTTCAGCTTTTTCTCCCCTTTCTCTTTCCTAGCTTTCCGTGCTTCTCCCTTTACATGTCACACAATCTATGGCCTCACAACAGTCAGCATTACACTATCCAGGCACCAACATTCATGGGGGTGTGATAACTAAGGAGATCAAAAGATAATTTAATGCATAAGTTGTTGCCAGACCTGACTGTCAGGCACTATGGCTTCCCAATATTGTATCATGTAACAACTTTGCATGCGCCTCTTAGGCTGCATTGGCCACAATAATACACAGTTAGTGAAGTGTTACAGTACCAATCAGCACTGCTGCAATGGCTATAACAATTTACCAGAGCAATCCAATCCTAAAACCAAATGGAGGTAAAAGGTGTTCAATCCCACAAGGTGCTTGTGTAGAGTTGCAGTGGCGTAGCTGGGGGGCGGCGGTGGAGCCCAACGCCTTGGGTAGCAACCCGGGGGGGTATGACAACAGCCCCCTCAGTGGCGGGAAGCGCTCTTTGCAGGGGGGCCGCAGCGCTCACAACTCCAAGCAGTTGGAGCTGTGAGCAGAGTGAAGTTTGGCCCGCCCACGCCCTGTGCTCCCATTTGGCTCCAAATAGGAGCCATTCTGGGAGTCGGGGCGAGGCTATGATGCAAAGGGGCAAGGAGGTTCCGGGTACTGGCTGGCCCAGCTACAACACTGTAGGATTGCCAGTTCTGACTGAAGCTATTCTTGGAGATTGTTTTTCCCATCATGATAGAATGTTGAAAATTCCTGGAGGCCCTGTTAAATCTCCAGGATTGCTTTCAGTAGTTACTTGGGCTGCGTTTGTTTTCCAACTTGGAAATAGCAAGAAGTGACGTTCCTAGCATGCTTGATATCGCTGCTACCGGGGGCTCCCAAAATGAATGGAAATGACCAAAATCAGAACGGCTGTAGTTGCTCCTCATCCCTCCTACTACATCTCCCAAGATCCTTTGCAGCCAAGCAGCCTTCCTATTGGTGCAGGAGGCCGCCATATTTTCTAGCTTTGTGCTCGGAGTTGAAGCTTCTAGCGTGGTGAGCTGGCTGGAAAGAGAAAAAAAAACGCACCCCGGGCACACTACAAGGCGAAAAAAGAACCAGCTCTCAAGCGCTCCTAGCACTAGAAACCGAAAAACAAATGCAGCCTTGGAGATCAATGCTGATTCCTGGCGACTTCAGGCCAATCCTGGAGGGTTGGCTGGCAACCTTATGCTTGTGCCAGTTCCTGACCTCAATCATCTGCATTTTGGATGCATGTTCTGTGCCTCTACAACTCCTCATAGAATCCAGTCCTAGTTGTATACAACTTCCAGAGCAATAGCCATGTTAGTCTGTTGCAGCAAAAACAGCAGAGTCTTGTAGCACCTTAAAGACTAACTGGTTTGCCAACGAACTGAGATGCTGAGTCTGTTCCCATGTCAACTCAGGCAACATTATTATGATTAAATAACATCAGATAGACAACTGGGCTCATTTACATGCTCATCCTCCAATGTAATATATTCTGTCACCTGCCAGCAATACCCGTCTGCTGTCTACCTAGGCTGGGCAAACAGCTCAACCTCTACACAAAACAATAAAAGGACACAAAATCTGAAATAAAATCTGGTAACATCCAGAAACCAGAGTGAGAATATTCCAGGCTCCAAGGATAGGCTGCTGATTGGTAAATTTCAAATTACCAAATTTACAACAAGAATTACGAAGCGAGACTCCAATGAAAAACTGCTGAACTAAAATTTATCAAAGAATTTAACTCTACTTGATTTTGTATTAACAAAAGCTGACGGTTTCCTGACACACTACATTGTTAAATAGCTAAAGTTCAACCAGAGAGACTATTACATAGCTGACGTTTATCACTGCCCATAGCTTCTTATAAGAATAATTGTCCACTGCTTCTGACACAACCCTTTGCGTGCATAGAAACCAGTAGTTTCATACCATATTAGTACATACTTTCCTATTTTGAAAGCTGTAATCTTAAACATGCTTGATACAGGAAGCAAGTCCCACTGAACCCACAAAAATAGAAAAAAAGTTACCTAAACCCATGCACGTTTATTTCAGAATAAAATCTGAAATACCGGTAATCTGAAAAATTTAGGTCACTTTTTCTCTGGGTTTTTTTTTTTTAATGTTAAACTGGCCGAAGCAAACGGGCAGGTCTTACATTTCAGTCTATTTTCAAACAAAGGGTCCCTTCCTTTACTGATTCAAGTTCAGGTTCTTGTAAAGAGGACGCGGTCGTGCTGACCTCAGACCCATACTAAGTTGAATTTAAGCATCAATCCTATGCCTATTTACTGAGTGGGTTAAACCGCTGAACCATGAGCTGTCAATCGAAAGGTCGGCAGTTCGAATCCACGATGGGGTGAGCTCTTGTTGCTTGGCCAGCTCCTGCCAACCTAGCAGTTCCAAAGCATGTTAATGCGAGTAGATAAATAGGTACCGCTTGTGGGAAGGTAAACAGCGCTCCGTGTTCCAGCTGCATGCTATGCGCTGCAGCAAGGAGAGTCATGCCGGCCATATGACCACGGAGGCGTCTTCGGACAACGCTGGCTCTTCGGCTTTGAAATGGGGATGAACACCACACCCTAGAGTCGGACACGACTGGACTTAATTGTCAGGGGACAGGTCAGTCACCTTAACCTTTACCAAATCAGTTAAAAAGCGGTACAATAATGTATAAATATTTTTAATAATAATCTCCATTGAAGCCAGTGAGACTAACTTCTAAGTAAATATGCATAGGAGGTTCCACGGTAATATTGTGTTGACGACGCTACATAAAACGTACGAGTCACCAGTAGATCATAGGTTGAGTTAGCGGCGTCTCCTTTTTCGTCATTCCGAATCGCTCTTTCATCACCCTCGACCCGCCCGGCCGCCCGCCAGAGTGGCGCGGGATACGACGTCGAAGAGTGGGAAATTCTACAGCCTCAAAGTATGCCAACACGCATGTGCAAAGTTGTGACGCGTGCGCAGTGTTGTGAAGCTCGGAAGGAGGCGGTGGTAGGTGGTGTTTCTGGGCTTTACTTTCGCTGCGGGGTGAGGCGGTCTGTGGCCGACATGGCTGAGGAAGCGGCGCTGAAGAAACAGGCGGACACGGTACGGCGCCTCAAGCAGGAGAACGCCAGCCAGGAGGAGGTGAGGCACAAGTCATGACCGCTCACTCAGCGGCTGGACGGCTTGCTTACGACAGCCCTGTGATGTGGTCCACTGTCTGTCAAGATCCCCTCCCCCCCCCCTTGCATGTGGGCTTATTATAATCACCCTGAATTATATGATCTCCACATTTCAGACGGGCCTGCCTGAGACTGGCAGACAGTGACTTACTACAGTTCCCTAACGAATTTAAGAACTGTCACTGGCTTGATCTTTATAGAGGTGAAATATCGCGTCCCAGACGCAGATCTCTGCTGCTGCAATACTACACGTGTGGTTGGCAAGATGCGGACAGGCTATAGAACAAACAATTAAGGGATACAGATGTTACTTTGCTAATAACGTTCGTGTGTTTAAATCGCCTGAACGTATCGCACACTCGTGTCAAAAACGGATGGTGTGGAACAAAGGTAATCCACACTGCTGCTGCAGCAAAAGTAAATCTCATTTAAACTGCCCACACCCAACCCATAGCAGGCACCAAACTGAATGCAAATGTGGTTGTGCTCCATTCATTTGTGTGCAGGCATGTCAGACTTTCACCACTCTTAACCTAGAGCTCAAGCAAAATTAGGAAAGCAAGATCCTATTGTTAAAACCTTTTATTTCTCTATGACAGCACAGCAGTCCCCAGCACGGGCAGGCCAATCCTATCCAGTGCTGGTGCAGCATGTGTGCCAGGCACACACTGCATCCAGCGTTGGATAGGGATGGGCTGGACGTCTCCTTGGGGTAATTCTCCAGCCCTAAGGAGATGTCCAGCCCGTCCCTATACAAGTAGTAGTATGGGGCTACTCGGATCTCCACCACTTCTTTAGGTGATGGGGAGCCAGGAAGCCCTGTGTCGGGCTTTCAAGCCTGGGGGGGAAGGATAGGATTCAGTGTCTGTGGAGGATGCCGGTCCCACCCCAGGCCTGAACCACCCCCTTCTCTGCCCTCCCCATGCCATGCCCCTTCCCCGCACCACATGGAGCAGCACCTACCTGCTCCAAAGCACTAGTCCTTCTGCTGTTCAGTGGGCGGACAGTGCTGGCCTCTGCGCCGCCTTCTCACTGAGTGCCGCAAATTTGCTTTATTGCTGGTGCCGAGGCCTCAAGGGGGTTAAGATTGCGCTGTAAGGCAGCCTGCCCAATGAATACCAGTGTGGTTACCTTATGGTTGGAGCAGTCACCACAGCCAGATCACCAAGAGGCTGCCTGCCCACCTCCCTTCTTGTGCAAAATTGTTGTTTTTCCACTGAATTGTACTGAATGGAAGCTGAAAGAAATTCCATTTCCTGTCCCACAAGAAAGTGCCCACAACTTTTATTAGCAACTCGATGTATGTGTCAGTGTCTCCAAACCTACCCCCTGACTGCAATCTTTGCAGCCAGGAGGGATGTGATCCAGTAGACTGTTTAGAAACTGAGGGCCTGTAAAAGAGTTCAATTTAAAATAAGTGGACCCCATATCCTGCATATGTAGGCTAAATGAACAGTTGATGGATAAACAAGAACTGGATAAATGCACTTATATACTGTGCATATATGCTGTAAAATACTTGAGGAATGAGAGAGGACCAGAAAGATATGGGAGGGGGAGAGAATTAACTTGCAATTATTGTTGAATTTAAGGAGCTGGTGGTGGTGGGGAACTATCAAGGCTGGGCAGTTGCATTTGTTTCCTTAAGTTTGGCAAAGGCATTGTATAAATATGTAGTATAAATGTGTTGAAGCCAAGATAAAATACCGTGTTTTTTAAAAATATATATTTCAGATTGCAGAAGAAGTAGCAAAATTGCTTAAGATGAAGGCAACAGTATGCCCTGAGGAAGGGAAGCAGAAGTTTGTCCTCAAGACACCAAAGGTAAACCCTTGGACTCTTCTTTAGCTGCAGTAACTAATACCCATGATTCAGCCATGCTACTATAGATTTTCGTGCGCAATTCTCATTGACAATTCTCATTCTCATTGCGCAATTGTCATTGTATCATTGAATATAATGAGATTCAAGAAATAGGTTTACAAAATTTGTCTTGCACTTCCCATTCCTGCAATGTGGTTGTGGCCTGTTGTGGTTAGACGTGTTCTCTCTCCAGCAAGATATTTTCCTTCTCCTTCTTCAGGTCAAAACTAGACATGACATTAATCATATGGTTGACGTTTGTGTGTTCTTTTTTTTTTTAAACTGTTTATCCAGCAGGAGAGGAATGTGATTGGGACTGCAGCGTGGGGGTAAAGAGTTGAAGCGTCTCCTCCCAAAAGTGGTCCTGGTCCTTATCCCCCCCCCCAACTGCTATTTACAGCTTAAGAAGTGAACCATGGCCAGTTATGGGATTATTTTAACAGCTCATTCCTGTGCAAACATAGGCTGGTGGAGCGAGTGCTCCACCGGCCTAAGGAGTCACAAAAGTGTCATAAGGCACTTTCACAGCTCCTCTAGTGTAAGTGGCATGGAGGCCAGCACCACTCACACCATTGCCAGAGGGCCTCCACACCGCCTGATGTAGGTGACTGCTGTGCAGGGCAGCGGGAGAGCATGGGGAGGAGAAGCTTCAGCCAGCACTAGGGGGAAACACGTCTGGTAAGGAAGGCAAGCCCGGTGCAACTCTTTGCAGCCTGCCAAAAACTCTTGCAAGTGAGTTTGGGTACCACAGTGGGAGGGGAACAGGAGCCAGGGCTGCGTTGCAAAAGGAACTCTGGAGGGGCCGTGTATGTGCTTTTGTTAGTTCATTTCACAGCCTCTTGCTCGATTCGTCTGTGCTTCCCTCGTGCTTTGAGATGTGTTTAGGCGTTTTTTTCCACACTTAAATGAGGCAAGGGCCGTGTATGGTGTGGTGTGGGGGGAAGAAACTGAATTGAATTGGGGATGGGTATGAAGACCTCGGGGGGGGGGGGATATGATTCCTTCCAAGGTTTCAAATGCTTCCCAACTCCTTTTCCCTCCAATACACTAATTCTCCCGCGAATCCCTCCAAATAATTTTCTCTTCAAAAATGTTTTTTCCCAAAAATATTGATTTGCTACCATATTCCTCCTTTCAAAAATTAATTCTCCCAACATTAATTTAACTTTTCAAAATCCATTTCCCCCCTCTTCCTGTGCAAAACAATGTTACCTTTCAAGGATAAATCAAGGTGCGCACCCTCCTTGAAGTTCATGTTGTTGACTTAAAAAGAATAACAATAAAAAATAATGAATAGGCTATTCCTCCCTCAGCCACAAGATCAAGACTGCAATCCTATGCACCCTTACTTAGGAGAGCATGAACTTCAGAAGATAGCATGGAGGAATTCTTCCAGCAGATCAATAAATTATTTCACAACCCCCAGCTGAAAACTAGAGGGAGGGGCAGGGGGCCCTACTTTGTCCCTACTCCACCCAGCTCTTCCCACCTTTGACTTTCCACTATCTCCTTCTTTTGGGCTGTTGCCTGGTTGCTCTGTGGTTCTGTTTACATCTGGATTTGTACTGCCTGAGACTATACACGCTTACCCAGGAGTAAGCCCCATTGAACACAGTGGGACTTGCTTCTCAGTAAACATGCATAGGATTGCACCGCATGTGTATGTAAATACCTGCCTGTACATTTGTTCATATTTGTGACCCTCCCTGTGTTTCTTTCCTACCTTCCTCCTTTTATCTCATTCACTGTCCAGGCTTAGATTGGAAGATGCTTAACACAGGAACCTGTGTTTTTTGTTTGTTTGTTTGTTTGCTTATGTTGTTTTGTAAAGTGCCTTTTACACTAATGGCGCATAACAATAATAATAGCAACAGCTGTTTTTCTTGGGATTATGGAAAGTGATGCTAGGATCTGGACCTGGAGGAAGGACTGCCTGGTCTATATGTGAAAGATTGAGGAGCACTAACTTATTAACATCCTCCTTCCCCCGCCCCAGCATGCATGTAGCATGCTTCCCAGCTACAACAGCAGTTGAAATGGGGCTCCAGCATTGACCCCACCTTGCATGACTTTTAAGCCACTTACTTTTCATGTGTTTAGACACAGCAGCATGCAGGTGACACCACTTCCTAGCAAGTTAGCTTTGTTTCTACAAATGCAGGGGTAGTAGCACATGGGCCCGATTTAAAAGGCAGAAAGAGAAAGTTCAGCACTGTGGGTACTGGACAGCTCTCTGCACCACTTCCTGGTTTGTGCTGTGCACCTTTTGAGAATCCTCTTTCCCCCACTGTGGCCTCATTCCCATCAAAGTAGGCAACCTGTGTCTGGGCTGTGCCACTTTATCATGTACGTGGCACTTTACACAGAATGAGAGAACAAATTTCTGCCTTGAGGGGCTTATAATCTAGAGAGGCAAAAGGGAGGTAGCCGCTGGAGGGGAAGGAAACAGAGACAGGGTTGAGTAGGGGAAGAATAGGCATTCTGTACTCAGTTGGCCTCACGAATGGGGCGGCTCCACATGGCTGTTTTAGAGAAAAACATGCCCACATAGCCAGTGAAGTTCATACTTGATGTAACATGTAAGTTGGCCCTGAGAGAGAGAATTCTGAAAGTGTACCAGCACTGCTCCATGTACCTCTTCAGCAATGTTTCTCAAATGCAAGCATTGTAGGAGCATGCAGCCACTGGAGGGTGCTGTTGCACCAATAGCACATTCATTTATACATGTGATGCTTTTTATTCTGTGTTCTTTGAGACTGGAGTTGAGGATAGAGAATAGTGCATAGGGTTGCAACTTTAGCCTCTTATTTCATATTTTTTTCCACTGTGTATCCTTCAGATATATAGATCTTTGGGTTTGTTCTTTAGCGTATGTGTTGACTTGCTTGCTATTTTAAGCAGAAACATATTTTCTGACACAGAGCTTTCATTGAGCTTATATCCATTGCCAGATCTCTCCTTGAATTTGTCTAGTCTCGTTTTAAAGCCATGTAAACCAGTAGCTTTCACCACATCTTGTGGCAGTGAATCCCATAAGCTAATTATGGATGTTTGAAGAAATATTTCCTTTTGTCCGTCCTGAATCTACTGCCAAATGTTTTCATTAGGGGTGATCCCCAACGTCAAGTGTTTTGAGGGGGAGGGGGAATTGTATCTACTTTTTCCACATCAGTTGTAATCTTATAACCTAGTTATGTACCTATATATCATGTTCCTTCACCCCACCCTTCATTGTACATTGAAAAAATTCCAAATTCCGTAACTTTCCTCATAGGAAAGATGCTTTGGTCCCATGTTTTGAAAACGTTCTTTTGAAACTGCTTCTGATTTTAATGCTGGAGAGATGGTGCTTCACTGGGGCCAAATTTCCATTCATTCTACCTGAATTTCCATTCATTCTACCTGAATTATATGTGTCTTTAGTGGAATGGAAGTCCCTGAAGGGGTCTTCTAACCCCATCCTTCTGCTTTTGCTCTCTTAGGGCACCAGGGACTACAGCCCCAAACAGATGGCCATCCGAGAGAAAGTCTTCAGCATCATTATCAATTGTTTTAAACGCCATGGAGCTGAAACCATAGATACCCCAGTATTTGAACTGAAGGTAAGACGGGACAGCAGAGGAGGTGGGGCAGGTAGGAGATGGTGCGGTGGTAGCACCCAAGGTGGTCTAGAAGCCAAGGCACAACCTGGAACTTAGTAGCAACTGAAGGCAGAGGGTAGAAACGTTCTGAGGAGCCAGTGCGCAGGCTGCAGGTGCCTCCTGTGGAATTAATACACATATTATACACATTTTGTTTAAAATGTATTTGTTTATTTTGAAATTTTGTATCCAGTCCTTTTTCCAGGAAAAAAAAAGCAGTTCAAAACATATGAAAAGTTTGGACCTCTTCTGAAAATAGGAGGTGGTGGGCTTCTTTGTGGAGGGAATTCCATGGAGTCAGGACTCAGTAGAGAAGACCCTGCTCCATTCTCTTATTCTGTTTATGCAGTGGAATGAAGAGACTTAGAGCCGGTCTCCATTACTGTGTGCATTCTGTGGGGAGAAGCACTCCCTGATTTGAGGTATGCAGCTCCCCAGTTGTTTAGAGTTCACAAGAACAGATTTGTCTCTGAGGATTTATTACATCCACCTGTGAAAACACCATGTCACCTCTCACATAACTGTCTCTGTGCTATATGGTTCTGAAATTTCCCTCCTCATTCTCCGTCCCCATCCCTGTTTTTAGGAAACATTGACCGGGAAGTATGGAGAGGACTCCAAGCTCATCTATGACCTGAAAGATCAAGGGGGAGAGCTGCTGTCTCTTCGCTATGATTTGACTGTATCCTTTAGTGCTGTGCTCCTTGCTTGCACAGAAAGTGCCTCTTGCAGACCTAGAACTTTGCGCTTAAACATCATATTCTGTGCAGGTTATTCAAGCCAAGTAAAAATGCATCAACTTTTTTGGTGAATTGTTTCCATGGTAGAACTTGCTTCTTTAAAAAAAAAAAGTGTCAGTTCCTTATGTCAGTTATTTTGTTGCAAATAGTGAAAGAGAGATGTAGGACAGTGAGGGGAGGTTCTGCCTCCCTGGTGCATCCAGACTGGGGACAGGGCAGGGGAGGTGTTGCACAGTCAGTCTGATACTTATTTTTGGAAAAGGAGGAGACATGGTTGATACTGCATCCAGTGATCCACTGAATGTACAAGGAGTCTTGCAAAAATCATGTGTCTAACACATGTTAAAAAGCAGTACAGGTGGGCCCCCATATCCACGGATTCGCCATCCACGGTTTCAGTTATCCGCGGATTGCGGGGACCCCCCCCCCAGGCTTTTACTTTTTTGCCAGTAAGCTTCGTTTCTTCCTTAAAGAAACAGGAGAAGCAGCCAGAGGCTGCTTATTACAGGCAAGTAGAACGAGACTAAGTCCTAGAGAGGCTCTGCAAGGTTAACAGAAACCTTGCAGAGCCTCTCTAGGACTTAGTCTCGTTCTACTTGCCTGCAATGGAGGCTGCTTCTCTGTTTGTTTTAAGGAAGAAACAAAGCTTGCGGAAAGAAAAATAAGAGCTGGGGGGGGGGCAAGCATGCCTGTCTGCAGGGGAGGCAGGGTGGGGGGCCCCTTAGGAAACCATGGAGGGGGTGTTCGCTCTTATCCACAGTTTCAAGTATCCACGGAGGGGCCTGGAACATATCCCCAGCGGATATGGGGGCTCACCTGTACAGGCTTTTAGGATGTTCTTCCTTTTCCTCCTCATTTGCACATCTTGTTCATTTTGGTAGTTATAGTAGGTAGTAGGTAGGTAGTTTTTGATCCCTTTTCAACACACAGGACCATGTGTATCCAGTTGCATGAGTTCAATTATATACATTCAGCACTTATTGTAAGAGGAGAAGAATAAAACCCAAGCCTGCAATTCCAGGAAAGGTGTAGGTAGGGGAGGAACATGAAGGCTCATTTAGGGACAAAACTGAAGTGACAATGTGGAGGAAGAGATGAAAGGAGACCATGGAAGAGGAGTTATGATCTGAGTGGTGCCCCAACTTCCTGAAGAATGAGCTCATCTGATTTTAGTACCTTGAGCAGAAATTATCACACCTTCTTTGATGTACTCTCCACAGCTATAAGATTGGCAGTGCAATCCTGTATACATCTACTCAGAAGTAAGCCCCGTTTAGTTAAATGGGACTTACTCCCAGGTAAGTGTGTATAGGATTGCAACTGCAGTCCTATACATATCTGTAAATAAGCTGCAGCTGCAGTTCCACTCAGCCACAGAGGCTCTGCAACTTATCAGCTTGGCGTGCCGGCAGCTCCCCGACAGACAGACACTTCCGGCCGTCTTGAACTGCCATCCTTCAGATCTTCAGGCATTTATGAGACGATTGCTTGCTCTACCAATTGAGCCAGACGTCCTGCCATCTTATGCTGAGATCTCCCAGACCTTATGCTGAGATCTCCCACTCCTTGCCCTTACAGAACCTTGCAGAAGAACAGTGCGTAGCTCAAGACTTGAGAGGTTCTCCTTAGCCTTCTTTTCTCAGGTGCCGTTTGCTCGTTACTTGGCTATGAACAAAATCACCAATATCAAGCGTTACCATATTGCGAAGGTCTACAGGCGTGACAACCCAGCCATGACAAGGGGCCGCTACCGAGAGTTCTACCAGTGTGTGAGTACGTCCTGCAAGCTGCGGTTGAGGCAACTATTGTTCTGCTTGGCCTTTTGCTCCTCTTTCTGGTCTTCAAGTCTTGGCCTGCCCGCTGGTTCCTACCCTCCCCTTGGCTGCCATGTCCTTCCCCTACCTGAGCTGCTTCTATGGCTGAGAGTGGTGTAGCGTAGCAGCCAGAATGCTTTGCACTTCTTGTAAAGGAAAAAGAAAAGCTGCCTTGTACTAAGTCAAGCCGTTGGTCCATCTAACTCAGTGTTGTCATCACGGATTGGCAATGGCTTTCCAGGGCTTCAGACAAGGGTCTCGCCCCACTCTACCTAGAGATGCCTAGAGATTGGACCTGGGAACTCCTGCATGCATGTGCTCTTTCATACTGAGCTACGGCCCACTCCTCTTCCACCTTCCTGCCCTTTGTGTTTCCAAGAATGTTCTCCCTTGTCCCACTGAAAACTAAGGTGCAGCTACTGCAAAGGAGCAGCACACATTTAATTCTTGCCATTCTGAGAGTGCAATCCTTAAGTAAGGATTAGCCCAGGGCCGCCTGCTGGATCCTATCCCCGTTCCGGGCCGATCGTGATCATCCCAGAGGTCTACTTGGGGGGAAGGGGACATTCGTCCCCTTCCCCCCAGTATAATGTGGGCCTCCTCGGATTTCTACCAGTTATTTAGCTGGTGTAAGTCCGTGGAGGCCGTGTAACGACCGCACCGGCCTGGGAATGGGATGAGGATTTGGCTGCCGCCATCCCCGCACCCCCCCCCCGGTCAGCTCAGCCAACCCCCAGCCTCCCTTGCCACCCGGACCGCCCCCGCCAGTGCTTCCCTTACCTGTATCCGACGGCTGCAGGGACGATCCAGCAGCGGAGTAAGGCAGCAGCACTGTCTGGTAGCAGCACTCCAGAATTTTGGGCAGGGGTCTTTCCCAGCCATACCTGGAAGTGCCAGAAATTGAATCTAGGATTGTCCATCTACGTGGAGCAGGTGTTCTGCAGCTATGTTATGGCCCCATCCCTGTTTGCACACTCCTCAGCAATAGTGAGGGTCACCAAACTGAACTGCTTAGGACTCAATGCCAGTTGCCTGAATACATGCCATGTTTCAAATTCCAGGTGACTTACTGTACCTGTCCAGCTTGTAAGACTTTTTGGGGAGATGGGAGTGGTGTGTTGAGCAACCCATGGGCTGTGACCACCCACTTGGGTAGTTCATACGTCAAGGATTTTCATTGCTGCCCTTTGTGTCTCAGGATTTTGACATCGCCGGCCAGTATGATCCCATGATTCCTGATGCAGAGTGTCTGAAGATTGTGCATGAGATCCTGAACGCCTTAGAACTAGGAGACTTTCTCATAAAGGTGAGAATAAGAGCAGGGGCCTGGTATTGTTTTAGCAATGGTATAGTTTTTCTTTGTCTCAAGTTTGTCATTTTCCCTTGGAAGAGGAATGATGGAGGACGCAATAGGAAAGCCATACCCTCTCTTACCCTTCCATAAGTCTAACAGGACAGCCATGCATACTCAATCTGTTGCTTCGATGGTGGTGGAGGAGGCAGAAGTTGGTCACGACCAAATCCATTGGTTTCAGTTACAGTGCTTCAAGGCCCTTAGCCAGGTGCTGACGTCCTTGCACAGAAGTCCCTTGCTTTTGAGGCAAAAAAGTAAAACGTTGAAAGAAAAGTGAGGCAGGGCATCAACAGATCTATCTCCTTGACTTCTCTGCCCTTCCCATTCCCAAAATAAATACAGGTAGTGCATACTAAAGCAGAAAACATGTTTTGCTACTGAAACAATTCAACTTCTTTGCAGATCAATGACCGGCGTATCCTTGATGGGATGTTTGCAGTTTGTGGCGTTCCAGACAGCAAATTCCGAACAATTTGTTCCACTGTAGACAAGCTAGACAAGGTAAGGACTTGAAGCTTGAAATCTACAGCTATTCTAACCTTCTTCCCAGAAGCTGTAGGTAAACTGAGATGACTAATCCTCTCTACTGGACTTAATTCCCCCTGTACTGCATTTTAGGACCTTTGCAAACTTGAGACTTTGGAGGACTTGCATCATGTTCCATCACCTCTTCCCCCCCTCCCCCACTTTGCTTATTATCCAGCCTGATTAGATTAGGAGTTTTGGAGAACTTGAAAGCTTGCTAAAGCTTTTGCTAATTATTTGATTAGTCCCAATAATAAAGATATTGCCAGATTTTGGTTTTTTAATCCTCCGCCCCCCCTGGACTGACATGGCTACTTAATTGTTGTTGTTTAATTCTTTAGCAGGGGAACTTCCAGGTGTGAGACTGCTGAGTTAGAATTTATCAAGAGGTTTGATTGTAGTGACACACAGGTTTGATGCAAGGGCTAACAAGCTGAGCTAGAATAATTTTGTTATCTCCAATTACTGCAATTGTGAATTGTCAGTGCTTATCTACATAGTCATTTGGCCTCATTGCTTAGGGTTTTTTTTCCCTTTCCATACCCATGTGTAATATACTTGCCTACTGAGGATAACTAGGCTTACCAAAGGGGGACAGGGTGCCTTCACCTTTAACCATTGTAAAAAGAGGGAATTTGGGCAGGTGCAGCTTGTTGCACCCTTCCATTATGAGCTGCACCTGCCCAAATTCCCTCTTTTTACAATGGTTAAAGGTGTAGGCACCCTGTCCCCCTTTGGATATGGTAAGCCTAAGGATAACACTTCATGCAACTGATGAATAGATTGTGATCTAAGATAAATGTGTTAGCAATCATGTCTGGAGGCTGTAGTCTTTGTTAGCTTTAAAGGAAGTCCTTGCCATAGAAATTGCCCAAACAGCAATTTGGAGAATAACAGCTTTGATAACAAATTAATGAGGGATTGTTAGAGACTTGGAGCCACTGACAAGCTTCACTCCTGCTGAGTTGAATAAACTCCCATTCTTCTATTGTTTCTGCTTCCTTTGCCCTCCAGCATTAGTTCTCATCATAGCTCTTGCCCTACAGGAGAATAACTCCCAATATCTACTGCTTTTCATACAAGTCAGTGGAAATGTTACAGATTTCAGCAGTATTCATACTAATAGAAACATTGGGTCAGTATTTGGGGGGCATAATTGGACACGTCCCCAATGGATAGAAATATAAAATAGAAACAGGAGCTGTTTACTAACACATTGGACCTGTTCTAACACAGGAGACATCCACTCAAATTGAGTGGAGGGAGGATTAAAACAGACAAAAGAAAATATTTATTTACCCAGCGTGTAATTGGTTTGTGGAACTCCTTGCCACAGGAGGTGGTGATGGCACCTGGCCTGGATGCCTTTAAAAGGGGATTGGACAGATTTATGGAGGAAAAGTCCATCACAGCTTACAAGCCATGATGGGGATTGTAGGAGTAGGTTTTCTTTGCCAGGTGCAAGGGAGTGGTGACAGGATACAGGTATCTTGTTGTCTTGTGCTCCCTGAGGCATCTGGTGGGGACACTGTGTGATACAGGAAGCTGGACTAGATGGGCCTTTGGCCTGATCCAGCAGGGTGGTTCTTATGTTCTTATGACCTGAAAAAGTTTTAGTATGTTGTCAAAGAGAAACAATACAAAATTTTGAGCTTCTTTAGCTGTTTTTACAATTTGTTGTACAAACACAACTTAAAAGTTAACTTGACTGCATGCCACGTATTTGCTCTTCCACTGAACTCTTCCTCTCCCCGGTCTTCCACACACACTGCAGCAAATTGAGGGTTTCACCTCTGTTTCAGCTTATTTTATTTACAGTCGCTGTTTAGCCTATTCTTTCAGATGTTGTAGAATTCTACTCAAAAGGGAAAAGTTTGCCCTGCTGGGAGCTACATAACTTACATAGCCCCCTCCTTAGCAGGGAAAACCCTTCCCATTTCAGAAGAATCAGAACTGTGGAGGGCTCTTGCTTTACCTGGCGCTTCATGGAGTAGTAGCATAGTGGAGACTGGCAGAACTTGGCTTTTCTTGTGTCCTAATAAAAGGTCAAAGAAGGCACCTTCTTTTTTCCCATCTGTTTGCATGTTATTAAAACAGGCTTGACTGCAGAACATTTGCTTTTCTCATTGTATTTTATCTTTTCAGGGGTTGTGTGGCATGTTCTGCAGGTGACTATTCCACATTCTAAGTCTGAGTGTGAAGAGGGATTCCATAGAGTTAGAGTAGAAGCTAGACTAGGGAAAAGGAAAATACAGCTGAATTATTCCAGGTCAATTTAAAAAGTAGAAATGGCTCATCAGAATACATGTGGCTCTCTATCTACAGATGTCTTGGGAGGATGTGAAAAGCGAGATGGTTGGAGAGAAGGGGCTTCTGCCAGAGGTTGCAGATCATATTGGCAAATACGTAATGCTTCACGGTAAGTTGGAAAGCCAGGTGAGTCGTCTTCTTAGTCCTTAGACAAGCAGGCTGGATCTCATGCATCTACAATCTGCTGCTGACATCCAGCTGCTGGTCAAGCAATATGGAAAGAGATGCTAAGCATCCTTCACACACACAATGTCCTTCACACATGGTAGGTGTGAAGGGGGGGCGGGACAGGAAGTGCAAGTGCCCCATAATCTCTCATTTATTTATTTATTTTCAACATTTTTATACCGCTCTTCCTCCAAGGAGCTCGGGGTGGTGTACATAGTTCCACCCCTCCTTTTTTCCTCACAACAGCCCTGCGAGGTAGGTGAGGTTGAGAGATAGTGACCGGCCCAAGGTCACCTAGGAAGCTTCATGGCTGAGAGGGGATTTGAACCTGGATTTTCCAGTTCGAAGTCCAATTCTAGAACCACTATGCCATCATGTCTTCAGATATCCAAAATAGAATTTGCACAAGTAAGGACCTACAGTGGATCCGCCTTTAATCTTTTAATGATTGTTAGTGTAGAAAGCTTATGAGTTGTACAGTACCCTTCTTGGAGTATAGATGTATCTGCTCTTAGATGTTCTGTTTCTAAATTCAGTTTAGCATCAATACACTCCTAACAAGAAATGGAACTTCATCAAGGCAGAGGAGATAGTGTGAGCTGGACTGGTTGGAGGAAGTCTTTAAGGAACTTCGTTGGTTCTGCTGCATATTTTGCACAGGACACATGTTTTGCACGTGTCACCTCTGCAGGCGGACTGAGTTTGATTGAACAGCTGCTCCAGGATCCAGAGCTGTCTCAGAACAAGCTGGCTAAGGAAGGGCTTGGGGACATGAAGCTGCTTCTTGAGTACTTGACCATTTTTGGCATCTCTGATCAGGTGAGCGGAGGGGGGGAGCACATAGAAGTCTAGGAAGCTGTCTTTGGCTCATCTAATAACTTTAACCCTCTTCAGGCATTCAAATAAACGCACAAGGGAGCAGGGATCTCGGAGTGTGCTGGATGCTCATGCCTCTCTGGACATGTTTGGTAGCTATGCCTTTGGCTCTTCCCATGTTCAGTGCTTGTCTGCACAGGAAAATGCTGAACAAATTGATAAATCCTCTCTGCCTTCTGGAATGCTCAACAGCTGTGTTGGTAGAACTCCAGAATGCAGGGGGAAACTCTTCCTGCAGTCGGTGTCTACCTCTGCAGACAAGCCGGGGGATGTGGCTAGCTAGTCTGCATCTGTCTCCTCCATTCCACATATTTATTTGCATGCCAGAAGAGGCTCAACACTTACATGGTTCTGCCTGCTAACGAGGTTCCAATCCTGTTTTTCAGATTTCCTTTGACTTAAGCCTGGCTCGTGGTCTGGATTACTACACTGGGGTAATCTATGAAGCTGTTCTTCTCCAGCAGCAAAATGACCACGTGGAGGAGTCCGTCAGTGTGGGCAGTGTGGCTGGAGGTGGTCGTTACGATGGGCTAGTAGGGATGTTTGACCCCAAGGGGCGAAAGGTGCCCTGTGTGGGAGTCAGCATTGGCATTGAACGCATCTTCTCCATCATGGAACAAAAGGTGGAGGTAAGGGTCGCTGTGCTGTTTGTTTCCTTTCCCAAGGATTTCCATAGTGAGCAACTGGTGTGCTTGCAGTAACTGGCTATGCTGGAGTTGGAGGCCACATGATTCGATGAGCTATTTTGTACATTTGGGGAAGCTTTTTAGACGAGCAAAGGTGATGTTGCACAAGAACTTCTTCAAGATATTGTGTCAATCGGAGGTCTCAGAGCATACCTTGTAGTAGCTAATATTCTACGGCTAATAACTTAGACTCTAGGGCCCACACTCT
The DNA here is from genome assembly GCA_026170595.1 of Plestiodon gilberti rubricaudatus. Taxonomy (NCBI): domain Eukaryota; kingdom Metazoa; phylum Chordata; class Lepidosauria; order Squamata; family Scincidae; genus Plestiodon; species Plestiodon gilberti. The sequence continues at coordinate 99,878,471 of JANXHW010000004.1, read as the reverse complement.
GATATAAAACCAGGTAGAATTTGTGTAAGGGAACAGTGTTATGTGGCTGTGTAGTCAAGATCCTATTTGTGCTCTAGTGAAATTGTGGAGGGGTGTGTGGAATTGGTCAGAAAATGTTATCCATAGATAGAAAAATTATAGGAAAGATATCGAGGGAGGGGTGCAGGATTGTTTTGTATGTTGATGAGGACATTGACAGCTCATTTCTCACCAACTATATGCAGCGGCTGATCTAAAGGCCCGGCCGCAGTATCTTGAGGCCATTCCTGGGCCGTGCCGACATAGCCCGGGAACACCTTGAGAGAAGGGGACATTTGTCCCCTTCCCCAAGTGTAGGGCTGCCCGGGGCCTATGGGCCTCCTCAGATGTACGCCAGCTCTGAAGCTGGCGTACCCCCAAAGTGGTGGAGTAAGGCCGGCCCAGGCTGGGAGAGGACCTAGGATATCAGTGGAGCGTGCCGCCGATCAGTGGAGTCACTAGGCCGCGTGCGGCCCCAAGGCAGGGGCGCGCGCGTCACCCTAATGACCACCCTCAGCCCCTAATTGTAATCTTGGTGCCGCGACGTGATTTTTTGAGGGGGCGACCCGATGGGACGCTGCCCCGGGTGCCCCCCGACTCTGCCCCCCTCGTTGCAGCCGGCTCCGCTCCAAGGCCTTCTCCCGGCCTCGGAGGCTCCGAGGCTGGGAGAAGGTTTTCAAGCGACCTCACCGGCCGCCACGCCAGGGCCTTCTGACGAAGGCCCACTGCATCACAACGTTATTTATAACGTTTTTCGTGCATGCGCAGACTGTTCCTGAGGGAAAAGGGCAGCCTTTTTTCCTCAGGAACAGTCTGCGCATGCGCGAACGTTATAAATAACGCTGTGACGCAGTGGGCCTTCATCAGAAGGCCCTGGCGCGGCAGCCGGGGAAGACGTCCCCGGAGCTGGCTCCCGGCGTCGGAGGCGACGTGAGCAGGGAGGCGCCGCGCGCAGGGGTGGTGACGCGCATGGGTACGCGCGTCACCTTTTCTGCACACGTTACCTGGGGGCGCCCCACTCGCCCCGCCTCGCAACAGCAACGCCGTTGCCACTGATATCCCCGCCCTCTCCCAGCCTGGGCCGGCCAATGGCCACCCCCTGGCTGCCCACCCCTGCGCCCACCAGCGCTGGACTTACCGTTGTCAGCGGGCGCAGGGTCTGTAGGGTGGCGGAGTGAGGGCTGCTGGCTTCCGTGCTAGCGGCCCTTACTCCAGAGTCATTGCAAACGTGCTTTATGACACATTTGCGACAGCTTAGAGTGGCAGAGTGCATGCTCAGCCGCTCTAGGACTTAGTGAGGATTGCGCTGTGAGTCTAATAAACTAGGAATAATATGAGATATAAACTCGTTCCCAGAATTATTGCATATGGAAATACCAAGCCTGAAATTTTAGCGTTAGTGACATTACCTCTCTGCTCCCCCCCCCATCAAAACTCTGAGGGAGTTCTTGTTTGTTAAAATGTTTAAATCCCCACCCTTCAATTCCAGAAAGAACTCCCAAAACCCTTTCTTGAGATGGAGAAAGAAATCTGGGAGGTAGCTAAAGGAGACAGTGTTGTAATAATGGGCAAGTACCCTTACATTGACTGGGTTATGTTTCAAGTCCTTGCACATTATTCAAGTTATGACAAGGACATTCTAGATAATATAATATAAAATTGTATGTACCGGTAGTCATATTGCTCCATTAGGAAAAAAAATGAAAGCTTTAGACTAGGTAAAGGTGACCCCCTGACAATTAAGTCCAGTCGTGTCCAACTCTAGGGTGTGGTGCTCATCCCCATTTCAAAGCCGAAGAGCCAGCGTTGTCCGAAGACGCCTCCGTGGTCATGTGGCCGGCATGACTCTCCTTGCCGCAGCGCGTAGCATGCAGCACCTTTATTTGAACCAACTAATGACAAAAGCAAGCTTTCATGGTCTCCAGAAGTCTTCATTAGCTAAGCAAGGCAAAAAGAGGCAACTTCAATCTATCAAATAATACCTGTACAACAAAAATAAAATCCAGTAACCCCAAAGCTTCAGCCATCAGCAATAAGTAAGATGTTAAGATATATTTTAATGCATATAAAATAAGGAATACTACTTTTACAAGCTGGCCAATCTAGAAAAGGAGACATTTATCCAAGTTAGCAAAACGTCATACTTCTGCAGAAGGGAGTGGCATAATTTCACCCCTACAAATAGGTACGAAGGTTGATCCTCAACTCGGAAATTCACCCCTAAACTCTGCATGAAATACCACTTTGCATCTATTATTATCCCAAGCCCATAACTGTATCTTAACTTTAGGTCTGCAAGCTTTATGGTGTTCAGTAATTCTAAGTTACTATTACACATTAAAATGAGTGAGACTGCATCGTGCATGTGTGTCTATCGTATTTAGTTATTTAGAAGTCTCATTGCCACATTAGAGAATGTGAAATATTTTTCCCAAGGTCTACAAAATGGACTGGAGTGGGAAGCCCTTAAATAAATTAATATAATATAATGCATGCTTGTGAGAGCTCACATGGAGCTCCCAGGTCATTCACTTCAGTAGACAGGACTGCTGTCCATAGAACTGACTCCCAATCAAAGTAAAGGGGGACATCTTTCATATACAGTACAGTGGCTCACTGTGCCTTTTAATAGTGAAAGTGGAGGGACAGTCAAGTATGCAGAGCTGAGATGCTGCTACTAGAAGAAACAGCCTCAGCATCAGCCTTTTCAGGGAACAGCCAGCCTTTGATCTTGCTAATGTTTGTTCTACTTGTTGACTGGAACTTTCAAAAGCACCAACAACATGCATAAATCCTCACTTGTTGAAAACAATTCAGGTTAAAAAATGATCCTGCTATACCCTTCAGGGATCCGTTTCTTATGAAATGTCTTCCATTTTTATTGTTAGAAAATATGATGCATCTGGTGAAATAGGTTTTGCCTACAAAAATGTGTGTCTCAATAAACAGGGCAGTCTCTGTTGTCTGCAGTAATACCAAGCATCTGGCATGGCGTTTAAGTAGGCTTACCAGATCTTCAACCGGGACAGAGTGCTAGACCTTTAGGAGAAGAAATATGGGCAGGTGTAGCTTGTTAACCTTAGAACACAATCCTAGGCATGTCTACTCAGAAGCAAGCCCCACTGAACACAATGGGGCTTGCTTCTGAGTAGACATGCCTAGGATTGTGCTCTAAGGATTAACAAGCTACACCTGCCCACGTTCCTTCTCCTAAAGGTCTAGCACTCTGTCCCGGTTGGAGATCTGGTAAGCCTACGTTTAAGTACAGGGTAGTCTTTTGGGGACAACCTTTCCATATCACTATCGCTTCCTGAATTTGTGTTGAAGGTGTGAATTGTTGGGAGTCTCTCTTGTTAATTATCTCTCCTCTCAAAACTTTGTTCCCACGTTTAGGCTTCTGAGGAGAAGATCCGAACTACAGAGACCCAGGTGCTTGTAGCATCTGCTCAGAAGAAACTCCTTGAAGAGAGACTGAAGCTCATATCTGAGTTGTGGGACTCTGGGATCAAGGTGCAATTGCTATGTATATAAAGAATGATAAATATGGACTAGGAGTCCATCTGTCTTTGCAGTTTGGGAGGGAATAAAGGGAGTAGGGATATCTGAAGTGGTATATTGCCTGAGCAAAAACTACCACCGTGTTCCCATTACTACCATACCTAGGCTTACCATATCCAAAGGGGGACAGGGTGCCTACACCTTTAACCATTGTAAAAAGAGGGAATTTGGGCAGGTGCAGCTCATAATGGAAGGGTGCAACAAGCTGCACCTGCCCAAATTCCCTCTTTTTACAGTGGTTAAAGGTGTAGGCACCCCGTCCCCCTTTGGATATGGTAAGCCTAACTGATTCTAGTAACAGGAGCAGAACTGTCAGGTGCAAGTTTGGTTATCCTCATGATGCCACCAGCATTTTACTCCTCAGTTCATGCATTTCTGTGACCTTTCCCACGTGGGAGCATGGTCAATAAGTTGCAACTGTGAAGTGGTTCCAAGTTGCTGCCTCTGGCCATTCTGGGAACTATTGAGTGGCTCTCCAAGGCAAAGAAATTTTGCTCTATAGAGCAGCTTATCTTATCCTGGCCGGTACAGATCACTGTGCCCGATGGTCAGCTCCCCTGTACATTAATTGAGATTCCCCTAGGATAGTCAAATCAAAAACAAACAAAACAAGTAGCGGTGTCAGTCCCATGGTGGCAATTTGGAGCAAGCTGATTCTGATCCAGGATGGTGTAGTGGTTTGGGAGTCGGACTTAGACCTGGAAGATCCAGGTTCAAATCCCCGCTCAGCCATGAAGCTTCCTGGGTGACCTTGGGCCAGTCACTATCTCTCAGCCCCACCTACCTCACAGGGTTGTTGCGAGGACAAAAAGGAGGGGAGGAAATATGTATACCACTCTGAGCTCCTTGGAGGAAAGGCGGTATAAAATGTGAAAAATAAATAAAAAGTAAGTGTGCGTTATGATGAGGGCCATCTAATTCTGGAATAAGGCACACTTAGGAACTTCAGCCTGTGTGGGAATACTCTGGTCACATCTTTTTCCTGGCACTTAAAGGTGCCCGAGAACTAGAAAGCACTTAGATAAATGGGTCTCAAACTTTGTACATCAGGGACTACTTCTCACATCAGTTCATTGAGGCCCCTGAATGGCTGCCAGGGAAGCCAAGCTTGTTGCAGAAGATATGGGCCATGTCTCCATTTTTGTCTACTACAGTCAGTTCTCTTTATATGCGAATTCGCTACTGGGCTATCCATGGGGGGGGGGATTAGTACTTTAAGTCTCTGGTATGGTTTCCAGGCCATTAATTAATCTTGTTCTCCCTTCCAGGGTCCTTTGCAGCCCCCTTGTTATCAGCCTTTGTTGTTCATAGATAGCCTCCTGGCTGCTTGCTTACACTTAGCTTTGTTTGCAGATCAGTTTGTGATAGCTCTCTACATTATATTTTTATTTTATTAATATAATACTAAAAATACGATACATAATATTTCAGATGGTTACAGCAAGCGTGAAGCAGTGTATCCTACTAGCATACAACTCTCTATTTTCTACTTACCAGTATATTATCCAGCTAAGCCAAATAGATCTCCTACACTCTATTCATCAAATCCACATACCATCATAAGAACATAAGAAGAGCCCTGCTGAATCAGGCCAAAAGCCCATCTAGTCCAGCTTCCTGTATCACACAGTGGCCCCACCAGATGCCTCAGGGAGCACAAGACAACAAGATAACCTGTTTCCCGTTGACACTCCCTTGCACCTGGCACAGAGAAAACCCACTTCTAAAACCAGGAGGTTGCTTATGGCTTGTAACCTGTGATGGTCTTTTCCTCCATGAATCTGTCCAAACCCCTTTTAAAGGCATCTAGGCCAGGTGCCATCACCACATCCTGTGGCAAGGAGTTCCACAGATGAATTACACGCTGGGTAAAGAAATATTTTCTTTTGTCTGTTCTAACTCTCCCTCCACTCAATTTTAGTGCATGTCCCCTGGTTCTCACATCAATCCTCTCTCTCATGTAAAAAGTAAATAAGTGGCTTCCAATTCACAGAAAGATTTACTGACTTCACAAATCCCTGCCTTTGCAGTTTCCCTCATGGGCTCCTCCTAGTACTGTACTCTCTTGCACATCACCAAATCTCCAGAATGCATTGCAACTACAGTAGTTTAGTCCTGGGCTATCACCCAGCCCATAGACTTTAAGGTAAGATTCAGGTTCACAATGTTTATATAGTGTATGGCAAAGAGGGTCCCCTGGAACCTAACCCCATTTTCCCCATAGGCTCAATGATTCGGTATGTGCAAGAGCTAAAGCTAAAAAATCAACTAGGTTTTTCAGGAACCCTAACCTAATCCTAGTGGATAACGAAAACTGACGTAACTTTTTTTCCTGTTTTGCAACTTTTTCAGGCAGAGATGCTTTACAAGAAAAACCCCAAGCTATTGAACCAGCTACAGTACTGTGAGGAAACAGGAATCCCTCTTGTTGCCATCCTGGGAGAGCAAGAACTAAAGGATGGAGTGGTCAAACTGCGAGATGTAGCAACTAGAGAAGAGGTGAGCTGTTCATCAGAGTGTACAGGAGGAAGTTGGGAGGGTAGAACTCTAATAATCACTCCCTAGTGTGAGTTATCACTATACTTAGCATAGCGATGCAATTCCTTTGTGCATTGTATTTGGAGGGACACAGCCAGTGGGGCACAGGTGTGTACTCACATTTTCTAAAAAAAAATACATAAGAATAATTTAGATTTCATCAGTCTTCCCTGGGGTTTGACTCTTGTTGTGTTTGCTGTTAATCATTATTTGTTAGAATTTGGTCATGAGTATAGGACTTTCAGATGCAGGAGATAGAGTCTGGGATTAGAGGAGTCTAGAATGTGTGAAGTACCTCATTCAATAGGAGAATGCTCTTGTATGAACAAATCACTAGCATTAACAAACTGCTATGGCTGGTATATCATACTTTTCCCCTCCACACACATCCTAGTTTATACAGTTGCAGTGCAAGGTGACCATCTATAGGTGACACTATGCTTTCAGATGTTTACAGAACTGAAACTGCAGCCTCAAGATTCTTCTCTTTCGCATATGGAAGCAGCTTAGCAGCAGATCTAGTTTAAGCTATGGTGGAGTCAGAGGCGTTGTTAGGGGGCCCGGGAGCCCACTGCCTCCAGGTGACGGGGTTCCTGGCCGCCAGGGGGGTGCACTTACCCTGCGGTGGCAAATGGCAGTGGCAGCAAAAATGCACATTTTCGGCCCAGCAGCGGGTCAGGGATTGGCCTGCCTGGGCCGTTTGCACTCTAAATTGGATGAAAAAACACCCTGGGAGTGTGTTTTTTCACACCGAAAAAAACTGGAAGCGGCCTGATTGGGCTGAAGGGGGTGGGGCTTGGGTGATCACATGGGGGTGTCCCATGACCATCCCCCTGGGGGCAGTCCGGCTATGCCGCTGGGTGGAGTAAGGGAATGCTGCTAAACTGAGGCAGAATGGACAGCAGCTTCCTTCTGGCTGTGGTATTTTTAAAACTCTGTGCCCCCATCCTCTCACAACCAAATAAAAGCAGTGTAAAAACACTGGTACAGTTCATTCGCTATATGGCACATCTGACCTGCAACAGTGTCTCAAATCTGTGGCCAAAGGATGAGAGATGTAGCTGAGAACCTGCTATGCTTTCAGGGTGCAAGCCGTCGCCTTTAAAGTGACGGAAACCTGGCTTCGTAAGTTTGTTTTAATGGAAAGGAGAAAGGTAGCTAGAGGAATGGCTTGGCCAAGCAGAACAGATTGCGTGTTGTGTGATACTCGGATGGGTTCTGGGAGGGTGAAACGGATGTATGTGCTGCGGCTTATGCATATTTCTCATTTGCAGGTGGATATTTGCAGAGGAAATCTTGTTGAGGAAATCAAGAGACGAACATGTCTGTCTTAGAGATCTTCCTGACACCCACATCGAAGGGCTTTATTGGAGTTGCTTTGGAAGATTTGCTGAGTCCTTCCTAAAAATGCCAAGTCAGTGTTGCCCATGACACACACGCCTTTGGACGCAACAGTGGGAGGGGTTAGTCTTACAAGCTGTATTTTCCTCTGAAGTTCCTTTTCACTGGGCTTGAATAGTGAGGGCATAATCTTTTCAAAGAGTTAGGTCACTCCTGCAAAAGAACCCTTCTGAGAGACTTCTGGGTCATCCTCTGACTTGTGAGCATTTCAGCAATCATGCCATGAGGGTGTGCAGTGGCAAAAGCTGGCTTTTTTGGTCCATCCCCTCTCCCTCTTCCGACTTCAAACTGTATCATTTGAAAACATTATTTGGCAGTTTAAAATAAAACTCATTACAGCCTCATGCTGTCTGCTGTGTTCGTGTTTTCTCTTTCTGTTATCTATAGAACAAAGTTTCTAATGGCCATCACTGCAGCCCCCTAATTCCAACAGCATTTTTGCCTCTTTAAAAGAGCAGACCTGGCCAGAGAACCTATTTGCAATAGTCTGTTCCAAAATTCCTGTCGGAAAGCATTTATATAGACATTGCAGTGGAACTGGGTAATGTTCAATGGGAGCTGGAGGTGCCAAGTCAAACAGTTCTGTGTATATTCCTTTTTTTTTCCCATATACCGTATACCAAAATTGATAAAATTCTGCTACTCTTTTTAAATGTTAATGTTTTACATTTTAATTTAAACCTTTTAGCTAGCTTGGGACCTGCAGACGAAAGGCAGGCCCCAAGTTAAAATACATAAGTAAGATGCACTGTTTAACTTTCTTATACATTTGGGGTCATAATTAACCCTTAGAAGTAAAAAAAAAAACGTTTTGCATTCAAACTAGCAGCATATTTGTTCAAGGAGTGGCTTTTATGGGGGGGCTTAGGGGCTGCAGTGGGAAGGAAGGGGTGGGAAATATCTGTTTCATGAGCTTTAGTTTCAGTGATTAAATTTCTCACTTCTACTGGAAACTACAGTATTTGTCTCTAGAAAGATATCTAAAATAGTATATTTCCCTAGACTTAAAAACATCTTGATTTATACAAAAATTTCTTGTTCATTTCTCATTAGGTTGTTATAGTCATTGGTTTCCTTATTGAGGACCAACAAATCCACAACTTTTACTGTACCCAGATTATTCTAAATATTGAAATGGGTTTGGTGTTTAATCATCATGACTGCTACTGGACCAATTCTTTTCTAATGCAAATCGAGAACCAATAGCTCAGATGTGCCTGAATGAAGCGTTAAGGACTCTGAAGTATCCAATAGGGAAGGAGCCTGGAAAGCTGTTAAATTTGGTCCATCTGAGAGGAGAGGTGTAAGATGGCTCATTCCCCAACTCCTTGTATAGTTTGTGTAAGGCAGTGTGGAAAGGGGCCGAGAGTCCATCAATTTTCCAACCAGCCAGAGAGAGACAGACATGCATCCCTCGTCCTCCTCCAGAGACTTCACTCCACTCTTGCAAACCTCTCGCCTGTTTCAACTTGCCATATATATATATATATATATATATATATATATATATATATATATATATATATATATATATATATATATATATATATATAATATAAAAAGTGGGTTTTTAACTTACTGGGGCTTTCAGGGGTGTGTGTGTGGGGAGGCCTGTGCAACCATTCACAGGTCTCCCTGATGTTTAGATCGCCGAAAAAGCAGCAATTTTAGGCCACTTCTGATTTTCACGAAAAAAGTTTGGAAAACACTGGTATTAAGTATAAGGAAAAAATTTCTAGCACCTTCTAACTGAATGGGATGGGACCTGAATGAGAGGTACTGGGTTAAGAGCTGGAGCACCTTTGAGTGCAGGGCTGCCCTCCAGAAAACTAGTACTGTATAACCTGTTCCTTGGTATAACCTAAGAAGGATTGTATCTCTCTGTATCTCTATTCACATCTGTGAATAAATCAAATATTAAAAAGATACTGTAAGTCTTCAGTGATCTCCCCTACAAAGAAACACAGGATCTGATCAGTGCTGCCTTTGGAACTTCTTGCCACTTGAGAAAATGAGGATCATGCATAACACTCACTATACTTCCACTCCCTGTATTGTTGGGCAACAGTAATTTTCAGTTTAAATGCTGTGTTTAACAGGTTTTTTGTCAGTGAAAGTTATCTTTCTTGTGTTGGGTGTAGCGGAATTTTTAAGCACATGAGAATTAATAGGACCAGGAAGACTGGTGAACAAGGAAAAAGTATGGGTTTTATTTGTTACGCAGCGCAGTGGACAGCACCCCAAGAGGGGCACTGACCCTTTGCTCCATGTGAGCACAGTTTTTATACATTTCCAAGCAGAACATCACATGGTTGCTGAGAATGTGCATAGTCACAGAGTCATACAGGAAAAAGAGACTTTTGATTTACATTTTACAGAACACAATGGGAACAATAGTGAGCTAAGCTAGTCAGAGGACCCTTGATGGTCCTTGATGGTCCTTGATGGTCCGATCCTTGAGTTCTGGGAGACTTAATTGAGTTAGCTCTGGGAGTCTCCCTGCACCCAGAGTCAGCCTAATGTGTATGCTCTCCTTGAAAGGAGGAAAGATTAAGTTGCCAAATGTGAGGTTTTTCCTGTGACCTGGGGAGGCAGATATGAACAGAAACCAGGAAAATATTTTTCTGCATCATGGGGGACTTAAAATTATTATGCAGGATATAAACAGGTGACAGCAGCCATAAGTAAACATGCCCACATAAACAAGCCTATGTAAACATGCCATATAACCCTGCCACCCAATAAATGCAAGGCAAACTTGTTTGCAGTGCAATTTTGCAACTATTTATCAAACAGTTGATATTTTCCAGGCACAGGTGGAAGTTAAAAGCTTAATCTTCTTAGCTTCTGGTATTGGACTGCTATTAAAGACACAGGAGCAGGGGCCAAGAAAAAAGGTGGTAATCCTTACTATTAATTTCATATTCTTGATTATCCAGGCTGAGATAAATACGAAGAGTTAAGAAGTATTTAAATAGTTCAATCTTGTACTGTATTTGTAAAGTTATTTTATATATTGTTTTGATTTGTCCTAAACAAAGCATCCCATTGTGGATTATTTTACAAACCAACACAGATACCTACGATTTTTTGTTGTTGATTTTGTACGGGGCGGGGGGGGAGAGGAAAGATGCCATCTGAAAGAGGAAAGATGGCCCATCTCGTCCTCCGTTTCACTTTCAGACTGCAAAATTCTGGAGGCTGGTCCCGACGGACGTACACCCGTCCTAGTCGCTCCTGGCCCTCCGCACACGCTGAATCTCCATCTGCTAGAATAGATGAAGCCTCTGCTGGCCCAAAAGTGCGCGCGTGATGCGAAGGTGGGAAGGAGTAGACTATCCAATCCACTCCAAGGTCTCCAAGAGACCAATCCCAAGACGGCTATAAAAACGGGCCTATAAAAAAGAGTAGCGGCTGGTGTGAAGAGGGTGTGGCTGTGAAAGCGGCGTTTGGCGAAAGAACAGGCGGAAAGAAGGAACCGCATCGCGATGGCTGATGGGCTACAGGTACGGGCCGATGAAGTTATTTGCACTTTCTCGGGAGCTTCTTTTCAGCTCCTCCGTGGTAGTAATGAGGGAAAGGAAGTTATTTTTCTTCTGGAGGATGCTAGGAAATTCGCCGCCCGTGGGGCTCATTCGGCCAGGGGTTTAAGCAATTGAGCAAATGCTGCTACAAAGTCACTCGTGCTGATGGGCTTAGACTGGGTTTTAATATTCGCGAACCGCCTAACAATAGCATTGGACTACTTCAATTCCATTATAATTTATATTTGCAATTTCTGCCTGTATGTATAGCACACGCAGAGACTAAATTTTCTCCTTGGCTTTAAATGCCTAGAGAGGAAAGAGCACCGCGACCGTATACCGCACGCGCGCCTCGCGAACAGCGCGGTGGGAGGAAGGTTGCAAAGACAGAAGTTACTTTTTTCTGGACGCTGTGATAGGGCGGAGGGAGAAAAGATAAGATCGGCTGGGTTTGCTCTTCCACGCTCTTGCTCGCCTCCCGCCAGATGCGGAGGCACACCAAGCACGTCTTCCGTGCGGTGCGTCCGTCGCTCCGGCTGCGTTACCGCACCGGACGCACGTTAGGGGGCTGGATGGGACGTTACCATGTCCCACCAGATCGCAGCCGCAGCGAGGATCGAGCAGCGAGCGAGCGAGCGAGGGAGAGGGGGGGAGAGAAGAGGGAACTTCCTCTTCTCTCCCCCTTCTCTCCCCCCCTCTCTTTCGCTCGCTCGATCCTCGCTGCGGATCTTACCTCAAGGCTGATCTACACGACAGGCAGAGGCTCCGCCGTCGCCTCTGCCTGGCGCCTCCGCGCTGGAAGCGGGGGAGTGTCTTCAAGCCTGTTGCCCCTCATGTTGTCCCGCCTTCCTAAGAAAGCGCAGTTGCTGTGTGGATGTAACCTCCAAGGTGATTGGTTGTCGTTCACATTGGCATTCAGCCACCCTCCCCCCCTCTCCTGTGATTGGTAGGCTGCAGCAGCTCCGCGAGCCACCTCCAAGCTCTGCCGTCACACCCCCTAAAAAATAGAACACTCGACTTGGAGTTACGCGGCAGTGGGGCGGAGGTCCGGCGGCTCCGCCGGATTAAAAAACGCTCCGCGACGCTGTCGTGTAGATCAGCCTTCAGGGAAGAGAAGAGGTCAGGACTACGGACTGCACAGAAGAGAAACGCATTTGTTTTGTGTATGTGTGTGTGTTGTGTGTGTGTTTACTAAAGCCACAATATAAATGGCAGTAACTATCGCAACTTGCAATAGTTACTGCCATTTATATTGTAGCTTTAGTAAACACACACACACACACACACACACACACACACACACAAGTACAGATGAGTTTCTTTTCTGTGCACGTCCCCTCACCTCTTCTCTCCCCTCTCCTCCCCCTCTCCCCCTCGCTCGTCCACCGCCTCCTGCAACAATCCTCTCAGCAGCTAGCGGGGGGGGGGGGAGAAGAGGTGAGGGGACCTGCAGGGGGGAATCAGCAAATGACAACACAGCTAGATGCTCGAAGGTTTGAAAAAACAAAACAAAACGGCGCGCTCGCTCGTAGTTACCCCAAGCGAGGAGAAAAATGTCTGCTTTACCACAACATTCTGCCCCTCTTTCCCTTTGATTGACTTTGGTTTCCTTCCCTTTGATTGGCTCTGGCTGCTCTGTGTCCTGCCCCCAGGGGGATGGGACACGGATGGAACGGGACAAACGTTCCCAGAGCTGGGCTTTGGGCAGCTGAGGCGTCAACGTGCCCGTGGCTGCCGGCGGCTGCCGTACGCTGCAACGAACATATGTCATACTAAAAAAACGCACGCGCAGCGCAGCCCGGACACACCTCTGTGCCGGACGGAAGACGTGCTTGGTGTGTCACCGCCTTAAGCCCGAGCTACATTGTCGACGGCTGCGTCGCGGCTGCGTCTCGCAGCCGGAGCGGCAGCCAGAGCAGCAGCCAGAGCGCTGCTGGAACGCAGCCGGAACAAAGCCACACATGCTCTCCAGTTGTGGCTTCTGATGGGACAGAAGCTGGTCCCCACAGACGTGTCCCGCCCCTACTGTTCAAGGGCTGCCCCCATTGGCCCGACGTTCCAGAAACGGGGCAAAAGTCGAGCCGAGGCCGACTTTGCCCGTGCGGGGACGTCGGCTGCCGACGGGCCAGCGCCGGCTGCCATCGGCAGCCTGCACTTGACGTGCGTGCTCGTGCGTGCTGCACGCAGGACGTCACGCAGGACGCACGCTTGCCGCACGGCTATAGTGTAGCCCAGCCTTTAAGAAGCGAGTCGAGGCGCGCGTGCCTGGTGTGGCAGGAGGTGGGAGAACTGTACGGAGCGATAGAACGTCGACGGTGGGGGGGGCGCTTCCTCTGCACGTGCGTCGAGGGAGAGAAGGGGCCAGTTGGGTGAAGGCTCTTTCGTTTGAGCTCTTCTCCTATTTTGCAACACTTGCTTTGCGCAAGGGCAGGTCCTTTGCGTCCTAGAAGGGGGGGGTCTTTTAAAAAGGGAGGCAAATCTGTTGACTACTGCTACCTCTCTCCTCCTGGGAAACACTTACCGTAGTGGGTAAGTACTATACAGTATAAGAAATTAGCTTGCTCGATCAGATTGAGGTCCGTTTGTAGTCCAGGATTCTGTTTCCAACCAGCCAAAAGCCTCTAGATGTGGCCTATGGGCTGTATTTTGGGGGTCTCTACTGTAAGAGCTCACAAGCAAGGCATGAAGATGACCTCTTATTTCAACCTAACATCGCATATTCAGAGGTATACTGCAGCTGTATGTGGAGGTTCCATTTAGTTACATATAACACTGGCCTTCTGTAAGTGCCATGAATCTGATTTGGTCTACTGAATTAAATGAGTTTGACACCCCTGTCATATACTTTAGTGTCATTCCTAGAGCTGTGGGGTTGAGCTGTCTGAAAGGCCTTGGAGGTGGATCCAGCTTTATCCGTGGTGTGTTTTATATGTTCCTTCTCAGATGTGGATAAATCAGGAGAACAAAACTGCCCTCCAGGCTTGGGTGAAAGAGACTGGCATCCTGTTAGTTCAAATCAATGGCCAGAGGAAATATGGGGGCCCTCCACCAGGTATGTAGACCTAATGATCCATATTGAAAATGGGACATGTGCATTAGCTTGGCTTCTGGTAGCACCATCACTGAACTAGGAGGCTGCAGCTTTCCTGGGAGCTGCATTTCCATGAACACTAATGGAAATGAATTGCATGAAATCTTTCTCTTTTCTTCTAGGAACACCCCCCCCCCCAAGCAGGAGGGAGGAGTCAGGTTTTCTGTAGCAAAATCCCAATTCATGTTCATTTAATGCAGATCATGTATGCAGTTGGCCCTTGGTATCCGTGGGGGTTCCGTTCATGGAACCCCGTGGATGCCAAAAACGCTTAAACTAGAGTCCAGGCCCCCCAAAATGACTTTTTTTAACCTTTTAAATGCAAACTGCTGCGTGTTCTCGTAATATTCATGCTTAAATCGCACTCCGGAAGGCTCCTCCGTGTTGCATGAGTCCCCCACTTCCAAGTTCGCCCCAGAATGCCCTCCCCTCTGGGGAGGGGGGAGTCACGCGACATGGAGGAGCCTTCCGGAGCGCAATTTAAGCATGTATAGCACATGCTTTGTTAAACAAATATTGAAACAGTGGGCCCTCTGGGGACCCGCATTGAATCAAATTTGCAGGTCCCAAGTCCACAAATAAGAAGGGTCCACTGTACCAGCAATCTGGTACAGCATAGTGTCCAAGAGGCTGAGCAGGACTTTCTTTGTCTTGAATCTCACCTCTGCCTTGAGCTTGCCAGGTGGCCTTAGGCAAGCCTCTCCCCCTCTGCCTCACCTACAACAGGGAGATAATAGTAGCTGGTTATCTTACAGGTTGATTGTAAGGATTACAAGATAAGGCACCTAAAGTGCTTTGAAGACTTGAAGGGTGCTATACAAATGCTAAGTGGTGGTGTTAACTCAAGTCCAGATCAGTGTGTATTCTTGCTCCCTGGTGTAATGGTGTAGGATTTGTAGGAGGCTTCATAAATAGGGCTACCAGATCGCCGACCGGGATCGCTCCATCCCAGTCGGCGATCTGGTAGCCCTATTCATAAAGAGACAGTTAGGCAGGGTCACCTGCATCCTGGACAGGGTGACTTGATCTTCTTTCCTCAACGACATGTTTTCTCTTGCTGTCTTTACAGGCTGGGCTGGCAGTGCCCCGCCATCCGGTTCAGAGGTTTTCATAGGGAAAATACCGCAGGACATCTATGAGGATAAACTAATTCCTCTCTTTCAAAGTGTGGGAACGCTTTATGAATTTCGTCTCATGATGACGTTCAGTGGGCTCAACCGTGGCTTTGCCTATGCCAAGTACACCAACCGGCACAGTGCCCAGAAGGCGATTGCCACACTGAACAATGCTGAAGTCCAAGCCGGCCACCCCATTCTGGTCTGTAGAAGCACTGACAAGTGTGAGCTTGCTCTCGATGGCTTGGTTCCCACTGTGAACGAGCACCAGCTTCTCTCAGTGCTTCAGGAACTTACTGCAGGAGTCCTGACCGTCTCTTTGCACCCCAGCCCTTTTAAGAAGCAGAGGCAGCTTGCAGAAGTGAAATATGGCTCCCATCGGGCGGCTGCAATGGCCAAAAAAGCTCTTGTGGAAGGTATGTACCTGATGTGTAAAGAGTGGAGGCCAACTGCCTAGCACCAACTAGAAATGTTGTTTGGTAGAGATCTATCCATGTTGCCTTCAAGGAAAATATAGAGTCAGTCAATCTGCACCTTACATAGTGAGGTAGCAGAATTCCAAATTGTTCTACTGTGGGGGTGGGTTAGAGAGGGAGTTGTCACTTTAGAATGACTACACACACACACACACACACACACACACACACACACACACACACACACACACACAAAACCTGCTATAATAAATGAGCGTGCACGCGCGCGCACACACACACACACAAAAACCCGCTATAATAAATGAGCGTATTGGAGGAAAGGCATAATGCAGATCTCTCCCTGGTTTGCTACATGCAGGATTTTTTTTTACATGGGGAGGGGGATTCTGACATGTCACTTCCCACCTTAGTTTAGTCTCTGACCATAAGTCGTGTAGGAATTTTGAGGTGGATGAGTTCTCTCTTCGTATCCTGTTAGGGCATGCCTAAAGGAAAGGTAAAATCCTGGGTAGATATCTGGCAACCCGGTTTTATAGGGTGCCATTTAGTTTTTGTACTTACAAAAACTGACATACAAGATGCTGATGCTGCTTATTTCTGTATATGAAACAAAGATTTTGTGGCATCGGCATCATCTTGTATGACAGCTTTTGCAAGTACAAAATGGCAATGCATCCTGTAAAACGTGTGCCTGGGTTGCCAGATGTCTACCCAAGATTTTACCCTTCCTTTAGGCATGCCCTAACAAGAAGAGAGAACTCATCCACCTCAAAATGCCTATGGCACTTATGGTCAGGGTCTGTATCACCTGCAGTCTGAAGTGGAACAGTTTAGATCAGGGGTTCTCAACCTCTTCCCAGCTGAGTACCACCTCTGGCGCCACTTTCCTGCTGAGTACCACCGGAAATGACTAACAATGACATCATCACGTTATTTCCAGGTTTTCGGGGTTTTGGAGGCCAGAAAACGCAGGTAGGAGGCTCCAGGCGGGTGGGAGGCGTTCCCAAGAGGCTCAGCCAAAGGCAGGAGTCTCTCGGGAGTGAAAACATGGTGCTTGTTGGGGCAGGGTTCCGGTGGTCCAGTGGTCCGAGTACCACCAGCAGTCGGCCAAAGTACCACTGGTGGTACGAGTACCACTGGTTGAGAACCCCTGGTTTAGATATTTTAGTCACTTCACTGCATAATTGTGTAGATAGGATCTAAGGGCCTCATTCAACCATGCAAAGGGCAAAAAGCACCCCTCTGAAGGAGCTGTTGGATTGTCCTATTTTTGTACTGTTCTGTCTTGTCTTTGACGTGGTACATAATCTGTGTTTGTAAACTGAAATGGAGATACTTGTTGGATAAGCCTATATCAGAAGCCAAATGGAAGTTGTTTCCTCTCTATGCAGGTAGTTTGTGCCTCTATGGAGACCAAGTTGAGGTGGACTGGTTGAAACCAAACATAAAGCAGGAACTCCACAATGCTTCCGTGCAAGACTGCCCAGAGATTTTGCCGTCTCCTGACTCTGAGAGGCGCACCACCAGCAAAGTGCCTTCTGGGCTCATGGACTGCCACATGCCACCAGCAGTGGGCAGTGTGCTGGCCTACTTGAACTTCCAATGTGAAGAGCGAAACTTGGGGACCCCTGTATTCCTTACAAAGTGTGTGCAAAGAACCTGTACAGGATGGCTGCGGTTCTGGTTCCAGGTAGTAATTCCAAGATATCCATCTCCCTTCAGTGGGTTCATTTGGCTCAAGCAAGGTGACTCTACCGTGGAAGACCATGAAATGGCTAAAAATGCAGTGGCATTCCAGCTACTCAAGTGCCTGGGTAAGTGTCTGGGGACAACTATCCTTGTGTAATTCAAAACCAGCCCAATCCTTCAAGCTGCAGACCAAAGAATCACTAACAATGTTTCTATTCCAGTTAGAAATTTTTGGAAACCATTTTAGTGAGATGCTAAGTAGAACATTGCAATTCTCTGGTAGGTCATACAAATGTAATCTTGATAAACTGGCACAGGAATCGGAGACTCATCCAAACTGGTAGCTCTTGAGTAGGCTCTTGCTTCTGTTTTTGATTTGCTTCTCCAAGGAAAATGCCTATTTAACATAAAATTAATAGAAGTATGAGGCTTACTACACAATGAAGTTGAAACTTTCAAAGCAAAGCTTTTCTGGAGTGATAGCATGCACCTTCATGTAGAACGTTGTGAGGCTAAGGGGAACATTTTGTCTCAGACAAGAAGACACAATTTTGAAGGACACAATTCTAGGCATGTACTGCAACTGTTCACTCAACACTGAAGTAATGTTGCCACTAAGCCTAAAACACATGTTGACATGCACACAGTACTATTTTTGCACATAGTGTTGTAGGACCTTCAACACATTGTGCCAGTCTACCTTCTATTGTGCCTGTTGGTTGAATATTGCATTTTATTCCACCCTTTCTCCAAAGATCTTAAGGCCTCCCCACCCCATTTTACTATTACAATATTTCTCAAACTGTGGGTTGGGACCCACTTAGTGGGTCCCAGGTGATGGAAAGATCAGATAAGTAGTTGCCACAAGCCCTGAGACTATTCAAAAATCAGATAAGCTGCTAATTGCCCTTCAAAGAGCTGAGCTCCTGCAGTTTGCAAGCTTGTGTAAATATAGAGAGATAAATGTTTGAGCGTCTTTTTTTCTGCTGTTTTTTTCCAAGTCTGTCAATGACGGGTGGTGGGGGCAGGTGAAGGCTGGCTCACATAACTAAGCCCTTCAAGCCTTGAGGCTATTAGGGCTATATTTAATGCCTCATTACGAGAACTTGACTGTTTTTTTTGCAAATAAATAAATTGTATTACACACACACACACACACAAATTTCTAGATCGTTTTAAGTCTCGTAAAGCTAGGTGGGTGCCGATAGTGTCATTTTGAAAAGTGGGTCCCAGTGCTAAAAAGTTTGAGAATCGCTGTATAACATTGTGAAGGTAGGTTTTGTAACTGGCTTGTAGTAACTTAATTCGCAGCAAGCAAACACGGTTTTTTTTTATTCACACACTTATCTCAGGTCTTTTCTTCTCTCTCCTCTCCATCACCCTATCCCCCCTTTTCCTCTACTGACCCTCCCCTCTCTTTCTACCAGAGCCCTCTATAGACAGATTTATAGGGAACAAATAAGGAAGGAACTTCAACTATAAAATACAACAGTAGGTAAGATTGGGTCCCCCTATATGACACAGACAGGATAGGCTATACTTGCCACGGCAGCTTCTGTAACTCTGTTTATCCTTTGAACCCAAGCACTAAAACATTGCTCTTCACATAAAAAATGAAATGAGATTGTGTGATGGGGTTTTTCCAGAGCAAAATCACTGTGCTGCTATGTGCTGAGATGGGGGTGGCTCCAAGTGGAAGTATCTGGACTGTTACTTGGGTTGGTATACGATGGATGGACAGTATAATGTACCATTTGTTCCTTTTTACTTTGGGGAGCAAAGGGCCACCCCTTCTCTCTGAAGTGTTGGGGGGAAAAAAATCTATGGAAGCAGAACTCTTGGGGGATGGTGAAAAAAAATCTGGAGCCTAAATTATCATCTTCTTTCAACAGGCTGCCCAGTTGTCTAATGGTGAAGAATACAGTAAGTCCCCGCTTATAGTTAATACACCTTTAAGTCTGCAGCTGCAGCCACTTCCCTCTGCTGCCAGCCAGGCAATCACTTTCTGCATTGTTTTTTCATGCCCTAGAAGGCCTTGTGCACAGACTACTATTCAGTCTGCCTGCAGCTGAAAACAATAGAGCCCTCCAGCCACTAGCTGAAAACAATTCTCTCCAGCCCCAGCAGGCTTCTGAAAATATTAAGCCTTCCAGCACCATCAACACTACTTATCACTCCACTCCAACCTGAGGCCCCTCAGGAATTTCTTGTAACACGCCCACTCTCACCTTCTGTGATGACCAAGCTGCTTCTCTGCCCCTTAGCAATCCTGATCAGGACCCAGACTCACCTTTTTACCCATCACCCGTGATGATTAAGCCTCCCTCCCCATACCACTCACCACCACTATGACCGTTATTCACTGATTCATTATTATAATGTTGTTGTTGTTTTTGTTATAGTAAACATTATTTCAATAGCAAGCCAGTATTCGAAGTGTTTTGAGTCTCTCTTTAAAAGTTTGGTGACTTTTTGTGACCAGAAATATGCCATAGGAACCTAACTCTTGTTTACATGTTACGTCTTTGGTAAAATTGGTTTCGTTAAGAATTGTTTCACTTAAAGTTGCAGGTTCCAGGAACCAATCTAGAACTTTGAGGACTTCCTGTACTCCCGCACAAGAGAGGCCCATGTAAAGCTGGCTTTACTGGACGAACCCATGTGGAGGAGGATCTGCATCTGACCTGTTCAGTCCCTTTTTCATTTGGGGACACACTACTGCTTTGAAAGCCAGTTTCTGCTCTGGTTATGTTTTAGTGTTGAACATGTAGATGTCTACTTCAGTAGTACTTAAGTGTTCCATTGAGTTTATTCCTTTAAGGAATATTTGAGTTGAGTCTGTTGAGTTTATTCCTTTTTTCCTCTCTTGTTTTGGCAACGGGCATGCTGATTTTTTGCACTGAATGTCTGTCTAAGTGTAAACCTACTGTGCAAGAGATTTAAAAAACCCACCTATGGCTTCCATCTTATTTTCAAAAGCAAGGGCAATTTCGTTTCTGTTAAATATTGTTTATGTTGAATATTGTTTAATGTTTGAGGTGTGTGTTCATTTTTGTATGACAAAGTTGGAATTTTGTTGTGTGGCCAGATTCAGATTCTGTGGGGGGAGAAACTTCCTAGAGAGCAGTGCTGGCGTGTAGCAAGTCTTGGTGGGGTCTTGTAGCCCTGTTTCTGATCATGTTCCAAAAGCTACTACTTCAAGTTGGATCCTTGTTTCTCTATGCCTCGTAACACTGCTCCAGTGGCAGCCAAGTGCCTTTTAACACTGGGGAAATTATGCCCAATGAATGACTTAAGGTGTATGAAGATTTCATGAAAGGAGATGTGAAGTCCCTCACACAAAACTCTTCTGCCTTCTTAAAGCACACTAAAAAATAGCAAACATGTAACTTTGGAACTGGCACTTTTAATATTAAAAGATTTTGAAGACATGAATATGTAGTGTCTGTTTCTAAGTATTATAAGTAGGTATCTGATTTATTTATTTTTCACATTTTTATACCACCCTTCCTCCAAGGAGCTCAGAGTGGTGTACATATTTCCTCCTCTCCTTTTTGTCCTCACAACAACCCTGTGAGGTAGGTGGGGCTGAGAGATAGTGACTAGCCCAAGGTCACCCAGGAAGCTTCATGGCTGAGCAGGGATTTGAACCTGGATCTTCCAGGTCTAAGTCCGACTCCCAAACCACTACACCATCCTGGCTAGATTTACAATCTAGATTGCCTGAAGCATAAGCCTCATGATAGAATTCCTTCTACGCAGAGAAGCCAGAGCATGCTGAGGTTTTTTTAAGGTGAAAATGAGCTTTCATAAGTCCCAGAGCTACAGCATGCATAGCTCCAAGGTGTTACTTTGGAGGGTTAAAATCAGAGGTGACAACTAGTTAAGTGCCCCAACTTCATAAGCCATGGTGGTATATAATATTGCTTAATCTTAAATCCAGGGAAAGGGCCCTAATTTGGAAGCAATCTTTGCTGGGTCATGTAGCCAATATTTTTTTTCAAAGTAGTAAGAACATTTCAGTCTATCTGTTCAAGTGTTTAACCCTTCTGCCTCCTTACAGAGGGAAGCAAATGTTCAGACAGTCCATGTGTAGCCTGCAGTAACTTCTGCTTCTTAAAGTATTTAGGAACTAAGACAAGTATTAATCTCACTTAGACACAACTGCTGTAACCCCTTCATTCACGAGACGTGCCTCTGACAGGAAAAGAACAAACAGGTTCTTGCCTGTTTGTCAACAAACAGATGTTCAGTTTACTTCTCCTTTAACAGGCAGAAATGTAATATTTCTCATTATGGACTGCAGAGGGCTGGGAAGAATCTGCCACCCTAGCATATGCTCTGCAGAATTTATCTAATTTGGTTACCTGAGTTTTCCCAGAAGGAGTCAAGCTCAAAAATCCTGCTATTTGTTCTACAGAACAGTATGGACATCTCTCTCAGCTGAAATCGCTGCAAAAACAAGGCACGTTCAAGCAGGCTGTAGTCACAAGGGAGGGAATGAGCTCCTAATTTATAATCAATATACATCTTTCAGTCACTGTCACTCCCAGTAGCACCACTGTCCTCTTCCTCCTCTGGTCCTGCTGCCGCCTCTCTTAAGTCTGCAAAAAAATCTTCCCCGCTTCCAAACGCTTTGCGGCTCAAAGACTTCAGTTGTCCACTTTTCTTCTTTTTCTTCCTGTAATCATCCACGATCACCGAGTTAAGTGAGGAGATATCCCAGAACTTCACCTTCTGATCGTGGCTGCAGCTGGCCAGGAATGAGCCAGTGTGACACTTGGCCAGCTGTTCAATAGGCTCCCCTACGTGCTGCCCAACACTGCCTATCACCCGACTGGGCAAGATGTTCACTGCCCTGGAACAAGAAGAAGCCTGATTAATAATTTAAAAAACCCACCTGCCTTGTCACAGCACCCAGAAACTGTGTTTCATTCTGTTCCCACTCTAGGATGTTTGAGGCTGGTTGTCTGTGTGTTTGTGAGAGAGTGAAAAGTTGAATGGAAAACTTTTAATTAACTACTTCTATAGAACTTGACTCAACAAACAATGGGAGGCTAACATTAGCAGACACTGGACAAATGCTGTGTATTCAAAACCACAATTGTACAAATGGAGTCAGAAGGGGGGAGGGAATGCAGTGCATTTACAATATCAAATGTCAAATCCAAATCAAACTGTTTTCAAAACATGGGGGCCTTTAGACTTTGTTTCTAGACAATTAAAATACTTAAGTACTGTTAACACCTGCAAGGTCTTCATATATGTCCAATCAATTGGTCTAAATTTAGTCCAAACTACAGGCATTAGGGCAGGAACCCAACCAGCTACCAGTTCTCAGATAACGTTGCATTGCCTCGTCTAGAGGAACTGTCTAGGCAAGGAGGTGTGGCCTCCACAGTCCCATTCACTTCAAGGCAATATTCTGTGTTTGCAGAGGCGTCGCGATGCAGCCCCCTGTGACATCACCGCCACTGCAAATCCCTTTGGAGACGCAGGGCAAGAGGGTGGGCCAAACCCAGCACCATCTCCGCCACCCAGTGTTCCCACTGCCGAAATGGTGCAGTTGCCCCCCCCGCTTGTCCCCCCCCCCCGCGACACTTCTGTGTTTGGTCATCTCCTACCAAGAACTTTCATTCAATCAGTCTGCTTCAAACTGCTACAGATTTATGAGAGTAGGAGTATATACACATTCTTTTAAATAAATAATTCCCACCCCTAACCTCACACTTCAGTAGAGTTTACACATGTCTTTGTAGAGATACTAGAAAGATCCTTCTCCTGGCAAGTAACCCAATCTCACCTGATGACTCCATCAATTGAGCCTGTGCACACAATGCTGTCTGTTACAGGGACCATGCAGTCAATGGACTCTGCCTTCAGCGCAAACCGGTCACTTGCAGCACCAAAACCATCCCAGTTGAAGAGGTAGATGGTCCCTTCACCAGAGCCACATACCACTTTCCTTCCTCTCTGGGCAAGGAGAAGAAAATAGTTTAACTAGACATTGAGAGTCCTTTTCCCTGGAGAGGCACACGAGTAGGAGAGAATGCCACCAAAGCAACACAAATTGAATATTATCCTGATCATTATGCTGCAGATTAACACAACAGGAACTTTGAACTTCAAGAATTGGCAGAAAAGCGCTTTGAAGTCGTTACCATTTGTGCCAAAAGCAGTCTAGCCACAGATCACTGATCCCCATCAGGATAAAAACATAAGAAGAGCCCTGCTGGATCAGGTCAAAGGCCCATCTAGTCCAGCTTCCTGTATCTCACAGTGGCCCCACCAGATGCTTCAGGGAGCACACAAGACAACAAGATACCTGTGTCCAGTCGCCACTCCCTTGCACCTGGCACAGAGAAAACCTCTGTGTGTTTCTACTTCTAAAGCCAGGAGGTTGCTTATGGCTTGTAACCTGTGATGGTCTTTTCCTCCATGAATCTATCCAAACCCCTTTTAAAAGGCATCCCAGCCAAGTGCCATCACCACATCCTGTGGCAAGGAGTTCCACAGATGAATTACACACTGAGTGAAGAATGTTTTTTTTGTCCGTTCTAACTAGTCTCCCTCCACTCAATTTAGTGCATGTCCCCTGGTTCTGGTGTTGTGCGAGAGGGAAAAGAAGTTCCCTCTCTCCATCCCATGCATAATTTTATACGTCTCAATCATGTCCCCCCTCAGGCGCCTTTTTTCTAGACTGAAAAGCCCCAAACGCTGTAGCCTTTCCTCATAAGGGAGGTGCTCCAGCCCACGAATCATTCTGGTCGCTCTTTTCTGCACCTTTTCCAATTCAACTATATCCTTTGGTACGAAGATCCCGTACCTCTCCTTTTAAAGCCAGACATACAGCAGCCCGACACTGAGCAACAGCACTGACCTTCATCAGAGAGATGGCTGTCAAGTCTCCATTCTGAGGCTCTGAGAGTAGCTCGAAGCGCCGCCTTCTGATGTTGAAGACTCCCATAGTTCCATCACCACTGCAAGAAATGAAATCGCACACCATGCAATCATTCCCAGCATAAAACTGTTTCTGGACAGCTGCAGTGTTTTAGGTCCAGAGGCATCTGCACGTTACAGAAGGAAATTGAACCTATCAGGAAGGCACCAGACTGTGGTTCTAACAGACTTGGCCTTACACTGAAGGAGCAGTCAAAGGATCTCCAGGCATAATCCAAGGGGGATGAGCCTAGCCCACTGACCCATGTGATTGACAGCAGAGCAGAGGAGTACCTGGTGGTGAGCAGCAGCTTCTTGTTTCCATCCACAGCCATGTCGCTGATATACTCCTCATGCTGCTTCATCTCCATGATGGAGGTGCCCTTGCGCAGGTCCCACACCTTCAACTCACCGCTGTCATCTCCCGTGGCAAACAAGTGCTCATCTATCACCAGCAGACTGTTCAAAGCAGAGCTGTGGAAATCCCAGACATCTAGTAGAACAGCCAACAGCTAACCAAGAGATTAATAGAAACCTTATTCCCTCTCACAGCCATCGCTACCTGCAAGGTCCCTAAGGAGTCTCCAAGAGGTTGCAACGTTCACACAGCACCTCTGGTCAGAGCACAGGGGCTACAGAGGGGAGAAACATCTGGGAACCTTCCCTTGAAGGGCGGAATAAGGGGCTTAACAGTGACTGTGTAGATCAGGGGTTCTCAACCTCTTCCCAGCCAAGTACCACCTCCGGAATCACTCTCCTGCTGTGTAACACCGGAAGTGAGTGGCGATGACATCATCGCCAGTTATTTCTGGGTTTTTGGAAACCAGAAAACGCAGGTAGGAGGCTCTAGGTGGGTCGGAGTGCCTTTCTCAGCGTTCCCGAGAAGCTCAGCCAAACGCAGGAGCCTCTCGGGAGCAAAAACGTGCCGCCGAAAGCACCATGTCGGAGCAGGGTTCTCGTGGTCCGGCAGTTCGAGTACCACCAGCAGTCGGCCAATGTACCACTGGTGGTACTTATACCACTGGTTGAGAACCCCTGGATTAGACGGTAAGAAAAGTTCACAGGTTCTCAGATGACATCTCCAGTAACTAGCAAGATGAAAGAACTGGGAAGTAGTCCTAAATGCTTACTTGTGAGCCTTGGAGAAGCGTTGCACCAGACGGCCCTCCTCCACATTCAGGATATGAATGGATTTATCCTTAGACACTGTGAAAAGCTCTACAAAACAGCAAAACACACATACAACTACTGTGTATGCCTGGTATTCCACAGGCAGGAAACATGCAGACCAGATAAAAGAAAATGAACGATACCTTCTCTCCTCACCTCCCATTACCAGTAGCTGTTCTATACTGCTCAGCACATACCAATTCATAACACAGCCCAACATTTTTTTTTTCTCGTGCCTCGGAAGTTAGACCTATTCTTGGGTATATTTGGGGCGCTGATTCCAAAAATGGCATCAGTTTTGCCCTATCAGCTCAGGTTTTGGAGATACGGCATAGCCACCTTATATGCTGATTCAAGCAGCTTCCTCGTCAGGAAGCCATGGCGTCAGCTTCTTCACGAGGAAGCTGCTTGAATCAGCATAAAAGGGGGCTATGCTGTATCTCCAAAACCTGAGCTGATAGGGCAAAACTGATGCCATTTTTGGAATCAGCACCCCAAATATAACCAAGAATAGGTCTAACCTTTAAGGTACCAAAATGTGTTGGGTTGTGTAATGTTTGCAACACAAAGCGTAAGGAACATTGGTACTATGACCTACCTAGCGCATTCTAACTAATGGCCCAATCCTATCCCTTTTGTGCCTGCGCGGGGGGGGGGGGTCCTGGAGGTCTCCAAGGCCCAGGCAGATCTGCTTGGACCTGCGCCAGCGAAATAGTTGGCGTAAATCCATGTGGAACCGGGTTTGGAGATTGAGTCCGAGGGGGGTTTGGATTCAGTGGCGGCTGCTGCTGAACCCGCCCCCTTCCAGGACCTGATCAGCCCTCCTCCCCGCCCCCATCGCTGCCTTGTTCTGCCCATGGGGCTGTGCTGGCCTCTCTGGCAGCATGCGGCTTCACACACTGATGGAGAGGTTTTCACTGCTTCACACACTGATGGAGAGGTTTTCACACTAGTTCTGCCAGCAGGTAAGCCCAATAAGATTGGATTGCAGCTTGCTAACTCTTAGCCCAAAGGGGGTTCCTACTGGAAGGCACCTGGCAGGTGTGCCTTCTTCCATTATAGTTCTACAATAAGGCCTGCTGAGCCTATTCCTGCCGTTAGGATTGCCAGTCCAATATTTTGAAGCACTGTGAAATCCTAAGGTTATGATGCAGCCACCAACCAAATGTTAAGATAGAATGCAGCCATAATCTCACGCAGCCTTTCCTCCATTGGTCCCTTTCCAAGTGGGGGTATCAGATCCCTGAAGCATCTATTCTAAAAATATTTATGATGTCTCTAAACAAGGATCTGGCAACCCTACCTACCATGCAACTCTTCTACCTACCATGCAACTCTTCTAGGAAAAGGAAGCTACTTCAAGCACAGCAATCCTAATCATGGCACATGAAAAAGTTTGAGAAACTTCTGAATGGGACAGGTCTTCTGATTGATAAGTGTAAACCAACTGGAGTTTGAAGGAAGAAAAGAGCCTGAAATATTCTTGTTTCCTTTGCTAACACCAACGACCAGAGGCGTCACAGGGATACAATGCCCCTGGGTGACAACCGCGGTCTCCTCACAAGTTGGATTTTAGGGCTCCACGGCTGCTTTTTTTCAGCTGGAGGGCTGCGTTTTTTGTGGCCCTCCTGCCCGCCCTGAGTCTTAGAAGCTTTGAAATAAAGCCTTCCGGGAGTGCAGGGGGCGGGGCAATGATGCAAAACACATCATCAGTCCCCCCCCCTCGGGGGTCTGTTAGCAACGCAACTGCCAACAACGCTTAGGATATGCCCAGTCAGTGTATGACCGCAAGTTCTATAAGTACTAATGAAACACTTCTAAAATAACCTTGAACAACTAGAGCCTCTCTTATAAGTAAATGACTATTCCTTATAGGATATTTTGTTAGTCTTTTGCTCACGTATATATGGCTTATTTCTACATTTTCCATATCTAGTAAATGGTTATAAATCTTTGACAGAAATCCTATAGACTTAATTGGTTCCTTCAAGATATGTTCAAGGAAGACAGTTTCTCTCAGTATTCAAACGTTTTATTATAGATAAAAAGCTTTAATTTGCAAATACTGATGTAGTGATGGTTCTTCCATAATCTCTGAGAACACGCCACATTCCCCCCCATGACGCTACATACAGTAGCCTGTTCCAACTATAACAAACCCCTGAATGAAGAGTCACCACATATGCTATTTTAAAATCAACTGGTAAAAGTGGTGACATCCCAAAGCATTATGTATTCTTAGAGTTTCATCTGCACTTTTTGCTTTGCTCAAATTCAGACAAGTGTAACATCTCTTCTCCAGCACCAGCTATCCAATGTTCACTTGAATTTAATTCAAAGACAGTGCACAATTAGCTGCAAACCCTGAGGAGAGCAATACTCACTGTGTCCATCATGGGAAAAGGACACTTCCCGGCAGGATTTTAGGTGATGCCCTGAAGACCAAAGCTCCTTATTCCCACCTTCCAGACAGGAGTATGAATACCTGCAATTTAAAAAAAGGGGGGGGGAGGCGGGAATTTCAGGAAACTTCTCTCTAGTCTAAACAAAAAGAATTGGAGAGGAAGGAAATGTTCCTGGGGTTCATGCCACATCAAATGTCCATGGCTGGCAAGGGGTGAGTCAGCGGGCTGTGAAATCACTTCACCCATTTGCGATGGGGGAGCTAGTCTCTCCCATCGGATAAACACTCCTAACTGTCACTGCAGCTGCTCAAAGGGGGTTTAATGCTACTCAGTTGAGCAACTGCCTTGGGTCCCTTTGGGGAGAAAGGCGGGGTAAAAATACCGTAAATAAATAAATAAATAAACTGTGGTGTTGGTCAAGGAAATTTCTACTGAAGGCCTGAGGCTGGTCCTGGGCTTCCCCTAAATGTGTGTGGGGGGAATCAAACACACCCCACAGTGCACAAAGGAGGAAAATAAACATTGACAGCCCAATCCTAACCAACTTCCCAGGGCCAATGCAGCTGTGCCAATAAGGCGCACGCTGCATCCTGCGGTGGAGGGGCAGTCACAGAGGCCTCCTCAAAGTAAGGGAACGTTTATTCCCTTACCCCGGGGCTGCATTGCGGTTGCATCAGCGCTGGAAAGTTGGTTAGGATTGCGCTGTAAGTGTGCCATCAATTTGACTGCACACAAGACAGACAAAAGATAGCGGGGACTTTGTGGGTTTATGGCAAGGCTGTGCCAAAGACCAGAGTCCAGTGCTGGATTTACCCGCCTCTGTTGGGGAGTCCGGAACAGCTACCAGAAAAGAGGACGGCCCAGCACGCACTGTCAAGGGCCTGTCAGGTTCATTGATTGGCCTGGGTACTACCAGGTCGGTGCTCAGCATGGCCACGCAACTACGAGTGACCTCACTTGACGGGCAAGCCAACGCCACATTTCTCGGCCCTAGTGCCTGTGTAGATGGCCGCCCTGAGCAATCCACCACCGATGCCTTTGGCACCAGCATGGGCAATGGACAGTGCAGCAGCTATCCCACTCTGGGGGGGAGAAAGTCTCACCCCTTCACTGCTGGAGGAGAGGAAATTGATCCGGCCCTGCTGGGGCAAAGGCGGGAAATGTGGGCCCAAAGGGAGGTCCAGACAAGGGGGTAAGGAATAGGATAGCGGGGGCAGGACAGAAAGGGGAGGAGGCCTCTAGCTCTTGGGTGGTTTCAAAAGAACCCTCGCAGTTCGGGGATAAGGAGGCGGGGTAGAGGCTGACGGAGAACAGGGCTGGCAGGTCCTGGGCAATGGAGATGAGCCCCTCCCAAGGAGGCACAAGCAACCCCAGAAGGCAGAGGAGGATAAAGAGTACCTTAACCTCCTCCCTGACACTCTGAATCCTGACAACATGCAGCCAACCTCGGACAATGCAAAGCTGCTGCTACGGACCAGAACCCAGGGGATTATCCGCTCCAAAGGGTGCAACCTTCTTGCTGTTGCCCCCAGGGGCTAAAAACGGGGAGGCGCATACAACCAAGTTTACCAGTCGGCATCTGCGGGATTGAACGCAATGCGTTGCAGGAGCCACATGGCAGGATATTGAACTAGATATTTTCTTGTTCTCATTCAGAATGGCTGCCAGAAGAAGCAAAATCTTGCAGGAAGAACACTATCATTATTTGCAAGGTTTTCTTGCAAATGTAATGGTTTGCAAATGTAATGTAGTGGTTTGGGAGTCGGACTTAGACCTTGGAAGATCCAGGTTCAAATCCCCGCTCAGCCACGAAGCTTCCTGGGTGACCTTGGGCCAGTCACTATCTCTCAGCCCCACCTACCTCACAGGGTTGTTGTGAGGACTAAAAGGAGGGGAGGAAATATGTACACCACTCTGAGCTCCTTGGAGGAAGGGTGGTATAAAAATGTGAAAAATAAATAAAATAAATAATATATTTTCCTCTTTTTGCCGCTTGTACTGCCTTTTTGCCACTTTTTAGACAGCAATGGGAATGATCGAATCTCTGGAATTACATGGAATAGAAGACTTCCCAAAACTCCATCTGTACTTCATTTTTTAAATATTAACCCATCGGCTTAGACAGCCACATCATGAATATCTGTCTCCTTCCACAATGCAGATTTGACAATAGGATAAGGCTTCCATCTTGCTGCCTCTACTACACTGTTGGTGGGAGGCGGCAGGGGAGTTTCCTATGGCCTGCACCTGCACTGACCAATGCAAGGGCTCATCCAGTTATGTAGTCAACACTTTTATTTTCCCAGAGAAGCTGTACTCACACATAGATATCACCATCCACATCTCCAGCAGCTATTATATCCCGGCTGGGGTGAAAGGCAATGGTGTTCGCTGCTGCTTCAAGGGAAATGTCCTCAGGGGTGTCCAGAAGTCTAGGCTCACGTTCTGCTTCCTCTTCATCTGAACATGCCTAGTGGGTGAGGGGAATTTTTTTTAAAAAGAATCTCCACAAAGTTTCTACAATTACCAACTCCCAGTGAGATTACCGTCATGCATCATATATACCAGTGTTTCTCAAACTGTGGGTCAGGACCCACTTGGTGCGTCGCGACCTGATTTCTGGTGGGTCCCAGGTGATGGAAAGATCAGATAAGTAATAACCTCACAAACTCTGAGGCTATTCAAAAATCAGATAGCTGCTAATTGCCCTTCAAAGAGCTGAGCTCCTGCAGTTTGCAACGAGCTGAGCTCCTGCAGTTTGCAAGCTTGCAAGGCAGTTTGCAAGGGAGATAAATGTTTGAGCATCTTGTAAAGCTAGGTGGGTCCCGATAGAGTGTCATTTTAAAAAGTGGGTCCCGGTGCTAAAATGTTTGAGAACCACTGATATATACAATGGATCATATATCAGCTGATACCAAATGTTAAGTACAGTATATTGTCATTGTATTGTTGAATGTATGGTGAGGCTCATATATGTATGCACCAGCCCTAAGAGTACCAGCTGATATATGACCTGTATACAATGGATCATATATCAGCTGGAATACATTCACCATACATTCAATAATATGATGACAAGATAATAGTAATGCTTAACATTTGTACAGTGCATTTAAGTGTTCAAAGCGCTTTACATTTTATCTTGTTATCCTTACAGCAACTGTTGTAAGCCGCCTTGGGCATTTGCCTCGGCATGGGATAAAGCGGGATATAAATTTTTTAAATAAATAAATAAATAAACTCTGAAAGATAAGTATTATATCCCCATATGATGGGGGGAGGGGAGAAAGCTGGGGCTGAGAGGAAATGGCCTACCTATGGCCACTTAGGGAGCGAATAGCAGAGGCAAGAGCTGAACCAGGAAAGTCCTGATTCACAGTTCAGTTCTTATGATACATCAGTTCATGATGACAAGATGTTAAATACTACCACCTTTATACTTTGTGTAAAACAAAACCAACACACATACTGGGTGTCAAAGGCTTGCATTTATAAATGGGCCATTATATATCTAACACCACAGCTTTTAAATCCCCAAGATGACTTTTTCAGTGTAGTCAGTCTACTTTCATTCAGTCCATGGCAGGCAGCAAGTGTAAAGTGGAGAAATCAACCGATACACAAGCATGCTTGAACCAGCCCAGCTACCAAACTCACAAACCCTGATTATTCCATTGTCAAGTCTGCACTTTGTAAGGGCACAGATATTCATGATGTGGCTATCTGAGTTAATATTTAAAGTGAGGATGTAGAGATGACATTTTTGGAAGCTTTCTATTCTGTGTAATTCCAAAGACCTCATCACTCACTCACTCACACAGTAAAAGGGATGAGGCATTGCATTGCAGGTAGTAAACAAGGATGGTGGACACCAGTAAGCTGCTGAGGAGCACTTGGCTGAGGGCCCCCATAAATCTGGCACCAGCATTGCCTCCTGTGTTTACTTCAAACGTGCTAAGATGAGGAGTGTGGGAAAGTGAAACAAGCATCACTGCCCTAGCCCCAATAAAGAATTTTTCCCCACCCCAACTCAGTCAAACCTTTCTTTGCTTGTCTATCACATCCATCCTCATTTGGCAGCCTCCTTCCATGGTGCCTAAATCTAACATCTCTCTCTGGCCTGGTTGAGGCAGGCATACTCATGATGGCACAACAACTACAATACAAAACAAGGACTGATGTGCTCGGATGGGAACATCACAGACACTTTTTCTTTTTTATTCTTCAGCTTGACTAATGCTATGATTTCTTCCTCGGGGGCAGGGCAGGCGGGAGATTAAAAAGAAAAGAGTCATCTATGTATGTACTTCATGGAGGAGTTGGTGAGTTGATAGGCTATATTTTTCCTGGACTGGTGACTGATATATAGTATTGTCAAACAAGATTATGCCTTGCAGCACAATCCTATTCTTGCTCACTTAGAAAGTAAGTGCAATTTTGTTCAAAGGAGTTTACTCTCAGGTCAGCGTGCACACAAGACTGCGCTGTCAATAAAACGTTGCTTTAAAGTTCCACCCCCCAAAAAAAGGTGTTTATGTCGTCCACACTGCTAGGGCTAGGATTGGAACCTCTTTCGACAGCATTCCTGCTACAGAAGACACGTGGTCGCTCCCCTTCTCCATCTAAGCGGCAGAAGAGCCCGTCCACCTTTTTCTGGGGCTGAGTGAGCAGAAGGCGAGACGAGAGAAAAGAACCAGGCGAGCCCCGGAAGGACAGCTACCAATTACCGCTAGCCAAGAAAAGGAATAGAGGCTTCTCCTCATAAAGGCAAAGGCGCCTTAGCTTCGTTGTTAGGAAATATGCGAAAAGGTACAGTACTCACTCACCTGTGCCGGGGACGCCATCAGGCCGGAAGGAAAGGTTCGTTTTCCGGTCGCCAGACTCCATAAATGTAAGAAATACATAGACTGACAACGCCATTGTTTAACGACGGGACAATGGCGTTGTCAGTCTATAATATGGAAAACAACGTGTGGGGGGTTGTTCTTACACATTTAAAAAAGTGTCCTGACTCCTATCAATGAAAATTAAAATACTGTACAGCCCTTGCTTATACGCACAGCTCCCCTGAGGGAAGGAGGCTGTATCTGAAAGAGAATGGCTCACAACAACCGTGCAACGTTCAAAGTAGGACAATGCCTTAGACCAAACCAAAATGTAACAAGGTTATCAAACAGCAAGCTTTTAAGTTATATAGTATGCAGGATTCTTCACCCCGGTATACTGTAAACAAAATGGTAAACGTCTTTTGCTTCTCAGCTAACCTGATGAAAAATTCATAGGATAATTCCCGATAAAGGTATTACCCAATTTTGTACTGTGGATTTTTCTTGCTTTGATGGATTAGCCGACCATCAACGATCTTGGCTGCAACCCTACTACGAACACTTTCCTGGGAGTAAGCCCTATTGAACACAATGGGACTTACTTCTGAATAAACATGCATAGGATTGTACTGTTTGCGTCTGTTATTACGGACACAGTAGTGGTTTTTGTTTTTATTTTTTAAGGGAAATGTAGGCGGAGGATGGTGCTGGAAGAGGGTTATATGAGTGCTTGTGTTGCGAGCAGATCTTTGCCCCCAAGGAGCTTACAATAGATTCAATTGACAATTTGACTCAAGGAAGACAACAGAGGGAGAGGGAGAGGGAGAGGAGTGAACAGCAGCAGCATATGCTAATAAAAAGGCATATGCTTTTTTAGATTGTGAGCCCTTTTGGGACAGGGAGCCATTTGATTTTGTCTGTAAACCGCTTTGTGAACTTTTTATTCAAAAGCGGTATATAAATAATAATAATAGTGTTGCAGTTAAGCAGCTTACTTAAACGTGGGTATACAGTTAAGAAATGGGGATGAAGGTGTGATCGCAAAAAAAATGTAGGGAAGGAGTTAAACACTCGTCCTGGAGAGCCGCTCCTGTGGTTAACCTGGCAGACAGCCCTCTCTCCACTCTCATATTTCCCTAAAAAAAACAAACCGGAGATTGGTAAGTAATTCCTTGTTTGTGTCGTCACTTCCCTTAATAGCTTGTTATAGAAGTTCAGGGACAATTTATGACAGGACCGGCTTAGCTCAGCGGTTCCTTCGGCTGAATTCGACTTCGCAATCTTCAGTTTACTGGGGGTTTGAATCCCGCGGGCGCCATCTGGTCTTTTGGTGTCCGAAAATCAATGGACATTAAATTGTTTATCCCGCTACCTAAACTTATACTATACACTGTTTCCTTGATGTTATTGGGATGGTTAAATGTTATTTTGAGGCTGTAGTGTGTCACTACGCTGCAACATAGTCCAATGTTATTATAAAAGGAGTTTTTGTTTTATCTAAGAGGGAAACTTTTTTGTAATAAAGAAAATGCTGTAGAAGCTTGGGTAGTAGACTACATGTAAGCATACATTTAGAAATGTTGGTGAATTGGCAAGAACCAAAAGGCCAGACAGCGCCTGCGGGACCCGAACCACCAGCAAGCTGGGATTTGATAACAAATGCATCTTGTAGTTGAAGTAACCGCTAGGCTAAGCTGGCCCGAAGGAAATCAGCTGGGCGGAATATATAAGAACCTTTTGTTATGCAAGGGCTGTGACGAAATGAACAGTAGATGAATTCCCATCCCCCAAAGGTTGAACTATCTTCCATATACGCGTATAGTAATTTCTTAACAGATGCCAAAGCAGATGTCCCTTTTTTTAAAGGGGGAGGGGGGAAACGTGGCTATGAAAATAATTGCTGCAGCAGCGTTGTTAGAAAAGAAGTGATTAACTCGTTCTCTGCTTCATTGTAGCTTAATCAAGCTTTAGATACCATTCCATTCTCTTAAGGAAATATAACTACAGTAGTAAGCACTACAATATAACTACAGTAGTTATATTCCCTTAAGTTTAGTTACATAAGAAAATATAATTAAGCTTTAATGATTAAGCTTTAATGAAGCAGAGAAAGAGTTAATCACTTCTCTCCCCTAACACCACCACCGCTGCTGCAGCAATTATTTTCATAGCCACGTTTCCCCCCTCCCCCTTAAAAAAAAGGGACATCTGCTTTGGCATCTGTTAAGAAATGACTATGCTTATACTATATGGAAGATAGTTCAATCTTTGGGGGATGGGAATTCATCTACTGTTCCTTTGTCACAGCCCTTGCATAACAAAAGGTTCTTATATATTGCACGCAGCCAGCTTCCTTTGGGTCAGCTTAGCCTAGCGGTTACTTCGGCTAACAAATTGTTGTCAAATCCCAGCTTGCTGGTGGTTCGAGTCCTGCAGGCACTGTCTGGCCTTTTGGTTCTTGCCAATTCACCAACATTTCTAAATGCATGCTTACGTACCCAAGCTTCTACAACATTTTCTTTACCACAAAAAAGTTTTGTGTTGGTAGCAATGCTTTTTGTACTATTGTACCTTGTTCTCCTTGTGGGGGGGAGGAAGGCCTTCCTGGACTGTACTGTATTGAGAGTACCACTGAAGAAAGTGGGCAGTCCCCAAGTTAGGGTTCCATTTTCGTATGCTCTATTTCTGTATACGTTTCATGGGATGATTCTGTGGGGAAAGTCTCATGCTGTCAGTGGGGGTTTGTGTGTGCGCGTGCGCGCTCTGGTGTATTTTTTATACTTGGGTTTCTCTTTTTTTTTTACTGTATTAGAAGGTGTTTTTTTTTTTTTTTTGCTAGAATGTGCCTTTCCTAGGGTTGGGAGGGAGGAAGAGGTTGTGTTATGCCGAGTGATGAGAACTAGGGGTGCCAACTAACTAGTGTGGCCCCCAAAATCCCAATTTTTGCAAAAATTCCTAATGATGCCAAAAACAGTAGAAATTATGAAAAAATTATTTTAAATTGTGTGTTGCTAACAAGTTATATATAAATATACATAATAGTAAAACTTAGTAAAACTAAATAATACATCTTTCAATACTTGTGGCAACTTATTCAACAACAAAATACAAATTTATTATTTTGGGCTTTACAACTACATGAAAAAAACTCATGTATAATTTAAGGCACAGATGGAATGGTTCACAAACACAAAACAATATCAAGAGATCAAAATAATATTGAAAGAACAAAGAAAAAATAACCTGCAATTCATTTCAGACATGTGCAGATGTGCATGTAGTGGCTGTCTGAAGGACAGACAGCAAAAACTGCATATTTTCAGTCATGTAGAGTAATAATCAACACAAGTGATCAACATGGTCATTTAATCATTTGGTGTAAAAAAAAAAAGATACACCAATTCATGGAAAACCCCCAACTTTGTATGTTTTACTTAAAGAGAATCTCAAATTCTTTTTTCAAAAAACCCCTCAAATTTGGAATTTTTCCCCAGATTTTGCATCAGGTACAGAACGAAAGTTTTTGTGGCATCGTCATCGTCTTGTATGACAGCTTTTGCAAGTACAAAAACTAAATGGCATCCTATAAAACTTGTGCCCGGGTTGCCAGACATCTACCCAAGATTTTACACTTGAGGCATGCCCTAACAGGATCTGAAGAGAGAACTCATCCACCTCAAAATTCCTTCAGGACTTATGGTCAAGGTCTGTATCAAATTAACCAGTCCAAGCCCTTAACAGCTTAAAAATTTTCCCTTCTCCATGAGTTTATGGGGAATTTCAGGAGAGATATCACATTCTACTTTTTTGCACCGCCCCAGAACCTGTACATGCCCACACAAATGGCCCAGACTAACAGCTATTTCTTAATTTAATACCGTATTAGGTTAATACCGTATACAGGTTAGGTTCCTGAAAAACCTAGTGGATAACAAATTAGCAGATACCAAATCATTGAGCCTATGGGGAAAATGGGGTTAGGTTCCAGGGGACCCTCTTCGCCATACACTACATTGTGAACCTGAATCTTACCTTGGTCTATGGACTGGGCGATAGCCCAGGACAAAACTACTGTAGTTGCAAATGCATTATTATTGTCACTGTGTGAGAGCCCTGTTGTTGATGCTCCTAACACCAGAGTTTAGCATCACTTCTGAACACACCCATAGCCTGTAACAGCAAAACCAGCTAACAGCGCAACCCCTCTGCAATGTTGCATTTTTTTGGCAAGGATCTTATCCCTTAAGCAGCAGTTTTGGCAGGCAGAAATTCAGCAGGCAAAGCTTTGCCTATCACTCACTATCTCCATGCCAAAAAAAAAAAGCTTCATTCCCCTGCTAAGTTTCTGTTTGGCATGGGTTTCTAATATACAGTAAGCACAAAAGCACTGCCCGAAAGGGAAACTGGGCAATCTTAGGGTTAGAGAGCAACTTTCCAAAGTCCTAGTTTGCAGACTCCTTGTTTTCTGCCTTTGTTGTTCGTAGCCTCCTGGCTGCTTACAGCCTTCGCTTTGTTTGCACTTGTGGAGTGCAAAAACTCCACAAACGTTGTGGAGTTGCTCCACAAACTCCACACTAATTAGTTAATGGCCCACTAATGGCCCCCACAGATGAGAATAGACCTACAATTCTGCCCCTGGAGGATAAGCTAATTCTGGAGTAGTGAATTTACATATAAAGCGATCAGACTGTAGCTTACAGAAAAATTGGCAACCTCAGATGACTGAACACACGTATTATATTCAAGACTGTGCATATAGTGCAATTCCATACAGTTGCAGGAAAAGTGCAGTACAGTATATGATACTTGCTGCAGCAGCCAGCTTCCAGAAAATCTTTTTTTTTTTAAGTGAGCAAGTTTCTAGCCTTCATGGCCATGAAAAGCGTGTGTTTGCAAGCATGCCGACTACAGAGCTGGTACAGAATGCTGCCTGATGCCCCCTCAGGTCTGCTGCCTGTGCACAATTTTTTTTTTTAAAAGCAGCCACTTAGTGCACTCCTCACGCAATTTCTTCAGTTGCAGCGGCACAGGGCTTCTACATTTGATTTAAAAAGAGCACAAATGAAGGAGCTCCTTCATTCGCGTGGTCCCTGTAAATCAAACCTGAAGTCCTACACTTCTGTGTTTGAACTAACTCCGTGAAGAGCAAGGTAAGGAGGTGGGTGACCCGCTTTCTGCTCACTTCTAGCAGGTTGAAAGTGGATCAGTGAGGGTTGCATCTGCAGTAATATATAATAATAATATATAGTATTTATATACCGCCTTTCTGGTCATTGGATTTCTCCTCCGACTTTATTCAAGGCGGTGTACATGGGCAGGCTGTTCTAAACCCCAAAGGGTTTTTACAATACAATAGCGTTCTAATCTTTCATAGAACCCTTCATTCGAGATGTTACTTTCACAGTCCAGCTCTCTCTTTCTGGCGTTCGCCTCAGCACGCTTCAGCTTCAGCTGCAGCTCCACTCCCCCACAGGGCTCTGCAGCTTATCAGCTCGGCCTGCCAGCAGCTCCCTGACAGACTTCCGGCCATCTTGAACTGCTGTCCTGCAGATCTTCAGGCATTTGTGAGACACGCTCTACCAACTGAGCCAGACGTCCTTCAGTAGGCTGAAGAGAGGTGGTGGCAGCAGCAGACTCAGGTGAAAGACACCTTAAATCCACCACCCTCTTGCCCGCCCCATATGCTGGTGATGCATCCAACATCACCTCACCTAATGGATGGGCCGCCGCCGCCACCCCCCCCCGGCAGTTACGTTGCTAGCATCAGTTTGGGGGGGGGTGGAGGTGACATGTTTTGTTTCACGTTTCATTGCAAGCCTTCCAGGACACAGGGCAGGTGGGAGGGCCAACAAAACGCACCGAAAAAGCAGCTATGGAACAAAAAAAATCCTGTCGCAGCTCCTCCTCGTGAGGAGACTGCGATTATCACCCAGGGCATTGCATTCCGCCCCCCAGCGACACCACTACCCCCCCCCCCCCCCCGCTGACTATGGCTGCTGAAATCTCAGAAGCCAGATAGGTGGCTCGATAAGACTGAACAAAGGGTGAAGGAAGGTCCCCTCTGTAAACCTTTTTACAGAAAAAAACAATTTCCCTTGTTTTAAAAAACGTGCTCTCACCCACCCCATCATGACACTCCATTGCTGTTTGCCAAAAGAACCGAACAAAGGAACTGTGACATGCATTACTGCAGATTTTATTGTGTCTACAAGAATTATAAGCCACAGACCCTAAAGTGCTGCAGGCTCCAAGGGAAGAAGAAGCACTGCTACAGCCAAGACAAAGAAACATGGCAGGAAGGCTCTTCAGCAGAAGAGGAAACTTCTTCAGCACAAGGAACTGTCCCTTGTGTTCACACATGCCCAAGGTCCTGCACAATTCTGAGAGCAGGGAGCAAAACGAGTTTTGCTCTAGAGCAAAAGGACCCACTTTTCCATCGAAGACATCTCCAGTAGAGTTGAGCTTCAGGACCATAGCTAAAGAGACCAGGAACTCCTATGGGCTTCAGTATTTTGGTCTCTTTACCTCAACCCTGAAATAACATACATTGATGAGGCAGAGTGTACAGAACACCATATCAGACAATGCAAACTGCAGGATGTAAAGCATGCCAAAATCTCTTTACAAATCAGTGGGAATTAAACACTGAGAGGAGCACTCAATCACAGTAGACATGCTGGTTAATGCTGAAAGCTCAGTTTGAGCAACAGTGTACACACACGTACACAATGGCAGCCTGCAATACTACCGACACATTCATGGCAGTAGTAATAACTACCGACACATTTCTGGCATGTGCCAGGTCACATGTATTTCCTTTCAGCTAACAAGACTCTGAAGGTTTTTTTTGACAGAATCCCAATGCAAGCAGGACATCAGAAATATTGCACCTGACGTGAGCCAGAGTCTTTGCGAAACCCTGGCATAGCAGAGCCTGGGAAAGTAGGCAATTTCCAGTGGCGTTCCCAGCCCTCCCGGCGCCTGGGGGCGAGGCGGGGTTGGAGCGCCCCCCCAAGTAGCTGGGCTCGGGGCTGGGCGCCCACTCCGCGTGTCCCCGGCCTCCGGAGGCTGCGCTCCGAAGGCTGGGGATAAGCCCTCCTTAAAGCGACCGCCCCGTTCGGCGGTCGAGAGCTTTATGAAGAAGCCGAACGCGTCGCTGGCTTTTATAGGGTTTGCGCATGCGCAAACCCCCAGCGACGCGTTCGACTTCTTCATAAAGCTCTCGACCGCCGAACGGGGCGGTCGCTTTAAGGAGGGCTTATCCCCAGCCTTCAGAGCGCAGCCTCCAGAGGCCGGGGACACGTGGAGTGGGCGCGCTGCTTCGGAGGGGCGCGCCAGCCGGGCTCTGGTGCCACGCCGCTCTGCGCAGCCCCGAGCCCGGCTGCCGCGCCCCTCGCCCACTCAGCGCCTGGGGGGAGCACACCTGCTCCCCCCATATAAGAACGCCTCTGGCAATTTCTGTGGGATTCTGATCTATTTCGGGCCCAATCCGATCCAACTTTCCAGCACCAATGCAGCCGTAATGCAGCCCTGAGGAAAAGGAACAAATATTCCTTTACCTTTAGGAGACCTCCATGACTGCCCCTCCGCCACAGAATGCAGCACATGCCCCATTGGCATGGCTGCATCAGCACTGGAAAATTGGATAGGATTGGGCCCTTCATTAGCTCAAAGCTAGTAAACAGCAACAAATCTAATGTGGAATTAAGCGCTGATGGAATAAAGATGGAGTCTTCCTTTAGCGTTATTTTCATCCATGATGAATGGGTCAAAGCTGGGCTCTCTAAACAATTACACATATGGATGGTGTTCATACATTCAGGGGCAAAGTGGGCAATAGAAATATGAGCGTAGCTGAGCTTTGTACAGTAGAGAGCAAAAGGGCTTTGAAGAAAGAAATACAGAATCCAGCCCATTCATGATGAGACTGCCAGAAGGTCCGTTCTGTGGAAGGTACATGGTAGGGAGAAAGCTTCAGAAGGACCTTTCAACAGCAAGCAGCTTATCGAAGTAAAAACCAATTCTACTAACCCATCAGCCTCCATCTTCTTCCTTTTCTCAATGATCTGTAGAGAAAGTACAATCATAGTATTATGCATAACATACATTTCTATGTTGGGATGGCACTTATTCAGCAAGAGAGTACACAAACACCAAAGAAAAACCTGTTGGAGACTCAATCAATATTTAACTCATTACTAGAGGCAGTCCAAAACGGTGTTTTCAGAAAGCGGATTTTGGTGTTTTCCAAAATAAGATTGCTGAAAGCGGTGTTGTTTTATTCAATTTTTATACATTATAATCACTTTAAAAGTGTACTAGGTAGGTGGTATAGTGTCAGCAAATGCAACCAGTCATTACCGATATGTAGAGATGTTAGAAAATGGTTTTATTTCTCGCAGATTTCGGGTGTGTGAGCGCGTGCGCGCAGAAAACGGTGTTATGTGTTACTTCATTATTACTGAAAAAAGACTGCCCCTACTCATTACACATGGACAAGGAAAGGAAGCAGCCTGCCTGCTCTGCAAGAAGATGCCACGCTTGGCTTCTTCAGCTCTAGAAATCTTAGGCTCAAGATCTTGGAGAAGGGTGCAGAAGGGCTTTTGATATAGTGTGTTTCTATGCATGCAACTGAGTGAGCCAGCCACAGAGCCATTCCCCTTTGAATCCTAAAAAGCACAACTCTTTTCTATGGAACTCTGAATAAAGCTCTAAAAAGAAATTCCCACCCCAGATGGAAAAAGGAGACATTACTAAAGAGCATTTGTGCTCAAGATGCTTACTGCACTGATTTTCTTCCACTGCCGATCCAGCTCAGCCTTATCGTTGGTCTCTTTGAAGCGACGGGTCTTTCGGCCCTCAGACATCTTGATTCCATACTGAAATGCCGCTCTAGCATAAAACATAAGGAACTCAAATAAATGATGGGGAAACTGTGCACCCAGCTGTCCAGCTAAAGGTAATCACCCTTCCCTCAGTCGTGTTATAGGAGGCAGTCCACTTGTGAGCCTCCCCCCATTGTCATAGTTCCACTACCCACTCTGCTCTCCCCCCTCCCCAAACCCACCCACACACACACACGACAAGCTACAAACTTACTTAGGCAGAGCCTCCTTATTGTTCATGTATTCACTGTACTCCTCTTGAGTGTCAAAGTCCCAGCGGCCAAGGGGTCCCTTTTTGTTTCCCTTCAGGAGGCAGGAAGAGAAGAGAGAAGCTTGATGTACATATGTACAGGAGATGGCGTTGCGGACTGTACCACTTGGGAGTGCAGGTAGGAACTTTTGAATCCCCCCCCCCAAAAAAAAACCTCAGCAAACAAAACTAGCCCACTAGGGTGAAAGAAGAGGGAGCACACTGGCCTAGAACCTACTTACATTGAGGAGCTGTGGCGATCTAGTGCAGCCAACATGGCAGAAGCACACATGGGCACACAGCCCATGCACCTGACCTTCCCATGCACCCTTGGGTAACTTCCAGAAAAACATACAGAGGCCAGGATGCCAGAGATGTACAAGCCAATTCATCCCAGCCAACACCATGTTTTACTTGCACTCACAGGCTTTGTTAATGACAGTAAAGGGTCCCCCTTCTCTACAGTATTCTACAACCATTCAGAGATTCAGGCCCTGACTTGAAGTACAAAGCAGTGGAATCTATTCTATCACCTCATTCTGCAACAAACATTCTGCTAGAATTTTAAGAGTTTCCCTCCCACCCACCCACCCACCCCATGCGCTTCCATCCCAATGGTAAATGGAAGCATCCATCAGGTTCATTAAAATGTGAAGCTACACTCTGGGAAATACAAGATAACACATCAGCTATGGAAACATTTCCACATGGTATCAGGCCCCCAGTATAGAAGTGTTTATTTTAGAATTGTAAACTATTAGTAATATACCTGATCCATTTTGCTGTAGTCTACTTCTTCATCGCTATCCACAGCCATATCATCCATTCTAGAATGAAAAAGTAGCATTTCAGTTATCCCTGCAGCCAACTACACAGAGAAGGCACTTTCTCAGTTTCAGAGCCTTCAGATCGATACCATCAGTCTACAGGTCAAAGGAGGCTTGCTTAACCACAAGAACTGCAAGCTGATTTGGGATTACCTTTGGCACCAGGGATAATAAAAAAATCAGACCAGACAACCCAAAGTTTGACTGAGTAGACTGTTCTGAGACTACACAATTGGGCTTCTGTAAATAGCTTGTCCCTATCTTGAATTCTTCTTCAGGCTTCTATGGTAGCACTTCA
Organism: Plestiodon gilberti rubricaudatus; assembly: GCA_026170595.1. Classification (NCBI taxonomy): domain Eukaryota; kingdom Metazoa; phylum Chordata; class Lepidosauria; order Squamata; family Scincidae; genus Plestiodon; species Plestiodon gilberti. The sequence goes on along the minus strand of JANXHW010000004.1, from coordinate 99,835,500 downwards.
AAGCTAATATGTCACTTAAGGTCATTTGGATGTTAACCCAGACTAAGCTGCGATTGTGTGACCCCAGATCCCACTGACCAGCAGTGAAGCTTATTGCATACTACTCTCAGGTCCTCATTTCCATTTCCTTTCACTTAAGCATGCAGCTTCCCCTCCTGCTAATGGTAATCTCCTAGGAACCAAGCTTTGCTGGAAGAAGTCTGGATAAGCCTCTGTCTATGTTCTATAAAGTGATTTGCAAAATATCATTTTTGGGTTACCCCTCAACACATAAGGTGGGCTGAGAGTGTGCTGCACTAATGCCAACAGCCTCCTACAGAGACGCTGTGTAGATTAAGTCTATTGTTCAGCCTACATTCATTCTTTTGATCTAAAAGGTTTTTCCAGATATCTGTTTTTCTGAGCTGGCAGAGCTGAGGCTGCTAAGAGGAGCCGTTAGTCGGTTAGAACTAACCAAATACAATTTTGCTTAAGAGCCACCCAGATGCTTCAATTCAGATCATCAGCCTACCATGAAGGAGAGCTTCCTGAAATGACTAAGAACTACAGACACAACAGTGGCTACCAGCAGAGAATCTGTTCTTAAAATGGCCCATGGGCAACCCAATCTTGCGTGATACCCAGCCGGCTGGCAACGGTATCCTTTGTCTAAAGGGCTGGCAACAGTATCCTTTGTCTGTCCCGGGCTGCCTCGGGGCAGCCCAGGAGGACCGCGGGAGAAGGGGACACTTGTCCCCTTCCCCACATGCAAGCTGGCCAAGGCTCTATAGGCCTCTTCGAATGTACGCCAACTCTGAAATGGACAAACATTTGAGTCGGGGGAGGTAGGTCGAACTGGGCTGGGAGAGGGCCCGGGATATCGGCGGAGCTCGCTGCCGATATCCCCACCCAGTTTGCCCAATGGCCGCCCTTCTTCACCGCCTGGTCCGTCCTCCCCCTGCCCCGGCTGGTGCAGGGCTTACCTTCTCCAGTGGGTGAAGGGACGGTCCACTGGTAGAGTGAGGGCTGCCGGCCTTCGCGCTAGCAGCCCTTACTCCAAAGTAGTCGCAAACGTGCTTTACGACACGTTTGCGACACTCTAGAGTGGCGGCGTGCATGCTCCGCCACTCTAGAGTTACGCAGGATTGCGCCATAAGAATCAAGACAAAGCAACTCGAACCAGCTCCAAGGCAGTCTCATCCCCCACTCCCCTTGAGATTATGCAGTATTCTTACGTTGCAGGGTAACATTCGGCATAGCTATTTGACATCCCAAAGAAGTCGCCCAGTTGCTTTTTGTCTTCAGGCTTCTTTAATGTGTCAGATGTTTAGGAAAATAAAGTGGTCTGGGTATTATGAGGGTCAGAGAGCATCTGACAATAGGAAGAGACTGTCCCCTGCCCACCCCACAGACGGACAGCTTGGATCTACATGGGATGGCAAGGGAAAAACATAAAGGGAGGTTTGTGGGCAATTTAGAGTCGACCAAGTCCCTATCTAGGAAGCCACTGTGAATTAGCTAATGGTCCACCAATGTGATGGGAGAGAATGAGAGAAGTGGGCATCTCCCACCCTATTGTTTAAGTCTCTTTTCTATCTTCACCAACTCCCCCCCCCCCTCCCCAGCTGCTACTTCTTAACTGGCACCAGCAGCATCCGGAGCAAGTTGAAAGCCCTTCCCAGACATTTGTTTGCCGCACTGACAGGGACTACTTAGGCAATATGTCTCACACTGCCTAGATACTCTTGGTCAGTGACTTCACTGCTGCTGGCAACACCACCAACAGAAGAGAAGTCTGGATACTCCCCCTCCTCGGGCCAGTTCACAGCAGGGACGCTTCCTCTCCAACCTCTCCACTTCAAACGTCAGCAGTTTTTTGATCACTTTAGACCAGGGGTGGCCAACCTTTCCACACGAACGCTCCTGGACCTTTAATGGTTGTAGAGATGAGGGCATTTTAGCAGGTGCGGCTGCTTTAGCAGCACCATTAGCACTTGCAGCTGCCAAGATCCTGTCTTCTACACAACTCTTAAGAACACAGAGGCCCTAATGGTGGAAGGTTGGCCGCCCCTGCGTTAGACATACTTCGGTCTCCAAACATGACAGAAAGCTGCCTCTCTTTTACACAATGATTGAGTGCTTATTACAAATTACAGACTTCTGCCCAGAGGGATAGTGTGTAGAAGGATCTTCTGAAGCTTCTCAAATATACAAGAGAAAGTATCTTCTCCAAATGAAGGTCTGAGCCTAGGGTGCGGGAGAGCTTTAGAGGAGAGACTGGTGCAGCTTCACTGGACAGCCTCCTGCAGCTCTTTGCACCCAGCACCAGCACCACGGTTTCATGGCTGTATATATAAAGGATATGATTCTGGTCCTTCCCAGCCACCTGCACCAGCAAATTTCTCATTGATTGATTTAATCAGCTCTTTGGCTGAGCCAGGTCCTAGAAACAGAGGGAAAATAGTAAAGCAGAGACTTTTCATCATTCCAGCACAGAAGCAATTCTACTTCCAACTGAGACTTTCAAGGAGGAAGATTCTTACACTCTGTCTAAAAGTAAAACCATAATTACATGTAATCACAGCAGCAGGCCATGCAGGAGTGGGTGGCACTGGCTTGTAGAGCACGAAACACAACTAAGGTGGTGACTCAAATAGCCACAACATAAAGGGATATCAATCAATGCATATGTAGGTACAGTGGAACACGAGCCTCCCCATACACTCACATCATCTTCAGAAGTCCTCCTACAGATGCTACCCCCACTGAACTTAGGCAAGTGGCAACTTGGAAGTAGACCTTCCTGACCATGAAGCCCCACTTATGGAATGCTCTCACTAGAGAGCCTTGCCTGGCACCTTGTCTTTTTGGCATCAGACAATGCTTCTTGTTTCCCCAAAACAGATCTATTCCCAACATCTGTAACAATAGTGGCAGGCTTGTAACTCTTTCAAGTTCACTGTCCGGCAGCCAGCATAATTAAGGACCAGTCCTGCATAGCTCAATCAATGTTACATCAGACTTAACAAAAAACAGAGGAACTTACCTTTATCAATATCAATGGGCTAAAAGGAAAAAAGAACACATTTGTGGTTACTGTTAGGACAACAAGAGCAGCAAGATATATGGGCAATAATGGAGAACAGAGACAAAATGGTGCAGGTCCATTATGTGCAGCTATCCTTTCATTACTACACTTCTATACCCAGATATAAACACACTTCACTGGATTCCTTCCGTCACCAGAAACTTCAACCTGCTCCTGGACCAGGAGAAAATTCCACAGCAGTGACACCCAATTCACAAGAATGCATCTCCTATCAAAGGTCACAATGGAGGGAAATAGGTGTCACCCTCTGGCAACTTATCAGGATTATGGCTAAAATGGAGCCATCCTGGAAGTTCCATCTCACTGACCAATCTGAGTGCAGAACTGAAACTAGCCTCTGGGCTAAGACGCATGGCCTGCCCTTCCCCACCTAGATCTTTTTCTATTTAAAAACAAATCATTCCTGCTCCAGGAGGATTTTATATCATGGCAAGCCCTAATTACGTTTGGAAGTTATTCCCAACAATATGTGCCTGGGGCTCTGAAAGTCATATACACCAAACACAATATACCTTGGTTTTATAGCTAAAATACTGGCTTTGCTCACCTCATCATCAGGCTTCGGTTTCTCAAAGTAGCTGTGCCTCTTCTTTTCCTCCTCCCTTTCACGTTCACGCTCCCTCTCTCGGTCTCGTTCACGATCTCTTTCGTGTTCCCTGTCTCGCTCTCTCTCCCGCTCTCTCTCCCGTTCCCTGTACCTCTCCCGCTCCTTCTCCCGCGGTATTTTTGCTGCAGATGGCACGTAATCTCCAATGTCTTCAAAAATACTGTTTGTCAAAGACACAAATTAAAAAGGTAGCAAATGGAAACAAGCATCAAAAGTCTCAGAAAGCAGACAGGAGGAGGATACACTCCTCTAACATGATGGACTCCTAAATCAAGCAGCCCCATCACCAACCACCTGCAGATCTGGTGGGTTCTCCTTGCTAAAATGGTACAGTCTCTTGAACTCTAGAGGAGGGGCGAGTCAAACATTCACATGCTCTCTTCCGAGGTCTGCTCTAGATTGTTTCAAGTTATCTAATTTAGACTTAAAGAAAACAGTTTATTTCAAAGGCCCCAAATCCCAAAGAAGTCTAGTTTCTTCTCTCAATCTACTCGGGGAGTAACATAGCTTCATACTTACTTCATATCTGCCTCTGGGGGTTTCTTCTCATCCAGTTTTCCTGCAAACAGAGAGCAGTCAGAGAGCAGAACTACTTCTGTATCCATGTTATTAATTTCAACTTTGTTCTCTTAGGAAAGACTGGGACTACTAGAGCAGAGAGAAATTCTTGCAGATGTCTATGCCATGTTGTGTATATGAAACTACACATGCTTTACGTGGGTTGATTTGGAAAGGTGCTAAGCAGGTTTTCCCATCTACCTTCCTCCACTTCAAGAAGCCTGCTTTATTAGGAATTATCATCCTGCAGAGCCAAAGGGTACTACGAGAACTCATACTCCAGGTCTCCCTACCATTCTTTTAGTTTGCTCACATTTTAATAAAATCTCCCCTTCGAATGCAAAGAGAAATCTCTTCGAATTGGAAAGAGATATGTCTGCCCCACTAACCCCTGAAGCACAGGCCCACCTTTGTCCTTCTTCTTAAGCTTTTTGTTGCGGGTGCCTTGTCTCAAGTAGGAAAGAATCTGGGTTAGTTTACTAATGACAATGTCATTTGTAGTCAGTGTCGTCTGGGCCTGGAAGGAAAAGCCAAAAGAATTTGCTGTAACAAATTATGAATGACTCTAACGCACACAACATTAACAGAGCCGCTGTACTCTAGCCAATTCAGAAAGCACATTCAGGACAGTTACCTCCATGGTAGGACAGTCAGCTTTGCTTCGGATCAAGGTTGTGGGAATGTCTGTGTCTGCATATTCATCATCAAGATCCACCACATAGGCCATCCTTCCTGGCAGGAAGAGTTCATTCCGTTCATACGCCTTGCCCTTGAACAGCATCCGGTAAATGTTACGACCTAGCAGGGAAGTAGATACAAATACCTGCTTGGGGAACCCAGGCACCAATGACACTAGGACATTTCACACCACCCTAATCAGCAGCTCTTCAGAACACAGTAGGAATGCTTCCACCCTTCCTTCACTTGCAGACTGTCGCAATCCTAGCAAACTCACTCATAGTGCAATGTAACTGCAACGTTTCCAAAGTGTAGCAGCCAACAAAAACACATGTTTGAAAATCCCTACCCAAACGTGTCTTGAATTCAATTTTGTTTTCTGGATCTTCATCTTTTCTACAAAGAAGAAAAAAAAGAACAATGAAAATCACTTTCTCCTTCAATCTAAAAACTCAAAGCTGGAGCTCTGCTTGCTGCAACTCACTTTGTTTCTTTCTGAGGCTTCTCCATCAGTTCCTCCTCTTCCTTTTCTTTGCTGGCAATTTCAGCACGCACCTTGAACACAAAGAGAAATTGTCTTTCAGCACTTTCAGAAAGTGCTGCTTAGGCAATAGCAGTTTATGGCCACACATAGACACACAATCATTCTGTAACATGCATAGTCAAATAAGAGACAACAAGTAAGCCCTATATCTCTAACCGATTCTCAACTAGTTGACCCATAAGAGAACGGCTTCTAGGGGTGGGGGTGGGAGAAACAAAGGCAGCATTTTTTGCCTGAACTGGTAAGTAAAAATTCAACGGGTTCATTTTTTTTTTAGCGCTTACGTGTTGCATTCATAAGACAACCATGCACCAAAGCATGTGGAAATCCACAACTGACGTGGTGTTGTATTATCTGGGCTCACCTTCTGCAGCAGAGCAAAATCCAGACCCTTCACCAAGTGAGTGTGCTCCATGTCACCACCCAAGAACTTGGACTCTTGAATCAACTGCCGCCTCTTTTCTGCAGCAGATTTATCCCTAGTCCAATAAAAAGAAACCGTATGAAACCAAAGCTGTATGGTCCTGCACAGTGGAAAAGTAGTAACAGTAAGTGCACTCACGCCTCTGCAGTAGGTCCCACTGCCCTATAGTTGGCAGTTGTACTGATCAACTCTGTTTCTTCATAGTCCTTGTTGACACCATCTCTTCTCTCCTTGGCACGGTCCCGGTACTTCTCGGCCAGCTCCCTCTCTCGCTCAATTTCTTGCTGACGTAACTTTGCATAATAGCTAGCATTAGAAAAACAAGTCAGTTACACCATGGCACTGGGGAAAAAAAATCTCAAGTTCCCTGAACATCCATCTTGACTACCATTGTTCCCTATCAAAGCTTTTACACCATCTCCTTTGGCGACAGTTCTTGGTCCACCGTTTCCATGCAGAGATCAGTATATTTATTATTCAATGTGTCCTCATGTTGAGTGATTTGCTTCATGTGCAACACAAACAAACCGGCCTCCAGACCTCCCTCAATATTCATCAGTAGTAAGGTCCTAAGGTGTTTCCGAAAAACGTTCATGACTACCTCCTGACAATTGCCCAGAGGAAGGAGCTTCAGCCACCTTCCTCTACCTAGGTGGTATAATCAAGACGACGTGCTTGGAGGGAGGGAGGCATTAGGCCCAGGCCACTGAGGTCTTCCTCTGTAATAGTCAGCACCTTGAATTGTCACCAAAATCAAAAGGGAACCCATGCAAACACTGCAATGATAAAGTCATGCAAGGAGGGGGCCGCAACTCAGTGGCAGAGCACATCCTCTGCATGCAGGGGGTTGGCAGGTTCAATAAGCATAAGCTTATTTATTCACCTATAGATTTCTGGGTATTTTCTCTTGCAAGGTGCAATGTGATGCCCTCCTGCTGTGCTGTTTGGCAGGAATATGAGGATTCCATATAGTGAGAGGTGATGCCAGTGTGGATCCGGGAAGGTTGAATCACTGTAGCATATGGTTTTATTTTGCCCACTATACAATGATCTTCGCCTACTCCACCTAGGCCCAATCTTGGGAAAGATAAGTGGATGGGCTGATCAAGACTGGTTACCATAAGAAGGTACCATAGCCTATGTCGAGGTTCTCTCAAGGATAGCTGTCTTTCTAAAGCTGATGGCTGAGTAAAGGAGATGATGTATCTCTAATTTTGTGCAGGGGAGTTGTGGGGATGGTTGATAGGTTTTGTATTGTCTGATGTATTATGTTTATATGTTATGCCAATAAAGGTTTACAGACGAACGAATGATTTCTGTCTTGCTTTTTGACCTTGATCTCCAAAGCAATTTACCATATTGAAAAAACTCAATTAACCTACCATTTTAAACAAAAACCAAATCAGACTGGCATCCTTGCAAGGCAATTAGTATTAAGATGGGGTGGGGTGAGAAGAGAACAGTCCACCTAGACTAGCCATTAGGTATCTTTGCCTGCCCGTCTCTTTCCTACTTCTTCTTTACAAGTTTTCAGCAATGTAGTCCTGACAGATGGTTAACTGGCAGGTTTTGCAGACATAGCGCCTGGGATGCCCACGAGCAACATCTCCCTTCCCAATGGGAAGAATAAGGTAAAGGTTCCCCTTGCTCGAAAGCCAGTCGTTACCGACTCTAGGGAGCGGTGCTCATCTCCCTTTCAAAGCCGAAGAGCCAGCGCTGTCCGAAGACGTTTCCATGGTCATGTGGCTGGCATGACTCAACACCGAGGTGCATGGAACGTTGTTACCCCCGCTGACGCGGTACCTATTAATCTACTTGCAATTTGTTGCTTTCGAACTGCTAGGTTGGCAGGAGCCGTCGCACGGATTCGAACTGCCGACCTTTCGATCGACAGCTCATGGTTCAGTGGTTTAACCCACTGCGCCACCCGCTGGCTCATAATGGGAAGAATACAGAGCAACAATTGGTTGGGGAATGAGTATCATGGCTTTTGTTTTCCAGTCAAAGTCAAGTCACTAGTCTGGAGGTCCCCTGACACTTTTCCTTAAAGAGAAGCCAGGAAAGTGTTCAGCTCCTTAGGAGTCTTTCTGCACTTTAAGACTCCTATTCCTTAGAAAGCCTTTAGCTCCAAATCTCTCTTTTTCTATTTACCTTTTTTTCTTTCTCCTGCGAGCAGCTGGATCTTCATCTTCATTGTACTCCCTTGGCATTCTGAAGAGAATAAGAAAATGTGTGTCATAACAATACTACAGATCAAAGTGGAATAAAACCCCAATATTCATGATAGCTAGCTATTCATATGCTTGAAGTAGGTCATTTCACTCCATTAACCAATCTCAGTTCCTAACGCAGTCAATCAAGAGAAGTCAAAGTAACCCACAAAGCCTTCAAAACAAAAGCTATAGGTATACTTTAAAAAGCCACATAACAGACTACGACAGCTACCGTAAGTAGCATACTGGCCAAGTGTGATCTGAGCAAACTTCAATTCGAATCTTGCTTCAGCTGTGAGCTTACTGAGTGTCCTCTCAACCTCAATCCTCATATCTGCAATATGGGGATAAATTTAGTCTATCTTCCAGGGTTGCTGTAAAGACGGAGATAATACACATGAAGTGTTTTGAACTCTCTAAAGCAGTGGTCTTCAACCTCTTTCATACCATGACCCCAATAAATAAATATGAGCCTGGGGATGCACCACTGATCCCACCCTGTTCCTGGGACCCAATCCGCCCACCACCACCCTCGCCAGTCACCACCCACCACCACACCAACGGCAGCAGCCTTGTCCTGCCAAGCCCGCAGCACCAGCAGCGGGGTCATTCCAGAACAGGAGCGCCAAGCTGTAGTTCCCTACCACCTCCCCAGCAAATCAAAAGAGAGAGGGGGAGGAGGGGGGATGAAATCCCTGTGGAAGCCCCCCCCCAGCGGGTTCCCCACCCTCCAGCATTACCCCCAGCGGCCACTGTGGTTCCCATAAGTTGCCACGACCCCACAAATGAGGCTTTGCGACCCCATTGGGGTCCCGACCCCGTTGAAGAACAGTGCTCTAAAGTGCTATATAAATGCTCAGTGTTATTACTATTGTTCCAAGTTCAATGTACTAACTTCATTACACATCTGATTCAGAATTTAGTTTCTCTTTCCCATGTGAAAGAATGATATACATCAAATCAGACCATGCTAGAATGGAGTATTAGATGAATATGGACTGACTGGAGGAGAAAAAGAAAGAGTATGCAATATTTTGTCAAGGAGCACAGAGAGCGCAAGCTTACTCATGATGGCGAGATTTTGAAGGTGGTGCCGATGTTGGGGTTGCTCGTGGGGTCATAAGAAGCTTGCGGAAGTCTTCATTAGTCAGCTTGGACCTATGATGAAAACAAATGTGCTTTACTGTAAAAGTATATACCCTGTATTCAAACAAATCCTGCTGCAAGATTTCCTGCATGGCATAAATTGTTTCCAACTGCTGCTTTACCGTATCAAATTTTGTACCTGCTTGTATGGGATTTAAAAAAGTGCAAGGAGCTTTGGGACCCGTGCAAGAGAGAATCAGGGATTCAGTAGATCCCTCTCCCCCCACCCTGCCACTGGGTGCAGTACGCTTGATACCCAGGGAGGCAAAAAGATGCAGAACAGAAACAAAACACAAGAGTGCCAGCACAAGACACACCCTTCTTGCGGCAGGGATGGTTTTCTAGCTCTGGTATTGCTCCATTTCATTGTCCCATCTGCGCTGGCTAGAACTTCACCCATTCATTCCTGGCAAGTTCTTTATTGGTACTTTGCATTTGGCACAGCAACGGTGGTGGCACAGGCAAGAATTTTGACCACAAGAGTCGAGAGCGTCAACTATCTACCTCAAAATATACGAAAACGCTCTACTCACTGATGGAAAGAATGAGAATCATCCACCTCATGGTTGTCGGGGGCCAGAGGGTTGGAGAACGGCTCACCTGGAAAGAAAGAAAACAAAGAAAACAAAATGATTACAAGCGAGCATACACTCACTGCGCTGCCAAGCATGTCTGTGTACCAGTCATACAGCATATCAAAGGGCCTCTTGTACAGAAACAAATCATCCAGAGAGAAAGAAAACAACTACAGACCTGGAACGTGAGCTATCATTGAGAAACCTGACACTCCGTTGCAATGCCTTGTACAGGAGGGATTTTTACCCCAACTGCACAAGTTAGACGAGGCTCTATTGTGTAACCACCTGTTGAAACAAGGCAGGACAATCTGCTTCCTAGTTCGCCAAAGTTCAGTCCTTCAATCCAGACCCCCACATGCCACAACCAAATTAGAAGGACACTACAGAGAGGTCCCTGCAGGTCAGTTATAGGGGATATATTAAAGTTACCCCATCCTTCTCTCCATCCCTAACCATAGTCCTTTGGTCAATGCCAGAGGCCAAGGATGCTTCTACTCCAATCTCCAGGCAAGTCCTCTGGCAAGAACGATGCCAGCAGCCTCTGGCAAACTTTTGTTTATGCTGCAGCTTGAGAAGGTAAGAAACATCATGAGTCTCTGCTGCTGTACTTTATTGCATCCAAACCTCAGCGCATGCAAGATAATACTCCACCTCTCTTGGAAGTCCTTTGTGCTTAGCTAGATGGCTTGAGAGAAAATGCTACCTCTCTCCCATTTGCAATACAGTTTGAAGAAGGGAAGAAACAGCAGCAGTTTCTCCCAGGCGGCCAGATCCAAACTATGGATCTGGTGACAGAACGAGTGTTCCATCGCCAGAAGCTATCGCAAACGTGCTGTAAGGGAGGCCAGCGCAAGGCCAGCCACCCTCACTCCATCGCCGGGACGTCCATGCGGCCACCGGTGGAATGTAAGGCTGCAGTAGCAGCCACATGGGCGATGAGGGAGGGGGCCATTGGCTGAGCCAGCCCGGGAGGGGTCGGGGATGGCGTCTGCCATATCCCCGTCCCTGCTGGGCCAGCTCGGCCATTACATGGCCTCCTCCTACTTCCGCCAGCTATTTAGGAGGAGGCCGATTGGGAAGTGAGCGGCACAGGGGATCTGGGAGAAAGAAAATTTCCTCTAACTTGCACTGAAGTTTGGGAGAAAGTGCTTCTCCCTGAAGTCATCTGCAAATGTCAGTGGACTTAAAAAAACACTCCATCTTTATTAATAAAAATCATGAAAAGTAGAGGAATATTGTTTTCAAAAATTAAACATATTGTTCTGCACATTCCAAAATATCAAACATGTTCCATTTATGTATTATAGATACATATGATGAAATCATATTCCTTTTAACTAGGTCTGTTCATGTGTCAATTCTGGCTATTTCAATTACTGTAGTTTAATCAACTATTCTGATTTACAGGGAATAGTAACAGCTTTCCATTGTCTCACAAAAACAGAAGGTACAGGGTTAGCAACCATAACAATAATTTAGCACTTGAGGATGGTTAGGAGGCAGACAAATGGAGGCTGGCAAATAAACCAAGCCATTAATTCACAGCAATATCTAATCTGCATTGTGATCCTGAGTAGGCATTTTTGCTTGCAGAATTAGACCATCTAGTCCACACTTTCAGCAGACACAGGATGGCTCAACTAAAGTTAGCTGGTGGTCCACTTCTGCACTAGAACAGCTTCTCAGAATCTTCTGCAATGCAGTGTAGTTCTGTGGCAGGTAAACTGATGTGTAAACGGTTCAAAGGTTGGAAAGCATTGAAAACTAATGTGATGCAGAATATCTAGACACAGAGACCTGGGTTCAAATTCTTGCTCAATCATAAACTTCGCTGGTCGAGAACAGGGAGCCCTCCCTCAGCCTAAGACAACTTCTCACAGAACTGTTATATAAGGATATAACGTAAGCTGGGAATCAACGTGAACCACGCTGAGGGCCATGGAAGAAGAACAAGGAACATGCCAAGTGCAAGGGAAGGCAGCAACCACTTCAGCCGGCACCAGATATCTGCGTGATTAGGAAGCGGAGGAAGATGCCTGCCCACCCACCGCCCAAGCCTGCGGCATCTAAGCACTCACTTTCTCGTTCCGGCATCTTTGCTGCTGCTGCTGCTGCTGCTGCCGCCGCCGCTGTCGGCTACCTCCAGAGTCAAAGAACCAAAAACGACGACGAAATAAACCCAACAACGTAGCAAAGCTTCTTCTCCCTTCCTTCCCAGAAGCCTCCGCTCGCAAGGGGTCAGGAAAACAAATGCAACCAATGAGCTCAGCTTATGCCGAAGGAGGTTTGACCCACAATGCACTGCGCGGAGATTGTTGGGGAGCATAGAGATAGAAAAAGTCCAGAGTAATAAGACTCCTTGTCTTGATTGGGAGCTTTCTTGAAGCGGCCATTTTAAAAACATTAAAAATAGCCCTGCCGCGGTAAATTCCAGCGTCAGTACGACCCAATTTCTCCATATTACAAGTTAGACTGAGGCTGACGAATGGCTTACAACAACCCTGCAATGAGGTCCAGTATTAATATTGCAGGTTGGGGGGGGGTATCACTGAGATCCTATGCAGAACTACCCGAAAATAAGTTTCACAGAACTCAGTAGGACTTTCTTCTGAATAACCACACTAGTACGTACTGCACTTTGAGTTGTCAATGACAGCACTGTAACGTAACCATCTGTTAAGATTTACGATATATAATATCGCAAGTGAAAAATGGTTTGCCTACTTAAATTGCCACCTCGGGCCCCCTCCCCCCGGCTAAGCTCGGTCTCATACAGAAGCCTTGCCCTCCATTGACTCGCATGCATGCAGATGTTAAAAATGTTTTTTTTTTATTCACACGAATAATAACTAGGCCCGCTCTAAAAAGAGCATGACGTTCTGTCTTTGCTGCCGCCTCTTGTTTGTGTTCTCCTGACACAACCGCATCAAAATTCTAACTTCTAGGGACTTCTCAGTTCCGTCGGGAGAGAATTCTACAGAACCTGATCCTCAGGGAGGTTAATGTAACTGACCTATTAAATCTATGGTTGGGATCCTTCTTTGTTACCCACAATGCAGCGCGCTATTCCCGCACAGTACTTTGCATAGTTACGCCTTCTTCTTTCATGCTAACGTGGATTGGCCCAGATCAGGGAGGGGGAAGACAACAGGAAATGTGATTGGATGAGGAGTCTTGGGGGCTGGAAAGCAAGATGGCGGCAACCTCAGCTGCACGGGCTATTGGGAGCAGCTTCGGGAAGAATCTCAAGGAGATTCGCATTCACCTTTGTCAGCGTTCACCGGCTAGCCAGGGAGTCAGGTGCGTGGCAAGCCACTGGGAAGGGGTGGGTTTTGTGCGGCCTGCCTGGTCGCTTCAGTATTGGCTGCCACGGAGAACGTTGGCAAAGTAAGTGGCAACTCGGGGCAGGTCATATCTCCATCCCCGCCTAGGGTTGCTGGATGCAGGATGCCGGTTTTCTGAGGAGGCTCCAAGCGGGGCAGCAGAGCGTTGCTGGGATGGGGAGGAGCCGAGTGGAACCTGCTTGTGGTAGACAGAGGACAGCACCTGGCGAGCCAGGGGGACGATGAGCCAGCCAAGCTGTGCCTGCTTCCTACCTACCTTAAGAGTAGCAAAAACTCGCCTCAAACTAAGCAGAAAACAGCCCAGCTCCTTGATTCTAACCCCTCGTGCTGAGATTTTTCAGCTTTTTCTGGAAACCCTAAGAAGCAGACGGTTGAGCTCTGGGAACTGGCAACTCTTACCTTGCCCCATTGTCGAAATACAGTTCTAATATTGATATCCTGCATTAAATGTGTTGGGTGGATCAACCTACCCTGAAGGTTTTATTGTGGTGATAGCAGCAGCTGCTGCTGCTGCCAATCTTTGGGAAAAATGTGTCACAATGCCAAGTCCAAAGCACACGGTACAGTAGTACCTTTCTAATGCATATGTACATTGTTCCTTGGGGTAGTTTGGACTCTAATGTGTTGAGCTATCAGTGCAGTATAGGGAACACATATAGAAATGCCAACCTGACATGTTTCTGTAGCTAGGACTGCAGGACCACTTGCTTCTTTCTAAGGGTGTAAGATAAATCCCTGTAGCTGGTGTCACATGCACCACAGATTGGCCACTTAATGCAATGCCTAGCTAGCGCTTACTAACTTTCCACGAAGGTGACATCCTAGCACAGCAAGCTTCTGTGGTCTTGGTGACTTGAAGGGGGTGATGATGCTTCAAATTGGACACATTTGTGTGTGTTGCTTTCTTCTTGCAGAGATTTCATTGAACAGCACTATGTGACCTTAAAGAAGGCGAATCCAAATTTCCCTATCCTGATCAGAGAGTGCTCGGATGTGCAACCAAAGCTCTGGGCTCGATATGGTGAGTTGAGGACTCTTCTGTGAAGCTGTAATATTATAAGTAGGGCAGAAGCAACTTGTTGGGAACTTTGCACATCAGCGTTTCCAGAGTGGCGGAAACTTTAAGTTCCATCTTCTGTAATAATCTATTATTATTTGCGCTATGATTTTTCAACCCTGACAGTTCTGTGCCTGAAAACTAGTAGCAGAAACTTCTCAGCAGCTTCAGCCCATCAAGTCACTTGTGCTTCCTTCCCCTTCTACATCTTTTTGCCCAAAGCTGTTCTGTCTCATTTTAATATCCCATTGATATTGCTGAATAAATCTTCATTGCCATCAGAAGGACAAAGCTCTGCAGGCGGAGGATTTTCAGATGTTAATTTTACAGTTTACATGAAAAGCCAGTAGAAACTGGCTGTCTCTATTTTGATGGGGTTGAGAATCCTGTATGTCCAGGATTTTTTAACCTCTGTATTATCTTCTAGAAGTCTTAATAAATACAAATAGAAGATAAGAGTTTAATACTGTTAAAGTATTTTTATGGTCTTATGGTGTTGCTGGATTGACCATACGTCCCGTAGGAATTTTGAGGTGGACAAGTTCTCTTCAGATCCTGTTAGGGCAGGGATGGCCAACCTTCCACCATTAGGGCTTCTGTGTTCTTAAGAGTTGTGTAGAAGACAGAATCTTGGCAGTTGCAAGTGCTGATGGTGCTGCTAAAGCAGCTGCACCTGCTGAAATGCCCTCACCTATACAGCCATTTAAAGGGCCAGCATTCATGTTGAAAGGTTGGCTACCACTGTGTTAGGGCATGCCTAAAGGAAGGGTAAAATCTTGGTCTGGCAACCCGGGCACAAGTTTTATAGGATGCCTTTTAGTTTTTTTACTTGCAAAAGCTGTCATACAAGACGATACCTCAAAAAACTTGTTTCTGTACATGAAACAAAGTTTTTGCAGCATCGTCTTACGAGTTTTTGCAAGACTAAATGTATAATACTAATAAAATACAGTACTCCCCCCATATCCGCTGGGGATATGTTCCAGGCCCCTCCATGGATACTTGAAACCGTGGATAGGAGTGAACACCCCCTCCATTGTTTCCTGAGGGGCCCCCGCCCTTCCTCCTCTGCGGGCAGGCGTGCGCGCTCCCCAGCTCTTACTTTTCTTTCAGCAAGCTTTGTTTCTTCCTTAAAACAGAGAAGCAGCCTCTCTAGGACTTAGTCTCGTTCTACAGTTTCTGTTAACCTTGTTAACCTTGCAGAGCCTCTCTAGGACTTAGTCTCGTTCTACTTGCCTGCAATAAGCAGCCAGAGGCTGCTTCTCCTGTTTGTTTAAGGAAGAAATGAAGTTTACTGGGAAAAA
The DNA here is from genome assembly GCA_026170595.1 of Plestiodon gilberti rubricaudatus. NCBI lineage: Eukaryota > Metazoa > Chordata > Lepidosauria > Squamata > Scincidae > Plestiodon > Plestiodon gilberti. The sequence goes on along the minus strand of JANXHW010000004.1, from coordinate 99,819,959 downwards.
AGTAAAAGCCTGGGGGGGGGGTCCCCGCGATCCGTGGATAACTGATACAGTGGATAGCAGATCAGTGGATATGGGAGCCCACCTGTACTAATAATAAATACTAATACTAATATACTAATAAAGTATACTAATATACTAATAAAAGACTAAAGTATACCAATACTTTTGTAATGACTTACAAAAACTAAATGGCGTCCTATAAAACTTGTGCCCTGGTTGCCAGATGTCTATCCAAGATTTTACCCCTCCTTTAGGCATGCCCTAACAGGATCTGAAGAGAGAACGTGTCCACCTCAAAATTCCTACGGGTCTTATGGTCAGGGTCTGTATCAAAATGGGCATGTTTCCAACTGATTGTGCTATTGGGGAGGGAAGAGAAGCTAACAAATCTGATACAGTAGTAGATGGGAACAGGGTATACATGCTGGGTAGACATCATGTATACATCATATAATACATGCTTTCTGGCAGTCACTGCCAGAAAGGAAAATGTGGGTAGATGGCAGTAAATGGTGATTGTCTCTCTCTAGCTAAGGATTCTGTTTTTAAAACTTACCTTTCTCTTCCAGAATAGCAACTTGAGAGCTTACAACAATAAAAATAATTATGAATCTAGGACAGCAAAGTGTTTCCCAAACTTTTTCAACCTACGGCTCCCTTGACCATTGACAATCATTGGTCGTGGCTCCTCATTACATTATGTTGATGCCTGCCAGTTGGCATTGCACTGTTTTCCAAGAGGATTCTGTGGTACTCCGCGGCTCCCCTGGCTGGTTTCTGTGGCTCCCAGTTTGGGAACCACTGACCTAGTGTGTTCAGTGCAAGCATTGCTTTAGTTCAGTTCAAGCTACCATTTAATTCAGGTTGAGTTCCTGACCTTGTGTGCATTGCCTCATCTAGCTAGATCTTAGTATCTGGACTTCTAAACTGGCAGTAAACCTTAAGGCCAGCCATCCCTCTGCTATGTGAGGTTTGTAAAATCTGAGGCTGGAGTGGAGAGTTCATACTAATGCACCAGACTGGAGCAGCTGGCTACTGAAGTGGTAACAAAAGCCTTTCTTCTGACTTTGGTCAGGTGTGGTAGCTGTCAACTAAGTTTTGACTGAGAGACAGCCAAGAAAGGTAGCCTGTCCTGGCTCATTACTAGTATGGCGCTCATGGCAAAACCACATTGTTTTTCATTGACACTGGAAAAAGTGCTCTGATAATTGAAATATTAAGGATATTTATATACTGCTTTTCCTCAAATGATGTCAGATTAGTACCTTCTTACTACTGCCTAGAGCCCTGGTGGAATAAGCAACCAGTAAGATTGTCCACTTTAGTGGAATCATGGAGCTTAACTGGATGGTAAAACTCTTGATGAGACAGTGTGTAGCTGAGGACTGCTGCCTGTCTGAACGTAGTTTACATTAGCTTCCAGGCATAACCTGCCACCAGTTTGGTCATGTGCACGCGCACACACAAACACCTACTCCCAGCTTAAAGGAAGTGCAGAGGGAGACTACAAGTGAATTTAAGCTATTAATATTATTCTGCTTTTCAACAAGAGTAGTTCACAAAGCAGTTTATGTAGTATAATAAACCAATAAATGGTTCCCTGGAACCATCTTAAAAAAAATACAGAAGAGACACCAGCAACATCCACTGGAAAAGACGCAATGCTGGGGTGAAGAGAGACAGTTGCTCTCCTCCTGTTAAATATAAGGACACCACTTTGAAAAGTGCCTCTTTGCCCAGTTATCAAGGGTTATGAAAACTTAATTCTGCAAACTCATCAGAAACTCTGTATCATGCTTGGGCTCATACTTGGGCTGAACAGGATCTGTTTATTTTTTTCATTATGTTGTTGCCTGCCTGATAGGGTATAGAAAAGCCGGGCTGCTATGTGTGTCCCGTCCCATCTCTCCACCACCACCACCCCATTCATTTGTGTGTAGGTCAAGCAGTTTGCTTCTTAGTGTATATCAATGTGATTGAAGTGTTAGAACATTTCTACCCTTAAATGGAAGAGGTCCAGGAGACATTATTATTAAGAATATTTGCATCTCTCATCCAACTTTCTCCCCCCTAGCATTTGGCAGAGAGAAGAGTGTGCCACTGAGCAACCTGACTGCGGACCAAGTTGCCAAAGCCTTGGAGAATATTGCTAGTAGCAAAGTATAAAGATAAATCATGGAATCTGCATTTGAGTCTAAATCTAGGTGTATATGTGTATCTTGCAAATAAAGCAATATGACCTACAAAATACAACCCAAGTGTCTGTTTTAGCTGTGATGTTCCTTTTGTGGATTGATTCTTGTTCTGTAGTCCCAGGAAGTGCCTAGACTAGGTAGATAAAAGAACTGAAGGCTTCCTAGAACAATCACTCTACCCAGAAGAATGGTTTATTTGCAGATATTGCCTTTCAAAAGGGCAACACTTTGTTCAAGATCCTGTACAAGGCTGTACAGCTGATTTGACTGGGTTAGTGTCCCAACTTTACTTCCTTATAAACTGTAGATCTTCAGCTGCAACATCAAGGAGACAATCCTAGTGGTGAGCAACCAACTGGCTGGCAGTCTGGATTAGTGCCTTGACTTGCTCTTGCAGTTGTAAGTTATCTTGATGATATTCTAAGGCCTGTAGCCCTGACTGAGCTACAAAGTCGGTAGCAGCCTAGGCCAAGAAAGAGGGAGAGTTAGTGCTGGCTGACAAGTTAACTTGAGCCTTCAGGGAATGCAGTAATATTAGGGAATGCAGTTTCTACCTCTGGCCAGTGAAGAAAGAGGAGGTGCAGTAATTCCATATCTTGGCTCACCACTTGGCTATCCGAGAGGGCAAGGGTACTTATGAGAGGAGGAAGCACAGCCTTCTGGTGCAGCGTCTGGCAGTAGGCAGCACCTTGGTCAGCTATGTTGCACAGCACTGTTAGAACCTGAACAGCAAAACAGGCAGAGGTTGAGATGAGTAACTTGCCCCTCTAGTTTATACCGTAATGCCGAGGAATGTTTGTGGCATTAAATATCAGGCTGCTTTACTGTGTGCTGCTTATTGTAGATGTGTCCTCTAATACCTCCCCTCCCATGAGTCAGGATGTAGTGTCAGCCAGTTGCCACGCACAGAGCCTTGTACACTGTTGAATTGGTACTCATCAAGGGACTAAGGGCCCAATCCTGTCCAACTTTCCGGTGCTAATGTAGCCCCGAGGTAAAGGAACAAATGTTCCCTATCCTTGAGGAGGCCTCCATGACTGCCCCTCCACTGCAGGATACAGCGCCTGCCCTGTTTGCATGGCTGCATCAGAGCTGGAAAGTTGGATAGGATTGGGCCCCGAGCCAGCTACGTTCCTAATAGGGAGGCTGTTGGCTTAACTGTCTTAACAGGAAGGTTGTCTTGAGACTTAGCTGATAATGCTATATTCACTTCTGTTATCTAGCCCAGGAGTTCTCAACCCTCCCCCCTCTGTGTACCACCTATGGTGCCGCTCTCCCTCAGAGTACCACCAGAAGTAACTGGTGATGATGTCAGAAGGGTAGGTAGGAAGGTCAGGGCGGGAGATCCCTTCTCAACACTCCCGAGAGGCTCAGCCAACAGCAGGAGCTTCTCGGGAGCGAAAACGCAGCCAAAACGTTGAGTCAGAGTGGGGTTCCGGCAGTCCGTGTACCGGTTGGCGGTCAGCCAGAGTACCATTGGTGGTATGCATACCACCGGTTGAGAACCCCTGATCTAGCCCAAACTCCCTCTTGCCTTGTGTTCCAGCAAAGTACTGTACTCTTTCTACCCCCTTCCTGGCACAAACGTGGATTCTAAACATTTCCCAAAGTGAACAATACCACATTCCTATTCATATTTACTCAAGTGTATGTTCTTTCTAGCCCACTTTGAAAGCAGTATTTTTATTTAGTGTTCAACAGGGTTCAGGGGACAGATGGAGAGACTAAACTCAGGAGACAATTTTGAGAATTTGTCTAGTCCTCTAACTATTAAAGATCACAACTTGAGGAGAAAAAAAATCTAATCTTCATAGTTGCAAGAAACTTAAATTATATAAGTGATACTTTCTAACATCTCTAAAGGGTACGGAACAGGGTTCCTACTGGCCATGGACAAGGACAGAGGAATGTGGTATCTGCAGCGCTCTTCCTAACTTAGATGGTGAAAAATTGCGTTTGGTGAAAGAACCAGCTTTTCCCATCAGAATTTGCTAAATGGAATTATTTTGCCCTTCTGTTTACACCTGAAAACCTGAAATTACATGTAGTTTCATCTCCAACCTTGATCACTATTGCTACTTACCAGCATGCTCAACATCTGGGAACGTAAGAGCTTCAACAGACATGGGAAGAGGTCCAGGTTGAGCAGAGCAAAGCAGAATAAGGAATTGTCAGCTGCAAGGAAGCAGGACAAAGATCAACACTCCCTACAGTCACCTTGTGTTCACCAAAAACAATGGGTGAGCTACCACGTGGTAGCTGATTGGTGTTGATGGCAATGTTGCAGCATGCCTACAAATAAGCAGTGAACTCTGCTTGGCACACTAGATCTGGCCTTTGTCACCTCAGAGGAGACAAGCCTGCTATGTATGGAAAGCCATCTACTTTTTTATTTTGTTCAAAAGGACCCAGAATTTTAGGTCTTTTCACAATAGGTCTTCTCTGGCTGCCTTTTAGGTTCACAGCAAATTCATGCTTTTTTAAATTTTGCCATTCGTATTTTTCCATAATTAGAAATGGACTGGCTCTCCCCAGTCTTAGCATCATCAAGGCCATTGATCTTAGACAGTTTGTAGAAGTCTGGTGGATACAAAACAGAACAACAATGCTAGAGGAAGCCTTGAGATGTGTGTGCAGGGGACATACCTGTGAGGTTGTTGATGAGCCATAGACACTCCTGAACAATAAAGAGGTGTCTGGGGAGGAAACACTGTATGAGAACGAACAAGGCCCTCAGAAGGCATTCTTCCTCCACTAGTAGTTCAACACAACTCACTTCATCTTCTGCAAGAAGGTTGCTAATACACCGCACCACAGGGCAGACCAACTGAAAGGAGAGTGGAATGAAATGTGTTCAGAAGAGGGCTCTCTAGGGCACAGCCTGGTGACTCTGCAAGATATTTCCCATTTACTTTACCAGTTCCAGACCCTCAGCTGGAGTTGTGGAGACCATGGAAGCCAGTTTCAGCAACACCTGCAGTAAGGATGGTACAGTCCTTTGGGAGATCAGTAATGAGTTGTTCACTCTGCTACAGATGAAAGCAAAACAGAAGATAAGTGTTCTGCTCCAGCAGACTTAGCTTGAGTTCTGCTTCCTTCCATCCTACTTCTTAACAGCAGAGGTTATTAAAAAGCTGTGCTCCAATTCACTGTTCAACAAAAAAACAGTTTGGCATGTACAAGTTGGGGGGAGGAGAAAGGGAAGGCATATCATAAAAAGTCCATGTAGCACAAGCAACGTTATGTTGGTCTTGTGACATAAAAAACTGAGTACTCCAAAGCCTAATCCATCACCTAGTTCAGCATCCTGGCTTTACCTTGTTCTACAGGAAGGAGTTAGTCTAAGGTTGCAATCCTATATATGCTTTCCTGGGAGTAAGTCCCATTGAGCATAATGAGACAAACAGTGCAATCCTATGTAACCTTGCACCGGTGTAACAGTAGATGCACCGGTGTAAGTGCACTTACAGTGGCATAAGTGCACTTACACTGGTGCATCTACTGTTACACCGGTGCAAGGTTACACAGGATTGCTTCTATTAAATGGTTGAGCAGACATGCATAAGATTGCGCTGTAAGTCTTCTATCAGTTAATCATCTGTAATATGGTGGACTTGCCTCGCATGTTAGAAACTCTTAGGAATAGGGTAAGCTGTAGTTCTATAAAAAGGAAACGAAAGCTAGCTATAAGCAAAAATCTATTGCAAAGTTTACAGGCACTCCAACGCACAGCATTCACACCTTCCTCACACTGTGTAACAAATGGCAAAGTGAAGGCCAAGCAATTTTATCTAATCAAGTTTGACTGTAACAGGGAGAGAGCAGTTTCAGCAATCCTTCAAAACAGAGAAGGAGCATTTGGAACCAAACACCTATTTATGCACAAGCAGTGTCAATCTCCCAGAAGGATAGACTTATCTGAAATAAGTCTTTCACAGAAGGGTACTTGGCTCTTTAACAGCAGTTCATCTATGCCAATGTTTCGAATACAGTGGACCCCCGCTATCTGAACAGATTTGTCTCAACACGGATATGGGGGTCCACGGTAAAACATCTAAAAAACTGTTAAAACGTGGTTTCCTTACCTTTTAGATGCAAACCGCTATGTTTCTTGCTTGCAGAAGCTTAAATCGTGCTCCAGAAGCCTTTTCTGGGTCGCGTGACTCCCCCCTCCCCTCTCCCCAGATTGCCTCAATGCATTCTGGGGGGGGAACTTGGGAGAGGGGAGTCACGTGACCCAAAACGGAGCCCCCGCAGATACTGAGGGCCAACTATACTGAAATGCTTCCTCAGCAATGGAGTAGGGAGCACAATGCGTTTCCATAACAAGTATCTGTGAACTACAGTATTCTCTTTTTAATAAGATTACTGTGAGCAGGCTTTCTGTCCCAAAATGCAAACCTGTCCACCCAATTCTCACTGTGAGCAGGCTTTTTGTCCCAAAATGCAAACCTGTCCACCCAATTCTCACTCATGAACCCTGACCTACTATTTGGGTCACTTACCTGCAAATCATATAGTGAAGGCCCCAAGCACATTCCACTGCAGCTCCTATTCCATCTTCCAGGTTGGAACAAACCAAGTGAAGCATGTGTTGGGAGAGGGTAGATTCTAGAACCAAGCTGGGGGCAGAAGAAGACAGAATTAGCTTCTATTAAATTATTGGAACAACCAAGTAGAAGCTCAGCCAAGCCTCATCATACCTACAAGGCACATAACAGGCTTGGGCTATATGAGAGAGGATAACGCTGTTGGTTTTCTTAGCTTTGTACAGGCTTCTCTGCTCAGCCATTCTCAACCTTTGTTTTGGCTATGGCCCCTTAAGAGCTCTTCTTAGGTTCCAGGGCCCCCTGTCAAACAAGGATACAACACGAACAGATAAAATATAAAGGTCCCCTTCTCACAGTTTTTGGTCTTATAGGCCCCTTCAAATGTGCCAGGGCTCCCGTTGAGAATGGCTGAATATGCAGAGTTTCATGCTTTCATTAAAAAAACAATCTAGCTCAGGATTGGGGCGATATACATGAAATTGTGCCAAAAGCTCTGTTGTTCTAGGACAAAATTGGTATGTCTACTCAAGCACAGGTCTCTCTTCATGGGTTTCAAACGTGACCACATACCAGCACTTTTCCTGCCACAAACCTCAACATTTTGAAACCAAATGATCCCATTAATGCTAAAATCAGGTTGTGGCCAGAATATGTTCTTGTGAACAATCCACACACACACACACCCTTTGGGTCGATTGATTGAGTTCTGCTCTTTGCTGCCATGGCATTTAAGACCAGGTCACACAACTATTTATTTTTCACATTTTTATATCGCCCTTCCTCCCAGGAGTTCAGGGTGGTGCACATAGTTCCTTCCCTCCTTCTGTCCTCACAGCAACCCTGTGAGGTAGGTTAGGCGGAGAGATAGTGACTGGCCCAAGGTCACCCAGAAAGCTTCTTGACTGAGTGGAGATTTGAACTTGGATCAAACCTGGGAGGTACAACTCTAGAACCACTACACCATCCTGGCTCTAGGAGACAGTGAAAGACTAGTGCCCTGGGGTGTATAGACATCTTCTTCTGACATATTAGGAGCAGCCAAGAAGAAAGTGTATGCCTCAGATACTCATGCGCAAATATGCATCTAGTTCCTAACTGGATAAAATAGAAAAAATGGCTCTTACGGTATGATTTCAGTTGGAGCATCCTTGGACTGCAAGAGCTGTGACAGAACATAGCCAACACCTTCCTGCACCACCACATGAGGGGACTGAAATCAGACAGTACAACTATCAGCATCCAATGGCTCAGGGTCTAAGGCTCCATACCCACCCCAAGGAGGAAGGTGGAAAGCAACACATGCACAAAGAACACAGTGGAGGTTGAGCTCCAAGATCAGTGCAGAGAGGTCTTTCCTGGGAGTAAGTCCCATTGAGCATAATGAGACAAACAGCGCTGAACAGTTGCCCAAGGCCAGCATCCTTAGCTGTTTAGACAAGGAAGAGTTCAGGAAACATGCTGTATTCTTTCAGGAAATTAACACTGTAAGGACACTGCTCAGTGATCCTGAGAATAGCATGTTGCTGTCTGAAGAGCATCGAGTTCAGTCCTGGACAGCAACAAAGTTGGCTCTCTATCAGACAGGTTATAAGGCAGAGGAACTCTGACTACTCCAGTTGGCGAGAATGGATTCATGAGTCAATGCATCCTTTGATTAGACAAAAGTTTGTATAGAGGTAGCATTCACAGAGCCTGAGCAAAGACTATCTTTACTACTCAGGGCATTTGCCTTCGGCATAGGATAAAGCGGGGTATAAATTTTTAAATAAATAAACACATACTCACCTGGATACAGGATGTCAATACTGGGATAATGCCTTGAGGTAGAAGTTGCTTCTTTACAGCCTCTCTCTCGACCGCCAAGTTCCCCAGAGTGTACAAACACAGCTCCTGAAATGCATTAGAGGACACCAGGGTCCACATTTACCACATTTTTTGCAGCTGCTTCACTAACAGGAAGTGGACGGCACAGGAAGGAGACAGCGAGAATGCTAGATCCTCCCTTTTCTCTTTTTTAAAGATATGTTGCTTATTACTTTGCTGATGCTAATTGATTTGCTTTTATTACCGGTATTTTATGATGTTTTTATTTGGTTGTTGCAACCCCCTTGAAATTTTTGAAGGCAAGCAGAATACAGGTATCCCCTGCTTAACAACGGGGATATGTTCTGAAATCCCTGTCGTAAAGTGAAGCCGTCATTAAGTGGTTCTTACTATGCTTTGAAGTTTAGAACTGTGCTTAAAGCCCCAGCGTTAAACATCCAAGCTCTTTTCTTGCCCATTAGCTCTTTGGCTTTAGGTAAGGGCTTTGAAGTTCAGCACTGGGGCTTTAAGCACAGTGCTGAACTTCAAAGCCCTTATCTAGCGTGAAACAGCTGAAGAGCTGGGGATTTAAAAAGACACGTCTTTTTAAATCCTTTGCTCTTTTTTACTGGGGACCTCAGTCATATATTCAGATCGTCGTTAAGCGAGCCATCATTAAGCGGGGGACACCTGTACACATTTTTAAAATGAAGTGGAGAGCAATGCACCACACTTCATCTGGAACTTCTGGGTACCTTTTCTAACTAAAATGTAGAGCACACTGGAGGAGACAACCGTTTTCGTACTACCATGCGCTGTAATGCAGAATGAGACGTGACCAACAGGCAATGCTGGGTCAGCAGAGGCAATTGATAAGTGCAGGCTTGTGTCTTACCATGAGGGCTACACTGTGTCCAGAGAGGTAGGTCAAGAGATAGGCTGTTGCTGGCAAACATGCCTCAACCACATCAGGGTGGCTGGAGTGTGAGAGTTCATGTAAACAGCGAGCTGCCTCCAACTGCAGATCTGCCAGATTGCTGGTAAAGAGACCAATCAGCACACGCATGCTGCCTTCCAACCTACAAAATTAAAACAGGGACTTGATGAAGCTGCCTGCTACATTGCATTGTCCTTAGCTGTACCACTAAAGGAAAGTAAATGCGCAGTTAAGACAATCCCAATGCTCTGGTTCTGCAAATCTGCATCACCCAAGAGACCAGGCTAATGTCAGCTGAAAGGCACGCTGAACCCAACCAAAAACACCTGACCAAATAATTTCTTCCCTAGACTGGAACAGAACAGAAAGTATCATTTGAACATTTCTTGAACCCCACTGGAACAGCATACGAGTTCTCCCCACACACATATTCATTCAGGCTACTGATTCAGATTTAGGATCCGATTGAAAAGCCTGAGGAGGCAATACACCCAAGTATCCCCAGCCATTGTGAATAATGTGAACATCAATCCAATACTGAAGGATACCCTCAGGTCGTATGCTGCACCCAAGTTGTTCCATTTACTTCAAGTCAAACTAGCAGCATCCCCTTGATAGGCATCACTAAGGAGGGACAGCACATTACCTAACCTGATGAATTGTTGCCGAGTCTCTTCGTGCTGTAGTCCCCACCGAAGGCGATTCAAGGACTGTGCTCTGTCCTCAGTTCCCCTTTGGATGTTTCTCAGCAGCTGTGAAACCTGCCAGTAAGAAATACTCAGTCAATGGCAAGCATTGAATGGCAAGCAATGGCAAGCAAGCAAATCTAGGATGAAAACCACTCATGACTATCCTCTTCACTATCACAGAGGGCTGAAACAACCCCCGAGAGCCCAAAAATGGCCTGAAAGCATCTGCTGGGGTTACATCTTTAAAGATATGCAAGTCTAGCCCTGAGGTGGAACAATGCAATAGTGTAGCAGCATATGCAAGTCTAGCATTACCAACATTTGAAAAACCTGGCTTGTATCCTTAAAAAGTCTTATGGAATTTTAGAAACCATGAAACTAAAAAACATAACTAAGTTGGACACACTAAACTTGCTTCCTTGAGCTTTTGTCACATATTTTCAAATTCTTCTCTGTAACCATGAAGGCAAAGCAACTTTAAACAAGCAAACAAACAAAAGACAAATGTTTCAAATCAGAAGACATTTTTAAAAAGCTCATAAGCAACACAAAAGTACATCCAGAATGAAAACCTGTAGCCAATGTAAGGTTAAATGACCTGTGCCTTAAGGCGCGATCCTGTGTAACTTTCTGCAGATGGCCTAAAGGGCTGGCTGCAGAATTCTGAGCCTGTTCCGGGCTGCCCCGGGGCTGCTGGAGCGCACCTCAGAAGAAGGGAACATTCGTCCCCTTCCCCGAGTGCAGGCAAGCCCAGGGCCGATGGGTCTCCTCGGATGTACACCAGCTCTGGAGCTGGTGTGCATCCAAGCCGGAGGAATAAGGCCGAACCAGGCTGGGGATATCAGCCTCCCTTGACGCCTGGTTCGCCCTCCCCCTGTTCCTGCACTGGCTGGTGCAGGGCTTACCTTCTCCGGTGGGCCCAGGGACAGTCCGCCGGGGGAGTGAGGGCTGCTGACCTTCGCCCCAGTGGCCCTTACTCGCAAGTCGTCGCAAACACACTTTATGGCGTGTTTGCGCCGACTTTGAGCGGCGGAGTGCGTGCTCCGCCACTCTCCAGTTACACTGGATCGGGCTGTTAGGAGAGCAGAGCATGGACCAGGCAATTTGAACTTCAGTGTCTTGCACAGCTCTCAGTGCTATGGCTACTATTCCCTGGCCCCTTTCTCCATACCTCATCCATCTCCTGCAACTTTCTATGCTCCATAAAAAAATAATCCACATTTCTGAAAATGTGCATCTTAAAAGCACAACTGTGCAAAGTAATACAGTTTCATAATTTCTTCCAGTAACAAAAGTAGGGGTTTGTAAAAATCTTGTACAATTTAGATTTTCAATTTACAGGTGTCCCCTGCTTAATAACAGATCACTTAACGACAATCGAGATATATGACGGAGGTCCCCAGTAAAAAAAAGCAAAGGATTTAAAAAGACGTGTCTTTTTAAATACCCAGCTCTTCCGCTGTTTTGCGCTAGATAAGGGCTTTGAAGTTCAGTACTGGGGCTTTAAGCACAGTGCTAAACTTCCAAACACAGCAAGACCTGCTTAATGACGGCTTCACTTTACGAGGGGGATTTCAGAACGTATCACCATCATTAAGCAGGGACACCTGTATTTGGTGCAGAACCGACCATCTAGGTCACAAGGTGCCTCTGACTGCTGTAGAAAAAGAAAGGTTGAATAGTTCAGGGTCTAATAAGTTAACATAAGAAGAGCCCTGCTGGATCAGGCCAAAAGCCCATCTAGTCCAGCTTCCTGTATCACACAGTGGCCCCACCAGATGCCTCAGGGAGCACAAGACAACAAGATAACCTGTTTCCCGTTGACACTCCCTTGCACCTGGCACAGAGAAAACCCACTTCTAAAACCAGGAGGTTGCTTATGGCTTGTAACCTGTGATGGTCTTTTCCTCCATGAATCTGTCCAAACCCCTTTTAAAGGCTTAGTTAGGAAGGTTACTTATAGAACATCTCTTTTGAAAGCAATAAGGACAATAAGTTGAGTATCACTCTGCTGTTGGGAAGCTTACATAGCACTTCTGTATACTGTGCCCCAAACCAGCTATAAACCTAAAGTGCCAGTTATCTCTAAACAAACCAGAGGATTGTAGGATAAAGAGCCGAATCCTATGCATGTCTACTCTGAATTAAGTACCATTATAGCCAATGGGGCTTACTCCAAGGTAAGTGTGGATAGGATTGCAGACTAACAGCACAATCCTACCTTAAGCTCGGGAGGCAGAACGAGCATTCCGCCGCCTGCACTGGTCACAAACGTGCCGTAAAGCATGATTGCGGACTACTTTCGAGCTGGGAAGGCCAGCGCAAGGCTGGCCTTCCCAGCTCCGCCGCCAGAGCCCTTGGCCCGCCACCAGACCCAGGTAGGTTTGGATCCAGCAGGCGGGGGGGGGGGAAGGACGGCGGAGCCGGGAGGGCGGCCATAGGCCCTGCCGTCCCGGGCGGGGGCATGGCGTTCTAGCTGGCGGAAATCCGAGGCCTATCAGCCCCAGCCGCCATTACACTCAGGGGAAGGGGACGAGTGTCCCCTTCCCTGAGTAGACTTTCTGCCGCGGGCTGCCTGCTGCAGGCTGCCCGTGGCAAAGAACGGGATCGGGCGGACGGCCTCGGCTGCCCACCTGATCTTTACGCAGGATTGGGCTGTAAGTGTACTATGTTGAATCCCCATCCACTCAGGGAAATGACCTGAACTTCCTACCTCTTGCTTAGAGAGAGGAGCAGTTGCTTCACAGTCTGTTCCAATTTGCCCTTCGTCTGTCAAGGCATCTTCACATAAAAGCCGCTTGCTGATCAACTGCTGCTGCCTTCGTGCACTCCTCAGAGCTGTAACAAAACCGCACCCAATTATCAAGTCGTCCTGAGTCAAGGGTAATTGCAGAAAAGTGAATAGAGGGTAATGTGATTTTGGGACTCCCACACAGAGCAAAGGCTATGCAAATCTGTCCGATTCTAGAAAGCTGCAATCAGAAAGGGAAGATATGATGCAATCCTGAGGGAAGGGGGCATCCACTAGACTAGGTAAATGTGAAAGTAGGGAAGAATGAGCAAGACTTATCATATTTTGTCGGTTAATACACACACATTGTCAGCCAACCAACCAACCTATGATGTATGGGTGTTGAGGGGAATATCCAAGAGATTTTTTTTTTAAAAAAAGCTCCATCACTGAAATGAAGATAAGTCATAGAAGGTGCTCCCATGCTAAAGTCCAGGATAGCATCTGATGTAGCATGGCACAGAAATGCCAACATTAATCCAATTAGCCGTAATAGAAAAGGTGCTGGCTTTACCCTATTCCAAAACAAATAGCCTAGCCCTAGTTTATATGGTAGACACACATTAAATTAATCATGAAATGCAAAATTAAATAATTCTAGACATCAATAGCTAGTCGATAAAGGGTTTGTCTCATTTCCTTACTAACCTTTAATTCAGGATACCACTATATAGTCTAGTTAGTATATAACTAAAAATGATTCCATTGGGGTTAAAGAGTGAATCTTCTAATGTTGTTTACCATCATTTGTTACTCTAGTTAGGTGTCAAGAAAGTTCATCCCTGGAGAACATGGTGTGAAGCATTTGTTGTAACATCAGGAATTATCTTGGTAGCTCCATCATCAGTATGAAACACTATCACTATAACTACGGATTAATACGTACAGTCTAAGAACCCCCCATCCGTTCAGGCAGACTTAACTCTGCCTGTAGGTTTCTATAAGTTGTTCTTAACTCTGCAGGTTTCTAACATCATATTTTCAGAATGAATATAAAGGGGTTTGGTAGAACTGCTTAAGAATAATCCTGATGAGAATGTGGATTTTTAAAATTTAGAGGTACGCAAAGTAGGTTAAGGATTGCAGCCTCCAGTCTGGTAGCCACACAACTACCCTGGTTGTTGCAGTCACTTGCCCTTTTTGCTTTTATTTCTGACATGATGGCTGCTGGCCAGGACTGGCCCATCCATGTGGCCAACTGAAGTGGCTGCCTCAGGCAGCAGGTTGGAGGGGGGCACCCATCTCTGTTCGCTAACTTGTCCCCACCTTTCCTCCTTCTATCTAGTCCCTGGATTGGAATAAGAACAGGGGGACAGAGAGGAAGAGAAAATGTGGAGGGGAGTGCTGAACTAGGAGAGTGGGAGGAGCAGAGGCTGGGGCAGCATTTGGCTTGCCACCTCACCTCACGATCTTGGGCTGGCCTGGCCCTGGTTGCTGCTGTACCAGACACGCCATATTACTTGATGGAATTGTGCATTGCCACCAATCAGACCCCAGAAGGGGCGTCTGCAGTCGAGTCAGTGACATGCAAAATCCAGGTGGTGGGGGAAATGGCCTGGATCCATCTTCATCCACACTTGCTCCTCATAACTAATGCTGCCTGCCTGATGCAGAGCTCTATCCTACTCCTGGGATAGAAGGCATGTACCGTACAAACCTGATTCCCGCTCTCTCCGCCAGGCTCGTAGGTCTTCCACACCGCAGCCATGCAGTCCGGAGCGACTTCTCCTCCAGCTCCTTCCACCAGCAATTCCAGTTGCAGTCGTAGCTGCCACCGCACCAAAACCAGGGTCCGATCCAACAGAAAGCATGACTGCTGCTGTTCCTTCCAACTCGGTTTAGACAGAGGCAGCAATATGGAACAGCCCCTCCTAAGTGGGACAGAACTGAGTCTTTAGAGAACTAATCAGCCAGAACTACCCGCTCCTCCAACGAGCGTTCACAAGAAAGGCGTCGCCTACATGTTATTCGTGCGTATTAAAGCCCAGCCCTCAGCACCCGTATTCACACGGACCTCCTCATGCATTTCAGCAACACGTCCTTTTTGGGCTGCCACCGGCAGCTCCTGGAGAGGAGGAGGAGAAGAAGAAGAAGAAGAAGAAGAAGAAGAAGAAGAAGAAGAAGGCGGCGGCTAGCGGACCGACAAGCAGGCAGCACCAGCAGCCTTGGGCGGAAAAGACACTGCGATTTCGAGGATGCCGAAACCTCTCCAGTCGGCCGATCGGGAGGGAGAAAGTCCCCAGGAACCGACGTCCCGTTCCGTGCTCAGCAGGTGGCTGCAGCCGTGTGTTGACGGATATACACGGTCTGACCTTTAACTTAGGCCGGGAGTTAGATGGACTTTTCTTCCGCCAGGAGGGCTGTGCAGGAAAGGGAATGATGGCCGCACAGAGGCGTTTACAAACGTAAGACGAAAACCGGATGCTCACGAACCAGGCAGCCTCGTTCAAATACGGAGCAGGAAATATGCGAACGTTGCATTTGTCCACTAGGGGGCCTTCAAGGCAGAAAAGGGTCTGGCTCTTATGAGTTTCAATGAGGCATCCGAACTAATGGGTTTGTGTTTTTTAGCCTAAATAAATAAATAAAAAATTAGGGAGCCACAGCCTGCAAATCAACCCACCCCATCTATGACAGGGGGCGATTTGCTACGAATGGAGTAGGATTTTTTAACCGTTGGCAAATTTTAATTGTGTGCGGTCTCCAAACACAACAGCCTCTCATCCCTCTCCAGTAAGATGTAAGCATACATTTAGAAATGTTGGTGAATTGGCAAGAACCAAAAGGCCAGACAGCGCCTGCGGGACTTGAACCACCAGCAAGCTGGGATTTGATATCAAATGCAATTCGTAGCTGAAGTAACCGCTAGGCTAAGCTGGCCCAAAGGAAACCAGCTGTGCAGAATATATAACCCCTTTATTACACAGTAGATGAATTCCCATCCCCCAAAGGTTGAACTATCTTCCATTATTTGCATAGTCATTTCTTAACAGATGCCAAAGCACATGTCCCTTTTTTTTAAAGGGGGAGGGGGGAAACGTGGCTATGAAAATAATTGCTGCAGCAGCGGTGGTGGTGTTAGGGGAGAGAAGTGCTTAACTCTTTCTCTGCTCCGCTTCATTAAAGCTTAATCATTAAAGCTTAATTACATTTTCTAATGTAACTAAACTTAAGGGAATATATATATAAAACTACTGTAGTTATATTGTAGTGCTTACTACTGTACTTATATTTCCTTAAGTTACATAACATAAGGGAATGGTACCTAAAGCATGATTAAGCTTCAATGAAGCAGAGAAAGAGTTAATCACTTCTTTCCTAACAAAGCTGCTGCTGAAATTATTTTCATAGCCACGTTTCCCCCCTCCCCCTTTTAAAAAAGGGACATCTGCTTTTGGCATGTTAAGAAATGTCTATGTGTATAATGGAAGATAGTCAGTTCAACCTTTGGGGGGATGGGAATTCACCTACTGTTTGCTTCAACACAGCCCTTGCATAATAAAAGGTTCTTATATACTCCGCACAGCTGATTTCCTTTGGGCCAGCTTAGCCTAGCGGTTACTTCGGCTACAAATTGCATTTGTTATCAAATCCCAGCTTGCTGGTGGTTCGAGTCCCGCAGGCGCTGTCTGGCCTTTTGGTTCTTGCCAATTCACCAACATTTCTAAATGTATGCTTACCTGTAGTCTACTTCCCAAGCTTCTACAGCATTTTCTTTACTACAAAAAAGTTTCCCTCTTAAATAAAACAAAAACAACTCCTTTTATAATAACATTGGACTATGTTTAGCCCGCCAGCTATTTTGATGGCGGAAGTCGGAGACGGCCATGTAACGGCCCAGCCGCCCTACGGAGCCCGGCAGGGACCGGGATATGGCGGACGTCATGTCCCCGCCCCCAACCAGGACGGCTGGGCCTATGGCCGCCCTCCCGGCTCCACCAACCCTTCCCCCCGTCTGCCGACAGACCCGCCCGCCGGATCCACACTTACCTGAGTCCGACAGCGAGCGTAGTCCTCGGCTGGCGTACCAGGGCAGGCAGGCCTTGCGCAGGCCTGCCCTGCTCAAAAGTAGTCCGCAAACGTGCTTTACGGCACGTTTGCGACTGCTTTTGCTTATTCCGGGCGGCAGATCGCTAAGTCCATCGCCTGGACATTGAGTCGGATTGCGCCGATAGTATTGTAGCTTTAGCCATTTACTACTTCTGAAGGTTGAGAACACCTACCTTACAAGGTTGTTGTGGTGCTAAAATGTGGAGAAAGCCATGTACACCACCCTGAGCTCCTTGGAGGGAAGGTGAGATAAAATGTAATTAATAATACTAAAAAAAAACCTAAATTTAAATCCCTTTTTAAAAAAAGTCAATTTTTTCCCCCACAACAGAAAGTGTGCACGCGCCTTTAACTTTTGGATAACTCTCACTGTGGGTTGTTTCTCAGCTTTTTCAGTGCGTGTCTGTTGAAGACTGCAGTGATGATGGGTTGTGTTTGGAGGGCAGCAGTTCATAATTAAAATTTGCCAAAGATTGAAACCTTGTCCCAGTTGTAGCAAATTGCTCCCTTTTATTGATGGAGGGCTGAATTATTAGGGACTATTGATTCTTGGGGGGGGGAATAGGGATCTCTTGATAGTAGTATTACTCAAATCTGGGAGGGACTCAGAAGAACTGGAGTCTTATTGCCCCATCTTGTTTCATTTAAAGAAAGAAAGAATAGTGGTCTTGACCCTGTGGGTTCTGCTCTGGCTGAGGCTGTCACTCTGCTGATGAGGGAGTGATCAGTGCGAATTCTGCTCTTGGCTGTCTAGCTTTTCTGCACAGTGGTAGATGGGATGTTAACATATACCATACTTTCCCTAGAAGCCAAGCTTGACACTCGGGTAGTATTTGCAGGACACACAGAGACAGAAAAACAAATGTCATGCCAAGGCTAATTGTGACATCAATCACGTGGAATCGCTGCCTTCTCCCTTCACCTGGGAATGGGCAGTGCCATTTGTGCTGAGCCTGTTCTAGAGGAAAAGTGGGGGGGAAATTAGCATAGAAGCTGAGCTCTTACATTTCCTATTTCCCGTCTCTGGGTCCTCTGAAACACAGTAGTTTTGCAACCATATCCTTCTGCATTGGGAGTTCCTCAAAAGGGTTGTGAAATGAAAAGTCTAAGGGGGTGCCCACCACTTGCTGTGAATTATTTCTGAAGTGTGACTCTGTTGATAAAAGAATCAGAAAACAGATTGGGAAGAAGAAACTACAAATGGATAAGAACAGGCAAGTAATTTCTGGCCCTTCCTGGTTCATGGAAAAAAGGGGGTCACTTACAGCACAATCCCAGGGCCGCCCGCCGCATCCTGAGCACAGGCGGCAAATTTGCTTGTCCCCTCTCCGAGTGTAAACGCAGGCTGCCCGGATCGGCCTCCTTGAATTTCTGCCAGCAAAATCGCTGGCGGAAGTAAGAGGAAGCCCTGCTGCCCGGCGGGGGTCAGGATATGGCTGAAGCCACTCCCCGCCCCCTCCCGGGCCAGCTGGACCAATGGCCCCCCTCCCTGGCCCGGCGAAATGCCCCCCCTGCCCACCGGATCCTGACCTACCTGGTCCCGCGGTGCCCTGGGGCGCTCCACCGGCCATCCTTGTTTGTGAGTTGTCACGAATTTGCTTTACGGCACGTTCACAACGGCTTCCGGCGCCGGAATACTTGTTCCGGCGCCGGTGATTTAGCAGGGATTGCGCTGTTAGTAAAAGAAAAATTGCCAAGAGAAAAGAATTCAAGTTTTTTAACTAGAACATCTGGGAAGCAGAAGGAGTCAAGCCATCTCCTGTGGCAGAAAGAGATCTTAAAATCTGGGACAGTTGATAATGGGTGAGGTGAGTCCTTTTGTTGCCAGCGCTACTGACACACACACACACACACACACACACACATGTTTATTATCAATACATGTGCAAACACACACAATCTCGAGTCTGTATTTGCCTGGCCCAGAATTAAACTAAATTGGGGGAACTTAAGACAAGAGGGGTCAGAATGTAGCGAATGAATGGCTGTTTTTTTGGGGGGGGCATTGGCTGGATAGTGGAGCGAACAACCTCAAAGTGCCTCTTAGGCTAACCGTAACCCTTTCTAGAAGAATATAGATTTTATTGAAAGATAGAGAAAAACAAGAAAAAGGCAATACTTAATACTGTCAGTTGCATAGAGGTTTAGTGGTTGTGGGTGAATGATACACTTGGAGGTGGTTCTGTTCGGACAGGGTGTCAGCAGCGCTTTGGGAGCACCATGTGATTGGCTGTGGCGTGGTTCCTGCCTGGGCTGTTGGAGGCACAGCCGGATGCCACATCACAGAACGCAGCCCATCCATCCAGGGTGGCTTCTCTTAGTGTGTGTGTGTGTGGAGGGGGCATCTGTCCTCCGACACACAAACTGCTGTAACACTAATAGCACTTGTGTAGTAGCATTTATGTTAACAACAAACCTGCCAAGAATATTTCCATGACTATATGTGCTATATATTGCTATAGCAGTTGTTGAAGCAGGAGGGACAGGGCTAGTGTCAGTTCAGCTCACTCTTTGATGAAAATACCGGGGAAATGTTGAGACCTTCATCTCTCCTCATCCTCAAAGCCTTCTTTGCCAATGAACTTCTTTATTTTGTGAAGTGGCACCCTAATGTACCTAATTCCGCATGAAAGAGGTGGTAACCCTTTGTCTGGGCTGTACCACTTCAGACTGCAAGTGGAAGTTCACAAGGTGGAATGTTCCTCAGTGAAAATTATGCAGCAGCAGCTTGTTTCACGGAGGGTGTGTGTGTGTGTCAATCTCCCTTGGAATTTGTAATAGAGATGAAGCTCCTGCAAATAGCAGTCTGCAATGAAACCACAGGTGGGCTTTTTTTGTTTGTTTGTGTAAGGGTGGAATGGAGGGCTAGGTGGGTGGTTAGCAACTGGCAATCACCTCCCTGCTTCACCTTCTTAACTGGGTAAACTGGAAATGAACTGGCAGTGGGAAAGGTAGCTTACGCTGCTAGCTACCCTCCAAAACTAGAGAACCCAGACAGAAGGAGACCATCTTGTGATAAACCTCCTGCCCAAGTAAACAGCAAATCCCCAAACCCAAGACATCCATCTAAAATCAAACCGTAGCAGAATGTCGGTGGTTTGGGAGTTGTGGCAACCCACTCCTTCCTGTGTCTGAACACCGTAAAAATACAAGATGTTTTTTAAAAGACTGCAAAAACATTAAAACAATGGAGGGGAAAATTGCAAGGATAAAGAAATAAAGCACTGATAATTCCAAGGATGGGAGAAAAGGGGGGAGGAGAATGGCAAAGGTTGGCGAGGATGCCGCAATGTGGTCCTTGCACAGAGTCCCAGCCAGGCAGACAGGCAAGCCCCAAGAACTTGAAACATCAGATGCTGCCTAACAGCCCAGTCCTAACTAAATTCCCCTGCACCGATGCAGCTGCACCCAGTGCAGGCTACATTGTATCCCGCGGGGAAATTGAGCAGGCAGGAGGGCCTCTTCAGGGTAAGGGGACATTTGTCCCCTTGCCCTGGGCTAACCCCCAGTCACTCTATGGTCCAAAGGATATGGGGCCAAGTTGTGCCTGCACCAGTGATATCACTGGTGCAAGTCTGAGTTGATCCGTGTTGGTGGATCGGGCCTGGGAAGAGGGATACGATACGGCACGTGCCGATCCCACCCACCCCTCCTGGGCCCAATCCGCCTCCTGGACCCGATTCACCCTTGCCCCCGTCGCCGCCCTCCCCCGCCCCATTTCACCCCGCCCTCCCCCAGCCTCGTTTCGGCCCCCGTGCTGGATTACCTGCTCCAGCAGGCATCACTCCACGCACCAGTGCCAGCGGGAAGGCTCCAGCCTTCCTGCCAGTGCTGCTAACACTAACGCTGTCGCAAAGTGTTTTACGGCACTTTTGCGACAGCTAGCACAGGCAGAGCATGCACACCACCAGTGCAAGGTTAGGATAGGATTGGGCCAAAAGTCAGACCTGGACAAACGTGACCAGGGTGTGTGTGTGTATGAGCCTGCTTTTTATAACCTGTGGGCATTAACTAGATTTCAGCTGTGTGGGCTTCACAGCCCAACGAGTAGGCTCAAAGGCCATTGTTTACCAGTTGGGGAAAGATGGTGCTCAATAAGCGCCACCACAACAGGGCAAACATGTTCACTGTCTTCAAATAACTCAGCATCACATCAGCCTCTGAGGTAAAAGATCCAGAGCAGATGAAAAATAGGCAAAACATTGGGGGAAATCAGAAATATTCACCACAGGTTTTTGATTTTTTTTTTTTGGTATTCTATATGCTTAAATATACATATTTTTTGTCTTATACATAGGATTTGAATTGTTGTTATAAACACTTTTGATTATCATATTATGTATAAGTGAATTATACAAAATATGTTAACAAAATATTAACTACATAATTTTAAAAAATCACAAATGGGGGGGGGCTTAGCTCCTGGTATTTCACCTTCTTCTATTTATACATGCGCATGCAGATGTGTGCACATGTGCATGCACACACACACACACACACACACCCCTTTACCTTTTTTGCACCCACACTGTAACTTACCTTCTTGCACACTTGCACATACTCTTCACTCCATTCACTGTGTCTCTTCCTCCTTACTGTCCCTTGGGACCCTCCGCTGCCTCACCATTGACTCCTGTTGACTTGAAGGTGAATCCTTCACACCCTGTCGCATATGGATATACTGTAGTCACTAAGACTTGAGGAAAAAATGCCATGACTTTACTGAATCTTTTCTCTTTTTCAGGTTTTGCATCATCATATGCAGACCACAGGTCTTTGTGTTCTTCCTCCTTCTCCTACTGGAACTCCCCAAAGCAAAAGGCAACTGTGTCTTTATAGAGTCCCAAGCGCACTGTGTATGCTCACTTCTGAACCAGTCAGAAATACAAAACTTCCTAGAGTGCCTCCCAGCCACCACATATGAGCTGCGAGGAGGGAACCTGGAACAATTTTCACCCTTTTCCAACATCAAGCCAAGCCCACACTTGATTGACATCTTGATGGCCCTGCAAGTGAGCAAGCTCATCTTTACAGATGTCATCGTGCCCGAGGTCCTACTGCCACCAGCCCTGGAATTTGTTTCCCATGCGCCTACAGTTTCAGAACTTGCATTTGTAAACTGCACTTTCCTCACAGCTGTCAACGGGATAGCTACAAGAAGGTGGGATCTGAACGTTTCCTCTTTGCGCTTTCACAGAGTGACTGCTGTCCCTCTGGCTGACAGGCTTGACCTGTCGAGCCTGAGCAGTTGGCTAGGCAACCTGGAGAATCTGACCGTTACAGAATCACAAGTCACATCCATCCCATGCAAGATTGGCAAGGTGTTCAGGGCACTGCACGTTCTGGATGTCTCAGGAAACCATTTCCAGGACCAGAGCATAAAGTCGTCCTTCTGCAAAGGGGCTTTCCCACAACTCCAGGTATTAAAACTCCAGCACAACAATCTGACCTCTTATGTCGCTGTCTGTGAGACTCTTGGTCATCTCAGCATGCTTGCTCACTTAGACCTAAGTCAGAATGACTTCTTCCCACAGCGACTCTCCTTCTCCTCCTTATGCACGTGGCCCCAGTCGCTTCGTATTTTGAACATGTCCAACACGGGGTTAGAACACATGGACTCAGCATTGCCACCCAACATTGAGATATTAGACCTGAGTGCCAATAAAGTTATTACCCTCGATCTCTCACTATCCAGCCTGAAAGAACTCTATCTGTCCAACAACAGACTTCAGGCATTCCCCTCAGTCAATAGGCTCCCTAGTTTGGAGGTCCTCAGTGTAGATCAAAACCAGATCTCGCAGCTGCCTAATGGCCTGAAGCATCTGCAGAGCTTAAAAGCTGGACACAACGACTATAATTGTTCTTGTCCCCATATCAAGATCATCCAAGACTTGGCAACCAAAGAGTCCTTGCTACCTGACTGGCCTCAGGACTATATGTGCAAATCCCCTCCGGAGTACCAAGACTTCCTGGCAAAAGATGTGCCTCTTTCAACGCTGCAGTGCAACAAGGCTTTGGGCAGACGACACGGAGCAACGGTCACCTTGCTGACATCTTGCATTCATCTGGCCTTTTGCTTGTTTTATGTGTAACCGTTTTCCAAACATTTCTTCTGACTAGTTCTAAAGTGCTGGGCGACTTTATAAGCATGTAGAACCCTACGTATTGTGCTGTAAATCAGATAAATCAGAACGATAACTGCACTATGAAGGGAAACGTCTTGAGAAATGGAGGGTTCTATGAGTTTCTCTCATAGAATAACATTGTAAAAAACCCAATTTGAAAAAATGGGGTTTATGGTTGGCCTGCCTATGTAAACCACCTTTATGAGAAAGGCAGTATGTAAATACTGTAATAAACAAATATTTGGAATTTGGGGTGGAGGTGGGGTTGAGCATTGTTGGGAAAACATGCAGAATTTGTAAAGAAGAATATACTTCTCTTAGAATATTCCATATCGATATGACTGTAACTATGATTGCATGTGTATTCTCTCCTGAAAAAAAATAAAAATAATTTTACTTTTTTGGGAAAATTTCTGTGTAGACATAATCAACTTCTCCAATGCCAGCTCCAGTGCAAAAAGTGTCTGATGTTGCTACAGGAATAGGGAGCAAAGGAGAAGAGTGCACCTTTGATCCTCAACTGTTTACAGATGTCAATTAAAAAACAACAACCCATAACTCTTATTAAAAAAAAAAACCATATCCCATAACTCTTTATTCACTTGAGATACAAACATATTTGGGATGAGGAGTAAAAAGTAAGGGAAGCAATATATGTTCCATAAGAACCATTCCCAGGCTTCTCTCCCCATTCCAAAGCTCAAACAATTTCACTTTATGTTCCTCCAATTTTAGGGTAAAGCCAGATGGGATGTCCATTTTTTAAAATGCATGGATTGGGGGGAGCGGTGCTGAAGGAGGGGGTTTCTTTAAACTCCTCCCCACAACATTTTCTCAGTCTGAATTCTACCCCCACCCTAAAGCTTCCAATTGTCCCATGGAGAAAACGTATTGATCCTCCCAGGTAGGTACCTTTAACGTTTCCCCCATAGCTCTGAAGAGTGGCAATTTGGAATGGGAAAGGGCTGTGGGGTGAGGGTGAAAAGCCCCTCCCTGCTCCAAATATGACTCCCCAATTGACAATTGCATTTACCATATTTTAACGGTAGAAGATTCAGGTTGCAATCCTATACACACTTACTTGAGAGTAGTCCCATTGAACTCAATGAGACTTATTTCTGGGTAGTCATGTATAGGATTGCATTGATCCCTCTCAACATCACAACTACTTCGATTCTCTTTTTTTCTCAGAGAGAGTTCCTGAGAGATGGACATCAGTACAGGCATAATAAATTTACCGGACATGCAATCACCTGATTTATCTGAATGAAATCACATCTGCATCATAGTAATGCTTGATTCTGAATCTAAAAGTCTTACTACAGCCCAATCCTAATGAGGGCCTATGCCGGCGGAATACGCATTCCACCAGCACACGGTGTCGCAAAAGCACCATAAAGTGCTTTGTGACAGCGCAAAGCCCAGGTGCCTTCCTGCTGGCGCTTGCGGTCATCAGGAGGCCCACTGGAGCAGGTAAGTCCAGCACAGGGGCGGGGGGGAGGGTGTGGAGGGGGTTGAATGGGGCAGGGGGTTGAACAGGGCAGGGGGAGGTGGAACAGGGCAGCGATGGGGCATGAGGTGGGTGGAATTGGTGGTGCCTGCAAATGCCATGTCCAAGCCCCCTTCCCAGGCCTGACCTGCCTGCATGGACCAACGTGGACTTGCACCAGTGTTATCGCTGGCACAGATCCAAGCTGACCTGTTGCGGCTGCTAGGGCTTACCCTGAGGAGACCTTCAACAGCCAAAAGTCCCCTGTGGGATGCAGCGTAGCCCGTGTTGATGCTACTGCATCACCAGGTGGGGATTTAGGTAGGATTGGGTTGTTAGTGGCCAAGGGGGGTTGCCCCTTCTCCAGGCCACAAATGGATATATGATGTATGTATACACATCAATGATCTCCCATAGACAGAGGCTACTAGTGAAGGAAAAAGGTTCAGCCTTCATAACTAGTTAATATGAAGATCATGCTTCTAAGTCAGTCTTGGCAGTGTATGAATCTGTTCGCTGCAGCTGAATTGTGTTGCTTGAGGAAGGATCACTAGCGTCGCTCCGGTAGGGGCGGGGCTGTAAGTATCGCCGCGGTCATAGTCTCTTTACCGAGCGAGGAGGAGGCAGCCCCGCCCCCTCACTGTCCGAGCCAGTCCCCTACGGAGAAACCGGCAGGGAAGAGACCCTGCCTGCTGCTTTCTCCGTAGGGGACTGGCTCGGAGAGTGAGGGGGCGGGGCTGCCTCCTCCTCACTAGGTAAAGAGACTATGACCGCGGCGATACTTACAGCCCCGCCCCTACCGGAGCGACGCCTCTGGGAAGGATGCAGCAACTTGTTTCAATGACAAATGGCTAGACTGCAGTGGTTCGCAAACTGGGAGGCGCGGCTCCCAGGGGAGTTGCGGAAACCAGCCAGGGGAGCTGCAGAGTGCCACGAAATCCTCTCAGAAAACAGTGCAATGCCAATTGGCTGGCATCAACATCATGTAATGGGGAGCTGCAGCCAATGGTCACCAAGGGTCAAGAGAGCGTCAGGTCAAAAAGGTTTAGGAAACACTGCTGTAGTGGGATCTGTAGTAGGCAGAAAGCAGGCGCCGCTACCTCCCTTGTTAGGGTTTCAAAATAAAACCATGCTGGCTTTTTTCCCCCGTCCATGTTGTGTCTTCCATCTGGGCATCATCTATTTTTCAGACTGTGCTGTTCATTTATTTATGAATGCTTGCTACGCTTT
Source organism: Plestiodon gilberti rubricaudatus (assembly GCA_026170595.1). Lineage (NCBI taxonomy): Eukaryota > Metazoa > Chordata > Lepidosauria > Squamata > Scincidae > Plestiodon > Plestiodon gilberti. Next base: position 99,794,100 of record JANXHW010000004.1, on the reverse strand, counting down.
GTATCCAGCCTCAAGTTCTCGCCAGCCTTTGGAGAGGGGGGTGTTGTTATTCTAGGGCCAGTGCAGTGTTTCTGAGTACACTTGTTAAGCAGGATGGTGGCTTTGTACCCAAACTAAAGTTGGAAGAAGAAGTGGAATATGTATGTATTTCTTGAGGCTTTCCTGGTTTGCAAATCAGGCAGGCTGATCCTATAATTCCATTCCACCATGCCAGCTTGCACCAAAGTCATGTCCTCATGATACTTCCATGCATGGTCAGTGCCAAACAACACACAGCGAGGCTGGAGCACCATGATGATACCACATAACTCAGTTCATACCACAAGCAAGCCACCAGGAAGAGGTCATAGCATCTTCCCGGATAAGAGTCTCCCATCGCCAACTGGCTAGATGTCAGGTGAGCAGCACCTGACACCTCTTGCTACAGGGCTTGCCCAGACAGGGGCGGGAATTCTCTTGCAGCCCAAGCACAGTCAGCAGCAGCCTGCAACCACATCTTTTGCTAAGGAAAAAGTCAGGGCTGGCAGGCAAGGAAGGCAATTTCACAGGCACGTTGTGAGAACATTTGAACACAGAACCCACAGAAATAGAGTTGCTCCATGCTTGCTTGGTGCCTGCCCCCTTTGTGTGGCACCTTGCTGCACCAAGTGCCACCCAGCAGGTATGTGACCCCCCCCCCAGCAGTACACATCTCTTACCTTACTTTTCTCAGCAGCACGTTACCATAGTAGCACTGCTACCACCACTATGCCTCCTAGAGCGCCACTCTAGCCAACCACTCTGCTCTCCTCCATGCTTCCTCTTCCACCTCATTCCTTTCTCTTTCTTTTTCAATCCAGGGGGGAGGAGCAGCGGCAGCAGTGGAAGTGGCATGCCACACTGGCACACTGCCAAGTAAAGGGGTGCTGGGTGATGTCTGGATCAGCTAATCAGAATCAAGCAGGGAGTGCAGGCCAAGTACAGAGCAACCCCCCCCCCCCAATCTGTCTCAGGGAACCTCACGAATGGGATGGCACAGCAGGGCTGGCCCAACCATGAGGCCAACTGAGGCAGCTGACTCAGGCAGGAGACTGACAGGTTTGTGCCCACCTCTGTCTGCCCGCTTGCCTCCACTGCTCCACCTCCTCCTACACCCTGGCATGGAAGAGGGGGATGGAGCAGAAGAGGAAGTGTGGAAGTGGTCACATCACTGGGTAAGGGGAGGCAGCATTTGACATGCCGCTACAAGCGCCAGGGGGCCTTGAGCACTGCAAGGCAACAACACCCCCCTGCCTCACCCCCAGAGAAGATCTCAGGTCCTGTTGAAGGATTCCACACAGATAATTCTGGAGCACAACACATTTGTAATGGTGCTGCCAGAAAATGCCCTGGCTAGGCACAAGGATTAAAACACAAACAGTAACTCTATCGCTCTAGTAATGCTATCTGCTTTCTACGGCTCTCATGGGAAAAGAGCTAGGCAAAAAGCGAGCACAGTCAGCCATCATCAGCCATGGATGCTGCTGGGCAGGTGGGTGCTGTGCAGAGAAAGGAAAGAGCTATGATTTAGGCAAGTGGGGCTGTACAGGGAAAGCTGCTTCCTAGCCATGAGCTACTGCTCCGTCTCTGCTGCATCTTGCTCAACCTCTCCACCTTCTGTGTGAGTCCTGGGCTGACGTCCACATCTGGTGCAGCTTGCAAGTAGTCTTGTTAGAGCAGCTAGGCCGCTTTCCTAAGGGTTGCTTCTCTTCCAAGCCAGAAACAGAGCCTCCACCATGCTCTCTGCTGTGTTTCCTTACAGACTGAACAGGAAGTGTGTGTTCAAGCAGCTGTGGGAATTCGGCAGATGCCAGGTACAGTATATAGCAGCTGAGGTCTTGCGCAGGAGAGCCACTCCCAAAGCACCCTGTTTTTAGAGGACTCAGGCATGCCCCAGATATTTGAAGGCACCCTGCGCTACATGAATCTTCTTTTCTAATGTTTCTAAAAAAAAACCTCCCAAGGCTAATTGGGGGCTTTTGGGATGCTAGAACAAAGATCTTGTCACTGGGGTGGGGGAGAGGTAATGCCACAAACAGTCCCTCTTGTGGGTAGGGGTAGAAGTGGCCTTGAGAGTAACATATGATGAAGATATGAGCAATGTGATGGTAGAGAAGGCAAGCTTCTAAAAAATGAAGGAAGGAAGGAATGACGAGGATCTCAAAGATACCTAGGAGGAGACCCTTAATAATAGTTAATTGCAGGGGCATTGCTGGGGGTGTGTGTTGTTGGCACCGTAAGCGATGCAAGACACTCCCCGGAGCCATTCCGGTCTTAAAGGCAACATTGCCTTCGCCGTCAGAATGGCTCCAGAAGCGAGTACTAGGAGGGGCTGCATTACACCGGTTTGCAAGGCGCAATGTAGTGCCTTGCACCACTTAACGGTTCCGCCACTGACTAAGGCTGCAATCCTACACACACTTTCCTGGGAGTAGGCCCTATTGAACAAAGTGGGACTTACTTCTAAATAGACATGCATAGATTGTGCCATTATTGTGATAACTGTTTTGATCAAGAGGGTTTGATTTCTTTTCCATTGACCTGTTGCAGCCTAACCTTTGTCTTATTCTGTGACCAGCAGACTCAGCTAGCAGGCAGACAAACTATGACTGTGTCAGCATCTATTCTTAGAGGAAAACCACAAGAGCTGACTGGAGGAGGACCTCCTCCTGGGTTTTCACAGCCAGTGTGTATTCAGAGTGGTTGTTTTTCCTTTCTTAATGTTTGTTGTTGTTGTTGTTCAGTCGTTAAGTCGTGTCCGACCCTTCGTGATCCCATGAACCACATCCCGCCAGGCCTTCCTGTCCTCCACTATCTTCCTGAGTTCGCTCATTTTCATGTTCGTTGCATCGGTGATGCTGTCTAACCATCTCATCCTTTGCCTTCCCCTTCTCCTTTTGCCTTCAATCTTTCCCAGCATCAGAGTCTTCTCCAGAGACTCCTCTCTTCGCATTAGGTGGCCAAAATATTTGATTAATTAATGTTTATGCTGCAGTATTAACTTCCATCTAGAAATTGTTATTGTTGTGATCTTAGATTTGAGCAGACAAGTTATTTTGGTTTCTATTGATCTTTTATTAATTTCTCCAACAGTTGCACGGTTTTCTTTCTTCATCCCACTGTGGCATAATTAAGCATTTAGGGTTCTGGTAACAATATTGTTATGTGCTCACATCCCACTTCTCCAAGCAGTGCAAGACGTTCCAGGGATGCAACACTATGTGAGTTCTTACTTTCGCTGGAGGAGACAGCACTGGAGGCTTATGGTGTCTTAGTCTTTGTACTATTTATTTTAGTTACAAATATACAGGGTACCTTAAAAAATGTACTCACATTTTAATCCATGCTCGGGATCATTAAAAAAGGGATTGAGAATAAAACGGCCAATATCATTATGCCTTTGTACAAATCTGGAGACCACATCTGGAGTATTGTGTCCAGTTCTGGTCACCACACCTCAAAAAGGATATAGTTGAATTGGAAAAGGTGCAAAAAAGAGTGACCAGAATGATTCGTGGGCTGGAGCACCTCCCTTATGAGGAAAGGCTACAGCGTTTGGGGCTTTTCAGTCTAGAAAAAAGGCGCCTGAGGGGGGACATGATTGAGACGTATAAAATTATGCATGGGATGGAGAAAGTGGATAGAGGGAAATTCTTCTCCCTCTCGCACAACACCAGAACCAGGGGACATGTAGAGGGAGAGCTAAAACGGACAAAAGAAAATATTTCTTTACCCAGCGTGTAATTCATCTGTGGAACTCCTTGCCACAGGATATGGTGATGGCACCTGGCCTAGATGCCTTTAAAAGGGGTTTGGACAGATTCATGGAGGAAAAGACCATCACAGGTTACAAGCTATAAGCAACCTCCTGGTTTTAGAAGTAGGTTTTCTCTGTGCCAGGTGCAGGGGAGTGGCAGCAGGAAACAGGTTATCTTGTTGGCTGTGTGCTCCCTGAGGCATCTGGTGGGGCCACTGTGTGATACAGGAAGCTGGACTGGATGGGCCTTTGGCCTGACCCAGCGGGGCTCTTCTTATGTTCTTATGTTCTTAATGAGCTCTAATTCATACATACTAAAACCTGCAACCCTCAAACATCTAAGGGAAGCAATTGAAGAGTTGTGTGGAAACATCCCAGCACACACATTGGCAGGTGTCTACAGAGAGGCGTCACTGGAGAGGGAGGGCGGTACTGTAAGTTCCGCACCATTCTAATCCCCGTTTACTCCCCGGTACGAGGTGGCCCTGCCCCCTCGCCATCGGAGCCATTCTGTGCGGCGAAGGCATGACGCCCCCCCCCGCACCCAAGTGATGCCCCTGCGTGTGGGTGTTGCCCTCACCTCCAAAATGGCTCCATTTGGAGCAGTACAGAGGTAAGGGCGGGTAGGAGGGTCCAGCTCACAAGCCGCTTCGCAGAGTGCCCCCCCCTTGCCAGCGGAGACACCAGAAGTTGGCCACTCCACCACCACAAGGGGGGGCGGTGGACCCCCCCCCCGCCAGCTACACTACCATCAATCTCTAATCCACAACAGCAGAACAACCACAACCCACAGCAATAACAGCCCACCCACCCCCAGCCAATCATCACCCTCCTCCAAAAGCAGAACAGAAAAGCCAGGTCTACCGTAATTGCTACAGCTTTTTCCTTTATCAGCATAGCATGGCTATGTAACCCTTGTGTTGGACATGTAGTACTCATTACTCAGACGTAAGGGGAAAGCACTGAGTAGAAAGGAGTAGAGAAGAGGAACCAATTACTGGTAGCTCAGTAATGGCATAAATGTAAGGGCGGGTGGGGCCTGTAAATTCCTGTCATGCTGCCAGATGCTCATCATTTTTCCTCAGAAACATTTCAAAATGCCACATAAATCTGCAAAACTGCAGATTTAAGCAGCAGCAAGCATAGTTGGAGGGGGAAATGAACATGTACAGCTGCCTACAACACTCTGCATAATTGTCTTCTATCCACAGTCTTAATTAAATGAGAGATCTTTTTTACTATAGCAGTACGAGTTCAGTGAAGGATTTCAGCCATTCTTGTTTGATTGTCCCTTGACTCGTGATTCCGGAGTACCACAACAGCAGCCTGTTGCAGGCTGCATACTAGGCAAAGAAGTCCGACTTCTCTTTTCAATTGTGTTTCAGTCACAATTTCTTCCTTTATCGAGGAAGTCACTGCCCACGTTCGGAGGGAACCCATGCTCCTCCAATACAGGGAACACATCAGAAAATGACACTGAGGGCCCAATCCAATCCAACTTTCCAGCACCGATGCAGCCACAATGCAGCCCCGAGGTAAGGGAACGTTTGTTCCCTTGAGGAGGCCGCCAGCAGCGTCGCGACGACGCGCATCACCCCAGAGTGGGGGCGCGCGTCACCCTTAAGGGGGAGGCTCCGCCCCGCGCGTGACGTCACGCGCAGGAGCAGAGCGCCCTCCCCGCTCCGTTTTCGGCTCATTTTGGAGCCAAACGAACGCAAGGGAGGGAGGGAGGGCCCACCTTCGCTTCAAAAATGTAAGTGGGGGGAATCGCGCGTCACCCCTGTACGCGCGACGCCCCCCCGGCGGCCCGCCCCCCGCTTCCCCCCGTCGACGCCAGTGGAGGCTGCCATCCTCCCACAGGATGCAGCACATGCCCCATTGGCACGGGTGCATCAGTGCTGGAAAGTTGGATAGGACTGGGCCCTGAACAAGCTTCAGAGCAGAACCAAACTGGTTCCCACCACCGCCTCTCAACAGGATACAGAAACAATGAGCATGTTGATGCTCTTCTACTCAGATTACATGTGATCCCCCCCTCTGTAGTACACCTGGATAGAATCATGTTAGGAAGGTTCAGAACAACATGGCAGGCAGCTGATGTCAGGATATGGCTAGTTCCAAGGATCAAGCTGGATCGTAGGTCTGGAAAATGTTAGGCAGGGATCATAAGAACATAAGAAGAGCCCTGCTGGATCAGGCCAAAAGCCCATCTAGTCCAGCTTCCTGTATCACACAGTGGCCCCACCAGATGCCTCAGGGAGCACAAGACAACAAGATACTTTTATCCTGTCGCCACTCCCTTGCACCTGGCACAAAGAAAACCTACTCCTACAACCAGGAGGTTGCTTATCCCCATCATGGCTTGTAAGCTGTGATGGACTTTTCCTCCATAAATCTGTCCAATCACCTTTTAAAGGCATCTAGGCCAGGTGCCATCACCACCTCCTGTGGCAAGGAGTTCTACAAACCAATTATACACTGGGTAAAGAAATATTTTCTTTACCTTCCTGTCTAATACTACTAGGCTCTGACGGAAGCATGATCCACATGTGTAGCCAGATGTTTTTGATTTTAGCGAGGGAACAGCAGTGTAACCCTCTTCCAAGGGTTATCCTCTCCTTCCCTCCACTCCTTCTCTCCCTCTAGATGATGGAATATCACCTCATTATTGGCAATGAGAAAGGATTTTTTTTCTATTTTGAAATGCAGTTATAAGTTATACGTGTCAGCAAATTGTTACAGACAGACCTGAATATCACATCTGGAGAGCAAACAAACTGAAAAGAGCACTACTGTGATTGTAGCCACGACTGGCTTCCACCCTGGAGGGGCTACGTGCCCACTGCACTCAAAGAATCTCTCTCCTGCAGCAGTTGGAAAAATACAGAGTGTATATTCTGAATGCAGAAAGTTTTCATTTTCTGCTCCCACATATAATCTATATTCACAGCACAGGCCTGTACATGTTTACTTGGAAGAAAGTCCTATTACTAGGCTTACCAGATCTCCAACCGGGACAGAGTGCTAGACCTTTAGGAGAAGGAATGTGGGCAGGTGTAGCTTGTTAAACCCTTAGTTAGAGCACAATCCTAGGCATGTCTACTCAGAAACAAGCCCCATTGAACACCAATGGAGCTCCCGGGCCCGCCTCGGAGCGTCCGGAGGGCGACGCGGGGTGGGGGGGCACCCGGGGCATGGTGCAGCCAGGTTGCCCCCCCAAAAAAAATCGCTTGTTTTTTTCGCAGGGGGCAGAGTCGAGGGCGTCACTAGGGTGACGCGCGCCCCCCGCCTTGGGGTGACGTGCGTCCTAGTGACGCCTCTGTCTGTGAGTGCTACCACTCTTGAAGACCTCTGGAGCAAGGCTCCACATGTTAGTACCGGAGCAACACTGCTCTCCTGTGATGTCACGGCCGGTTGCGACGTCACAGGGCCCACCCCCGAGGGACGTCATCTGGAGCCAAACGTCCCTCTGAGGTTGAGCGGGAGCCAACACAAACAAACGGCCGCGTGGAGGTGGCGGACGGCTTCTCCTGCCATCGCCAAGTTGTTCCACCGCAGTTGCCTTTTCTGCCGCCCCGCCGCCATCTTCTCAGCTCTGCCGCCATTTTGTTGCCACCGCTGGTAAGTCGCCCCCTCGTGCTGCCAGGGGGTGGTCCGCCCCTGTCTGCCCCACATCCTATGCCGCTGAGGCACATGTGTAGCATTTATGGCAGTGGTTCCCAAACTGGGAGAGGTGGCTCCCAGGTGAGTCGTGGAAACCAGCCAGAGGAGCTGCGGAGTGCCATGAAATTCTCTCAGAAAACAGTGCAATGCCAACTGGCAGGCATCAACGTAATGTAATGGGGAGCCAGGGCCAATGGTCGCCAATGGTCAAGGGAGCCGCAGATTGAAAACGTTTGGGAAATACTGATTTATGGGATGAGCAGCAAATAATTGGTCGGGAGACCCAGTCCTTCTTTGAGAATTTCTGTTCCCCAGAGATTGAAGCACCTCTCAAACTGAGCGAGACGAACCCGTGAGAGGATAGGAGCAGAGACAGTTGTATTTCTAACCAATGTGCTTGATATTCCTTCCAGGCGTACTGAAGCAAGAAAGCTTCCTTGTGGTGAACGAAGATTCCAACCGCCTGATATTCATTAATAAAGCCAACAAGGGAGTGGAGGTGAGTGAGCAGGACATGATGGGGTTGTGTTCACAGTGGCCCCTCAGATATTTGTGGATACAGATTTTTTTTTTTTAGTATGTTCTGTAATTTGTGCATTGCCATCTTTTTCCAGGAAGGATGTTTCACCTTCGATGGAGTCTTCAGTCTGGACACTGGTCAGGTAAAACATGCCCAAGATACTGTCTGGTGCAGTATATAACTAGGCAGCATGCTAGGGCGTTGAGAGGGCCGTAGAAAGGGTTGGACCACTCTACCCCACCCTGGAGTTCTGATTCTCTTCAAGCTAGCTTACCTGCTCTATCAAAAAGTATTTTGCAATCCATTCTTTTTTGAAAACACAACATGCATTGTCCACTTTCCTTTTTTCTTTGCCTCACTCATTTTGAATTGGAGAAGTTCTGGAGAGGAACTTTTCCTTCTTTGCTGTCTCTCCCACTGTGTCACTGCAGGGGGGGGGCGGAGCTCTAAGTTCCATCACGGCTCCGACCCTCCGTTACATAGGAGCACGAAGCGGCCCCGCCCCCTCGCCTTCGGAACCATTCAAGGCGGTGAAAGCTCCGAAGGCGAGGGGCGGGGCCACTTCGTGCTCCGGTGAAACGGAGGGTCGGAGCTGCGGCGGAACTTGTTCCGCCCCCCCCCTGCAGTGACGCCAGTGGTCTCTCCTGTTTACAGTCAGGGGGCTTAGACCTGCACTGCTTCCAGACAGTTTACTCATGCTCAGTCCCAGCATGGTTGATCAGTTGGTGTGTAACTGTACCTTTCTTCTGTGTGTACGTACGCACGCACGCACACAAATGATGCTTCCTCCCAGAGCAAGGCTGCTACATTTGGGTGGGGAGCATTGGTGTGTGTGTGCACAAGGGAGAAGGGCCCGAGGGCTGGATTGCAGAGCCCATGGGGGGGGGGGGTAAAGAAAGGGCGTAAATTGTACCCAGGCCCAGGGTCAAAAAGGGGGCCCAGGAACCAAAGGAGGGCCCCCAGAAATTTCCTGGGGTCCCAGCTGGCCTCATGGAGAGTGAAAGATAGAGGCCGGGCCAATGGGAAGCCAGGTCTACCAGGTAGGTAGACCTGGGCGTCGCATTGGGAAGCCTGGTAGTCCTGGCTCTGGAGACTTTTCCAGCCATTGCTGCCCTCCCCCTGGCCTGTTTTGTCCCCTCCCCCTTTGAGAAGGGGCCCAAAAGAAACTTTGTACCCCCCTGATAAAATTCCTCTCAGAGGCCCTGCTGGATTGTTAGCCATGAGCAATTGAGGGGCTGAATTGGAGGCTCTCATGTTCTGGATCTGACCCATGGCCATGCGCCTTACTCTGCCTACTTCTGATTTAAAGAACTCAGTTTTAGAATACAAGACGTTCTGGTTAGAAACAAATGAACTGTGGCAATATATGTTTCCCCACCACCACCAAGTAGTAGTAGGAGCATTGCAGGGCCTCTGGGTGAGACAGCAGAGCTCTTGTGCTCTGCAAACCTGAGCAGTACCACCAGGCTAGAAGAAGCAGTTGCTGCCTGCTCTCTCCAGCATCCCTCCCTACAGGGGAATAAATGGGAGATTGCATCTCATTTCCTGATCAGAAGAACACCAGGCAGCATGTCTATGCGCGCAACTTGAGTGCTCCTTGAATTGGGCCACTCTGGACAATGAGAACCAGGGACAGATTTACAAATAGATAGGTAAGGCACCTACCGGAGGCCTCACACTTTTTAGAGGTCCACACGGTGCCATCTATTCCCAGGTTGATGCTCACTGCTGCTCCTCAAACAGGCATCTCTGTTTTCCAGGAGAAGCTATTCTTGGAGAAGCTGCAGACCTTGCTGGCCATGGTGCCCCTTGGCTACAGTTTATCCTTACTGGTGTGTGAAGCCGACTGCTTTAGACCCCAGGCACAACTCCAAGGTTTCGTCCAGAAGGTGAGCAAGATATGGTCATTACAGAACCACACATTTTTTCAAGTGGTGTGGAGCGGGGGGGGGGGAGGTAGATCTTCAGGTAGAGCTAGGGGGGAGTCCCAGGCATCGTAAAGGGGGTGCGTGTGGTGTGGAGCACACCGGGTGCAGACCAAATTAAAGGTGACACCATGTCCGCTGCACCGCCCAGGCTCAGCGGTCTTCCGTCCGCTCCAAGTCTCTTCTTTGTGTTCTCGCAAGAGTTGAGAAGGGGTGACACCTCTGCTTGGTCGTTTTCAGCTGCTCCGAGCCGAAAAAGCGACTAGGAGTGGCCGAAGAAGCAGCTTGGAGTGGCTGAAAAGTGCCGAGCAAGGGTTTCACTCTTGCTCGACCGTTTTTGGCCACTTCAAGTCGCTTTTTCGGAGCAGCCAAAGAAGCAACCCAGAGGACAGAGGCCTGCCAAGCCGGAAGTACAGTAATTGCGGTGATGTGATTATGTCATCACATCACTAATTCTGGCTTGGTAAGCTAGCTCTGAGGGGTGTGACACTCGGCGCACGCACGCACACACACTCACGCACGCACACACACACACACCAAGGTAATCAGCGCCCCTGGAGTTATTCCTGATATGTTCCATGGAAGTGGCTCCCCTTAAAGGTAGAAAGTAGTCTAAAAACCTTGGTCACTGATGGGCAACCCAATCCTGTGCAAGTTGCAGCAGCCAGCCTAAATAGCCTGCCGCATTACATCTTGCGTAGGATGCGGCCTACGCCAGCGCAGCCGGGGCTCACCTCGGGGGAAGGGGATGTTCATCCCCTTTCCCCAGTGTAAGTGCTGGAGGCCCCAATGGGTCTCCTCGGATGCGCGACAGCTCTGGAGCTGATGCACAACCGGGGAGGCCATGTAAGGCTGGCCCGGCCCATGTAAGGGAACGGGGATATTGGCGCAGCCCAGATATTTTCGCCCCTCCCAGGCCAGGCCAGCCAATGGCCCCCTCCCCTGCCAACCCAGCCTGCCCTCCCAACACTCTCCCGGCAGCACAGGATGAGAAGTGCTGCCTCTTCTTGTGGCACTTTTGCGACACCTTAGGCCGGCAGAGCACGCGCTCCACCGGCCTGAAGTTAGGCAGGATCGCGCCATCAGTCTGAGGTTTGTTAGGTTTCATTTCAGGTTAGCTTGGCCTTGGCTGCTGCATTTAATGATCGATACGGGTTCAGCGATCTTCCAGCTATTACCCTTCCAATCCTCTCTCAACTAAGTGAGCTCCGTCATGTTGACAGCTCACTGGGCCTTAGCCGCTGCTTTCAATGAATAGAAAGCCGGTGGCCACCTCTGAACAAGCTGGCGTGGCGGCTTGTGTATCACTGAGACCTGGGTGAGTGCCAGTGATTGGTGTTGGGTTTTTATTTGCTACTGGCTGTATTAATTATTATTGTTTTCTGTTTATTGGCTGTTTGGGTGTTATGCTTTTACATCTTTAAACAACCGGTGTCTTTGTTTATAAAGTTCTGTGGAATTTATGGTCTCTGTGTTTTGGAGATAGAAGCAAGTGGCTATACTGCAGAGGCCCTACAGACATTTGGAATCCTGAAATATAAGACACATTAATGTTACTATACCTCTGTTCTTGTAGTGGCAAATCTGATCGACATTTTAAGCGACCCAGTGTATGTGAGGCACAAACATTCATCAGCCACATCTTTTTGAGTTTTTCCTATCTGCCCTTAGGTAATAGAGGCTGTCTTGCAAGAAACCAGCCCTCCTAGAGATAGTGCTCAATATCTTCAAACCATCAGCTTTGTTCAGGTGAGCTTGCCCTGGAGATTCATGCACTCAGTGCTCTTCCATAAACACTTCTGTGCAGAAAACATGACCTCATTGCTGTGGTCCATGGAGTTGATGCTCCCAGTATCTGTCTCATCAATGATCTGTGGTAATTGTATTTTCATCCTCATCCATATGACCAAATTCATCGGTGCACATCCATGCCTTTGCTATTTTCCATATTTCATCCTACTTACAACTGCATTGATCCATTAATCACAACTGTCACACTTCAGATCTACACAGATGGAATGGCTCAAGACTTGCTGAGGCCCAGAAGCCAAGCCCTACAGGTGATGGACATTCCTCCACTGGGACTGTAAGCATCTGGTTCTACAGTTATGATGATGGATACGTAGAAGTGGGAGAAAATGTGTTTTATTTTTTTGCAGATTTTGGTGTTTAACCAAAATGAAATAGCAGGAAGCAGTGTCATGTGTTTTTATTCCAATTTCTTCCCATTTTTATCAATTGTAACAGCTTTAAACGTGTACTAGGTAGGTGGTATAGGTTGTACAGTGTCAGCAGACGAAGAATGGTGCAAAATTACATGGTTTTATTTTATTTTATTATTTTGTCGCAGATTTTTTTTTAGCAGAAAGCAGTGTTATGTGTTTTTATTTCATTATCACCATTTTCTCCTGCCCCTATGGATACAATTTTGATGAAGGGAATAGGAAGTAGTAGCATAGTACATAGAGAATAGTCTGAAATTTGGCCTTTGATTGCCCAGAAATCAGAGGTAATTTGACTCAATGGACTGGATCTGAACGATTTGGAATAGATCTGATTAGCCTGCACATGAAATTTAGTTCAGACTATCTACAGATTACCTAGCTAGCAGAGCTGGAAGAGATGTGGACATCCTTAAAAAGGGCTTTAGAACTAGTGTACTAATAAGAATAGTTTACTCCCTCTTGAGTTAAGATATATCAGAACATTCAGTCTGCCTAGCCATCTTGGCACAAAGACTAAAAAAGAGGAGTGAAGCTGGAGACATGTAGTAGAAGATGAAACCTAGGCTACAAGTTAAAAATACAGTATTTGCATCATGCCCATTGTTTACCAGTTGCAGAGGAGCAATGGTAGGAGAGAAGGATGCCTTCTCTCTGACTTGGGAGCTTCCCAGAGTCAGATGGTACACCACTGTGGGAAACTGGACTAGATAGATATATGTTGTTAGGTTTCTGATATGTCTGTGCTTACCCTCCTGATGCTTTCTTCTCTGGAACCCTACGATGCCCCACATTGTCAACTCTTTCTCCTTCTCTCTTCAGGGTGGTGGAAGAAGCAACTGAAATTGTTGTGGGTGATTCACAAGCTGCCACTCATTTCTACTTGCAGGGGATGTCACTGTCCCAAGGTTTGAAGAAAACTTTTCAGACACAGGACAAAGCCGTGTAAGGGCCATGTTGTGAAGGGAAGTGCATTGTGTGGGGTGGATGGGAGGAAGCACACAAAGTCAGCTCAGCACTGGATTCTGAAATGACCTGGACACTCTCTCTATCAAGTGTACTTGCATACCAGTACACACCTTGGAGCTGTCATGTGCACAGGCTGAATATTCCCATTCTTCTAACTAAGCTGTGCCTGTTTTTATGCTTAAGCTTAAATGCTACATGAGCCTCAGGTCTATCTGCGGTGTGTGCTGCCTAGATTTAGGCTCTGACTACAATGGGACAAATCAGGATGTTCAATGGCGTCGCTGTGTGTGGAGGGCTGGGGGGATGCAATGCCCCTGGGTGACAACCTCGATCTCCTCGAGTAGGAGCTGCGGCAGAATTTTTTTGCTCCGCCACTGCTTTTTTGCTGCTGGACGGCTGCGTTTGCAGCGGTGGAGCTGAAATGCGCCAAAACCGGTGTGTTTTCTGGGCCCTCCCAGGTCCTAGAAGTCTTCAAATTAAGCCTTCAGGAAGCCAAGGGGGTGGGGTGATGACACCGAATGCGTCATTCCCTCCCCCACGTAACCTGCTAGCGACGCAACTGAGGGTGCTCACATGTGTGCAGCTCATCTGTGCAACCTGCAGTGTACCACAAGTTGTATGTACAGATGTGCAACTGCACTACAGTGTGATTCAGTTGCTATGCTTAGGAGGAGATTTGGTACTGGGTTGTCACATATTGTCTGCACCGTTCCTGATGTACGAGGCAGAATACAGTACAGTATATGACTTGCTTGTTCCTCTTCCTACTTCCTGTCATGCTAGAGCTGGGTTTCTGAGTGTTGCAGGCACAGCCTGGCGTGATGAAGATAGCAAATTGAGGTTGGCATGGGTGATCGAAGCACTAGGCTTCTGGCTTCTGCGACTCACTGTAACCTGGAAGAGCTATGCTCTTGATTCATCATCTGTCTTTTGGGTTAGCCGGCCCCAAAGCTACTTCTGTTAGAGAAAATGTGGCAGTTTGCACCAGTGTACTTCCCTGTCAGCAAGCTTTGGAGAAGGAAATAGCTGAGAACTATGGTAAGGCCCAAACCACATGCACAGAAATCCACATGGCAATAATGGGCATTTCCCATAGAATAAGAGCTGTGGGTGGCTTAGTGGTTAAGACACTGAACTGTAGACTGGAAGGTCACAGCAGTTTGAGACCCGAGTGCCGTAGCTCCTTCCAGCCTAGCAGTTCAAAAGCAAGAAATTGCAAGTAGATAAATAGGTACTGGAGGCTCTGAACTTTTACCCCTGAAGAAGCCAGTCAAATGAACTGGTGAAATGTTGGGAGAGTGTAAGAACTTGGTTGTTTTAAAACTTTGGAAGAACTTTTTATCTTGTTGGGTTTTTAAAAAAAAACTTTTTCCAGTTTTTATATGAGAAGATTTTAATATTTTTGTTTTAAAACTTTGGAAGAACTTTTAACTTTTATCCTTTGTTACATGGCTTTTAAACCCGAAAACTTTTATTGTCAAGATTCCACTGGCCATGAAAGTCTCAACAATCGCTACATCTCTAGGATTCTTATGTACTTATGCACTTAAGTACTTATGGAGCACAGTAGCCTGCCTCAACCCATGTGTGCACTTCCCCTACCTTTAATAATAGAATGAGAAACTTCTTTGGGAGTGAAAAATATCTTCTTTCTTCTTTGGGGAAAAATATCTTATTTCTTCTTTGGGAGTGAAAAATATCTGGGTAAGACGGCCTTCCATTATCTTTTCTCTTGCTGCCACATGGCAGGAGCAGAGGGAAAGGCTCCCCCAAATGACAGAAGATGCATTAATACAGTAGAGTTGCAAAATTAGGACAACTGGTTTATATAATACATAACTTGCAGTTCCTGGATACTGGGATGGGGCTTAGATAACAGCCATGCTCATCTGTCTGCTCACCCTTAACAATCGTCTCTCCTCTCTGAGATGTGGCAACCTCTTGACAGTCACCATGGAGAAAAAGGTGGACGGTCAGGGGCTTCAGCGTGCTACGGTCAGGATCTTTGAGTTCTGTGGAGGAGATGAGTGGCCCTGCGCTGATCCGTGAGTATCAGATCTGACTAGAGATCAACCAGGGGAGTGCAAGGAAGGGGATCGGGAAGGTGTCGCCCCTAAATCTTTGGCACTTTGCTCTGTTGCCTCTGCAGTCTGCAGCTGCTGTCTTGGCCTAATTCAGCCTAGTTCCTTAATGAGATACTCCCTTCATGCTGCTGTAATAATGATGTGTTCTTTGTTACTCTTTCCCCTATACAGTTTTTTGCCTCTTTTCTGGGCTTCGTCTGCTATGCCCCTTCCTGCTGAAGCGGGGTTTCTCCCCTGGATCCTGAAGCAATTGCTGCAAGAAAACGCTCTCACCTTTCTGTTGCTGTGCTTGACTCTGCCAGGTACTTGTCTATACAGCCTTCATGACCCCAAGGCAGAACGGTCTATGGTCCTGGGAGCCTCCCCTCCCCCGCCCCCTGCCCCCGCAGTAGCAACTTTCAGTTGGGGCACTGTGGTGGGAATGTCCTATTGGCTGCACCAATGTGAATGGAATGTAACTCTTACAGTCCAATCCTATGCATGTCTACTCAGAAGCAGGGGCGGCGACAAAGAGAAGCGCGCGGGGCGGGCCGCCGGGGGGTGTCGCGCGCACAAGGGTGACGCGCGACACCCCCCCGCACTTACAGTTTGGTACTGGAGCTGGGCCCGCCTGCCCGCCCTAGTGTCCGTTTGACTCCAAATTGAGCCAAAAACGGTGCGGGGGTGTGTGCTCTGGGCCTGCACATGATGTCACGCGCGGGGGCAGGGCCGCGTCATTAAAGGTGGCGTGCGCGCCCTGCTCCGCGGTGACGCACGTCCTTGTGACGCGACTGCTCAGAAGTAAGTCCCATTTAGTTCAAAGGGACCTACTCCCAGTCCCAGGTAAGCATATATAGAATTGTAGCCTTAGAGCCTTTCTGAACACTGCTGTGTTTACCTTACTGCACAGCATTTCAATGACAACAGCACAATAGCCCATCAGCACATCCCATCTGAGGGAGAGACTGTGACTGCCCCTGTCCAGGCCTCATGGCCTACTATGCAATCCTTTCCCAGCATTCTAGCTCAGGAAATAAGACCTTTCTACGGGTGCCGCCACCATCTGAAGTAACATTAACCTGCACTAAGAGGTGTTTTCAGAGGTGACCCCATGTTTGTGAAGTCCTCTCCTGAGGAAAATTTGCCAGAAATCCACCATTCAGGAAATCAGAGGATTCAGAAATCCACCATTTCTGCCCTCTAGCTTTTGATTGCTGTTTTTAGGTGTTTTTCAGTGATAGGCATTTAGTTCGTAGCATTTGTACAGCGCTTTTTGAGTGTGCCAAGCACTTCACATGCATTCTCTTTGATGTAACCCTTACAACAACGTTGTAAGTGAAGTGTTATTATCCCCATATTGCAGCTAGGATGCTGAGGCTGAGAGGAGGTGGCTTGTCTAAGGCTAGGCTTACCATATCCAAAGGGGGACAGGGTGCCTACACCTTTAACCATTGTAAAAAGAGGGAATTTGGGCAGGTGCAGCTCATAATGGAAGGGTGCAACAAGCTGCACCTGCCCAAATTCCCTCTTTTTACAATGGTTAAAGGTGTAGGCACCCTGTCCCCCTTTGGATATGGTAAGCCTATCTAAGGCTATTTGGTGAATTCATGGCACAGAAGAGATTCGAAGGGGAAAGTTCTGATTTACAGCTTGATCTCTCAAAGCACAATCGTACACATGTCTACTCAGGAGTATGTCCCATTGACTTCAATGGGGCTTACTCCCAGGGAAGGCTGCACAGGATTTCACCAGCTCTATAACCAGGGGGGGTTGTGTTGATTTTTATTGCATACATACTGTAGTGAGAAGTTGAAGAAAGTATCATCTGCGCAGGGTCATTGTGAGATTTGAAAAAATTGTTTTTAATATTCATTTTAAAACATGACATTCTCCACAACCCTGTTGCATGTCACAGTCCTCAGCTCCAGAGCACTTTATTTCTGTGACTGATCTCAGCCCCCATTATTGTCCACAGCTGCTGAACAGGGTGGTACAGTATTCTTCATTCAAGTATGTCTGGGTTTGCTAAGGCTTAGCTTTTTGTGCTGGCATTTTAGGCCTGTGTCCATCCATCCCAGAAGCTAGGCTTACCATATCCAAAGGGGGACAGGGTGCCTACACCTTTAACCATTGTAAAAAGAGGGAATTTGGGCAGGTGCAGCTCATAATGGAAGGGTGCAACAAGCTGCACCTGCCCAAATTCCCTCATTTTACAATGGTTAAAGGTGTAGGCACCCTGTCCCCCTTTGGATATGGTAAGCCTACCAGAAGCAATATTGTGGATTGTGCCTTTGAGGCTAGTGCTTCCACAGAGGATCTTGAGTGTGGCTACTGCATTAATTAGCACTTTTCTCAAAGTAGCAAAAATCATCAAGTCTGTCTCCTTCTTCTGCAGCAATGCCCCACTGTTTCATGTATCTTCCTTTAATTCACTGGGAGGGGAGTTGTTTTTGTGTTCACTAATCAGAGGCTACCCTTCTCTTGTACACACTACCCTTCTCTTGTGCTAGAGTTCACATCTCCTGTGATGTGACTGTTTTTAAAGCAATGAATAGGTTCTACCTTGGGTAGGAAGGCCAAACTCTCCAGACGTCCCAATTTAACTGGGAGAACCCTGTTTTTTTAGGTGCCTCTTCCTGGTAAATCATAACTTGACAACAGTCCAGACTTTTATGTCTGCCTGCCGCAATTGAGCCAGTGGGTCTCTTTTTTGATTTAGTGCACATCTGTACTGAAGGCACTGGGGGGCGGTAGCAGCCAGAGTTAATATCACAAGCAGGGATTGTCACAGAGTTATAAAAAGACCGGAGAGACAGACAGATCCCATTGTCTTTATAAGGCATTGCCAGGTTCAAATTGGAAAAGCTATTTTTAACTGTCCCCTGGGGCAGGTGAGAGTTTGCCAAAGACATCAGTGGTGAAATCCAGGACATGATACAGCTGTGAATGGGAACCAGCAGCATGCCCATCCAAAACAAAACATACCAGCACAGGGAGACTCTCTGCTCTTTCTAGCTCACGTATTCTTTGGTGTGAAATACAGTACAGTATATAAGTTCTTTAGGTTTTAAACATATAAAAATAGCTCTTACCATGCAGTCGAAGGCAAATATGGTCCTTGATTGCAGATTGAGGAGTAGGGTAAGGGACAAAACTGGTCTGGTGGTTGCTATTTTGGGGTTTGTGCATAGTACTGTGGATGCTCCAATCTGTGTTCCAGTAAAATATGCCCTTACTTGAGTTCATCACCATAATCCACAATTTATTTTATTTATTTTATTTATTTTTCACATTTTTATACCACCCTTCCTCCAAGGAGCTCAGAACTCAGAGTGGTGTACATATTTCCTCCCCTCCTTTTTTTGTCCTCACAACAACCCTGTGAGGTAGGTGGGGCTGAGAGATAGTGACTGGCCCAAGGTCACCCAGGAAGCTTCGTGGCTGAGCGGGGATTTGAACCTAGATCTTCCAGGTCTAAGTCCGACTCCCAAACCTCTACACCATCCTGTTAAAATGATGCTTGATTGGTTTTGTGTTGTTGTTTTTTGTTAGACTGAGGTCTGAGGCTCCCTCCCTCCACCCATTCAGTGTCCATTCAGTGTCTCCACATCTGGGCTTCCTCAGAGACAAAGGATACTGGCCGATGCCCCTGCTGAGATTGGCATGTGCCC
The DNA here is from genome assembly GCA_026170595.1 of Plestiodon gilberti rubricaudatus. Taxonomy (NCBI): domain Eukaryota; kingdom Metazoa; phylum Chordata; class Lepidosauria; order Squamata; family Scincidae; genus Plestiodon; species Plestiodon gilberti. The sequence goes on along the minus strand of JANXHW010000004.1, from coordinate 99,775,292 downwards.
ACTGATTGGGCAGCCCTGGCTGACTGTGTGAAGGGCATTCACAGAGCTGCTCTTGGTCTTTGCCTGTAGTAGTTCACCACTGATATGCTGTGGCTCTGCATTAGTGAAAGGCTCACTCAGCCCTCACTGGGTTGCAGAAACTGGACCCCCTTCCCTTTCTCTTGAAGTGTGAGTAGGTATAGGGAAAAAAATATGGAGCAACTTGAGTTCAGGGATTTTTCTGCTAGTCTTTTAAGTTCTGTGTCAACTTTTGCCAAACCTATTTTGGGACAGCTCTGCTTTCTCTTGACCTGCATCTTGTGGTTTGGATCATCTGCATCCCCTCCTTGTTTCTTTTATGTTGCCTTGTTTATTCAGCCATTTAATATATTCCTTTTTATTGCTCTTTATTGCATGCTTGGTCAGACAGCAGGTTGCCATGTTTCTTGGTTCTCAGTATTGTTGGGAGTGATCAGGGGCTGCTGGTTTTCCAACCGTGTCCGTTCGTCCCCCAAAGCAGACTGAGTTTTTTTCCTCTCAATCTGGGGTGGTGGCAATGGATCATATCAGTTTTCCTACTCACTCTCAGTCTGACCAGTGGGCAGAGGTCAAGGGAGAAAGGCCCAATGCTAACTGCTAGGTTCCATGCCCATTTGACCCTCTCGCTTCTCTTCCACCAGAGTTATATACACAAACACACACACACACACATTTTGTGTATGGTGTATGCATCTGTATGCATGCAGTTATTCATATGTTACTTTCAGGGCTAGCGCACCCACGAGGTGAAGTGAAATGGCTGCTGCTTTGAGCAGTGGATGGGTACAGCTGGCACCTTACACCCATCAGCCACCTCCGCAGCCACCTCACCTTTTGCCCCCATTTGCCGCCTCCTCCTCCTCCTCACTTTGTTGCTCTGTGTTTTGAAACAGGAGAGCAGCAGAGCAAGACTGGAACAAGGAAGGCAGGAGAAACACTGCCCCACTTCCCAAATGGGCAGTTTTTTTTCCTTATTGTCCAACAGAGTAGCAGGAGGATAAGGAGGAGGAACAAAGTAAGGAAGGCAGGGGATGGGTGAGCTGGGTGGCCTGCCTGCCTCCAGAGCTGTTGCCAAAGATCATGGTGGTGAACCTGGAGGAAGAGGTGGCTGCCCTGGCCAGGAGTTGCCTCAATGTCCCCCTGCCATCACCTCGCCCCCTCGGCCCCTTATTCCAAACTGGTCAGGTGGGGATAATCCTGGGAGTGGAATCCTCCCACCTGGCCAATTTAGAAGCTGCAGGGGTGAAGGTGATTGGGGGAGGTGGAGGGGGGGCATGTGCAAGACAACTTAGACATAGCGCAAATATATGTTTCTGTTAGCTTCTGTGGGAACCTTTGGTTGGTGCTGTTTGTCATTGGGTGTGTGGCTAATTTTTGTTGTTTTCTATTGTACTGTTTTGCTTTTAACTTGGTTTACCACGTTGAAATTGCTCTCTGTTGGGGGGGGGGATATAAATATTTTTATTATTATTATTACATTGCTTAAGGAAATGTCTGGTTTATTTTGTCACCAGTCAGTCCCAGTAGCCAGTGCTGACCAGTACCAATATAATTGGAAACAGAATCCATATAGAGTGCTAGTCGTTTTGATGCAAAAAGCTATGCTAATAGCGCTGAGCTCTGCATATGTAAAAGAGAGAAGGACTAGCTTGCCCACTCAACCTTGTTCAGGTCATGTAGTGACTAACTGTTCTATGGATGAAGAGACGAAGACACCGCGTAGAGGAGCCTGCTTGAATCCAAGGCTCAGCTTAAAGTTCTGTATTCTTTTTAGATGCCTCTGGAGAAGAGATCCTGTCTGCCCTTACATTGGCTGAAAAAGTGAGGGGTGTGGCAAAGAGAGTTGCACCAACACATTGGGATCCCGCTCAAGAAACTCAGAAGCGGAGGGCAGCGATCGGAGCATTGAGATCCCAGCTCTTCTCCAGCAGTCGCCTGGAGCAAGACAACATGATCAGCCAAATGGGGAAGGCGTTAAAGGAACTGCAGGTGACTACATCGCATGACCACGTTGATATGAATCCTGCACAATAAAGTCCTCGTTCTGTGCAAGGAATGTGTCATTGCACTGCAGTCTGAAATCTCACCCAGCTAGAGTTGAAAGAACACACTGAAGCAGCAGTATATTTTGGGCTAGCAGATGATTGGCCAGTTAAATCCAGAATCTCCCAAGCACTTAGCATAAGAATGACCTGCATTTAGAAGGTAATAGTGTCCTGAGTTAGACCCTATAGGTGAAATACGGTACACCTGCCCACCAACAGCTGGACCAGCCATGCTTCAAGCATGGGCTGGGGGAGGAAGCTAACTGGCTAGAGCAGCGCATTCCCTCAATTCCCCTCCACATATTTATTTATTTATTTTTCACATTTTTATACCGCCCTTCCTCCAAGGAGCTCAGAGTGGTGTACATATTTCCTCCCCTCCTTTTTGTCCTCACAACAACCCTGTGAGGTAGGTGGGGCTGAGAGATAGTGACTGGCCCAAGGTCACCCAGGAAGCTTTGTGGCTGAGCGGGGATTTGAACCTGGATCTTCCAGGTCTAAGTCCGACTCCCAAACCACTACACCATCCTGGCTACTTCCCCCCCCCCATCCTTCTTCCCTGGCTTTTCAGTTTGGGAAGCAGGGGGCATGACAAAGAAGTTGAAGATATGTGTGTCTCTATGGGGCTGGGGTACAAGGAAGGAGGATTAAGGGAGAAGCAGGAAGGAATGGGTGTGTGTGATTGGGATGGATGTGATGGAGAGGTGCAATGGCAGGGAGAATGGAATTTGGTGCCACTTCAGACTTGGGTTGGGGCTGCTGCACCCCTCTTTTGACTTTGAGTCATTGTGATTGGTCCTGATAAAGTTATTACTAGACTGTGGTTTATGGATTTTTTTTTCTAATGGACCAACACCTACGGTCTTGGTGTAGTGAAAAGAATGACACCAAGTAGCCATTGGAATCCACGGATTCCTTCCAATTCGCCACGGAAGGCAAGGATGGTAACCATTTGTTTGCTGAATGTTTGGCTAGCACAGCAGGGTGAGGTGGGGGGGTGCTTTTCTTAAAAACACATCCCACAATTGCAAACTATCATGGTGCCAAGGGATTGAGCTGGACTGTTTTTAAGGTGCTGAGGAGCCAACGCTGGGAGAGAAAAAAAGATACCTCAGCAGCGTATGAAGTCAAGGAGGACACTTGCCTTGAAGAAGCCAGGGTAAGTTGCAGATTGAAAGCCTGTTTCAATTGATTGAAAGCAGACTGAAGCCTGACTTCAGTAGGCTTACCAGATCTCCAACCGGGACAGAGTGCTAGACCTTTAGGAGAAGGAATGTGGGCAGGTGTAGCTTGTTAAACCCTTAGAGCATAATCCTAGGCATGTCTATTCAGAAGCAAGCCCCATTGTGTTCAGTAGGACTTGCTTCTGAGTAGACATGCCTAGGATTGTGCTCTAGGACTTAACAAGCTACACCTGCCCACATTCCTTCTCCTAAAGGTCTAGCACTCTGTCCCGGATGGAGATCTGGTAAGCCTAGACTTCAGGGGAATGGAAGCTCTACCATAGTATGCGGTGTAAGAAGCCCTGTTCATTCTTCACTTGGCTAGGAGCCAAGACAGCATCATCACTGTGTTTAGGAGCATTCCTCCTACCTCTGCCTTTGAATTGCATCCCTTTCGTTACGATAAATTCTTGTTTTATCTGCATTATGATTTTAGGGCAGTCAAAACTAAGCAGCAATAAATGGAGCCGAGGCGCAAGTGTGAGAAACCTCTGGCTCTCTTTTCCCATATAGAACATATGGCAACTTATATTCCCAGCTGAGCCAAGCAAGGAACTTGCTAGGACCCAAATATTTTTTTCACTAGAATCTTTGTCTGGCAGCGCAATCCTGTGTAACCTTGCACTGGTGCAACAATAGATGCACCGGTGTAAGTGCACTTATGCCAGTGTAAGTGCATTTACACCAGTGCATCTGCTGTTACACCGGTGCAAGGTTACACAGGATTGCGCTGCCAGTCTGTTTAAGGAGGAGTCTCATCATGGGGAGAATTCTGTTGAAAGAGCAGTTATCACCCTCTCTGGTTTTTACCTGCTTGACTGTGTTCTACTTCAGAGTCCAATCCCATCAGAGATGGATGGTGGGAATGAACTTGGGAACCAGCGAGGAAGCCATGTGAGTCAAGATGATACACATCAGGAGAAAGAAATATCAGGTTTGAAAACTATTCAGGGCCATAATTATTACCTACCCACCCTTGGGAGTTTCAGGGGATACTGATAAAATTCAAAGATGAAACCGCCTGATAAATACACAGTAGTTATTTATTTATTTATTTATTTATTTATTTACAGTATTTATATCCCGCCTTTCTCCCCGAAGGGACCCAAGGCGGCTTACAACAGGAAAAAAAAATACATACAAAAAACACAGTATAAAAAGTATCACATTTTAAAACAATAGTTATCTTGATTTGTGGGCTAAACCCTACTCCATGTTCAATATAATATAATTTTGAGTGGCCACATATCTACAGAGTTACCAAATCCAGGAGAAAAATGGGGAGGGGGGTTGTGTTAGAGCTCTATGTGTGTGCGTGCTCTCATGTTATAAGGTAGATAACATGCTGTGGAGGGAGATGTAGAAGTTAGGTTTGTGGCAGGGGAGTTTAAATGGGGGGGGGGAGCATCAGCATATTACACAGCAGCATATTGCACAGCAGCAACCCCTCCCTCCCCCAATGACCAAATGCTCTCTTTCCCATCCATTCTTGCAACTCACTTCCTTCCATACAAGAGAAGGTGACAGCATCTCAAAGATCCACCATGGACAGGTTGATGTACAAGAAGGAGCCACGGAAAAGGTACTCCTCTTCACAAGTGCAGCCTCCAGAGCCAGTAGTGACCTGAATGGGACAACAACCCAGGCAGGCAGCAGCCCTGTAAGTCTCATGTGGGAGCCTCAAGTATCTTAGCCTGTGCCTGAATCCGAATCCGACTCAAGAGGTTGGGCAGATTTGATTTTTTTCAGCAGCAATTATTTCTTTATTTTCACATTTTTATACCACCCTTCCTCCAAGGAGCTCAGAGTGGTGTACATATTTCCTCCCCTCCTTTTTTTGTCCTCACAACAACCCTGTGAGGTAGGTGGGGCTGAGAGATAGTGACTGGCCCAAGGTCACCAAGGAAGCTTCGTGGCTGAGCGGGGATTTGAACCTGGATCTTCCAGGTCTAAGTCCGACTCCCAAACCACTACACCATCCTGGCACCATTACATTAGTTTGAGTTAATCTTTATTCAGTGAATTGCTGTACCAGGAGGTCTAAGACTTGACAAAGTTTGCAGCCACATGGAATATGTCCTCCTAATGTAGAATTCTGGTGATGAAATTTCTGGGTGCTGGAATTTGTGTTTTTTAAGACATCGTTTACAGCCCTCATGATTGCACATTTTTCTTTACAAACACAGAGTTTGCCCCCTAAACATTTTGGCTTAATTCTTATGTGCAAATAAGGCATATTGCTTACAACAGAGGTGCATACCACCTCTGGGGCCGCCACTGCACCGCATACCACTGGAAGTGATGATGACATCATCGCCACTTACTTCTGGGTTTTCAGCCACGATGAAGCCCTGAAAACGACAGTAAGAAGGTCAGGGCAGGCAAGAGGGCATTTCCCAGCGCGGGAAACCCATGCGCTCGAGCTCTGCCTGCCGCCTGGGGCTGCTAATCGTCATTTTCATGGCATGGCCACAATGGCGCCTGCCATCTTGCCACCCAAGTACCAGCGTTCCACCAAACGGTGGTCCGTGTACCACTAGTGGTACACGTACACAGGTTGGGAACCACTGGCTTACAATATGATATACATGGAGGAAGCTCCCCACTCAACCGTGATTTGCATTATATGCATTACGTGATTTGCATTACAACAGATACAAAAGGTGGCCCTTTTTCATGGTTTGTACCAGTGTGGTGAACATCACCATAGCTTTATAGGCAGCTTATCCTCACATGTGACTTGCTTGGTACACGGAGATGCTTCTATGCAAGCAATTGTGTTTCAAGCAGCAGCCACATGAACGTTTGCACCTAAGAACTGGACCTTAGAAACAAGATGGGGGAATGGACTTCAATTACTCAGTGTGTGGCACTTTAGAGCATGGTTGCCTTTTTGTCTTTGGTTGCCCTTTTTTCTGACAGAGCTTCTGTGTCTGTGATAACTGATAACTGCCGAATATACTGATGAATCTTTTCCCATTGCTTGCTGAATTTCTGCATATTAGGCAATTGTTAAAGGCACAAGAGGGATCCCTGCCAGACAAACAAGTAAAAACCTGCCATCCCGAGCAAGTACCTCTCATGCATAATTTATAGTACCCAGTAAAGCCTTGCAGGGAGCTTTGGTTGCACAACACTTATTTATATTGTCCTGAGAAAACCGTAGATTGAAGAAGACGTGCCTAAACCGAGCACTTATTGGAATATGGTGCTTTAAATGCAGGCGGATTTATTTTGCTCCTCTCTTCCAGCAGGAGGAGGAGAAGCAGCACCAAGATACCAATGTAAGGTTCTCTCTAGCCAAAGCCAGAAGGCAGTGTCTCCAGGAACAACACAGACTCTTGATCCAGCAGGAGCTGTTGAAGATGGAAGAGGAGCTGGCAGGCCAAGAGAAGGTGAGAAGTCACTAGGGTCTTCATTGCCTGGAAAGAAATGTGCAGTTTATGCTAAACTGCAAAGAATCTATATAGTTTTGCCAGGGGCGTCGCTTACCAGCTGGACACCCAGTGTGGTGGGGGACCCGGAAGAACTCGCCAAACTGGAAGTAATTCCGATGATGTGATGACATCATCGCGTCACCAGAATTACATCCAAGTTTGGCGAGGCAGAAGGCCGAAGACGGGTGAGTGAAGTGCTTGGCGGCTCCGCCTCCGAGTCAAAGCCGCGTCTTCGCAAAGACGCAACTTGGCTTCGGCTCGGAGGTGGAGCTGCTGAGCCAAGGGGGTGTCATCCCTCCCCATAGCCTTCAGGAAGGGGTGACACCCTTGCTCAGCCTCCGAGTTGCTACTTTGTGTTCTCGCGAGCTTTGCTTGCGAGAACACAAAGAAGCAACTCTGAGTGCCCGACCGCAGCGCTGAGCCAGCGGCAGGGCAGCCATGCACCCCTCAAAATGGCGTGTATCTGGCACGCCCTGCACCTGTTGCACCATCCTAGTGACACCCATGTGCTTTGCCACATTTGACTAAGAGAAAAAAAGAAGAGAGAGAATATGGCTCTCCTATATTGAAACATTTGTTTAGAGGTTTTTGTCCTCTCTACATAGGAGTGAATATGACCACTCTGAAGTGACACACGTACAGGAAAGGCCAAGAAGCCACATGTGACTTTGAACAGGTTTGAGCATGTGAAGCTGCTTATACCGAGTCAGGACATTGGTTCATCTGTTATCTATGCTGACTGGCAGCCACTCTGGAGAGTTTCAGACAGGCTCTTTCCCAGCCTTACTTGAAGATGCTATTTGCACCAATGGCAGCTTCCGTCCTGGGAAAAAGTAGCAGCTGCAGGGGCCCCCCCAGTCTAGATCAGGACCATTTAAAGGGTCAAATCCCTCCCCCCCCCCATGTTTCAGCCCTGTTCTGGAATGCACCTGCAGTTGCTATTTACAACAATCCAAGCAAACAAACATGCACAACCAAACAAAGTATTTAAAGTTGCATCTAGTTTGGCTCCTAAACCAAGCTTTTCCAACAACCACACAATGGTGAAGGCTAGGCTTACCAGATCTTCAACCGGGACAGAGTGCTAGACCTTTAGGAGAAGGAATGGTGAAGGCTAGGCTTACCAGATCTTCAACCGGGACAGAGTGCTAGACCTTTAGGAGAAGGAATGTGGGCAGGTGTAGCTTGTTAAGCCTTAGAGCACAATCCTAGGCATGTCTATTCAGAAGCAAGCCCCATGGATGCCTAGGATTGTGCTCTAAGGTTTAACAAGCTACACCTGCCCACATTCGTTCTCCTAAAGGTCTGTCCCGGTTGGAGATCTGGTAAGCCTAGTGAAGGCAATACCAGCATTTAAGAAAGATGGTGGCTAAACAGACTTCAAAAGAGCCCCCCTCCCTGTTGCCTTATGGTCTACTACTACATTCTACAGTACCAAGACAGTCTACCTGAAAGTGTCCTTTCCCCCCTGAATTCCAGCTTCCTCCAGTCCAGCAAGAAGCTCTACGCTGGCAGAAGGAAAGGGCCTTGCTGACATTGCGCCTGGAGGCTCTGCAAAGGGAACAGATGGAGGCAGAAAGGGATCTGGAGGAGCTGCACCAGGAACACCGACAGGAAGCCGAGGCTCAGAAACAGCACATCCTGCAGGTCATCAGAGAACCTATTCCCCATGGCAAACTGATTCTGGGAAAAGGTCTTCATCATCCTTCCAAGCTTCAATCCAGTTGGTGCTCCCCAGTGCCCTCTTTGAAAGGGAGGCTTAAAACTAGCTCCTGTTCGGTTAATTAGAAGGCTCAATGCAAGCAAAGGCTCAGGGGTTCTTTACGGGCAAAGAACTACTGGGGCCACGTCACACCTGCCTGTCATCCACTTGATTGCACAATTGATATGTGTAGTTGGCTGTATGAACCTACTCCCATTGAAAAGCATGGTGTCTGAGATGATATGAAAGTTCTCTCTGTTGTGTTTGAATGAGTTATCACAGATCAAATGATGCGAAGTCACCATCTGATGCTGCAGTCACCATGTAATTAACATACATGTGCAAAATCAACCAACCAGCTCTAGAATCAAAGTTTTCCCTCCCTCTGCTTCATATAAGGTTATATTTGGGGAAGCATCCCTAGTAATGGCTGCCTGTTTGTTGTATGACACCCCCCCCCCACTCTTTCAATCCATACTTGACAGTGCTTAGTATAGCTTGGCAAAATGTAGAGGAGTAAGACTACTGGTCCATCCTGTTGGAGAGCTTTCCATGTTAAATTCTTGGATTTCAAGAGCTTAACAGTCTGAGCCAGGATGGTGTAGTGGTTTGGGAGTCGGCCTTAGACCTGGAAGATCCAGGTTCAAATCCCCGCTCAGCCACGAAGCTTCCTGGGTGACCTTGGGCCAGTCACTATCTCTCAGCCCCACCTACCTCACAGGGTTGTTGTGAGGACAAAAAGGAGGGGAGGAAATATGTACACCACTCTGAGCTCCTTGGAGGAAGGATGGTATAAAAATGTGAAAAAATAAAAATAAATAAAATATGGAAAGAAGAGCGTTGCAAGCTCTTCCAAGATTTATTATTAGACCTGGTGCCTATGCAGGACTGGAGAGCCTGGCAGCACCACAGCAGAGGTAAAGGTATCCCCTGCTCGAAAGCCAGTCGTGTCCAAATCTAGAGTGCGGTGCTCATCTCCATTTCTAAGGCCAAAGAGCCAGCGCTGTCCGAAGACACTTCCGTGGTCATGTGGCCGGCGTGACTAACGGAACACTGTTACCTTCCCGCCACAGTGATACCCATTTATCTACTTGCAGTTTCTTGTTTTCAAACTGCTAGGTTGACAGGAGCTCGGACAGGAGACAGCTCACTCCGTCACACAGCACTCAGGTCTCGAACTGCTGTCCTGCCGACCTTCCGGTCTGCAGTTCAGTGTCTTAACCACTAAGCCACCACGGCCCTAGCACCACAGTAATCCTCTAATCCAGGACTTTTCAACCTTTTTTTGTTTTGTTTTGCAAGTACCATCTTTTGCAGGTGCCACAACCCTCTCCACACATTCCCACCACAATCTTACAAATTCTTAATTGACTTGACTATGAGAATGTGTTTCCATGTCCTATATCCCTACCTTCTGCAGGATAGCAGAGAAACAAGAGAGTGCAGTTTGTTTGTTTGATCCATCAGGCTAAGAATTTTCATATTGAATGTGAAAGAAGAGCTTAACACAGGGGTGGGGAACCTTTTTATATTGGAAGGCCACATTTAATTTAAATAAGATCCTATTAGGTCGCATACTGAGAATTTAATATATACAACAAAATGTTATACCGTATATTTGTCAACATATTTACTAATTCAGTTAAAGCCTGCTATTATATGAGGAATTTACAAAAAAAAAATCAGCAAAGATAATCACTTGTTCGGCAAAGTTGACGAAAGAACTAAAAATATGTGATAAGCTTAAACTACTACATTTGCAGTGCAATCCTATCCAACTTACACCACCAGTGTAACCAGCGGTGCAGCGAGAACGGGAGGCCCCAGAACAGAAAGGGGATTCAAATCCCCTCCAAAGGGGGATTCAAAGGGGATTTAAATCTCCCCTCCCCTCAAAAGCCTCCTGCCCTGCCCTGCCCTCCCCCACTGGTTACCCCAGTGGTGTAAGTTGGATAGGGCTGCACTGTGAATGACTTTTTTGTGACTGCTTATTGCGAGATAGGAATCGGATATTTGGTTCCAACATCGTTGTCCATATCTTTAAAAGCTCCTCCAGGTGAATATCTGTCACCTGAGATCTCAAGCTTGTTTTAATTTGGGTTACATATGAAAACGTTGATTGACAACAGTAGGTTGTGCCAAAACAAGTCAGCCTTTGACAAGCATGTTGACGTACACACAGATATTTTGTATTTACTTTTATATACAGTTCATTATTATTTTCCTTAACTAGAAAAGGCGTACTTTTTTATTTAACACGTTACAGTTCTTTCCCTAAGAAGCTCTCAGGCACTTGGGCGGCTGCCAGTTCGCCAATTACTGAGTTGCCACTGACAGGAAAGAATAAATGAAAGTTACCCCAAAATTCCAAGTTGGGCATTATGTCATGAAATAAAAGGTGATTTAGTATTTGCGGACAAATATGCAAAAGGCCAACCTGGTACCTCAAAAAGCTGCAGCTCCCCCACCCCTGGCTTAGCACCCTCCCAGATGCTTTTTTCAGGTCTTGCTGCTGACTTCTCCCTCTCATACAATATAGGTGGGAGAAAATGGTTTTATTTTTTCACAGATTTTAATGTTTAACCAAAATGAAATAGTGTAGCAGAAAGCGGTGTTGTGTTTTTATTCAATATTTTCCCCATTTTTATCCATTGTAATTGTAACCGCTTTAAACGTGTACTAGGTAGGTGGTACAGGTGGCGCAGCGGGTTAAACCGCTGAACCATAAGCTGTCGATCGAAAGGTCGGCCGTTCGATTCCCGCGACGGGGTGAGCACTCGTTGCTTGGCCAGCTCCTGCCAACCTAGCAGTTCCAAAGCATGTTAACGTGAGTAGATAAATAGGTACCGCTTGCGGGAAGGTAAACAGCACTCCGTGTTCCAGCCGCATGCTACGCGCTGCGGCAAGGAGAGTCATGCCGGCCACATGACCACGGAGGCGTCTTTGGACAACGCTGGCTCTTCGGTTTTGAAATGGAGATGAGCACCACACCCTAGAGTCGGACACGACTGGACTTAATTGTCAGGGATCACCTTTACCTTTTTATAGGTTGTACAGTGTCAGCAGAGGAAGAATGACTCAAAATTACATCGTTTTATTTTATTTTATTGCAGATTTTTTAGCAGAAAGTGGTGTGTTTTTATTGCATTATCACCATTTTCTCCTGCCCTTACTCATACACTAAAAGGCTTACTGGACTTCTTCTACAGGTATTCCAGGCTTATAGGAAACATGCTGAAGAGCAGATGAGCGCACTTGAACGGAAATACAGAAAGCTGCTGCAGGAGTCCCTCCAGGATGCTATCATCCTCTCATCTCAGAACCAGCAACTCCAGGCCCAAAAGCAACTGAGTTGCATGGAAAGAGCAACCCAGACGGATTTTCCACCACTTAAGCAGAGCCATGAGAGCCATCCCCCATCCTAAGGGTTTGTATCTGTGTCTTAAGAGGGTGGTTTTTATCCCTGCTATTGAAACATTAACTTTAGCAACCAAGGCCTTCCTTACTGATTCTCTCTCAAAACTGTTTCCTGAAGTAATAACAACAGTATTTATATAACGCCTTTCTCGGTCATTGGATTTCTCCTCTGACTTTAATCCAAGGCGGTTTACACAGGCAGGAAATTCTAAACCAAGTAGTTTTTATTCTAAACTAGGGGTTCTCAACCTTTGGAGGCCCGGGTACCCCATATCACGGTCCAATTTTCTGAAGTATCCCCTGCTAATTAATTGGATTAATCAATCAATTAATTAATTAGCAAATTAATCATTTAATAAAAAAGTATTAAAACAATTTTAAAACAATTTTAAATGTGAAAAAATGTCTTATTTAACTCGTGTGTGTGTGTGTGTGTGTGTGTGTGTGTGTGTGTGTGTGTGGGTGGGTGGGTGGTCCAACACAAAAATCAGAGAGACAGAAGAGGGGGAATGCATTTTCTCAACTACAAAGGGCCTTCTCCAGTGACCTAAGGTGTTTGAGGGCATGTGTCTCAGGAGCATGTATGTTAACAGGTTCAAGTCTCCAGAGAGGAAGGAGCAATTCCTATCTTCACAGAAGGCCCTCTTGCGAGTACCGTCACCCAGGGAGGTGCGAGGGGCGGCAGCCAGAAATAGGGCCTTCTCAGTAGTGGCACCAACCTTATAGAATTCCCTCCCTTTTGATGTACGAACTGCTCCCTCCTTGGACACTTTCCAGCGAGGCCTAAAAACCTTCTTGTTCAAAGAAGCCTTCTGAGTCCTTGCCTTTTTTAACATCCTGCTGGTAGAGGTGGGGTGCTGCTGTTTTTTATGCTCTTGTCTTAATTGTAGTAATGTTTTTAATCGATTTTAGATATTGTTTTTATTAATTGTCATTAATTGTTTTTTAATGTTTTAAAACGTAACTATTTTTCTATTGTATTTTATTTTATTTTTTGTTGTAAGCCGGCTTGGGTCCCTCCGGGGAGAAAGGCGGGATAAAAATATTGTAAATAAATAAATAAACATGCATATCTAGGAATCTTATATTTTGGGGGTAATGATGCACATGCCCACAAACTGATACCGTAAGAACAGGAGGAGAAAATGACTCGGAGTCCAGTCAGTTCCAAACAATGAGTTTATTGAGACTGATATAATCAATAAAAGCAATGATAAAAAAAAATTGATATACTGAATAAAGTTTAAAAAATACAATGATAAAGCTGCTAATAGCTACAAGCAATTTCTGCTTTCATGGGAGAACATGATTGTACAAAAGTCATCTCAGTAAATAAAAGTATTCCTGCCTATATATAAAATAGCACAATCGCTCAACATGCACACAGAAGAACACAAAAACAAAAGGCTAACCTACCTAGAGAGTCTGAGTTGCTGTGGCCATAAAATAATCTAAGGCAGCAGTCAGAGTGCCTGTGGATCAGTGCCTACAGGTAATTAAGTATACAAAAAGCCCCATTAGATTTAGCCCTTGGGTCCACAATGTGGTTGGTGTGAAGATGATGCAAGCTTTTTGGCTCATGCAGGACACTTCACCAATCACGAATGAAAAAGCAATCAATTCACAGAAATTTCTTCAGCGTCAGTGAGGAGCTGACCCTATGACGTGGTGGGTCGATGCAACGCAAGCATAATAAAGCTTTTCATCACAATGGACCTCGTTTGGGTGTCTTTTCCTGCCTGAAACTCATGATGTTGGAGCTTCCTCTCTGGCTTTTGTTGTTCAGTCGTTGTGTCTGACCCTTCGTGATCCCATGAACCATATCCCGCCAGGCCTTCCTGTCCTCCACTATCTTCCTGAGTTCACTCATTTTCATGTTCGTTGCATCGGTGATGCTGTCTAACCATCTCATCCTTTGCCTTCCCCTTCTCCTTTTGCCTTCAATCTTTCCCAGCATCAGTCTTCTCCAGAGAGTCCTCTCTTCACATTAGGTGGCCAAAATATTTGAGCTTCAGCCTTAGTACCTGTCCTTCCAGGGAACAGTCAGGGTTGATTTCATTTAGGATTGACCGATTTGATCTCCTACCAGTCCAAGGGACTCTCAGGAGTCTTCTCCAGCACCACAGTTCGAAAGTATCTATTCTTCGGCGCTCAGCCTTCCTTATGGTCCAACTCTCGCAACCATACATTGCTACTGGGAACACCATCGCCCTGACTATACGAACTTTTGTTGGCATGGTGATATCTCTGCTTTTTATTATGCTGTTTAAGTTTGCCATAGCTTTCCTTCCAAGGAGTAACCGTCTTTTAATTTCATGGCTGCTGTCTCCGTCTGCAGTGATCTTGGAACCCAAAAAAGTAAAATCTGTTACTGCTTCCATTTCTGCCCCTTCTATTTGCCAGGAATTGATGGGACCAGATGCCATGATCTTAGTTTTATTAATGTTGAGTTTCAAGCCAACTTTTGCACTCTCCTCTTTCACTCTCATCAAGAGGATCTTTAGTTCTTCACTTTTCTGCCATTAGGGTGGTATCGTCTGCATAGCTGAGGTGGTTGATGTTTCTCCCGGCAATCTTGATTCCGGCTTGCGATTCATTCAGCCCTGCATTTCTCATAATGTACTCTGCATATAAGTTAAATAGGCAGGGTGACAATATACAGCCTTGCCGTACTTCCTTCCCAATTTTGAACCAGTTGGTTGTTCCATGGCCGGTCCGAACTGTTGCTTCTTGACCTGCATACAGGTTTCTCAGGAGACAGGTAAGGTGGTCTGGTACCCCCATCTCTTTAAGAATTTGCCACAGTTTGTTGTGATCCACACAATCAAAGGCTTTTGCGTAGTCAATGAAGCAGAAGTAGGTGTTTTTTTGGAACTCTCGTGCTTTCTCCATGATCCAGCGCATGTTGGCAATTTGATGTCTAGTTCCTCTGCCTCTTTGAAACCCAGCTTGTACTTCCGGTAGTTCTCGGTCCACGTACTGCTGAAGAGGGGAAATAGCAAAATTCTGGTGTGTGCTGAAGACGCTTTGCCATGAGAGTAGGCTCCAAAGTGCTCTGCCCCTGGGGAAATGGAAGTGCCAAATGTTCATAGCAAGAACCCCTTCCTGCTCTGCACCCTCCTTAGGAGCTCCCTACACTCCTGATGACCACCAGGGTTGCCAGTATGTCCCTGAGGTGGAAGAAGGCATGGGCAAAAGAGGCAACTGCTGGAAGAGGCACAAAGCCTAGTGGTTAGCGACAGTCCTCCCACCCTCCCTGCTCCTCCTCCCATTGGTTGGCCTGCAAGTACTGGGGATTCCATGGCCACAAACAAGGCACTTTGCTTTGAAAACCTTGACAAAACTCAAAAATCTTTCGGAGAGCTGCTGAACACTCCCTGCCCCTTTTTTTCTTCGTGTGAAATAGACTTCAGTTGAGGGAGCAACATTGCACATGAAAGAGGCCGGTCACATGCAGCACGAAACATGTCCGAACCAGTTCTGAAACCACTTGATAAAGTCAGTGATGGAACTGGAGCAGAACCGGACTCTCAAAAGACACAGCTGAGCCAGCACCAGAACCCAATCCAAATATGACAAGGGCTGGAAGAGGGGATTTGGAGCAAGACGCTTCAGAAGAGGCAGGAGCGACTTAGGAACGTGTTTGGGGAGTGGTTGTGCACCGACAGAGGCCGCAGCCTGAGCAATGAGTCTGCAGCTCCAATGGTTACTCGCTGCTAGAACCGATTTTTGAGTGATGTGAGGAGGGGTAGCCCCACCTAACACGTCTTGTGGGGATGGAGGTAGGACCTTCCCCCATAGAAGCCCTGTTGGCCTTTCCACCTTCCAGGGGAATCTCCTGAGGTACCCTAGATTATGGTTATGAGTTTGCAATACTACAAGGTAACGCTACCCTAATCACAAGTAAAGCCCCTCTCCGATTCTGAAGTAGAGGCCTGTAACTGTGAGAAGTATTACTCCCCAATTCTTGCATCCCAGCACTAATCACGTAGAAGTGTCCTTGCACGTGCTGATCATGTACGCACATATGTAACCCTAATCAGAAAGTACAACCACTCCTATGCAGACTCAGCCATAAACAAGCCATGCTTTGTGAAACTGGACATTACTGGACACTATTTCATAGATAAGCATATATGGAGGTGAGAAGGTGATAGGCTAGAAAACACCGCAAACAGGAGGAGAAATTGTTGATTATGCATGACGTTTAGTTTGCTATAAAAGCTTTGTATGCCTCATGTTCGGGGCCTCAGTCTTTGGAACCAAAATCCACTGTGTGCCTTTTATTCCTGGAATAAAACTATCCTGATTTCTACTTTTTGTTGCTGTGCTGTTATTAAACACCAAGTGGATGGAATCCAGGGTAGCCCCACCTAACACGTCTTGTGGGGATGGAGGTTGGACCTTCCCCCATAGAAGCCCTGCTGGCCTTTCCACCTTCCAGGGGAATCTCCCACGAAGGAAGCGTCAGTGGCCTGGCAAGGAACATGTGCTCCTTGGTCACAGAAAGGGACCTATCGGCCTGCATCAATTCCAGCAGATGGAGGCATCAAGAGTTATATGAGGGATGTGGGAAGGGACCCAGTAGAAACTGTGGTGAGGGAAGGGTCGTCTGGTTTATTCAAGAAGGAGGAAAATCCAGATTTGACAGGTGAGGAGCTGCCCTCCAGACAGCAGAACCTTGAAGACCCCAGAGGAGCCCTGGCCACTCTTGAGTCAGTTGGCTGGTGACACGTCCTCCCTTTGTGACATCACCTGACAGTTGCTGGGGGCTGCATAAATTGCAGGGCGATTCTGATTGTGGCGTGAAAGGAGGAGCGAAAGGCAGAGCGGAGTGAGACGTGTGGTGTGAAAGGGGTGTGTGGAGTGAGTGAGTCTCAGCTTGTTAGCAACCAGATCTGAACCAGACAGCAATGAAGTAAGTTCAAAGGGGGAACCTGCTCCTACATCTTGCCTATCGTTCTAAAGCTTCCCTAACCCAGGCTCTCAGCAAGCTTGAAGACTGGAGGCAAAGATAAGGTAGGTGCCAGCGCGACGGGCAGATGGATCAGCGAGGGAGTCTTTCTCAGCGTTGGTAAGGTGGCAGCAGCACCAATCCTCTCAGCAGAAATGATCTCTTCTCCTCAGGGCTGGAACCAGCAACTGCCTAGAACTTCACTGAACTGGATCAAACTGCTCCAATCTGTTCTGCCTTAGCAGGGCAACAGCTCCTTTTACAGGCCCTGGTTTTGCACAAGTCCCTATTTCTGCACACTGCCCTCTAGGTCTTTGCACACCACCCTTCTGCAGTTCTCCTTATAGGCCTCTTTTCAACTAGCTTTCAATCTGGTCCTCAACTGAACATTAACCCTGTATTAACTTGTATTTTTTGCTTCTGACATTTGCCTTATCTTTTTTCAGGGAACTTCAAAGAAATGCAAACGGAGGATAAGGACAAGATGCATCCGGGAGGAAAGGTAAGAAAGATTCCCTGTCTCAACCACAGAGGTTGGTTGTCTTTGGAGCTCAGGCACTGGGCTGGATCTACAGTTAAGTGTATGGAGTGGGCTCCCCATATACCCCCAGAGAGTGGGTGGGCTACCTCAGGGTTGCCATGTCTCATCTCTGCCAATCAAGCAAGGTGTGGTCGCCCTGAGGTCCAACCAATGGTGTGCATATCTTCCTTCTCCCCTCCCAGATGAATCCAAAACCTACAGCTGGCTGGACACCAGAAGCATAACTAAGGTTTGTATCAGCTGGTGCGGGAGGTTAGCACATCATCACCCCCATGGACCTCTCGCATGTGGGCTGGACCTCTCGTGTACAGAGTTGGGACCAGGCATCCAAATTTGCCTGAAAGCAGAGCAAGCATATAATCTGTGAGAATGGCCCATTCTGAGCTATTTCATCCCAGAAACCTCACAGTGGGGACAGGAGGGTGCAGGGGCAGCCATGGCAGCAGGTAGGATACTTACATTGACATGCGGGAGGCTGGTGGCCAGCCTGAGCGTTTCTGAGCAGCTGGCCGTGGCTTGCGCCCGGCTGTCACTGGCATCACTCCAGTGCCCACTGAGTCCCTGTGGGACTCAGCGGCATCTTGGCACGATTGCACTGGACTGCAGCATCTCCTACTTCCTGCCCCCTAGTCGTGTTGCAGGCAGCGGGGCCTGCCAGAAGACCGCCTGAAACCGTCAGCAAGTCTAGCCTTGACCCCAGGTGGGCCAGGCAGGCATCTCTCCTGCTAGCCTCTCTTTCCGCAAACCAGCATCTCTACAAGACACTTACCTCCATGTGCTGAATTAGGCAGCCGGTTGTCGGCATCTCAGCGAGAAGCACACACAGCTTCTCACTGAGGGTTGATTCCTAGGAGGAGGAAGGGAGAAGGCAACAGGTGAGAAGGAAAGGAAGGACCCCCTTGGAGAAGAGAAGGGTGGGGAGAATGCCTGAGTGCTCGTGGACACGGCGAGATCAGCTCTCCTGACAGCAGGACCAGCGCTCCCTGCCAGCCCAGATCACCCCCTGCCCACACTGGCTCCAGTCTCAGTGAAGAAGACAAGCCACTAGGTTCCCAGCGCAGAAGGAAGGAGGGAGCACAACCCCAGGAAGCCTCATCGCCACCGGAGGGAGAAGTTCAGAAGTAACCTGGGTGTCCAGCACTGGTGTCCCTAGGGGGGTGCGGGAGGTATCTGCACTGGGTGACACACCAGGGAGGGGTGATACGCGATTGAAAGCTGAAACTGGAAACGGCTTCTAATCTCGTCTCAGACCTTTTCTGAGGTGCAGAGAGGCCTGTGGAGTGGGCCAGTGTCCTCCCCACATTTCAGAACAGGTCTGAGACACGATTGGAAGCGACCTCCGCTTTCAGCTTTCAATCGCGTATCACCCCTCCCTGGTGTGTCACCCAGTGCAGGATACCCCCCCCCGCACCCCTCTAGGGACACCAGTGCTGGACACCCAGGTAACTTCTGAACTTCTCCCTCCGGTGGCGATGAGGCTTCTTGGGGTTGTGCTCCCTCCTTCCTTCTGCGCTGGGAACCTAGTGGCTTGTCTTCTTCACTGAGACTGGAGCCAGTGTGGGCAGGGGGTGATCTGGGCTGGCAGGGAGCGCTGGTCCTGCTGTCAGGAGAGCTGATCTCGCCGTGTCCACGAGCACTCAGGCATTCTCCCCACCCTTCTCTTCTCCAAGGGGGTCCTTCCTTTCCTTCTCACCTGTTGCCTTCTCCCTTCCTCCTCCTAGGAATCAACCCTCAGTGAGAAACTGTGTGTGCTTCTCGCTGAGATGCCGACAACCGGCTGCCTAATTCAGCTCATGGAGGTAAGTGTCTTGTAGAGATGCTGGTTTGCGGAAAGAGAGGCTAGCAGGAGAGATGCCTGCCTGGCCCACCTGGGGTCAAGGCTAGACTTGCTGACGGTTTCAGGCGGTCTTCTGGCAGGCCCCGCTGCCTGCAACACGACTAGGGGGCAGGAAGTAGGAGATGCTGCAGTCCAGTGCAATCGTGCCAAGATGCCGCTGAGTCCCACAGGGACTCAGTGGGCACTGGAGTGATGCCAGTGACAGCCGGGCGCAAGCCACGGCCAGCTGCTCAGAAATGCTCAGGCTGGCCACCAGCCTCCCGCATGTCAATGTAAGTAGCTCACCTGCTGCCATGGCTGCCTCTGCACCCTCCTGTCCCCATTGTGAGGTTTCTGGGATGAAATGAAGAGCTTGGATTGGGTCATTCTCACAGATGATATGCTTGCTCTGCTTTCAGGCAAATTTGAATGCCTGGTTCCAACTCTGCATGCGAGAGGTTCAGTCCACGTACGAGAGGTCCATGGGGTGATACGCTAACCTCCCGCACTGGGTGATGCAAACCCTAGTTACGCTTCTGGTGTCCAGTCAGCTGTAGGCTTCAGATTCATCTGGGAGGGGAGAAGGAAGACACACACACCATTGGTTGGAACTCAGGGTGGCCACGCCTTGCTTGGTTAGCGATTGGCAGAGATGAGACACGGCAACCATGAGGCAGCCCACCCGATCTCTGGGGTTATACGGGGAGCCCACGCCACACATTCTTAACTGTGGATCCAGCCCAGTAGTTCAAAAAGTACAACCCGCCCGCATGTTGTATAGTCTGAGAGTAGCTGGTCGCCTTAGGGGGCCGGGTAGGAATTTTTGGTTGTCGGCCTGATTGGCCTTTGGCCGGCAGCTTTTTTGCCTACCCCAGACTAGCGCTTGCGGAGCGGTTTCCTTAGGTTAATTGGCATTTTATTGGCCACTGTAGGCTGGCTAGGCTGGACTACCTCATGGCTTGGCCTGAGGAAAAACTGCCTAGCCAGCTGAATCGTACATGAAGTTTAAATAAAGTGGCACATTAAACCAAAGCATCTGTCTCGTGTCTTTATTCATCTCTTAACACTGCTCAACCTACAGGTGGGCCCCATATCCACGGATTTGGTATCCACAGTTTCAGTTATCCAGGGATCGCAGGGACCCCTTCCCCCCAGGCTTTTACTTTTTCCCCAGTAAGCTTCGTTTCTTCCTTAAACAAACAGGAGAAGCAGCCTCTGGCTGCTTATTGCAGGCAAGTAGAACGAGACTAAGTCCTAGAGAGGCTCTGCAAGGTTTCTGTTGAGAGCTGGGAGGGCGAGCACACCTGCCTGCAGGTGAGGCAGGGTGGGGGGCCCCTCAGGAAACCATGGGGGGGGTGTTCACTCTTATCCACTGTTTCAAGTATCCACGGAGGGGCCTGGAACATATCCCCAGCGGATATGGGGGGGAGTACTGTATATCACCTATCCAGTACACTTTTACAGCACTTAGAACTGATAAAATGGAAATTTGGAATAAAAACACAACACCGCTTTCTGCTATTTTCATTTTTGGTAAACACCACTATTCGCGAAAAAAATAAAACCGGCAAAGTCCCTGGCACAGCAGGCACCACTGGTGTCCCTCGCCAGCCTCCTCGATCACCTGATAGTCCCAGGCGCACTGTACGTCAAAGCAATCAGCCTAACAACCGACGCTGAATTTAAAGAGCCGACCTTTTCTCCGATCTGGTCAGTGCCTTACAGCTGATTAGCAGTATGCTTTATATAGAAGATAAGTAGGCAGTACCCCAGGGCGACACACCACTCAGCCGGAGGAGTGGGCAACAAAGGCTGCAGCTGTTTAAGCGGCTAGGGGGTGGCCGCGTCTTTGGCTTCCCCGCAATCGGGGAAGAGAAGCCAAAGATGTGACCAAACCCCAGCTGCTCAAACAGTTTGTTGCCCACCCTCCAGCGCCCACGTCCTTGGTTTCTTTTCCCAGCGATTGGAGAAGCTGAAGACGCAGCCACTGGCAGACTGGGGCGCCCGTGTCTTCTGCTTTTTTCCTACGATCAGAGAAGCCGAAGATGTGGCCACCCCAGCCCCTACCTCCTGCTTTGTGGCTGCTCTGAAGTCACGTCTGGGCCAAAGTGAGGGCACTTCGGGATGTCACCCCGGGGGGTGACACCCATCCTTGTCCCCCCAGGCACCAAGGTAGCTGGGTCACTGTAAGTAGGCCAGTCTGTTTTCAAAAACTGAAGCAGTGAGAAGCCCTACTGCATACACTGGGATATGTGCAAAAAAGATAAATATTAGAGGCGCTAAGAGTTTTCCATCTCCCTGCCACAACACCATCTTTACCACATTTGCATGGAATTCTTTACATTCCACCAACCCTGAATACCAGAGATAACCACCCTATTGGTTACATCAGCCCTTAGGATGATGTTAAACAGATTAATTAAGAGCCCTGCTCTTTTTCTCTTCAACCACCCATTACAGGTACATAGGCTGATATGGGACGGTTATCTCAGAAGAACCAATTGTGTAAACATAAACAAGCTCCCATGCTTCCCCCAGATAGACTGGGGTTTTTCTCTCACTCACTCACACACAGTTCTTACAATGTCCCTGAGGAACAGAGACAGCAACATGACTATGGAAGGACTACTTAAGGCTAAAACATTGCGATCTAAAATAGCCTTTATGGCATCAGGAAAAACTACTCTTTACTGTTAAAACTATTTCCCAGCTTTCCTTACATGGCTGGAAGATAGTAAGCAGACACCCTACAGATCAAGAGGTATGTAGCAATTGAGTCATGCTGCAAGGAACACACAGATTTTTAGAGGGGTCTACTTTTGAAAACCAGGACTGAAAAGATAAAATTCTAGGAAAACCTAGACTGAAACAGCTTAATAGGGGGTTGGTTGCTCTTTAAAATTGATCATATCTCTAGCTAGAGTTCCTGGTAAACATCAATTTCTGTCCGTCCGTCCCCCAGCAAGTGTTACTGCTTGTAGGAAACATGGCTGCAGACATCCCTTCCGTACCTACTTATGCTGTTCAAAGACTCAAAAA
Source organism: Plestiodon gilberti rubricaudatus (assembly GCA_026170595.1). NCBI lineage: Eukaryota > Metazoa > Chordata > Lepidosauria > Squamata > Scincidae > Plestiodon > Plestiodon gilberti. Next base: position 99,753,100 of record JANXHW010000004.1, on the reverse strand, counting down.
GCTATTTCCCTGCTTTTCTCTTCCCAGACTATATGCATTTTTCAGAGAGACTGTTCATGCTATTAAGGGTTTGAGCTCACACCACCCAAAAAACTACATCCACACTCCCACATTAAGGCAACCCTGCGATATCAAGGCAAGCACCATTACCTTTCTTTGCAAACAGAGATGATACTACAGGTGGCTAGCAAAGGCCTGAAAGATAGCCACCAGAAGCCCAGCAACATTCCTACATGCCTGTGTTGCAAATGTGGGTATGTGGCATGTTTCACCAGCCTCATGAAGAGAACAGCATCAAAAGGGGGCAGGTGGGATTCTGTAGAGTACATGCTCCAACAGCACTGGCAGAAATAAGAGTCAGCCACAGAAAAGGGAAACTAGGGAGCCCATCTTTTGAAAAATGTATATGAGGCAAGAGAAACACAGAGGTCTTCAGATGTAGAAAGATTAAACTGAATTCACCCTGTGCTTCCAAAATGTGACATAGCCAATAAAAACTTTTCAAAAGAGATTACTGTATGTGTCCCCTACTTCATTACATTTCCCAAGCTGATCTGTGAAGAGGAAAGAACATTTCGTTTGAATCCTGTTCACGGAATCACTTCAGGAGGACTGTAAGGCTCATCTGTCTATTTAACATCTCTACATGAAAAGGTTTGTGAGATTTGTTTATAAAGTCCATCCAAAGTGGCCTTTTGTATGTTCCAACATTTTCAGCAGCGTTCTTTGTTGAAAAGGAAGAGAGAACCACACACACGTCAGGGGAACCCCTGGAAACAAAATTTTTAATAAGTTGCTCTAGGTTAGACATTGTTTGGTGCACTGAATTGATGCTGGTCGAGCGTGTGTGTATACAAATCCAGATAACATCCCATCATTGACCCACTAAGCTTTATAATCATCTGCTAGCAGCTTGAAAAAAAAAAAACAGGGCAGCTCGCCACCCAGGCATGCAAAAGAGAAATGGCAACCAAGGAACCTGTGTAGCCACACCCTCAATCCAGAACAGCTGCTGTTGCTGCCACCCATCTCCCTCCCTAGATACTGACACAGAAGGTATATGAGAGCTTGGATGATTGTCCTATTTTGGCAGGTTTATCAGTTATCCAGAATGCTGCATATAAAGCAAGAGGCAAAGAGACCACTCCTGAGCATCTGCACTGGTAGCAGCTGGAATACAGAGTGCAGTATTTCTTGTAGGTAAAAGGTATAAGCAGGAGAGATCTTCGCGGGGTAGCAGTAGAAATGCCAACAATGTCAAAAACTAGGCTGAACACGGTAAGTAGTGAAGGAACAACATAGCTTGACATAGATCCTGATTGCTTGGATAATAAGGAAGTGGTGATTCACTCTGAAGCACTGCATAGTAATCCCAATGCCCAGGAGCCCAATTCAAATGAAAATAGATTTTCAGACCCTCACCTGAGTAGTCATGAATATAAATCACGGCTGAGACTTGTGCTTGCATGTTCAGGCAAGGTTATGTATTCAGAACCAAGACTGGAGGGCAAAAACATGAATCGTACTGGCAAACATTTCCAAGAATGCGCAAGAACAAAGCAACAGGGAACGGCCAACTCTGATCAAAGACTGAAGGATTTTTGAGCTCTTTCCTTACACTATCTGGAGAGCGATGAACAGACTGCAACAACGGATAGCACAGAAGAATGAGTGTATAATTTGATAAAGGCACTTTTGTCACCAGTGACATCAACTCGCTGGTTAGAATAGAGAACAAAAACAAAACACTCTCCATGCAGATAATGAATAGCAGTTACCTTTGGCTCAAGTGGTGCTTTTGTGAATGAATGGGATTATGCTGATGATGTGTTCCCCCCTCCTCCCCTTAGAGATGGGGACCTGGGAGACAAAGATTCCACTGTTGCCCATTAATAAGGCAGCTATACTTATTCCTCCCCTGTGAAGATTCAGACTAGTCTTGTCATTGGTTAGAAAGCATGATAAAGAAGCAGAAGACTGCTACATAGGAATCCAATCTTCTGCATCCTCACCCATGTTCTCTAGCTAATCACAAGGTTCATCCCAGAACAGTTATGCGCTCTCGCTAGGGCTACCAGATCGTCAACCGGGACGGAGTGATCGCCCCTTAAGGGGGCGGAGCGTGGGCGGGGCCAGTAGCTACCGCCCCCACCCCCTTAAGGGGCGATCGCTCCGTCCCGGTTGACGATCTGGTAGCCCTAGCTCTTGCGCTCTCTCTCTCTGAGCAAAAAAGGGAAGAAATATGACCTCATAAACCATTCACAAGACAGGGAAAAGCCTGAATATACATGCAAGTCCATTATATTTTCAAGACAGCACAAATTAGGCAGAGTTGCTTCCACATCAGTGGCTTCTCTTAAGACAGAGGCACTGAAGTTACTTTACCCCATAATACAAATAAACAGCTAAGCCAATCAGCAGTACGGAAAGGAAAAAAAAGGCAGTGAGGTGCAGACTGAATAGCATGACTGAGAGTAAAGCATTAACCATAATCGAAGAGGAGATCACAAACAGTCTAGTAATGTTATTACTGTGCTTCATGACAACAGACATAATCAGGCCGTTCAGGGCTTGGCTCACAACAACTAGTCCCACCCAGAATGAGAAGCCCTCCAGAAACCCAGTCCCTGAGCTGCTCAATAGGTGGATCATCATATTCAGCAAGACACCAAAAAAGTAAAGGAACAAATTTTGGAGGTTAAGAGGCAGATCCTGAGTCTTCAAGACAACTTCTGTATAGACAGCCGAAAGGCCCGAGATCAGGCAGTAGAGAGAAATCAGCAGGAGGCCAATGGGAGTGATATGCAGCTGCATGTCAGAGGCAGGCAACTGCCGCAGGTCCTGCAGGCCCCCATAGGTATAGAACGCTCCAGCCACTGTCAGCAGGAAGAGGGCTAGCCACTTGCGCAGAGTCAGTCTTTGGTGCAAGAACATGCTGAAGAGAAGGGCAGTGCTGCCAATTTTCAAGTTGCTCAGCACCTGGAAGGTGCTAGGGTCCATGAACAGCTGCAAGTGAACCACCAAGTTGTTGTTGGCTGCATAGAGCAATGCTGAGAGAAGAAAGGGGGCAGCATGATGCCATGACACAGAGTTTCTTAGTTGTCTCCAGTCCCAGATGATCAAAAAGACCGAGGAGAGCACCAGCTTTGTAAGCTCAATCAAAACCACCACAGAGGAGGCACTGAATGGGATCTGACCATTCTCTTTAGTGAGAGTCAGGAGCGGAGCATGAGAACCATAGACAACAGCAGACAGGATCAACATCACCCCCCACAGGACTTTCTTAAGTACCACAACAGCAGCAGGGCTGACCAAGCTGCTGGTATTAGAAGTGCTGTCAAGTAACATTTCTGCAACATGTAGAGACAAAGGCGGCATCGGTCTCTCTTTATGGGAGAGGAGTCCATTTGATTTTTTAAAAAACCACATCTTCATGGAGAGACACACCACTACCTGTTTAATTGAATCAGATTATTAAGACATGAACTGAGAAATGCACATTTGGACATAATACATGTGCACAATAAGGAGAAACAAATCTGTGATATGAACACTGCAAGTCGCACTTTCTGGGCAAAGAGAGATACGGTAGGTTCCAGAACCTAAAACAGGCAAGTCTGTTGAGTTAATAGATGCCCTTCACTCCAGATTGTGAATGCAAACACATCTGAGAAAAGAAACAAAGCTGTCCAAGCTGATGCTCTGAAAGTATCCAAGTCCCAGCATGGCTGAAGCAGCCAACACCACTTTTATGTTAGAATGAGATTGAGAATTGTAGTCAGACCTGCTGAAAGTTCATATGTATCCACTACAAGATATTTTTCCAATAGTTATGAATGCTGAAAGGGGAGCCAGAAAAGCTAGAAATATATGCACGTGTCTAGAAATTCTAGAATGGGAAGAGGGGTTGCTGGAGTGCACCATTGTATGAGGTATCTTCTAATCCGGTCCTTTCCTGAATGAGCTGAAGTAGTCTTTGATTGTCTTTTCCACATTAGGAACAGCATAGGTTTGAGCAGCATACACCCCTGTACAAGTCCCCACCAAAAATCCCAGGACTGCAGACGATCTGAGTTTGGCTACAACATACCCAGCAAGGAACCCTTTGAGGAATGGAGATGCCAGCAAAGAAACTTCCTGCAGAAAAAGCACAAATGGGCAAGTGAAACAGCCATCTGAACATTGAAAACTAAGACTGGGGCACGTTCTCACAGTTCACCAATTTTCCCTGACGTGCTGGATTACAATTCAATAACACTACGGGGGTGGGGGGGGGGAATGCATGCAGTCAAATAAGCAGGGTGCTGTTCTTTGGAGATATAATTATTTTGCACTCTAGAGATAAAGCATTAACCAAATCCCCCTTTTACCTGTCCGACTCCAGCCTGCACCTCATTTTCCACTCTTCGTTGTAAGCGTTCCAGTTGATCCTTTAAAAAAGCAAGATCCTTCAGCTTTGGCAGCGAGTCCTAGACATTAGAAAATGAAAATGCCACATTGCAAATTGCATGCACACATGCACTTCAGTATCCTTGTAATAGAAAGCAAAGCACTGAAGATTGAAGCAGTCCAGCAATTCTAACAGCACATCTATGGTCTGTGGCTGCTAGATCAGAGGGAATACTGTATGTTCCCACCAGAGCCAGCCTATCAATGAGGCCACCTGAAATATCCGCATGGAGTGCTGCCCTTGGAGGGACGGTGAACAGATGAGCTCCTGTTTGCCAGCCCACCGCTCCAGCCCACCGCTCCGATCCTCTTCCACTTTGCTCTCAGCAAGTTAGAAGAGGATTGCAGCAGAGGAGGTAGCTTCCTTCTCCCTCCAGTGCTGCTGGATGAAGACAGATAGGGGGGGAGGGAGCTGCTACAGCTTCAAATTGCTTCTCCCTGCCTACTTGGTGCTTATGAAGCACCAAGTAGCCAGGGACAGGTGATTAGGGGCCCACCCGACTGACTGCTCCTTCCCTGTACTTACAAAGTGCATGTCATATAGCTTCCCACTCTGCCTCTCTTCTGTTTACAATGAGCATGAGCAGGGGATGCTGGGTTCCATCTGCCTGTTCACTTCAAACAGGCCAAGGAGGCTGCACAGCATGTGCTTTATACATAAAAGGTAAGTGGGGATGGAAGCATGCTCGCTCTTTTGTCTATCCTCCCTCCATAGGGCAGGTGTACGCAGGCACACATACACAAACAAGGGTGGTAGTGGACAGCTGATTCAGGTGGTACAGAAGCACGCACTTCCCCTGGTTTCCACACTCATTACACCACATCTAATTCAAAGAGTAGGTTCTTCCGACTCCACTTCGAGATTGACTTCTTGAGCCTGTTTTTTGTAGCAAGGGCTCCACCATCGCCGTTTCCTGCATGTGCTCTGTACCGGAGAGAGGGGCCGATATATATTCTTTCTTCTATCTACGTTTGGCTAGTGGCCAACTGGAATGAGGGTGATCAAGCAAGCCCGAGGAGCGCTACTCCTGCGTTACGTGGCATAGAGAAGCCCGAACAACTTCCTGCTCTTCCCTCCTACTCCCGTCCCGTTATTGCTCCGCCCCAGCTCCAGTGGCCGACTACCCAGAACTTTAGAAGCCCGAGAACGGAGTTACCCGCAGACCCAGCAGAAAGAGCAGCAACTCGCTCTCAAGACCTTCAGCTCGCTTTTACCTTATCGTCCGCCATCTTCCCTGCCGAAATAGCGTCTCTTCCGCTTGCACATGCGCAGCACTAGGCACACCGGGCGGGTCCTAACCATAAAGAGAGAAAAATACTAGAGTGACGCAGCAGTACATGGAAAGCCACACATGCGAGTCATAGGCGCGATAGACAAAAATCACACACTTGTCAGAGGTTGAGTGAGAGTGAGGAAAAGCATGAACTCGTACGATTGCTGCCGCCTTTTATTTTTGGATGAATACTGTGCTGCCCATTACAACTATCCTAAAATCTTGTATTTCTTTATTGATGCATATGCCGTTGCTAGTGACTCCCTCGCTTCAGCCCGGGCGAAGACCCCCCCAAAAAAATATTTCAAGTGGGACCCCGAAACTTTGTATCGCAACAATCACATGCATCGCTCTTGTATTTTATTTCTGTTGTCATAATTATTGTATTTTTTTCTTTCTCACTAATAAAGAGAGGCAAAAAAAAATATCTCTGTGGTCCTAAGATGCCTCCTAGGTAGCTGCAGTAGCATGTGGATATCGACGTAGCATTTGCGTCATTTGGCAGCAGTGGGTTGTGCGAACAGGGTGCAGCCGCCGTGTTTTCTTCCGATTCTCTCGTGTGCTCGCTGAAAACCTCTCTTTTCGCTTTTGCACTGTATGTGCCGCTGGAATTGGGCCCAAGTTCGCAGATTTATTGGGGCGTAAATTTTGTAATAAATTTCTGACTAATCCCATAATGACAGAGTCTTTTGGCACCTTCGAGATTAACACTTTTATTTCAGGATAAATTTCCGATAAAAGACAGCAGCAATTGCAGGAGTTCCTGCGCTTCTTCCTCAATCAAATCTGACACAAGTGTGGTTTTTAAAGTTCGCTTGACTTGACCAGATGCATGAAGTGGATTGTAATCTACGAACGTTTATGCTGGAATAGAAGTGTTAGTCTTTAAGGTGCCACAAGTCTCTGTTGTTTTTACTCACTGCTGGCCCAACAATGAGAACTGAAGCAGGTTGCATCAATGGTGGATTGCGAGGGGTCTGAGGGGGTGGTAAATGTGGGGTGCAGTGGTGCACTTCACCCTGAGTCTGCTGCTGCTCATGCCTCCCTCCAGCCTGCTGCTGATGTGAGCCGCAATGATCCATTTCCCACTCGCCCTAGCTCAGGGGTGGCCAACCTCCACCATTAGGGCCTCTGCATTGTTAAGAGTTGTGCAGAAGACAGAATCTTGGCAGCTGCCTGCAAGTGCTGATGGTGCTGCTAAAGCAGCTGCACCTGCTGAAATGCCCTCACCTCTACAACCATTAAAGGTCCAGGAGCATTCGTGTGGAAAGGTTGGCCACCCCTGTTGTATAACGTTCAAGTGTAGAACTTGAAGTAAATTTTGATACATGAAGGGGACGTCTTATTAGACCTGCAATCCTAAACACATTTACCTGGGAGTAAGTCCCATTGAATTCAGTGGGGTTTACTTTTGGGTAGGCATGCCTAGACAGGCTTTTCAGTGAATTGCAGCATAATTCTAAGTGTGTCTACTCAGAAGTAAGTCCCATTGTGTTCAATGGGACTTACTCCTGTCATGTGGTAGTATTCAAACAAGGAAAACCAATGTGGCTAGAGTCTTATTTTACAACGTGACAGGATTCCTTAGCAATAATTATTACTGAGACTCCCAGGAAAATGTGTATAGGATTGCAGCCTTGGTCAGATGAATTGATGGATGGCAAGAGGTCTAGCTCAGTCGGTAGAGCTGCCGCCTCATATGCCTGAAGATCGCTGACAAGCTGCAGCTGCAGCTGGCACTCTGTAAGGGGAAGTTGCCTGTCAGTCAGCACATTCCATGAAAGACTGGAACGTTTATTGTAAAAACCACTTGCACTAGTATGGCAAAGATTACACCATGAGGCAATTCAGATTTTTAAACACAGGAATATTTTAATGAACCCGAAACAAGAACTGGTGCTTATTAATAAGATTTGGACACCCTCACTAAATAGGACTGCTGTAGTTTTAAATGGCAGTTAGAATGTTCTTCATATGCCGGTTGTGGAGCTCACTCCATTAACATCTTTTGCCTGCTGGCTCGGTTTCTTCTGCTTGAAAAATTTCATGGGAATGAATGAAACAAACATTGCAGTATTAAATGTGTTTTTAAATTGTTCTCATTGTATACTTTTGTATGGCCTTTAATACCAAATAAATGCTATGTTTGTGTTATATTGTTGCTGGTCATAAAAGCTTTAGATTTTACTTAAAAACCACTTGGTTTAGAATTGCCTGCCTGCATAAACTGCCTTGGATTAAAGTCAGAGGGAAAAATCCAATAACCGAGAAAGGCAGTATATAAATACTGTTGTTGTTGTTGTTGTTGTTGTTGTTTTGTTAATAGCTAAGCAACTTTAGATTGACTAAAAAGGTGCCCCAATTAACCAAACAGATTTTTAAAACATATTACTTATAATACAAGTACTTTTCTAAACTTCAGATGGCCAGCACCATCTTCAAAAAAGGTAGTCTCTCATGTCATATAAAGAAGAGGGGGTGCCTCTTTTAAGAGTCAGGCAGGCCTACTTTAACACATGTGCATCAGTTAACATGTGCAAACATGTGCTGTTTTTTGCCTGAGAATAATTGCATTAAATTATTTAAATGTATGCAAATATAGTATTGATTAATTGACAAAAATACATATGATTCATCAATGAAGATTTCTTTTATTGGGTTCCAGTCTTAATTCTTATGTGTTTGGAGGGACATTTTATTTTAAACATACAGTATACGAACATGACACAAGACTGTGCAATGTTGGTTGCAACTCTGATGGCCGGTGCAGGGGGGGGGAGGCAAGCTCCTGGCACCCACCTCTCAGCAATATGCCTGATGTGTTAAAGCAGGGGTAGCCAACCTTTCAACATGAGTGCTCCTGGTCCTTTAAAGGCTGTATAGGTGAGTGAGGGCATGTCAGTAGGTGCAGTTGCTTTAGCAACTGCAGCTGCCAAGATTCTGTCTTCTGCCCAACTCTTAAGAATGCAGAGGCCCTAATGGTGGAAGGTTGGCCGCCCCTGTGTTAAAGGTGCAGAATGTGTGTGTGACAGGAAAGGGCAATAATGTTTATGTGTTTTGTTACAAAATCAGCCTTGCACCACAATCCATCCTGAAGAGTTTCTTTAACGTGTGATATTTAATACGTATTTTTTTGTGTGTGAATCAATTACATTATTACCCGTATTTCTTCGATTCTAAGGCGCCATCGATTCTAAGGCGCACCTTTACTTTCAGTACCACCAGCAGGGGAAAAAAAATCCATTGATTGTAAGACTCGCCTCCCTTCATTGAATCTACCCGCTCAGCACCAACTCTCCCCAGCATGTCTCCTGCAGCTGAGGATGACTGAGTGCACTGCCTTTGCATAGCATTTCTGGCCCCGCCAGAAAGTGCAATTTCCTTCGTTACCTGGGTTTGGGGGAGCTTCAGGGAGGCCTGCGCAACCCTCTGCAGGCCTCCCTGATCTTCAGTTCGGCGAAAAACAGCGATTTTTGGCCATTTCTGGTTTTTCCGAAAACCGGAAATGGTTGAAAATCACCGGTTTTTGCCGAACTGAAGATCAGGGAGGCCTGCAGAGGGTCACGCAGGTCTCCCTGAAGCTCCCCCAAGCCCCAGTAAGTAAGAAGATAGCATTTTGGGGTGCTTTTTGGAGACCTTCGATTCTAAGACGCACCCCATTTTTTGAAATGCTTAATTGGGAAAAAACATGCGTCTTAGAATTGAAGAAATACAGTATTGGTAATTGTGTACTATGCCTCAGGATGCATCTATCCCTGGATTTTTCACCCTTGCCTTTAGATGGGGAATGTGAGAGTGATGCTTTATGTGCTTTTCTTCTTCTTCTTCTTCTTCTTCTTCTTCTTCTTCTTCTTCTTCTTCTTCTTCAAATGCATGTGTAAAATGCTACTGGGTACTGCTTTTTTCACTGCTACTGTGCTTTCTCAGTCTTGTTTTCTATAGCCCAGGGGTGGCCAACCTTTCAACATGAATGCTCCTGGCCCTTTAATGATTGTATAGGTGAGGGCATTTCAGCAGGTGCAGCTGCTTTAGCAGCACCATCAGCAATGACAGCTGCCAGTGCCAAGATTCTGCAGAACTGAACACACAACACAACTCTTAACAATGGAGAGGCCCTAATGGTGGAAGGTTGGCTACCCCTGCTATAGCATATCATGGACCATAGCAACAGTATACAGTACACTCTATAGCATCGGTACTCAACCTTTTCGGCCCATGTACCACCTACTCGGGTCTCTAGCCAGCTGCATACCACTGGAAGAAAGTGCCGACAATGTCTTTTGGGTTTGCGGCCATGCCGGAGCTTGGAAAAGGCACATCGGATGCAGGGGAGGGCAGGAGGGCCAGCAGCTGGAGGAGCCTGCGCGCTTGAGCTCTGCTGCCTTGGCAGAGCTTGGAGCGCCACTTTTCGGGCTCCAACATGGCACCATGCAGCTGAGATGGCAGGTGCCATCTTGGCCGCTGGTGGCCTGTGTACCACTAGCCTGTGGTCTGCATACCACCAGTGGTATGTGTACCACAGTTTGGGAACCTCTGCACTACAGTATATACTGAACAACAATCGTACAGGCTTCCTTCTGTTGATTGTTTGTTTAGTATTTAAGTATTAATGTGAGATACCTCGTTCGTTTCTTTCAGAGCTCATGTTGAACAAAGTTCACCCTCTTGATATCAACATGCATAGGACTGGAAAGCCAGCTCACTTGCGTGATGGCGGGGCGACTGCGTGAAACAGCATTCAGTGGTGTCGTGCAGGGAAGGGCTTCAAGAAGCCCTTGTCATTCGGTGAACTGGTGTGGCTAAGCTTTGTCTGAAGTCCCCGGTTTGCCTGCCTGACCCACAAAAACAAGGGTTTATTTCTTCCAGCCCCCCTATGTTGTTTCACCCTCCCCGCTCTGCGCTCGACGCAGCGCGATCTCTTGCCTACAGGTTGGGCTGCAATCTTGGGCACATTCATTTGGGAATCCCGCTGCGCTGACCGCAGTGAGCACCAACCGGGCTCTGTTCCGCTTCACGACTTTGGCGCCACCAGCACCCGCGCGTCTTTGATCTCCTCCTCCTGGCCCAGCCTCCCTCCAGACCTTGCTCCGCCCACGCACGCTAAGCTCGGCCCCGCCCGGCACTCCAGCTCCGGCCTGTGGCACAGAGTCGCTGCTGCCCTCCGTCCCTGCCCAGGGCTGCACGGCTCCTTGCCTCCCCGCCGAGCATAGCCATGCTGGGCAAGGACTACATGCTGGCCATCATCCTGGTCAACTGCGACGGTGAGAACAAGGAAAGGCGGTTGAGGCTGGGTGGTTGGGGGAGTGCGCGGCAGCGGCACTCCTCCAGGGGTGCTGGGGCGGCAGCGCCAGCTTGGGGAACGGGCAGCTCCAGGCCGCACCGCCCCCGGCCCTTGTCCTCTTCCAGGACTGGGGGCATCGGCTGCGGGGGAGTAGCTTCTCCTCCCTCCCATCATGGCTGTTTTGGACGACCATGGCTGTTTCGGCTACTGTCCTACGTTGGTGGGTGCCTGAGGGGCCGCTCCTGTCTCCGCCACGCGCGAGCTTCCTGGCCCCCTTTCCTCTTTGCGCATGGGCTGGGGCAGGCTCTTGGCTCGTGTTTGCGCGGTTGGGGAGGGGGGGAGAGAATGGGATGAAGGTTGTTGTTGACTTTTCCAGCTTCTGTGTCCGTCCGTCCATCCATGTGCTTTCCCCTGTTTGCAGGCAGGGGCGATTTACCGCTGATGAGAACATCAACTTGGGGAGAGGCGCTTTTTTAGTGCACAAACGCGTGGCAAGGAAACGGTTACGCAGCCCCCTTCTGTTCTGTTGGTTCGTCACTGAACTCGACGAAGCCACCCGCTTTTCATTGGCGTTTCATGATAAAGAAAAAAAACCTGAGGGGACTCTGTAACCTGTAGTCCTTTCCACTTAGGGCCAGCTTTCTCTCGCTGTCATTCTCCAGGTAGCTTTCCATGGTGCTGAAAGGAGGGATCTGCTGTATTCTTCTCTAGACTGAGACTGAGGAAAGTTGGACTGAGGTTTCAAAGCTCCCTTGGGTTTCTCAGCATTACAGGATCGGTAGCGAAACTTATGCCCAAAATGGAAGTAACAGAACCCACCTGCAGCTGGGGAAGGTGGTGGTGGTGGGGAATCAAGCATTGGGGGGAGGGGCTTCTAAAATACATAAGTCTTAGAGAGGATAGGGATCCACGTGTTTGTTTTCTCTGATAGACAAAACATTTCTCATGGTACCTGTCCAAGTGACACGGATGGGAGGACATGGATATTCATGACAGGCTCTGTTACAGTAGTAAAAGCAAGCAAATCAGGGCCAGGACTGGTTCCATTTTTGGTGCCTTACTTGTAATCTGTTAGAATGACTGTATGCATGGTGGGTGGGGGGATATTAGTCCATTTCCATTTAAACTTGGGAGAAACCAGACAAGATGCAAGAGAGTCATGAAGTAGTTATATTTACTTTGATGCACCTCCAGGGAGCTCTACATTTGTTTGGGGCTGTGGCAAGCAGAGTTGCTTAACCCTTCCCCTGTGCTGGGCCATTTGTCTGCTAAAATTTGCCCTCCCCAAGTTGTCTTTCTTGCCAGAAAGGAAAAGATACATAGACACGCAATCTTTTCCCCTGTGGGTAGATTTTGATTAGAAATTTGCTAGTGATGAAATGGTTAAATACCCCTCCTCCATAGTGGTGAAAGGGTTAGGGACCCCTCCCCATAGTTTTGGCTGCATGGAAGTTTGTAAAAAGTTAGGAAAAACACTTGACATGCCTTCTGTGTCGCATTTTGTTTGACCTAAAGAAAGCAGTTTGATCTGGTGGATGGCGATATGATTGTTGCTTGTGAGATCTATAGTCTTTAATTAATCCACAGGTTTGATAATGACCATGGGCAACTTATGGCCCATCTCTGCCTCAGTTTCCCCATCTGTTAAATTGAGGGTCTAAATTGAGAGTCTCTTCCACAAAAATAGTGTGATCTGTGTCAGGGCCTCTGAGACGGGGTTAAGGGGGTAATTTGTACCCTGGCCCAGGGTGAAAAATGGGTCAAAAAGGCGGCCCTGGAGTAAGAAAGGGGGCCCCAGGAACCAAATTCATATGTAGGGAAGGGGCCCAAAAGAAACTTTGTACCCCCTGATAAAATTCCTCTGAATGGCCCTGATCTGTGTATTTAAATGCCTTATTAAGGCTGCAATCCTATATACCCAGGCTTACCAGATCGTTGCCGGGATGGGAGCGGTCTACCCTTAAGGGGGCGGGGTGTGGGGGGGCAGAATGTGTCATGTTCTGGCCCCCCACGGCCCGCCCCCTTAAGGGTAGGCCGCACCCGTCCGGCGACGATCTGGTAAGCCTGTATATACCAGGGGTTCTCAACCTTTGCAGGCCCAGGTACCCCCTATCACATCCAATTTTCTGAAGTACCCCCTGCTAATTAACTGCTAATTAATTGGATTAATCAATCAATTAGGTAATGTTAAATAAAAAAGTACTAAAACAATTTTAATTGTGAAAAAATGTCTTATTTAACTCTCTGTGGGGGGGGGGGAGGGAGAGGGGAGACACACACGTGCAAGGATCTCTTTTTTTCTCCAAGTCACACTTCCCAAAACCAGCTCCTCCCTCCCCCACCCCACCAAAGTACATTTTCCAAAGTACAAAAATAAGCCCCAAACCAAAATCAGAGAGACAGAAGGGCTCCGGAAATAATTACAATTTAAAATCCATGTTAATTAACACTTAATTAGCTGCTAATGGGGCAGATAAGGGGCAGGGCTTGGCATACCCCCAGCAAGAGGTCCGCGTACCCCTAGGGGTACCCGTACCACAGGTTGAGAACCTCTGCTATATACACTTACCTGGGAGCAAATCCCATTGAATTTAATGGGGCTTACATCTGAGTAAACATGCATAGGACTGTGCTGTAAGTGAGGCAGGACCACTGATCACTGTGCTCCCCAGTCTCAGTAAACTGAGTGGATCATACAAAGGTCATAATCCTTTCACACTTCACTTACAGTTAGGTAACAAGAGGGAGGGGCTGTGTTATTTGGAGACTCTGGTGATTCAGTCTCCTGGCAGCACAAGCTAAGAAAAAGATTTACACTGAATTTGTTAAAATTTGCAAAGATGGTCCTTTTTAAAAAAAGAGAATTAGTTGCTAACAGAATTACTCCTACATAATCTCCCTGTGTGTGTGTGTGTGTGTGTGTGTGTGTGTGTGTGTGTATGTTGTGCCGTGCCGTGCCCATCTGCTTCTTTTCCAGGAGTAGAAATACTTCCAGTTCTTTTTAGATTAAAAAAAACATACAGAAGGAAAACTAGTAGCATCCCTCTTTCCGAAAAGCTTGAGTATCTTGGTGCAAATGAGCAGAACTAAGGATGTGAGGATTGGATGCTGAGCTGTAGCTTGTTCTGGCCAGATTAATCCCATCTGTGAAAGCAGCATTTCCTTGATTAAATTCTTAGCGTTGGCACAAGTGTAATAGTTAATTGGCTTGCAGAGGTGGGAAGTTAAGATGTTGTTTGTCTTCTGTGCAAATCAGAGATGGGATTCCAGCAATGCAGTTCTTAGTGGGAGGAAAGTAGAATTGGTAACTCTGTGCTATGAAATGTACTCATACAGCATATGTCTGGCCATTCTGATAATACGCATGCGAGTTTGGCCCTTGTTTATGTGTGTTTGTTAAATTGTGGAGGGGGGCATATGCATGAAAGTAGGAGGGCTTTCTCTATCTCCAGGAAGGATTAACCCTTTCTCCTTGGGTCATTAGCCAATCAGAATCACGTATGTGCTTTGACAAAGAATGTCCCAATGCCAGAAGGAGGAATGTTTGAGGTGGTGACAAATGCATGCTGCATTTTCATATTGGTGGTTTCATGAAAGTTCTTCTCATAGGGTCTAATTCTATTTCTATATGTTGCTGAATGTCCTTAGTGGCCATCTGATCTTAATATCAAAAGTGCATACACAATTAGGACAACTGCTTCTCTGAGATTGTGTGGGCTGATTCACACATAGTCTGATGCATAAGCCTGTACGTGTGGTAAGATTTGAGAATGAGCCTGTGCATCTCCCATGTTCATCCCACATCCACAAAACCCTTATGTGAACTGGGATTGCTGTACATAGATGTACCGGTATAGAACAGTGGCTGAAAAGATTTGCCCCTCCCACATTTTGTTTGCACTGGAAGGTTCCTTTGAGCAGGGACACCAACTTGCATAGTAACTTACATGCTTACACTCCAATTCATGTCAAAGGTTCTATATACAGTGGGGACAAACATGCATACTCAAGGTCTAATCTACATTCCATAAAATGTATGTCCTACAAACTGTATGTGTGAGAAAATGCAAGCGATTTCAAGTGGAATCTGGTACGTGGCATAGCATATAGTTTCATTTTATTAATCTGTTCGAAACCAACACTGCTGGCTTTTGTTGTTGTAGGAATGCAATTGAAAGTACACATAGAGAGTCTATAAAAAGGTTTATGGCTAAATTTTGTATCTGAATTTTCCATGTGCATGTCCCTGCCCCATGAAGATGTGTAATGTTTCCCTACTTTTAAATGCCTCTGCTTTTCAGCTACTCATATATCACCACAATGCTTTACAAAAACCCCTCAAATTCTGCAGAAAAAAGTATTCAATTTAAGGTATGACAGCGCAATCTTGCCTAGGATCCGGCCGGCGGCACATGGCCGCCCGCTGGATCCTGTGCACTGGCAGCCAGCATGGCCACTGGGTGGGATGTCTACTTGGGGAAGGGGACACTCATCCCCTTCCCCGAGTGTAACCGGGGCTAGGCCCCATCAGCCTCCTTGGATTTCCGCCAGCTATTTTGCTGGCGGAAGTAAAGGAGGCCATGTAAAGGCCCCGGGCGCCCGGTGGGGGTCAGGATATGACCGAAAGCCATCCCCTACCCTGAGCCAATGACCACCCTCCCCCGCCTGGCGATCCGCCCCCCCCGCCCGCCGGATCCTGTCTTACCTGGGTCCGGTGGCTGGCGGGAGCTCTGTCATCGGAGCAGGGGAGGCCGGCATCTGCACTGGTTTTCCCTGCTCAAAAGTAGTCGCAAATGCTTTATGGCACGTTTGTGACTATTCCCGGCGCCGGAACACTTGTTCCGACACCGTAGTTTTCGGCAGGATTGGACTGTAAATATATGCAAAATGGAATACATTTTCATTAATGTAATAATTTTAAATAGTTTGAGTCATGGACGTCGCTGGAGCGTGGCAGGGGGCGGGCCGCCAGGGGGTGACGTGTGTACCCCCACGCGCGTCACCTCCATGACGCGCGTCGCCCTCCGGACACTCCGAGGCCGGCCCAGGAGCCGGCCTCAGAGCGTCCGGCCCCGCCGGCGCTCCAGGGCCTTCTGAAAGAAGGCCCAGTGCGTCAATACGGGTACTTTAACGGTTTTTGCGCATGCGCAGACTGTTTTGAGGGCAAGAGGGCAGGCCCATGTTTTGAGGGCAAGAGGGCAGGCCCTTGCCCTCAAAACGGTCTCTGCGCATGCGCGAAAATTGTAAAAGTACCCGTATTGACGCAGTGCCTGGGTCTTCTTTTAGAAGGCCCTGGAGCGCCGGCCGAGCCGGACGCTCCGAGGCCGGCTCCCGGGCCGGCCTCGGAGCGTCCGGAGGGCGACGCGGGGTGGGGGAGGACCCGGGGCAGGGTGCAGCTGGGTCACCCCCCCAAAAAAATTGCAGTGCGGCCAAAGGCCGCGCACCGATTGTTCCTTTACTGGAAAATACTCGGGCGTCACTAGGGTGACGCCCCCCCTGCCTTGGGGTGACGCACGTCCTAGTGACGCCTCTGGTTTGAGTGGCTTTTTTGCGTACAAAATTTGAGTCTTGAGCATAACTTTAAATGATTTAAATACACCTTCATTTCAAAGTGCAGATTAAATGACACAGATCAGACCTTTTCTTAAGAGCAGTGAGATACCCAGATTTGTTAGGATTTTCTGTTGACATATGTGTGTCTTGTTTTGTGTTGGGTAATACTAAGAGAACAAGAATGGGGAAAAGCTCACTTGCTGTTTGGTATCAATGACACTTCACTTTTCATCCCCAAAGTCCACAGCAGAGAAATTAAAGTCACAGCTACTTCATTGATGCGTTTCCTGCTTCTTGAAGATGCATGGAGCTGCTTTTCTCAAAAAAAAAAAATCTTTTGATTCTTCTGAGTTTTAGACAACTTAAATACTGATCTTCTGCTTCACTGCAATGGTCAAGCAGGTGCTGGGTTGACTGTGGAGGAAAGGGGTAGAGTGTAGAATGGATGTAGCCTTTAGTGCAACTAGCATTTTCTGTTGAGGAGATTGCCCCCCAATCCAAGGATGGTTCCCCTCTTTAGGAAGTCAACAGTAGCAAAATGTGACATTCTGAGAAGCATTCACTCCTCCTGAATGAAACACCTAGAGGTAAAACTAGACTTCAGCTTTGGATGAACAAGGATGTCGACTCGCTGACTAAGCTACACTCTTGGTGGATATAAGTTTGGGAGCAAGAACACTGGGGTTTTTTACTCTGCTGGTGCACTCTGGTTGTCTATGTTTTGCTCTAGTTTTACCATTTCCAGAATGATGCATTCTGTATAAAGTTCTTTTGTCCAGATTAAGGCTGCTTTGTATTTGTTCCCCAAAGCAACTGTGTTGCCATGTCAGGCTGTTCACATCCAGCAACGTGGCACACAGATCAGTTGCTTTGAGTGACAGGTCTGAAAATGGTCTGGCCTGTAAGGTTGGCTTGCTACCTCCTGGAGAATGCTGCCACTGAGAGCGATTTGAAGTGGTCATCCATAAATGCAGCCCCTTAGTCTTTTGCGAAGCTGCTAACAGACCTTCTCCATTTGGGTCCAATCTCCTGGGAGTTTGAGAAGCTGACAGCTAGGAGGTGACAACAAAGGTGCTATGAGCGGGGAAGGGCAGGAAGCAGCTCATTGCACTGATCTGTGTACAGAAAGTGTTGACTGCTGCACGACTGCTTCTGGCAGCTGGTTGAACTGGATGGCAAGACCTGATTAAAAAGGATGCAGTTTAGCAGGCAGAGAAACCAGAGCTTGCCCAATGTAATTGAATTGCAAGTGATGGATTATTCACCTTCTGTTCCCTTCATACTGGGAGAATCAACAGGATAATAAAGCAGAAGGGGCACACTGACCTCTGGATATTTTTAGCTGCGTGCACTGGGGCAGATACAGTTACAGTTATAGCCCTGCATCTGGCAGTCCTGCACAGGAACACCACCAGGTTTGTACACTTGACATTACTTTTGATTCTGGTCCCTGCACATCCATTTTCAAGAAGAACAGGGAACAAGGGAAGCTGGGTGTGCTCTTTAGGCTCCCTAGAAATACCCCCATTTCAGAACTCTAAACCTCTCCCCCAGCCTTGTATATCCAAGATGCTTTGTAAGTGCTTTGTTGCTGTAAGAGAGAATGAGTTGTGAATCAGGATTTCCCTAGTTCAGATCTCATCTCTGCCATGAGCTGAGTAGGTGGCCTTAGGTAAGACACGCCCCATTGGCTCCCCTGCTGCAGATAATAATAGTTATCATACTTACTCTACAGCAGAGGTTCCCAACCTTTGGAGGTTGGCGTACCCCTATGCGGGCCTCTGGTTGCCCCGCATACCCCCAGACATCCTGCTCCCCACGCACCCCTTGAAACCCCCCATGTACCCCCCTTTCCCAGGTAGGGAGAGCTACAGGGGGACATTAGGAGGGCTGTAGTTGTTTTTCCTGGGTTGTGGCGCAGGCAGGCGGGTCCTCCCACTCGCGCCACGACCTGGGAAAAACGGTTCCGCTGCCTGTCATCAGATGCTGATCGCAGCAGCGGATAATGGGCAGCATCTCGCATTCCCCCTGCCTGCGGTCCATGTACCCCTGGGGGTACGCGTACCACAGGTTGGGAACCCCTGCTCTACAGGGTTGTTATGAGGGGACCTCCTTACTCTTTACTCTACAGGGTGGTGTCATTGGGATTGGTGTCACCTGGTGTGGTAACTCATGGTGTCACCCCCATTAACTTTATTTTAATATCTTAACAATACAAGTCACCCAACAAATCAGTGACCCACTTGATGACACATACACCTGAATAAGAGTTCTAGTATTAGCTCTGATACATAGAAATGAGAGCTGACTGATACTAACACCTTATTGGTTCCATGCTCTCTCATAATAACACCTCATTGGCTCTCGGAACAATCAGTCTCACTGGTCAGTTTTGAGTTAAGGAAATCCAAGCAATGGATTTCCTGCAATCAGGTGTTGCACAAAAGATAATAGATAAGGTTACGGGGGAAGGGAGATTGTTGAATGGTTGCCATGCTCTGGGAATGCACAGGGATAACTCAAATGTGTGTACATCTACAAACATGTGTTTCTCCTCGTAATTCCTTGGTTAGAACTTTGAGGTGATTGGCTTCTCAGCTGAATCTTCCTCCCAGCCACAGACATGCAATACAGTAACAGAAAAGTACAGTACAGTAGGCACAAACTGTATACAGTATATTGATCTACATAAGGAGCTCCAGAACCAGAGAATGCTGTGCTCCCCCGGAAGCATGCAGTGGGCTCCATTTGCCCGTTTGAAGTCCAAACGTCCTGTGAATTTGCCCAGTTATTCATTGTTGTTCATTGTATTTGTAATGGTTATTCATTTTTTAATTCTAAAACTGGGTGGAAAGAAGTGGGATTCTGTGGGGTGTGCCATGCATCTGAGTTACTCAGTATTGATGTGGATAAAGGACTGAAGACAGGCTGTCCTTATCAAATGTACAGATAGTAGAAAGTTGTGGCAAACTATTATGTCAGTATGATTAGAATGTTAAAAGATCCTGAACATCGAAAAAAAAAAAAAACACCATTGAAACAATAGGGTAATGGTTCACAAAGCTTTGGCAACATGTAGCACACACAAAAACACAAACTGCATCAGTGCAGGATGGTGTGTCTATAAAATGTTGCTCTAAATGGAGTGTAATCAGCTGTCCTCAGCAGCCTTGTATGGGTAGGTCAAGGGAGACTCAGCACTGAAGGTGAAATTATTTCAGTTCAATATCTGAGATCTTTCCCCCCTTAACCACAGAGGTGATGTGAAATATTAACGTAGATAGGATATCCCCAGAATCAAAAACAGGAGGTATCTCATTATCAAGCAATCATATTAGTCACGCTGATTTGTCTTATGTTTGGGAAAAATAGACCATGTGTCTTTTCGGGATACCTTCCCTTTTCTCCTGTAGAGGCTTTCTTCATGCCCTGTGACTTCTGGAGACTTTGTCGCAATCCAGTCTGACCCATCTCTCACCTGATGTATCCTCTTTCCTTAGATAATCTATGGAATGACCAGAACCTAGAGGCAGATCTTGATCTTCCCCCAGGATGGAGGAAAATCCATGACTCCTCGGGGACCTACTATTGGCATGTGCCCACAGGTGCCACGCAGTGGCAGCATCCATCCTGCACCTCTGGTCTGGAGCCCAGTGGGGAAGCTGCTTTACCTGAAATGGTATCAAGACTCTAAAGTCTTTTGTGCATGATCAAGGCTGTCAAGTGTAATCAATTATATGCTGTTCTACCCTTGCTATCTCCTGAGTTAAGGCTGATTCCAACAGAATACCACCCACTGGGATTTTTCTGTGTTCAACCACAAAGATGCACATCTCTCACAGTAGCAGACATGCGACGCTTTTGAAAGCATTTTACTGGATAGCAGCCATGGATTCCACCTCAGCTGGTAGAATTCGTATTTCTGAATGCTTTCTGTGTGATCTTGGTCTTACTCATCAAGAGAGATATTGAGTTTTCAACACTGGCTTCGAAGACTGACAATGTCATTGAAAGGGCATGAATGTGGGTGGGGACATTTAGGGACAAGAGTTATGTGCCTGGATGCACAGCAATGGAAAGTGGGGACATCACAGCTGCCACTTCATTGGAATTTAAGCTGTAAAACATTAGAAGGAATCTGTACAATGTGATCCTAAACATGTTTCCTTGGATTGATTAGAGTGAGGCTTTGACGTATGTGTAGGACTGCAGCATTAGTCAGCATAAACGGAGGATATCCATTTAGGTAGCATCTGAGGATCAAACAGATTAAATAATCAATGCTAAAAACCTATTGATTTGACATAATGGTATCTGTGTCCACTCAGTGCAGTCAGCCTGTCTATTGGGGTACCAAATAGCTTTTCTCTTGGCTCAATCAGGGCCGGCCCAAGACCTCCTGGTGCTGAATGTCAAATGCTGTCCCTGTTGCCCGATGATGTGCCAGCAGCCTCTGCTCCTCCCACTCTCCAGTGCTCTACCTCAGCACTCTCCTCCCCTCTACATTTCCTCTTCCAATCCAGGGAGCACAAGGAAGAGCAGTGGAGGCAAGTAGGCAGACAGAGATGAACACCCCTCACCAACCTGCAGCCTGTGGCGACCACTTCAGTTGGCCTCATGGATGGGCCCGCCTGGGGCTCAAACAATGTATTTTTAAATTCTTGAGAGCAATTGCTTTCTAAAATAGAATGATATAGATTCTGGCAAGGAAATTACTTACTAAACTGCTTGTCAGTTTGACCTTACAGAATAACCGGGGAGGGGTGTGGGAAGAATGAGCCACCTGTACATTTGCCACATGCATCTATCAAGCTACATTATACAGAGCCAAACCATTGGTCCATCTTGTCCACTGTTATCTACTTAGACTGGCAGTGGTTCTCTAGGGTCTCAGGTAGAGTCTTTACCAACCTTTGCTGCTACCTGTGATCTCTTTACTACTTGAAAGATCCATGACCATGATTGATACCCCATCTGCATTGTGGATTGGTGCATGTAGCAAGGAATCAGCAATGGCTTGTGAGGATCAGGTGCATTTTAACAATGAGTCAATGTCCTGGTTAGATTAGCCTGAAATGCTCAGAAATATGGCGTTATATTTCCTTCCAAGTTAGCTTTCCGCCTGAAGGAACTCTCTCATGAGCTTCTTCTCTGCCTTCTTCAGGATCTTCAGGTAGCTGCCTTAAGCCGCGTGTCGAGGGAGAGACCTATCCCAAGTCCAATGGCATCACTGTCCAGAAGGTAGGGTTGTCTTCCCAGGTCACTTTGCTATGGCACAAGTCTAATCTGAATGAGGGTGAAAGAGGTTTCTAGAACCTAGTCATGTTCTCCTCTGGTGTCATCACTAGCCACACAGATAGGAGGAGGAAGGAAGCAGTTTGTCCCTTTCCCACAAGCCTTTTGTCTACTTTTAGTCATTCAGACTGCAATCCTGTATACACATTTTCCTGGGTGAAAGCCCCATTTAGCACAGTGGGACTTACGTCTGGGTAGACATGCATAGGATTGTGCTGTAAGAGATGTTGCTCAACTGCTCTGGTACCCATTCTAGTCAGGTGGCTGTTTTCTGATGTCTTTCACAATAGCGACTCTACCAAAGTAGGAAACTCTGAAGGGAACAGGCTGAGAAGATCTAATGTAGAGCCAGGATGGTGCAGTGGTTTGAGTGTTGGACTTAGACCTGGAAGATCCAGGTTCAAATCCCCACTCAGCCATGAGCTTCCTGGGTGACCTTGGGCCAGTCACTATGTCTCAGCTTCACTTACCTCACAGGATTGTTGTGAGGACAAAAGGAGGGGAGGGACTATGTACACCACCCTGAGCTCCTTGGAGGAAGGAAGGGGACAAATTGTGAAAAATAAATAATGGTTGCAAGTGATCTAATCTGTGGGATTAGAGCTGCTAATAAACTACTTAGCATTTGTATAGTGTTTTTGAGTGTTCAAAGGACTTATCATATATTGCCTTGTAATCCTTAGAATAACTCTGAAAGGTAAGTAGGTATTATTATTCCCATATTACAGATGGGAAGAGAGGGACCTGAGGCTTGCCTAATGCCACTTTGGGAGTTCATGGCAGAGGCAATTTTTGAATTGGACACTTCCTGAGATAGCCCTGGGGGGGGGTTTCCTGGGGCTGAACAGAAGCCCACTAGGGTTGTACCAGGTGTCCAAGAACCTCCATGCCATGACTGTGCTTCTCTACCTGTTACAGGGCATCATTGAACTGGCACGGGGAAGAGCATCCTCAGAGCAATGCAGAGCCTGGCTCCAAGGTACAGTCAGGTGAGGTGGGGGACAGAGGGGGTACTTAGCTCAGAAACATGTCTGGCTGAGGAAGCCCCTTTCTTTGGGACAAGGGAAATGAGGGCAGCATAGGTAAGGTCTTCCCTTGGAGGCAATGGTTGCAGATCTGCCCTACTGTGAGCTTTGACAGGTGATGTTAGGCTCTTCTGCAAAGCACTGGATCTACTCTCTTATTTTGAAGATTCTGGAATGCACCACCCTCAAGTCCTGCACCTGACAATCATTTCAGCTGTTTTTAATCCTCACTCCATATTTTATGGTGACTAAGGGCCAAATTGCACGTGATACTAAATGCATTATTGTGTCGTTACAGGCTTAGGTTTCCTTGTGGCTCCACACAGCAAGATTTGGATTGGGACCCCAGCAGCGAGATAGAGTATTTATCTTTTTAATCCCTGAACTGTTTCCTGCCGACAATCACCACTACAAATCAAAATAGCAAATTAACCCTAAAATGCCATTTAATGCATTAAAAAGGTAGAGGTGAAGAATTAAATGCTCTACCTCCCTGCTATGGTCCCAGTCCAGATCCCAGTCCTTTCTGGCTCCTACAAATGAGTACTGAGTAATCCTAGGTCTGTCACTGCATAGTGTTGTATTTAGTGTCGCATGTAGTTTGGCCCTAGGATTCTGGGATTTTCAAGGTCTCAATTCCTCTTTTGTCCATATGGAAGAATGGCTAAAGAATATAAACGCATGCTAAAAGTAGTCTTGTACAAGGTCATCCGGTTACTTTGTGATGTCCCCTCCAGCATCCCAAGTCCAAAGGGGGACTTTGCTCCCAGAAACCAGCACGAGAAAGCCCCAGCAGCTCAAAGCTGCAAGTTGGCTCCTCTTGGACTATAATTATAGCTAATCTATACCACTTATCTTATAAAAATATGAAGTGGTGTACAGTGCAAAAGTTAAAGACCATGTGCAAAATAACTCGATTAAAGCTGCTCAAAATAGTAAGAAATTGATTAAAAATTAGGACTAGGTTCTATAGTCAGTCAGTTGGCTATATTAATGGATTAGAAACATCTGTATTACCTTCTAAAGCTCCTTTTTCCGTCAACTGGGCAGGAAACAAAACCTTTTTAAAAATGAGCACTGCAGATTAAAACTGCATAAGGTATTATTATTAATATATATCACCTTTCAACAGAAAAGGTCTCAATGGGCGCAATCCGATCCTACTTAGGCTGCCGTTGTAACCAGCGGCCCAGCGAAAACGGGAGGCCCCAGAACGGAAAGGGGATTCAAATCCCCTTTGAATTCCCCTTTTGGAGGGTATTTGGATCCCCTTTCCATTCTGGGGCCTCCCGTTTTCGCTGGGCCGCTGGTTACAACGGCAGCCTTGCACCCAATGTGATTTACACAGCAAAGGAAAACTATGACTCCCTATCTCAAGGAGGTTCACAATCTAAAAAAGAAACATAAGAGAAGCACCAGCAACAGCCACTGGGAGGGATGCTGTGCTGAGGTAAATAGGGGCAGTTCTTCTTCTACTAAATATAAGAGAGCCAGCACTTTAAGATGCCTCTTTGTCCAGTTAGCAGGGTACCATCTTTCTCTCTCACAATAAAGAATGCATCTTCTAAAGTGGTGTATGCTACAACACAAGTATCATCTAAAAACAAAGAATGTATTTTCTTCAAAACGATTGTGTTATTCATATATAGGTTTATACTGTATAGGGTTACAATGTAATCCTATGCATGTCTACTCAGAATCAGCTAATAAACTGTATGCATTTTAATTAATCAGCCTTATTTCTTCAACTGGGTGACCACTCCCTTTCCCAGGACTAACAGCAAGTGTAGCCTGAGTATTTGGGGATCCATTCTTTTTTTCTTTTTTAGGCTGTAATCCTATACACCAGGGGTTCTCAAAGTGGAGGGTCAGGTGCCAGGCGGTCAGATGCCACCCACCATGCCAGGGGGCCTCCCCCCCAAGTGGGTCTCCCCAAGCCTCTGAATAGCTCCTGGAGGTGATTTAAGGCCCACTTCTGGTTTTTTTGGGAACCCAGGAAGTAAACCGGAAGTGGGGTTTAATAGCCTCCAGGAGGTGTTCAGAGGCTTGGGGAAGCCCACAGGGGGCCACACACCCCTGCACCCTCCAGAGGACGGTGCAACCCCCAGCAAGTTCAAAAATACTGCTTTTGTCTCCAGCGGCAGCGCGATTCCAGGATCGCTGCTACCACCATTGCCCCACCCCTACAAGCACTCAAAGTTCTCCCCTACTCACAGGGAGAACTTTGAGAAAAGCCGTTATACACACTTATCCGGGAGTAAATACCATTAAACACTATAGGCCTGAGTAGACATGCATAGGATCGCACTGCCACTTTGTCATATGACAACACGTCAAACGTGTTTCCATAGTTTCAGCACAAGACTTGTTTCTCCAATGCCACCTTCTTTCTTACACTTCCATCTCAATGGACTATATGTCCAGTTATCTTAAACAATCTTATAGACCACTGGCTCATTAATTTTGAAACAATCCGCCTGTAAATTGGTACAAAGGCAAATGTATTTACATCTTTCCAGATGTGCTTCTACTTATCAAACATGTCTTGGGCCCATAATACCGTCTAATCCTTAACTGGTTCTATTTTATAATAAAAATCCTATACTGTATATTTTAGATAACACTCATTTGCTTTCTTCTGGAATCACTATTTCAATTTTGTTCCTTCTCTTAACTGAGAGTTTGATGCTTACAACTTTACTACATTACCATTTGCTATGTAGCCTACCTAGAGAGGTTGGACCTAGCCTTGGTCAAACTTGCATTAATCGCAACCCGACTAGACTCCTGTAACATGCTTTATGTGGGCTACCTCTAAAGAAAGTTCAGAAACTTCTGCTAGTTCAGATTGCAGCCACTCCGATGCTGGTAGGCACCTGGAGGCAAGTGAGTGTAACCCCTGTTTTGTAGCTGTTGCACTGATTACACTGGACAACACACAATTTGCCTCTGAAATGGAAATAGCTAATCTTTACTAATTTCGATGTGCTGAAAACAAAAAAATGACAATAAAATCTGCCGATTGGCTCTAGTGTAGGGGAAGCAGTCCACATTGCATACATAGGTGTTGTAAGTGCCGTCAGGCATTTACCAGTACATGTCTATGCAACTATCTATGGCGAATCTCTCACATATTGTAGCCAATTTTGCATTTTCATTGTCCTATTCGTGTTCAACACCTCAAAATCTATAAGAAAAGACTCATTTAATCTTAGGGGCATGGCCTTTGTTAAAACTTGTTGTCCAGTGATTAGTTTGTTTCTGGGCCCAGTTCTAAGTGTTGGTATTAAACTTTCACATCCTACACAGTCTGGACCCAGGTTACCTAAGGACCACCTTTGCTCGTGTGAGCATGCCTGAGATTCAAGATCAACCTCTGAGGTATTGCTGTCTGGCATAGTTTCAGTTGGCAGTTACTAGGGCGGGGCAGAGTCTGTCATGGTATCGCATCTTTCAAATTCTCTCCCTGAGGAAGCTCACCATGTGACCTCTGTGGCACCCTTTAAATGGGAAATGAGCATGCTTTTATTTTGCCAGTCTTTTAATGTATAGTTTATTACTGGTCTGTTTTTATATGATGATGTTGCTATTGTTTCAATGGTACATTCTTGTGTTTTACTTGTTGTTTTATTATTATTATTGTACACCACCTTGAGAGGGTTTTGATCAGAAAGATAGTACAGAAATATTTTAAATAAAACAGACACTGAATCTGTAAATATTCATACCAATGTGGTTTATTATATATACCGGGTATTATTAAAGTATTTTTATGGGATCCATTCTTGCACAGTCCATCCCTGTTGCCATAATACCATTATTGGCCATTGGTTCATTGACATGCCTTTTGGCCACCAGTCAGAGGTGTGAAGCCCTAACAAGCTGCAGTGGAATAATCTCATCTTCCATGGAATTGGGCCTCAGCTATAGCCCTCTCTGTGTCTAGTATGGCAACGAATAGCAAGTACAAGGGTTTATTTGTGACATAGAACTGGCTGGTCATAGAACACAGAAGTCAACAAAAGGGAAAATTGGTTCCGTGCATGTGGGCTTTATTGGCTGGGGTTGGATTTCGGGTGAATCTACCCAGAGTGTTGGTAATGGCCAGATGTGTGACATCTGACCTTAGGCATACTGTTACTTCTCTTCTCCACTCTAGTGGACTTTAGACTCTCACTTAAAGAAGCACATGGATTGGGCTGCATAGTTGAAGGGCTGGGGGGCCCAAGGTATGCCTTATGGTGACCCCTGTGTGTCTCCCCTGCCAGTGCTTCGTTGTGCGTTCCTTAGGCTGGGTGGAGATCCCTGAGGAGGACCTGGCCCCTGGCAAAAGCAGCATTGCCGTGAATAATTGCATCCAGCAACTGTCCCAGAGCAAGTGTGACAGTTGGGACCCTGCAGACAGATGGGGCGAGGTGAGTGCCAAAGGCATATGACCCCCAACAAGAAAAGATGTACTCGTATCTTGAGACTTTACACCTGTCTTCCCCAGTGGGCACCCAGCACACAGCCATCTTACTGAATGCAGCCATTGCTCTCCTGTACCCAGGTGCTGTTTTGTTTCCCTCCCCCTCCTCCCTTCCTTTCCAGGCATGGACACATGCATATCCTGCTGGGTGCCTCCATGTATGCACTTCTAGCATGCTCACTGATTCTGCTTCTGTAGTACTCTCTTCCATTGCATCACAGGCAGATACCAATGCTGGTTAGCCTTGCTCTGTTCCTCATCATTGTAGCTCTGGTTGGGAAAGGCATGTGGAGGGGGCTTTCCACTCCCACACTGTGCCTCGGTCACAGTCCTCTAGTCTCCTCTCCCAGGGCCAGAATATGGTGATGATCCTGAAGAAGGACACAATGAGCTTAGTGGACCCTTTGGACCACAGCCTCATCCACTGCCAGCCCATCATCAACATTCGTGTCTGGGGGGTGGGCTGCAACAATGGCAGGTGAGTGGTGGCTTTTTCCTGGGGAGGGGAGATCTTGTTGCTGCTCGGATTTAACTTTGAGGATAACTTCAGTCTTAGCATTGCACCAAACTGGAGTGTTGAGCCACAGGCACTAAGCACTGCAGAGTCTTAGAAAGTGGAGCGGGGGGGGGAGGGGCCCTATCCTGCTTTCCTTCTCCTCCCATGGGGTCTGCTCCTGGCAGACGTTTGCTCTTCTTCTCTTCTGAGACCAAGCCCATCACCAGGGTTACTCCTGGTATGCTGCATTAACTAATCTTTTTTTTCTTTCCTTACATGCTGTGCTTGATCAAGGGACAGGTAAGGTGGTCTTCTCTTCCTCCTGCAGCAAGAACCAGTGCTTGGAGCCTTGCCCTGGCTCACTGGGATCTCCTCTCCTTGCAGGGATTTTGCTTTCGTGGCCAGTGACAAGGAGACGTGTATGCTGAAGTGCCATGTCTTCCACTGCAATGTGCCTGCCAAGGCAATTGCCAAGGCCTTGCATGAAATGTGCTCCAAGGTACCCCTCCTAACTTGTCGTACAGTTCTTTACATACATGTGCATACAAACACACACACACACACAAAAAAAAAACATATGTGAGGAAAGAAGAACATTCCACTCCAGCTTCAGCCTTTTCCTGGCCCCTGCATTACAGCATCAGGAATTCTCAACCTTCTGTCATCTTGCGAGGAGATGGCTAATGGATAGCAGGGTTTTTTATAGTTTGGTGTTTAACCAAAAAGAAATAGCAGAAAACAATGTTCTGTGTTCCAATTTTTTTTCCCATTTTGACCACTTTAAAAGTGTACTAGGTAGGTGGTATAGGTTGTACAGTGTCAGTGGATGAAGAATGATGCAAAATGTCATGGTTTTATTTTATTGTAGATTTTTTTTTTTTTAGCAGAAAGCGGTGTTTTGTGTTTTTATGTGGTTATCAACAACAAAAACCACCCCTACTAATGGAGTTTTGCCTTGGATGGCTTGTGGCTTGGAATAATTCCTATGAGCCACACACTCTTCAAGTATTATGTATGTCATGGATCTCATCGGAGCTAGACTTTTAAACGTAGCTGGTGGAGAGGCAAAACTGCAGTCCCAAACATGCTTATTTGGAAGCAAATTCCATTGAACTAAGTGGGACTTCTGAGAAAACCTGCATACGTTCAGGTTGTACAACTTAAAAAAAGGGGGGCTTCCTCTTTGAATTCTGATTTTCTGGCCATGTTCTTGGAGATCAAAGAGGTTAGTCTTTGTCAGGAACAGTCTCTCTCCTGGGTTACCATCTAAGAAGGACTTCCTTCCTGGGTGTTGCCACAGGCCCCTGTTTAGACAGTGACTAACAGCAGGAGACCCTCACCTGTAACAGCTTTTCTCTATATTGTAGATCATGGCTGAGCGAACAGTGGCAACCAACAGCCTCACTCGATCTGTCACACTTGACCCCATCACTCCAGATGACTTATCTCTGCAAGGTAACAGGATTTTAAATTCCACAAGACTTTCTCCAGAGCACAGGGAGATAACATTTGTATTTTATCCTTTTCCTGCTGGGGATAGAAAGGTTTAGCTGGGCTGGTCTAAAGAACCACTCCTGCTTGCCCTGCCTTGAAAGGACCTATGTTAATTGTGTCAGGGTGGAAAAATCAAATAGCATAAGATTCCCTCTGTAATAATAAACAAATAAATGAAGCTGCTTTTCGTGGCCCACAACTGAGGGCCCAGTCCTAACCAATGTTCCAGCACCGATGCAGCTGCAATGCAGCCCCGAGGTAAAGGAACAAATGTTCCCTTACCGTGAGGAGGCCTCCGTGACTGCACCCCCATTGCAGGATGCAGCGTGCACCCCATTGGCACGGCTGCATCGGCACTGGAATGTTGGATAGGATTGGGCCCTGAGTTGCATAGAAAATATGCAGAACTGTTCTGATGGGGGGGGGATGTTGGAGGGTGCCCTGTCGTCATAGGGTTGCCGGTGCATCAGACTCACACAAGGAGGGATGGAGGTGTCTTCTCACCTTCTTTCTCTGTTGTGAGCGCAACATGATTGTGGGATGCTATTGTCTCCTCACAAAAATTTCCCAAACAAAAGGAATACCAATAATAATGATTACAAATGAGAAAACCAGCTGACTTTCAGGAAAACTTTCCAGTTCAGGAAATGGATGGAAACCCAGAAGGGAACTGAATGGCAGATCACAACCACTGGCCTCTCACACCACCGGGCAGAAAGTACAGGACAATTTGCTGCCAAAGCCTCCACTGGCACCTTGGGAAGGGCAACTTAATTGGCATTCAGGGCTGACTTTCAAATGTGGGAGGAAAACTGCATGAACCTGATCATACCCCTGATGAGGCAATATCTGCACAGGCCTCCAGTGCAGAACTTGGTAGCTGCTTCAAAAAATGTCTGCATTTCAGCTTTCCATTTTAAAGCACAATCCTATGCAGAAGTAAGTCCCACTTACTTACTCAGAAGGAAGTGCCACTGTGTTCAATGAGGCTTACTTCCAGGGAAACCTACATAGGATTGTAGCCTTTGTCAGATGAAAGATCTGATGGTGTTGCATGCTGTCTTGGGGAGGGGGGCTCTCTTCACTCTCTTCACCACCTTGGCTACCATCCTGTGAAATGTCTCATGAGTCACAGTTATCCTTTCCTTCTACTCTCTTAAGGGCAGAATTGTCTATTCCTTCCCCTTTTTCTTTCTATTCAAAAAGGGTTAAGCAAAGGCAGTAGCCTAAGGTTACCACCTCTTGAACTGGCCTCTGTGGCTTTTCCTTTAACAGCAATTTGATTGGCCGCAATTAGCGGCATTAGATCATGGTTAGTTCCATGCCATGAAAAGCTGCAGAGCTGCCAACTGGTGTGTCTCAACAAGCCAACCACTTTTAAAGGGGCAGGAGCAGGCCAGGGTGATGTACCGTATTGGTCTGAGTATAAGACTCACTTTTTTCTCCTAATTTAAGTTTTTAAACTAGGGGTGCGTCTTATAATCAGGCTGTTGCAATTTAATGCCAGTGATTTAATTAAATTTTTTTTAATAGCACCAAACTTTAAGGGTGCGTCTTATTATCAGGTGCGTCTTATACTCGGGACAATACGGGTATTTCCCTAAGCAGTTGGCAGCAGCGCTACAATAGTTCTAAGCGCGCTGCCAGGGGATCAGTTTGAGTGAACTCTGTGGGACTTTCTTCTCAGTAAACATGCTTAGGATCAGGCTGGAAGGGTCCTCTCTTCTCCTAGCTGCCATGTTGCAGCCTCTCCTCTTCTTTAATGACATGGGATTTGTTTGCTGAGCTGCGGAATGGCGAGTCTGTGCTCACTGTCTCTTGATCCTGGCAGTTGACGTTCTGGATGCCGTGAGAGAGTCTGTACAGAAATATGAAGCTTTGTATATCGGCAGCTTACCAGTGTCCAAAGCTATGGGTAGGTAGTGCTCATTGAATTCTGAAACCCATGTTCATGTGTGACGGGCTGTACTGTGCTCAGCAGGTGACACAAGTTGTTATTATTATTATAAGGGTTGGCTGATTTTGATACTTACAGGAGTCAGTACTAAAAGGGTGTAAGAAAGAAATGTTTCTGAAGATGCCCTTGGTTGGGGGTCCTGCAGGTCTTCTTGTTTAGGCTGGGAGCCATCTTGCTTGTGCATCAGCCTTGATGACAGTGTAGATCTATTTCCTTTTTTCCTAGTTTAGTCTGCTGTTAAACCAAGGCCAGCTTAGGGGAATCCATTAGAAAACCTGATGTTCCCCCTTGTGGGTGGTAAAGTAAGTTGGGGTATAGGGATTTGAATTGCAAAAATTAGCCTGTGGGGGGAAGTGTTAAGGATTCCTCCCCCTGGGCTGTGGCAACAATCAACTCTGCAACTCCTAAGGCTGTTTTTTCAGTTTAAAATAAATCGAGAGACCAATTGCAGGTCTCCTGTATAGCATGTAGTTTGGCCCTTTAAAAGCTGCTCGTCAAGAAGTTCCACAGGTGCAGCATGTTCCGTCATTGTCACTGTTGCAGTGTGAGGGGAGAAGCCATACCTGCCAGAGGTTGTCGTGCTATGCAGCTCTTTTAGTTAAGGTGTTGGAGACCTTGGAGAAGTGGGTATTTTATTTTGTGGGCTCGGTTTTCTTTTTTGAGTGCAAGAGGTGTTTTTGACCTCTGAAAATTTTCTCAGCAAAATATGCTTCCCACCCCCTTTTGTCACCCTTCTATCTGGAGCTGCATGACATTTCTGTCTTTCCCCAACATCTCCTTGTTCCTTTTTTTTTGTCTCCAAATGACACATCTTTAACTCCAGTCAAAGCAGTTTGGCTGCTCCTGGAATTCAGATCTTGGGCCTTGAGAGAACCCATTTATTTAGCTGATGAGTAATTCAGTTCTTTGGCTCACCCATCTTACTTCACCTCCTCAGGGATGGATGTGCTAAATAATGGCATTGAATCCCTGATGGGCAGTTGTGGCCGTGAGCAGTGGACTCCATCTGTCATCAGCATTTCAGATGTAGTAATGCAAGCAGACCAAATCAAGGTAAGTCTCCTTGTGATCTGCAGCAGCAGTTTCACCCTCAGTCCAAGCTGCTGGTTGTAACCCTCCAGTGTCTGACCATACTCTGTGGGCAATGGCCTGCCCTGTCTGACCTTGGGCAGAAAGGTGGACAAGGAGCTAGTTCAGAGTAAACAGATGATTGCTGGAGTTCAGGGTAGAGCCAGTGAGCATGCTCTTCAATAGCCAGAGAAAACCTAGTGCCTCTGCATTGCTCATGACTCAACTCTTGGAAGGTTACAGGTCTTGGGCACAGACTCAGTGATTTCAGTTCTGAGGCCCAACCTCTGCGTGGCTGTGGACCGCTTACTGACTTCAGGTCTGAGGTTAAGCTTCATCTTGACACAAGAGAATGAAGCCTGTGGAGAGTTCCAAGTCCGAACGGTTCTTGGAAGCATTTGTATCTGCCTTGAGAGTGAATCGGTTTCTACGCTGACAATTTAGTTTCAACAGCTTTAGTGGCAAAAGCTGATTGGCAGCTCGCCTGAGTCTGAATCCTTTCCAGGATGGAACCCCTTTAAGTAGGCTTACCAGATCTCCAACCAGGACAGAGTGCTAGAGCTTTAGGAGCAGGAATGTGGGCAGGTGTAGCTTGTTAAACCTTAGAGCACAATCCTAGGCATGTCTACTTAGAAGCAAGCCCCACTGAACACAATGGGGCTTGCTTCTGAGTAGACATGCCTAGGATTGTGCTCTAGGACTTAACAAGCTACACCTGCCCACATTCCTTCTCCTAAAGGTCTAGCACTCTGTCCCGGTTGGAGATCTGGTAAGCCTACCTTTAAGTGGCCCTGCTCCAGGAGGCTTTTTTTTTTTTTGCCTGGGTCAAGGACTCTGAAGGTTGCCATCCCTCCCTGATGGAATGAAACCAGTTTAGACAGATTCAACATCAAATACTAATGTCCAAGAAAGACTCAACTTCATGCTTTTCACGTGAGACTGAAGACCAGAATCTCTCTCGGGATGGAGCCTGTTCAGTAGCCTCAGTTCAGAGATTGTCCATGTCTCGCAGCCCAATCCTGCATAACAATCCATGGCCAGCCCATAGGGCTGACCGCAGGATCCTACGCCCTTCCCAGGCTGCTCTGGCGTGGCCCAGGGTCTCCTCAGGGGAATGTTTGTCCCCCTCCCCCGGATGGGCCTCCTCGGATGTATGTCGGCTCTCGAGTCGACGTACATCTGGGGCGGTGGGGAAAGGGCTGCCAATCCCAGGAAGGGAACGAGGATATCGCCGCCAACATCCCTGCCCCCTCGCAGGCCGGCTCACCCAACAGCTGCCCTCCCTCGCCACCCACTACCAGCTGTGGGGCAAGCCACTCACTCCTGTGCACAGTCGCAGAGGCGTAGGAACGGGGGGGGGGGTCTGCCCCTGGGCTGCAGGTGTGCGTGTGCATGTGTCTGTGTGCAAAATTCAGCAGTGCAGCATGGCAAAAAGCTACCTTTTGTGGCGTGGCAGGGGGGAAAAGAGCTGCTTGCCCACCCAGGCCCCTAGTAGCCTTTTTCCGATGAAAAAACGCCGGGGGGGCATTTTTCGCCGTGATGCCACCGGGGGGCAGGGCTTCTGATGTCACATGCGGGGGCAGGGCTTCTGACGTCATAGGGGTGCCGCCCCCTGCGGAGACTAGCTACGCCTCTGCACAGCTGCCATCTCTGGTGGCAGTGGTGGTACTCTCCTCAAGTGCCACCTTGTGCAGGTACCACTTTTGAAAGTGGCACTTGCAGCAGCAACAAAGAGAGTTAAAAGCCCTGGTGTGTAGCAGAAACTATTGCTGTGGCACCTTAGAGATGAGCTGGTTTATTATAGAAGGGACTGTCTATCAGATAAATGGAATGGAATGAGGTACTTTACTAATTTGCAAACCAAGTTAATGAAATGAGAATATATAAAAACACATAGGACTGTAGCCTCCCTCAGGTCCCTTCCCTGAACTTCCAGTTTTTATTTTTTTTAAAAAATGGCTCAAACTGAATATTTGGTTTAGGGAAGAAAAGGTACTGGGAAATGAGCTCACACGTCTGGGATGTGGAAGTGTCTGTGTATGGGGAGCATGCAGAGATTAGTGTCATGGCAAAATGAAAGTGAAATGTGACCAGATTGCTGACCTGGATCTGATCTGACAGGATTCTTTTGTGTTCAAGGAGGAGGATGAAGAGGAGGAGGCCTGCATTTGGGAATGCCAGGTCCGCTACGTGACTTTTATTGGAATTGGCAAAGATGCCCACACATTTGCACTGATCACTGACATGGGGCAACAGCGTTTCCAGTGCACAGCCTTTTGGTGTGAGCCGGATGCCGGCATCATCTCAGAAGCAGTACAAGCTGCTTGCATGGTAAATGTCAAGAAGCTTAAACAGGATTTTATGAGAGGCTTTGTATCCCCACACCTAGCCTTGCCCAGACCTGCTGTTTGCTGTAGTGCCACAGTCTTCTGACGCCTTTCAATCTTGGCTAGACTAGAATCTTTGGTTTGCATCCTAGCTGCACTCAACAGTTTCTAAGTGCCTGATGCTAGGGATAATGATAAGCAGAGATTCTCTCCCATGCATTTTAAGCTGTTGTTGCCCCTTCTCTCACATATGGGTAACTAGGCTGCCCCAACCTCAAGAAGCCTACCTTGCAGATGGAAAGGGAAGTGGGTTTATATTGGGGAAGAACTAGAGATACAGGAATTTGTCGGGTATTTACAAGCCCTGGCTGGCTCTATGCTCTGTAAATTCACCATGAACTACTTATTGTTTCTTTGGTAGGTCCAATACCAGAAATGCTTAGTGGCTTCTGCATCACGAATGAGATCAAAAAGTGGTTCACGCTCCATCCTGAAGATGAAAAGGACAGTATCGGTAGACTCCCCAGTAAGCCCATTTCCTGCCACGGGGCACTCTCTCCAGAAAAATGGCAGTGGGGCTGCTACACGCAAGAGGGGGGTCTTCTCTTTCTTTGAAGCATTCCGTCAAAAACATTCCATGCTGCACACCCCTTAGGCCAAAGGACATGATGTGAAGGAGACGGTGGGCCCCGAAGAACAATTAACAGCAGCCTTCTTGCCGATGCCTAAACATGGAGTGTAAATAGCATAATGTCTGTTGGTTCTTTCACTAAAGCAGAAAGACCCCACAGGTCCAAGCTGCAAGACTGGGTCCTGAGGTTCTGGCTAATTCTGAACATGCTATGTATATTTTTCTAGTCCTTTGCTATGTAGATGCTAACCAGGATGAGCAAGCCTGCTTTGGGGGAGTAATAACCATACCACACATGAATGTTTGAGAATGTTTCTTGGCATCTGGAGCAGGCAGCATCACATGCACCACCACCCAGACTTAAAATCTTGCTCCTGCTGTCCGGTGGATCTGTGGAGCAGCAGTAGGGCAGAGCTGGCGTGCCAGCTTTTTGAGACAGTAGCTCCATTTGGTTTTATGTAGTAAAAACGGTGGACATCTCCGCTCTTCCTCCCTCCTTGCCAGCTGTAGCATGACTGCTTGGTGTACCAAACCTGACTACCGCACAGTAGAAGAAAGCAACCCCAGGCAGGTTATGATATGAATTAGGCCCTTGTATGAGGCAACAAATATATGCTTGTGGGCCTCTGGAGTTGTCTGGTACACATTTCCCTTGAAAAGTGACAAAGCATGTATGCTCTGTTATGCCATGCACTGACATACAGACACGTCCTTATTCATCTGATCACATTACTAACCTTTCACAGTATAGCTGAGAATGGCAGAGGCCTGCAAAATTACTGTGCTTCTCTGGCAAGTCCATACTAATGTTTTACTTTGGAACGCATTTCAGCAACAATCGTGTTGCCAACCACTCTTAGAAAAGACCCCTGTTGAACCAAGGCAGTGAGCATCCTTTGGTGATATAAGTAAACCTAGAATAACCAAATGGTGCAGATAGGGCTCGCTAGCAAAATGCCTGTAACAAACCAATCTCTGTGTGTGTGTAGCACCAGCACTCATGCCTGTCCTTAGAATAACACCAGCATTCCTAGCCTGACCCTTGGATTGGGAACGGCCATCTAAACAGACCATCATTGTATGGCTCAATGCTGGTGAGCAACTCCAGCAGATAAAAGTGTGCAGGAGTGATCTGCCCCTGGGAGCAATTGCTTAGGTTGGGACAATGTATAGCTTCCAGGAGGTTATTTTTAAAAGCGTATACAAAATCAGATAAATGTTGACTGCTCTGTCTTGTTTTATGTCTAGGAAAGGGGTGGCTAGGTTGGTGAGAGGAGGGGAAGATTTCCAAACACATCTTCTGTTTTAAAGTCTGATGTATCTCCTGAAGGTCTGACCTGTCTCCTTTATCTTATTTATAACAGAAGCCCCAGATAAGATAGACTTGAGTCTACCTCAGTGATACTTTATATCTGATCATTTGTGCAAATAAATTACCAATGTGGAAGAAAGCTAGACTTGTTTTATGTTTGGTCTCTGTTTCCAGTTATTTTTTTACGGATGTTGGAATGCGTTGCTGACAGATAAGGGGGGAAAGGAAAGGAATTCGTTTGTCATTAATTTGGGATGCCATGATAATGGTGGCCAGAAGTGATGCTTGTATCTTTAAAAGTAGGGCTGTCTGTGCCCAGTGCCACCCTTGGAGAAGCTCAAGTGTTCTTGCAGTTCAGTCCTAAAGTGGGTTTACATGAAATTAAATCCCAGTGCATTACATGAGAGACGGGACCCTGTGTGATGTAGTACATTGTGTGCTGGATTAGGGAGACATGGTTCAGATTTCTGCTCGGCAACAGCCACTGCCTCTTGGTTCATTTCTGGCTGAAGTCAGTACATTGCCTAAGGAGTACCACATTCTCTCCCCCCCCCCATTTTGTGTGAATGTGCAGGAGCCCAGACCCCCCCACACACACACACCCCCCTTCTCTGCTTGGCCTCTTCTGAAGAAGTGCCAAGCAGCAGAAGAGGGAGGGAAGCAATCATCCTCTTGCTGATTGCTTGGAGAGTCATTGGAAACAGCATCACAGTAACTGTTCCCCCCCCCCTCCAGCACCGACGGAGGAGGAAGTCAGCTGCTCCAACAACTGATGGGGCAGTGGCTGGGCAGGTGGCAGGCTAGTGAAGACAGTGGGGGGGGCATAGTGAGGCACTTCACGCCAGTTTGCTACCTCACTTAACCCACCCGCCCACCTGAAGCTGCTGCTGCATCAGTGGGCCTCATGAATGGGCTGCCTCTGCTGGGCCTAAGCTGCCTTGTAGGATTCTAGTTGTGTTTATTCAGGAACAGCGAATTGACTGTCCTCTCTCAAGTATAGCCGGGCAGGACGTCTGGCTCAGGACGTAGAGCGTTCGTCTCATAAATCTCCCTGAAGTTCTAAAGGACAGCAGTTCAAGACGGCCGGAAGTCTGTCGGAGAGCTGCTGGCACGCCGAGCTGATAGCTGCAGAGTCTTTGTGGGGGAGTGAAGCTGCAGCTGCAACGCTTGAGTGACAATCAAGGTTGCCTGTGTTATCTGAAGCTGAAGCGTGCTGAGGCGAACGCCAGAGAGAGAGAGAGAGAGAGCTGGACTGTGAAAGCAACATCTCGAATGAAGGGTTCTACGAAAGACTAGAACGTTGTTATATTGTAAAAACCCTTTGGGGTTTAGAACAGCCTGCCCATGTACACCACCTTGAATAAAGTCAGAGGAGAAATCCAATGACCAGAAAGGCGGTATATAAATACTGTATATTATTATTAGTGTATATATAGCCCACCCCACTATGGGACTACCGCTTCCTTTAAAACCATGCTCTAGGCCTGGATTAGGAGCCTTGCAAGGCAACTGTATATAACTTTGTAAATTAGTTTCTGACATGTGTGGAAATGTTAGTTGAGGTTTAACAAACCACACAATTATGAAGATAAAATGGGATATCTATGCCACTCTGAGTTCTGCAATAAAGAATTGCAAGGGGGTACCTGCAATAAAGTGTGGTGGTGGTGTATTCCTTTCCACCACCAGGGGTGCTCTCGTTCAGGGTTCCAACCAGCTTGGAACAGAAGCCTTGTACTTGTAGTGCTGTTTGAGATATGAAGAGTCGGGAAGGGGAAAAAGGAAAAGGACACGTGTTCCTTCATATCCTACTGAAACTTTTCCATTTGGGGCTGGCTGCTACTTTATTGCTACATGGGAGGGGTGGGGGAGTTTCTGGAAAGCTGGGGAGGGAAAAGCCAGCGTTTCACTCTCCTGAAACCTGCATGGGAGGAGAGTTTTCTAAGCTCACAATGTGGATTCCCTGTCCCTATGCCTACCTTCAGGCTACTGTGAGAAGGCAATTTCATTCTTGCCCATTTTCCATCCTCCCCCCGCCCCCATGACACCCTCAACATTCTGGAAGTCACTGAATATAGGTTCTTTGTTGGGTCCTTTTAGTTTGCAAATGAATGTCCGTCTGTATTCCTGGGGAGTTCCTCCGAAATGAAGAAATCACTATGTTGTTGTTTTTTAGTGACCCCAGGGCTGGCCCAGTCATGAAGCTGACTTGTGGCCCAATTCTAACTTTACAGCAGTGGAGCACCCACTCCGCCGCTCTAGTGTTGCAAATCCGCCGTAAAGCGCGTTTGCGATGACTCAGGAGTAAGGGCCGCCAACGCGAAGGCCAGCACCCCTCACTCCCCCGGCAGACTCCCTGCACCTGCCGATACAGGTAAGCCCTGCACCGACCAGTGCAGGGGTGGAGGGAGGGTGGACCGGTTGGCAAGGGGGGGGCATTAGCCAAACTGGGTGGGGAGAGGGATAGGATATTGGCCATGTGCTCCACCTATATCCTCGGCCCTTTCCCAGCCCGGTTTGGCCTTACCCGCCGCCTCTGATGTACGTCAACTTCAGAGCTTGCGTACATATGAGGAGGCCCATAGGCCCCGGGCGGCCCTACACCTGGGGAAGGGGACGACCGTCCTCTTCTTCCAAGGTGTTCCTGCACCAGTGTAGCCCGGGACGGGTTCAGGATGCCATGGCCGGCCTTTTAGGAAAGTTGCGCAGGTTTATGCTATGAGGCTGTTGCCTGAGGCAGCAGATTAGTGGGGAGAACTGACTGCAGCTGCTCCCAGGATTGAAAAAGAGGGAAATTGAGAGGAAGAGGAAGTGCGGAGGAGAGATAAGTGGTGGGTTAGCTAGAGCATTGCTGACATTCCTCCACACTTCCTCTTTCACTCTGCCCCTCTCTTCTTTTAATACAGTGAAGAAGGAGCAAGAAGGAGCAGTGGCTGGCACATCACCAGGTAAGAGAGACAGCATTTGGCACACTGCCTCAAGGCGCCAAGAAGTCTTGGGTCCGCCCTGAGTGACTCTGTTTCATCCTGCTGAACAGATAAAACAGCCGCCTATTTGTGTGGGGATGGTGACGCGATGCTCTCAGATAAGTCTGCACAGGATGACAACCTTCATTCTCCAGTGTTCAATAAAGACAAAATCAGCTTTAATGGGAGGTTACGTCTATAAGTGAAGAATTTAAGTTATGTGTACTTAAACCATTTCTGTCTACGGGTGTATATACGCAACAGGAGTTAAATGTGTACACCTGTGGGCCGGAAAGAAAAATTTAAGTGAAGAAAGTGAAGAACTTACTTGATACTCTCAAGTTGAGAGTAAATTTCAATTTACATACGTACAGACAAGGTAGTTCCTGCATATTCATTTTTAGATTGTGAGCCCTTTTGGGACAGGGAGCCATTTAATCATTTGATTTTGTCTGTAAACCTCTTTGTGAACTTTTTGTTGAAAAGCAGTATATAAATACTATTAATAATAATTAATAATAATATTCAGGCCTCACTTAGTTATACAAAAATTACTACTACTACTACTATCTATGTTGCAGTAGTAATTTTACAGTAAAAAAGGTAGTAAAAAAATGACTACTACTATCTATGTTACATAGTAGTAGTAATTTTGTATAACTAAGTGAGCCCTGAATATGCAGGAACTACCTTGTCTGTACGTGACCCTATTTCCCTGCCAATCTGTGGAACTAAACTATGTCTAGAATGATGGTGAATGGGAAGGAAGCACCTCCTCTGGCCAGGCTTCTTTCGCACCTTGCCAAGATGATTCCGAGGAAAGAGGACAACTCCTCGCGGAAGCCTGAGGATACGTAGGACAATAGTCCAGCTTTGTCGTCACATCACCTGCGTGGAGGGCGGAGCCGTGTGTGTGTATACCATAGAGATAGAAAAAAGACTGGAGTGACATACATTGCCCAGTTTTCTAATTGACCTAAAAAAAAATCGTCCGACGCTTTATTCAGGCAAAAACGCAGCGTTTCTATATGAAAGTAAGCCAGAGGATGGGGCTTCTGTATGTAATGAATTGAGTTCTGGATTTAGGCTGGGGGACGGGTTCTGAGGGGGTAATATAAATTGCTGAAACTCTGTCTGCGTCCCTTTTCCGCCCTCTGGATGCTTGAGAGTGACACTCTAGCCTTCTATCTCTATGCTGCATGGACGCAGGGCGGGTCCCTCTCGCGGCGGCAGTGGACGTGAGTGACGTGGCTATGGCGGAGCTTTATGTCAAGCCGGGTAAGGGCTCTTTCCCAGCTGGCCTCGCATCCCAGAGCTGTCAATATGGAGCAGCTCGGTCTAGACTAGAGACTGGCTAATGACGGGCGCGGGCGCTTTGTCTCCTCAGGGAACCGGGAGCGCGGCTGGAACGACCCGCCTCAGTTCTCGTACGGCCTGCAGCAACTTCAGGCTCCTCGGGGCGGTGGGGCCAAGAGGGGTCTGCTCACGCGACGCGCAGGTCCTCCTGCGGCACAGGGAGAAGCCCCCGGAGGAGAAGCGCCGCCGCCGCCGCCGCCGCCAGCAGCACCACCTCTTCAAGGCACAGGTCGGCAGCAGGGCGGGCAGGGGAGCCTCCAATACTGATAGCGGGTGGCTGGCTGGGGCCCCGGGGCAAACCCCTCGTCTGGGTCGCGCGTGGCACCCATCTATCCCCGTGGAGCCTTTTGCTCTGCCACCGGTGCGAAGGATTCAGGGATCATCTCGCCAGGTCGGTGATGGGCGTGGGCTTCCGGCCAGCGCCCAACGCATTTGACCCTCTGCTGTCACCCGCCTGTGACCACCCTTGGAGGCTGCGAGAGCCTCGCATGTATCTTCCGGACCCGGATTTGGAGAGACTCCAGTTGAGGTTCTTCCCCCCCCCACCCCACCCCACACACCTGTCATGTTATAGTTCCGCAGTATGTAACACCCTCTTCATGGTGGAGCAATGTACAGTAATAGAGAGCTAGTGATCCAGTTTCTCTTCTCCTTTTGCTCCTCCCCTCCCTCAGTGGAATCAGTCTATGTTTGATGTGGGATATATTTAATTAGTCTTTACAAGTCCAACGTGCAAGTGCTGACCTGGCCTTATTTTCAAAGCAATAAGTGCTGGTCTCTCTGAAAATATGAAGTGGTTGCTCTTCTGCTTTTGGTTTAGAGAGGGATTTTTCCTCCTAATGTTTCAAAGATTTGTGTGCACACAGCTGTCATAGCTGGATGAAGGCCTGATCACCTTCAGTGAATATTGAACATAATTAAAGGAATCAAGATGCTGTTTTTTCTCCTCCAAGTAGTGCTACAAAGTGTGTGTGTGAGTGAAAACACACACACACACTTGACAACCCTGAATTGAGGCGGATTCAGAGGGGTGTGTTTTCAGACTGCATGTTTGCTTGCTTGCTTTTATTTTAAAGCCAAAATATAGTTTTTTCCACTTACCATACACATAGCCTTGAATATATGCTGCTGGATTATGCCTTCCCTTCCCCAACTTCTGTTGTTTCAGAAAGTGTTGCCTTTTCATCGGGGCTGCCAGGCTTACCCCCAAAGCCTGTTGGCCTGCCTCCTCCTGGTCTGCCAGGTCCTTCTCTGAAGGGAGATGCTGCAAAACCACCACTTACCCCTGAGGCTGAAGATGACTGTAGCGTGGAGGACATTCTATCCCCCCTGAATGAGGCTCTGGACAACTGCAGGAGATCTGTGCGGGTGAGAGGAGCCACAGACCTTTCAAGGTTTTCCCCGTTTTTCTTTCGGAATGATAGTTCTGGTGCTTCTCTGCATTCAACTGTTTAGCGACTCAAGCAGAAGCAGCCCACCGTTCTTGACAGCATTTCCCATTTCATGTGTCTAGAACCCCAACAAATTTTTTCTTTTTTCACATCTGTTGTGGGAATGAAGGACATGTAAACCTTTACAGTTTGGGAAAAGCATTTTAAAATCTATGGGCAATATTAATATGTAGGACATTCAGTTTAAGCATTTTGTTAATACTGTAAAATATATCTGATCAGAATCCAGAGGAAGAGTGAGCTGGTCTGGTCACCAGGACTGCAGGTGTTCTGAGGCTTCTGTGTCTCATACCACACCTGGATCTGCTACAGCTATCCTTCTTGATGGTTTCATTTCCAGTGCTATCTTGTTCATCCCTAACACATAAAACCTAACTCTCTGCAACCCAGGCTCTGTTGTTGTCACCATTTCCATCACTACATACATGTACACCATAGAAGAATAAAGTGTGTGCATCTATTTCTAAGTGTAGCAGATGACATGAAGTGGATTGGGCTTTCTTTGGGATGGAATAGAGGGGAATCTCTTGGTTGGCACTACAGAGCTCTGGATAGTCCACGTCAGCAAGGCTCTGATTGCACACATTTTGTGCAAGGAGGAATTGCTTAATGTGGCAGTTTTTGAATGTTTGAAAGGCAGCACCAACCAGTGCAAGTTGGAGAGCCTAAAAGATTATGGCAGCTTAATTCAGTTGTCATGCCAAACCATAGGTATGGTCATTGCTCTGTCTCCAGAGACCATGGCAGCAGGGAGTCAGGAGTGAACTTTTAGAGCTGAGTAATGAAAGGATGAAAAATGAAAGTGGCTAAACAGCTCTCTAAACCATGGTATGGCATGATTCCAATTTGAGCCTTTGAATTCCTTTTCTCAAGAGATTGGGGGGGGGGGGTGTCATGAAGAGCTCACCAATAAGAATTGTACTTTGGTCTTCAGAAACAGGTTT
This sequence comes from Plestiodon gilberti rubricaudatus, assembly GCA_026170595.1. Lineage (NCBI taxonomy): Eukaryota > Metazoa > Chordata > Lepidosauria > Squamata > Scincidae > Plestiodon > Plestiodon gilberti. The sequence continues at coordinate 99,709,753 of JANXHW010000004.1, read as the reverse complement.
GTGATGATATCAACAAGCGCTTGGCAATCCTGCAGCAGATGTGGACACAAGGGAAACTCTCTACTCCCGTGAGAAGGGGTATGAGAATTCTAACACAAGGTAAGCAGCAAGTCCTGTTGCTGGGCTGCATCATCCCTCATTGTGAACACCAGTCTTCATCCTCTGGAGCTGAGCAACCGTAAGTTTGATCAGTTAGTGATCTGTCCATGACAAGGGAGTTTTTAGCAGAACGCTTCAAAGACGATCCCCTCCCTTTGCCAAGGGGCACTATAGGCAGTGTCGTGAGGCAGGAAATGAACTTGCAAGGGAGTCTACTGTCAGAAGCAGGATAGAGAGCCAATAACTTCTTGATTGCATTTGTGGTGTAGATGCCAGTAAGGGGGTATGAGGTAAGCATTTCTGATATACTGGACTTGCCAAAGTAACAATAAGTAGATCACAATAAAAACGTATAGAGTTGCAAAATCTGGCTACGTGGAAAAATCCCACACAGCTACATTTCTCAGGCCAGCATTTCTCCCTGTGGGATTGCAGGTGCCTTTCTCACTACCTCCTGGATTGTTGAGGTTGTCCTTTTTGTTTGTTTCTTTCAGAGCTCAAGAGTCAGCACTGGGATGCAGCAGATGATATCCATCGCTCACTAATAGTGGACCATGTCACTGAAGTAAGCCAGTGGATGGTAGGAGTCAAAAGGCTCATTGCAGAAACAAGGAACTTGCCCACGGGGGAGCTGGCTGTGGTGGACAATGAGCAACCAGTGGAAACCTCTTTAGAGCCAGAACCCCTGCAAGACTAGGCTGACCCTAGAGACTTGGGCAGCAAGTATAAGGCTGGCCTTATCTTGGACCTACTGAGGACTGATTTCCTTACCAGTGGAGAAGCCATTCTATCTTAGGAATCAAGTGTCTCCATGTATTTTGACTTCTGCTGCCCTAATCAAAGATTTGTCAGAGAGAGCATTTTGGATAAGCAGCAGAACTTTATGAGGGGTCCTGAACTTCACTGGCTGACTTAAATACACAATTTTCTACACTTGTTTGTGAAAAACTGAAGAAAGCAGGCTTGGAAATACAACTGTATCTCCAACTGTACAATGAGAAAACCCTATGTGGATGTACCTGGTATTGAAACAGAGCTTACACCTGTAGCTACTGTGCAGACCTGATCCTGAGAGTTCTCCATTAGTCTTTCAGCAAGAATTTAGATCTTTCCTGTATATTTCCTGGGTAGTGTATACTATACAGAGGGGTAGTCTCATTTTCTTAGTTATCTACCAATGTGGGGTGGGAATAAAAGTTCAAGCTACTTTTTACTAGAGAGTCTTCATTATGGAGAAGTCATATTACATATAGTAATGGAAGCTATTATGTGGAGTCATCTGGAATGTAAACTTCTCATTGTACTGCAGTCTTTTACTTGCCTTACCCACCTACTCCTCTCCCTTCTTCATTCAGCCAATTGTCTTTTTTTATGCCCTTCGACTACATTTTAGCAGTGGTGTACAATAGTGTCCTGTGCTTCTAGCCTTAACGTTGATTCATCAAACCATAGTAGGAATTATTGCATCTTGATTCTGATTCAGCAAGAATGATCTGACATTATCTCCCTCGTCTGCCTTGAACCAATTTAATACAGTACTTAATACATGCAGTTCTCTTTGGACTGGGCCTGGCTGGCAATGATACCATCACCACCAGAGATTAAGTCAGTGTGTTCTAGATATAGAGAGAATTAAAAATAAGCATATGCTGTTCATTTTAATTGTTAGGGTAGCTATGTGATGCCCACTAGCAATCTTGTAGCATAAGTTGTACGTATTAAACCAGTTCCTAGCTTCTCCCTCGGAATGGGCAAACACTGTGCAGTAGACTACTCCATTGGTCTCCGGCAGGTGTGAGAAGTGTTCTAGTTTTCACCTTGCTCATCTCATAAAAGTAGAATTATTGCAGGACTCTTTAGTCAGAGCCTCATGGATTGCAATTTAAGCCTAGTCAGCAAAGGAACAGCAAGGCAGAAGTGAGGCTACTTCTTGGTTGAATGAGATGTCTCTATAGGACTTGGAGGATCTGCTGATCTCAAGGTTAATATAATACCATATCACAATACAGCACACAAGAGGCCCATGGTTGGGGATACAGGACTGGACACCTCCCTGAATTCCTTAGCAAAGGGAGGTGGTTAGAATTACATACAAGAGACACAGCACAGGGCCAGGATATGTGCTTTGGAAGTCAATCCCACTGAGGACAGCAACAAGAATGGTGAGTGAAGATCAGTGGCATGAGTCCCAACTTCTCCCCGTTCCCCCCAATCAATGAAGAGAACAAACTATATCTACAATTCTATCAGAGTAGGAAGGAGGTCAAGGCCTGGTCTCCAAGCTCCTCCTGATCCCTGAAAACTCAAGGAAAGCTGCTGCTTTGCTTCCCTCCCTCCAGTTCACTAGCAGAGAATGGAAGAAAAGCCACACAGAATTTGAAGGGCATGCTAACTTAAGGCAGGAAACCAGAAGCTCGCAGGTCCTGGGGGAGAGAAGTCATTCTTGTCTTACGGGCCCAGGCAGGTTCCCCCAAGTCAACTTCCAACCACCTTGCTCAGAAGACAAAGCAGATACTTCCCAACCTTCACCTTCTATAATTGCAGATGGAGCCTTCTGAAAAGGGATACATTCAGCATTGTACAATGCCCCAAGCTTTTTGCTGCTGCTTTCCCATTTCTAGCAAAATGCTTTGTGCATCCACAGCTGAAGTCTTCTACATCAGATTTTCTTGTTCTTGAACGACAGCAGTGGCTGAACAGCAGCCTTAGCTCCATGTTAGCCTGTGTGTGTGTGTGTGTGCGTGTGCGTGAGCATACTGTGTTCAGAGATGGTGATAGTCTATCTTGAGAGATATAGCCTCTTGCTCCAACCAGACAGGAGTGTGTACACAAACTAGGTCACTTTGACTCATGTGGTTCAGCTCCCCTCTCTCACCACCGACTTCGCCTCAATGCACACCACCATGCATTGGGAGGGAGGGTGTGATAAAATATGGAAGCGTCTTGTGAACAAACCCACAAACTACACCCTCCCATGTCTCTTGTGCAACAGGCACTACACTGGAATGTTAGCATGGACACTAAAATGATGAAACTGTAGGGTTGGGAGGAACCAATGAGTGATGATCAAATCTTTAGCTGGTGGGTTGTGACCTACAACTTTATCCAAAGTGCATCACACAAGCAGCACCATCATCTTTTGGCAAAAGTGAGTAAAGCATACAGAAAAGGAAAAGAGAAGCAGATACAGATAAAAGGAATGCTGTTGGGGCTGACTGGTCCTGGATCTAGAGAGGCTGAAGGCCACTTATGCAGTCCAACTGCTAAGCTTAAGTCAGGATCTTTTGCACTGGAAGCCGGATCCTCAGCAGATGCCTTTCTGCTGAAAGCTCAGATGAAACATGCTTATGTGCCCTGCTCAGCCATTAGTCTGCACTGCATTCCCTGTGTTATCAATCTGCTATTCTGATTGATAATGGATCTATAAAAAGCCACATTTCAGGGGCTGCCTGAAGTTTGGGTTGGCGACTCCTCAAATCATTTTGCAAATGACAAAAAAATCCAAAATGCATGTAGACTTTGGTGTTGAAGGTGGAAGAGCTTTTGAAGCAATATGCTTCTTCTCCCTTTCGAGAGAATTGCTTAAAGTTAAATATAAATTGAGCTCATTGCACTCAGCCCAGGCAGTTTGCTCTAACCTGCACACACCATTATTGGGAATCAAGAGGCAGCAAGCAAACTTAAGATCCTGTCTAATAATAATAAAATAAAATATACAGTATTTATATACCGCCTTTCTTGGTCATTGGATTTCTCATCTGACTTTTAATTCAAGGCGGTTTACATTGGCAGACTTTCCCAACCCCAACCCCCCATTGGTTTTTTTTTTTTATAAATGTTCGATCTTTCATGAAGAACTGCATTCCAGATGGTATCCTTTTCCAGTTCGGCCTCTCCCTGGCAGTCGCCTCCCACGCTCGGCTGACATAGCTGACCCCTCTTATCTCTCCTCACAGTGGCTTTCACAGCTTTTTGTCAGTGGCGTGTCTTGAATTGGCTGTTCACCAATTCAATCTTCAGGCTTACGAGACAGCAACCCTACCAACTGTGCCAGACCTCCTGCCCTCACATTCCTCACAAAGGAATGCTCACATTCCTTTGATTCAAGATGAGGCTGGCACCTTCATACCAAGACAGAAGATATTACTGTAATAGTTATTCTACTCCGAGTTATATTGTAATCCCAATAATTCTTCAGAGGAAGAAGTATTTTCTACAATCTAGGCTCCATGTCTTCCAAAGATTTTACCCTTAAAACATGTGTCCCAGGCAGGGTTTTTGAGGAACAGGCATAGCACTGATTCACTCATTAAGGACCTGAAAATGACTATACAAGGTCCTACTATATGCAGACGACGTTCTACTACCCCTATTTGTAGACAAACCTGACCGATCCTTACCAGCTTTGGTTGCCTTAATAGACTGGTTTGGATCTCTTTCTGGCTATACTGTTAATTGGCCCAAGTCTGAGAATACACCTTTCGGTAAAGGGATGTTCAGACCCCTACTTATTGACTGGCAGTTTAAATGATGTCCTAATAGCTTAACTCACCTAGGGCTGAAGACACCTTGAAAATTTCATGCGATTGCTTGAATTAATGTAGATCTATTACACCAGTGCTTCAATAAGAACTGAATATCTAGGCTAGTTTACCATTGAGTCTATGGGGAAGGGTCAATGCTCTAACAAATTTTGTCCGTCAAATTTAACCTCGGCAATAGAATGTTGTAAAAAAATGTAACCTACTTCTCTTTAGACCCTTGTTTAGAAATGTATCCAACATAAAATATTTAGGATGTATTGGACACATCATAGGACTAGGTTATCTGAGTAAGGTATTGCATCTTCCCATAATTACCAGAGATGTGGTGCCGAGGTGGCACACCTCATTCATGTGCTATGGAGTTGTCTCAATCTCTCTTCTGTGAGAAGGTAACAAATACAATAGCTGCAGCTCGGCAACCCATTACATTCTCTCCCACTGGAATGAAACTCTTCCTCTGGATTTTCACCAGCAGTGTTTGGAACTGCATATGTTGGCTACCTTTGAGGGATCAGCTATGGTAACTGTCCAACAAACCCATGTATACATCCTTTTGAACTGTGATGCCCACAACTGACCACCATACTCCACAATGTTGAACTTCCCCACAGATACTACTTCAGGTATGAGAGTCTCTTGAATCACAGCACCACCACCTCACCTCTTCGTTGTATTTTCCATCACTGGACCCCTAGGTCTTTCTTCAAAGTGTTACGGCCAGTTTGACGGCCACTGCTCTGCAGGCTCCAACCTGGCTCTACTTCTGCAGCGTAGTTCAGGTCCAGCAGGAGTGAATTTCAGTGGCAACACTCCACAGGATGGTGCACATGTGGCTGCAACTGTCAAGACAGATGATTGGACCAATGTGGCAAAGGTAGAATGGCTCCTTCCATCAACATTGACACATATGGGGTGTGCCCTACAACGCACCAGGAAAGGCAGGGGGAAGAGTCAAAGCTTTTGGCTCCCAGACTGATTAAAAACCTATCAAGAACCTCCCCCTTGCCAATCTTCTCACGGAAAGGGAACTTTGTAATGTTTATGTTCTTGGAGCAAACATGCTAAAATCCATTAGTGTGTGGGTATTCAAACTGAAAATGCTGCAGATATTAAATGAGATTTGAGGAAGATACTGTGTCCCATTCAGCAATTTACAATTCATAACCCAAAGAACTGACAGCTGGTTCTATGCAATGTCCCCCTATCAATGTCTATCAATGGGGTTCACTTCCAAACAGCTGCATATAGGCCGAAACCCTATGCATATGTAGCTGAAAACAAGTCTCATTGGAAACTAGTACTTTGATTTGCCTTATTCATCTTTGCAATGTAAATCCAAATATTGCATTTACTGAAAATGTGAATGGAACACATTTTCATGCATTTCTTCACAATGTAAGCTCTTGAGTGTTGGAGTTTACCAGGGAGATCTGAATTCAAATCTCTGCTCAACTATGAAGTTCACTAGATGGCCTTGCCCAAGTCATTACCTTCTTGGTCTAACCTCCCCTGAAACGATGTTGTGAAAATAAAGTGGGGTAAAATCCTGAGCTTCTTGAAAGAGGGCTGGAATACAGATTTAAAGAGAATTACTACATAGAAATCCACAGTCCCCATTGTTCTACAAATACCCTGGATGTGGCAAACAAATTGATTTTATTTGCCTGCGAGAGATTCTGATCATTGTTTAATTCAGTGAGCCAGCCAGAAAATGAAGACTCTAGTGGTGCCACTTCCCAGGGCACTTCACACACTGATTACTACTAAAACTTTAACAAAGTTCTGCCATGATCACCATGGCATATCTTTACCACTGAAAAGGGGAACAAGCTTCTCTTCTGTCAGCAACTACTTCTGCTGGTGAGCCACTTTGAGAGGCTGAACCTTGGCCCACGTCTTCCTCAATGAGGTCTTATGGCAAGTCTAATTTCCACGTTGGGGGTAGTCACCAGGAGATAAAGATTGGTTTTCACCCAGGGTCCACCACTTTCCAACCCCAGGACTAATATGCTGGGAACAGTTTTCTCTGTGCATGTAACTGGAACTAATTGGGGTTTAAGCTTTTTTTGTGGAAACTCCTCAATAGTCAACAAATATCTAGGTAGTTGAAGCTGTCACTGATTATCACATCTTTGTGGAGTTAGAAGATTATCCAGATTCAGACATATGGCAATGTTAAATATAGGAAAACTATATGTGCTTTCCTGGTATATTCTCCTGCCCAAGAGATGCTTCAGGGAATACCTACTAAAGGATACTTATGGATTTCAGAGCATTAATGTGGCAAAGTCACCTACTTTTGTGAAAAATATGGGCTTGGCATAGCATCTTAAAGTTAACAAAAATCCTGTCTTGACTTGAACTGTGGGAGGTATGTGTCATGTTTATTAAACAATTTAATTTTGGTTCTAGAGCACATTAAATAGGGTATAGAAAAAGTCTCAGATTTTATGATTATCCATGTTAACAGAACGCTGTTCTCCTCTGGTGGACTGGGCCCAGTGAATCAAACTATGTCTTGGGTAGAATGCTTCTGGTTGATTATCATGGTCTTCCATGCATTCGAACATATTCCAGTCCAAAATGTTCCTGACTTTCTAAGCAGGTACCAAAACAATAGCACTTAGTAGAGGGAAACTTACCCAAAATGGCTGAAAATAACAGATAGCATCTACTCATAAGTATGATTTCCTAGGTCTCCAAATTTAAATGTAGAACACCATTTACTACTATTCATCAACAACCTGTAGTATTTCAGGAAGATTACTACACTATACAAGACATATAATGTTCATCTTTTTATTGAATATTCAGGTAAATATTTCACATTAATACAGGCTACATAAAGTAGAGCCACTATACGACATGAAATTTACTCAACGTTTTTTCCTTTTAAGTATGTAAACAATTATACATGTATTTACCACCCTAAAAGGTTGAAATCATGTAATCATCTAGTTCTCTGCTGCATACAAGTAGCATTCAGTAGTGTTTAGCCAAAAGCACTAGGGTCATCCGATTTTGAGTTCAAAATGGCTAAACTAACTGGAGAACAGAATCAGTTGAATAGGTAACTCAATTTGTTCTTACACAACGGGCAAACAAGTTTCTCTTGTTATAGCCCACAGAAAAAAATTGCTTCGTTAGGCACATTAAAAAAATTCCCAGGGTCTTCCAAGGTCATAGGTTTCTCCAAACAAGGCTTAAAGAGAGGTAGGACCTCCTAAATCAGTTGACGTATTTGAGGTGCATGTTTCCAATGTGAGGTGCCCAGGTACCAGGCCAAATCTACAGTAGGACAAACATGACAAATAGGAAGTTAGTTTCAGAGCACAGCTGCAACGGCAGCAGAGAGAGTTATTGATTCAAAAAGCTTCAGTGGGGCCAATAACCCGACATCTAACTAAAGCTTAGCTCCAACGTACATGTGACTGACATGTCTTACACAGCTATCCCACCAATATCCATCAGTTGCATTCCTTTACTTTGAACAGAACCACATGCTCTTGCAAATGAAGCAACTTAAGAGTCTAATTCAAATAAAATTAGGAAGTTCTGGCTTCACCTTTAAACATACAGTGTTTATTACTGTACCTGCTGAGCATCAGTACATTCTGTTGAATTTTGGACAACCTTTATCATGGGATTCCATGCTGGATCTGGAGTATGCAATCCATTGAAAAGAGGGCCGCCTGGTCCATCAGCTAGCTGAGGATGAGATGGTATAATAGTGCCTCCATACATGGAAATTGGTAAGCCCTAAAACAGAAAAGACAGATTTATAGCAAGTGATGGGGCAGCATGTAACCAGACCTACAGAGCAGTAGTACTTTAGTTTGTAGTACTCAACGTTTGCAAGGCCACATGCTTACTGCTGCTGGGCATCTTCCAATCTTTTCAGCGGCACTAGGATTGGGGTGCTATCTTCAAGAAACCTACAATACTTTATAAGAGGATCCTGAGTGCAGGCTACACAACTCATATTCTGCATCATCTCTATGTTCATCATACAGACTCATTTAAAATAAGTTTCAGTGCCTCTTGTGAACATTAACCAATTTGGCTATCTTTATACGATACTGACAGATTAAATATCTGATTGTCCTAACTCAGGGGAGAAGAGCAGCCCTCAAATCTCCCCATTCAACCTAATGTTTCCATTATTTTCCTTTCCAAAACAGAACTCTCCAATTAAGTTCTCTTCCTCCATCATAAAAAAATCTGGTATTTCCACTCAGAAATCTAAACAGCAGCAGTAATTTCCCTCTTCAGACCACATGTATCTTCCCTCTTCAGACCCCCCCCCCCTTTCATGACCATAGACATTCAACAGCTACTTGTTATATTACTGTACAACAAGCTTTTGTTTTACACTGGATTGAATAGGCTATTTGACAATTTTCTCCAAGGAAGAACCTGATGAAAAGCTCTGGAAAGGTTGCCAGGAAGCTGAAAAGTCCTTAATGTTCATAAAACACCAGATTACATGTTTCCAGAGAATGTCTAAATTCACAGAAAGCATGCTACTGAAATAGAACTAGCAACTGTATGGCATCAACTTTGGCTTGATTTTCAGCAAGTGATCCCAATCTATGCTCAAGTTGACACTCAAGTGACTTTGGGAAAATGGCAAACTAGTCATTAGCAAAAAAGAGAACTTAGAGACTTGGGAGGAGAGAGAGAGAGAGAGAGAGAGAGAGAGAGAGAGAGACCGACCCCAACCGACACACACTCTCTTTGAAAGCATACTTTAGAGAAATCCACAAAGCTGTTTGGCATAGGCTGCTGGAAAATGTTTGAGGGAGCCACTATTCCAGAGTCGTCTCTTTCCATTGGCTGATGCTGGGAAAAGGTGCCCGGATCCGATAACTGCTGATGCACTGGATGATTTCCCATTACAGGCTGGGACCAACCTGACAAGCCTTCTAGAAAGACAATGAAGTGTTATTTAGCAAACATGCAACAAGAACCCAAAACACATCTCATGGGTTACTACTGTTTCATTTCCATTAAGTAGAAATGCCCTTGCCAATTTAATTCTGCACATCCAATTCTATGTGAATTGCAGTACAGTATAAGGGTTCATGATCTTTCTATAGCAAGATCAAAGGACATATTTTAGGGCCTCATTCTTTATGTCTCCCAACTACATCCTTTGACAGGGTTGATCATACCACCCTCCCTGTATTTCAGGGATCCAACACCCTCACATTTATACTAGGAAGGAGACAATATATATGGATAAATATGGCCCTCGTCTTAGGCACAGTTGACTTACACAAATTCAACTACATGCAGTTAGCAAATTAAAAAAATACAAAACAAAAACACAAAGTAGTTTAAATAGTGCAGGCGATTCAGCCTGCCATTCTGCTTACTAAATAGTCGGACCTTTTTATCCACAGTTTTTTTATCCACGGATTTGACTCAACACAGATGGCAAAACTGTGGAAGAGGGAGTCCAACTGCATTACCTCTTTTTTCAGCGTTGTTGGGGGCCTGCCAGCCACTTCCAGCCTCCTGCGCGTGTCCAAACCGCTGAAAAATGCAGCCAGGAGTCTCTGGCGCCATTTACAGGTTGCTTCCAGTAGTGGCTTTTGTTTTTTCAGTCAATTTGAACAAACTTAGGAGGAGGGAAAGAGCGAAGATGCTGGAAAAAAGGGAATATGGCACTGCTCCCAACCCCCCCCCCCCCCCCGTATTTCATACAACACTGATTTTCTTATCCACTGTGGTTCCAGGAACAGAACCCCAGCGGATAAAAAAGGTCCGACTGTACATGCCTGAGAGTAAGCATGAGACTGGAGACTGAAGCTGCTGTTCCCTCTTTTAGTCTCAGATCCCACCTGCCTCTCGTGATTTTAAAAATACAGTACACAGTATAGATTTTCCAGATGTCAGGGATTTTCAAGGTAATTTTGGGTACATGTGATTTTAGCTTTCATGCTAACCCTGGAACATAGCCCTTGACGAGGGGAGACTGTATTGCACATGTTTAAATAATTCCTATTTTAACATTGGGATCTTTATGCAACATTCACTGAAAGCTCAAAAGCCAGACAATATATTTTGACATATATTCACCCTACATATAAAATCACCATCCTCCAAAACTACCACTTCCTTTTTAGTTTCTCATGTGATAATTTCCTTAGTAAGACTCACCTGATACGTTGTTAACACCAAATGACCAGATACCACTGTGTCCAACAGGAGCGGTGAAGTTGGTTCCCAAGGGGGTAGGCGTGACAGAACCTCCTTGCCGAATTCTAGCAAGTCTTTCTGTTCCAATAGGTGGTGGCACCTTTCGATCTTGATTTGTGCTCCCTGCCTTTGACTGGCCCAAGGTAGAAGGTGCAGAAGCAGCTGAAAGGGGTGAAGATGATCCCGAGGAAACTGATGGAATAGGAGATTCACCTGATGAAAAAACAGTTCTCTTGCTTTATTATTATGAAATGCTCCACTACCTTAACTGCTGCTCTACGGAGCTCTTTCACAAGAGATAAGATTCTTAATCTTTCAAACAAAGCAGATTTCTACTGAAACTAGTGGAAAATACTTACAAATAAAATGTAGTGTTGTATTGTCAGTATTTTGAAAAAGGTAATAGCTCAGAGTTAAAAACAAACATCATACCGGGAAAACTCAGTCGTATATACACTTTTATTTCAAAATATGTTAAAAAACTTTACATTTTACCTCAAACACTTGAGGTATCCTCAGAAGTAACAGAAATACTAGCAGCCAACTTCTACTATACTAAGCCTCTCTGTAGACTCAGGTGTTTGCATTCACTCATCCAACACCGGCCCCTTAGTTAATGAGTTAATTGAAATAAGCCTGGAAGCTCAATTAACTCATTAACTAAGGGGCCAGTGTTGGATGAGTGAATGCAAACACCTGAGTCTACAAAGAGGCTTAGTATAGTAGAAGTTGGCTGCTAGTGTTTGTTACTTCTGAGGATGCCTCAAGTGTTTGAGGCGAAACTTAAAGTTTTTTAACATCTTTATATTTTGAAATAAGTGTATATACGATGGAGTTTTCCCGGTATGATGCTTGTTTTTAACTGAGATTTGGACACGTCGTGAAAACCTGAGAACGTAGATAAAGATAGCATTTGAATGTTATAATACCTAAAGAAAGAAAATCTGTTGCTTTAGAGCAGGGGTGGCCAACCTTCCACCGTTAGGGCCTCTGCATTCTTAAGAGTTATGCAGAAGACAAAATCTTGGCAGCTGCAATTGCTGATGGTGCTGCTAAAACAGCTGCACCTGCTGAAATGCTCTCACCTATACCATTAAAGGGCCAGGAGCATTCCTGTGGAAAGGTTGGCCACACCTGCTTTAGTGTGTGTGTTTCATCTCCATGATGTGGCACCTGTCACAGCAGTTTTGCTTAATGCTGTAAAGAATCCAGGTGATGCCCTCAAAATTATACCCCAAGAAGACCCTTGCTGCATCTGATGGGTATCTCCACAGAAAATTGGTCATTCAGCAGAAGCTACCTAGTTCTACACCTGCTGTACAAATCTCTCAGATTGCTTGCTCTCATCTCATAGATGTAGGATCAGACGGCTCTATGATTTAATCCGTTAAGTTCATGACCATAGAAGCAGCTTTCTGCATAACCAAATGATGAAAAATTGTGCATTTTCACCTATTTAGTGAAATAACCAACCACTAGCATTTGCCCAAACGCAAGACTCATTTGGTTAATTTTCCCTTCTCTGTCCCCTTCTCAATTCTGAGTATGTTAGCTGCTAAAGAGATAGAGAAACAGCAGCTCTTCCTTCTCTGTGCATTAATTATGACCTCTCTAATTCTTCTACCTATGGTTGTGGAGAGGAATCACAATTCAACAGCCAGTGCCGAGCAATTCCCACACCACAAGCACAGCTCTAAGATTCAAAATATGGCTTAAATACATTAGTTCACTGTTTTCAAATGCACATAACTTTCCCAAGATGATGCATATCCTATATTTAAAGAGGTGTTACAAGCATTCGGTCCAAAATTAGATCCAACATGCGGTTCTATGCATCTTTCATAGCTCACCTTCCATTTAACTAATGCCAACCTTGAGTAAGTTGACAGGAAGGTGAGGGGAGGAGATATATGCGATATGTCTGGCTTGGCCCTTAAGATGCCATTTTAACCAGTTCAGTAATAGCTTCTCAAACAATTTCCTTAAATGGTGCTCAAAACAACTGTCTGTGCTAGAATCATATAGCCAGCAAAAACATCAAGACCAACAGACTGAAGTATTGAATTAAATAAACCCACAAAACTCCTACATGAATTTGTAGCACTTGTCCAAGGGTGCGGTGAAAAATGTTGTCTGTTAAAGCTGGGCGTTCCCACAGGTGCTGGCCCTTGAAGATAAACCCGTGCTCCTTGAATATTTGCTGAAAAACCTGTCATAGGTGCTGAAGAGGAGTTTGAGGAGCTGCTGGATGGATCTAGAGAAGGTAAGTCCACAATTAATGTGATTATGTTTAAGAAAATAATTAAAGAATCATAAAGATGCTATGTATCTACAGTTACAGAAAAATCTCAATTTTAACCAGAGATGCTCAGGACAATATCAGAATCTGTACAATAAGCAGCATCCCTTGATCCCAGTTTCCAGCATCAACCAAGACTCCTGGATTACATTTGAAATGTTTCCAGTAACTCCTACATAACCATTACATTCTGTGCTTGTAAAAGTTTGTTTCTTAAACATAGGTGAAAGTAGTACTCAAGATTAGAACCACCACCAATGTTTACAGATATTCTCTACACCAGCATTTCTCAAAGTACTCCTTGTGAGGCGGGGAGAACTTTGAGTGTTTGCGGTGGCGATTGCCACCACTGCTGCTTGAAACCACACCCGAACCCGCCATTGCCACACTTACCTGGGCTTGGGGGAGGCCTGCGCGACCCTCTGCAGGCCTCCCCAATCTTCAGATCACTGCAAAACAGCCATCTTCAGGTGCTTCTGGTTTTCGTGAAAACCAGAAGCGCGCGAAGACCACTGTTTTGCAGCGATCTGAAGATTGGGGAGGCCTGCAGAGGGTCACGCAGGCCTCCCCGAAGCTCCCCCAAGCCCAGGTAAGTGCAACAACGGCGGTTTAGGGCAATTTGGCAGCGGCGGCAATCCCCTGGATCGCCACCATGCTGGCCCCATCCCTTAAGGGGGCAGGGTGACAGCTTAGGTTCTCAAAGGTGGGTCGCGACCCAGTTTGAGAACCGCTGCTCTACACAATTATTGAACAATTGAATAGGCCAAGATGGGAGAGTTAATTACCAAACTTGGCATCAAAACTGCATAGTACATTCAGCAACCTAGACAAAAAGGCAGGAACATCCCGGTACCTTAAAATTATTTTGTTCAGATTGAGACAGAGCAATTCCAGACTGGTCCTATACTAGCACTTTAATGCATGCAGTGAGAATGACAAATCAATGCTGGGAAATAAGCTATTAGAAAACTACAGCAAGGATGCACAAACCACAGAGAATTTTGTTCAGAACTATAGTTCTACATATTGTAGACAAAGTTCTTGCTCAAATGGCCATAACCCAAACGATGTGATACTCAAAATCATTTTATGGTTAACCAAGGTATTCTGCCTGCACATTCAGGTTTGAAATCACTATTAAGGTGAGAAAGAAATATCTAGATGACCAAGTATAAATACTTTAAGTTTACATAAAAGTTGAAAAGCATTTACACTCTTTTATAACCTGCAAAAATATTTTTCTGGTCTGTAACAGCTCCTTAGAACCCAAATATGCGAACAAAATTCCTTCATCAATCAATAAAAACGGTCGTTTTTGCTGCATCCATTTCACTGTGAATTCTAGTTTTTTACACTTGTTACACTGAGCAGCATTCACCTGGTTTGTTTGTATTTTGTAGACCACATGGTCAACGGCTTGCAAATTAAAGTGCCATCATTCTCCTCTATGGCCATGATTCAAAGTTCTAGGAATAACTTGCACAGTAGAGGGTTCACTGTTCTGGTTTGCACATGTAAGAACAACTAATTTCACTGAAAGGCACTGATTGAATTCATGTGAAGCAAAATGCAACTTCTGCCTGGCGGTGCTTCATTTGTGATGGTCTACCTACATATGAAAGTTTGCAATTTGATTTGCAGTCATTATAATGGCACTTAGCCCTTCTAAGTTAGATTCTTGCATTACTGAAGAGACTAGTTGTATTTCAAGTTTAAACTGAAAAGTTGAAATTTGGATTCTCTTCAGTAAGTGACAAACACGAGAGGGGGGAATAATAAAATCCCTGATTTTCCACCAACTGAGAATATTAGCAGGACTGAGGATAGAAATCCTGCCCATTAACCTGGTTCTTAGGTTAATGTGACAAAGAAAAGTGTCTTCATGCAGACCAGTAAACACTCACAGGGCTGACACTGAAGAGAAAACTGATTATAAATTAAGCACCACAATACAATGCAAACATCTTGTGCAAATGTGGTAATCCAGGATGCAGAGATCAGGAAGAAGTTCCCTGCAACCAAAAAAGGCTAGAACTTACTTATTAAAAATACTTGATTTTTCTCAAATGTATTTAAGACACTATATTGTACAGAAAACGATGAATGCAGAAAAACTGTCCAAGGATCCCCACAATTCTCATTATCAGGTTTAGGATCACAGAAGCCATTTCCTGCTGAATTATTTGAAATGCAACCAAGAAGCTGACACCACAGTTGTCTCTTTACTCCCCCTACACAACCTCAGCTACTCACCTACAGGACTAGTTGAAACTCTCTGAGAAGGAGGCCGGAATCCTGGAGCCTTGGAGTTATCAGGATGCACGTTTTCCATGTGACCCAGCACAGAGTTACCCAAAAATGTAGACTGGACAGTGAAAGATTGGTCCGCTGCTGCTCGTGTGGACAGTGGACAGTCTCCCCATCCTTGGTTAGCTGGCACCTGGTTACTCTCAAAAAGACTACTAAAGTGATTGAAGAGTGTTGCTGGCCCAAAGGTCGGAGGCAAAGATTTGTTTGCGGGGTTAATATGCATCTGAGAACCGTTCATAACGTTCATGGTCGATGACAGCTGAACTGTAGGAGGTGGACCTTGAGTAGGCGTTAAAGGAACTGCATTTGTAACAAAAATAGACTGAGGTTCTTGATGGAGATTTGCATTTGGTACCATTGAATAAAATGAACCTCTAGGCTGCATTCTGTGAGAAACTCGGGGTGCTGGTACAGCTAACTGAGGTAAGCTGCCGTTGTCCTGATTATCTGTAGCAACCGATCTAGGTGAAGCTAAGCTTAACGGAGTGGGTTCTGAGCTGGAAGAAAAAGGCAGAGATATGGGAGGACTTAAGTCAGACATACTGGTTGGCAGTGTTTCATCTTGGACATTTGAAGGTGCAGGACTGCTGGATGTGCATGTTTCTAGGACTCCTGAACTGCTGTTAGCTGAGATATTGCTGCTAGCAGCAACTGACGACGACACACATGCGTTTCCAATAGATTGTTCTGGTGTTGATGCCTTTTCTTTGGGAGCTGGTGCAGAAGGAACAGCGTCCGTCTTAAGTGCAGATTGCTGTGCCTGTGGAACACTACAGGGCAGAAATGCAGGAGGACCATGCCCAGTGTTTTCAGGTGCAGGAGAAGCTGAAGGCAGTGTGCTACATGTAGTTGTCACAGTTGAGATTGCTGTTGTCATGGTGCTTGTTTTAGGAACACAAGCAAACAACTGCTTTCTGACTGATGGAGTCCGGTTACTCACCACATAGAGGGGCTGGGAGGACGCAACTACTGAAGAGACAGTACCAGGACAGCTAGAGGCTAAACCCGTAGACTCAGGCTGCAAAATATTGCCATTCTGGTTACCAACGCGACTTGAACTGTTATGCTTTGGAGAGCTATTCGTACTGCCTGGATTAACTGGTCTCACTGGAAATGGCCCCCAAGTGTTTGGAGAAGTTGAAAATGTTCCTCCAAACTGGGCCATAGGTAAGCGAGGGTGACGAATTTGTTGCATAGTTTGGGCAGCCAATAAGGCAAAGTGAGGGTGGGAATAAGCTAAAGGAAGAGAGACTGGAAAAGAAGAGCGCACGTTTGCTGGGACATTCTTGCTTAATTTGTTAGCAGACTGGAAAGTAGACAGCGTTGATGACTGAGAATTGACAAGAGATGGAGCTCCAAGGGGAAATGAGTTTTTGTTTGAAGCTGAAGCAGCACTGACACCAGACGAAAAATTTGTATGGATTGATTTGGTGCTGGAAGCGGGTGTTCTTATATGAGTTTTAGGAATTAAATCTTCCAGTTCCTTGGCAGGATCTTGAATAAGGGCATTAATGAGTTGCACTGCATATCTTGTTGATTCTGTTCCACCCCTGAAACAGAAAAGGTGGTGTCATGAATATATGTTTTAGTACAACACATTAGAAAAACATGAGATTTTATACACTGTACCTTATTGTGATCATTCTCTCTCCATTTTTATCTTTTTGTTTGTCCACATCAATATGAGCACCAGTGACATCCTGGATTGCTGTGATATTACATCCACCTCTCCCCATTATTCTAGACACGACTGATGCTGGAACAGAGAGCTTTTTTGACCTAAACAACAAAGATTTTTTTGCAGAATGTTTTGTCAAATATTTGGAATCTTAATCTTGTACAACACACTGCTGAATGTTTGCGAACAGCTACTACTCCAGAACTTGATTTTTTAAGGGTTTGTTTTATTTGTAGCACATGCGAGTCTTGTTTGTAGCACATGTGGGTCCTCGTTTAACTTGAATAATTCTAGTAAAACAGGAGTCCCCATAATGAACTACTGAATGTAATCTGTACCAACAGCAAATAGAATTTTTATCAGATTGAAACCTGTAGATAGCCTTATATTTGTTAACTTCTACAGCTCGATAGCCTATTGAGAAAGTTACATATGTGCTGAAGTTCTTAGTAGCTCTACACTCAGGTGTTTAGAGATTGCAATACTTTCATTCCCTGCATGGAGTCACAACTCTGTTGCGAAGCTATCTCCGGATGCTCAGCGATGACAACATGCGTCATCGCTGAACTTCTGGGTTGCCGAGCTCTGTAGCTCAGCTTAGGGGGAATGCTGAATGCAAGGGAACAGATTTCTCCACAACCATGATTAACCCATAATATTAAGAGGCAAGATTTTCAAACACATATGCCACAAGGCAGTCAGCATGGCATCCCAGAGAACTTCTGAACACCAGCTATGTTTTTGCATTCGGACCAAGGTCTTTCTAGTTTCCGAGGCCCTTGGGTTACTCATGATGAGCAAATTGAAAATTGCAATTACAGTAGATTCAGAAAAGTTTCAAAAAATACAGTGCAACACAGACTGTTGCAGAGATCTTTGAATATAACACAGAGACTGTTCACCCAAGACTGTTCACCCAAGCCCTACAAAGCCAGATTCACGTCATCCTATTTTTTCCTTATCATGGTCACCAAGGACTTAAAGATATTCCTGCATCCTTGTCCTTCACTGTTTCAGGCACTGTCAAGCATGCCCTCATAATTCCTTAAAAACAATCGTCATCAAGAATATTTACATACCGCTTTCCAACAAGAGTAGCTCACAAAAGCAGTTTACATAGTAAAATAAATCAAATGGTTCCCTGTCCCTCCAAGGGCTCACAATCTTAAAAAAATACAGAAGACACAACAGCAACAGTCACTGGGAAAGATGCCATGCTGAAGGACAGTTGCTCTCCCACTACTACATAAAAGAGGACCCTACTTTAAAAGTGACCTCTGCCCAATTATGACACCCCACCCCACCCCACCCATCTTAAACAGCTCCTAACAGCCTTGACAATTCTAAAAGGCCTTTGCCCACCTCATCTTGACACATGGATTCTAGTGTCTTCCTCTTCTTCGTTTCCACACAGTGAAACACTAACCACCTCAGTCTGAACTTCCTGCTCCATTATTCAGTAAGGTTCTCTGTCCCTAAAGTTATAAAAAGCACACTGATCCTAATTGCAAACCCACCTATGGCCTATTCATTCCTCCCTCACTACCCCCAAAAAGAAAAAGATGCCACTAAGTACCTTTTTGCTCCTGAACAGCAGCGCCCCCCTCTCTGCAGCTGAAATTGTTCAATTGGCGTTGACTGAAGAGTGCTACTAGGGGAAGGGTCTTTTAAAACTCTACCCACTTGCCTGTAAAAGAATAGAAGACATTATTTTGGGAGGGAGAAACTACAATCTTACACCACTCCTTGCCTAACAGCATGAGTTGCCAACCATTTATTTCAACTCACACAAGTAAACACATTTATAAGGACAACCTTCTGGATCAGGCCAAGGGCCTATCTAATGGTTTCCTTTATCTCAGTGGCACACCAGATGCCTCTGAGAGCACTCAAGACAACAAGATACCTACATCCTGTTGCCACACCCTTGTACCCGGCATCTAGAGAGAGGCAACCTCTAAAACCTAGAGGTTGCATACAGTCACCATGACTTGTAACCTGCGATGGACATTTCCTCCATAAATCTATCCAATCCCCTTTTAACGGTAACAAGACTCTTATTTGAAAAAAATCTTATTTGAACTACTCGGAATGGATAATTTGATGGTTTCAAGCACTATGTCAGGTTTGTCAGTTTCCTGTATAGGGAAAGAACTGGTATGATTCCTGCAAACTGACATACAGCCCCCCCCCCCATCTGTGGATCTGCTATCAAACTTAGCAGATTGTGAGGGACCCCCGGCTCCTCCCCCACACCCATTACCTTTGTTTTTCTTCATAGAGCTGGCGCCAAGTCAGTGGGTTTCTTGCTTAACCAAAACGCTATAAGCAGTATGCTGCTTATAGTGTTTTGGTTAAACAAGAAACACACTTAAGCAAACACAAGGAAGCAAGAAACACTTGCTTAACACAAGAAAAGTGTTTGGTTAAGCAACACAGACTTGATGCCAGCTCTATGAAGAAAATCAAAGGTAATTGGTGTGGGGGCAGAGGAGTCATTAGGGTGCGCATCACCCTGGGCGGGAGGTCAACGCGTCACCCCCATGCCCCCTTAACCCCAGGGGCACGAGGAAGGGGTGATGTGTCCGCCGCCACTGCTCTGCACTCATTCACCCAGCTTTACCTGCATCCTTGTGGGGAGGAGCCGACTGCCTCTGCTCCGCACCAAGCTCTATCCTCTCCGCCACGATTTTGAAAGGGCTTTGTGCACCAAGGAAGTTCAGGCGCCGGCTGCTGCAAAGCCAGGCAGCGCCACTAGCTGGCAGGGACCACGGCAGTGTCACCCCCAGAAGCCCACCCCCCGCAACACCAGTGTGTGGGGGATAATGTTCCCCCTATCTGGGGGTTGCAGGTATCCGTGGGAGGACGACGACACACCTATCCCCTGCAGATACTGGAGCCTCACTGTATTACGTATATACCAAACTAAAAAAAGTACTTACAAACTGGATTATAACAGAATCTACAGCCTACTGAAAACAGTCCCAACATGTTAGTTTTAACACTTCATGAAGTGCAGGGGCAAGCTGCAGGGACAAACCCCCTCCCCCCCCCACACACATGTAGACACTTCAAGTGCCTTCAGCAAGTAGGCCCTGTTTCTGTGATCCATCTACTATAAAGAAAAAGTTAGACTGATCATACACAGGTCCCCAACTTTTTACCTCACATTTCCACATGTGGTGGGGAGAGAGCACAACCTTGATATTTGCTCAAACTCCACCGTAAGTAAAACCTATACACCACACACACACACACACACACACACACACACACCAGCTCAAAGTTAGCAATTGCTAAGTGTTTATTAAGTCATACAGGAGCTCTCATTCTGCACTGCTCCACAAACACCCACACTCCACCCATTTTCAGTATTCCATCTTGTTTATTACTTCCATACACACATTTCTTAATTTGACTGGCCAGATCATATGTTCGTAAAAAGTCAAACTCCATTTCATGAAACTGATGTGAAGAAATTTACCTTCTCACTACTTCTTTCCAGCCTTCTTCCCTCTTTTGGCCTCTTTTCGGACTAGTCAGATTCAACTTTATGTTTGGAGATGTCAGAGGCAGGGACACAGATTTATAACTTGCTGATAATGAGTTTGGATTAGCTTCACCTTCAAGTCTGGAAACAAAGATGGTTTCATTATTAATTGCTTGTTACCAAGCTATCAAAAGCTCCAATTGCACTTACGGTTATTTCATATAATCCAGCAATACTAACCAAACACTGGGGAGTAATTAAAACTCTGAATAAGATCCTCAAATTATGCACTAGGCATAAACCAACTTCCCAGAGAGGCTCAGTTCAGTACAGAACCTGGAGCACTTGTTCACCATACAGAAAACTGTCTTCAGAAGAATGGGCTAATGACCAAGCAGAGCTTGACTATTTTTGGTTAAAGAACTAGCAGTATCAGCAGCCAAAACACCTGGTTGGAATAAGAACTGTTGCCATCATGTCACTTAAACCCATTCTGTTGCTTGGAGCTGCTGCAAAGAGACAGCAGCTCTTACATCTATGGCTCAACGGAGACGCCCTGCCCCTTTTTAACAGATCTTTTGCTCATTGGTTCTCCTGGTGGTCATTTTCATGACGATTAATTAAAACTCTGCCTGCAGCAGATTATTAAAATCACCAGCAGCCAGAAGACTTGATTTTATATTAACTATATTCTTAACTCCTTGAAGGCCTTAGCCTGAAAAGCAGTATACAAATAATTCAAATATAGGCTATGACCACTTCCCCACCGCAGAGTGTGAAGGTTGTTTTGAGGCAATAGCTCTATTAGTTAAATGTAAAGCATGCTGGGATAACTTTCTGACACAAGATGCCCAAGTTCCATCTTAGCTATTGACTCCATGCTTCATGATGCATCAACGTATGTAAATTAATATGTACATAGTATAGACTCTCATAACTTCATTTGCAGGTTTCTAGTGCAATCTAAAGTCTTGCATCAATATTACCGTATTGTCCCAAGTATAGGACGCTCCTGATTATAAGTCGCACCCTTAAAGTTTGGTGCTATTTTTTAAATACATTTTAAAACTTTTTTTTAGCTTAAATATACACATTAGTAGAACAGTACAGCTTTAGAACAGTTAAAGGCATAGGCACCCTGTCCCTTATTGAATCTGGGCACTCTAGTATTAGTAGCCTTCCCAGATCCAAAGGGGGACAGAGTGCTTACCTTTTAACCTTTGGAATTTGGGCAGGTGTAGCTTGTTGCACCCTTCCATGATGATGAGCAGCACCTGCCCAAATTTCAATGAACAGCACAATCCTATGCATATCTACTCAGAAGTAAGTCCCATTGCATTCAGTGGGGCTTACTCCCAGGAAAGTGTGCATAGGATTGCAGCCTAAAGGTAGGCACTCTGTCCCCCTTTGGATATGGTAAGCCTATGCAGGAGCTCTTGCTCTCAACTTTCAAACTGTACTCAACTTTTAAACTGCAAGATAAAAAAATATCTTAGTTTCCAAAGAGTCCTGGGGTTGAAACTTAAGGGTTAATTTTTTCAAATGCTTCCAGAGGCTGCTGAGAGATAATGATCTCTCATGGTATTCAGCCATTTAGCAAGTGATTAAGAACTGCAAGGAAAGGCTTGAAAACACAGTGCTTTGCAGTTTAAAAAAAGAGAGAAAAGCCCGTTTTACCTTTGAAAAGAGATTCTGAGAGGCTTGGTTTGAAAGCGCTTTGCATAAAACACTAGGCAGAAATGCTAGGCTTTGATTGTAGGGCACACCCCCTACTTTAAAGACTTGCCTTAGGGGATAAAAGTGAGTCTTATACTCGGGCAAATATGGTATATAAGATTCTTGGTTCAGATAAGTTCAAAAGCACACCAAAACACACCCATATTTTATACTAAGATAAAATTGCTTAGCAGTTACTAGGCCAAATCCCTGAAGGGTGCTACTGTCATGGTCCTCCCTTCCCCAGTCTGCTGCCAAGAAACGATGGAGATGGATGGAATAGAAAAGATGGATGGAATAGAAAAGATAAGTATGCAAGGGCAGAGGCAGGGAAGAAAAAGTAGGGGGCTGCAGCTTGGCCCCTTCTCTCCCCATCCTCGACTGTGCAAAAATGCTCTCTTTTTGATCAGAGAAAAAGATATAACCAAGCATTTTCATCATTGTTAAGTTTGGTGTTCATAAACTATGTTCAGCCTATGTAGTTTATTGCCCCAAGCCTTCAATTATTCAGATTGTTAGCCCTCTTGTGGACCAGAACATGCACACATCTGGAAATTTTCTTTATCAAGCTAGTATAGAAGTGGCCCATTAATGTTTCATATAGGTATGGGAGCTAAATTCAAGACTTACCTGGTTTGCACTTTGGAAGCTGAGGTGTTAGTCTTGTCTTCCTGAGAAGGGAGCAGTACTGAGGCATATCGCCTATCACTTGAAGAAGTGTGTGTGTCCATAGTGAAGTTCAGTTCTTGGCTTTTACCTCCACTGCTGCTCTCGCTATTACAATCTGTGCTGTCTAAGTTGTCAGAATCACTATTCCCACCAGCACTACCACCTCTTGGTTCTCCGTTGATTTTATTTTTATCTGCTTTTTGCTGTGCTAGAGTTATATGCTGGTCTGGCAAAATTATCTGCACATTTTGAGGAGTGTCTTTTGTTTTGTTCTTCTTATTTTTCCTGTTTGTACTGGGAGTTGTTACCACATTGGCCCTCTTCTTCCCAAACGCATTTGTGAAAGTAGCTGATGTTGCAGATATTCCAATAGTAGTTGTAGTGGTTGCACTTGGAGGCTCTAAAGGAACTTCTTGATCAACTAAAACAAAAAGTGAATTAAAAAAACACAAACAACAGTGAGCCAGAACAGTAAGTTTTCTGAAAAGCGTTTCAAAACCGTGTGCCTTGTACCATGTCGTCCAACAGAGATTGTTTTCTTTAAATTGGACCAGGCTTATAAGATTCTGTTCTTAAATATTTTATTAATTGTTACAGGTGAACAGGTGAAATAAAGAGAATTTCTTTTGAAACCTATCATTTTAGGAAATGCTTGACTTTTCTGTTCATGATTCATCTATACTGCATAATCAGTGTAGGTGGCACTTTACAGAGTACCCTTAGGCCTCAGTCATATGAAGGAAATTACAAACTAAAATTTGACAATTAGACATATGCTGCGTTTCAGCTGGGGATGAGGACTAAAGGTTAAGCTAAGCTTAAGGGAAAGGACTTACTCTTCCCCAAGAGTGTGGGGGAGGGGAGAGAGAGGTACCACTCAGGTGGTTCGGTTCCTGCGTGGCAAGGTTATACTAGATGACCTAGGCCAATGGTTCTCAAAGCGGTGGGTTGCAACCAACTATTGAGACCACAAACTGCCCCCTTAAGGGGTGGGGACAGTACGGTGGTGGCCAATCCCAGGGATTGCCGCCGCCGAAAAAGTGACCAAACACTTCTCACTCACCGGGGCTTTGGGGAGGCCTGCGCGACCCTCCCCAAAGCCCCCCAAACCCCGGTGAGTGGGGGGAAAGGGGTTTTCAGGGGTGTTTTTCGCAGTGGCAGCAGTGATCCCCTGGGATTACCCTGCCCCCACAGAGTTCTCCCCATCTTGCGGGGAGAATTGAGAACCACCTAGGCCATTTGGGAAACATTGTGGCATGGGCTCATTTTATCCAGTGGCAAGGGAAGAAATGGTGTTGCAGTAGGTTTAGGCAAACACTACGACAAACATCTTCTGGGAAGCCAGTACCAGGCATAAAGAGAAACAAAGAGGGTCATCTGAGACAACAGGAGACTTCAGGCTGACTATCAGTGTTAGACCTGAATATGTGGTCACAGGCTAAGATAACAAGAAATATATAGCCGTGCCAATATCCATGGTACTTTACAGAGTTACACAAGCAAAGACATGCCACTGCTTCATGGAGCTTACAATCTAGATGCTGACCGGTGGGAGAGAAGAGCTAACAAAGAATGAATGTAAAAAATGATAAACTGCAACAGTCTTTCCGGTCGGACTTATTTTTGCTGTATAACAAAAGTCATAATTGACTGTCATCATTAGCAGAATAGGTGCAACACTTTAAACAGATCCTAAACTTTAAAATACAAGACTATGTTTAGAAAACTAGTATCTAAAGCAGCACACTTCTATTAGGGAGGTAGGAGGATGGAGAATGAATTCCTTACCATCATCATCATTCTCCTCTTCATCTTCATCTTCTTGCAGCTCTAGTGTTTCCTTAGGTTTGTTTTCTTCATCCTCCTCCTGTTTTCGTTTTTGCTCCTCTTTCTTCTTCTTTCTCTTCTCCTTTCTCTTTTCTCTCTTTGCTGCCAGAGCCTGCTTTCTACTTTCTTCTCTAGACTGTGGAAAATTCATCCATAAGTTGAAATTAAAGTCTAAGTCCATACATGTTTACTTCAACATTTACTCCTGTAATAGTGTGGCAATAAAAATAGTCTTAGAGTTATGGAAAAGATTATCCTATATTTTAATTTTTGTAGTCCTTTTGGCTCAAGAAACCTCCATGGTGAAAGAACTCTCAAACTGTAAGCTAAACACGTATGTGTTTTGATTTGCTTGCACATGTCACACCTTGTGAGCAATAGTGCACAACTAGTTTAGATATTTCTTCTTGGCTGTGAGAAAACATTCTGATTACTTAATTAATGGAACCTATATTTTCCCGTTAAATAATTCTAGTTTTCCTCAGTCTGTGAAGCCCTGGGCAGATGGACCCGGTTGGAGGCAGCATTCATTCAAATGCCTTAGTCTAGTGCAGGGGTGCACAACATGCGGCCCCCCAAAGGTTTTCTGGTGGCCCCCAAAGGTTTTCTGGCTAGAGCGGCAACATCGCTTCTTTGTTGGGCCACTCTAGCCAAGCACTTCCCACTCCGACGCTTCTGTAACGCGGCTGGAAGCTTCGGAATAGTCCGAGGAGCGGACAATTCCGAAGCTTCCAGCCGCGTTACAGAAGCGACAGAGGTATGGGAAGTGCTTGGCTAGAGCGGCAACATCGCTTCTTTGTCGGGCCGCTCTAACCAAGCACCTCTCATAACTCTGTCGCTTCTGTAACACCGCTGGAAGCTTCGGAATCGTCCGAGGAGCGGACGATTCCGAAGCTTCCAGCTGCATTACAGAAGTGCCGGAGTTGGTGTTGGCACAACGGTTATGACGAAGATCCCCGGGGAAGTTGGGCTGCTATGATGATGGCGACTTCCTTAGGAAGCAACGTGACTGTGAATTGCTGAAGAAGAAATCCCGGGATTTTGAGGTAAGCATGGGCTCTGGCTGAAAGTCCTGCAGAGGCTCTGGGAGGAGTGAATGAACATCTAAGCTCGCCGATGATTGATGGGTATATATACGGTATATACCAGGGGTGGCCAAACTTGCTTCATGTAAGAGCCACATACGATAAACTTCAGTTGTTTGAGAGCCACAATATTTAAGAAGCATTAAGAAGCCAACATATTTCTGAGAGCTGCACTTTATATGTTAAAGAGCCACAGGTGGTTCATTATTTATTTATTAATATGTTGCATTTCCGGAGATTTTCTGGCTCATGGACACGCCCCCTGTGATGTCACTTCCTGAGGAAGTGACATCATGGTTCCTTGCTACGCCCCCTATCTGCGGCCCCGAAGAAGTTTATTCATTTTGGCCCCTACCCACTGCCAAGTTGTGCACCCCTGGTCTAGTGATTGCTATTTTCTGAAAGGGGAGGCACATATCTGACAGATGAAATGCAGTCCTCCATCACTATCTTAGTTCATTCCACTAGTATATTGTACTTACTGATTCACCCAGAAGAATAAATTTCTGTGCCTCCAATGCCTCTTATCCTGTATATTCCAATGCTGC
Source organism: Plestiodon gilberti rubricaudatus (assembly GCA_026170595.1). Taxonomy (NCBI): domain Eukaryota; kingdom Metazoa; phylum Chordata; class Lepidosauria; order Squamata; family Scincidae; genus Plestiodon; species Plestiodon gilberti. Next base: position 99,683,284 of record JANXHW010000004.1, on the reverse strand, counting down.
TGTTATAATGTAACAGAGGATCCAATATCTATCATCAGCTACCAGTATGGAGCTTAGCTTACATTTTAATAAGCACATAGGTCTTATATTCTCATGTATGAAATATGTATGGTGAACCATTTTCTACCTAGCATCTGCATTACTTTGGCCTGACTTAATATGACATGGTGACAGAGGACACAGAGGGAGAGGGAGAAGTTTAAGAACCGTTGTAGCTCAGAAAATAGGGATGGCCAAGATACTCAACTCCTAGATTTATACTCATTTGGTTAAAAAGTCTCTTGATAGCTTACATACTAAAAAGGGTGATAAATTACCTAGAAAATTAATATCGTGTTCAGATTCCTTAATCCTCTTTGTAACATGTACCCCACCATGTACAGTGTTCAGTCTGAATGAGGGGAACATGGCACTTTACTGGTTTCACATAATAGTACTTGGGGAAGATGACTGTTTTATCATCTTACCTTTTCCAAATCTAGCTCTTTCAGCAGGATGCTTGCATTCTTGTTTGCTTCAGCAGCTTGCTGGTCCTTAGCCTTCACAATTGTTTCAACACACTGGTGACATTTTTTCAACAGATCCTGTACAACAGATATACTACTTTGTAGAAATTATCCTTGATATCTAAAGGTATTCTGCTTGCCGAACCCTTAGAACTACTTCATCTACGTGCAAAGATGCATATTTGGAGAATGTTTTGCAGATGTTGAACTACAACAACACTTTCAAATTGGAATAGTTTACAGGCTGATTTACAATTTCTTGAATGCAGTCTTTAAAGCCAATGTCGGTTTGCTCCCCATTTTTGGGTTAACTAATCCCAATTCTTAAACAGAATTTCCCACTGAAGCAGAAGGCTTAATACTAGCAGAGTACTATGTTGCAGTGGAACATCTTCTGGCAGTCAGATACCCAACTTGCCTCCTTTTGAAGTATACTATACCATGGTATCCCAAACGCAGAAAGCTATGAAAAACACACCTATCAATCGGAATCAGAGTGATCAGCAGGAAATTTTTGTCTTTGAGCTTATTTAAAGGTACAGAAGAAATATACAGTACTGCCCTGAAATACCTGTACCACTTCATGGGAGGGGAGGGGGAAATCATATTCTCATGCTTTCCCCACAAACATTCCTTGTAGTGAAAATCTAGCATGTTAAAAAAAAACTCTAGACTTCTTCACATGTTGAATTTTCACTTTAGGGATGGTATTTGCCAGTGAGGGATGCATTCAAATATGTAATTCTGCAGTTGCAGTGAGAAGTGATTCTACTACACATTGATTTTTTTGCATGTTTAAGTCACAATTTGCAGCTGATTAGCATTAGAGGAAGATCTGCTGTTGAATACCAGACACTTTCTGTCCCTGTTACAGATCCAATGCAATCCTATCAGCGCCCTGTGCAAATACACCCGTTTTCAACTGCCCATGAATATCCCCAGTGCACTGGGCTCTATAAAGCACTCTTCAGGAGTTTCATTTTTGTTCAATCAATAGACATTTGTTTTCAGTTTGTTTTGTACAACAGACATTTTCTCCTCAAGGATGTGTTTTGACGTAAATATCTCAATTTTTAGTACAAGTTTTTGTACTAAACAGTTGCAATACTGTAACTTGTACACAGGAATGATGCAATTTGACTTTCAGATAGCACATCCATTTTTACTACTACTACTATTAGGCTTCTAATAGCACAATCCACACGAGCACCTAATGGAACTTGCAAGTAACATGAGGGCTGAGCAACTCCTCCCTCAATTCCCACACCATTTTGTTAATCTTATTTCAGGGTTTTTCCCTAATTCTTTGGCGACTGTGTGCTGTAGAACTTTTGAAGGTGTATGGACATTTAACCAAGTACTTTTAAGTGAACAATCCCTGTCATCTTGTCAACTCCCCCCCCCAACCTCACATAGTGCATGTGACTGTGAAAATACCCTCAAGAACAATCACACCGCATTCAAAGCATTTCATTTGAGACAGAATATTTCATTACTACAAGTTGTAGGTGATCCACTTGAGAACACAATGGAATCTTCCTGGCACTCACCTTGTCAGTTATTGTCGCTATGTACCTCATGCATTCAATGTCCGAAGGAAACTGATTAACTTCTTTCACCAAAAACTGTACTACTCTCACGTGGCCCTAAAAAAGAAAAAGCAGCAAGATTCAGTGTGGATCTTATAAAAAAAGCAGCTATCATTTGTAACCACTGACTATGTCAAACCTAAAAAAATCCTACAATAAGAGTAAATTATGCCAATGATGCAACATGTATTTGACATCTCATGTCAGACCAAAGCACATGTAGCTGATCGTTTTAAGGGAAGTTTATAAGCAAGACACAAAAACCCCAGTCATCTCCTGTTTGTCTCCAGCATCATCTCTGCACGAAAAGTGCAGAATCTTAGCTTTTTGCTTAATTTTCAATACATGCTTCTAGCCATCGTGGTTATAAACGGATGCTTGACCTGTGGGGTCAATGCCAACAGAAACTTCAGAAAGCTTGCCATAAGATTTCCAGCAGTGGGGATGGGCACTATGTGATCTACAAAGCTCCTTGTCCCTCTTCATGTCTAGTGAATCCAAAATTATGCAAACACATAAAAGCAAGTGGGGACCTATGAAAATTCACAGGATAAAATGGAATCAGAGCAGACACATTCTCTGAACTCAATTTCTCCTCCCCTCAAATCTAGGCAATATCATACAATTAGAGGCAACACAGATCTCTGGGATCCAACTGTTGCTTCTCTTGTTACAAAAAGAGACCAGAAGTCATTTGCATAGTGAAATATGCAGAAGGGCTCACAATCTAAAAAAAGACAGAAGGGAGGCACTAGCAGCCACTAGGGAGACACCATGCTGGGATAAATAGGGACAGTTCTCTCTGCTGCTAAATATAAGAAAAAAGTGACTCTTTGCTCAGTTAAAAAGGTACAAAAATCCCAAAATGCCCGTTTCCAAAACTGACCTATTTACATAAAAAGAATTATGCTGAGCTATACTAAAAGTGGGTATCACAGTCCTTTCCAAACCCACAACTTTGAGCCAAGGTTTAACAACAGAATCTCTTTTTGCTGCCAGGGTTGAGTCTAAGAACACTAACAGAGCTTCTAAGTGTATGCAAAGAGCCTTTCCTACTCACAGAATAAATCATAACCAGTTTGCTATAAAGACGTCAGTCTGCAATGAACTGCACACAAAACCTATTCCAGGCAGCTGAGGTTGTTTCTTTAAACGTAAACTAAGTCATCTCAACACTCTGCAGTTGACAAACTCCCAGTGATTGCCTCAAGGCAAGCTGGAGCAGGTCAACGGGAGAAAATCTACTTTCAAACTACCACCAGAGAAAAAACAGCTATTTTTTCAAATTAATATTGTGTAAAAAACACTAACCTTACGAAACGCTGACATAAGCGTGTGTGATTTAAAAAACACTAACCTTACGAAACGCTGACATAAGCGGTGTGATTTTCCGATTATCTGCCGCATCCACATCAGCTCCTGCCTGTACAAGCAGCTGTACTACATCAAGGTGGCCACCATTTGCTGCCAACCAGAGTGGCGTGTTTCCTTTCTTGTTGCGAACATCAATATGCGCCCCTCTGAAAGGAATTGGAAAATAATTGGAGCATACAAATCATTCTTTCAAAAAAGTTAGTTTACAAATACTGGTTAAATGGAACTAGTTAAAGGCTTCAGAATACAGGTGGGCCCCCATATCCACTGATTCGCTATCCACGGTTTCAGTTATCCACGGATCGTGGGGACCCCCCCCCCCCAGGCTTTTACTTTTTCCCCAGTAAGCTTCGTTTCTTCCTTAAAGAAACAGGAGAAGCAGCCTCTGGCTGCTTATTACAGGCAAGTAGAACGAGACTAAGTCCTAGAGAGGCTCTGCAAGGTTAACAGAAACCTTGCAGAGCCTCTCTAGGACTTAGTCTCGTTCTACTTGCCTGCAATGGAGGCTGCTTCTCTGTTTTAAGGAAGAAACAAAGGACAAAGCTTGCTGAAAGAAAAATAAGAGCTGGGGGGGCAAGCATGCCTGCCTGCAGGAGAGGCAGGGTGGGGGGGGCCCTCAGGAAACCATGGAGGGGGTGTTCACTCTTATCCACGGTTTCAAGTATCCACAGAGGGGCCTGGAACATATCACCAGCGGATATGGGGGCCCACCTGTATTTATAATCATGAGATGTATACCACGAGAGAAAACTAAATTTACAATCCCGTTTTGTAATGGTTTCTGGCAATTGTAAGCTCCTTGTGGCAGAAATCTTTTTGTATACATTACTTTGTAAAGTGCAATATACACTGATTGTACCCAATAATTAATAAGAAGCATCATACCGATTAATCAGAAGCTCACAAAACTTGTAGTGGCCTTTATCTGCTGCAATTGTCAAAGCAGTATCTCTTGAAGAAGGCACAGGAGGGGCATTGACATCGGCTCCTTTATCAAGAAGAACTCTTCCAACTTCTGCATAACCTCCAGAAGCAGCTTCCATCAGAGGGGTGAGACCAGTCTGTTTAAGAGAATGCATTTGACATCAAGCCTATATAAAGCCCCTTTCATATAGGCCCCTTTCACGACTTAAAGTTGCACTTTATCCAGCCCCCTTTTCAGACCTACCAACATGTCCACCGGATATGACTTTACTACCTTTCAGCACCAATCACTTTTATCCACTGATTTATGCTTGGACAGCATAATTATGGGTGAAATAAAAATAGTGTAAACACTGTACCATGAAAGGGCAGCAAAGATCAGGAAAAGACTGCCTCAGCTTCCTGTACCACTTCCCTGCCCCTTGGGAATGACAAAAGTCTGTGGTGCTTCTGGAGTGATGGAACATACAAATTCTTAGTACACAAAGTAAAAGCACATAATCTGTCCTGCTCTGATCACACCAGAAATCTGGTTCACGTAAAGGGCCTCCTCCCACTCGGGGCCACACACTTCAGCCTCCCAAATAGAGTAAATTACCCAAAGTAAAAGCAGTAATGCTTTAGTAAGCACTGTGTTAAGTTATTACTGATGACTCCTGCAGAATCACTAGCTACGCTACCTTGCCTTCAGATCATGGAGATAGCCCAAGCTTCCCCCATCTCCACTGTCAAGCTCCAAAATGCCTTCTTGCCAAGACCATTTTTACCACAAGTCTATCTGAAAAGAAACTTTATCTGCCTGCTCACCTTTGCCCTATGTTCAACATTGGCTTTTCTGTCCAGAAGCAGACTGACCACCTCTGCTCTGCCCTGGAAACAGGCCAGGGTCAGCGCTGTGTTCCGATTGGTTTCAATCTGGGCATTAATATCGGAGCCCATATCAAGCAACAGTTTCACTGCAGGAACGTGGCCATTCATAGCTGCCAACATCAGAGGAGAAATGCCTAGCTTACTCCCAGTCCTGAAAGAGAAAGAAATCAGTACAGTGATCAGCATGACAGAACATGGACAAATGTATTTAACAAGTATTTTTCCTAAGAGACATATCATTTTATCAAAAACTAGAGATACATGAGAAATGTCATCTACATCTAAATACAACCTTTTTACATGTTAAGCACTAGCAAGAATTTTTAAGTGCACTATCACCAAACCATATAAATAGAAGCGTGTCAGGCTCAGAACAAGAAACTATACATTTGACATTAGTTGCTTCATTAAAGCTTAATCTGATCAGGGTCAAGGTAGCAGGTCAGTTGAACAAGACATTCCAAGACAAAAATCAGATACAGCACATCCAGCTTTCCACATAGTCCATCCAACAGTCTTACCTTGAATTAATTTCCGCTCCAGCATTAAGCAGGATCTTAATTATGTTCACATATCCCCCAGATGCAGCAAGACTGAGAGGTGTATAATCAGACACATTCCTGTGTTCTTTGTTTGCTCCTCGTGCCAGCAGCAAGTCAACCACCTGAAATGTACAATATTAACAGCATCAGAGACTGACAATGACCTATAGCACTGGGTGGAATTAGCAAACAGCCAAGACAGTCAAGTGCATAAACTGTTGCAACAAGTAGTAGGCTAGGATGGCTACCAATGTGTACAATTCAATTGTACACAAAGTTAAATTGTACACACAGTATCTTCCACAGTATCTTCCACACAGTATAAATATGGAGCATTTATAAAATATAACCTTCATTTATGGGGTGAGAAGTCAATAATAAGACTTGCATGTTAACTAAATAATCATTGAAAAAGTGTTGTATGGTAACCATGCAAAGCAAAGTAACCAATACAACATAAGAAACAGGGCAACTTGTGTCCAGACACTGAATGCAACTTTGGAACGAGGGCGTTCTGCCTCCAATATATGCTGGCCAAATACATATGATCTTTGCCTGTATTTTGAGAAGTAAGGGTTCTGAGATCTCAAAACAGAATGACTACACAATTTCAGATGCACTGAATGAGGCAGACACACGTATGCCGTCTTTAACCTCTTGTTTATTTCCCTCACTCATCCTCAATGGGATTTTCTTGAACCTGACTGAAGCTTGTATAAACACATTTGTTTTTAGAATCGTTCCTCGAGACTCTACATGTAACAGTTCTACAGAAGAAGTTTCTGAAAAATGTTTGGCAAGAGAATGTTTAATTCAAATACAGCATGGTGGCGATCCCGGGTATCACAGTCGCTGCCGGGGGAAAATGCACTTTAAACACCAGGGGTCCTGCAGCCTTCCAGAGGGTTCAGGGAGGCCTGTGGTCCCCTCTGCAGGCCTCCCCGCACTGCAGATCGCTGCTCCTCTGCAGGATCCCCAGTGTTTAAAGTGCATTTTTTCGCTGCCATGCTGTCACTACTCCGGTGGCAGGGGACAGCATCCAGTTCTCCTGGTGGGTCGTGACCACCACTTTGAGAACCAATGGTCAGAAGGTTGGGAGAGGGAGAAATATCTACTATTAGTAATCTATAAATATAAACACCAAGTATTTCTACATTGCAACGGATAACAGGACACAAGCTTCTAGAAGTTTGTGTCCTCCTCTCTCAACATAAGACTACAATATAGAACAGAACTCCATGCAAAGCTTACTAACATTTACCTCTTGGCGCCCACCAGAGCATGCTAATGAAAGTGGAGTGTCCTTAGTACGTTCAGACTGTGCTTCTATATCTCCACCTTTGTCTAGAAGGATCTCCACTACACCCACATGTCCAGCAGTTGCAGCTAAAATTAGCGGTGTAAAACCTAATAAAAGCAATCATACAAGAAGCTGTTGTGAAAAAAGTCAAGTGCTGGTTAGAAGAAAGGAAACTAGCACATTTGAACTGAAAATTCACAATCCTGACAAATGGGATAAACTGAAATAATGGCTTAAGCTTTGAGTTTGTGAAAAAACACATGGGGGACGGATGGACACAGAGGTGATAAGGAGTCTGTGCTCAGAGACACATACCGGTAAGTTCCATTTTAAGTTAATGCTCAAGGTCCCATATAACTAACCAAGATTAAATTCACCTGAACTGGTCAACATTTTTCCAAAGTTAAAAGAGCACAAGATCTTCCATTAGACAGAAAGTAATGGGATTGCTTTGCACCAACTGCTCCTCCTGAAAAAAGTACTAACAAGAGGCAGCACACCAGTAGCTTACCCTTCTTATCTCTGTGTTCTATACTGGCACCTCTTGCTATCAACACAGAAACGAGTTCTTCGTGACCACCAGCACATGCGAGAGTGAGCGCCGTATCATGGTTGCTCTCCGTCTTAACAGTGAGAGAGACAAGTTTTAATTTTAGTACATATACTATTACTGCTCTGTTAGTTCTGGAACAAATGTACAAACGATCTACAGTACTCACATGTGCATCAATGTCAACTGAAGGATAAGTGGGGAGCACCGACTGAGAAGTTACACTGAGAGTTTGCGAACAAGGCTCAGGTGTAGGCGATTCTGTTGTATGCGAGGAATTGGAGCCAGTGGGCACTCTGCTATTAACAGCTGCAAAAAAAGAAAAAAATGTTTATCATCCCCTGCACAGAGAGCATCTTTTCCAGAAAACAGACTGCCCGATTAACAACTCATTAGATCAATGACGGTCAAATGATCACTTGTTTATATAGCACCATCTAGGTGTACAGCACTTTACATAGGAGCAACAAAGGAAAAAGCAAAATGATACACAATTCAGTACAAGCATGTCCAAAGAGTGAGAAGTGCCCATGAATGATCTGGAGAGTGTCTCTAAAATACAGTATTTCAAAGCAGCAATTTGGAGAGGTTTCGCTTCCTGCCCTCCCCATTGTAAAGAACTGCGTGCATTTTACATGCGTGGGCACTTTATGGGCTCTGTTTTTTTTGTACTTTGGCAGCCATTTTATCATCATTTCCCAACTAAGCTCCTAAAGGACGCAGAGAAACCAATTTTGAGAATCTTGCTTCCAAGTAAATGGGTTTACAATCATACTTGAGTGTGCAATCACACTCGTATACAGTATTGCAGAACTCTTCCTGAAACTGGGCATGACCACTGTATTTCTCAGACCTAGGAAAATGCACCCAAGTAGTCAGGAACCAATTTTCTAGTAATTTAACTACTCTACAATGACTGGTTCAGAGAGCAAAGGTAATTCAGATAGGCCAGAGGTTCCCAACCTATGGAATGCGTACCACTGATGGTATGCAGACCAGACTGGTGTTACACAGGCTGCTGACAGCCAAGATGGCGGCCACCATCTCGGCTGCACGACACTGCGTCTTCGGCTCCTCTTCACCGTGATCAGGGGAAAGAAGCCAAAGATGCAGCTGCTCCAGTCTGCCAGCGGCTGCGGCTTCCCCAATTGTGGGAAAAAGAAGCTGAAGCAGACTGGAGCGGCCACGACTTTGGCTTCTTTTCCCTGAAGCGGTGTCGTGCGGCCGAGACGGTGGCTGCCATCTTGGCTGCCAGCAGCCTGTATACCAACAGCCTGTGGTCCTTGTACCACCAGTGTCTTCGGCTTCTCTTCCCTGATCATAAGGAAGAGAAGCTGAAGAACCAGCTGATAGCACACTGGGGCGCTTGTGTCTTTGGCTTCTCTTCCCCGATATCAAGAAAGAAGCTGACTCGTCCCCCTCCCACCGAAGAAAGTGCAGATGACGTCATTGGCACTTTCTTCCAGTGGTATGCGGGCGGCCAGAGGTCCGCGTACATGGTACACAGACCTCTAAGGGTTGGGAACCTCTGAGATAGGCCGTAACTCCAAAACATGCACTAACACCAAAACATGCACTGGATACTGAATACTCTAGTTTCAAATCCTAATAGTAAAGACCACATGCATCAGTGCTGGGGAAAAATTAGTCAGATCTTGCAGAGTCACTTCCAGTGACACAAGCTGATGGTCTGACTTGGTACAAGAGTCGGTTAGCAAACAAACAATAAGCCAGATGTGGGACAAGAATACTGCATGTACGGGGCATGAATCAAAACACATCAAGTTAATGAAACAACTATGAACTGTTTTGTTCTGAAGGCACAACATAACATAACGATATATAAGAGATGGGTAAAGGAAGCTGCAATCAATGGAAGTCAATGAACAGATTCATCTGCCTAGAATTTTTACTAGTGCCAGCTACCCAAGATCTGTTTATACCTCAGCTTTCCATCATGAGAAGCATTTTCTTGACCTGTTAAGCTTCATACACAAGGAGTTTACACTTTCGCAGTTCAATTTTGGGCTTGAATCCAACTGAACCTAGATTGTTTCAAAAGTTTTACCTTTGTACTAAATACCTAGCAATCAAATCATATTCAAATGGTTATAGTAACTGCTTATTAGAAGACCAATATTGTAAAAAATATATTCCGCTTGCTAAACTGTTAAAACACACTGAGAATATGTTGAATACATAAGAACCTGGCCTAAGAAAAAAGATAATCAGTTGAATTTCAATTTTGTTATCAGTTTATAAAGACATAGCATAAGGAATTCTTAGAATGTCTCATTCAAGTAGAGCTAACAGAAGGTTACTAAAGGGTGAAAAGTAAAATTGGGTGTGCCCAAGAAAATGTATCAGATACAAATATCCCTTTACTATCTAAGCGCAGAACAATTGGCTTGGGTTTCACATTAATACCTTATTAGACCAATTCAAGGAAGAAATTTTGCATTAGGTTAGTTGGATGGGAGGGTTGTTTGGAGCAGGTTACTCAGCATGTCTGCAGCAAAGAATTGTGTAGAAAAATTATTCCCCACCTATCTGAAATAACTTGCTACACAAGACTTGGTAACAGGACACAGTAGTACCAAAAAAACCCCAGATAATTCTGCCAGTTTTTCGTTTACTATCAGCAGGTCAAAATATCTAAGGGCCCAATCCTATCCAACTTTCCAACCCAGATGCAGCCGTGGCAATCTGGAGCATGCGCTGCATCCTGCGGTGGGGGGGGGGGCAGTCAACTGAGGCCTCCTCAAGGTAAGATGTTCCTTTACGGGCTGTAATGCAGCTGAATTGGTGCTGAAAAGTTGGATAGGATTGGGCCGTAAGTTCCTACTACTGGCCAACAGTAATTAAATTCTGCCATAGAGGCATTTGAGAAACATCTCATCATGCATCTCAACATGCATATGAATGCATTACTTCTACATATAAGCAAACTCAAATAAATTAGTGGAACCTAGAGCAGATTTCTAAGGTATCTCCCTGAAACTGATGTAACTTCCAAGTTCCCAAATCATTTAGTTTTCATGTTTAGTGGGAAAGACAAGCCATAGCATGCACCCCATGCACAGTGAAGAAGTGTAGCAAAACGTTTTACATGTCAAAGACTTGAGAAACTAAGCTTTTTTTTTAGAAGATAAACCAAGATCACTTGAATCTTGTCCATCCTCCAGAAGACTACTAGAACACAAAGTATGTCTTGTTTTGTAGTGGAACACTTGAAACACGTGCTTCTGCTTTCAAAAGATATTAATGAGTAATGCAAGTGGGCAATATAAGCAGAGATACTGTCCAAGCAAAAAAATAAACTGATTCTGTATTGTAGAGAAATAGGATATATGGGATTGTCAGCCATGTAACTTTTGGTTGAAGAAATAAAGTTTTCAAACTTGTACCCAACTTGTCTGGAGAAATTCCTTATTAACACTAACACCATCAACTGCAGCCAACGGTAGTAACGTTCAATGGTAGTAAGTAATCCAGAGCCAGTGGATTGTCCTGTGCTGGCCAGACACCTGATTAAGAAATCCTCTTATAACACTGGTCTACAATTTTTTTTTCTCTGGCCTGGACTTTTGCAGCCGTTTTAGACTAATTTCAGGGTGCTGATTCCAAATCTGATCTCAGATTTGCTCTATCACATCTCATTTTTATGCTATCAGCATACCCCATTTTCATTGATTTTACCCAAAATTAACTCTTTGTCACTTATGATTGCAAGTTGTTGCGAGTCAGTGACTGCTTTAGTGTTAAATATGGTCCTGTATTTTTAGGATAGTGTGTTTATAATATCATTTTATGTAGATATCCATTTTTATGTAGATATCCACATTTATTTAATATTTTCCTTCTGCAGGGCATGATCTAACAATGGCTACAATAGGGGTTCTCAACCTGTGGTAGGGGTACGCGGACCTCTTGCTGGGGTTATGCCAAGTCCTGCCCCTTATCTGCCCCATCAGCAGCTAATTAAGTGTTAATTATCATGGATTTTAAATTGTAATTTTCAGAGCCCTTCTGTCTGATTTTGGTTTTGGGCTTATTTTTGTACTTTGGAAGATGTACTTTGGTGGGGGGGAGGGAGGAGCTGATTTTGGGAAATGTGACTTGGAGAAAAAAAGAGATCCTTGCGTCTGTCTGTCACACACACAGTTAAATAAGACGACATTTTTTCACATTTAAAATTGTTTTAGTACTTTTTATTTAAAGATTAATTACCTAATTAATTGATTAATCTAATTAGCAGTTAATTAACAGGGGGTACTTCAGAAAATTGGACCGTGATAAGGGGGTACCCGGACCTCCAAAGGTTGAGAACCCCTGGGCTACAACATCCGAAAGAAGGAAATGCAGTAATGACCCAGATATCTTCGGCTACATCTGTGCACTTTGCAGGATTAAAGGTGCAACATCAATACCTTTGTCAAGAAGGTTTATCTTGCCTACTGTAAAGTACGACATCAATGATATGATGAGCATAAATTTGCTGTTTTCATTGATTTTATCAAATGCAGTATTTGATATCTCAAAAACCTGATGTGATAGACAAAAACTGATGGCCAGATTTGGAATCGGCACCCCAAAATTACCTTAAAACAGAAAAAGCGTGTTGACCAGTGTAATTAAGTAGCTTCCCCTGTTAAAAAACCCACAATGTACAACATATAGACAGCACAACCCATGAAACCCCCAATAGATCGCCAGCAACAGTAAGCTAGATCACAGCAAGGCACAGAAACTACGAACCCCAGAACTGACTCAACACTGTGTGAGTGCAAAACAACCTAAGGCTAACGGGGAACCTAAAATCACAGATGGCCAACTAAAGGATTAAAATACAATGATTCAGAAAGTACAGCACAAGCACCAACACATCTAAAATCACAGGTAGCCCAGAATGTTAAAATTGACATACAGCCCTAAAGTGACAGTGTAGATATGTGAAATGAGATGACCAATGAATTGCCACAGCTAAAACACCTTGAATGTGAATGTGGCGGAGATATGGCCAAGGAATGCAAACTTTAAAATACCAAGCTAAAATCAACAAAAGATGCCCAACACAACGGTGGATCATCCATGTTAATCACCCCAAGCTACAGCTTAAAACTAAACCCCATATAGTATGCTGGCAAACACTGTACCAACTAACCCAGTTTAATATTAAAACAAACCAAAGATGTGGGCAGACAGCAAGCAGAAAGGAACACCAACCTATCTAAATGACAACGCTTCAGTGATAACATTAACCCTTAATCTACCTACTGTTTGCTGTTTGTAATTTCTTAATCCTTTAGTTGGCCATCTGTGATTTTAGGTTCCCCCATTAGCCTTAGGTTGTTTTGCACTCACACAGTGTTGAGTCAGTTCTGGGGTTCATGGTTTCTGTGCCTTGCTGTAATCTAGCTTACTGTTGCTTGCGATCTATTGGGAGTTTCAGGGGTTGTGCTGTCTATATGTTTTACATGGTGGATTTTTTTTAACGGGGTAGCATTAATTTATTACTTAATTATAAGAGGATTTCTTAATCAGGTGTCTGGCCAGCACAGGACGATCCACTGGCTCCAGGTTTTCCCCAGGAACCAATCAATTAGCATTAACAGGCTACTGTACTGTTCCAATTAGCCGGTCTGGTGCGCTAGGCGAATACAGAACGCCTGCTATACATCCGGGCTTTTTAGAACTGTTTTCAAGGTTGTCTCAGGCTATTGCTGCAGATTTCTGATGATGCCACAGATGTGTGCACGTGAAACGTCAAGCTGATAACATCTGTTGAATTTCTTGTTTAAACCATGGAGTTTCCCGGTGATATGCGAATTTTCAATTCTGTGATTTGGTCACGTCCTGACAACTTGTGAAAATATATAACTTTTACTTTTATAAGCACTATTGGCCGATGAAAACAATTGTAAGCAAGTATTTATCAGAACTTAATCTAGGTTCACTATGTTTTCTAAACATCCCAACACTAATACGACTTGAAATGAATTCTTGTCTACTCAAACTTCCGATGTTCCAATCTGATTTCCAATGCTCTCCCCATGTCATTTATGTAAGCCTAATTTTGTAGCTGCTTCCATTATGCTTAACTTTAGCAGCATTGATGGTAGAAAGGTGAGACTCTTGTAGGGTAGATACGTAGCAGCCTGAAAACCTTTTGACAGCAAATGGGACACCTTTTCCAGGTCTGCATATTAGAGTTACAGAAATATCACTTCTGACCAAATACACTCAGGCCTAATGGTTTGCTATGGATGTGTTTTAAATTTTTATATTACAGTCACATTGAATCGTTTTTGGGAAAGGCAGGTTCTACATTTTAAATGTGCAAAGTAAGAGAAAAGATTACACTTCTTGCCTTACTTGGGCATTGCATCTTAGAGCAGAAGAAAAGTGGTGCTGAAAAGCAGCATGGAACATGGCTGTGGCCAGCACTGAGATGGGCACACACTTCACCCCTGTTCAGAAGGCCTGAAGGATCTTCACAGTCCAGGAACAGTGAAGTTGGAGAGGCTGTTTGGGCTCAGTCTTACGTTAAATGTAGTACAGTGAATTCCCCCAGTAATAGTTAAGAGTTCAAGGAAATTTCACCTTGCAGAGTTTAAACAGCATCAATTTTATAATATATGAATTATGTAAATACATTCCACAAAACATTGGCATAGAAAGTAATAAAGATTCTAGAGTTCAGTTCTAATCATGGTTTGTCATCAGAAAAAGCGATGTCAAGCCTCAGGTTCACAGCTTCCCCACAAATTTTTGTAAACCATTTCATTTCTGAACTCACAATCAGAAAATGGCTTTTCTTACTGAACCATAACTGAAAGAACAGTCAATCTGCAATGCTAACTGGACTGTCAACAGAATACAGATTTTTCTTCATCAATTAAATGTACATATATTTAAAGTTTATATATTTCAAAACTTCAATTAAGATAGAAGGGCAATTTTCCTTATGCAAGCATTAACTTAAACAAAAGCTATCACTCAGCCTTCTGAGACTATTTCATATTTATCATTAAGAAAACAAAGCTTAAAAAACTTAAAACTTTCAAAGACTATCATATTTCTTTCTTCATCAAATTCAGAAGGAATATTTTCGGTACATAGCACACCAAACACAACATAGCACCAAAGCTAAAGTGCAAGTCCCACTTTATTAAGAGCTATTTATTCTCAACAAGTATACCAAATTTGACTAGTGCAGTGACAGTGTATTTACCTATGGTCCTTACTGGTAGAAGGCATGCCACAACAGCTTGTTCTAGCTTAGAAAAGGCATGCCATCGGCTGCCTTTGGAAATAAAAGTAAAGAAAAACCATCTGTTGCCAGAGATAGCAAAGAAGAAAGGAACCAGTAAACTTCTGTAGCCTGCACAAAAGTCACAAGACTTTGTTTTCAGCTCCACCAACTTATGATCAATAAACCTTGCATCCTGTAAAATGCGTGCATGCGTGTATATATAACACAACACAGTACGGGCAGCCCAATTCTATGTAAGGATCCGCAGCCGGTCCATAGGGCAGGCCGCAGGATCCTCAGCTCTTCCCGGGCCACTCCGGCGCAGCCCAGGGTCTCCTCGGGGGGAGGGAACATTCATCCACTTCCCTGGTGTAGGGCTGCCTGGCCCCAATGGGCCTCCTCAGATGTTTGTTGGCTCTCGAGCAGATGTACATCTGGGGCAGCGGGGAAAGGGCTGCTGAGCCCAGGAGAGGGCTGGGGATATTGACATAGCTCGCTGCCAATATCTCTACCACTTCTGGCCTGCCCAACAGCTGCCCTCCCTTGCTATCTGGCCCGCCCTTCCCCCGCGGGTACAAATCCGACCTGCTCCAGCAGCTGCAGGATCAGTTCAGAGGCGGAGTAAGGGCTGCTTTATGGCGTGTTTACGTCACCCTCTGCTTGTGGAGCGTGTGCTCCACAGGTGGGAAGTTACACAGGATTGGATCGAAAATCTTACTCCACTACTCCTGATTCACTATTCTAATTGAAGACGTTAACATGATGGTATGATTTGGTAGGCGGTTGGCAGTCTCTGCTACCTATCCCTGTTATAGTATTTCTAGCTTTGCCTGTTGACCTGAGAGGGAGCATCTTCCAAAAGGTACTCATTCTCACCACTGACAGTAACTTTATGATGTTCTGGGAGTACTATAAAAATAGTAAAGATTAAGTCCAGAGGCCGAGTTCCACTGGTGCGTTAGGCTACCTAGTTTTCCTCAAAGTTAAAATGATTACACTAATCATGGCGATGACATAGCCACTATATGGGGGTGCCTTGTAGAAACCAATAGCACATCCATATTAGTGCTGCCTAATTTCAAGTCCAGTGATGGCTCCACAAGCCCTCAAAATTAGTGTGAGGCCATCAACTAGCCCTATATTTGCATGATTCCATAAATTAACACCATTCGATTTTTCATGACTAGATATCCTTAGAATTACCATAATACACCCTGTCAGAAGGGACAACAGCAAAGGAAATGGAGCACACACATTAATGCAAGAAAAGTATATTTCTCAACCCACCTGCTATCAGGTCATCAAGAGTGTCGGTAAGCGTCTGTGCTGGAGTGGCAACCATTAATCCATCTGGTTCTTGAACTAACAGCCCCTGACCGTGTCCAGCAATTGGCTGCTGCTGTCCTACATTTTGCTGATTACCTAATACTTTCTGAAGTTCAAAAGAATCTGTCCCATTACAACCTACGTTACTTGAAAAATTACACTGTGGCGCGGACAAAGGCTGGAGGGGGGCAAACTCAGTTTGCTCAGGAGGTGGTGGAGACTGTTGCTGCTCATCTTTACAGAGGGCACTGTCAACCTGAGGTAACCCTGAAAAGTTATCCCCAGGAAGACCCTCATTTCCTTCCACTTCTGGGAGGACACCTGTGTGTGGGCACTGCTGCTGCTGGGAAAGGGGTGCCTCAGTCTGACCTTTGGTCTCCAAATATTCTTTGGTAAATTGCTGTTGCGTTTTCATCTGCAATTGTCTTTCCACCTTTTGAAGCTCCTTCAGTATTTTCTTCTTCTTCTGTACTTGTTCTTCTCTGTTCTTTTTGAGTTCTTCAATTTTATCTTTATTCAGAGGTTCACCTTGAATTAACTCCAATGATTTAAGCTGTGCTTTTTCAATAGCACTAATTCTCTGTCCCAGTTCATTCAGCTTGCCTTCAGTCTCTTCTACTATACATTCCAAAGGCTGGTATGGGTGAAAAGGTGACAGTAGGTCCTGATCTGCTACCTGAAGGGAAGGTGACTTCTGCTTGGATGTACCTAAGCACACGAAAAATGTTTGAAAAAATGCCATGCTGAAGTTAACCCATACCTCCCCACTCTTTTCCCACCCACAACTTTACAACTAACCACAGTAAGATAATTCATTAAAACCGATACTTCATATCAGGAAAGACTGCACAAAACAGAATTGGAATTTTAAATATGGATCCCATCTTCAGTTGTAATACAACTATTTTAATATATTAAAACACAAAGATAGAAGTCCTCTTAAGATACTGGCTACCAAAGAAACATTAGAAACAAAAAGCAATAACATAATGCTTACTGGTAACTTGACTACAAACGACTCTGGAAGGCAAGACCAAGAGAAACCCTATAAATATTACTGAACTCGATGACTAAACTTACAGAACACAGACAACGTCCAACACACACACCCAGGAGTTGTGCTCTAGAAATACAGTACAACGCTTCCAATGGCCATACTGTCTAGTAGGAGGTCGCCAACAATAAATGTATAGTAAACATTTCAAGTATATATTTCCTACAGTAAATCATTGTTTCTTTAAGCTGTTCAAAGCTTTAAATGCTTCCCAAAACCAATGTAGCAAGAAATTATCCCATATCAGCACCTCCGTGAATCCAAGTCATCCTGAACTGGGGGCTTTGCACTATTGTATAGGAGTCCAAACTTGGAACTCCTCTTTTGATGAACGAATGTACTCATGTTTAAATCTAAATCTATAGAAGAATTCCCACTTCTGAAAGGTTATGCCCATGTGGTTCTGGGGATGTGAAAACAACTGAGCATGTTTTGTTTTATCTGGGGATCTGTGACAAGATTTCCCCCCATGACCAGGACGTTTTTGGACTTATCAGACGTTGAGATGGTAGGTAGCTCCTATGGGAAACAATCCATGGTTTACAATAAGGAGTGCAAGATTTTTGGCTGCTGTCTGTAAAACGCGTAATGGCATTGTCAGCATTGAGGAGAAGTATTAACATCTAGCCATTCCCAGGCCCTCTGTTTCTTGGCATGAATGTTTATGTTTATTATTTTAAATTGAGTGTTAGCTTTAACATAGTTATGTAATAATGTATGTAATGTTTTGTAACTGTTGCTGGTCTTAGACTGTATAAATATTGATCCAAAAGGTTACAAAAAAGATATTGCTAAAACATGCAATATTTTCTGTTTATTTCACAGGGATCTCACTTTATAAAAGAGTCCCTGAACTTCAAGAGGGCCTTTATGTGGCCTCTAATTCAAAAATGGCACAGAAGGTACCTAGAGATCCAAGGAAAGTTTACTTTACAAGAGTGAGCATTACCACAATTATCACTTAAGATTCAGTATGCTTTGACTCGGGCCAGCGGGTGGCGCAGTGGGTTAAACCGCTGAACCATGAGCTGTCAATCGAAAGGTTGGCAGTTCGAATCCGCGACGGGGTGAGCTCTCGTTGCTTCGTCAGCTCCTGCCAACCTAGCAGTTCCAAAGCATGTTAACGCGAGTAGATAAATAGGTACCACTTGCGGGAAGGTAAACAGCACTCCGTGTTCCAGCTACATGCTACGCGCTGCGGCAAGGAGAGTCATGCCGGCCACATGACCACGGAGGCGTCTTTGGACAACGCTGGCTCTTCGGCTTTGAAATGGGGATGAGCACCACACCCTAGAGTCGGACACGACTGGACTTAATTGTCAGGGGTCACCTTTACCTTTTTTATGCTTTGACTCAGACTTTAGCATACTCATAGTTACTCCTTGCCTCATGATTACAAGTGACAAAAATTGTAGTGTGGGAATTTTTAAATCCAGCTATATGCACCAATTACTATGTTTTGTGTGTGTGTTTTTAAAAGATTCTTGTCATTAGAACATAAGAGCCCTGCTGGATCAGGCCAAGGGCCCATGTAGTCCACCTTCCTTCATCTCACAGTGGCCCCACAGATGCCTCAGGGAGCATTCAAGAAAACAGGTTACAGTACCTGTATCCTGTTGCCACTCCCTTGCACCTGGCATTTAGAGATAGGCTATGTCTAAAACCTGGCGGTTGCATACAGTCATCATGACATGAAGGTAAGTTTCAAAGAACAAGTCTCAATATGTGACTAACATCAAAGGCCTTTGTGTGGCTGCTAAGAAGCAAGTCCCACTGGGTTGAATGATGTTTACACCCAGACAAGTATGCAAAGGATTGCACCCTAATGGAAGTTTCACCATTAGCTGCCACTAGCTAATTTTCTCCAATTTTGGAATTATAGCCAATAATATAACCTGTAACAGCTTCTCATAGAAGCCATCACAAAACCAACTAAGCTGGCTGACAACACCTTTTATGATATGAAAGTCGCAGCACTAAGCCAACCTCAAAGGGTCCATCAAGTCAAACACATCTTCAGTCATTATCTGGACCAATTCATTTTTCATAGAGCTTTTTCACAAATTGTTTCACTGTGCTAATCTTATCTGGGAAAAACAATCCAATCCCATTCACCCTTGCTATGAATTTGAGCTTAATACAAAGCACTTACTCTGAATTAAACTAACAAATAAACGTCAATATTGTTAAGTCCAAATTTCCATGATATTCTCTTATAAAGTCCCAAGTCATGCAGAAACCAGCAATCCCCACTGCAAAAGATATAAAGCCAGAAATACCATATTGGTCTGAGTATAAGACTCACTTTTTTCTCCTAATTTAAGTTTTTTAACTAGGGGTGCGTCTTATAATCAGGCTGTTGCAATTTAATGCCAGTGATTTAATTAAATAAATTTAATAGCACCAAACTTTAAGGGTGCGTCTTATAATCAGGTGCGTCTTATACTCGGGACAATACAGGGTATTTAAAAGGGCCCACAAAATTGCTGTTTCAAAGCAAACACCTGAGGCTGTGAACATAAGAACATAAGAGCCCTGCTGGATCAGGCCAAAGGCCCATCTAGTCCAGCTTCCTGTATCACACAGTGGCCCCACCAGATGCCTCAGGGAGCAGCACACAGCCAACAAGATAACCTGTTTCCTGCTGCCACTCCCATGCACCTGGCACAGAGAAAACCCACTTCTAAAACCAGGAGGTTGCTTATGGCTTGTAACCTGTGGTGGTCTTTTCCTCCATGAATCTGTCCAAACCCCTTTTAAAGGCATCTAGGCCTGGTGCCATCACCACATCCTGTGGCAAGGAGTTCCACAGATGAATTACATGCTGGGTAAAGAAATATTTTCTTTTATCTGTTCTAACTCTCCCTTCACTCAATTTTAGTGCATGTCCCCTTGTTCTGGTGTTGTGTGAGAGGGAGAAGAATTTCCCTCTATCCACTCCATCCCATGCATAATTTTATAAGTCTCAATCATGTCCCCCCTCAGGCGCCTTTTTTCTAGACTGAAGAGCCCCAAACGCTGTAGCCTTTCCTCATAAGGGAGGTGCTCCAGCCCACGAATCATTCTGGTTGCTCTTTTCTGCACCTTTTCTATTTCAACTATATCTTTTTTGAGGTGTGGTGATCAGAAGTGGAATTACAGAACTGTGACTCTCCTACACTGAAAATATTGCATTAGTTAAGACATCTTCCCTGTATTAAGTATGTCTCCCAAACTGCACACTTGGCTGTTTTCTTATAAACCCAAGCAGAGGGGCAACACTGGAAGATGCTTCATATATTGGTTTTCTTAAAGGAATATTAACATTTGTATCAGAAAAACATACCACCTAATGTCTTCAATGTCAGAATGGACAGGGGAAAAGGCAATCCTGATGTGCATTCCCAGATGAAGGTATTTTTTTCCAACATGATTATCAATTCTCATGCAAGGGCAAGGACGCACAAAACTGTTCCAATATACTGGCAACAATACTGATATTCTTGCTTCTTACAATACTGAGTGGGAACTTACTGCCTACCAATTGGAGTCCAACCCTAATGGAACTGCTAGAGAACTTATCTTAAATCTATTCTAGAAAGTCCTATTACACTGGTCAACACACTTTTTCTGGCATAAGGTATTCCAATGGTTCTAAGGTAATTTTGGGGCGCTGGTTCCAAATCTGGCATCAGTTTTTGTCTATCACATCAGGGTTTTGAGATATCAAATATTGCATTTGATAAAATCAATGAAAAACAGCAAATTTACACTGGACTACAATTTTTTTTTCTGGTCTGGACTTTTGCAGCTGTTTTAGACTAATTTCAGGGTGCTGATTCCAAATCTGATCTCAGATTTGCTCTATCACATCTCGTTTTTATGCTATCGGCATACCACATTTTCATGATGCCAAACCTGATGCCAGATTTGGAATCAGCGCCCCAAAATTACCTTAAAACCATTGGAATACCTTATGCCAGAAAAGTGTGTTGACCGGGTACACCCTTATCACGGTCTAATTTTCTGAAGTACCCCCTGCTAATTAATTGGATTAATCAATTAATTAGGTAATTAATCGTTAAGTAAAAAAGTACTAACACAATTTTAAATGTGAAAAATGTCTATTTAACTGTGTGTGTGAGTGTGAGAGAGAGAGTGAGTGAGATATGCAAGGATGTTGCAATCATAAGTGACAGAGTTAATTTCGGGTAAAATCAATGAAAATACTGTACCGATGCCTGGGAAAAATAGGGCACTTCTAACACAACGCCAAAGCTAAAAGATTAAAGTGGGACTTTGGCAGGGAAGCTATTTAGGTCTACTCTAAAACAACTGAAGACTTAACTTTCAAATTAGCTCCAACTAGGCCAAAAGATGAGGACCCAGCACAGACAGTGGCAGGCATCAACAATTTTGTTTACCACTCTCACCCATAATGGAGTGGGTTACAGCTCTTTGAGGGTGGTGAGTTTTGGTAACACTCAGTGGAAGCACACTGGATGCCTCCACTGAGTACAGTTAAATACCATGCTTTCCCACTCCAGACCAAGAAAGGGGGTCACTGTGATACTTGCACAAGATGCCCTCAATGCTTTGGCAAAGTGTGAACTGACAGCCCAGTTCCACATGTCCCTCAGCTGTTCCAGAGCAAGAAAGGGAAGTGTGTGTGTGTGTGGGGGGGGGGGTGAGAAATGGAGGTTTGCCCTGGAGGTAATCACAATTATGAATTGGTAAGGAAAGCCAGTCAACAAGAGGTGAATGCTGTACAGTGGAGTCTTGGGAGAATGTGCTCCCACTGAACTTTCTTCTCAAGAGAATATATTTTGCAGTAGCTAAAGCTTCCAGTCTTCAAGGGTTGTCTCAAGCAGCATATTGAAAAATATGAACAACTATGTCAAGGTCTGAATGAAGAAAAGCCAAGACA
The DNA here is from genome assembly GCA_026170595.1 of Plestiodon gilberti rubricaudatus. Classification (NCBI taxonomy): domain Eukaryota; kingdom Metazoa; phylum Chordata; class Lepidosauria; order Squamata; family Scincidae; genus Plestiodon; species Plestiodon gilberti. Next base: position 99,661,088 of record JANXHW010000004.1, on the reverse strand, counting down.
CCGACTTCTCACAGGTGGAGCTGACAAAAGCACTCCACATCCTCATAACTTAACTATTCATGAATGAATCCAGAAGTACCCCTTAAGAATGGGTCGTTCAGATGTGCAGCAACACAATGCCAGCAGCCACTGAATCCTGTTCCTTCCACTAATGGAATCTGCTGATCATCACTGCCTCTTGTCAGACTTCAGTTTATCAGCTCACCAGGATCTAATCCTTGATTAGATGGTTTCCATAGGATCTTGTCTCTCTCTCTCTCTCTCTCACACACACACAATATATATATATCTCAGAGGAGGAGTGTGAACAAGAGTGATCAAATTAACGGATGACAAGCAATCACTGCCTTCTCGAACTTTCACACAGAGTCAGTCTGCGGTCACTCTGTAAACATGTCGCCAACACTATTATTCATGGTATCTAAAGTCCCTGAAAGATCTAACAAGATCAAGAGGGCAAAGGTGTGCCATATCACTCTTCCATCAGAAAGATCAAAGCACTAAAACATGCAAGCACTACGATAAAATCATACTGGCAGGAGTCTAAAAGGAAAAAACCAAACAAGAAAAATGATCCCATGCAGAGAACATATTCAAAAATGAAAGGCTGGAGACACATCAAATCATATTTGCGGAAACCAGTTTTTGGGGGGCAGCCTGGTGGTAGTCTTGGAGACCATGAAGTTACAAAATCTGCTCCAAGAGCCAGATATAATTTATTTCAGCACCAATTCAAGAAGTGCTCGACTTACTGCATCTCAGATATATTGGCTGGGTTCCAGCCAAATGCAAAACTATGGCATGTGCCAACCATAGTTAAGAATCTAAGCCACGATTTGAGTTTCTAGTTGTACAACAGACTAGCCATGGTTTATTGCCATTTGCCTACTTTTATTTCCCATCTGCTCAGGATTCTGCTTCATTAGGTCATTAGTTCACTCCTGTTGGGACCCAACAACTCGACTTAACTCGGTTTCACATTATGTCTAAACCCAGCCAACTGCCTTCATCTGAAGACTCCAAATATGGAAGTATCTTCCATCATTTCCTTGGATTGTTTATATGTATAATTCAATGTACAAGTCAATTTGGAAGCCTTTTGTTTCCAATACTTTTATTGTTAATGAACCACCTGCCACCAAGTACTATATTCAGGACAAGCCTTCTATATGTACTTGAAGATTCTCTCTTAAGTCACATATGTATCTGTAAATGTTACTATGCAATATGGATTACAGCTAATTTTATTATGAATAAAATATAAATTTATAACATGTTATATAATTGGCTCTCTTCCAATTAGGTGGTTAGAATTTTTGTTTCTCTTAACGAAATCATTTATCATATTGATCAATAAAGTGGCATGCAGATTTTCATGGCTTGTTACGATGTGTACAGAAGCAGGGATTATGGGGTTTTTAGCCATGTGGATTTTTCCAAGTTGAAGAAATAATTGTATGTAAATCTTTATTTCTTCAACTTGGAAAAATCCACATGGCTGAAAACCCCATAATCCCTGCTTCTGTACACAAATATTGATCAATGATCAGTGATCATCATTGACCAACTGCTGATTGGCCAGCTAAAGCATAACCAGCCTATCTGTTTTTAATTAAATGAGGCAGAAATAATGATTGTTCTTACACTTTTATGCTTCCTACCTTTTAAAGAAGCTAGTTTTGTCTGTCTAGATAGCATTTTTGTTCAGAAAGCAAAATATAATTACAGACAAATGCAATCAATACAGCCCAACTAAACTACCTTTAAGTTTATTTTAATAAAATTTACCACCCATTCAATCATATGCATCAGAAGACTTTATTATTATTTATTATTATTGATTAATAAGAATATACACCGCTTTTCAACAAGAGTAGTTCACAAAGCATTTTACATAGTAAAATAGATTGTACTTCAGTTCTTAATGGAGTTTCTAAGTATACCATGATTTGAAACAGACTTAAGGAAAAACCAAATTGTTCATTTTGTAGATTGGAGGCACAGGGTGGTGAAAGTATTTTATCAATAGTATCATTTGCTTTAACCTATTTTACTTGGCCAGGAGACTAGAGCCAAAGTATTTCACATCAAGTTACATGCACAAAAAGTTTATCCATCACCGAAAGATACTCATATAAACCCAGATATAGCAAGTCACACCCGCTGAGGTCAACGGGACTATGCGTGAGTAAATTTACAGAGTCATATTTTATGGTAAGAGACCCATGATATCTTCCCAAAGAATCTGCTCCATAGGTCGTTACACAGATCCCATCACCAATGGAATTTTCTCAGAAATCACATATGTTGTTGTAGACATGCCTTTGAAATACAACACAATTTCTTGACTAACTTTATTCTTACAAAAATTGGGAGTAGCTTCTTTATATGTCTGAATTTAAACAGCTTTATATGTTTATCAGAATTGTCTACATTGACTAGCAATTCTCCAGGGTTTCAGATGGGGTCTTTTCCAGTCATACCTAAATGCCAGCAATTAAATCTGGGACCTTCTGCATATAAAGCATGTATTCTAGGACTGAGCTATGGTCACTACTGAAGGTGAGAAGTCAACTGTTCATATTTTATTATTTATTTATTTGAATGAGTTATCTCCCACTCCAAACAAACAGAGCTTTAAAAGGTGGTTGATAGTTGATGCCAAAGTAAGCTCCTTACAGCAGTCAGAACTTAGTATGGAGTTTCTCATGTTCAAGTGCCATTATATAATTATTTGGACCAATATCAGTATTGGCACTGGCACACACTAAATATTTCCTGGGTGTTTCCCTTTTCTGAGAGATTTGAAGATAACTATCCATATGAAATAACTTTCAGGTCTTTGTAAGGATAAAGATGGTCAACAAGCTGTGCTACAGTTTGAAGTGGATGCCCACAGAGTTATAAAATCAGTCATGTGATCTGTCTAACCCATATAGCAAACCCTATTTGAAAAGATAATGGATGTTCCAATTTGATAGTCTTTACTATAAAGATGAAGTTGGACAAATTTACTCATGACTAGTCTCAGACTTCAGTGAGTCTTACCTGCACTATCTGGGCTGCATGACAGTGTACGCCCAGGTGACTTGCAAACTTCTCAATCTGAAACATAATGGTGGTTATGAGGAGATTTTTTTTCTTGGATATTTTTCAGGGCTCTCCTGCGTGTACCACCTCTATCGCAAGTTAGGGGAGTGGCAACACGTGGGCGAGCCTTCTCTGCTGTGGTGCCACAACTGTGGAACTCCCTGCCAGGGGATCTGAGAACCACCCCCTCCCTCATGACTTTTCGGCGAGGGCTCAAAACGTTTTTGTTTCGTCTAGCGTTTGGGTGATGGGTTGTTGTCTGCCTCCTGTGTCTCAAGATGCTCTGCCATGCTGCTTTTGTGCTCCATACTGTTCCCCCCCCCCAGTGGATTATTTTTAAATTAAGTATGTATTGTTTTAAACTTATTTCTGTATTTTAAACTATGTTTTTTAATTTTTGTTGTAAGCCGCCTTGGGCATTTGCCTCGGCATAGGATAAGGTGGGATTATAATTTTTTTAAATAAATAAATATTCCATGAACCAATATTTGATAAGGCTTGTTCGCTTCCAATTTTTTTAAAAAATAAGAACGACTCCAATTACACAGCCCAACAAAGGTTTGAGATGGTATACTGTATATGTTTGATGTATTTATTTTCCATGCATATATCTTCCATGCAAGGTTATTTTAACATTCAGAACTCAAGATCTCTTGTTCTCTCTTGGAATCTGAAAAAGGCAAGCTGTCGAAGCCCCTCAGAGACTTCAACATACATTATGGGAAGGGCACACAGTTGATGCCGATCAGAGACGTCACTAGGGCGCGCGCTGCCCCAGGGCCGGGCGCGCGCGTCACCCTAGTGACCCCTCCCCCCGGACACACCCCCTTTATTAATGTTCGGCGCGGCCGTAGGCCGTGTCGTGATTTGGGGGCACACCCGCTCAATCGTTGCAGTCAGCTCGGGGACATCTTCCCCGGCTGGCTGTCCTGGGCCTTCTGAGGAAGGCCTGCTGCGCGAACGTTATTTATAACGTTCTTTTGTGCATGCGCAGACTGTTCCTGAGGGAAAAGGGCAGCCAAGAACATCTTGATACATCTCTGAGGTCATCGGGGGGGGGGCCTTTTAACCGTGCCGCCATTGACGGAGGTGAGGGGGATGGCAGCACGGAATAGGGCCTTCTCGGCAGTGGCGCCCTAATTCTGGAATTCCCTCCCCCTGGAATTAAGAATGGCTCCCTCTTTAGAGACCTTTCGGCGGGGCCTTAAGACGTTTTTATTCAGGTTAGCATTCAATGTCTGACATGGTGGACTGGCTTTTTAACAAATGGCTTTTAACAAATGTAAATATAGATGACCCACTGGGGTTGTTTGTTTTGTTTTAATTATTCATTTTTAATTTTAATGTATATATGTATTTTAATGTTTTTATTGTAAGCTGCCTTGAGTGCCCTTGCTGGGAGAAAGGCGGGGTATAAATTCTTTAAATAAATAAAATACATAACACATCTTCACTTGCATTAATCTCATCTATAGCTCTGAAACAGATTTATATCTGCCAAAGGCTTTAAAGGAATACTATCTTTGTAGAATTGGGCTCTACTCTTAAATTAAACACCTATCAATATTGTAGTAGTGAATGAACAGTCAGACCACTGGTCACTGCAGTACAATTAACAGGAAATAAAACGAACTAAACCAGGAAATCCTGGTTCAGGTCTCACCTCAGTTACAAGCCACTACTCTTGGCATCAACCCTACGTGTCTATATCAGCAGAATGGAAAGACGGAGGTTACTAAGGGTACATTGCAATTCTCCGAGACCACAGAAGAATGAATAAGGTGGTATAGGTCACAGAATTTATCTTGAAAATCTCGGGAGGGGGTACTTTTTTTTAGTTTAAAGCAAGCTTCTAGACCAGTGATTCCCAACCTTCTCTAACCCTTTAAGGGGAGGTTGGCCCCCAACGAGGGACCCATATGTGATGCCTGCACATCACTTATAGGTCTCCTCACCACAGCCACATCCTGGTAAAGAAAAACCTGCTGTGTCTTACCGGGCTTCGGTGTGAGGAGACCTGGAAGCGATGTGTAGACATTGTCAACGGGTTAGCCACTCCCCTTTAAAAGTCTAGTAATTCCCGAATGTGTAACATAGGGGGTTGCAACCCCCAGGTTGGGAACCACTGCTCTAGACCTTATGGCTGAGAAGGTATGCTTGGAAATTCAGTATATAGACAATGACTGCTAAAAATCTCAGAAATTAAGAGACAAAGTAAAAAATATTTCAAATGGCTGGGGGCAAGTATCAGTGCCTTGTATGGCACTCTATGCTTCCCTGTGTTTACTAGAATCAGAATAAATCAGGCAAACAGTAAATACTGTGGAATCAATTAGGCAAAATAAGGTAAATTGAAATCTGCTAACTTTGCTTAAGTCATACAAGTCACAAAAATCAGCTTTTCTGAGAACAAAATTCAGATTGTCTACAGAATTTAAATTCTTTAGTGCCAAGTTCACAAATTTGATAAGAGCAGTCTACCTTATACATTCACTGAGTGATAACCACTCTGGACATTTAGAACAAGCACTATAAACACCTAAATATCCATTTAAAATTCCAAGTGGTATGACCAATGTTCAGGTGTTTTATTTTAAATGGTTGCTGAAAATATTCCCAGATTATCCAACATCTACCCATTTTTCTACAGTGCAATACATCCTCCTCTGTTCTTAAGCTACCTGTGAGGGATCAAGTCACATCTGCACAGCACTTTCACATACTGTTTGTACTAAATACATATTAAGCAACAGTTTTAATCTACACTTGTTGAAAATAATCCTGTATGTCCTGTCAGTTTTGAGCATAACCATGCTCATTTCATTTTCCTACCTACTGTTATCTAATAAAGGCTACATACTTTGGATTAATCATATTCATAGGCCTTAGAATCTTTTCTACACAAAAACTAAATTTAGAAGTTGCTATTTGCAACCTTTACAATTTAGAAGCTGTGAAAATTATTCTAGAATGAGAGAGAACATGTCTGCATAACACATGACCCACCAAGCCCACCATGAATGCAGTCCATGAACCACATACAGAAGCTCACTAGGAGTTCAATAACCCTCCTGGCTTTGATGTCTGCTTGAGACTGCAAAAAAAATGTGATGGGGTGGGGAAGGGAGGGAAGGAAGAAAAAGAGGAGGAAAGGGATTTATCAAGCATCTACAATGCTTTGTAGACTGTTTGGTAGGCTTGAGGGAAAAAGTGCCTTGAAGTACTATAACAGAGGCTAAAATTAGGACTGTATTTCAACATATATTCCTCCATTTACAGCAATAATAAAATTATATGATTCTAATACAATGCTTAAAAAGTCAGTTATTTAAATTTCGCATCAATTTTTACTCATATTGAATATAGACCTCTGCTCTTGCAATTTTTACTTCAAAAATTAATTGTTATCTATTATAGGCAATCTGGGACAAGGATAACTATATGTAGTTGAGTATTTTACTCAAGTAGAACATTTAAAGTTATCAGATATGTTCTATAACTAGCGGCCATAATACACTTGTCAACAGCAACTTTCAACATGGCGGAGTGCTTGAAACAGAGGAGTTTTAAAAACAGTTTGCATGGTGCGTGTACGTGTGCCCGTCTAGAGTGCAACTAGGTTGGCACAATATCTGGGAATGGAAGCCAAGTAGTTCTTCAATATTTCCTTGCCACTGTGTTTTCAAAACCACCCACCAATTATGGCTTAAGACAGACTTGCACAATGCAATATCTAAATGCTTCCTATACCCTATGTAATTTAGAATGCTAATACAACATATAATTTAAAATAGCTAAATATACTAACCTTTTGGGAGATTCAGAAGTGTTGGGGGATTCTCTTGAGGAGCTCTATCAGGTTCCTGGGGGGGCACAACCATGGCAAGTGCATGCATTGGTACACGTGGAACCTGCAAAGTCAACTCAGAGAAAACACTAATATCAGCAGGCTTCAGGTGTTATTTATAAATAATTCAAAGTGTTTAGGATATTCTTACCCTATCCCAAAATGGCCACAGAACTAGACTGAATTGTTTCCAAGATGATTAATAAAACTTATTTAAAAAACCCAACCACCAATAAAGCAATGTTACTCATTCTCTCTAAACAAAGTAGTACTTCAGTCAAATGGGCATCACAAGCCTAAACACACTATACTCAATCCAGCCAAAGTTAGGAACTTTGCAGTCCCATTGGTTTTAAAGGAGATAGCTGATTGCACTATCTTTGACTGAAGCCTATAGGCATTTGAAATGCTCAACTTTGACTTGAAAATTTCTTATTTACCTTTTATATTAAACTGTGACTCAAAAAAGGAGCCCTGTTAACGTATTTCTGAGAGCCGCACATTATGTCAGGGCCACATGTGGCTCACAATCTGCAGTTTGGCCACCCCTGCACTAGACCATGCTCATTATCTGAAAGAAATTTGCTTCTAAGCAGTGGCGTACCCAGTTTCCTTGCCGCCTGGGGCAACAAGAATGGGTGCTTCCCCCCCCCCCCAGCCTGGTAACATACGGAAGTGACGTCAGGCAGGAGCAGTGGCGTAGTAACGCCTGGGGCCCTGATATACAAGGCCCCAGGCGCCAAGCCTCCAGGGGGGTGCTCACCCCAGACTCGAAGCTGGAGCGCGGCGCCCGCCCGCAGCCATAATGGGCAGGCAGCACTCCAGCTTTGGGGGCCGAGGAGAGCGTCCTCGTCGTCTAGGCAAGGCACACAGCGCGTGCCCGCAGCCACAGGGTTTGGGCGCGCGCTGCGCGTTGCCTAGACGACAACGCTGTTGCTCACCTCGGACTCGTAGTCTGGAGCGCCGCGGGCGGCGCTCCAGCTTTCGAGTCCGAGGTGAGCAACAGCGTTGTCGTCTAGGCAACGCGCAGCGCGCGCCCAAACCCTGTGGCTGCGGGGCGCGCGCTGTGCGCCTTGCCTAGACGACGCAGAGGAGGACGCTCTCCTCTGACTCCGAAGCTGGAGCGCCGCCCATTATAGCTGTGGGCGGGCGCCGCGCTCCAGCTTTGGAGCAACAGCGGCATTTGACGTCACGTGACGTCCGGGGGGGCGCTTGGCCAGCCCCCACCCTCCTAGCCCCAGGCGGCAGGAGGGCTGAAGACGCCACTGGGCAGGAGGCAGGGATTGCGGTGCCCATGTCTTCAGCTTCTCTTCTTCGCGATCAGGGAAAGAAGCCAAAAATGTGGGCACCGGAAGCTGTGTGTGACAAAGGTCGTGTCTGTTTAAGTGGCTGTGGTGGAGGTCGTGTCCTTGGTTTCTCTTCCCCGATTGAGGGGAAGAGAAGCCAAAGACGCTGCTGTCCCCCAGCCACTTAAACAGCCACGGCCTTTTGCCGCCACCACCACCCTCCTTTGGCTGGGTGGCATGTTGCCCTGGGGAAGTCCACACCACCACCACCCTTAGTATACCACTGCTTCCAATTAAATCTGGACTGCAGTTTAAGACTTGCTTGATGCCAGACTCAACACGTAAAAAAGACTGAGCAGTTAGAAATGCAGTACATGAATTGACTTTATAGAAGCTAATACAGTGGGAAAAAAATTTCAAGGAACCTTGAGCTAAGTCTCAAGAGCTGATTCAAAGGTGCCTTGCTTTACTTTACTTGGGCAAGATACTCCCCCAGCCCAAATCCCAACAATTCTCTCCTCCTGCTGCATCCTCTATGCCCCATTCTCAAAACATGGATGGTCCCCAGCCCTCAGGACCAGCTTTTCTGGAGATAGAGGGTCCTATTATGTGAGTGGAACCCCATTCAAGCCTCTCTAGATCTAACCCAAAGTGTTCAGTTGGTCTCATGGGCTAATATCTTGCATTCACTGTTCTTTGTATTTGTAAAAAGTCAAAGTCAATTAAATTAACTCAATTTAACTTTTCCTCAAAATTCTATTTTTTATATTTAGCATTAAATTGTTTTCTAGTGCCACACTAAAAAGATATATAGCTTACCTGAGACTGATCCTGAGATGGCGGTGTGAGCTGAGACATGTCTGCAGTTGGGACTGACAGAACATTGTTTGGATAATCCAGCAAATAGGAAACAACGTTTGTGTGCCCACCCTTTGCAGCTTCAATGAGCATCGTTGAGCCATCCTAGAATATACGGGGACAATATAAAATGATCTGTGGTCTATGTACTGTACAAACCAGGTTTCTTACATTATAATGTGAACACTATAAGGATGACATTTCTAAGACCCTAACTGTCCATATTAACAGGGTACATATAGAATAATCTTAGTGTTACTTGTAATACCTTAAGTCGATGAGTGGGATCTGCGCCATGAGCTAGGAGCAGCTCAACAACAGCAAGATGACCTCCAGCACATGCCAGCGACACCACTGTGTGGTCATTATTAGCTGTAGCCCGATTAACATTGGCACCTGTAAGGAGAGACATAAAGAAAAAATTCAGATGAAAACTAGTGCTGATAATAAGTTTGCATCTGAATTCCAAATCCTGTTATTTAAATGTGCACAATGATTTTGTATAGTAAACAAGTGGAGAATCACTTCTCCCCCCCCCTATCATTTCTACGTTTATTGTGAGCAGTCACCGTGGACATTCTACTACGGAAATGTAGTATACACAATACAGTAAACCAGCACCCCTGACAGTTCAGCATCAAGATCCTCCAGGCGCATCCTTTATCTTATAATCAAAATAATTTTTTACTTATTAGAAATTGGTAAACTGAGTTATACCAAATAGGAGATGCTGTAGCTCAGTGGTTAAAAGCATGAGTTGGAAGTCCTCTGTAATGATATCAGCTCAGTTTTGAACATATAGCATTAGGCAAGCTAGCATCTCTCTCTCCTAAACCCCACTTATTATAGGGTAGTGTTTCCCAAACTTTGACCTGTGGTTCCCTTGACCATTGACCGCGGCTCCCCATTACATTATGTTGATGCCTGCCAATTGGCATTGCACTGTTTTCCGAGAGGATTCTGTGGCACTCTGCGGCTCCCCAGGCTGGTTTCTGTGGCTCCCCTGGGAGCCGCGCCTCCCACTTTGGGAACCACTGTAGGGATTGCAATACTTTACAGAACTGTTAAAAGGTTTACTAAGAATATGTATATGAACTCAAGACTATGAAGTACTTTGATTACAATGTCAAAATAAACTCATTCCAAACACACTTAAAACAGAACTTGGATATAGCTAAATGTAATGCTTGCTACAGACCATGCATTCAAGGATTTTTAAGCAATTTGTACAGCTACTGATGTTACTACTACTAACCTTTGCTAATAAGAAACTGTACAGTGCATAGATGACCTGCTCTTGCAGCTTTCATTAGTGGTGTCCTTCCCCCTTCAGATTCATGTTCCTGTTTAGAAACATGTAAACACAACTTATAAAAGCAACTTATAACAAAAAATTTAAATGATCAATACAAATCATACAATAATAAAAAGGTGGCAACAGCAACACCATTCAACTGGAGGAAACAGAATCAAACCAGAAGAGGCAACTAAATCAAGGGAATACTTACTGAACCAACCCCTTTTTTAATCACTGGCAAAAAATGGCAGGGCAAATATCAGGTGCACATTAAGTGGAAGGAAATTCCAGGGGGTGGGGGCCACTACCAAGTAGGCCCTCTCATGTGTCTCTGCCAGACCTGCCTTGAAAGCCCGTGGGATACATGAGATCTTCCTTCTCAGATCTTAACAGGCATGTACATATATATTATGGAAAAAGCTTCATGCACATTAGAGAAAAGTGAACAGACCACCAGTGAAATGCCAAGTTGGGCTATCAGAAGGAAGATACTACTTAAGAAACATCTTGTTCTTTTCCAGTGAAAAGAACTAGATCCTGGTTTAAGTAAAAAGAACTTCTTAGTTTAAGTGCTGCTGCAGTTACCACTGGTACTACTGCAGAGCTCCTGTCTGATTAGATATGTTAGTCCCATGCAAGAGTACATGCACAGCACAGTAACAGGGCCAGCTTTACGATGAGACAAACTGAGGTAGTTGCCTGAGGCAGCAGGGGGTGCAAGGTGACAGTGGCTGAAACACACACTCAAGCCACTCACCAAAAGGGAAGCAGTGGGCTAAAGCATCCAGCCCCCCCCCGCTCCCTTACCTGGCTGTATGCAGCTGTGACCTGATGTACCCAGCCAGCAGGCATGAAAAGCCATTCTCCTCCTCTCACACAAAATCTGAGGTGAGGGAACACAGGGAAGTGGACGAGGGACACTCTAGCTCACCACTCCCCTTCGGTTCCCCCCCCCCATCCATTGCACAAGAACAGAAGTTCATGCATGCTGGCTGGGTACATCAGATCAGCTCCAAGTGCTGCCAAGTAAGGGAGCAGAAAGTAGCGTGTGGCACCCTGCTTTAGGTCCACAAAGATCTTGGGCCAATTGAGCACCAGCAAGTGTGGAGAATTCTTACCCAGCTATGCATGTTGGAGATAGAACAATGTTTTAGCAAATACTTAAGGATAAATCTATGAAGATGCCAAAACAATGCAAGGTGTCTGCGAAAGATTTCAGTAAAATGCCAGTAACTTCATTCACATCTGCTCTCAAAACATGCGTGACAGCACAAGCAACCATTTAACCTGGTTAGTTTAATAAAATACTATCACATTCTCTGCCAGAACTTCCTGTCAACATTGAAAACTAGAATCCAAACAATTGAAGATCAGAAACTTGAAACAAAATGCAGAAAGCTATGGAAATATAGGACACAAGCAACAAATACTGCAGGTAAGAAGGAAATTTGAAGTTTGAAAAATGATGGCACACTTTCAAAGTGGTATCATTAAGTGCTGAAACACTGTGGTATAAATGAAGCATTACAAAAATTAGACATCCGTGACCTACACACATGCATCACTGAGGTATTCAGCATTCACTCCTCTGTATAAGCAAATCATTTAGTCTCGAGGCCATGCCTAAGTCACTGGCATATTTCTTATTCATTTTAACATCAAATAAAAAGCTATTACATTTAGAATATCTTAACAGCTATATTGAGTCTTACTAAATCTGCGCCAGCTTGAAGGAGAACATCTGCAACATCAGTGTGTCCATTTTCACAGGCATAGGTCAAGGCAGTATCTCCTGTTGCAGTTGTAGCATGAACATTAGCTCCTGTTGAAGAGTGTTCAGTTAGATTATTCCTACAACGTATTTAAAATACACATCCAATTAACACTCAGCCTGGTACTGCTTGCAAAACATCTCATTTGCCAAGTCCCATTAAAAAAAAAAAGAGGCACTGACCAGAATTCAAAGACTTATTTCATACTACTACTGTTGAAACAGCAGATGACCCCTTTACATGCCACAAACTGCTTCTGTAACTTTCAGAAGTCTTTCCAGGTGGCACTGAGGGTGCTGATGATGAAACAGTTCCAAAACACCCATGGGAGCACAGGCCTGTTAGATTATTGGCCACTGCACAGCCTTTGGCAAGTCACCATCTAAACCACAATTCCCATTCTGTATAGTGGAAGCATGCTTATTTGGTCAGTTCTTACAATATTGACTTGTTTGTCACAGGAATGTGGCAAGAACTGACCAAATAAGCATCTTGAACTTTAAACACTGGTATGGAAATCATGCCCTCTAATTAATTTTCCAATGGGTCCAGAATTATGACACTCCATCTACTGCAAGAATAGGTATATACTGATTTTTCGCTGATCTGGGGTGACTGTAGCGCTAAAGAGGATATGAAAAGCTGCAAATCCAGATTAGTATTAGTAACTAGTAAGCCTGTAAACTATTAATTGCCAAACTACTTATAAACATTTCCCGAAAGAGCAAAATGTGCATTTGTACATAAAGTAGAACACTCAAATTCAGGCATTTTGTCTCCTGCTATTCTGGATGTGACCCCCAACTCTTTCTGTAATTGTTTTAAGTTGATCAGTGTCAATGAAGCGGCATCACCACCACACAGGCTCCACACACAATTTTGTGCAAACTCTATATTGTAATTTACTCATTTTGTAAGTGACATGATTTTATAAATTACAGTACCTGTAAATATTGTAATTTACTCATGAAATCCACAATGCAGGTACTAGAGTATCGTCCTGCTCTGAATGGGGTTGCACTCCCTCTGAAGGAGCAGGTCCGCAGCTTGGGGGTCCGCCTGGATCCGCTGCTGCTCCTGGATTCCCAGGTGGCGGCTGTGGCCAGTGGGGCCTTTGCCCAGCTTCGGCTGGTGCGCCAGCTGCGACCGTACCTGGATCGTGCAGACCTGACCACGGTGATCCATGCCACGGTGACGTCGCAACTAGATTATTGTAGAGTAATGCGCTCTACGTGGGGCTGCCTTTGAAGACGGTTCGGAAACTGCAATTAGTGCAGAATGCGGCGGCCCGTGTGGTCACTGGAGGTAGGCGGTTCGACTGTCGGGCCGCTCCTCCGACAGCTGCACTGGCTGCCGATTCGTTTCTGGGCCCAATTCAAAGTGCTGGTTTTGACCTTTAAAGCCCTATACGGCTTGGGGCCAGGATATTTGAGAGACCGCCTACTTCTATATAGTCCGGCCTGTCTCCTTAGATCATCAGAGAAGGCCCTTTTGCGGGTGCTGTCGCCCAGGGAGGTGCGAGGGGCGGCGGCCAGAAATAGGGCCTTCTCAGTAGTGGCACCAACCTTATGGAATTCCCTCCCCTTTGACTTACGAACTGCTCCCTCCTTGGACACTTTCCGGCGAGGCCTAAAAACCTTCTTGTTCAAAGAAGCCTTCTGAGCCTTTGCCTTTTTAACATCTTGCTGGTATGGGTGGGGTGCTGCTGTTTTTATGATCTTGTTTTAAATGTAATTTTTTAATCAATTTTCAGATGTTTTATTAACTTTTTTTGCTGTTTAAAAAGTAATTTGTATTTTTTGTATTTTATTTCTGTGTAAGCCGCCTTGGGTCCCTTTGGGGAGAAAGGCGGGATAGAAATATCGTAAATAAATGAAATTATAACATTGAAAAGGAGACTGATGACAATACATTGTCCCAATAATGGAAAACTATTCCCTGCTAACTGGGCAAAGAAGCACCTTTTAAAGTGGTGTCCTCTTATATTTAGCAGGGGGAGTGTGTGTCTCTTCACCCCAGCTCAGCACCTTTTCCAGTGGCTGTTGCTAGTGTTTCTTGAGTCCTTAATATTGTGAGTACTTTGGGAGACAGGAAACCATTTATTAATTTACTTAGGTACGGAAATTGCTATGTGAACTACTTTTTATTGAATTTACTTTTTATTTTTATTTTAAGTTAACAGACTGAGCTGCGAATCAGGGCCTTCCTGGTTCAAATCTCACCTCTGCTTTGAACTACAAGGTGCTCTTAGGCAAACCAATGGTCAACTTTTCAAAGAAGAAAGATGTGGTAGTAAGCGGTGACTTCAACCAACCAGAAATCTTTTGGGAAATGTGCTCTGGCAAGAGTGAGCGGTTGAATTCTTGATGTGCCTTGCTAGCAATTTTATGATCGAGAATGTACATGGGGGAACATGGGAACTAGCTACCTTAAACCTTATCCTCACTAGTTGGTTGGGATTGATTAGGTGAAGGCAATGGGAACCTTAGCAGTGAGTGACCATGTCATCTTGGGATTTGCAGTACAGAGATGAAAGAAAGCAGAGTGGAGTCAGGACATAAACTCTGGACTTCAAGAAAATGGACTTTGGAAAGAGGGAAATTCTGGATGAAATGTTCTGGGCAGAAATGGGCTCAGGATAGAGAATTTCTTAAAAGGGAGGTACTGAAAGTCCAATCTCAAAGAATACCAATCAGGAAGAAGAGGGGTAGGTGCTTAAGAAACCAGACTGACTCCACAAGGAGCTTTCTGAGGAGATTGGCCCATAAGAAGGACATGGATAGGCATTTATAAAAGATCATGTCATTTATAAGGATATGATCAAACCTCCTGGTGTTGGTCAAAACCAGTGCAGGAGCATTCTGCATTAGCCAGTTTCAACCAAGAATTCCTGAGTTGGGTCATCTCCACACGCTTAAATACCTTGGCCAAAAATGGGAGCTTAGAGACCGACTGGCAATTATCCAACATGGTGAGGTCAAGGGAGGCTTTTTAGGAGTGGGCAACAGCCATTTTAAAGAATAGTACCACGCCCTGACCAAGAGATGAACTGATTACCCTCCCTGCCCACTCAGTGAAGTTGGACAAGAATCAAATGTGCACATGGATGACTTTATCCTTGTTCACATTCTCAAGCTAGCTATACAATGTGAAAATAAACTTTAACAGGACAAGCAAATGCAGAGGATACATCCTCAAACAGTTAACAGAGTCCATGCTGTTTAAAACGTTCCAAATAGGTCCCTCACCCCTACAGAAGTAATCAACTACCATAAGCCTAAACCCTACCATGTGATGAAGTAGTATTTTCATAGAAAACGTGCCCCAGTCATCTTGTGTCAATTCACCTTTTAATACATGTTTCTAGCTGCTTCAACATTTTGATTGACAAGTGAGAGGGTAATAAAAGCTTTGTTTATCAACTATCTGATAATACCATAGTCTCTAGCCCCATCGTTTTTATTGCTATTAAAAATAACTGAACAGACTATAGATTCAGCTTTAAATGTACAAGTTATTTTCTATTACCAAAACAAGCCTACCTGCTGCCAGTAAGTATTTCACCAGCTCTAAGTGGCCTTCCTGTGCTGCTTCCATCAAAGGTGTAGAACAGCCAAGTTCTATGTCAGCTCCTGCCTTAATAAGGAAGTCAGCAACTTCTGAAAACCCTCCACAGCATGCTAAAGTTAGAGCAGTCTCCTGTGTCTCTTCTGTCTGTGCATTTATATTAGCACCTATAAAACAAAGTATGATTAGAATGGTTAATAAAACCTCTAGCATCATCTATTTGGTCTGGAAGCTAAAAAGGTTTCACCAATTTTCTGACATGGCAATCATTGTATACTGATTAATGCTATTTTAATGACTAAGTTTTAATGCATCTGATTGCTATTTTTGCTAAAAAGTGGTTTTAAGAAAAGTGGTCTAAAAACTGAGTAAACAACTGACCTTCATTAGAAATGGCTAAACTACAGATATTCCTGTAATTTGGTGATTATCCTCAAATGTAAGGTAACAGAATCAGCAACACAAGTTAACTATTTTGTTAACAAGATTAATACTACAGTCACCAAGGTGGGAACTTGCAGGGACAAAGTTGCTACCAAAGTAAAACCTTTTCTTACCTTGTGCCAGTAGCAGAGCCACCATCTCCTCATGGCCTTCCCGAGCAGCTTCCATTAACGGAGTATAACCTTCATCATTAACTTCCTCAAGATTTGCTCCTCTTTCTATCAACAGAGCTGCTAGTTCCACATGACCTCCACAAGCAGCAAGTGTCAATGGAGATTCAAATGAATCTGCAGGCATGTTCACTTGAGCACCACTATCCAGCAACAAACGAGCTACTTCCACATGTCCATCCTATTAAAAAGCATAAATATTAAGACATGGCAACCAAAGTATTCCAGCAAAAGCCGTTATCACTTGGGTGATCAGACTATAAACTTTTTTTTTCAGATTAAATTGCAAACACAATGGAGCCTTTCCCAAACCCTTCCTCCACTTCAACAACTGCACAACTCCAGAAAAATCTTGCATGCACAGATTTAAGTTTACTATCCAGGCTCTCGGTTCTTGCCATCCCTACTCCTTTGATAACTGAAGACAGCTTGCAGATAAGGCAAGGATCTCCTCTAATTTGAATTGCAGTATAGAACAGAAAAAATAGGAGTCACGCCTTTTAAGGCTCTCTCATGGCTGCGCATGATTTCTCCTTTCTCCCAAGTCCCCTTGCAAGCATAAAGGAAATAATGGAATAAATGCCTTCCTTCTTATGCAAAACAAATATCAGCTCAAGTGAAAAAAATCCTTGCTTTTCTTCCAAGCCCACTGATGTTGCTACAGGGAGAGCTGTGGCCTTCCAAGCTGCAAGCAACTTAGGAGACCGGAGACCCATCAGGGGAAAATGCCTGCCTGTTTGTCCCAATGTGTTTGTTACAAGGCTGAAGGGACAGGCAAATATACAAGCAAACATTTCCTCCTGCTCTCCCCCCACCCCAATATTTTTCAAAGCTGCCTGCAATTTAGAGAACTCTGACTCTTCCTTGGACTAGCAGCACAAGGGCTGAAGATATATATTTTCAAGGAACTTTAGACACGAGGAAGAGACACACACACCTACCTACCTACCTTTCATGCACAAAAGGACAAAAATAACAAATACATGCTGCATGTTCTTGTCAAGGGGTGAAGAGGCACGTGCCTCAGGAGAGTAAAAATGCCGATACCTGCTGTTAACTCATACAAACGATTTTCATATCTATCCTGCCCTTCCTTCAAGCAGCTCAGAGTATCATACAATATTCTCCTCTCCCCATGTTATGCTCATAATCACTCTATGAGGTATATTTGCCTGAGAGAAGGTGACTGCATCTAACCTTAACTCCAATGTCCACCTTGGGGCAGTCCAGACATTGACCTTGTAGTGTCAGGTGAACTCACAGAGGAACAACCAAGATATAGTAGGCTTCAAAGCCCTACTATCAGAAATCAAATTCTTATGTCCAAACAATGCTGAATAGGACAGCAATTACACTGTTATACTGTGGACAACACCTCTGGTTTATTCATTTCATTTTGTGTACAATTAATTCGGTTGTAGCTGCCATGCAGGAGAGTAGGCTTGAAGGCTTTCACATTAAAACTCAACTTCTGTACTCAGATGCAGCTCAACCAGCTGTATGGAGTGAGGGGAAGGTACAGCTAGGAAGCAGGCCAGAAGTTGCTGGATCTGTACATACTCCAACTCACTGTGTCCTGGGATTGATTAAGTGTCAAGATATAAAGCTGTATTTATCACAGTTTGCTCTGAAGAAAATCTTTAGCATGTTCCTATTTTCATTGGGAATCACCTGAAAGAATACTACAGATTAAGGTATCTTAAAGTACTACTTTTCAGTATCTGGGAGATATGGCACAATAGAGGTGAAATATCTTAATTCTGTGCAGTTTCTTGGAAATAACTGTCCTATACTATATATGTTTTCATGTCAGGCAGCTGGCAATCAAGTTGTCTACTTTCTGCATACTGTTACACAACCAATGCTAACTGACATCAGACAGAACAGTGGTTCCCAAACATTTTAGCACCGAGACCCATTTTTTGAAATGACACTATTGAGACCCACCTAGAATGACTAGGCTTTTAAAAAAGGTGATCTAGAAATTTTTTTAATTTATTTATAAGTAATTCATTTGCAAAAAAAACCTCAATCCATTTCTAATAATGAGGCAGCCCTAATGAATAGCCTCACGTCTTGAGGGGCTTAGTTATGTGACCCAGCCTTCACCTGCCCCCACTACCTGTCATTGACAGACTTGGGAAAAACTACACCAGAAAAACAAACAAACAAACAAACATTTATCTTCCTATATTTACACAAGCTTGCAAACTGCAGGAGCTCAGCTCTTTGAAAGGCAATTTGCAGCTATCTGATTTTTGAATTGCCTCGGGGCTTGAGGCAATTAGTTATGTGATCTTTCCATCACCCACCTGTGTTTTCACTGGAGGCTCTGTGGGACCCACCAGAAATCGGGTCGCGACCCACCAAGTGGGTCCTAACCCACAGTTTGAGAAACACTGAGATAGAAGACTTCTGCAACGAAACATCTATCTTCAGAGGGGATCAGAAAAGCACCTTCCTTTCCAACATTTCCAATTTCTGCCAGCTAAAATCAAGTGACCACTAACCTGAGTTGCAACTGCAGCAACTGACATCTTTTTCTCCCTACCAGTCTTAAAGTTCTAACACTCTGAAAAAAATAGCATCGTATTTAACTTACTACTGTATGCCATCACAGAACATACCGGAAGGCTGGAAATGCCCCATCAACCCCCAAAACATTTAGGTGCTGTGATCTTTCATATTTTTTTCCAAGGGACTGGTGAGAAAATAGATATGTTCTACAAAATCAAATTTTCTTCAAGCAAATCCACAACTTATCCCAAAGTTAATTTACCATGCAAGCCTCCATTAAGGCTGTGTGCATCTCATCTGTTTTGTGCTCTTGATCTGCTCCAGCTTCAAGGAGGAAACGAACCATATCCAAGTGACCTTCAAAACAAAGGCAAAACAGATTAGGATAATGTTATCACCTCAAATTCACTCAATTTGTCTGTAATTCTACAAGTGTATGAATCTGAGTGAAACACGTTTGATGGATTCTTATCAAAGGTGCCCCTTTAGACATACCATAAGAAGAGCCCTGTTGGATCAGGCCAAAGGCCCATCTAGTCTAGCTTCCTATATCACACCAGATGCCTCAGGGAGCACACAGCCATAGCATACTGTAGTGCATAAGAATTGCTTTGCCTTGGGTAGCTCCCTAAAGCTTGAACCTTAATTGAATAATGCAACAACATGGGTGGAGCCAAGTGTCTTGCCATGAAATTGTGTTAACTGGGCTTAGAATCAGTATGTAGACCTCAATATCATCAGAACAAAAGCAACTTGTGTTTTTAGTGGAAAACCCCAGAAAAATACATTTCTACAAAGTAAGGAGAGGCAATGAATTTGGTTATTAGTATACCCATAGTCAACAAGCATCATAGCCAATTCTCTTTACAGCTACTATCCTGAACCCACACTTTATTTTTATCTTGTTCCTTCTCAGTTCAGTATACTGTCAGAGAAGTTAACCTAATCAGTGTCTGAAAGATCCATAGCTTTGATTCTGAACTTTCATCTAAATTTCATGAACCTAAGAAAGCTGAAAGTGTGCATCAATTAAAAAGTGTCAAGCCTTCCATATGTTAGTTTGCTCCTTGATTAGTTTGCTCCTTGACTGCGTGCATTTTCAAATATTCAGCAGCTCATTTTTCTTGATGAAGATGAAAGAACCTGTCGTGAGAAGCAATAAGCATCATAAGATGTATTTTAAAAAGATACTGCCACCAGGGCACAAGAGTCCGGCACGCTCCTAGTTAGGACCAACCATCTAAAGATGTCCTGTAGTCTGCAATCTTTGGAAGTACTTTTCAACACCAAGTTCTCAGTGTTGCTTGTTATATAGAAAAATGCAGCGATAGTGCTATACCCTCTACTACCTTTGAATCTTCAACTAGAGTTCTGAAGCAGTGAAACTGGTTCTAACAACATTTTAATATACTATTATAGATGTGTCTGGAAAAAATGGGAAAAAAAAGAATTCCTTCCCCAGACCTTCATATCTCTAGCTGCAAGTACTGGGTATAACTCAAACACTGAAGAAAATGAATTTTGTCCAGATTCACATTTCAAACTTTGGTAACTTCTGCTTTTTACCCCAAAATAAAGGTTCAGTAATTTCACTTATGCAGCAGGCTCATACAAGGGTGTCTATATTCTGTATTTATAGATATAAGTTCTGGGTCAAATCAATTTGAACCTTGCCACCTGAATATGTTCTACAGATCAGGTCACTTGACATATTTGCTTATTCTGTAGTTTGTTCAGTATCAGTTTTGTATGAAAGTTGTATGAATTTGAGTGCACAAGAACATCATTCATAACATTAGGAGAGTTTCAATGTTATGAAACTATCACCATCACCAAAACAGAAAACCTACCTTTTCAAAACTGAAACCAACTTTCACATTTCTCTGAAATCTTAATCTTAATTATGCAGGATATAGCAAGCCTTCATGATATAATTGGGTCACATATACAGTACTGTACTCAGTTAAATGCTTTCTGTCCAACTAAACATGAAAACCACCAGCTTTCCCAATAGTCCTTCAAAATACCATACCTTTATAACAAGCAAGCGTCAGAGCACTTTCTTTGAACTCATTAGAGTGAGTGTTGATTCCTGCACCATATTCCAGAAGTACTCTTGCAACCTCAACATGACCTGCACTGGCTGCTTCCATTAAGGGTGTGTGTCCATTTTCGTTATGATCTTCAATATTCGCACCTGCTTTCAACAACACCTTGACAATGTCAACAAATCCCCCAGCACAGGCATAAGTGAGTGCCGTGTTCCCTAAAAGGAGAGGAAAATATCCCAGGGTCATTTCCAGTCTTATTTTACTTATTAGATATTACATGTAAAAAACAAAAGTATGAAAACATTCAAAAGCATCATTTTAATTTTCATCCATGTTCTTGCTTCATACAATTAGCCATTCTCTTATGATTGAAAGTCCTACAACTCTAAGACCCCCTCCCCCAAGTTAATTATAAGACTGTGGAGCCCTTAACACATTACAGCAGTGCTGGAGAGGACTTCATGGAAAAGCAGTTCCTATAGTGCTGCTATAATATGCAAGAGCTTGCAACCACATGGACAAGGTTGATCTCATGTGCTTTTCCCACAGAACAGATTCACAAGGGTGACCACAAATAATGCCCGACCAAAACGAAACCAACATTTGAGGATCTTTGGTTGTGGACAATCAGAATTGTGCCAACTTACTTCATGATGCCTTGCCAACCCCCACCTAAAGTTCACACTTCTCTTTAGGTTTGCATAACCGAACCAACATGGGTAGGCCCTGAGTAATCTGTATATGACAAGAACATATGTATAGATCATGTAGGCAGGGCTTTGGCAAATTGCAAACATGAAGTCCAAGATACAAATGTCAGGAAGCAAGGTAAGCCATAAAAATGTGATTGAAAAATTTGATTGACATAGGTGTATCATCATAAAGGAAGGAATACACAAGTTGTTTCCAGAGATGAGCCACCAGAATGACTAAGATTGCTACAAATACTAAAGTTTGGAAGGCAGGACTCAGAATTGCAACTGTTTCTTATACCTGAAGCAAGATTGATGCTCCCCAAATACTTTGGGACCATGTGACATATTTACTGTAATGAACATCTATTCAGAAGGTGCTCCCAGGAAAAAGTGGACTTATCTGAATGTCCTCCTCAAGATGTTGACAAACTAATACACTTCTGAAACTAATATACTTATGAAACCCATTCAACACTACACTTGTCATATTTCATCATCTCTCTGGCAAGCTCCCAGGTCCCATCCGCTGTTACACAATTCATGTTGAGAGAAGTGGATTTGGATACATTTGGGGTGTCCCCCCGCTTTTAGGATATGAAGACCATTACCTGGGATAATAGTTACTAAAGCTGCAATCCTGTACACTTTCCTGGAAGTAAGCCCAATTGAACACAATAGGACTTCTGAGCAGACCTGCACAGGATTGCACTGTAAACCACCTCTGCCTGACCAATTCAAACGCCTGACCTATTCAAAAGCCTATCAAGTCAACTTCTGCCAATAGCATTACATTAATCTACCAAGTATGGAAGAAGATTCTACAGGATATTAAATCTGCATAATCCTTAAGAGTTACACGGAACACATTTTGTTTTCTTACATAGTTAAAAAAATCTCCAATACCAATTATGAAAGGCAAGTTCAATTTATGCACTGCCATTTCAGTAAAATATTTAATAAGCAATAGTTTGAGTCAATTTTACAATTTTACTTGTTTAGGATTTCTACGCCACCTTTCCCCAATGGTGTTTTATGATGCTAACAATATCGATAATAAAAATATATAAACACAAAACACATCCAATAAACCCCGCAGTAGCACAACTCAGCAGATGGCAGAATACACAGCGCACAAAGTTTAAAAATCAGCAACAACATAAGAGCCATAGAAAGGATGCTAAAAGCAAAAAACAGCATTAAAAACCACTACTATAAACACCAATAAGAATAAAGCATCCAATAAAAGCCCCCAACTCACCCACCCCCAACAACTAAAATGCTATTCTAAATGAAAAGACCTTTAATCCCACCGGAATAACTCTAAAGAGTTCTTAAATTATCAAGGAGCGAGTTCCACAATTGCATTGCCACCACAAAAAAGGTCCTGTTTCTTGCTGATGCCCCTTTAACCTCCTACTGGGGTGGCACTTATAGAAGGGTCTTCTCAGATGACCTTAGGAGGTGGGCCAGAATGTACGGAAGGGTCCATTAGATACCTCTGCCAAAGACAAAGGGCTTTAATTCAGCACCTTGAATTGTGCCTGGAAACAAATGAGCAGCTAGTACAGCCACTGGAGCAGAGGCCTGATAGAGTTGAGCCGCTGAATCCCAGCAACTACATGGGCCACCTTATTCTGTACTAACTCACATTACTACATAGCTTTATTTGTATTGGTCTTGTTTAGATACAGTAAACAACCCTGCCTTCTCCACAAACTCACTCTTTCATGTGCCACAGATCTAAGCCTTCCAATTTTGAACTAACCCCAGATTACCATGACGTTCAAACTCTGGGAGCTGTAGCTTGTTAACACTATCCCTGCTGGTACCTTTTAAGCTTGAATGTGTCCCCCCCCCCCCCCCCGGAAAAAGGCTAGTTATACCATCGCCAACTGCCCTGTGAGGAGGTGGAAGGAGGCATAACTTTTTTCTGTTCTGAAAGCAACACCTTTTCTGTAGTAATAACTTCACAGGTTGATTTTATGCAAACCACTGTAGAAGCCTTGTCAGCTGAAGAGCAGGATACAAATGCTTTAAACCAGGATCAAGCTGTATCAAATCAGGTTATCAAATCAGTTTGATGCTGGTTCGTTTTAACAGTTCTGAGTTTGGATGTACTGTAATGGGGAACCCTGGTTGATTCATACACAAAGGCATAAGCTTTCTATTTCTATTTTAGAGACAGGTTTGCAGGGAGGGTCAAGAGTATTTATACACTGCTTTTTAACAAAAACTAATTCACAAAGCAGTTTACACAGAAAAATAAATGGTAGTCTAAAGATGTCTAATTTCTCTCAATATTTTAAAACTAGCCTTTAAAATATTTTAAAAGCAGCATTTTACTACAAGTAACATTGATGCTACTTACCTTAGGTTTCTGCAACCAGGTTCACCTCAGTGGTCATTTAGAGACATTGTTTACAGTGTGCTACATACCGAATCCTTCTCTCAGTAACACGTTGATCTATTTCTGACAAGAATGTATCTGCGCTCAAAATCATTTCAGATGGACCAAACCCAGAAGTAGGAAACTAGGACTTACATTCACAAATGTTCCTTTTTCAGTTCCCCTTTTGTAAACATACCTGTTGAAGACTGGGCATTGACATCAGCACAATGAACAAGTAGCAGTTTTACAATGTCCACATAGCCTCCACTGGCTGCCGCCATCAGTGGGGTTATATCTCCTTTATTCCCTCTATCTTCAACATTTGCATGCATGGCAAGCAACACCTGTACAAAATGAAACTAAAGTTCACCTGAGGTTTACCATCATAATACTCTACTGGTCTTATGCCTTTAAAAGCTCTCTTAGTTCATTCTTTCTGTTGGATAGGAAGAATGTTCAAACACAAGAGCAACTCGATAAAGCCAGTATAGAACAGTACACAGTATACAGCAGTTCCTGCTCAAAGTGCTTAGCTCAAAAACAAATGGGCAGGGGAAAAGAGGGAGAAACTGGAAGATACGGGGCAAAACACACATAGCAGGTAACAGACCAGCTTGAGAAGAATGCAGAAAGTGATTGGGAGAAGAAATAATCAACCCAAGGCTGTATCATGTAAAGACAGATGTTGCAATCATGCAATTTGTTACCTGCCAGGGGCATGCAGAAACTGCCCTGAGCTAGCACCCAAGTAGTAAACTGCATTCAATTGCACTCCTGTCACAGTAACAACGTTGCATACATTTTCTAGACTAAAAAAGCACAACATATCAGAATGGTACTTGCACCCTTTCATCTTTGCCTTTGCTCTCTGGGCCTTAACACAATGATGTGGGGAACTAAAAGCCACAATGCTGTATTTAGGAAATAGAGGAGAGAAGAGAAAGGGAGAAGAGCTACTGGGTGAGGACAGCAAGGGGCAGATGAGTACCACCTGTACACTCAGTGGTGTTGCCAGACTCGCGTCACCCTGGGGCAGATGCGCGTCACCTGGGGGCCGCGGAGACGAAAACGCCACTGATGGCCTAGTTAAAGGAGGCCGAGCCACCGGCCGGAGAGGACACGTCAAGGCCCTCTCCCGGACCCGGCTCGGCAGCGGTGGTGACGCGCGTCACCCACTGGTGCACGTCACCCTCGGCGGCCCGCCACCCCCACCACGCTTCAGTGACGCCTCTGTTTTACAACTGTAATCGTTATTTTAGAGATGGCCGAACAGTTTGAACATTGTATCACCACAATTAGGCTTCTTTAAGAGAAGACAAGAAGCGAGATCGTGTCCAAACCAATACGAGCTCAGCAAATGTCTGCCCCCTCCATATCCTCCCTGCTAGCCTTCTAATCATCCACAACTCTTCCCTAACCGCAATGCAAATGGGAGGTGCTCCCCACTCCCATTAATCACAATGTGCTACCCGCCAGTGTGAATCGTTTGGCACGCATAAGGTTTCTCTCTCCACCTCTTCATGTTGCTTCGGCCCTGCTGACAGAAAAGGTGGAGGGGCCGAGGGAGCCCTTTGCAACGGCTACTGCAATGGCCGTAACTCACACAGGCAGCCCAATCCTGCGTAATTTTAAGCTGGAGGAGCAAGTGCTCTGCCAGCCTAAGGCATCGCAAAAGTGTCATAAGGCACTATTGCGCCGCCTTGGGAGTAAGCGGCAGTGGCAGAGGGAGGGGGCCATTGGCCAGCCCAGGCTGGGAGGGGACGGGGATATTGGCGCCCCTTCCCAGGCCAGGCTGGCCTTGCACAGCCTCTCCGGCTGCACGCCAGCTCTGGAACTGGCGTGCATCCAAAGAGGCTCATTGGGCCCCAGCCTGCCTACACTGGGTGAAGGGGACATCCCGAGGTACTCCTGAGCCAAGCCGGTGTGACCTGGGAACTGCGCAGGATGCAGCAGCCGGTTCTTTAGGCCAGACGCGCATACTTGTGCAGGATTGCGCCAAAAGACTACAACTCCCATGCTGTGCACCTCTCTTCTCGATTAGCACGTGAAAGAATGCGATGAGGAAAAATCCTCGTGCAGGGAGTACACTAATCTCACCACCATGCCATATGCTGGTGAGGTGGGAAGAGAAGGACAACTGGTGGGGTAAGACCACTCTGAGCTTTGGTTCAGAAGCACAGTTTTGGGAGTTTGTCCTTCCTGGGGGGGGGGAGATTTAGAGCCCCCAAAGTTCAATCCCAGGCCTAAATCTGGCAAACTTCACCAAGATCTCCACCAAGATCACCAAGTTGATTTGGACACTTCAAATGCTCAGGTGCTTCATAGTCACATGAAAACCACTTTCACCTCACTTGGTAAATCTCAGTTTCTCAAAAGCTACAAGGCTTTGTCAAACAGGTACATAATTCAAAATTGTTCTCAAATACTGTATTTATTACTGGCTCTCAGAATCCTGACAATGAAACCATGAAGTCCAATGGCTAAGATATGATCAGAGTTTTAAAGACAGGGTGGGGCTATGCAGAGGGCCACAGTGAGTTTTCCAATCCTCCTGCAGTCTATTACTAAACACACACCTTCCACATTCCATAAACAAACTAAATGCAACTAGAACGTTTTGTGGGGTCAACTCTCCCTGTCAATGTCAGTGGGACTACAAAGCAGGTTTGGGCACTTCCCAGCTGATTAAGTGTGCCTCTGGACAACCAATACTGGACGGAAAACAGAACACACTAGCAATGGTAAATTATTCTACTGACATTCATTTTCACCCAGTTACATGCCAAGTAAAGCATTTGAGTACTGAGACAGATATAGCTTTCAGTTCACTGTGCATCCCTCACAGCTTAGCTTTTTGAATTAAACCTTGCAGGGTTAAGCCCTTCAAAGACTACTGGGTATGCAAATCTGCAACATTTTGCTTTGTCTCTGTAAACGTGCACTATATTCTGTATGCATATGGAATATATCTGACTCACTACATTTAATGTGAAAGTAGCGATACAGACATTTTATAGCATGTGTTGTATTGCAAATGTGGGTTGGGAGAAGTTTTTCTTTTCACTGAAAAAAGGAGTGTGTCTTTAAAAGACTTCTCATATCCAATACTCAAGCAAACGGCTATGTTCATCATTCCTTACTTGTGCCAACTCATAATACCCAGCTGAACACGCCAAGCAAAGGAGACTCTCCCCTTCTTCTGTGTGTTCATTTACACTTCTTCCTTCATCCAGCAACTTCCGGACAGCATTTACATCCCCATCTGAGCATGCTTCTGCCAAACTGCGACTGGAAGATAAATATAATGAACACACATGGAAATTAACTGAAATGAATTATACAAATAGTAGGTAACTTTCCATTAATTAAAAACTTACTACCTACTGCTCTCAAGTTAAAAAAACGCAATGTTTATAAATGAGTTAATGGAAACATGATGAAAAGCACTGCAATCAAACAACCATGAACCTGCTCAGGAAATGTTTTCCCACTAAGATTGTAAGAGAGAGGAAAGAGCAGGCCCTGGGTTTGCCCATTCCCTTCTGCTCATGACAGGGGAAAGAATATCTGGGAGATCTTGCATTTATAGGAAGAACGTTAATGGGACAATTTGGGAGACTAAATTACTACTCCAAATGATAACACTAAAATGTTGTAAAAACCTTGGGAACGTTTCTCTTGGAAAAGATATAAACTTTGGGTTGAAGATCCACTTGATTTTTTTTACAGTACTTTGATAGCTCCATAGGTTAATACTGAAAGGTCACAGTTTTTAAAGTCAACTATATGAAACTGGTATTGGCAGAAATATAATGAAGTCAGCAATGCACCAGCAGTTTAAAAGAGTAGGATCATCATTTAAATCCAAAATCTCCCTTAAGGGTACTCCTGGGGTTGTGTCAAATACTGCTTTTCTTTAACATTTTGGCAAGGCTTCAACACTTTTGCTAATTAGGCTCAATGGGGCAACTATGGTGTGGGCCCAATCCTATCCAACATTCTAGCGCCGAAGCAGCTGCAATACAGCCCCAAGGTAACAGAACAAACGTTCCCTTACCTTGAGGAGATCTCTGTGAATGCCCCCTCACCACAAGATGCAGCATGCACCCCGTTGGCACAGCTGCATCAGTGCTGGAAATCTAGATAGTATTGGACCCACAATCTGGCAAATGTAATGAGCTCCAGCCTTCCTCACAACTTTGCAGGTGGAGAAATGGGTGAGAATTGTCTTGCCAGTTGCACAACAATTCCAGCCTTTTCCCCAGCTCTAAAGTTGTGGGCAAGACTGGGGGGGGGGGGTTTGCTTGAACAAGTCCTACATCTCTTTTCTGCTCCTGAGCAGGAAAGGGAGAAATGGGGATACAGTAGTAACATTTCTGAAAAATTTAAAATTTCAGGAGGGGTGGTGGTGTTTTTTTCCTATGTTCAGAAAAATTAAATATGTAATATTTGTCTTCTAATCAGGACTAAACTTGATTTCCTACTTTATCCTAAAATGCATTAGGTACAACTCATAGCATAAAGATGCACGTTTTGATATATTTATGAAATTAAAGAGTATAAATGCTTTTGATTACGTCAAATGCATAGTACGAGTATTAAAGATGGAGCAACTGCAGCCAAGGGTACCTAAAACCTGGCAAAACCTAAGGAGCAATATGGTTATAAAAACGCTAAGTTTTTTTTAAAAAATCATTATGTGGACTTAAACTGTCTTCTCTCTGTATTGGATTATGTTAGCATTGCAGCAAGAAACTATGCAAAAACCTTTAGTATATAACTGAGACAACAGTGGAATGAGTGTATACACCACAAACAATTCCGCTTTCAAATTGCTTCTAACTCTCTGGAAAAAAAACTGAAATCTGCCTCAGCTTAATAGATCACAGTGTTAAAGGTAATCAGTCAAGCTGGATATTACAGGGCAGATGTATCTTTTCAAATATAGACCAGTTTCTTACACCGACTGCAAAAGACAGAGGAATCTGAAATCGGTACTGAATTGAAAGCAAATCCTTTTGAGAGCTGTACAGCAAATCCTCACTTAAAGTTGTTGATAGGTTCTTGGAAACTGCAACTTTAAGCGAAACAACTTATAATGAAACCAATTTTACCATCGGCTAATTGATATACATCAATATATATCCCCTCCATTTTACGACAGTGGAATTCTGTTCTGCTGTCGTAAACGGCTGCGAAGAACGACAGCCCAATCCAAAACAGGATTGGGCTGGGCAAACGATCAACAGTTTAGTTTATATTTAAGCTTCGTGTACCTCTGAAATTCAAACCTAGGCTCTGCTGTTTTATAAACTGCTGATGCTTTGAGCAGCAAGTTACAAAACATTCTGTATCAACCATTTATCACAAATGATTAACAGAGTCAAACATAGCCATAACCACATCAAGATTACATAAACTCAATACATACTTGTCCACTTGTCCTGCATTGTGATTGTTCTCTGCTCTCATCCGTGTCAATGCAGCAGCAGCTTCATCCAACGCACAGCTGACAGAGGAAGTCAATCTTCGGAGCACCTCAGGATCTGCGAAGGCTTTACCATCGGCAGTGGACAATTTACCAATCCCTTCAGCGTATGTTCGTTCATCAATCAGGTTAGTAGGAAAACCACACAAAAAATGCAGAGACACTATTTTAAACTTCAGCCACATGCATTATTAGTTAAAGAAGTCAGTTGCAAACATGCCAGAAGATTAGAAGTTACTTTGCCTCTACAAGATCAGGAACTATAATCATTACACTGAAAAAGCAAAGCTAACTTTGGGACTTAATTGTTCCCAATACATGCCCTTAATTGAATTTAAACTTACACTTTTGTAAACATTGAACTAAATAATATAATAGGAATGCAGAAAAACTCAATGGCATGTGGTATTCGAGACATCAGTTGCTTTAGTTACTATAAATCTGCAATTTGCAGATGGTTTAGCAAAACTAATATAACAATCAGATGCGGATTTATATGCAAAGGACAGAACACCCAACATGCTTATATGTGGCTATATAAATTAATCTTTTCAAAGGTTTAATGTCTCCTAAAGGTGTTTTAGGTACATTGTGCCTTTTGCTGAAGTTATCATTTTAAAAATATTTAAGAGAACGTTAATTCTATCATTTGCTTTTAAAATATTTTACACACAACCTAATGTCTGTAATTTCATCAGAATAAAAACACTATACATTAGCCCATTCAAGTGCCAGTATAAGTTACCAGCATACCTTTACCAGCACTGTAACTCGCTAAGGAGAACTGTATCAGACTTTCAGTACATTTAGCACAAGTATTATCTTCTATATACCTCAAAGGACTTAGGTTGTCTATTCTAGGAATACAAAACTTACAATTATGCTTTATCTGCACTGAAATCCCAACATAAGCAAACAAGCATGTTTGTCTCACGCAAACAGTCGTGAGAACTTCAGTCACAAGTCAGCCACAGGGTATGATGCTCTTACATACTACAGCTGACTTTGTGCTTTTTTAAAAAATATTTTGTTAAGACAAAGCAAGCTAGAAACACACATTCAAGCACAGCCCTACAATTTCTAGATTCCAACAATTTGTTCGTTCTCATTCCTCATTCATAACCCTTTCTTGATCTTAATGGGGATTTCAAAGTTAATTCCAGGAAAACATTTAGTTTATATTTGTCAAAAAATGTCTCTTCCAAGGGATCCTGGGCTACATTTGCACAGAACCCAGCCATCCCTCGCCCCATGCAAACGCTTGTGAATACTTAATTCTAATTTGCCTGTCAGGAAGTATTTGCCAACCACCACCACACTTGGTACCTTTGTTTGAAAGTTACAAACATACCAGAGTTAAAATGAGCACCTACGCTGAATAATTGGAATTCCAGAGTATGGAACCCACAGGCATTAACCACAAGAAAAAACGGAGGAGGGAGGGTCTTGTTCTGTATATACATAGCCTCTACTATGCAATTCATCTGAAAACCTCAAACTCTAAAGGCTGAACTACATTACATGCATCGGACCTTTTGACATCATATCGGAAGCAAGCGGAGCCGCTGCGACCTCCGCACTGCCGGCGCATACCTCAAGCTGGAATCCTACTTTTGAGGGGGCGTGTTCGCAGAGCTAGGGGGTGGTTCGCGGAGCTACTGCAGCCTACCAATCGTAGGAGAGGGGGGAGAGTGGCTGCATGCCAATCAGAACTACCTCCAATCACCTTCTTAAGAAGGCGGGACAACAGGAGGGACAACAGGTGGAAAGACACTCCCCCGCTCCAAGCGCGTAGGCAGAGGCAGAGGTGGCAGAGCCTCTGCGTGTAATGTAGTTCAGCCCTAAGGCTACAGTTCTTGCAGTTTCAGTTCTCTTATCTTCATTCATTGCTAGGTTACGGTACCACCTCCAGAAGGGTAGCACCCTCACCAAGTCAATTGTAAAAAAAATCCAGAATACCCTGACGTCTGGAAAAGAGGCTGCTCTTCCCTCCAAGAAGCACAGGCAGATTTTCCACAAACAAGGGAAGTTGCCTCAGTACTCTGATCCAATAACATGATTATGTAATAAGGAAAAGTCCCGATTCTACCTTCTAGAAAGTTGCCAACCATGATATAAGTGCATGGAAGAAAAAAGTGTCGGAAAAGAACCAAAATGAGCTACTCATTTGGGCTTCCAAGGACTGCTGCAACCAGTAAACCAGTAAACTCTCAAGGACTCTGTCTTCTGTTGCTGGTACAAGTCAACCTCAGAACAAGAAATTTAATAGCAATCTAGAACAGTGATCTTCAACGTTGGGGTCACAACCCCAAGGTCCGGAGGGAGACAGTGTGTTTTCCCTTAAGGGGAGTGGCACTCGTCTCCGATGTCAGGACAGCGGCAACGGCACTACTGGGATCGGGCTGTCGCTGCCTGGGAGAAAAAGTGATTTTTCAGCCTACTGAGGGGTGCAGGGGGCCTGCCAACTCCTCTGCAGGCATCCCGGCACCTCAAAACACATCCAGATCGCAAACGCGACCCACTTCTAATTTCTGGACAAAACCGAAGTGGGTCACACTCATTGTCTGGATGCATTTTGAGGTGCGGGGAGGGGGTCCGGCAAGTCCCCCAGGTAGGCTGCAAAACCACTTGTTTCCACTGGCAGCAGCGGCACAATCTCAGCAGTGCCATCACCACCAAATTGCAAGAACTTACAGCAATCTTTACCCAAAGTTAAAAGTTGAAGATCGTTGATCTAGAACTCTTCAATAACTCTGCACGTTACTGGCTCAAGCATACATAGTTAAACTCTTAACTAGATATCTATACTGTGGGT
Source organism: Plestiodon gilberti rubricaudatus (assembly GCA_026170595.1). Classification (NCBI taxonomy): domain Eukaryota; kingdom Metazoa; phylum Chordata; class Lepidosauria; order Squamata; family Scincidae; genus Plestiodon; species Plestiodon gilberti. The sequence continues at coordinate 99,628,802 of JANXHW010000004.1, read as the reverse complement.
TCATGGCTGCTCACAAGTTTATTAAAATATTTATCAACCCCCCCCCCCCCCCGGTTCACTTACAATTAAAGTAACAGTATAGATGGCTTTGGGAAATAAAAGACAAAATAAAAGCCACCCTAAGATCTCCCTTCTACCTCAAAAGAAAAATGTATCTGGTCCCTAAATTGCTTTTAGGAGAGAAGAACCAGCCAGTTCTAGTTGGTGGTTTAGCAGCAGGCAGAGATTAGAACAGGTTTTTGGAAATATACAAATATTCTAAATCAAGTGGGGGAAGGCTTTGGACATGGACTGGAAAAAGCTTAGGCAAACAATACTGAGCACCTAAAGAAATTAAAACAGGGTTGCCATGCCACCACTAACCCAATCTGATAATGCAGTACTGACCAAAAAGGGGAGAAAAATAATCAAACCATTGCAAACTCTTATAGAATTGGCCTGACTTATGAAAGACTGAGGATAGTGAGAGTATAAGACTCTGGCTGATGAGCCAGTTGCTCCAGACCAGTTTCTTGATCTTATAGAGCAGGGGTGGTCAATCCGCAGCTCGTGAGCCACATGCGGCTCTTTGACATACTGCAAAATATGTGGCTCTCAGAAATGTTGGCTGAGCTCCTTTTTGCATCACAATCGATATAAAAAGTAAATAAGAAATTCTCAAGCTTTATAATTATTTACCAAGTATAAACTGAGAGTCCACTGGATTAAAACATAAGTTTAATGTACATGATGAGTAAATATATTTAAGAAGAATGTAAATGCTTCTTAAACATTGCAGCTCTCAAAAATCTCTCTTGTGGTTCTCAAACACCTGAAGTTTATCATATGTGGCTCTTACATTAATCCCCTGTTATAAGGACAGAACTCAGACATGTAACCTAGGGAATAGGCCCTCATGCTACTGCTGTAGATGTGTTCCATCACGTTATCCATCTTCCAGCTGATCCAGGCATCTGCCCCGATACCATCATAGTCTGCCCTGGCACTACACGAGGAAGAAGGGTGATCAGGGACCTGGGTCCCAATCATGATCCCAACAAGACTATGGCTACAGATGGCAGTCCCTCTGCCATTCAGGGGATGGGAAAAACTCATGTGGGACTCTCCAAGAAGAGTCACGGAAACTACTGCCTGGCCAGACAAGTGACTCCAAGAATGATAGTGTCTCAACCTTGCCATCCAAAATGGATAAACAATAGTCAGAATCCAGAGCAAGTAGGAGAAGTAGCACTAGAAGCATCAGCAAAGAGGTATGTCATCCTAAATAATGTTTTTTATCAACATGGGGTAGACGGATCAAGACTGGGCCTGAAAATAATGCCTGGATCAGCTGGACCACACATTACTGAGCCCATGTGGTTTCACTCACTGGTTTCAGCAATCTTGACATTAAGGCATTTTTGCCCAAGGGTGTATATACGCATCTGGAGTTAAATGAGTATACCTGTGGGCTGGGAGGAAATGGGTGACTCCAGTCTTGCTGCTGGGCCTGATGGTGCATGCATTGGTCTGCCCTGCTGGCCCTTGCACACTTATGGCAACTCTATTTTTCACTCTGGTTTTTACAGTAGCTCAACTTGTTGACCAAGTTGATAATTACTGAAACCTGAACTCAATATAGGACCTGGCCATCCTAGGCCTATCTGATCCAGAAGCATGAAAGACAAGAGGCTGAAAACGTTGGAGTCTAGTGAGAACAAAGAGTCAAGATCGAACAGATGAAGTGTCAGGTAAGGCATGCTCAGATGGCAACAGGAAGCCGATTGTGGCTTGCTGTATAGTATGTGTATTAAGACAAAGCATGCTTGCATTTTGTACTTTTATCAGGACATATACACAATACCTTGTACAAAGGGGTCATTTTGCAGTAACAAAGAGTAAAGGGCAAACCAACTATTTGTGAAAGAACTTTGCAAAACTGCAATGGATAGCCTAGACCAAGGGTTCCCAACCTTTTTGGGCAGCGTACCACCTCCAGGGCCGCCGCCTCGTGCCGCGTACCACTGGAAATGGCCATGATGTCACCATCACTTACTTCCAGGGTTTCGGGCACAACAAAGCCCTGAAAAGGATAGTAAGAGGATCAGGACGGGTGGGCGGACCTTTCTCAGCACAGGAAGCCCGCGCGCTTGAGCTCTGCCGGCGTACCATCCTTTTCTAGGGGTCCATCACAGCTACAATGGCCACCAACTTGCCACCCGAGTCCAGGCATACCACTAATGGTACGTATATCACAGGTTGGGAACCTCTGGCCTAGACCAAACCACTTATACCCTCTTCAAGTACCAGCATCTAAAGATATCACTCAGTTACGTGAATAGTTATGTGATGTCATAAGATAATTTAGTTTTTAATCTCATTTTCCCAAATAACTCACACTCAAGCAGGTCAGAGGCCTCTGCGACAAACCTACCTAATATCATGTCCCCCTGTTATCCTAAAGTGGTAGCGATTTCCTTTTTCTAGGAAAACCGAGATAGGCAAAAAATGCTGCACAAGCTGTCTTCCATTGCAATGTATTCAGAAAAGTTTTAATGTAGAAAGTTCAGTTGGACTAACTGGTTTTTCCCCCTGAAGCCCTTTGTAAGTAACATGCCAACCAGCTTCTGGGTCTCTTGTCCCCATACTGCTAGGTAGGAAGGTAGGTAGGTAGGTAGAAACTCTGCATCCAGGAAACTGTGCATGGAGTTCTCTAGTCCAGTCTTAGATCTGTGTCTTCCCTCCTCCCCAGAAATGATGGCCTCCCGTACAGAAGATGGAAACCAAGAGGGGCAGTTACCATTAGCGGTGCATTATACTTGGAGTCTCCGTTACATACCAGTAGCTACATTGTTCAACAGGGCTATATCAGAAAGGCCAGGGAATGTCCGCATAAACATAGTACAGCGTTTCCCCCTTTCCAGTTCACAAAGATCTACAGCTGGAAATGAAACTCAACAGTTTCCTAGATGCAGAGCATAAAGGTAAAAGGTAAAGGTGACCCCTGACAATTAAGTCCAGTCGTGTCCGACTCTAGGGTGTGGTACTCATCCCCATTTCAAAGCCGAAGAGCCAGCGTTGTCCAAAGACGCCTCCGTGGTCATGTGGCCGGCATGACTCTCCTTGCCGCAGCGCGTAGCATGCGGCTGGAACACAAAGCGCTGTTTACCTTCCCGCAAGCGGTACCTATTTATCTACTCGCATTAACATGCTTTGGAACTGCTAGGTTGGCAGGAGCTGGCCAAGCAATTACGAGAGCTCACCCCGTCGCGCTCTCTTTTTTCTTCTTCCAAGGAACACAGAGACAGGAAGAACAGGCATGTTATTTAAGAAGGCCATTTTAAAAAGAGAAATTCATGTCACTTTAGGACACCGGTGGGGAACTGGTCAGACCGGAGGCTCCAGAAGCCCTGCGCGCGCTCACCTCGCCCGACTCCTTCTCAACCCGGCTGTTATGGACATGCGCAGAAACAGTCGGGTTGAGGAGTCGCGCAAGATGAGCGCGTGCCTGCCCGCCCACCCACCCCATCGCGCGACTCCTCAACCAGGCTGTTTCTGCGCATGTCCATAACAGCCGGGTTGAGAAGGACTCGGGCAAGGTGAGCGCACGTGCAGGGCCGCCAGTGGCGGCGCCCCGGAGGCTGAAGAAGGCGAGGAGAGCGAGGGGGTGGGTGCGCGGGGTGGGCGCCCATTTGTGGTGGAGGAGCGCACGGCCCGCGACACATTTCCCCCATGGGGAAATGGCCCTCCACCGCAAATAGGTTCCCCACCCCTGCTTTAGGAGATCAACAGAGGGACATCATGGGGGGAGGGGAGAGAGATTTGGCATAGAGACCTCTATGTGCTTGAGTGTGAGTAGTCCTTAACCTTCGTTCCGCATGGTCCCTCAGGAGAATCATCCAAATCGACATTGCTTATTATTTCAATTATTATTATTCCCTATTTTCCTGAAATTGCATTGAACATATAGCAAGAAGTAGAACATTCTTTCAATTGTAGAAAAAAATGTGTTCACTTCATAGCATTTAAAAACATCAAAAAATATTGCGAACAATAGAAATTATTGGTTTTTGTTGGCCCTTCAGTAGTCAGGGCCAAATACAAACCAAATTCAAAATTTTTAAAACATTGTCCTCATCTAGCCAAAGAAGTGTGTGCCAAACTTTTCTTAGTTCTGGAAGCACCTCCCACACCCTCTAGACCTCCTTCACACACCATCTAGTGTTGGAGGCCCTACAAGTTAAGAACCTCTGGTATAAAGCTAACTTTTTTTGGAAAAATCTAAAAAAATTATGGACATGCAAATACAGCATTCAACTTCCTAAGCAATTTCTTCAGACACCAGTACTTGAAGAGGTCATCAATGATTTTGGCCTACATTTTCCACAACAGTTTTGCAATGTTTTCCCCCACAGATAGTTACATTGCCATTCACTCTTTGCCCTTATTGCAAAATGGCCTCTTCATGCAAGGTGTTGTATATGGATCCCAATTACAGGTACAAAAACGTATGTGTACCACCACACGTAAAAGGTGCACACATGCATGCATATTTTGCCTTTTAATACACTTACAGCAAGAACATGTTCCTTTCCCAATGACTTCTCAGATTTATTTTAAAAAGAAATGTATAGTATTGAATTCTCCTGCGAGGAAGAAGTAGAGAAAAGGGAGGAAGATGAAGACATATGCCCATTCTGCTTCTACGGTTTGTTCCTTTTAATTTTCAAATTGTTAGTCACCTGGAGCGCCTCCCGCTCAAGGGAGGGGAAGCACGGGATATATGTTTTTAAAATAAAGAAATATGTGCATGGTACCAGTCATGACTGGCACCAAATGTATATGTCTATTGACAAAACTTAAAAACATCACTGAAGCAGTGCTTTAGCTCTACTGTCTGCATGAACTCTCAAAATGCCTGTGAACTAATTAAGTAGTCATCCTCTGTTGCTGGCGTTTTCCTCCAGCCAGAAAGACCAAGAGAGAAAGACATATCTCAGGGGTTCTCAACCTTTGGAGGCCCAGGTACCCCCTATCATGGTCCAATTTCCTGAAGTACCCACTGCTAATTAATTGGATCAATCAATTAATTAGGTAATTAATTGTTAAATAAAAAGTACGAAAACAATTTTAAATCTGAAAAAATGTCTTATTTAACTGTGTTTGTGGGAGGGACACACACACACACACACACACACACACACACACACACACACACACACACACACACACACACACACCTCTTTTTTTCTCCAAGTCACACTTCCCAAAATCAGCTCCTCCCTACCCCACCCCACCAAAGTACTTTTTCCAAAGTACAAAAATAAGCCCAAAGCCGAAATCAGAGAGACAGAAGGGCTTTGAAAATAATTACAATTTAAAATCCATGTTAATTAACACTTAATTAGCTGCTGATGGGGCAGATAAGGGGCAGGGCTTGGCATACCCTCAGCAAGAGGTCCGCGTACCCCTAGGGCAGTGGTTCCCTAACTGGGGCATCGCGACGCCCCAGCCGGGAACAAAGGGTTGCTATGCCCTTAAGGGGCACGGCAACCCGCGGTGACGTCGACGGCGCGCCCGGGATCACGCCGTCACCGCCACAGCCGAAATCATCCTTTTTACCTTCATTGGTGGGCAGTGGATGTCCGGCAGGGGTTGTGGGGAGCCTGCGGACCCCTCCGCAGGCCTCCCCAAGCGTCGGAGCACTGCTCCGACGTGATCGCAACCCACTTCTGGTTTCGCGTAAAACCAGAAGTGGGTTGCAATCGCGTCGGAGCACTGCTCCGACACTTGGGGAGGCCTACGGAGGGGTCCGCAGGCTCCCCACAACCCCTGCCGGACACCCACTGCCCACCAATGAAGGTAAAAAGGACGATCCTGGGCATAGCGGTGGCGGCGGCAGCGCGATCCCGGGCGCGTCGTCGCGACCCCTGGGAAGGCCTCGCTGCCACTTAGAGCAGCGTAGGGCCTTCCCAAGAGTTAGGGAACCTCTGCCCTAGGGGTACCCGTACCACAGGTTGAGAACCTCCGATGTATCTGGAATGCATGAATGTTAAGCTTTGCAAGCTCACTATGCTAGTAAAATGATGCTCTAACGCAGTGGTTCTCCCCATGAGGTGGGGAGAACTCAGAGTGTTTGAGGGGGAGGCCTTTCTTTCACGCCCCTGAAAACGTCTCTCTTTCACTTACTGGGGCTTCGGGGAGGCCTGTGCGAACCTCCATTTTTCAGAAATCTGAAGATTGGGGAGGCCTGTGGAGGGTCGCGCAGGCCTCCCCGAAGGCCCCCCTCCACGAAATAAAGGCGTTTTGGGGCACTTTTCGGTGGCAGCTATCCCCCGGATCACTGCTGCCGCCACCATGCTAACCTTACCCCTTAAGGGGACATGGGACAGTTTGTGGTTTCAATGGCAGGTCGTGATTCTTCCCACCCCCAGTCTTGTCCCAGGGTGCATTCTGGGACACGTCTGGGGGGGGAAGAGCCTCCATGCAACCCGGAAGTAGGTCGGGAAGGCTGCAGAAGCCCCATGCAGCCTTGGAAACACAGCGGTTTCCAGGACTCGCGGTGTCCAGGACCCATGAATAAAAAGGGTCCACTGTATACGTCAAACTTATTAGGTTGAAGGCTGTTCAGTGGAAGAGAGGTCAAGAAAGCAATACAACCATTTCTCCACTGCAGAGCAGCAAAAGATGCAGAGGGTATATGATTTCCAGGAAAGAAATAGAAGTCCAAGTTTGTAGATGGAATCAGATGCCCTGACGCTCTGAACAAACCAATTTCTTTCTAATCTTTAGGAGTCTAGAATCTTTAATCTAATCTCTGATGTCCCTCTTTAAACAAATTTTGAAATTTGTTCAATAGCCTTAGGGCCCAGGGCCCATTTTACACCACACTGATGAAGAATGAAATTAAAAAGGTTTAAAAAAGGAACGAAAACACAAGATGAGCAGTTTAAAATAAAGTCAACAGCACAAAGTGCTTAGTTGTGTTATTTCCCTTTCACAAGCTCCCTGCTTCACAACATTTTTTTGGGTCTCATCACCACAGAACTAGGGAGCTGAACCATTACAAATGTGGTTTCAGTTCCAGTTCAGGTGCATCTTAACTCTTTGGTTCAGACACTAGCTGGTATTTTCACCCTTTCACTTTCTACTACCTCCATGAACTCCAGAGTTATGGCACCCACATGCCCTTCAGCTTCCTCATTCTTATTCCCAATTGATTTTTCTGCTTCTTCTGGAAGAGTTTCCCTCTTCTTGAGGGAGAGTGCAAGCCTGCAGCAGTTTGTATGCATAGTGGGAAATCATGGTTTCTTGTTACACCTGAATAAGATTACAATAAGTGTACAATAAGCTTAAGCCATTGACATCCTAAGAGAATCTGAACTTGACCAGGATCCTAAAATAGAATACAGACATATACAAGAAAGCATACCCACAGATGGAACATTGTGTTCATTTTTTTGTTGCAACAGTAGCTCCACTTGACATGCAGCCAAGCCACACTTCAGCTGAAAAAGCGGTTTACTCAGTAGAAGAAACTGCTGCAGCAGAAAGCTTAGTATTAGAAGTACTGGGACTTGAAGCAAACTTTTAGGACTACAAAATGTAACTTTGTGCTACACCATAGGTGGCCAACCCACGGCACGGGTGCCAATTAGTGGCACGCCGAGCCTTTTGAAGTGGCACGCACTGCTGTTCCTGTTAGAGCCGAGCGCTGAAGTCCCTTCCTCTCTCTCTCGACCCCAGCGCACCTTTCCACGCCTGTGGCACTAGAGGAGGTCTCTGCACCCCACTGCGCCTTATTCTTGCGCTGTCACTGTACTTTAAATATTTTCATGACCTTAGATTTATTTATTTATTTATTTATTTAAAGTGGCACGTTCAAGATTATCTAGATAAAATGTGGCACATGGCATGCCATGGGTTGGCCACCACTGTGCTACACATTCATTCTTGCCAGGATTGAAGACAAATGTATCCATCCAGTTATAAATATGGAAAGCAACAGACTAACTTGTTCTCTCAGTGACCAAACCATATTTGGCTATCAGCCTTGCATGCTTCCCCCACCAATTTGTGGTCTAATTTTTCTCCTTACTTCCTAGTAAGATCAAACTTTAGTTTGCCGTTCTATTCAAGCCAGCCATGGTTTGCCTTGTTCAAATGCAGTGGCAAACTATGGTTTGATCAAGCCAAGAAGTTGAGGAGGGACGGAATATGCAAGTCCACAGCACATTCATGATCCTCCAGGCGCTCTGAAATGGTCTTACTTTCCATATTTAATTCTGCAGTTTAATATTAAGGTACTGTTTCCATCTATTGTGGCCATGCTGCCTTTTGATTCTTTCTCCATAATTCTCCTACAGTGCAACCCTACGCATGTCTACTGAGAATTGTCCCAGTGACAGCACAATCCTATCCAACTTACACCACCGGTGTAACCAGAGGTGCAGCGAGAACAGGAGGCCCCAGAACAGAAAGGGGATTCAAATCCCCTCCAAAGGGGGATTCAAAGGGGATTTAATCTCCCCTCCCTTCAAAAGCCTCCCACCCTGCCCTCCCCCGCTGATTACACCTGTGGTGTAAGTTGGATAGGATTGCGCTGTGAATTAAATGAGACTTACTCCAACATGTGTGCGTATAGGATTGTAGCCCTTATCTTTCTATGTTGGGGGTTGCATACTGCAAGTGTCTCCAATTATCACTACTCCAATTCTATTAACTACCAACAAGTCATTTATTATCTAACAACAAGTCATTTTAATACAGATAAGAACTGTTATGGGAACCAAGCCGCCTTGGCTGCCCTTGTTGGGAGAAAGGCGGGGTATAAATTCTATAAATAAAATAATAAATAAATAGTTAAACTCAAGCACCCCACCATCTCACAAACGTTTTATCATACTCAACCTTGAAGGTCACCTTTAGAAAATTGTTTATGACAAACTACTCAGTTCCATGCAGTTTATGAATCAGCCCCTAAACTCATCTCTAGTATGGGTTAAAGGGTTATTCTTACACCTCATAGCTCAGATAATCAAGGAAGTTTCAACATCAGAATCTGCAAGCATCTTTGTAGAACTTATCTAATGTAAGACACAGAACAAGTTCTTCTAAACACTTCTAACTGTCCTCTTAAAAAAAATCCATTATGTTCTAAGTTCCAGCTTCAGTGTTCTTAAAATGCAAGACTACAATGTGGTAACTATTCTTCTAGGCCCAATAAATGGTTTCCCCCAAAAAAGAACACACACAAAAACTACCTGCTGCTTCCAGCAAGGCTTCTAGTCTTGCTTGCGTTTCCGGATCCACTGTTCGTAGATCTGCTCCTTCAGCAGCACTTGACAAAAATATCTCTGATGTTGTTTTAAGCACTGGGTTATCCAGATCTTCTTGGTCCAAAATGAACGATTCAACCTGTTTCAAGAAACAGAAATTAGACATTGCCTCTGATAAATTTTAACAATTTATGCCAAACCAGAGCAAAGCTGGATGTTTTGTGCCAAGGCTTCACATTTGATAGCTGTTATATGGATTCATCTTTTAGGACAGGGTGGTCCAACACGCAGCCTGCGTAGTCGTTTTTGCCGACCCGCGGCAAAATCGGCGAGACCTCTGCATGAGCTTACTAGCAGCAGCAGCAGCAGCAGGAGGCTTGGCATGGCAGGCAAAGCTGCTACACATGGTTTCTCAGAGCTTGGAAAAGCCTTCCTGCCTGCTCTGACCTCCTTACCACTATTTTTTGGCTTGCGTTCGGCCTCCAAACCCAGCAGTGGCGGTGACATCATCACGTGACACATTTTACATCATTGCCACTTCCAGATTGAACCGCCCTGTTCTAGGACAAATGTTGCCAGAGTAGGATATGTCAAATTTACCAATATGAGTTCAATAAGTTTACAGAGGGCAGAGTGTCATATCACAAAGTTTAGACCATCTGCAACCCTGCTGAACTTGCCAACAGCTTGTCCTCCTGCAGACACCGGGCTTTATGAACCAAATTCCAATTTGGCTATGATCATAAACAAAACAATCAGCTCCAAACTATAGTCACCTGTTCCAGGTTGACAATTTCGCAGGAAAAAGTAGTTGCATCTGAATCCAGTTTCACACACACTGAATATTTGAGTTGGAGGGATTCATTCAATTTTGAGAAATAGGAATGTTTAAACAATCACTACTTTCCCAGCTACAAAAAACTGCTGGGTTTTAGAAGATTAGTTTGCTTTTGAAATGTGTATAGATTTTCCTCTCATAAGTCTGCACAGTTTGGAAAATCTGTATAGCAACTACCGGTACATATAGTGACTTGAGTAAACATTTCAAAATGAATCTTAGATCTGATGCTTTCATGGCCTGCTATAATCTTATGAGATTTAGGATATACGGGTAAGGAAGCCATGTAAATATAGAATCCATCTAGAATTTAAATCATACAGTATTGGACGATTTTAATTCTAGCTGGACTCTATATTTACATGGCTTCCTTACCCGTATATCCTAAATCTCATAAGATTTCAAAATGAGAAGATGCCAGAGACTACTTGACCCAATTCAGGGCTATTTCTTTAAATAAATTTAAATCAGGTTATAAACTTGAGGCCAAGTCCATCGCCGCTTCTGGGGGGGGGGGGCAAAAACAGGTGCACTTTTTCAACAGAAGGAGTGGCTTTAGGGTATCTTCACAGGCAATAAGTATGTCTTTGGAAGCAGCATTTTAAAAAAATTCTCCCCCTTGTGGAAAAGTTCCAGTTGCAACGATGGTAGAAGTAGGGCTATAGTTCAATAAGTGGTCAACATATGCTTTGCATACTGATGGCCCAGACTCAATTTCTGGGACCTACAGGTAGGGCTGGGGAAGACCCTTGTCTGAAACTCTGGAAAGCTGCTGTCTGTCAGGGAAGACAAGATTGAGCTGATGGACCAATGGCCTGACTCAGTACAGCAAGTCCTCACTTAAAGTTGCTTCGTTATAAGTAGTTTCATTTTATAGTTGTTGAGGGGAGGAAAAAATCTATTTCCAGCCAGGGCCACTGTCTGTTAAAGTTTGAACGTTTTCTCCATGTCCGAGTGGGTTTTCTCCAGTCCAGAAAAGCTCACATTTCAATGTTTTATTAGAAGTGTTTTGGGTTTTATTTGGAAGTTTGGTGATGTTTGTGTGACCAGAAGTATGCCATGAACTCTTGTTTACATACAGTATATCAAATAAAGACAACTTTAAGTGAGGACTTGCTGTACAAGTCAACTTCCTATATTCCTGTGACAGTGATTCAAGTATACACAGCATTACAGGTGGCCGAGTTTCTATGGATTAGTGAGGATGTTTAACTGGGGGAAGTTGAAGGCTATCTTTTCAGAAAGTTGCTTGAAGAACATACTGTGCTATTACGGCAAAAGGTGTCAACACTAACAGCGCAATCCCAACCATCTTTCCAGAGCTGATGCAGCCGTGCCAACAGGGTGCACACTGCATTTTGCAGTGCAGGAGCAGTCATGGAGGCCTCTACAAGGTGAGCGAACATTTATTCCCTTACTTCGGGGCTGCATTGCGGCTGCACTGGCACTGAAAAGTTGTTTAGGATTGTGCTGTAAGTTGCATTTAGTGTTCCAATGCATATGGTCTCTTGCCTAAACAAATTCACTTGAGGGCAAGTCTCACTGATTTCTCTGGCATTTACTTCCAAGTAGACACAATTATATTTCAGCTGTCGCCTATTTTAGTTGGAAGGAACTCTCTCTCATAAAGTTCACAAAGAAATTTGTCCTAATATGAAAATGACGACATGCTTCCCGCTATACGTAAAAAGCTACAAAAGTATCTTCTTACAGACAAGCGGGCTACTAAATTTTGTATTTACAAGGTTGCAATGCGAACATCACTATTCTTGGCAAAGGAATGCCAGGCTGGAAATAGCCATCCACTTAATTTTTTATAGCAATAGACATTGTCCCAGGCAAGCAGGGAAATCCCCATTCTCTCCTAATATAAAAAAAAGACATGCCAGCTCTTACCTGGGGAAAACTAGCTGAGGGAATTTAGAAGTATTAAGTTGATGATCACAAATACAGTACTTAAAAAATTATCCTGCCTTTCTTCCTTTGGAAAACTCAGGGCAGCTTAGAGTATCAGAAGCAACTCAATATAAAGATAAAGACAGCAGCAATTAAAACCCCATAAAGAAAACAAGATCAGAGGGACAAAAATCAGGTGAACTGCAAGAAGATCCAGATCTTCAACTCTGGTGGAACACTAACAAGAAAGGAGACTAATGTACACAAGGCAGAAAATCCTACAAAGCAGGAGCTGCTCCAGTGAAGGCCTTCTTGCATGTGAGGCTGACAGGACATAGGAGAGATTCCCAGATCTTAAGATAAGGAGATTCAAATAGAGAAATCTCTATTCTCAGGATACAGGACCCTTCAAGTATCCTGACCCTAAGCCATTTAGGACTTTAAAGGAATTGCACACAAAAGCAACTAGTAACCAGTAATTCTGAATGATCTCCCTTAAATCCCAATTTGAAAATGAAGGCATAACTGCTTGCAATCGACTGCAATTTTCAGTTCAAGAGCTTTGAATATATTAATACCTTAATCTCAGTCTAATTTGTTTTTCCCAAACAGACAAAAACACTGAAAAATTCAATAGGAATCCTGTTTATAGGTGGAAAGTCACCAGTCTTTCCTTATTTGAAAGCTACTGTTCCTCCAACATGGTACACAGGGCTTGCCCAAACAAATCACATTTTACCAGTTCAGGCAAACCATGGCTACTCATTAACTTGAACATGCAAGGGGGTCAGAGAGCAGGGAATGTGAGAGCTTGGTCCCAATCAGTCATCTATTCTGTTCACCATTCTTTTGCAGTAGATCCACTTATCTTTCAAAGGCAATATCACACATCAAATCAAAATTCATGCAGAACTTGGTTGCCATTTTCAGAAAGCAATTTTACCAAGATTATGCTGGGTTAGCAATTCTAAAAGTTTTTTGCTTTTCCATGCAGGAAGTGGCATGACTTGTTCAGGCCTTTCCAGGACAATTTTCACTTGAATGTGTATCCCTTAACCCTGTAGTCTCCCTTGTTCAGCTTACTAGACTATGCTCAGGCCTAAATTTTCTAGGAAGAGGAATAGCAGTCAAAGCAGGCACAGCAGCTTTGGCATATCAGTCAAAGTTGGTAAAAAGTACCAGAATCGTACAATACCGTACGTACAATATCAGTTTAGACCAAGCCTTCTAGCCTTGCTCACCTCACCCCAGTCATTGACACCAGCTTGAAACAGCCATCAGAAGAGTCCAGATAGAAGCTGCACCTGTCTTGCTGATTCAGGCAGGTTTAGGTGAAAAAGGAATTATTGCTTGGGAAAATAGGCAAGGATGAATCCAATCAGAGGTAACAGTTTCAGCTTCGGTGAAGGGTTTAGTCAGGAACAAGGGATCTGCTACATTCTTGGCAGGGAAACAGGCAAATGGGCAGCCCAATCCTCACTAAAACCGCAGCGCCGGAAGCAGTCGTGAACATGCCCTAAAACACGTTTGCGACTACGTTTGAGCAGGGAAGGCCGGAGGAGCAGCCGGCCTCCCCTGCTCCAACGATGGAGTGCCCCGGCTGCTGTCTGACCCGGCAGGTAAGGATCCAGTGGGCGGGAGGGGACGGATCGCCGGGCAAGGGAGGGTGACCAGTGGCCCAGACGGGACGGGAGGGGGCGGGGGACAGCCTTCGGCCGTATCCTGATCCCCGCCAGGCGCCGGGGCCTTTACACGGCCTCCTCTACTTCCGCCAGCAAAATAGCTAGCGGAAATCAGAGGAGGCCAATAGGGCCCGGACCCGGTTACACTCGGGGAAGGAGACGAGTGTCTCCTTCCCTGAGTAGACCTCCCGCCCGGCGGCCACACTGGCTGCCGGTGCACAGGATCCAGCGGGCGGCCATAGGCCGCCAGTCAGATCCTAGTCAGGATTGCTCTGTAAGCCACTACAGCATGTTAGACTTCATTGGGCAACATATCAAGACCCAATTAATTCCTTCCTTCCAATTAATTGTTCAGCATGCTATCAATACCTCCAACAAACAATGGATCCAGGTCTTTCAACAGATGCCAAAGTGAAGTCCCTCAAATCAGATCACCTGAAAGACACTTTGAACAGGTTTCCATACTGCCAAATCCAGCACAGAGAATCAGCATACACCCTGGGGAAGTGGTAGTAAATACTGTATTTATCGGTATATAACACACACTTTATTCTCTAAATTATAAACCTGAAATACCAGGTGTGTGTTATACACCAAAGCTGGCCCCCCGATGCCCCCCGGCGGTTTAACCTTTTTCGTGGCGCTTGGCCGCTTACTCTGTTGCTGCTGCTGCCTGCCACCGCCGCTCTTCGTCCCGCAGGCCAGCTGCATCACGGCCTGCCAGGACTGCCCCCACTCAGCAGTGCCTGCGTCACTCAGACGTTTCAGAGAGCTTGCAGCCGCGTTCAGCCATGGGCAGGGCCAGCAGTTCAGCAGATGAACTCTCCCCAGCGTGCCCCGCCCACCCTCGCTGACTAGCACAAAGGCACTCTGCTCCTGAGCTTGATCGTCAGCTGGAACGAGAGGCACTCTGGGGCGAGCTCTTAGGTTCAGGAAGAGCCCTGAGCAGAGGGACAAAATGGCGCAGCGGCAAAGGCACTCGGCACCCGAGCGCCTTTCCGATAGTCAGTGGAACGCGAGGCAAGCTGGGGAGAGTTGGCGCTGAGCGGGCAAATTCAAGTACTCAAACTTCCCTCTCGAAATTAAGGTGCGTGTTATACGCTTGTGCGTGTTATACGCAGATAAATACGGTGATTTGACTGAACATGGCTAAAGCTTTCAATAACTGAAAGCAGTTTCTTCAGCCAACAGGAAACAAAGGATTAACCTCTGAACAAAGCAAATAGATGTTATAAGCATTTATAAAACATTTGAGTGTCCAAGTCACTTTCTAGATATTTCAGTAATCCTTACAGTAGCCCTTGAGGCTGAGAGACCAATATTAGCAGCCCCAGTAGGAAGATGGTGGTTTTTCTAAAGCTCTCTCGTTAACACCTTGCTGGTCTAAAGTCACAGGTATCCCAATTCACACTTGCAGCCACTACATGTCTAGGTAATACACAGCATTTTAAAGTGTCCTACTATACAGGAGTACAGTAGATATACTCAAGAGCATACTCAAGAGCAAACACAGAAGTGGGCTTATTTCACTTTGCACTTTTATCCCTAAGACACCTTTGTCTCGGGGATAAAAGCTCCCCCCCCATTTCTGACATACAGCCAGCTCTCTACCAAGACAGACACCATGAGAATGTGCACAAGCACATGCTGCAACAGAGTGCAGTGACACTGCATTCTTCTGGCACACTATACAAAGCACCTCTTTGCCCCTCCATACCAATCTTATTAGAGGAATTTGATAGCTGCAACGAAGTACACATTTGACAGAATCTTGCTAAATTTAAACAAGAACACCTCAGAGTACATCACTGTTCAAGCCTCTTGATTCATCCTCAACGAGAAAAAAAGCAGGAAAAGGTTTTAGAATCTAATGCAGGCAGAATGTTTATCTACTTGTACATTAATAATGGTTCTCAAATTAACAAAACAAAACAGATGATGGCCAGAAATGAGCACTTTGCTCTCATGTAGGAACTCATTAGCTGCAAATGACCAAAAAGAAAATATGCAAATCTTGATCATATTTTCAAGGTATGGGAGAGCCCAATTATCATGCGGACCACCCTTTCAGAAGCACCACTTCTGCCAAGCTCAGCAGCCAAGAGGTTCTCTGCCAAGTGATGTGTTGGCAGAAGCGGAGCTGCTGAAAGGGCGGCCCATGTGATAAATTGGCTCTCCCCATGCCTTGGCAGCATCTCCCTCTCTCTGTCACCCGTCTTGGTCTGCCCCTTCCCCCATAGCATTCCTTGCCTTCTGAGGCCTCCTTCCATCTCTCCTTCCCAGAGTCTCAGCAGAAGCAGTGCTGCTGAAAGGGAAGTGCTGGAAGAGCCCAATTATCAAGTGGGTCAGATAAAATGTTTCTGCAGGCCGCATCCAACCCACGGCCTGATATTTGACACCCCTGCATTAAGACATATGGAAAATTTACTTCCCATGCTATCTTAAATATCTAAGATGTCGCCATGGCAGCATCTAGGGCATAATAGAGGCCATTTCTGTCAGCCCTCCTCTTTGCTACTGCTACCACAGTGTAAGCTTGGATGATTTCCAACATCCTCAAAGTGGGGGGGGGGAGAAATCCTGAATTTCACTTTTCCAAATTCCCCAGAGCCTTAGCACCATCACTACTGAAAAATGCAAGTGGCTCCAACAACATAACGATGCATAGAGGGTATTAATCTGTGGATGAAAGAAAAGATGGCATGAGATCCCAAACATGTATGGTTTAATCTGAAATAGTATGAACAAAAACCTTATAGTTTGTCTTAGCACAAAACCAGAATGCTATCTTTTCCTCCCCGATTTTATTTTAAGGTGAGGTAGAAACAACATAAAGTGGTTAGAGCAGAGGTGGCCAACCCGCAGCACGCGTGCCACAGAGTGGCACGGGAAGGTCCGTCGGGTGGCACGCGGTCGCACACGCCTCTCTTCTTCCCTGCTAGATTTTCCGGCTCTTCAACGGAGGCTGAAAGTAGCTAGCTGCAGCATGTAACTTGCCCTGTGCTCCTCCCAGCGTGCAGCTCAGCTTCAAAGTATTTCAGCATTGGCTGGGGCCATGCAGGCGCTGTGAGGAGAGAGGGACTGCGTGGAGCTCCAGAGATATCGCTCCCAGAGGCCCAGCGGCGTGTAAACCGCCGCTACGGGAAAACCGCGAGCAGCGCGGGCCTCCTCCTTCTCCTCCCACCCTCCACCCTATCCCGCCCTCACTCGCCCGGCCGCCGCGGCGCAGACTGCCGCATGGACAAAGGAGCGGCAAGGTCCCCCTCCCGCTCCCCTAACCCTCAGCTTCCCCCCGCCCAAACCCTCCTGACGGCCCAGCAGGGCTCCGAAGCATATCCGGGAGCCACCGCGGTAGCGACGAGCCGGCTCCGTGATCCCCTTCCCACCCCACCCCCCGCAGCCCGGTAACCCCCCCATCTCCCTCCCTCCCAAGGCAAGCCGAGCCGTGCATCGCACGTCCCGACGCACCCCTTCCCCCCCCCAGCACCCGAGCCGTGGACAACGGCGACCAGACCGCCCGACCACCCCCCAGGAAAGTAAAGAGGGGAGAAGGCAGAAGAACGGAAGAAGGGAACAAAGAAAGAAAGAAGACAGCGACAAAGGGGTAGGAAGAAAAAAGGGGGGTGGAAAAGAAGCCCACGATCCCCCCCAACCCTCTGCCCACCGTGCCCCGAGCGGTCCTGGACAAAGAAAAAAACCCTCCCCAAAGACCCAGACCCCCAGAAGGAAACTCACCAGGCCCCAGAAGAGAGAGAGGGAGAGAGGGCAAACTACAGAAGCACATGAGGGGAGAGAGAGAGAGAGAGAGTGAGTGTGTGTGTGTGGGCAAACTACAGAAGCACATGAGGAGAGAGAGCGTGTGTGTGTGTGTACTTGCATTAGACTACTACACCATCCTGGCTCATCTATGGTTCATTGTTACGTGCTCTAAGAATGATATAACAATAAACCTTAAGTAACTGAAGGTGATTCTGTTTTTATTTAAACATGGTTATTTAATGAAATAAAAACACGGTTATTTATTATTTATTTATTTATTTACTTTATTTGTGGCACGCCCAAGATACAAAAAAACTAATAGTGGCACATGTCATAAAAAGGTTGGCCACCACTGGGTTAGAGTATGGACAGATGCATGTCAATTTTTTGCTTTCCTAGGATAAGTTCCCAAAATACTAATTATAGAGAAAATTACTACAAATATAATATAAAGATTCTGGCCTCACACAACCCGATAAAGAAAGTTAGCTCATGAGGAGGTCCCAGGGGAGGGGCCTGTATCCGCAGATCCACTATCTGCGGATTCACTTATCCATGGATAGCAGGGAGCCCCCCCCCATACCTTAATTAAGGAGCCAGCTCGTCATTTGTTTAAAGAGATGTGTTGGCTTCATGCCAGTGCTGGAGCCTTAATTAAGGTAATGGGTGCGGGGGGGGGCGCAGAGATAACGCTCCCCCCTCAATGGATTCCAGTATCCGCGGAGGGGGCAGGAACCTATCCCCCCGCAGATGCCCCTCGTACCTGAAAATTGTAAACTCTGAAATTTAGGACACATCAATCAAAAGTACCTCAGCCACCCGAAAAAATCCTAAAAAACTGTCTTTTCAGTTTTTGTTCCCCCCAGACAGTGGACTCAAGATCATTTCTGAAGCACTGGGGGTATTTTATAATCTTGAGATATGATATCTGGCATGTGTGTGTGTACACACACACACACACACACACACGAGAAGTCTAAAGGCGAGCATTTGTTCATCTTTCTTCAATTGATGCACTAAACAAGTATGTCTCAAACTGTGGGTCGCGAGCCAATTTTTGGGGGATCGCAACAGCTGCCACCGTGAAAAAAGACCACCGACAGTCACCCAGCTGGCAGTCCCACACGAAGCTGGATGGAGCGCTACCAGGCCACAGTGGATCGCGATGCTAACACATTTTGGAAGCACTGCATTGAACAGTTAACCAGACAAGTTGAGCATTAGAAAAGTTAAAAATTCTTGCATAATATAGTCAGAACTCAGGTCACTAAGTAGTCTTCATAACAGAGGGCAGTAATTCAGAGGCAGCCAAGCTGCAACACGACAAAATACAGTACTGGACAGTGACTTCCACTGCCCTTAACCCATCTGAATCAACACTGAATCATCATACAGCCATGGGGTCTCAGCAGTGCGATCCTGTTGGACCACAGAACTGCTTTGAAGATATGGTAAGCAGCAGTGCAACCGGGAGGGGGGGGTAGCAGTTTTGTGATATAGGGGGTCAGGCTATTAACGTCATGGCAATACCCCCCCCCAAAAAAAACACAATTTAGATTGGAGAAATAGCTGAGGGAGGGGACATGGGCCTCACCTCCTAGTACCACTTCCTAGATTTTTAAAACCATCACAGCAGTTACTAATCCATAAACCAATGCATTCCGATCAGAATTAGTTTGGCCCCAACACGCCTTGATTACTAGAAAAACTTCATAAATCTCGCTCACCATCCTTGCTATGGCAAGTGTTCTGCTGCCCTCTGGCAAGGAGAGTCTCAGCTTCAACTTGAGAGTTGAGGGGGGAGGCTGGAATTGCCCCCACTGCTTTGCAGAACTTCAGAGGGTGCATTACAATTGTGAGAAAGATTCCCTCCCCCCTGTACGACACCAAGCTGGACAGGGGGGTTGATGCTTGGTGGCTGAAGTGTTTAGAGTACTTCTGCCATGCAGTGCACAAATAGGTCTCGTTCATTCTCTAACTCTGGGAAAGGCTAGAGATGGCTACTTGGGCAATGGGTTGCAGCGGTGCTTTATGTGCAAAAGGCTGGCCAGTACCAAAACTAGTCCCAGCTCCAAGGTGAGACCTGGAGACAGAGACAGGAAATTGTCATGGGCTTCTGAGGCCCTCCAAAGCCAAGCACAACTGTAAGACACCAACTCCCCACCCCCTGGTAGTTGAAAAGTCATAGCTGGAAGCAAGGGGATTGTCTTCCCAAGATATAGCACAAAGCCAGGGACCAACAGCTCAATCTCACACATTTCTACTCAGAAGTAAGTCCCATTAAACGTAATGGGAGTTGTCCCAGATAAGGCTACCCAGGATTACAGTTACAATTCTATGCACACATACCGAAGACTAAGCACCAGTGATTGCATAAGATTATACTGAAGGGAATGGGTAGAGTCCAAGTGGCTACAAGTTTTGGCTGTAGTATTACTTGATTTGGCTACAGAGGTAGAGTGAGAGAGAGAAAGAAAGTGTGTGTGTGTGTTTTCTCCTGGGAAAAAACTTTAAAATGTTACACTACAAATCTTCAACATTATGCAGAAGCAGCAAACAAGGACTGATGTGACAGTGTTAAAAATTTACCAACACATGCAGTGTTACATTTTGGTATGATTAATCAGGTAACTAATACTGTTATGCATTTGAACCAGAGACTACATATGTTCTGCTTAATCTTATATAAGAATCAAGAAAGGACAGACCTAAGGTTAACAAGAAATATTATAAAAATCAATCAAGGCAATAAGACAAGTACATTTTAAGTTAGTGCTGACATTAATGCCACAGTGTCTTAACTCCCTTCCCCACAGTACATCCCTTCTGGAGAGCTGATTCCTAAGTTAAGCATTACTTCAGCACAAACAGACTACAGTTAAAGCTAGCCAGGATTTCCTTCCACCAAGGTTTGAAACCAGCTGGGCTGAACACTGGTACAGATGTACATTTAAATTACATTAGGGCAGGGAGGAGTAATTTTGTACTCTAGAAGAAACAAGCTGGGGTTGCGTTGTTCAACTGGAGTTAAGTAACCAAAAGCATTCACTGCAAAAGCCACCTATCTTGGGGCACTTGGAAAAATTGGTCAAGTTTTACCTCAAGGAACGTAAGAGAACACAACAGAATTCAGTAAAGAGATGTCACAATTTGAACAAATTTTGTACAGTCGAACTGAATGTACAGGTTTGTTCCACCGTAACATAGAATACAGTTTTTATTCATGGGTTCAGGACCTGTGGATTTGTTACACTGCAGGTCCCAGACCCACGAATGTAAACACTAAAAAGTGTTTTTTTTTTGCCTCCGTACGACCCGGAAGTGCCTCCGCACGACCCGGAAGTGGGTTGGGAAGGTTGCAGAAGCCCCGTGCAGCCTTGGAAATGCAGCGGTTTGACTTTTAAAAGTTAAAACGGGGCTTTTAAAATGTTTTTTTTTTTTTGCAGACCCCGCTATCTGTGGATCTTCGCTATCCTATCCGTGGGGGGTCCAGAACAGACCCCCCCCCCATGGATAGCAAGGTCCAACTGTAATGTGCTCTCTGATCAGACAGAAGACAATAAAAGACCGTGAAGGACTTTGACACCAACTCCGTCAAAGCAGAGAAAAGTATTAATACAGCAAAATAATCAGCATCAATCTTAAAGACTTTTTATTTCAGTGGCATCTGATGCCACTTAAAGAAAGCAAATGTTATAAAATTATTCATTTTGAGGAGATTATGAAAGTTATTGTGTTAAGAAGATTACACTTTCTTCTCACCAAATTTTATTAGGGTATTTCAAGGGGTCTGTATGTACTCCAGAACACTGGATATTAGTATGAAATCTGTTATTGGCAACCAAAACACTTTGGATAGTGGCCGCTAGGCAAAAAGCAATGTTATCAGTTAAAGCCTTGTTCAACGTATCTTGATATATTTGGGACTGAACAAACTTAATTATAAATAGGTGAAGAAAATGTACCAATTTTTGTATTACAAAACTATTTGTTCAGGTGTGGAATTATCCTATCTATAACCAGAAGACCATGTTTTGCCCATTTTGACAAATACAATAGATTACTGCAATATAACTTTAGCAGTGTATTAATGTCCTTCACATACACATCTCTATTGTGTTTAGGTATTTAGAAAATTCTTAATAAAATCCATTTCCAGGTTAAACTGGAGAACAAAAGCCCAGGCTGACTTGCAACTGACAAGTTTATAGGGCGCTTCTTATACCATGTCATACGTTTCGTCCATCTAACTCGGTACTGTCCACAATGACTGGCAGTGGTTATCCAGGATTTTAGACAGGAAATATTCTGTGCCCTATGCCATGGTTTGAACCTAGGACCTTCTGCATGCACAGCATGTACTACCAAGCTACAGCCCTTATGTCCAACTTACTTAGCAAATTGTCTTAGCTACTGATTACTTCCCTAGCACTGCAATCTCTTCATACATCTCTCTGATGTTCCAATACCTCAGTATACATAGTAATCAGGAAATGCAGCGACTTTCCAGCATGAATGTTACTAGTGTTGGAAAAATCTAAGCTTCCGTTACCTAGATTCTTAAAAATATGTTGCTGCTTAAGGATTTCATATATATTTTAACAATGTAGAATCTATGTCATTAAGTGCTTTGTAAGTCAAAAGCATTATTTTAAGTTTCACCCAGAATGGAAGAGGGAGTCAATGCTAATCATGCTTCCATTCACCTCTTGCAGTAAAGACCACAGCTGCTACCCTCTGCAGTCTCCAAAATGAGACTTCAAGGGGAAACCCCCACAATGAAAGCATGCTAGCACAGTAAGACCTTTTTATCCACTGGGGTTCTGTTCCTGGAACCCCAGTGGATAAAAAATCAGTGTTAAATGAAAACTGGGGCGGGGAGCGGTGCCACATTACCTTTTTTCTAGCATCTTCAGCGCTTCCCTCCTCCTGAGTTTGTTTAAACTGACTAAAAATACTGCTACCGGAAGGAACATGATGGCAGACTTCCGGTTGCATTTTTTTCTTTTTTCAGCAGTTTGGACATGCGCAGGAGACGGGATGCAGCTGGCAGGCCCCCGACTACGCTGAAAAAAGAAGTAATGTGGTGTGGCCGGACTCATTCTTCCAGTTTTGCAACTTGTGTTTTTATCAAATTTTATCAAATCCATGGATAAAAAAGTCCAACTATAATCTATCCTTGAATAGATATCTACACATTTTAGTGATATTCAGTAGCCACGATAAAGTTTCTGATAGCCAAGACCAGACACATCTCCTATGCTGCAATTCTGAACTGTTTTCAATAGACTTACAAGGTAAATATACAAAAGACTACAGTTACCACAGAGTAGTTCCATCAAACTCAGGACAATCCCTTAATCCCCTGCTCCTCTCTCCAATTCAAAGACTGGGGTTTATGTGGATGGTGAATAGCAGAGGCAGACCTTGGAGCACCTCTGCTTTCCACCACCAACCCTTCACTGCTGGAGTTTGTTTGGACGGGAAGCAATAGGACTTCTCAGGGCACCTTTGCTGCCCACAACTCAAACGGCCAGCCCCAGCTTTCTTTTCATCTAAATCTGCTGAATTAACGCAGCTGAAGGGAATATGTCTGCCTCCTCCCCAACTCCAAGCTAAACAGAAGGGTGTGGCTCCATTTGTCATCTTTACCACAGGGCAATGGAACACTTGCCATAATAAGGGTGGTGAGAGGAATTGTGGAAGGCTTAGCATGAAGGGTAATACTTAAAATTCACAAGGGTAGCAGCCTTCTTATCAAATAGAAATTGGACCAAACACAGCAGAAACCTATGAATTCAAGGGTGGCTGAATCCCATGCAATTGGTATCATCAGCCATAGAATCTGCCAGCAGTCATTACTAGCTGAATCCAGACAGAACTGTAGCAACATGACTCACATTTGAACAAAAGACACTGAAGTCTTGCTAGTATTTCCCAGGCCAGAGAATAGGAAACCCTCATCCATTCTAAAATGATGAATCTACATTTATAGAGAAAAGACTAACTATACCAAAATGACTGACAAACAAGAACCTCGGTAGAATAGAATACCTTTTATTCAATTTAGAATAATTTATAATGGAAAGGTTAGGCTATCAGCAAGATTACTGTTGCATGTATATCCTCCTTATGCTCCTGACCTCTCAACATGCAGATTAGCTGATGAGCAGAAGGATCACTGCAATTATTGTCAAAACCCAGAAGCCCATTTGAAAGGACCAGGAAGCTTTATTCAGCCCACACGCAACTGAGAGCAAACAATGCTATGTTTTCACAGTAAAAGGGAAAAAACCTTGTTGTCTCAAGGTATGGCATTTCCCGATGACTAGGAATAACTGTCCAATAGGCCAGTGCACTCTCTTGACCTTGGGGTCATGACCCCAAGGTTGAAGAACGTCTTTCCCCTTAAGGGGAGTAGCAACTTGGCGGCGATGTCAGAGACATCACTGCCGAGTTCGCACCACAACCTAAGTAAAAAAAGGGGGGTGGAGTTATCCGGCGGAGGTAGCAGCTAGGAATGCAGCACAACCCGGGTTCTTGCTGCCACTGCAAACAGGTAAGTCCAAGACCCTCTTTTTACTTAGTTGGTGGTGGTGACACGAACCTGGAAGTGCCGTCACTGCAGACTCACAAAGACTTGCAGTGACCTTTAGGTAAAGGTAAAGGTGACCCCTGACAATTAAGTCCAGTCGTGTCCGACTCTAGGGTGTGGTGCTCATCCCCATTTCAAAGCTGAAGAGCCAGCGTTGTCCGAAGACGCCTCCGTGGTCATGTGGCCGGCATGACTCTCCTTGCCGCAGCACGTAGCATTCAGCTGGAACACAGAGCGCTGTTTACCTTCCCGCAAGCTGTACCTATTTATCTACTCACACTAACATGCTTTGGAACAGCTAGGTTGGCAGGAGCTGGCCAAGCAACGAGAGCTCACCCCATCGCGTATTCGAACTGCCAACCTTTCAATCGACAGCTCATGGTTCAGCGGTTTAAAAGGTTGAGGTTCACTGCAATAGGCAAAAACCAAGAATATCACACTGGAATTCCAGCTGAAAAAGGTTTAAGGAGCATTTATAGAAGACAAGCATGGTGCATTGCTTTCAGTCCTGCCAATGTGCCTATGTTACACCTTAATGCGTGAAAATTAAGTAGTCCCAGAATCTTATCCTATTGATCGCTAATGTCACTGAGTGATCTATTTTAATTCAGACCTCAACAGCCACTGAAAAGAAAGAAAGCAACTAGCAAGTACTGATGAAGCCAAAACATGTCAGGCCCCCCACTCTAACCGTGAATGGCTGCCATTTAGCCAAAGAGAAAAAAAGCTGTACTCCCTTGTTACTATGCAGCAAAGCCTCCACAGGCAGGGATTCCTATCCATCCCTACAATGTGATCACCTTCTGTTCCATTTCCTGGACAGACACTGAACTAGTTTATAAGTAACTGTCAAGACCTTCCAATAAATGGGAGGCTTTTCCCTAATACATATATGCCCTAAATTTCTTATTTGCTCCATGTTAGTACTACTTCCTTATCGGGCAGCCCAATCCAACGCAACCCCCCTGGCACTGGGACAAGCGTTCTGGCGCCGGAAGGAGTCGCAAATATGCCATAAAGCACATTTGCACCTCCTCAAGAGCCGGGAAGCACGGCTATGCCCTTGTAATAACACAGCTATTGAAACCTTGCCACATATGTTATTACGTTGTGATCTTTACCAAGACTTACGTTTATCCCATTTAGGTCCGATTTTGATTAAATACACAGGATTTTCTGAGTCAGAAGTCATATTACCTATTGGTTGGTGACGATGAATTACGCACCAATCAAATAGCTAACTACCTGGATTTATTAATAAAACGTCGAAGTGATCTCACCTTCATATGACGCAGATTCATTTGGCTATAGATGGCAGTTGAGATCCCTAATATATCTTAATATCTAGATGGTCCTTTACAGTTGCTGTTGTTGTATCCACTTATTCTGACTGTCTTAGATATTGTTTTATGTGTTTGGATCAGTCTGTGTGTTATGATATTGTTTGTCTGTTTGCTATTTATATTTTATGTATGTTTGTATTTATGCCAATAAAGGTTTCATTCATTCATGAGCCAGGAAGGCCAGCTCCAGCACCGGGAGGACCCTGCCGTCGCCGGACCCAGGTGGGTTTGGATCCAGTGGGGGGCAGATTGCTGGAGCCAGGAGGGTGGCCATTGGCCTTCGGCCATATCCTAGCCCCCGCCGGGCACCAGAGCTTTACACGGCCTCCTCTTACTTCCACCAGCAAAATAGCTGGCGGAAATCTGAGAAGGCCGATCCGGGCGGCCGTCATTTATACTCGGGGTAGGAGACGAGTGTCTCCTTCCCCGAGTAGACCTCCAGCCCAGCAGCCACGCTGGCTGCCGGTGCACAGGATCCGGCAGACGGCCATGAGCCACCGGCCAGATCTTAGGTAGGATTGAGCTGTGAATCATGTATATATCTACCTATCTTTGCTATCCAATCCATTTCAGGAGCTAATTCTTCTCCCTTTCACTTAGTACAACTGATGTTAGATGCATGGCTTTCCAAGAGTTCTTAAAGCTACAATATGGCAAATTCAGGCAATGCTTCAATTTGTAAGTAATGGAGAAGACAGACTATTTCAAAGCAAAGGGCTCTTAAGCTCTATGAGAAAGTAGCTCTTGCAACACATTCTGAAAAATATTCAATTTGCAAAGCTTTAGAACAAAAATGTTTTTACATCATTGGTTGGTAGCAACTTGCTCAACATGAGAGCACCAAATGTGTTTGGCAAGGCTAAACTAACATGTACATGTGTACAACTCACACAACTTTCATTGTATGTTGATTAGCATAACTGCTACAGACTACAGTTGATTGGCATGTTGCAGTTATTGTTCAATGTTCTTATTAAAACAAAAGATATGGGGCTGTTTGCAATCTTAGCAAGAGATTACTGGGTGGAGAGCAAGATTAGGGAGGGAACAAACACATTTGATTAACACAATGCTATTCTAACTACATTTAAGGGAATCTTGGATTCTTTGGAAATTATCAGGGTTTGTCAATAAGTGTAAGTAACAGCAAACGAGACTACCCTGGCGAACAGCTTTCTCACCATTATCAATCATGCCCCTGCAATGTACAAGAACAGTGGACCGTAGAGTGTGTTCCAAGACACACTCTCGTGGACAAAATAGATATCAAGGCAGCAATCCTGTTGATTTAAACCTGGGTCTTCCCTAACATATAAAACAGGAGTAGTTCAATTTTTAAAGCAGAAGAGACAAAAAAACTGTGAAACGCTAGATGTTCCTCTGCACATGGTTTACCTCTTCCAGCCTGTTTCCAGCTGATGGAAAAGCACTTGGAAGAGGGAGGTTGTACAGAGAGTAGTTCTACTCCCTCAGCTGCTTGCTCCTTTTACTCTAAAAATGCAGATCTCCATCCCTAATTTTATATGTAAAAGTCTGCCACCATTGTGTCTAGTTTCACCTTCAGTTCATAATGGGCAACAATGATGCCAGACCAGTGCCCTAGGGAGTTTGCTGTACCCTTCCCTTGCCAGTCCTCTGCAAGAAACTGGAATTCTGAGGCAGATGAGCAGGGTGGCTCCTCACCAGACAACTCGATGTGGGAAACATTCCCTGAAGACAGAAATGTTGAAAGACACTGGGTTAGAGGATAGCTTTAGAGAACAGAGGACTGCTGAGTGATAAGCATTCATAGTAGCAGAGCGAAGGGAACAAGAATAAAGGAGATCAGTTTCTTTTACTTTCATATACAACCTATCTTACATTCTCTTTTAACTTCACCCAATAGACTACAAGCCCCTTCTGAACCACAGTTCAAAATATATTTAATGCTACCTGCCTTAAACCCCAGGATAAGATTGACTATAGCTCTGCCTCTTAAACACCTGCAAATATGACAGCTAGAAACGTCTTGATTGAAAACTGTACTATTAAAATTTTAATGGCATCTTCTGTTACGCAAAAACTTTAGAACCCTGTTGCCCATCTCATAATTCCAATTAAAATCACTGTGTCATTTTCTGCTATTTCAAAGTTTCTGCAATAATAAGTTTCCATTCCTACAAAATAAAGCTACCAATAAAAGCTAAAGAAGATACTCTAAAGAACATTTTCACAAGCAACACAATTTACAAAACAAAGATACCCAGATACTACAACAGTGTATTTCCTTATAATGACATCAATAGATGTAGCTGACAAAACTTGGAAGATAAACTTGCAAATGTATCCATAGTTTTTACTAGCCCAATTGCCTATACAGTACAACGATTTGCATCCCCACCGTAAAGAGCCATATTGGAGAAGGCTTTTCTCCAGAAACATGAAAGCAATTCTTACTCACCACAGGCATTGGAACAAGGAGATACCTGCAAGCTTATTGTAAACAGTGCTGTCAAAGATTCAATATTGCTCATGTGAAGAAAAAACATCAAGAAGC
Source organism: Plestiodon gilberti rubricaudatus (assembly GCA_026170595.1). NCBI lineage: Eukaryota > Metazoa > Chordata > Lepidosauria > Squamata > Scincidae > Plestiodon > Plestiodon gilberti. Next base: position 99,600,896 of record JANXHW010000004.1, on the reverse strand, counting down.
AAAAACTATAAAGATTAATGAAAAATCTAATTTCATATAACCCTCCAGTATCACAGGACACGTTCAAGTTTAAATGTGGCAAGTTACATTAAACCAAATTATGGCTTCTCTAAATTTCCAGGCATTTCAAAAAGGTCTATATAGAGCTTTGCTTTATTTAGAATAAATGCAGAGTAATGCAACAATAGAAGCACTGTGTACACTAGGAATAAGTATCATCTCCTACCTACCTCTGCAAAACTCTTAAGGACGAAACATAATTGCTGTCAAAGGGGTTTGAATGGCTTCGTAGCAAAAAAAAACACAAAAAAAACACCCACCAACATTTACAAAGGAATTTACTACAGTATTTCCACAAGTATCTCATGTTAACCTTAAATATATATTCAGCAAGACTTTCTATAATAATATAACTACAGTACAGTATTTGCAGCCAGAGCTAGAGCGGAAGGAACCTACTGCAGAAAGCGAACATCGCTTCCGCCATCACCCGGACCAGATCAGGTGGGGGGGGGGGGAGGAGGAGGGATAGAAGATAAGCCGCGAAGGAAGCTGGAAGTGTAGGACTCAAGTACTGTACAGCCCTTTAGTTCTTTTAAAGCAAACAATGAAGCAAGAAAATAGATCTGAAATACTCAGCCCTTCGCACATACAAACTGGAGGCGACGGGGTGGGGGAGACAGAGACGCATCTGGGTGGGTCTCCACCCTCCTTTATGTCCAGGGGCGGCCTGCCAGGAGGGTTCCAAAGACTGACGGGCGGGGCTGGTACCCAAGCGCGGGAGGGAGCTCCGTTCGAGACGGCAACCCTCCATCCCCTCCCCCTCTCTCTCCAGCGGGCGGGCGGGAGCAAGGCCCTGCGTCTGTGTATCTCGCTTGCTCGCTCTCCCTCTCGCTCACCTCAGACACCTCGTCCTCGTCGCTGCCGGATCCGCCGCCGCCCCCGCTCCTCAGCACGGCAGCCGCCAGTTTGAAGTCGAGGGCGGCGGCAGCAGCCCCAGCTTCTCCCGAAGTTGTTGCCGGGCCTACCGGCCCGCAGGGCCCGGCCTCTCCGAAGAGGCGCACGGCCCGCAAACCCAGCGGGTTAGGCCCAGCCGTGGAGGCCTCGACGACGACGGCCGGAGCAGCGCGGGGCGTCACCGAGTCTATCTCCTCATCGCCAGCGGGGGTCGAGGCGGCTGTGCCGTCCGTAAGCATTGCGCGCTGATCCAAGCTTAAGCCGCGGGAGGAGGGGAGGGGGAAACACCGTCTCCGTCCCCTCACAGCAGCAGCGCCACTAACTTCTCACACCCTACCTAACCCGCAGCCACCGCGATGCCCTCGCCAATCTATTTCGCCACTTCCATTGGCCACGCTCGCCTGATACCTCGTCTCTATTGGGCAAAGCACCCGTCACTCTGTGCCGTCGTCACGCGCTCCTTCACCCTCCCACCAGCAAGATGCTTTGAGAGTACACGTTGAGGCGGTTTAGACTGCCCGCCCACCACCTTAGGTCTTGTACCCTCGCTTCCTGAAACTGCTTCGATATTATTAGGTAGTTGAAGTGTCAATCAGATACTATTCTCGAAACTCTGTTAGATGAATGGATAGAATAACAGTCATTCGAAATATCCTTAAGAGTGATTGTACAGAGTACACATCAATCATACAGTGCTCTTCTTGGCGGCGTTCGATTGGTGTACAAGCTCTTTCGTTTCCACCTTTCCCCATTTCGAGTAAAGGTCTCGGTCAGCGAGAACAGGCTCCCCTACCTCAAAGCAGTATGTATTGATTGGAAGCAAGGTGTGTCTATATGATAAGGCCCACCTCTAACAGTCCACCTGTCTTTTCACCCCTTCCCCAGCCACTCTGTAGGAGGAATGTGATTGGACGAAACCGACGTCAGTCACTGAGACCAGCGGTCTGATTCTCAGCCAACCTCCATCCCATATAAAACATTCCGAGTTGCCATTTTGTAGGATTTTCCACTCAAATCTGTAGATGTTTCAGGGCGGGAGGGGTGCACCTTCGTCATGACTGCGCCTTCCTTAGGCAGCTCCGGCAAAGTAAAGAAGATTGACAGCTCTGATTCTGGGCTTGCGTAAGTACAGAATAATGGGCAGTGGTGCCCAGAGTGATACCGTAGAAGTGAGAAGCACAGACATCTCTTCCCAACACTTCCTAGAAACCAGGAAGACCCTCCTGTGTTGGAAGCACCCCTGTTCTCACACCAAGGATCGCTGCCTGAGCAGCTTTCACATTTTTCATAAACTACCTTATACTGCCAGGCCAGTATATAAAATATTGTTACTCTTGATTGGCAGTGACTCTCCCAAGGCCTGATGCAGAAATCTTGGGCTGCAATCCTACATATACTTTCTTGGGAGTAAGCCCCGCCCCATTAAACTCAGTGGGACTTATTACATCTGAGTAGATATGCATAGGATTGCGCTGTGTTATATGAAATCAGCCCTGGTGCAGGTTGCAGGGAGACCCAGGGCAAAGCCCTATATATGGCACCCCCTCAGTGTCAGATTAACCTAGTACCAGTAGTAAAAGTAGCATATGCTACGGGCCTCACATTCTCAAGGGCCCTGCACTAAATGCTTGCAAGCTGTCTGGTGAAATTGGCATCTCATGATCTGGCAACCCTGTTATTTACATAGCGAGGGTGCTGCATGGTACGTAATCATAACAGACATCATCAGTCACATGATATGAATAAATAATTCAAATTTAAATTTACTGAGTTAAGTATACAGTGGGCTCTCATTATTTGCGGGGGGGGGGGGGTTTCCAGAAACCCTGCAGGTAACAAGTGCTGTGAATGGTGAAGTTTCACCATAATGCCTTACCTGATCCAGCAAGAGGTGCTTCCGAAGGCTTCAGAGGCCGCTTCCAGGTTACTCCGGGCCTGCAACACAATCCACTGGCCTCTGCAGGCCCCAGGTCGCCTTGGGGAAGCAACTGGAAGTCACTTCCAGTTGTTTCCCCAAGGCATCCTGGGGCTACAGGCCCTGCACTAGCTTAATCCGACCCTGCACCCCCTGCCTGCTCCCTGATGGCCCATTGCTACCATTGCCAGCTGTACTGAGGGTTCAGGGCACAGCATGGCCAAGTGGATGCCAAGGATTGAATCTGAGACCTGCATGTAGGGGTGGCCCAGCAATGTGGCTGGCTGGAGGAGGTAGCAAACTTCCAACCACCTCTCCTGACCCACTGTCCCATCCTCTTCTTGGAGAGTACATGGGGGGGGGGGGTTACCTCTTTCTCCAGCATTGCTGCCAAGGATCATGGCAGCAGTGTTGGAGAAGTCATCACCACAATCCTTTTCCCAAGGACTCTCCTTCCAGGGAGCACTTAGGAAAAGGACCTCTACCACTGCTTCTGGTTCTAAACTTGCTGGTCACCAGCGGGGAGGATGCCGAGAGTGGAGCGTTCTGCTCTCAGCTCACTCAGTTTAGAACCAGCAGCAGCAGAGGAGGATAATATGATGATGTGCTCACTAGAGGGGTAAGCTAGTTGACTGGCTGATGGGGTGGGGCAGCAGAATTGCAGGGGGGGCAGTGGATTGACTGCCATTTCATACAGCAGATTGATTTGGGCCACCCTTGCCTGTGTGCAGAGAATATGCTCTGCCAGTGAGCTCTTCCCATAAGAAGCTGCTCTATACCGAAATCAAACCATTGATCTATTTCAGAGCTTTTCAATCAGTGGTAGAAGTACCACTGATGCGACTTCAGCATATGGCAAGTGGCACTTGACCCCACTGTCATGGTGACTGCATAGCACTGCTCTGCCTATCCTCACCCCACTGTAAGTGGAGATGACTGGAACACTTGTGCACTGGAGGCAACATGTGGCTGTGCAGCAGCCTGACCCTTCAGAAGTGGTGCAGGTTGAAAAAGGAGAGGATGAAAGTTCAGTGTGAAGGGGAGCTGAGGAGGCAGCAACAATTGCAAAAGCCTCTCACCGCAGGGACAAGTGTGTGGCTAGTCACCCACTCTTGAGCACAGCAGCTATGTCTCGAGGCAATGGTAGTTGCAAAAAAAAAAAAAAGTTGAAAAAGCCCTGCTGTATCTAGCTTAGTGCTGGGCTACTCTCCAAGATTGCAGACCTTTTCCAGCTGTGTTACTTGAGATCCTTTTAAGCAGAGATGCCAGGAAATGAACTAGGGATCTTATGCATGCTTTCTAGCACTGAGCTTCAGCCCCTTCGCATTGCTGAAAAAGCTGTTCACAACTTGCTACACACTATATGAATTTACGCTGCAATATTTTATTGGGTATTGGGTATTAAATCGAAAGGTCGGCAGTTCGAATCCGCGACGGGGTGAGCTCTCGTTGCTTGGCCAGCTCCTGCCAACCTAGCAGTTCCAAAGCATGTTAATGCGAGTAGATAAATAGGTACCGCTTGCGGGAAGGTAAACAGCGCTCCGTGTTCCAGCCACATGCTACGCGCTGCGGCAAGGAGAGTCATGCCGGCCACATGACCACGGAGGCGTCTTCAGACAACGCTGGCTCTTCGGCTTTGAAATGGAGATGAGCACCACACCCTAGAGTCGGACACGACTGGACTTAATTGTCAGGGGTCACCTTTACCTATTTTATTGATATATATTCCTCACTTTTCTCCAAAGATCTCAGGGTAGTGTATGTGCTTCTCCCACTGCCTTCATTGCTGCATTTAACCCCAACAACTTGTGTGAAAGAGAGTAACTTAGGCCATACAGTGAGCTTCAGAGCTGAGAGGAGATCTCATTTCCAGTCCAGTGCGCTAACCACTGCACCACACCAGCTCTCTATCAGCCTGGCCTGCAATGCCTTCAGAAGCAGGATGTGTCAAAGTGGCACAGCATTTTTTTTTTCTTTAAAACCTTAATAATATTTCACAGAATGGTTTCGTCCATATTGGTTTCGTCCATATTGGGGTCCTCTTCGGCTGTTAACACACTAAGGGCGCAATCCTGTGTAATGTAGGAACAGCGGAGTGAGCGCTCCGCTGTTCCAAGCCATCGCAAATGTGCCATAAAGCATGTTTGCGACGACCTTAGAGTAAGGGCGGCTGGTGTGGAGGCCGGCAGCCCTTACTCCGGTGCTGGATCGTCCCTGCAGCCACCAGAGAAGGTAAGTGAACACCCGGCGGGCGCAGGGGCAATCCAGGCTGCAAGGGAGGGGGATCATTGGCCTTGCTGGCCCAGGGGGCGGGGATGGCGGCCATCATATCCCCGGCCCCTTCCTGGGCCGGCTCCGCCATTACACGGCCTCCTTGGACCTCCTTGGAATAGTTTGCGGAAATCCAAGGAGGCCCATTGCAGCATCCCCACATTATACCGGGGGAAGGGGACAAACGTCTCCTTCCCCCGAGTAGAGTTCCGGACTGCTCCTAGAACAGGGATAGGATCCAGCGGGCGGCCTGGGCCACCTGCCGGATACTTACACAAGTTTGGGCTGTAACTGAAAAATGACACATTAAACCCCGTATGGAATTTGATTTGACTTTTAATGAGCTAGTTATTGATTAGTTCCCTGTAAAGATGCAGTTCTGGTTTTACTTGTTGCAGAGCTGTCTTCTTGTCAAAAGGGTTCTCATTTGCAAGCTGTGTGTATGTGGTATGCAAGGATTCAGAACTGTCGGCAGAGCTGACTTTAGGATATGTGTTACATAGCTTGTGCTGGGTGCACCACAATGGTTGATGCTGATAAGAGCAGTGCAGTGTCCTTGTGCCTTGTGTGCATTGAGATGAAGTCATAGAGTTGTTTCCCCATCACCATGCACACATTGGTTCCTTTCAGGCATGGTTGATATAGGGGCATTGTCGAGGCACTGTGCCATCACGAGGATTGTCAGTTCTGACAAGCTATTCCTAGTGATGTTTTTTTTTCCCAACATGAAGTAATGTTATTAAATCAAGGAAGCTCTGTTAAGATCTCCAGGTTTGCTTTCAGTAGTCACCTGGAGATTGGTACTGATTCCGGGATGCTCCAGGCTAATCCTGGAGGATTGGCAACTCTAGCCATGATTGGTGTAGATGAGTGGTGTTGCCACAGGAGGTGCGTCTGATAGTGTTACTACAGTAAGGTTGCAATCCTAAGCTCACTTACCTGAGAGTAAATCCTGCTGAACACAGTGGGACTTCCATGCGCCTCGGTATTGAGTCATGCCGGCCACATGACCATGGAAACGTCTTCGGACAGCGCTGGCTCTTCGACTTTGAAACGGAGATGAGCACCGCTCCCTAGAGTCGGACACGACTGGACTTAATTGTCAAGGGATACCTTTACCTTTACCTAGACATACCTAGAATTGCACTGTAAATCTGTAAGCAACTTTGCTGCTGGGAGAGGGAGTGCATATGGTGGTGCATTATGTCAGCAGCCAGCATAGCATGACCATCAGATGGGCAACTGCCCAACTGCAATCTTACACTCACTTACTAGGGTGTAAATCCCAGTAGGACTTACTTCCAAGTAAACATGCAGAGGAACATGCTGTTAATTTGCCATTACTCTTAGAAATCATCTTAGAGATGAGACGTATTACTGTAAGTGAGATGACTGGCAGCTTTCAAGTGACTCAGAGCCCAATCCTATCCTCCCACTCCCACTGGTGCAGCCACGCTAAAAACGGATGTGCTGTATCCAGCGGGGGAGGGCGGATTGGGAAGCTTCAGAGGCAAAAGGGGATTTAAATCCCTTTACACCTCTGTAAGCTTCCTGCTCCAGAATGGGTTTCCTTGGTCTTGTGCTAGCAATTTCAGTAGCACAAGTCCAAGAAGAGAAAGGAGGTGGGGAGGCTGCAGGCAGTAGTGTAGCTGGGGCTGCCGGTACCCAGGGCCTCCCCGTGTCATCACCCCTGCTTCCAGAATGGCTCCGATTTGGAGCCAAATGGACTCTGTGGGTGGGCGGGCGGGCAGGCCAAACTTCACTCTGCTCACCGCTCCAATTGCTCGGAGCAGCAAACGCTGCACACCCTCATGGACAGCGTGATGCCCCCCCAGGCTTGCCACCCAGGGCGGTGGCCCCCACTGCCCCTCCAGCTACGCCACTGGCTACAAGAAAGGGGGATAGGATCCGGTGTGTGAAGTGTCCCCCTCTTACATAAATGCACAACTTAGATAAGCTGTGATAAAAGTCCTATGCAGATGTTCCCTCTCCACAGAGAGGGAATGCAGTGATGGCCTCCTCCAGCTGACCCTGCCCCTACCGATGATGCATTGCTTAGCCCTGCCCCTCACCCTCCAGGCATTCAGCAGTTGTCTGCAGAGGCAAACCCTGAATTTGTGAAAAGAATCTTCCTATGATTGGAACCCTGTAGCGTTCCCCACGAAGAGAGGGCATGTCTGCTTAGGGCTAAAGAGAGAGGACTCCATCTCCTGTTTTCTTCCAAAGCAGAAGTAGTGCCTTGCTGAGTTAGATCAAGGAGAAGGAGAACCCTGGGCCAGGGAGTTCACATCATCAACTCCTGTGGCAAAAATCACCTGATTTATTTTATTTCTTTATATATTCTGTTTATATCCTGCTTTTCTCCCGAATGGGCACCCAAAGTGGCATACAGAAATGTATATAAAAGCATTATATACATTTCCCCCATGCTTACCCCCCATATCTTCCCCCTTTTTTATTCCACAAAAGTCTTACACTCAAAAAAGGCCGGGCTTGATGAATACTAGAGGTCGGCTCAGGAGGCAGCCTCAGCCTAGCACACTCTTCCTACTGGAGTTGGCCTGAGTTGGTCATCCCTACCCACATGACAAAGGTCAGAAATTAGATGAGGATACTCAGGTGACCCTACCTTGGCCAATGGGAAGGAATTATGACATCATCATACAGAGCTCATATAAGGTTGAGTTGAAAGATGTTCCGTGCTCTCTGCTTTAGCTCTCTCGATGTGAATGCTGAGTATAGCTGGGAGCCCCCACTTTTGCTGGGGGTTGACATGATTCTCTCCCTTTCATAGGAGGTGCAGGATCACAAGGAATCTGCCTCCGATAACTTGAAACTAAGGATGTGCAGCTAGACGTGTTAGGTTTTATAATTTATTTTGCATGTGTTACCTTTTTGATCCTGAGATTGCGTATACTGTACCCCCAACCTCCCCTCTCCTCTATCTCTGTATTTTGTTTTTGAACAAACTCCTTTTTATATGCTACTGATTCCATTTGGCTGCTTACAACCAGGGCAGAGCTTTTCCCGGAAAAACTACCGGGGACCCTGTACTGTGGGGTACGATTGAGTGAAGCCTCTCCTGTGGCCCTATTACCTTAAAAAAATCCTAGTCTGGTGGCAACATATTGAATTGGGCCTCATCAACAGCCGGTGCAGTTAGCACTGAACAGACTGTATACAGTACCGGTATATCCTCAGCTGCCTCTACCCATGAGCAGCAGCATTCTACATTAGGTGCAGCTTCCAAACCATCTTCAAAAGCAGCCCCATGTAGAGGACACTGATGTCCTTCAAGTTACAAAGGCATGAGAAATTGTTGCGAGTACTTCTTGGCTCTCTCTATAGGGATGCAGGTAGTATATTAGATGTGATTCGTATAAAGCATTCCTGGTCCAAGTCATCCGTGGTGTCAGATCTAGAAGGGCACCTACGCAGCATACCTGCCCAACAGGGTCCCAACTGTTTAGTTAAAATAAAAAGCTGGAGGTCAGTATATTGATGACACCTTACCCCAAAGCTCCAACAAGCTCTCCCCCAACAGCATCATATACAAGTAATATTGACCCGGTGGAACACCTGACTGCATTTCCAAGGGGCAGGACAGGCATTTACTCAGAACCACTTTCTAGAAAATCTCCAAGAAAAAGGAACTAGAAATCAGTGACACTGAGTGCAGGGAACTGAAATTCTAAATACAAATAAACACATGAAGGCGACAACGACCATCTTTTGGTATGTTTTATTTAGCACAACTCTAGAGCCCTTAAAGGTAATGGAGGAATGTCAACAGTTTCATAAATAACTTCCATAAATAACTGACTGAACACTCTTTGTGACTTTTCAAGACTGTACGGTGACATACTGGAGTAAGTTAACTACTGTATTTCTTCAATTCTAAGACGCATGTTTTTTCCCAATTAAGCATTTAAAAAAATGGGGTGCGTCTTAGAATCGAAGGTCTCCAAAAAGCACCCCAAAATGCTATCTTCTTACTTACTGGGGCTTGGGGGAGCTTCAGGGAGACCTGCGCGACCCTCTGCAGGCCTCCCCGATCTTCGGCAAAAACCGGTGATTTTCAGCCATTTCCGGTTTTCGCGAAAACCAGAAATGGCCAAAAATCGCTGTTTTTCGCCGAACTGAAGATCAGGGAGGCCTGCAGAGGGTTGCGCAGGCCTCCCTGAAGCTCCCCCAAGCCCAGGTAACGAAGGAAATGGCACTTTCTGGCAGGGCCAGAAATGCTATGCAAAGGCAGTGCACTCAGTCATCCTCAGCTGCAGGAGACATGCTGGGTAGAGTTGGTGCTGAGTGGGTAGATTCAATGAAGGGAGATGAGTCTTACAATCAATTGATTTTTTCCCCCCTACTGGTGGTACTGAAAGTAAAGGTGCGCCTTAGAATAGATGGCGCCTTAGACTCAAAGAAATACGGTATGTTCAAGATGGGGAGCCCAGCAAGATACACGTGAAAGAGGGAGGGAGATTCTCCATGCATTTTTCTTATGCCTAAATTGTCTGGAACATTTTCCTCTGCTTTTCATTTTGACCCATCATGCATCAATCACATTCAACAGAGCAGAGCTTCAGAGATGGCCTTCTTCTAAAGGCAGACTGCCTGCCTCTTGTGAGGTAGCTGATCACAGGAAAGAGTTTAGGGTTTTATCTACAAATGAGAAAACCACCCTTATGTCCCTTATTTCACTCACAACTATGGCAGTTCTTATTCTGCACCACCCCTCACACTCAGAATTTGGCATCAAAGACCCCTACAATTTTGTGCTTGCAATGGGTTTTGCGAATCAGTAACAATGATGAACACAGGCCAGTCTAATGTTTAGTGAGTCATAGGTAAAACACACACAGTTGAGTGGTCCTGGTCTCTCTGGACATGTTTGCTATTTAATATCAAATATCCTAGGACAGCAGTTCTCAAAGTTCTCCCCATGAGTCGGGGAGAACCGTGAGTCTGTGCTCCCAGGATCGCGCCACCGCTGGGGGCAAAAGGAATAACAAAAACCGGAAGTGGATTGCAATCACTGTGGAGAGCTGATCTGAAGTGCAGGGAGGCCTACAGAGGGGGCCGCGGGAGACCCTCCAGAGGGCTGGCGCAACCCTCAGTAAGTTAAAAATAACCATTTTCCCCCCAGTGGTGGCGCGATCCTGGGAGTGCCGCTATGATCCCAGGAACACCGTCGCTGTGGTAGCCATGCCCCTTAAGGGGCTGGCGGCCTCTTCCGGTTCTCCTGGTGGGTCGCAACCCACCAGTTTGAGAACCACTGTCCTAGGTAAACCAGAGAAAACATGCATGTACACATATATGGACAGGTAATACCTACAAGAAGTGTTTCAAGCAGGCAAAGAACCCCCATGTTTTCATGTTTGAATTGCTGCTACTTGTATTTGTGAGGAAGAAGAAGGGGGCGTGAGCTGAAAAGTATGGAACTTTTACCAAAGGAAGAACTGTCCTATTTCTGTAATTATTCTGCTCCTGATAGTAAAAATTCAAGGTACTCCATTGATGAGAACTGCAGTTCTAAGGGTCCATTAATATGAGGTCCCGATAACCCAAAATTGGGTACTACTGGGACAGGACCAGCAAGGAACAAATGGTCAAGTGTATCACAGAGTACTAAAAAAGAACTGGAGGATGCAATCCTGAACACACGATGCAGAAGTAAGAACCAATAAATGGGCTGATTTCAAGGTAACATGTTTAGAATGAGTTTAAAGTACTGTATAGCAAGATAGCTTTAGTCAACTCCAGGAGAGTCTCCATGTTTATAGCAGCAACAGGACAAGGAGTGCCATGACTCTTTAAGTCAAATTTAATCAAATTGGATTATGCAACACTAGAGAAGATTGATAACAGGGGACAGGGTCAGCCAGGTTGGGCACTAGTCATTGGCCCATGCCTGTCAGAGAGCCCACCTGGCCAAGCTGACGTTTGAACCCTCAGTACTGATGATGGCACCCAATGTACCAATGCTGGTGAGGGCATGCCAAGGGCCCCCTAGTGCAGGAATTTGAGTCCCCGCAACATGCTAGCAGCACTGGCGGGATGAGCATCAAGCAGCCCATAGAGGGGGTGATGGTGACTGCCAAGCAGCCTATGGGGGGCTCATGGCTCTCTCCCTGTCTTTTCTCATGTTATGGTTACAACAGGAGCAGTGACTTGGTTGAAGAACTGCATGGGGGAGGGAGTCTGTCTCCTTTCCTTGCTCTTAGCTCTCCTGTGCTCTGACTGCAAGGTAAGCAAAGACTGAACCTGTTGGGCTTTACCCCTTCACTATCATCAGAGCAACATCACAATGCAGAGAGAGAGAGAGAGAGAGAGAGAGAGAGAGAGAGAGAGAGAGAGAGAGAGAGAGAGTCAGTTTGCCAAGGCCAGCCTGATAGAGCCACCTCCAGTACCTCCTGCTTAGCGCTTGAATGCATCTCAGTAGGGGGCATCAGTCACAGGGACTGATTCTCTACACTTGCCCAGAGAGCCCCAGAGAAAGCAAGGATGCCACTTCATCCCATGGCTGTTAGGGGATGTGAGCACCCGGCCGGCAGTGCAGTGTAACTGATGGTGTGCCTTGGCAGTTTTAACACCTTGTCAGTGTGCCGTGAGATCTAAAAGGTTGAAAATTGCTGTCCTACACCAAGAGGAGGAAGGCGAATCTTAGAATTCAGAGGAGGAGGAGGACAGGATTATCTCCTCAGTCAAACAAAGCAAATTGAACACAATGGGGCTTGCTCCTGAGTAGGCATGCCTAGGATTGTGTTCTAAGGGTTTAACAAGCTACACCTGCCCACATTCTTTCTCCTAAAGGTCTAGCACTCAGTCCCGGTTGGAGATCTGGTAAGCCTACCCATGGGGAGCAGCAAAATAATCATTGATCATTATTTTATGGAAAGGTTGTACATGTGTGAAGTACGAGTCTCTATGCACAGAGTGCACAGAAGCAACACATGATATTTCCCTTGGAGCCCGTCTTACTGGAAGTTGGTCCACCCAGCGCCAAAGGTGCAGAGAGACAGTGCTCTCACTATAATGACATCCCCAAGTGCAGCCCTCGTTTTCCCCATAAGAGTGAATGATAGCACGTATCCACATACCGGTATATGTGACGTAATCACTCCAGCCACTTTGGTATGAGAGCTAAAATGCCCTTTGGTGATTCCAATTTCTTGAGGGAATCAAGATCATTCCAATCTGTATAGCCCTGCCCTTTTATCACATAGTACACTCTTCCCTCTTTATAAGTACTTTTGCTATACAGATCTTCACTTATCCATCCCTCTTTACCTATTCCAAGATTTTCAATAGAAAGGTCTGGGAATGGGGGGGAGGGGAGAGGGAGGACCAAGTCTCTCACAGGGACAAAGTCTACCTCCCATTTTACCCAGTGTGTAGAGACCTCTGCTTCACCTTCCGCTCTGGACACAGAGAAGGGGACAGATTTGCCTCATGTGCCCCAGAAGGAGTTCCAGGAGGTCAGATCAAATTTTGGCTTTCTCCCACTAGCAGGTCCAGAAGCGCCCCCTTTCTTGGGTGTGCTCCTGCGTCCTTTTTAGGACCCTCAGAGGACCAAGCAGCACAGCTGGGGAAGAGGCGCCCTCCATGTGCCTGATGAGCAGTGTGTCGCCACACTTTCAAGGCATGTGCATTACATGGTCCCTTTTACAGTGTAAATCTTTCTGTGCTGTGTTTCTACAAATTTCTGTGAGTATGGGTCCTAAAAAACAGAAGAAGATGAAAAACTCATGGGAAAAGTGGAAAAACAGGTGAAACATAAGAGAGTTGCTCATAGTTTGCAACTAAAGCTTGAGGTGCTAAACCTCATTATGTGATGCTAGAATTTCTGAAACATTTTCATTGTCGACTTTAACACTTTATAAATGTGGTATAATGTTATTTATTCTATTTTACTGTGTCTCGCAACTTTTTCCTTATGCTATTCAGCATTTAGGGTGATTTTGGGTTGAACGTGGAATGGCTTTGGAACAAGTTAGAATTTTTCCCATTGAAAATGTATGTAATAATTGTACACATCCAGATTTTTGCTACAAGGGCTGTTTTTTAGGAACAGATTAGGTGTGTATAAAGAGGGAAAGGTGCACTGTCTCCACCACCACTAGATTCTATTTGTTAGTCATGCTGGAGTGTGATGAAGGGATGACTTTAAGATGTGGATTTTATATATTTGATGGGCTGTCGTAGGTCACAACAGATGTGTCTGCCTCAGCAGCACGAATGTCTATGCTACCATAAAACTATGTGGGATGTGCAATAGTACTTGATGGGTTATTTCAGTGGTTCTCAAACGTTTTAGCACTGGGACCCAATTTTTAAAATGACACCCTATCGGGACCCACCTAGCTTTACGGAACTTAAAAAAAGGTGATCTAGAAAGAAATTATTTATTTATTTATTTACAAGTAATATTTCATTTATTTATTTGCAAAAAACTCTATTTCTTGTAATGAGGCAGCCCTAATGAACAGCCTCAAGACTTGAGGGGCTTAATTATGGGACCCAGCCTTCACCTGCCCCAACTACCTGTCATTGACAGACTTAGGGGGAAAAAACACCTAAAAAAAAAAGAGCTCGAACATTTATCTCCCTATATTTACACAAGCTTGCAAACTGCAGGAGTTCAGCGGTTTGCAGGGCAATTAGCAGCCATCTGATTTTTTAATCGCCTCAGGGCTTGAGGCAATTACTTATCTAATCTTTCCATCACCCGGGAACCACCAGAAATCAAGTCGCGACCCACCAAGTGGGTCCCGACCCACTTTGAGAAACACTGGGTTATTTTATTAAACACTAGGAGGAAAACCTATACAAGCTGTTGGCCAACCAAATGAGCTACCTGGAATGGCTGTAGACCAGCCATTGAGGATAGGTAAGCTTCTCCATGGCATAGCTGAGGTATGAATATTTATCATAATAATAGTGAGTCCTTCCTGAATATAGAAGTTTTGACTATGACCCTTGAAATTTGACTTCTAACTTCTATTCTGTGGCTAGGCTCATTTCCCCCACTGCATCTCAAAAAAAACCCATCCTTACATATCACAAATCTTCATCTTTTGCCTTGTCCATTGTTGAGTCTCAGTCCCTCTAGTTCACAGAGATGTTGATTTCTGGTCCTTTTTCTTGGTACATACGTTCAGACTAAAAAAGAGCACAGGACAAGGAAGCTGTTATTCAAGTTATGGTCAAGGCAGCAGACCCTGGCTTATGCCCTATGGTCTATGTTCCCCTGCCCCTAAAAAGCACTTCACAAAGGCCAACGCAACAGGAAGTATGATGGTGCAAGGAGGAGACCAAAGGCCAACTTCTCAGAGAAGACGGGCTAGAGGGTGCTCCTCCAGACTTTTCTACCTCTTCCACTTCCCAGCTGGAAATCTCCCCTGGAAAGTGCTGCCAACTCTTCTCTGGGAAAGTGCAGTTTGCTGGAGCTACTATCCCACCAAAACCTCTATGATTTGAGGTGGCATAATGGAAAAGAGATGAAGCTTAGATAGAAAAAAAGCAGCACATCCCAGCACCTGTGGAGCAGGCAGTGGAAACAACCAAGGTGTAGTGGTTTGGAGCCAGGATGGTGTAGTGGTTTGGGAGTCGGACTTAGACCTGGAAGATCCAGGTTCAAACCCCCGCTCAGCCACGAAGCTTCCTGGGTGACCTTGGGCCAGTCACTATCTCTCAGCCTCACCTACCTCACAGGGTTGTTGTGAGGACAAAAAGGAGGGGAGGAAATATGTACACCACTCTGAGCTCCTTGGAGGAAGGGTGGTATAAAAATGTGAAAAAACAAATAAAAGAAATAAAATCAAGACCTGGGGCCAGAACTATAAATGACTAGAGCAGGACAGCAGTGGCTTCTGGGGTTGATCAGGATGGGTACTGGCCAATGGCTCATACCCATCAAAGGGCCCTCATGGCCAGGCCGATCCCTGAACTCCTCAGTTCCAGCTGCAATTGTAGTGTTCAAAGCCCCATGCAGGGCCTTGCTCCAGGGACACCAGCAACTTGGCACCAACACTGGGCTAGACAGGGGGCCCAGGCTGCCACTCTGCGAACGCTTAATGAACTGAGTGACTAGCCCAGGGAGGCAGAAAGAAGGCATTCTTTCTTGAGGTCTAGCTGACCAGCTCCATCAACAGACCAAGCCCTCCTAAAGGCCCAAACTGACTGACGCAGAAAGAAAGGCTGGTCACTAATGCAACTAGGCCTCCAGTCTGCCATTACAGGTCAGGAGTATGACAGCCCTGAAAAACATAGGGGACCTCA
This sequence comes from Plestiodon gilberti rubricaudatus, assembly GCA_026170595.1. Classification (NCBI taxonomy): domain Eukaryota; kingdom Metazoa; phylum Chordata; class Lepidosauria; order Squamata; family Scincidae; genus Plestiodon; species Plestiodon gilberti. The sequence continues at coordinate 99,585,472 of JANXHW010000004.1, read as the reverse complement.
ATAATAAAATGCAGCCCTCTGGAGACCTGTGAGAGAGAATAGGTTATGTTTGCATGCGTGTGTGTGACTGTGTGTGTATATGTGCACACACATGCTTTCCTGCACCTCATCCCTTTGGGTGACATGTGCCCCAATGTTCTGTAACAGGACAGGTTGTCACTCAGTGTACTCCAGATGCTCGTACTGTTGGAGGCTCCTTTTGGGGAAAATTAAGATGCAAGGGAGGGCATATTCAAACAGGGGACTAGTTCCTGCCATTCCACACATGACTCAGATTTGTCAGGAAAGGCTTCTTTCTATGATAGGGGATGTGTTTCTGCAACCTGATTCCCCCACGTGAAGTGCCAAAAGGAATGGCTTGTTGCAGAAGAATGGGGGATTTCTCCATAAATAGGCTTACCAGATTTCTTGCTGAGACAGAGTGTAGACCTTTAGGAGAAGGAATGTGGGCAGGTGTAGCTTGTTAAACCTTAGAGCACAATCCTAGGCGTGTCTACTCAAAGCAAGCCCCATTGTGTTCAGTGGGGCTTGCTTCTGAGTAGACATGCCTAGGATTGTGCTCTAAGGTTTAACAAGCTACCCCTGCCCACATTCCTTCTCCTAAAGGTCTACACTCTGTCCCGGCAAGAAATCTGGTAAGCCTATCCATAAAGAAATCATAAATAAGAGACTACTATTCATTAAGCTCTTAACCTGTAACAAGGCAGTTAGGCCAGCCACTCTCTGAATGCAGGCAGGTTACATTGCTTCTTTTCTTGCTGCCCACATTGCATGTGGGGAAGAGGGATGTGTAATTTCGACTCAATTCAGCCCCTCAAAATTTGCTTTGCCCCCAGAATTTAATAATGCTCACATCCTCACTGTCGCTCCCATCCTGGTCTTGCTTCCTCTTCAGTTTTTCTTGTTCCTCTTTTCTGTCCTTTTCTGGCATGATATCATCTAACCAAGCCAAATGATGTAAGGAGAAGATGTATTCCATCGCCTTCCGTATTCCCACTAGAGCAAGCAACTAGCAAAATACCATCACGTAGAGTTAGTATTATGATTTGAACAACCTACAGTACTTAGCCCTATCAGTACACACAGAGTATTATAGAGTAAGAAAAGCAAAAAGACAAATCCCTGCTCCAAGGAGTTCACAATCTACCGAAAATTTGTATCCAGCCATTTTTAAGACAAATTCAGGAAGTACACAAAGCACCATGCACACATCCATTTTCAGAGTTGCTGGGTTCTTTTGTCCACAATGTATGCAAATCAGTTGGTTGCTAACTTGTCTCCGGACAACTGTACACTTGCCCACAGATGAGGAACAGTGAACAAAAAGATACTGTCGACACTGATTTTGTCATTCTTGCAGGGTGTATTTGTCATGCCAAATCAAAGAATGGAAGAAAAAGGCATCGAATAGAATGGAAGGCATCAAATAAGGAAAATATATATATTTATTGCATAGCACTTTGCTCAAGGGAAGTGGCTCAGGTTATTCTTCATATTCATGTTGGAGCAGAAAGAATGACAAACGGTCAGTATATTTCAACGTACAGTGAAACCAGAGGATGCCAAAAAGCCATTGAGAATTGGGCAGAGTATCACAATGACGCTACGTGTACTGGATTGCATGGCATAGTTCATGATCAGATATGTGTATTTGTGTATTATGACAACATAAGCACATGCTAGCAGAAGCTTGAGCAATGAAGCAGCAGAAAAGGAAGAAGAAATCTACACAGAGATTACTGTTTGATTGCGAAAGCCACAGCTTGAAGATGAATCAAGTGAAATTGCAGGTGTATGTCCTGCTCTGTCACAACCAGCCTGATGCTCTGGCTTCATTAAACAAAACAGATCATGGATGGACTCTTGTTGATAGCAGATGCCTGCCAATTTATTACAGCTCTCCTAGAGAGCTTTGGGAGTTGTACAATCAAACACTGATTTGAATTGGAATTCAGTGTCTGGGTGCTGTCTCCAATTCTGAGAGTGACCTAGAATTGTCATATTGTCACTTTGTTTAGTTAAAAATGTTTGTTGATAGCAACCTGTTTTCCTTGATGATGTCACACACCACAAGCTGCATCTTTTGATTATTTCAAAGGGGTGTGTGTGTGTGTGTATGTGTGCGTGTGCGTGTGTAAGCCATTTCCAGATCATTTTGTTGCCCTTCTGGGACTTGGCACTGTAGCAGCAAATGCCCGTTCATTTGTGAGGGTTACCCCAGCCCATTTCTTGGAGGAGGAGTCTGGCAAACCCTTTCACTCTGAGCCCAACATGTGGATCTACCACAAGAAAACTCGTCCCTGCTAGAAAGATTCTCACCATCAATGGGAAGATAATGGCAGCTGCAGTTGACTTAAGAATCCACAAAACAGCTAGGCAGAGGATCTGAACAAAGGTGAACAGGTGGACTTGACGAAGTGGAACATGGCGGAGATAAATGAAGTCAGGCTGGTGTTTGGCGGGCATCAGCAGGAGCTGTAGTCTGTCCGTGAACTGGGATATGTGAAAGCAAAAAATATTCTGGAAACACACCTCCTGTAGGCAGCAACTTTTCTATGGGAGAACATCTCCCCTCATGTGGATACATTGCATGCAAGAACTTTCACAACTTATCTTGCATGTTTTTTTATTATTATTATTATTATATAACTAAGAATAATAATAATAATACTTATATACCGCTTTTCAACAAGAGTAGCTGAGTTTACGTTTTCTGTAGGGAAGGTCAAGGGAGCCACAGCTTTGCTGAAAACGTTACAAGAAGCACTCTGAATACTTTAAATGCTAAGCAATATTTTTATTCTACCAGCAGCTCCTATATTAACTTGACTTTATACAATATAAATACTGTATATTATATTATTATTATTATTATTATTATTATTATTATTATTATTATTATTATTATTATTATTATTCACAATGGATCCCTCATCTGCAGGGTGAGCCTGGCCTCCTCCTCCCCAGCTTGCAGCTAAAATGACAGATCAGCATACCAGTGAATCAGATGCTGGCTCAGCCATCAGTTTTGCTTCATCCTTCACGCTCAAGGTAGGATATCTCCCCTTTTATTTTTTTTAAAGCACTGCATGTATATTTCTCCATTGCTTTATTAACTTTTTTTAATGAGCAAAATTGCTCTGGAGCTGGCAGTTGCTGGGGGAGGTTTCTTGGTGACATCACTGTGTGCCAACCAATTAAACACTCTGCACAGTTAGCTTCTGCTACAAATTTACAGATCTCTCATTTTCAGAGGTTGAGCCTGGACAGGTAAGGTATATTTAGGTTGATCGCTTAACCCAGTAGAGGTGTTTTCAGTGCTCTAAAAATGTTACTTCTGTTGGAAATAGGCAGCGCTCGGCTGCGGCTGCAGGACACTGGGGGGCACTGTGCCATCTGGGCACCTCTCACCTGGCTGTCCTCTCTATGGTCCCTGGCAGGGGTGTGGCCCCTGACCCTGTTTCCTTCCTGTCCCCTTCCAGCCACATTCTCTTGGACCTCAGCCTTCGCAGGAGAAGGACGTGTGGAGATGCGCTCCTCACCAGAGGGCCTTGCATTCACCATACACACATGCAAAAGGGACAGCTATATAGGGTTCCTTGTGCTCTGAATGTTAGACCTCTGATCTCCTAATCAGAAGATGTATATATGCAATCTGTAAGTAAACTTTCTTTTTGTAACTTTACCAGCCTCTGCCTCCATGTGTCTTTTACTGATAGCAATCTAGCCTGGGTTCTTGGGATAATTTTCTTTTTTACCACAGGAGAGGGGTCTTCCGCTATTACTCTGCTACAAAACCCCTATATTCTCCAATAACTTCTGTCGTCAATCTGAGAGAAATATTTTCTGAATTTACGTGTTGAAGAGGACTATTTGTTCTGCATTAGGCAATATGCAGAAGGCAATGTTTCAGCCACTCAACACAACTTGCAACTGAAGATACTCAAGGAAAGCAATTGTCTGTTTCGTATCTGTTGGTAACCAAGCCACTCATCCTGGTGAGCTGCAACTCCCCTTACAGTACAGCAAAAATGCAGCCCTTCCTCTCCATCCCCTTTAGCAAAAACCCAGATTCATATCCTGGTCATTTCTCACCTTGCCTGCTGCAACTTTCTCTCTAGCATCCTCATGACCTCCTCCTTGAAAAGTGATGAGGACATTGATGGAGGGGAGGAAAAACCTGGCGAAGAAGGCCAGCGACACTACATGCAGAGGAGCTTGATCCAGGTCCCAACTCTCAGCTTGAGCTTAACCCAAACTGGAGATGGAGCCTATCAATGAGGAGTCTCTTGAAGCAACAGGTTCCTGAGATGGGACTCCTAGCAGCAACTTCTCCTGATGTTCGACCGGCCCCCCTCCTCACCAAGACACTTGCCCTCCCCAATGTCTGCTTGTCATCACAGACAAAGCACAGGACAAGAGTTAGCGGAGAAGCAGAGGAGTGCCAGGTGTCTGCCCCCTAAAGAATCACCACATCTTGGAGAAGGGGAGGAGCTTGGGAGGGGGAGATAGCCGAGAGAAGTACAGTACTTAAGGGCTCAGCTGAACTTCAGCCCCCATTGGATCAACTTGTCAGCAAGATCTGTCCTGGGTCCTGCATCTCCAGTCTGTCCCTACCTGCCAATTTAGACATCCCCATGGGCTTCCATTCATGTTCAGTACAGAACTGGTCTTCTGTTGTTGCACCTCCACCCCTGGCTTCTATTGCCAAAACCAGTCACCTCTCTCATTCTCATTCAGTGCCCTGCACTTTTGGCCCAATCCTGTGCCAGTCACCAGCGTAGGCTGCTTTATAGCAGTCTCAAAGCATCCTCTGCTGGCGAGCACTGCCGGGATGCTGACATGGCATCCCATGCGCCATGTGGCCTCCCATGCGCCAGTGGGTGGCTGTGGACTCGCCAGAGCAAGTAAGGCCATACAGGGGGTGGAATGGGGTGGTGACAGGGCAGGGAGGAGGGTGGATCAAGCCCAGGAGGGGGGGGCGGGATCGGCGGTGTTGGCACACACCGAATCCTGACACCCTTCCTGGGCCTGATCTGCCTATAGAGCTGGCACGGGTCTGAGTGGACCCACAGGGGCTTACCCTGGGGCAAGAGAATAAATGTTTCCTTCTCCTAAGGAGGCCTTCCAAGGCCAAACTCCCCCATGAGATTTAGTGGAACACACGTCAGTGACGTTGCATCGCTGCACGGGGAGTTGTGGTGGATTGGGCTGCCTGTTAGCTAACTTTTAGACCCTTTTTGTACTACCAGTCCAAGCAGAGGCAGATTGGCAAGGAACATAAAGAGTCAAGGAAAGCTGAGCACAAATTCAGGGCAGTCATCCCTAATGTTGGCGGTGTTATCTTTCTATTGTTCAATAATCATGCTACTGATGGAGCCAGAAGTCAGCAAAACTCACAGTACCACCTTCCCCATAAGCCCAAAGATTCTTCTCCTCCTGCTTTGCACTCACCTGAATACTGCTAAGTGCAGCCACACCCATGTACAGGAAAATGCCATACAGCACTGGCATTGGGATAAACTAGAAAAAACCAATACAAAGCATAAGCATGGTTTACATGGAGCTTCCTTTGATGAAAATACTTAGGGTCCAATCCTATCCAACGTTCCAGCTCTGATGCAGCCATGCCAACAGGGCATGTGCTGCATCCTGTGGTGGGGGGAGGGCAGTCACAGAGCCCTCCTCAAGGTAAGAGAATGGTTTTTCCCTTATCCTGGGGTTGCATTGCAGCTGCATCGGTGCTGGAAAGTTGGATAGGATTGGATCCTTTATTCTATAAATTTTTAGTACTGTACATAAAAACAGCCCTCCTGGATCAGGCCAAAGACGTGTCTTGTCCAGCATCCTGTTTCTCATAGTGGTCCATCAGCTGCCTCCTGGAAGCCCCCGAGCAGGAGAGAAAGGCAGATTTCTCTTCTGCCGTTGCTCCTCTGCAACTGGTATTAAGAAGCATTTTGCTGCTGAGCCTGAAGGTAACACATAGACATCATGACTCATGGCCATTGATAGACCTGTTCTCCATGAGTTTGTCCAATCTCCTTTTAAAGCCCTCCTAGCTAGTGGCCATCATTGCATCTAGTGGCAATAAATTCCACAAACTAAATGATGTGCCTCCTTTTGTGTCAATTAGTTTCATTGGATGACCCTTGGTTCTGGTATTGTGAGTGAGAGGAATTCCACACCATGCATAATTTTATAAATCACGTTTCCCCCATCACCTTTTTTCCAAGGTAAAACGTCCCAAATGTTGTAGCCTTTCCACATAAAGTAGGTGCTCCAGCCTCTGATCATTTTTATTGCCCTCTTTTGCACCTTTACAGTATACTTTTTCTCTACAGTAACTACAGTAACTCTACAGTATCCATTTTCAGGTGGTGGTGACCCGAACTGTACATAGTATTCCATACCATAGATTTGTATAGGGGCAATATAATATTAGCGTCTAATTCTCTGAACCCTTTTCTAATGACCCCTAGCATGGAATAGTACAGCATTATGGTGATAGAGATGCAAAAGAGGACAGAATTTCTGTACCTTTAGTCATTGTTAATTAGAAGGAATGCTGTCAATCTTGCTGATTGGAGCCTGTTCTCTTTTCCCTACCGACTGGATCAATTTTCTTTAAAAAAGAAAACAGAGGTGTGTGTATGTCTGTGTCTGTGTCTCGCAGGGGGGTATTCCCATCTTGGGCATTTGTACATGAGTAAAAGTGCAAGATCACCACCACTAAGGGGCACAGTCCCACAGGAACTTGCGAGGCTGTTTCACTTCCTTGTTCGAGTCCTTTCTAGAAGTATACTTATGCTGAATATCTGGGACCCTGGGCCAAAGTCTAGACGATGTTAATCATGTCACCCGTGTTGTGTTTTAAAATATAAATACCCTCTCCCCGCCATCCAGATGGGGACCACATCCCTCCTCCCCCCACACACTGTGGTTCTGATCCAAATCAGTCCCCTCCCTCTGTGGCTACTTACACTAAACAAACAAATATGCAAGGCCACATGATGTGATTAATATTAAAATTGGTTTGGTTCCAAGTGCAAACATGCTACTGGGGCATGATCTGAGGCAGGGAAATTATTTGAGGCTTCTTTTCTCATGATGAAACATGCCTTCACCTGAAACAGTGCCCTTGTGAGCAAGTATTTACTTGCTAATTTTGCTTACAAACATGATTAGATCAGAAAAGATGAAACCTGCCCTCTGTCAAACACTTGATGATGATCACTGCAGTCCTGAGGGTTGATATGCATAAAGTTCTCCTGGTTTGAAATGAACATGTACGAGTACAAAAAGCATTTCTTACCTTGAGTACTGGTGCCAAGAACACAGACAGTCCTGTGAGGATGAAGACCATCAGTCCTGTCACTCTTTGTTCCCTACAAGCAAGCACGCTTTGGGATTAGGTAAAGGTAAAGGTATCCCTTGACAATTAAGTCCAGTCATGTCCGACTCTAGGGAGCGGTGCTCATCTCCGTCTCAAAGCCGAAGAGCCAGCGCTGTCCGAAGACGTCTCCATGGTCATGTGGCCGGCATGACTCAACACCGAGGCGCATGGAACACTGTTACCATCCCGCTGACGCGGTACCTATTAATCTACTTGCAATTTCTTGCTTTCGAACTGCTAGGTTGGCAGGAGCCATCGCACGGATTCAAACTGCCGACCTTTCGATCGACAGCTCATGGTTCAGTGGTTTAACCCACTGCGCCACGGGCCTTTATTATACTTCAGCCAGCAGCTACCTCTGCCATTCCCACCCAATGACTTCAACAGAAAACAAGTATAGAGCAGACAGAAGCTGGACCTGCCTCCCTCCCCCCCCCCCCAGCTCAGGAATTGTCTGACACAAAGAGAGAAGGTGGCAGATAATTTTTTTTCTTTCAAAACAGCAACAACAAAACATTTGGGCTGTGAAAAGACAGGGTGTTCACATAGGCACACATATGCGTGCACGCACACACACACACACACACACACACACACACACACACACACACACACACACACACACACACACACACACACACACACACACACACACACACACGTACCTGATTCCCAGAAACTTTGGTTGCTCCCCTGGAGCACAAGCAGTGCTCTCCTTCTTAAGGCTATCCATATGGGCCAAAGAAATGACGGTGGCTGACACATACCAGGGCAAGCCCATGACAGAGGTGAAAATCATCAGAAGAGAAACGCAGAAAAAGTCCAGATGAAATCCTGCCCCTTTCTGCAACAAGACAACAGCATTATCACTGTTGGACACAGGGTCAAGTTTTACATCCTATTGTCCTTGTCCAAGCCTTCAATTTGTGGCCATCATTCTCTATCTCATCATGCTACATTTTTTTCCCCACAGATAGGAGTACGGTTTCAGGACAAATCTGCCCAGCCCCAAAAGCTGTTTTAAGGATAAAGAAACAGGAAGAAGCTCTGAGTTTATTGTAAACTGACTTGAAGACATTTGATACTGGAAATGTTGGTTGGAATGTTTAAAAAATGAATCACATCTCTTGGCCTCCCCACTCCTCCCACCATGCACACATTTTTAATTGTAATGATGATCTTTTTTAATTAATTTTTAGATGTTGTTTTATTAATTTCATTAACTTTTTTTTACTGTTTTAAAATGTGACTTGTGTATTGTATTTGTTGTATTGTATTTCCTTTTTTTGTTGTAAGCCACCTTGGGTCCCTTCGGGGAGAAAGGCAGGGTAAAAATAATGTAAATAAATAAATAAATAAATGCACCACCAAGCTTTACCAACGGCAGCTCGGCTTCACCTTCACAGCTGTACCTTGCTCTTTATTGCTACTCCAGTTTCTTGCAAGATTCATAGGGCCCAATCATCCTATCCAACTTTCCATCACCGATGCAGCTGTGCCAACAGGGCGCGTGCTGCATCCTGCGGTGGGGGAACGTTTGTTCCCTTACCTCGGGGCTGTATCAGCGCTGGAAGGTTGGTGAGCATTGGGCTCTTTTTCAGCCTTCACTGCCTGCCCTTTACTCTTTCACCATCTGAGCTTTAGCTCCCTCTTAGTATTCACTCATATTAATAAAATCATTGAGGTTAAAACTGTCATCTGTCAAAAACCACAACTTTGTTTCACCAGTTTGGAAACATATGCTGAATAATAAGGGCCTATGGAAGCCTGAGTGGAAGGAGATCCAAAGTACTTTTTAATTTCCTCCATGGGGTATGGCCCTGTGAAAGACAAGGCCTATGCCTGACTCCATCTTAGTTTGGTTTGACTCCATTTTGAATCCTTAGCTAAAAGTCCAGCCTCTGACTGAACTTAAAACGGATAGCTAACTCAGCTGCGGGAAACAGAGCTTGTTAGTAGGAAGCTGAGAGCAGGACCCGCTATCTCAGAGCAGGGCTCATATCTCTTGCCTGCAAAGTCCACATCAGATCTTTCATTCTGACACATCATGGTGCATTGCATGCTCAATTTCTATTTCATAGTGACGGATAGAAGAAAAGGAAGCTGGATTCTTGAATGAATAGCAGCGCGGCGCTGCTTGAGTGCTCACTCCTCCTCATCCATCAGGGCCTATTCGTCTGCCCCGAGTCTTCCTCAGGGGCTGCCAGGGCTGCAGGTGCTCCACGTGGCACCTCGGGGCTTGCAGTTGCGGCTCGACTGTGTGGCTCGCTAACCAGACGGCTTCCCCCTCCTCATCCCTTTGCCTGCCCATTGCCTGCCTGCCTGCCCTCCGTCCGTCGCACGGCTACCGGTGTGTGTGGGGGGGGGGAAGCAGGAATCTGATGAATCCATTTTTGCTGAGATGACCAGTATCTTACCGCCATTTAACAAAAAACACATTTTCATATGTGCACAAGTTGCAGTTTAGGTGAGAAAGGTGGGATTTGGAGTGTCAGGAAGTGGCAGTGCCAGTCCATCCATGACACCAACGGAAGCAGTCGCCTCAGGCAGCAGTTTGGTGAGAGGCAGGCACCCATCTCTGTCTACCTACTGGCCTCCGCTGCTCCTTCTCCTCTTCCTTCCACTCCCTGAATTGGAAAAGAAAGAGGGGGGCAGAGAGGAAGAAGAAATGTAGAGGGAGGAGAGTGCTGAGCTACAACGCTGGAGAGTGGGAGGTGCAGAGGCTGGCACATCATTGGGTCAGGGACTAGCCAAAACTAGTGATTAGCCAAAATAACAACATAATTAATAATAATAATATTATCATCATGGGATTTACATACCTAAGAAAAATGTGGGTTTTGGTTTGTTAGGGGTGTGTGCAGCTCCACCCTAAGAATGCCATAGAACAGGGCCCCTCCTGTACTATGATTACCCGAGACTGTTCCTGTGGGGAGGAGGAGCTTACTCCTTACAGTTGGGTTGCTGGTAAAGTTCCCTTTTGCTTAAATTTAAAACATGCCTTGCCAAATCAGGATTCCCACACGGGGTAATATGGCTGCCATTTTCCTGTCACGTAGCAAGAGAACAGGCACCGCCTGTGCCTGTTCTCTTGCTACGTGACAGGAAAATGGCAGCCACATTACCCCACATTATCCCATGTGGGAATCCTGATTTGGCAAGGCAGCAAGAATGAGAATGCCCTCCATATGACAGACGCCAGTTAAAGTGAGGGAGTCTGTTTCTGAGCAAATCTGCTGACAGAAGATAATATGGTTTAAAGTGTGTGTGTGTGTGTGGGGGGGGGGGTGTTCCCTGTCCAATCATACACTTCCATATACTACTTGCTAATGAAAAGCATCACTATGAATGCTCTGACACTCCAAAACACAATTCAGTGTTTCTAGACCACCTACTTTTCTCACTATTCATTTGTCCATATGGAAACTCTAATAATTTATAGATGAAACTGACCAGAGTAGTTGAGGAGACCAGTCACCAAAAGCTAAATATTTCAGCAAGGCCTTGAATATGTCAAGCCACCAGATTTGATTACATTGGCCATTGTCAGGAGACTGCGGACCACTGCAGCAACATGTTTTGAGCCTCAGGCTGCAATTCTACACACACTTCCTTGGGAGTAAGCTCCACTGTGCACATTCTGGATACATATTCTGAGTAAGCATGCATGCATAAGATTGTGTGAACTCTCTCTCTCTCTCTCTCTCTCTCTCTCTCTCTCTCTCTCTCTCTCTCTCTCTCTCTCTCTCTCATGTGTGTGTGTGTGTGTGTGTGTGTGTGTGTGTGTGTGTGTGTAAGTAAATGTGGAAGGAAACTGCAGCATCCTCATAGCAACCCTAGGAAATGTTGGGGTGCAACAGGAAGCAATAGCATAAAAACAGAAGTTAGGAGTCCAGAGTTGATGTTTTTACATTTGGAAAAATTGCCTACATGCATCTTGAACAACAAGTTGTCAGAATGACGCAGACATATTTGAAAAATAAATAAATTGATGTCCAACAGGTTTGCATTTCTTGTAGTAGATGCGTACACAGGGCTCAGGCACAGTTTGTGGAGCTTTGCTATAGCCACGAATCAAGCATTGTCTTAAGCTGTCCTATAGGATCAGACAACCACGAGCAGGCTCATCCCTATGGATACATATTCTGTCATGGCTAGCTCAAAATTCAGGCATTGGGCATAATCTACAGAATAACCTCTGTCTAAGCAACCTCTCTATAGACTCCTATCCAAACCTTTCCTTGAAAATCTTCAACCTTCTTTAGCAGTTTGTTTTTATTTGTCCGTTTGTTGCAACCAGCTCTGCTGTGTCCTTGAACAAAGGGGGTGAAATTTAGGACAGCGTTTTCTGTTCCTGTATGGATGCTTCCAGTGGCTGTTTCTCCAGGAACAACATGGCCAACACAGAAAGCTGCACAAGAAGAAGCCCAAAGAGGAATATTTCCTCCTATGGGACTTGATGTTTTGTTGGCCATCCATGTTGGCCCATGTTAATCCTGCCAGTTTATTTGGTCTAGCCATGATCAGCATAAGGGCACAGTCCTTATGTGGCTTGGGTATCATATGAGCTGATTCAGCACATGTAACACTTGCCAGTATTTGGAAGTGCCTCTGCTATGTCAGGAGACTGAAAAGTGCGGGGGGGGGGGGGACGGGGGGGACGACAGGACAGCAGAAGACCCATGTAGGTAAGCTCCGGCAAGAGCGAGGAGCCACACAGCAGACAAATGCCAGGCACTCCCTCACACAACCCAACCAGAGGAACCAGTTCCTGCTAGCACAGAGGAGAATAGGTATCTCCAGCACATTAAGTCATGGAATGCCAGAGAAGCTCCTTATTGCACAGAAGGGTGAGAAGAGGTCTTGAGCATATCCTGGTGGGGAGGGACTGAATGGATGAAGAAGAACTTTGTTCACCTTCAGGTGGCCCTGCAGTTTGATTAGGTATCAGCTGATGTAGGAGTGAGTAGCATAGCGAAGGGATATGTGCCAAGCTCCTTCAGCTTGTGCTTTGGTTTCCATTTGCCAAGTTCTTTATCTTGGGTTACAAAAGGCAGGGACTAATTTCTTCCCAGAGATGAAGGACTACCCAAATTTGTCTGTAGCACTGGCATAAACAGAACTCCCTACACCATCTAGCACAAAATTCAGGTTCCTGAGATTTTCAGCTTTATTTTTTAAAGTTTGTTTTAACTGACTATTTTTAACTTTACAGTATGACTGTAATGATATGTTTTTAACTGTGTGGGGGTCTGCAGAAGGTTCCATTGGTTTGGCCTGCGCTGCTCTATATGATAATAAGTTCCTCTCTCATGACCTTGTAAGATGCTGCCTAACCCCAATTTATAAAAGGGACCCCCTGTATTATTTTCAGATTGTTAAGAATACTATTTACTATACCACTACCCAACAAAAACCTCTCAAAGTGGTTTGAGAGTAGAGTTTGCAAATAACATCCAAGTTGCATAATTTCTATTATTATTATTATTATTATTATTATTATTATTATTATTATTATTAATAATAATAATAATAATAATAATAATAATAATAATAATAATAATAATAATAATAATAATATACAGTATTTATATACCGCCTTTCTTGGTCATTGGATTTCTCCTCCAACTTTAATCCAAGGCGGTGTACATGGGCAGGCTGTCCTAACCCCCCTTGGGTTTTTTTTTTACAATATATATAAATGTCCAATCTTTCATGAATGGCTACTTTCCAGGTGGTATCCTTTTTACAGTCTGACAATTCTGCTGGCTGGCGCCTCCCACACTCGACCGATGCAGCTGGAAGCTCTTATCTCTCCTCCTGGAGGCTTTCACAGCTTTTTGCCGGCGGCGTGTCTCGAACTTGTCAAGTTCACCGGTCTTCGGGCTTTGAACGCAGCAGCTCTCCCAACTGAGCCAGACTCTTCTGCCCGAACATAAGCACGAACATAGCATTTTCTGCGCTGAGAATCTGAATATAGAAGAAGAGCCCTCTCTGCAGGTCCTTTTCAGGATTCTAATAGGCCTGGAAGCTGAATGTCCATTTGAGTCTTGTCTTCCTTCTCACTGCACCAGTCTTACAGCACAATCCTGCACAACATTACCCCGTTGGAACTATAGTTCCACCAGGTGAAGGTGTCGCAAATGTCCCGTAAGGCATGTTTGCGTCACCTGGGGAGTAAGCAGCAGCGGTGGTAAGCCCAGCGCCGCTGCTCCCCCAGCTGCAGATCGGCGGAATGGTGCCCAAAACAGGTATGGCCCGCCGTTCAGGGCAGGGGTGGGGAGAGGGCAGGGGGAGGCTCCGGATTGGGCCACCAGGTCCGGGAGAGGGGTGGGGATATCGGTGGCGCGCTCCACCAATATCCAAAGCCCCTTCCTGGGCCTATTCAGCTGTACACAACCTCCCTGGATTTGTGCCGGCCATTTTGCCGGCACACATCCAAGGAGCCCCATCCAAGGAGCCCAACCGGCGCTGGCCCAATCCGGCTAGGATCCAGTGCAGCGTGCTTGATGCACTGCAGTGGATCTTAGGCAGGATTGGGCTGTCATTGTCATTGGCTTGCTGTGGAGTCTGCTGGTGGGGATGGGAAACTCCTTATTTTGCTGAATAAGTTCAGAAAAGTTGAAGAGCATCCTTCCTCCTCTCTTTTCAAGATTGGGAACAAAGGGCAGGGTTGAAATGCACTGGTAACCAGGAGACAACCAGCATGCAGAAATCTCACGCTCAGTGTCGTCCCTAATTTCTTCCAACCTTTGCACATGAAATGAGGCCGGAGCAGCAGGAAACCACCCTGCCATTTGAGGCAGCAGCTGCTGACATCAGGGTGATACGTACAACCTGTGGGATAAGTAGCTTGAAGATAGAGTTGCTTTACAGCAGATGTTTGGGCTTCATGAGCATTTGCTTCTTCCCAAAGCTCTGGTACGGCGACAACATGTGTGAGAGAACCATGAGCTACAATACTAAGCACAGTCCAGCCAAGCACTGACCTGCAGCTTATACTCCTTGCGGTTGAGAATGACAGCGGTTATTTGTTGGTCCATGAAGATGAGGATGATGACCAGAACGGCAGGTACTGATGATGCCAAATGTATCCACCAGGGGTTTGCTCCGAAGGGAAACACAACCCAGCCTCGTGTGGGGTTTGTAGGCTGCAGAGGGAATGTCAAGTGAGAAAAATGAGTAGGGCACAGGACAGATCAAAGGGAGGCAGCAACATTTTCAAGGGGTTTAGTGGGTTGCAACAGTGCCTTATCAACAGGGCTGATGGCAGGTTTTCATGGGCCCCTGGTGGGCATTTGTCCTGCTGGCCTCCCAAGGCTCCCAGCTCAACTAGCTTACTGGGCACCTTCCCCTGTAGTTGACATCATTTTAGAACTCCCAGATGCCCTGGGCCCCTGCTGCACGTCAGGGTACTGGAGCATCTGAGAATTCAGTATTTATATACCACCTTTCCTGGTCATTGGATTTCTCCTCTAACTTTAATCCAAAATGTCCAATCTTTTGTGAACAGCTACATTCCAGGTGGTATCCTTTTGCAGTCTGGTTTTTTTTTCTGCTGGCCGGCACCTCCCACACTCGACCGACGCAGCTGGGATAGGAAATAACACCTTCAATCTTTCAGATTGTTTCCTAGATAATGTTTCCAGGATTAGGAAACAAAACGTTGGAATTTTAGAACTCTGGACTTTGGATTTTAATAGATTTTTGACTGCCTTGCTGAAACCAAAAAGGAACGGAAGACGCAAGTAGGATTTTATTTGTTTTTATTGAAGTCTGTTTTTATACATGGCTATAATACCCGTAACTATTAAATCTTTGAAGTTGAGAAGTTCCCACCTCCTTACTCGGAAAACTTCTCAGCTTCAGCATCTCAAAAATGGGGCTAATTATAATGACTAATTATAATGGCTAATTATAAATGGGGCTAATTATAATGACAGGGTCCTATCTCCTCCAAGGGATGCTGTTCTTGGAAAGTTTAATTAACTTCAGCCTTTTGCTGGTTGTTGCAGGCACAGAAGCATTCAGAAGATCACCCAGAACTATTTGGGCACTCTCCCTACCCTAGTCCATGTACCTGACTGCTCTTATCCCTTATCATCCCTGACATTTTACCCACATTGGCCAACATGTTTCTTTGATTCCTGTTGCAAGAGGAGGCCATGAGCTCCTTTGCCCCTCCCTTGGCAGGCAGAGAATGCTGCTCCCGCTAGAGCCTCTCTGCTAATCCTCCCACACCCAGGCCTGCAGCAGCGAAGCTCAAGCCTGGACATGAGCCTGGACCAGCAGACTCCTGCTACAACCTGCGCCATCCTTGGAAGCATCAGTTGACTGCCTGGCTTTGACACAGTTACTGTGTGATAGAAGCCTGTGCAAAGCCAAGGGACTTCGTAGGCCTCCAACGTGTCATGAGAGCACCACAGCTGCCAGACAGACAGACCCCACTCCAAAGGCAGTTGAAGGCAAGGAGACTGAGATGGGCACCCCAAAGCTCTAATTGTGTTCCATGCTCCCACTCTTCTGGGGGGGGGGAATTAGGAAGTTTCAGGGCAGTTTCCTTGTCAGGGCAGACTACCGGAAAACTGGGGCAAATTCACTCTTCAAATTGAGTCACTCTTACTCTTCCTTAGCCACTAGTCTTCCGCGCCTAACTCCCTAGCTAGCCGATCAAAGGGAGGGAGTTCACACTGCAACCCAAATCTTCTGCTTTCTGGCCTTCCTCGGGTCCCCCATTCTCATCCAGGCCATCCCTCATCATCCGTGTCTGGCTCTTAAATAAGGTGGTACATGTTATGCAGGAGGCTCCTTCCCTGTCTCACGAGACAGGTCCTCCCTGCAAGACTTCCAAGTGGACAGCCATTACCTGGGCAATGTGGCCACAGGTGTTTTGCACTGTTGGCAGCCTTGCAGCAAACAGTTGCTACCTCAAGGCATCATTTGATCCCATCGTCCTCTCCCCTCCAGGTACATCAGCCCTATTGGACCGTGGCTCACTGGGGACCTTGAAGACAGGATTGGTCAAGTCTGGTTCAGATCCTGGACACAAATTTAAATTAGAAATCCATGTTAGTTTTATACCAGATAAAACTAACATGGTTCTCCCCAAAGAATCCTGAGAATTGTCATTTGGGAAGGGAACTGGGAATTTGTTTGACGATCTCTAGCCTCCCTCACAGAAATACAGGTCGCAAGGTTAACCCCTAGTGTTGGAGAGGCAACAGCACGTGAGCAGTACCACCCAGTGTATATATTCAGCAAGTGTGTACATGTTGGCCTCCACCTGTAGGAGGAGCTGGACCCTAGTGTAAGGGCTTGTGG
Source organism: Plestiodon gilberti rubricaudatus (assembly GCA_026170595.1). Lineage (NCBI taxonomy): Eukaryota > Metazoa > Chordata > Lepidosauria > Squamata > Scincidae > Plestiodon > Plestiodon gilberti. Next base: position 99,568,758 of record JANXHW010000004.1, on the reverse strand, counting down.
GTTGCTCTCTCCTACCTTGGCTGGACTTCTGTTTTGCTGTTTCTTTTCCTATCTTCTTGTTTCTGCCTGTGTAGCAATGGCTACAGTTCTCTCTATGTTCAAGTAAAGCTCTTAAAGTCAGTTTTACTGCATGTGGGTCTGCTTTACTCCCTCAGCTCTGCTAACACCTAGAACAGGGTTTCTCAACCTTTGGGAGCCCTGTACCCCCTACGCGGGCCCCCAAAGTCCGCGTACCCCTGGACCCCCAAAACAAATGCACCCCCACCCGCGAGAATGCACAACACACCCCAGCGAAAAGCCCGTTTTCCCCAGGCTGCGGCGCAGCCGGGCGGGTTCTCTCGCTTGCACTGCAACCCGGAGGGTAACGCTACAGTCCTGCTTGCTCCTGCTTCCCCAAGCTGCTGCTTAATTTCTCTCCATTTTCTGTACCAATGAAACTGAAATGAGACAGAGTTTTCATACTTCCCTCCTCTTGTCAATTACAGCAGTCATTTTGCTCTAGCTGTCCAGGGCTGCATTGCTTTGCCCATCTAAGAACAGCTTCCTGGGCACCTGGCACTAATTTTTCGAGTTTGAAATTATATGATTAAAATTCCTGAACAGTGAAATCCTGTCTAGAATGCAGCGGCGGTGCACCTAAGGCAGCCGCTGCATCCTAGCCAGGATTGGACCCACACCAGTAGAGCTAGAGCACTCCTCGGGAGAAAGGGACTGGCTGGGCATACTGTACTTTAACGCCATGTCCAGTATGCCCAGCCAGTGCTAACCTTCACCCTTTGGAGTGCTAACACCATAGGGTCATTCCATGTCAAATCAACCAATAAAAAATACATTTTGGAACTTGATGTCACGGATTTTGCTCATTTTCGGTACATTTGTACCTTACCATGAGATGTTTAAAAATTATTTTTTTCAGATTTTTTTGTCCATCCGTTTTTGAGATATTGAATGTTCAAAATTAAAAATGTCTGTAGCATTCATCGTTATCCTGTAACTGGCGTTTGAAGGTATGGTGACAAGTGAATTTTGGCCTTTTTTTGGCAATTTTGAACATTCAATATCTCAAAAATGGATGGACAAAAAAATCTGAAAAAAATAATTTTTAAACATCTCATGGTAAGGTACAAATGTACCGAAAATGAACAAAATCCATGACGTCAAGGCTTTTTCATTGGTTGATTTCACATGGAATGACCCCATATCATTTCCATTTGATTCTGTCTTTCTGGAATGGTATTTATTTACTGACCTCCAAGTTTGCAGTGACTTCCTAACACAGGGAAAGGGGAGTCATTGGTGTAGTGGTTTGGGAGTCGGACTTAGACCTGGAAGATCCAGGTTCAAATCCCCGCTCAGCCATGAAGCTTCCTGGGTGACCTTGGACCAGTCACTATCTCTCAGCCCTACCTACCTCACAGGGTTGTTGTGAGCACAAAAGGAGGGGAGGAAATATGTACACCACTCTGAGCTCCTTGGAGGAAGGGCGGTATAAAAATGTGAAAAATAAAAAAAAAATTGGAAGCATGCAAATGTACATAATTTGAGCGGTGAGCCTGCTGTAGAAGCATACTCGCTGCATTGTGCAAGCTTACAACCGTTTCTCCCAGATTGAGGTCAGGTGAAACCAATTCTGTGTGTGGCAGCAGAAGCCAGTTGGACACAACTCTGATTGGCTGGAATCGGTGCAGTGATGTCGCATGACCACAATCCCCTCCCCAGAACATTTCTTCAGAGATGTTAAAGTTGATTAGTCTTTCTATGAAAGTGGATGTATGTGCATTTAATATATGCAGCACTTTCAAAATGAAAACAGTTGGATAGCCTGCCTGAAGCATCGGGGGTGGAGCAAGACAATCAACTCCAATCCAATCAGCACTCAATTTGCTATTTTGCCTGTAATTTGCATTCTCTGAGTATGGGAAGAGGCTCAACCCTCAAGGAAAAAGTGTGCTGCAATTATGGTGTTTGGGGTTTTTTTTTTTTAACTTATAAAATGTACACAACTTTTATTAGCGGCCCACACTGTGCAGTGCTGGTCTGAACTCGCCCTGTACAAGGTGAATTCAAGCAGAGGCCTACTCTTTCCTTCACAACTCTTCCTTGTTTAGGGGCAGCTGCCTCGGCCTTGCAGATTTCATCATAAATCATCACAAGCAGCCTGCCTGGATAGCAAACCACTTAGTTTAGTTTATTAACAATACGGTCCTAGACCAGCTTGAAAGCAAACCACTTCCTGGAAGAGCTGCCACCTGTTGTTGTTTTTCTAGTCCCACCCCTTTGCCTGTAACATCAGCCTGACTGACACACAGCAGAATTCAGCACCTGACGTTTTTCCCCATCACTTTATTTCCACACACAGTCAGAAAAGCTTCACTTGCTCCATCTCTGAGCGTTGTGCTGCTGTTTGACAGCACATCAGCAGGCCAGTTTTAAGAAGCTGTTTTTGTTTTAAGTTTTAAACAGTTTCAAAAGTCATTCGTTGTTTTTGGCCAGCCAACTTACTATCTGGAACGCAAGGACTGAATGTCAAAGGGAAGACTGTCTGCTGGGACCTGGTTGCTGCTTCTCTGGTTTCTGGCTGATGCCAGTGGGTGGAGACAGGGTGGAGGAGCATCTCTGCCTTACCCAGGCAGGAGAAAAACTAGACAGGGAGTACAGGGCTGGTGTGGTTTGGGGCACATCATGGCAGGGCCCATGAGAGGGGGGTAAATTGTACCCGGGCCCAGGGTCAAAAAGGGGGCCCAGGAGCCAAAGGAGAAGACCCAGACATTTCCTGGGATCTCAGCTGGCCTCATGGAGAGTGAAAGGCGGGTAGACCCAGAGGCGTCGCTGTTGCGTGGCGAGGAGGGCGGGGGCCCCCCAGGTGACGCGCGCACACGCGCACAGAAAGGTGACGTGCACACATGCGCGCGCCGCCTGGGGGCCTCCCGCCTCGCCAGGCCGGGAGAGCCGGCTCAGGGACGTGTTCCCCGGCCGGCTGCCCGGGGCCTTCTGAGGAAGGCCCACTGCGCGAACGTTATTTATAACGTTCTTTTGCACATGCGCAGACCGTTCCTGAGGGAAAAGGGCAGCCCTTTTCCCTCAGGAACAGTCTGCGCATGCGCAAAAGAACGTTATAAATAACGTTCGCGCAGCGGGCCTTCCTCAGAAGGCCCCGGGCAGCCGGCCGGGGAACACGTCCCCGAGCCGGCTGCAACGATTGAGGGGGCGCCTGGAGCGGCAGCTCGTCGGGGGGGCCCCCAAATCGCGGCACGGCTGTGTCCGGGGGGAGGGGTCACTAGGGTGACGCGCGCACCTCGCCCTGGGGGAGCACGCGCCCTAGTGACGTCTCTGGGTAGACCTAGGCACTGCATCAGGAAGCCTGGTAGACCTGGGCTCCAGAGATGTTCCCTGCTATTGCTGCCCTCCCCCCCACCCTGTTGTGCCCCCTCCCCCTTTGAGAAGGTGCCCAAAAAGAAACTTTGTACCCCCTGATAAAATTCCTCTCAGAAGCCCTGCATCATGGGTCCAGTTGCCAGCTCACAACCCATCAGAGAACTTGTATGTAGCCTTTTAAGCTCACTAACGGAGGCTTAACCCAGACAAGATGGGGTGCTCCTGGACAGGAGGTCCAACCTTGCAGTGGTGATTTAACCTGTTCTGATGCGGTTGCATTCCCCTTAAAGAATCAGGCGCACAGCTTGGAAGGGCTCCTGAACCAGGCTCTGCTCTTGGGTGTCCAGGTAGTAGCTGTGGTCCGTAGCGTGTTTGCTCAGTTGAGGCTGATGTGCCAGCTGCTGTCATTCACGGAGAGGACAGATCTGGCTCCAGTCGCAAATGCCTGATTATCAAGGTTGGATTACTGTAACATGCTTCACTGGGGATGCTGCCTTTGCAAATTGTTTGGAAACTTCAACTGGTGCAGGATGCTGCTACCAGGCTGTTGAGCAGCACTAGTAATCAGGAGCAGGATATACTCCTCTGCTATAACACCTGCACTTGTTGCCAGGCTGTTTCTACGCCAACTGAAATGACCTTGAAAGGCTTACGCTTTGAGAAGCTGAAGGATCTGCCTGCCTGCTCCTTGAAGTGATTGGGAAAGGCCCTCCTCTGTATCCCACCTATATCTAGGCTTACCAGATCTCCAACCAGGACAGAGTGCTAGACATTTAGGAGAAGGAATGTGGGCAGGTGTAGCTTGCTTCTGAGTAGACATGCCTAGGATTGCGCTCTAAGGTTTAATAAGCTACACCTGCCCACATTCCTTCTCCTAAAGGTCTAGCACTCTGTCCCGGTTGGAGATCTGGTAAGCCTACCTATATCTGAGATACAGTTGGTGGGGAACATGAGAGAAAGCCTTCCTTGTGGCTGTGCTCTACCTGTGGAATTCCCCTGCTCCAGGACAGCTGGTTGGTTCCCTCCCAAATGGCATTTTGCACCAGGCTGAAGACTTTTAAAAAATAATAATTCTGGCATGCATTTGATCTGCTGGGTGTTTGAACTCTACCTTGGCTGTGTAGTTTTTGCTGTGTTCATCTGCTATGTTGGTTGAGGAGTTTTTTTTATAGGTTTACTATTTGTTACTTTGATCAGTTGTGTGAGTCACCCTGAATCCCCCATATTGAAACTGAAGGACAGAATACTCATGAAGGGTTCTCTTACCCATTCCTATCATCACCTCACTACTCTTGGTTGTAGCTATGGCTGCCTCTGTTTTCACTGCACTGGGGATTTTTTTAAGCTACATGCATGTTCTCCAGGTTTTCTTTAGTCATAGGAAGTTTACCATTTATACTTGAAAGCCAACGTAGTGAAGTGATGAAGGGTGTGGCCTGGGAGCCAGGAAGCTCCTGGTTCAAAACTTTCCTCAAACTTAAGAGGTCAGAAGGTTCCCTTTCTGTGGTATGTGGCTAATAATACTGACATACCTTATGTGGTTGTTGTATGTATACAAGACAAGCCCAGAAAGCCTCAGGATGAGGCAGGCTGTGTGAGTGTACTGAAAGAAACAATTTACGTTTGTGGCAGAGGACTGTGTGATTGATTGAGCTTACAGTATATGATCTCTACATAGGACCAAATGTAGGCACAGAAACTCCTCAGATAAACTGGACTTGCAATCTAAGATTGTCTTCCCTGGGTTTTTCTAGTGAGTTATAAGCAATAAATAGCTGAGTTAAGGAGAAGTCTTGCAGAGGTACTCAACCGGTGGTACGCATATTGGTACTTTAGCTGTTGGCCGGTGGTACGTGACCGCTCCGGTGTTTTTCAGGAAGAGCATGACGCGACTCTGCAGAGGCCAGTAGGAGGCTCAGCTCAGTGGCCAGAACTCCAGTGCGTGGGTTTCACGCACTTGAAAATTCTCGCCTGCCCAGAGCTTCTTACTGGGATTTGCAGAGTTGCATCATGGTCTTCAACCCAGGAGTAACTGGCAATGATGTCATCGCCAGTTACTTTTGGTGGTATGCGGGACATCCCTGGCCCGGTAAGTGGTATGCCGGGTCGGGGGTTTGAGAACCCTTCTGCTTCTCTCAAATGCTCAATGTCAACAATACAGTGTATAATCAGTCCTACCCAGGTGCAGTGCAAAGGCTCTTCCCTATGACCCCTCCACTTACTTTGTCAACAGTGTCAGGCAGCCTGATCCTGTGTAAGGATCCGCTAATAATACTGATCCTGAGCCCTTCCTGGGTTGCTCTGGTGCGGCCCAGGGACCACTCGGGAGAAGGGGACTTCGCCCCCTTCCCCCGGTGTAGGGCTGCCCGGCCCCAATGGGCCTCCTCGGATGTATGTCAGCTCTTGAGCCATCATATATCCGGAGCGGTGGCAAAAGGGCCACCGAGCCTGGGAGCAGGATATTGCCGGCACTCACCGCCATCCCCTCCCCCTCCCCCTCCCGGGCCGGTTTGCCCAACGGCTGCCTTTCCTCGCCGCCCTCCCCACCCTGCACCAACCAGTGCAATTCTTACCTGCACCAGTGGCTGCAGGGTTGTCTGGGAGGTGGAGTACAGGCTGCCGGCTTATGCGGCGGCGGCCCTTACTCCACGGGTGCTGAAAACACACTTTATGGCGTGTTTACAGCACCCTCCGCCTGCAGAGCCTGTGCTCCGCAGGTGGATTGGGCCATAATTCATGTTACTACACACTAATGTAAAATTGTGCATTAACTAGCATGGAGACACACACACACACCACTCATTCCATAGGAGTTGCTATTGCCTTCTTTAGATTAGTTCTCGTTGTACCAGAGCCTGCATTCTAGCACACAATCTCTCATTTCACCCACCACAATCAAGAAAATGTAGATTATGTCCAAATGACTCCTGTTGAGTCCAAATGACTATACTGTATGTGTAGAAGAAAGCAATTGTTGGATGTTCTTAGTTTGAATAGACCCTTAAGAAGCTACAGCCTCCTGCACAGGCCGAACAAATCATTAGCATGCAGTCATCATAAACAGCAGTGCTACACAAGCATTTAGTTATGAAGAGCTGCCTTACTGGCCTGGCTCTCAAGAAATTTGATCAAATGTGCTATATCCAGAGCGATTCTTTATATAATCAATCCTCTCACATCCTTACAGAAGCGTCACTAGGGTTTGCGTCAACCGGTTCGAAAGAAAAAGAAGGGGGGGCAGGGAAACAGGCACAATGGCTGAAAAGTATCACTAGGATATAATTTTACCTATTGATCTTTAGGCGAGTATCATCAATCAAATCAGTGCTAATCCCAGCAGAGGCGTCACTAGGATTTGCACTACCCGGTGCGAGAGCTCAGCACGTCACCCCCGTGATGGACCCCAGAGGTAAATAGGGAGATACAAGGTTGGGCTGAGCTGGGTTCTACAAAAGATGCCCATCAGGCAGGACTATGCATTTCTACAGATTACTCCTGGTCAGTGGTGTCACTCGGGTTGGTGTCACCCAGACCCGTAACTCATGTTGTCACCCCCATTAACTTTATTTATTTTAATATATAATAGTACAGGTCACCCAATAAATCAGTAACCACTTGGCTCTCAAAACAATCAGTCTCGTTGGTCTGTTTTGAGTTAAGGAAATCCACTTTTTCCTTACATAAGGCAGTTGTGTTTAATTTTTCTGGTTATTTGGCCATAACGTTTGATAGAATAAAGATAATTCCAAACTGTTTGTTTCATTGCATTCTGCATGAAATTATGCATCACTGAATGATATATATATAACATAATGGAATTATTTCTAAATACAAAGTTTTCACAATTTTGGTCACTAGTAGTGTTACTCCCCCTGAGGGTGTCATCTGGTGCGGTCCGCAACCCCCCCCCCCCCTAGTGACGCCCCTGCATCCTTAAAATTCCACAGAACTGTACGCAAGCTGACACTTCAGTTGAATCCATTCCTTACACCAGGAGAAATAATGCTTTGCTTGATTCTGCCCTGACCAGACTCACCTTGAATTCACTAGGCACGATGAGCTTGGGAGTCTCTAATCCAAGGGCAGCATCAATCCCACAAAAGATGAGGATAGCCAGGATAATAGAGAAATCGCCCACTAGTCTCCTCAGCTAAGAAGCCAAACAAAAGAATTGGCATAAGATTTGAAAAACAAAATGAAATTTTGTAAAATTAATCTCCATTTCAATCAATTCCTGGACTTTGAAAATCAGAAGAGTCAGGGGTAAAGCCTCTAACAAAAGACTGATTCTGATTCTGAATATCTGTGGGTTATTGTGGGAGAGGATGGTGACTTTACAAGAGGTCAGGGGTTTTAAGGGAACAAGTGGTGTCCTCTTGTATTTAGCAGAGGGAGAGCAACTGTCCCTCTTCACTTCAGCTTGGTGTCTTTTTCAGGTTGCCGGTGTCTTTTCTGTACCTCTTTTTAGACTGAGCCCTTTGGGGGCAGGGAACCACATTTATTGATTTCTGTAGCTACGTAAACCACTTTGTGAACTACACTTTGTTGAAAAGCAGTATATGAATATTATTTATGGTGCTAAGAAAATGGTGTGTGGGGAGGGGTTGCAGCACCAGGGAAGAAATCGCAACAGTAGATTAAAAAAAAAAATGACTGGGCCTCTTTATGGCAGAAAGGCAGGATGCAAATCTTTAAAATATGTAATAAAATTAAAAAAATGAATAATAACTGTGCACTTGTTGTGCAATCTACCCTCTCCCCCCACATACCTCTAAAATAATAAAGGGCAATTGGAAGCACTATGGCTTCCAATTTCCAAGAAATGACCCAAACGCTCTCATTTGAGAGCAGGAGTTCCCAAACTCTAGCATAGTGAATTGCCCTCCATCAAGAAAATCACATTTTCCCCAAAGGATCTAAGCTAGTCCCTTGTTTGTTTATTTTAAAATGTATATACCCTGCCATCCCATCCCTTCAGGGACCACCAGGGCCAGTCCATTCGACTGACCGCTGTTTCACTCTAGTCTTTCTCTAAGACAAACACATCAAAGAGAAAAGTGAGGTGGGGCAGGAGGAGGAACAAATACAGACACATTTGGTTAGAGGCAGTAGGATGGCATTCAGCTAGAGAGGGTTGGGCAACTCCAGTCTGTCCAGTGTGAATAAGGAAGACGTAGAGAGGGCAAGGCACATTAGGTAAGAATTAAAAAAGCAAAACATACACACACACACACACACACACACACACACACACACACACACACACACACACACACACACACACACACACGCAAGCAATATACCGTATTGTCCCGAGTATAAGACGCACCTGATTATAAGACGCACCCTTAAAGTTTGGTGCTATTAAAAAAAATTAATTAAATCACTGGCATTAAATTGCAACAGCCTGATTATAAGACGCACCCCTAGTTTAAAAACTTAAATTAGGAGAAAAAAGTGAGTCTTATACTCAGACCAATACGGTATTACACTGGTCAACACACTTTTTCTGGCATAAGGTATTCCAATGGTTTTAAGGTAATTTGGGGGCGCTGATTCCAAATCTGGCATCAGTTTTTGTCTATCACATCAGGTTTTTGAGATATCAAATATTGCATTTGATAAAATCAATGAAAAACAGCAAATATACACTGGTCTTCAAAAAAAAAATGTTTTTCTGGCCTGGGCTTTTGCAGCTGCTTTAGACTAATTTCAGGGTACTGATTCCAAATCTGATCTCAGATTTGCTCTATCACATCTCATTTTTATGCTATCGGCATACCCCATTTTCTAAAGTACAAAAGTAAGCCCAAAACCAAAATTAGAGAGACAGAAGGGCTTCGAAAATAATTACAATTTAAAATCCATGTTAATTAACACTTAATTAGCTGCTGATGGGGCAGGGCTTGGCGTACCCTCAGCAAGAGGTCCATGTACCCCTAAGGTTACCCGTACCACAGGTTGAGAACCCCTGTTGCAGCCATTGTTAGATCACGCCCTGCGGAAGGAAAATTAAATAAATGTGGATATCTACATAAAATGATATTATAAACACACTATCCTAAAAATACAGCACCATATTTTAACACTAAAGCAGTCACTGACTCACAACAACTTGCAATCATAAGTGACAAAGAGTTAATTTTGGGTAAAATCAATGAAAATGGGGTATGCCGATAGCATAAAAACGAGATGTGATAGAGCAAATCTGAGATCAGATTTGGAATCAGCACCCTGAAACTAGTCTAAAACAGCTGCAAAAGTCCAGGCCAGGGGAAAAAAAATATTTTTTGTAGACCAGTGTTATCTATAAAAAATCTGGAAAATCCCCCAAGGTTTAACATTGTAACACAGAATACAGTATACTAAAACCATATACAGGAAGATGTGGATTATGTACTCAAACACCCTTGCAGTTTTGAAGCGTTAGAAACTGCTAAACAGGGCCGGCCCATCCATGAGGCCAACTGAAACAGTCACCTCAGGCAGCCCATCTCTGTCTGCCTACTTGCCTCCACTCCTCCTTCCCGGGCCTGGCTAACTAATCCCACCCACCCCTGAAATGCCCCGTTCCACCCTCCCCCCACCCCTCCACCGCCTGGCGACTCACTTCTCCGCCACCACAGCACTCCGTCCCACGACCTCTCTGCCAGTGCCGCTTACTCTTCAGGTGATGCACACATGCCTTATGGCACATTTGCGACACCCTAGAGTGGCAGAGCGCTTGCTCAGCCGGTCTATACTTGCACAGGATTGCGCTGAAGTTTTTCAGAGAAACAGATAACGTGGGTTTTTTCAGTCTTATCAGGAACTGTTTCCCTTTGTTGCTCTTGGAATTGGGAATATGATCAAGAAAGCCTGGATTTCCCCCCCCCCCCTAATTTATATAAAACCATTTTTTAAAAAGGAAATTCTGTTTCTATCCCACCTTACTATTCCATGGCTCAAGCTTTCTTCAAGGTGGCTCAAACCAAGAAAACATACAGTTCTGACAGATATGAAAGCCAACCATCATCATAATCACAGAATGGCTGGGGGAATAAGAGGAACTCACCGCTGTAGGGAAGTAGCGGCTGGTTTTAAAGTTCTTTAGGGTCATGGAGCAGAGAAACGTCCCCAGGAACAGAATGAAAGACATGAAAGTGATGTCAGGCACGTAACTGCAGCTGTTGCCCACCAGGTGGCCTCCTAGTCGCACACACTCTGTCCTGGTCAGCAGCGACCAGTTTCCAGACTCCAAACCTAACTGCTGTAGAGAAGGAAGAAAGCACAAGTCTCTGTCAGATTAGCAAGAATACTTTGCCTGATTTATAGATATGGGCAACAGTCTATGATAGAAAAATGGCTAAGACAGAGGACGTAAAGGTATTTTGAAGAAATGTTTCCATGTTTAATAAATTAGCTATTTTAAAAGCCAGTTTGTCTCTTTGTTTCTTAATCATGCCTGGGCTTTCATTATGATGCATCCTCCTGTTTGCTTGCACACCAGAACCTGTCTGCTCAGAGGCATGTGCATATCATGTGGAAATGGGGAAAGCAATACATGATATGCACCGCCTCCCTTTGTGCCTGGCTTCCCAGTCATGGATGACTCTTCCCCCTGGTGTAGCCTGGGCCTGGCCTGTGGCCTCCAGCACCCTCTAGGTACACTGTGTGCAAAGGCACATCCAGGGCCACATCAGAAGATGGAGCACAGAGACACCCTATGCCTCTCCTCTGTAGGATCTTGGACAGCTATGCACTTGCCAGTGTGCTGTAATCATAGGCTGAAAAGAAAAAAGGGCTTGTGTATCTCTAAGCTCCAGTCACAGGCAGCTTGCTGGTGCATGGGCCATCCTCTCCACTCCCCCCCCCCCCCCGGCAGGGAGCTAAGTAAGTGCATGCTGCTAATCTGTCTTTATTGACTCTGGGTATTTCTCTATTGAAAAATGATGGTTCCTTTGGGCAGGAAGGGTAGGAAACAAATATTTTAATAAAGAGTAAATAAAATAAGTAGAAAGGAAAAAATAGTGCATGTGTGTAATTGTGTTCTTGGGGGTGGTGAGATGTCTTGTATAGGGACTCTCTGGAGCTATTGAGACGGGTACTGAGGCTGAAGCTCAAATATTTTGGCCACCTAATGCGAAGAGAGGACTCTCTGGAGAAGATTGTGATGCTGGGAAAGATTGAAGGCAAAAGGAGAAGGGGGAGGCAAAGGATGAGATGGTTAGACAGCATCACCAATGCAACGAACATGAAAATGAGCGAACTCAGGAAGATAGTGGAGGACAGGAAGGCCTGGCGGGATGTGGTTCATGGGATCACGAAGGGTCGGACACGACTTAACGACTGAACAACAACAAAAAGTCTGTGCAGCTCTCAAATAAAGTACATTAATTAGCAAAAAGGTGATGAATGAAGTATACTGGTGGATTTTGCAGGGAGGGGGAAGTAAAGGGGAAACTCCATGGGATGCATGATGAGCCCTAGGACAATCCACCCAGCCTGACTATGATACGGACCTAAAAGGGTATAGTATAGAGGCCTTAATCTTGCCTGCATGAAATGCATAAACTGTGGCGGCATTCTATGGACTTTCTTAACCAACAAGAATGATTTCATTTCTTACCTCTTCAAAATTGCTGAGGGCAGGGAACAGCGTCTTGTTCTGGAAGGAGGAGTTGCCTGCAAGGAACAGTCAATCCAAGATATCAACCCTTACCCTAAAACTGACTGCTGTGCAGTCTTGTCCTTGATGGATGCAGGCTAGATGGGACTAAGACAGTGGTGGCCAACCTTTCAACATCAATGCTGGCCCTTTAAATGGTTGTATAGGTGAGGGCATTTCAGCAGGTGCAGCTGCTTTAGTAGCACCATCAATACATGCAGCTGCCACGATTCTGTCTTCTACACAACTCTTAAGAACACAGTAGCCCTAATGGTGGAAGGTTGGCTACCCCTGGACTAAGATAACAACTAACTGCGCAATCCTGCACAGAATTAGGCCGGCCTAAGGTGTTGCAAAAGTGCAGTGAGGCACTTTTCTGGCACCTCTAGTGTAAGCAGCACCGGCGTGGAGGCCAGCACCACTTGCACCGCTGCCTGACTGACTCACCTGGGGCTGGGGTGGCGAGGGAGGGGACCATTGGCTGGGCTGGCCTGGGAGGGGGCGGGGATTCAGATTCCACATAGGTGCCAGTGCTGGTAATGTAATAGGGGTCTCTCTAGCAAGGCATTAAAACACAGGACTGCTGCATGTTTTCTCCTAGTCTAAGGGAAAAGCGGGAGGGAAGAATCTGGACTGTTTTTAAGGGAACCATGCACAGTTAATTTACTATGCCTGCATATGGCATGCTAGAGATTAGGGTTAAAAAGGTAAAGGTGACCCGACTCTAGGGTGTGGTGCTCATCCCCATTTCAAAGCCGAAGAGCCAGCGTTGTCCGAAGACGCCTCCTTGATCATGTGGCCAGCATGACTCTCCTTGCCGCAGCATGTAGCATGCGGCTGGAACACGGAGCACTGTTTACCTTCCCACAAGCGGTATCTACTCGCATTGACATGCTTTGGAACTGCTAGGTTGGCAGGAGCTGGCCAAGCAACGAGCGCTCACCCCGTCGCGGGAATCGAACTGCCGACCTTTTGATCGACAGCTCATGGTTCAGTGGTTTAACCCACTGTGCCACCCGCTGGACATAGGGTTAGGGTTAGAACTGGGTCAAATTCTGCAGGATCCCTGCTATTCTGTGTGGTTGATTTCAGGATACACAAGAGACGCGAGTGGTTTGCTTGGGTCAATCAGAGCTCTTCTTTGGAAGATTAGGAGAGCTCTTACACCACTCCCCATTGTCACAGGTATGTAAATAGTACACATGGGGGGGGTTCCCCTCCGTTCAGATCAGGAGGGGCTTTACCCCTTGCCACAGTCCAGATCTGGATCAGATCCCCTGCGTACGCTATTTACATAAGAAAAAGCAAACAAGGCCAGCGCCAACATGTGATTCATTCAAGTCATGTCTCATTTGGCCCCACGATTTGAAATCGGCAGTTTTGTTGGGTTCTCCAGGCTGCATTTTTTAATTTTTGCTGTAATTTTAAATTGCTCCACTGCTGTATAACTTTTGCATTCTTTTTTATGGTATGTTGATAATGAATTGTTTTTATTTTATGTTGCCAGTCACCCTGGAGACCCTGATATAAGCATGAGGTGGGGGTATGCATCACGCAGAATTAGGCAGAGCACCTGGAGGCCCCCTGCAATTCCAATCTACCCATCACCAACACCTGATCACCTTACCTCTTTCTGGCATGCTGCAGGCGCAGCTGTACAACGTGACGTCACTGATCTTGTAGTCCCAGTTGACAGGATAATGATCGACCAGGGACAGCATCTTCTTAACCGCATCATAGATGAAAATGAGGCTGATGAGGGCACAGAAGCCTTCCTCGGTGAAGCGTGTGAAATACTGCACAAGGTAACTGGCTTCAGTAGCCACCAGAATGAGGCCAAAGACGGCCACCCAGAGACCAATCCAGAGGCGGAATTCTAAATAATCCAAGCTGTAGTCTCTGGTACAGAGGAGGAGCCAAATGAATTTTCTGAACAAGTCAGCTTCCTTGCTTATTTTCTTTATTTAGTACCCACCCCCACCCCCGCCTCTGATCAAGAAGACCTACCCAGAGTGTCTTATAATGAATAAAAAACAAAAATGCACAATAAAATAAGCAACTTTTTAAAAAAACATACTTAAAATACATAGAAGATAATTAACAGAACAATCCTATGTATATTTACTCAGAAGTAAGATCCACTGGACTCAATGAAGGTAAGTTGTAGGAATAGGTTTTCTTTGTGCCAGGTGCAAGGGAGTGGCGACAGGATACAGGTATCTTGTTGTCTTGTGTGCTCCCTGAGGCATCTGGTGGGGCCACTGTGTGATACAGGAAGCTGGACTAGATGGGCCTTTGGCCTGATCCAGCAGGGCTCTTCTTATGTTTAAGTGTGCATAGAATTGCAGCCTAAGAATTGTCACAGCAGCAGCAGGCTGCAGCATCACTTGTCAGAACAGAAGGCAGCACCAGCATCCAAAGGCTCTCTTAAAGAGCCAAGACATCATTGCTCACCGAAAGATGCAGTGGTTGGACCAGGTCCACCTCCCCCAGGAAAGTACTGAAAAGGCTCTGTCTGTAAGTGTCCACCTGCCTTGCTTCTGAAAGGCAGCAGAGGACCACAGAGCAGGATCTCAGGTGTTGACTGGAGCCTGCATACGTGGGATGAGGTGATCCTTTCCCAAACTAGTATTTAGAGCTTGCATTTCTGTCAGCCTGAAACGTTAGCAATTAAAAACTTGGTCCTTCTCTAGAACGTTTTGCCCAAGTATCTCAGCACAGAGGGCCTACGCTAAAGGAGTTAAACCCAGAAGTTGTTCAGTTCAGCAGCTAAATGACATGGGACCTCTTCCACACATTGCAAACAGGGTGACCACATACAATGGAGGACACATTTCCTGTACCTTTAACCATTGTAGAGAAGAGGGAATTTTGGCAGGTGCAGCTCATCATGGAAGGGTGCAAAAAGCTGCACCTGCCAAGATTCCCTCTTCTATAACAATGGTTAAAAGTGTAGGCAACTTGTCCTCTTTTGCAAAGTGATAAATCCCCATAGGTTACTTCCATGTCTCACTTTGCAGCACGCCTCACTTCAGAGTATTTGCTGAAACGTGATGCAAGATAATGGTCTGACGCTAGAGATCTCATACATTCAGGCAGATGATCAGTTGATAACTATACTTTGTGAGCAGTGGAATGTGTGCATGGGAAGAGAGAGCATGGGAGGCAGAGTCACCAGCTTGTTCAGCAGTGCCAGACTGTGCCAAAGAGATCGGAACAGGCATGCTAAAGACCTGCTAGGGGGACATAGAGCCAAGAGATGAGGCAAGGCTGGTGCAGGTGGAAGGTTAGATGACTGGCTCTAGTGCTTTCCAGAGTGGAGTCTGCAGGAATAGGCTTACCAGATCTCCAACCGGGACAGAGTGCTAGACCTTTAGGAGAAGGAATGTGGACAGATATAGCCAGAGGCGTTCTTACCCTGGGGGAGCAGGTGTGCTGCGCCCCAGGCGCCGAGTGGGCACGGTGCTTCCGGGGGGCGCGGCACCGGAGCCCGGCTGCTGAGCCCCCAGGAAGCAGCGCGCCCAATCGGCGCGTCACCGGCTTCGGGAGACGCTTTGCTCCGAAGCCGGGAAGCCCTCCTCCTTGCGACCGCCCAGTTCGGCGGTCGAGGGCTTTGTGAGCCGGCCGAACGCGTCGCAGGCTTTTATTTTAAATGAAACCTACCCGCACATGGTTTCGCGAACGCATGCAATGTAGCTCCGGCATAAGAGCCAAAAGAACCTCTAGAACCTCTAAACAAGACGCATCACAGTAGGATGAGGTTGGATGGGCTCCACACACCAGCACCTCTTCCCAAGAACTGCCTGTATTCCTGGAATGAACAGACTCTCCCAGGGGCTCAAGAGAGACATCCTGGAAGCTGTACAGGCTAAATACCGTATGCAAAACTTATTCGTTGTTGCCTTTCTTCTGAGCCATGAGGCCTTTGTCATCATGTGGCATCCTTCCTGAATTTAAATGACTAAGAACACAATGATTTTCACGTGTGCTCTTAGGTGTGTCCCAGCTGCGAACCTTGAAAGGGGAATAGTAGGGTGGTGGTGTAGAGCCCCTCCTAAGATTTGGTCAGGGTGGGACTACTCCCCAGGAATTATCAGGCCAAGATCTTTCTGTTCTTTTTGCCAAGTTGATGGGTCCCAATATTGAGAGGGAGAGGTCTCAGCCAGTGCTGGATAAAGTATGTTGTCTGCAACACAGGCTCAACGAATAGACAGCAAAGGCAACTCCAGCGTGGCCAAAATGCCACTATTGGGATGAAGCGTTACAAGGGCTGTATGAACCGCTGTGTGAACTGTATTGTTGAAAAGAGGTACATAAATATTATTAATAACAATATTAATAATAATTAATAATAGTTATTTATTATTAATATAATAATATATTATTATTATATTATTATTAATAATATATTATTGTTATAAAATATAATAATAAACAATTCATCATCATCATCATCATCATAAAAGTGGCATAAAATCCTTGCTCACTATTCCAAAGATTACAAATCTTTCATACCCGTGTTATATAAGTAGTAGATGGAGTGGTAGGTCCATCGTTGAGAGTGAAACCGTAAACCTGTATTTTATGGTTTGCTCTTAATTGTAAGCCACTTTGCGTCAAAAGCAGGGTATAAATTTAATAAACAAACAAACAAAAACAAACCCATCAAGGTAAAATGTCTTATCTGAATACTGTACACTGTAGTGACTGGCATTAGCCATCCAGCAGGCCCAAGTGACTACAAACCTCTCTTGCGTGGTCCCTATTCATTTTGATGGAGTTTGAGCAAGAGACGTTCCTGAAGGCTTGAGCACATGTTGACATGAAGCCTGACTTACTTGCTGAAGGAGAAAAGAAGCCGTTCAAAGACAAGGACAGGCCCGGTGCTGCTCAGGATGGTGAGAGGCTGGCCAGCAAACAGGCAGAAAAATGCTCCAGCAACAGCAGTGCCCAGGAAACTCTCCAGTACGCCCTGAATCACATGAGGAAGCACATAGCACATAGATTGGCTGAGTGTTGGCTGTATACCATTGTTCAACTAATTGATCTAATGGAACTGGTGGCCTCCCTGGGGTTCCCAGTACCACATGGGAACTGCCAGAGCTGTCTGCCCTTCTACTGCCCCCAAATGTGACTGTGCAGGATGCCGACAACATGTTGTGGCAGGCGAAGTGGGGCAGGGGGAGAGCAGTGGTGGCAGCCACAAAGGGATGGCATGTACTGTATGTCAGTGGTTCCCAAACTTTTTAACACCGGGACCCACTTTTTAAAATGACACTCTATCGAGACCCACCTAGCTTTGCAAGACTTTGAAAAAAGGTGATCTAGAAAGAGCTAATATGTCAATTTATTTACAAGTAATATTATTTATTTACAGCGCAATCCGACTTAACTTTTGAGCCAGTTTAACCAACGGCGCAGCAAGAACTTGGCGTCACTAGGGCGCACACCGCCCTAAAGCGAGGGCGCGCGCGCCGCCCTAATGACCCCCTGACTGCCGCGCCGCCATCTTACCTCCGCTGCTGCTGGCTCCGGAGACATCCTCTCCAGCCGGCTGTCCTGGGCCTTCTGACGAAGGCCCAATGCGGCGATACGTGATTTTTTTAGGTTTCTGGCGCATGCGCAGTATGTTTCTGAGGGCAAGGGCTGCCCTTTTGCCCTCAAACATTCTGCGCAGGCGCGAAAAACCTAATAAATGACGTCGCGCCGCATTGGGTCTTGTCAGAAGGCCACGGACCTCCACCCAGGGCGGACACTCCAAGGCCTTCTCCTGGAGCGGCGGTGAACCCGCACGGGTCCACACATCACCCTTTGCACGCGTCACCCCCAGGCGGTCCGCCACCCCCACCACGCTCCAGTGGTGCGTATGGGCCCCAGAACGGAAAAGAGATTCAAATCCCCTTTGAATTCCTCTTTTGGAGGGGATTTGAATCCCTTTTCCGTTCTGGGGCCTCCCGTTCTCGCTGCGTCGCTGGTTACACTGGCACAAAAGTTAAGTCGGATTGCGCTGTTATTTGCAAAAAAACCTCAATCCATTTCTCGTAATGAGGCAGCCCTAATGAATAGCCTCAAGGCTTGAGGGGCTTAGTTATGTGACCTGCCCCTACTACCTGTCATTGACAGACTTGGGGGGAAAAAAACACCAGGAAAAACACGCTCAAACATTTATCTCCCTATATTTACACAAGACTTGCAAACTGCAGGAGCTCAGTTCCTTGCAAACTGCAATTAGCAGCTATCTGATTTTTGAATAGCCTCTGGGCTTGAGACAATTTCTTATCTGATCTTTCCATCACCCATGTTTTCATTGAAGGCTCTGTGAGACCCACCAGAAATCAGGTCGCGACCCACCATGTGGGTCCCAACCCACAGTTTGAGAAACACAGCTGTTATGTGTTCTTAGCAAGACTTTTGCACACACCTGCATGTTATCTGTAGCATCTCCCAGCATCCCTCCAAAGGTGATTGCATTGGTGACTGTGGCCAGGTAGATGTAAAGGACTGCCGAAAAGCACTGGATGTTCAGGGCATCATAAAAATCACTGCTATACCAAGGGGCTTTCCTTTGGATATCCTTTAATAACCCTCCAAAGAGTCTGCAAGAGGAAAGAGACAGAGTTTGATCTGTGGCATATGGTTATTTTGAATTTGGGTGTGTTTTTTTTCTTTCAAAATTGCAACCTGTCCCAGGTACTAGAGAAAGGGTAGGATAGAATTCAACCTGCCTCTAATTCTTGGAATTGTTCCATCCCGATACCTGTGAGTCTCCTTCTTTTTGAGGATGAAGGAGGAAAGCCCCATCTGACTCCCAAGTCCCTTCAACTCCAGTCAAAACCCCTCTGTAAGTTTTACCTTCCTGTCCTCTTCAGTTCCTCGCTGACATGTTGGTGCCCATGGCCATGTCGGTCATCTGTGGCAGACAACATGTTCCCACTAGAGTGAGGACTCCTTTCACGGAAGTGCATGGAGATCCTGAGAACGTAAGGGACATATTTCAGGGGAGAGCCATCCTGGTATATAAACAAGCACCACTCTCTTGTTGGCTGTTGTTTCTTAATTATACTCTCTGTACCACTTGTCAGATTCCAGCTCCAACCCCTGTCACCCACCCACACATACACACCAGGGCTTCCAAGGGCTTCTGCAGATGGAGTCATGCAGTATATCATCCCAGTTCCAGATCACATTTGCTCTATAACGCAATACATCGAGAAAGTGCAAATAGCATGGTACCTTATATATTCCACATTGCCGGTTGTGGTAGGTGTGGGAGTATCGTTTCAGGAAAACATGGATACTATTGTTCCACCTCCCCCTAAACCGTTTACCAATCCTGTCTAGCAGGACGTGGCGGCGCAAATAAGGTGCCCACCGCATCCTGTGCAGGCCTGTGCTGGCGGACTCCTCGGGGTAAAGGGACATTTGTCCCCTTAACCCACGTAGAGCCCCAGCCACATCAATGGGTCTACTTGAATGTGCGCCAGCTATTTTGCTGGTGCACATTTGAGCCGGTCGTGTAACACTGGCCAGGCCCGGGACGGGGGATAGGATTCGGTGGAATGTGCCGCCGATCTCTCCCCCCGTCCCAGGCCCAGCTGACCAATCCCACCCACCCCCTGAATGTCCCGTTCCGCCCTCCCCTCCTCCGACCGGCAGGGACTTACCTCATCGGTGTGGTGCAGGGATAGGATCCAGGTTGGGAGGAGCAGCACCAGCCTTGCTGCCAGTACTGCTTATTCCCAGGGTGTCCAAAAATGTGCCTTATGGCACATTTGCGACACCCTGGAGCGGTGCAGCAAAGCGCAGCAGCAGGTGCGCTGCTCCAACGTTAGAATTGCACTGTATGTGCACAGTCAGCCTTGATAGAATTTTAGGAATATCCAAATGGCTACAAAAATCAATAGAGGTGTATAGCCAAGTAGACAGCTACATTGCCCTCTTGCACTCATCCAGCAAAGGATTAAATAAAAACAGAACAAACTCAGATAACACTAGATAACACATTTTAAGAAAGGTCAAGCTCCCAAGATTGAATTAGTCATTCCTTATAGATTTTGAGGTGCTGAACACGAATGTGACAATGAAAATGCAAAATTGGCTACAGTTTGTGAGAGATCCACAATAGACAGTTCCATAGACATCTAAGTACTGGTAAATGCCCAACGGCACTTACAACACCTATGTAAGCGGACTGCTTCTCCTAAACTAGAGCCAATCGACAGATTTTATTGTCATTTTTGTTTTCAGCACATCGAAATTAATAAAGATGAGCTATTTTCATTACAGAGGCAAATTGTGTGTTATCCAGTGTAATTGGTGGCTGGAAGATCAGGATCAGGAAGATGTTGCTTGTCAGGGTCATAACTGCTAGCAAGGACCACACTATCAGGCTGGAGAATCACATTATCCCAGCAACAAACTGGAAAAACAGAACATCCAACCATAGATGTACTGTCTTGGGTGAAGTCTCTGGTTCCTTCATCATCATGAATGAGGGACATGGGCTTCTTTTGCCCTCCTGCAATGGTTGCATCTGTACAAGTTCTTGTTAGCACAAGCAAAAATGAGGCAGAGTATTTCAGAGTAAACACACAGCTTTGATGCTTCAGGCTTCCCCCCTGCTTCCCCCAATGTTTAGGTCAGGGGTGGCCAACCTTTCCACACGAATGCTCCTGGCCCTTTAAATGGCTGTATAGGTAAGGGCATTTCAGCAGGTGCAGCTGCTTGAGCAGCACCATCAGCACTTGCAGCTGCCAACTATTTTGTCTTCTACTCAATTCTTAAGAACACAGAGGCCCTAATAGTAGAAGGTTGGCCACCCCTGGTTTAGGTTATGAGATCTCAGTTTCACCAAATTTTGGTCTGTGATTTCCTGTCCCATTCAGCCCCCCCCAATATACCTTTTCTGTGGTGAGGGCAAACATTTTGGGGGTGCAATTCGAATGGTTGGGTCCCATTTGCCTGGGGGTAGGACAGTTAGCTCATCCAGAAACTCATCAATTCCTGCAATGAGATCTTCTCTGTCTTGGGCTTTTCGGGCAACCCTCTGGAAAAGCTGGAATGGAAGGGAATGAAGCTATAGTGTTAGTCCCAACTCTTCCTTCTCTTCTATAGGCGAAGGACAACAATGTCATCCACTGGAACACATTCAGAGACAAAACAATGGGTTATTGTGGCATTCATGTGACAGAGACACAAGGCCTTTTACATCCCAAAAAGCCAAGAAAAGAATCCAGTAGCTGAAATCCAGAAATAAGGTTGCCACCTTTTAACCTAGCATGCCATGGACAACCAGCCATTTGTTGCATCAATGAGGCAAAACCAGCAGGACATCAAAGGGCTTACTGAGGCCAAAGTAGAATCAAGCTACTCAGTCACATTGTGGTAATTATTAAATATGGGGTTAGAAAATGACAATGCATTCCAATGCATGTCTACTCTGAAGTAGGTGTCACTGAATTTAATGGGACAAATGTGTATAAGATTGAAGCCCGACAGCCTAATCCTGTCTAGGGCCGCCGTAGCATGCAAAAGCACGCTACGCCGGATCCTATCCGGAGAGACAAGATCCAGACATTTGTCCCTTTCCCCCAGGTAATGCCCAAGCTGCCCCTATGGGTCTCCTTGGATGTGTGCCGGCAAAATGGCCAATGCAAATCCGGGATGCCCATTTTAACGCTGGCCAGGCCCGGCCCGGGGGATAGGATTCGGCAGAGTGTACCGCTGATTATCCTTCCCCCATCCTGGGCCCGACAGCCCAATCCACCACCCCGAGAACGCCCCCTCCCTACCCGCCCACCACAGGACTTACCTGTGTCCGCTGGCAGTGGCCTCTGTCCGGCAGAGAGTGAGTGGTGCCAGCCTCACTGCCAGAGTCGCAGTCGCTTACTCTCCGGGTGTCGGAAATGTCCCATAAGGCACGTTTCCAACACCCAGGAGCGACGGAGCGGCCGCTGCGCTGCTGCACACTTACGCAGGATTGTGCGGTGAGTCAGTAACAATGGCGTTCCTGCGGTAGGGGCTCGACAGTAAGTTGCGCCCCGTCCTAGTACCGCGTTTACGAACCGGAGCGAGGAGGCCCCGCCCCCTAGCCGTCGGAGCCATTCCGCGCAGCGAAGCCGAACAGTCTCCTGCCCGTTCGGCTTCGCTGCGCGGAATGGCTCCGATGACGAGGGGGCGGGGCCTCCTCGCTCCGGTTCGTGAACGCGGTACTAGGACGGGGCGCGACTTACTGTCGAGCCCCTACCGCAGGAACGCCACTGGTCAGTAATGCCTAATGGTTATTGTAGCCCTTTAGCTGTCTACACATAGTAATTTGAGTTATCAGGCAAAGGTTACCATCATGCATGACGTTTCTACGAAAACAGCTTTACCCTTATCAGTTCTTTTTATTTGAAATCAGACTTGCTAATAAAATAAAGATTAAGATTCAAATGAAACTGGAAACTTTTTTGTTGGGTATGTGGGATGATCATGTAGGCGAAAAATTTCAAACTTTGTTTTTGTATATGATAGCTGCGGCAAGAATTTTATATGCACAATATTGGAAGAATTCGGAGATACCTTCGTTGGAAGATTGGTGGATGAAAGTTTTGGATTATGCCGAAATGGACAAACTTACAATTTTAATTAAGGAAAAGTCAGTTAACCTTTTCGTGAATAATTGGAAACCATTTATAGATTTTTTAAGAGAGAGAGAGAGGAACGATGTGATGATATGTGGATTTAATGAATAGATTGTGGGTGTTATTTTGGCTAAGTTGGAAATTATATATAGAAAATAGTGAATAGTATGCTAGTAGGATGTGACGCTTTGTGCTTGCTATAATTTTATGAATTATGTATTGTTTTTATGTTATTATATCAATAAAATATAAATATACTAAAAAGAAAAAAGAAATCAGACTTGCTATTGCTCTTGGCTGCATCCCAAACAGCAGTGCACA
Source organism: Plestiodon gilberti rubricaudatus (assembly GCA_026170595.1). NCBI lineage: Eukaryota > Metazoa > Chordata > Lepidosauria > Squamata > Scincidae > Plestiodon > Plestiodon gilberti. The sequence continues at coordinate 99,545,790 of JANXHW010000004.1, read as the reverse complement.
TCTTCTAATCTGGCAACAGCAATCCCGCACAGCCAAACTCACCTCGTCTGTCAGGAGGGTGGCCACAGCTCTGCCAATTTCATGATAGGCCTTCATTTTGGCTCGGGGACCCAACAGGATAAAGAGGAACCTAGAAGATGGCACACAGATCATGTCACCAAGCGTCACCACAGAGGAGCAAGAATTCTTCTTTTCTTCTTCTGGGACAAGCAGCGCATCAACTTCACAATCCTATCATGAGCATGAGCAGTTGTGAAAGAGATAGGAACCTGCCCAGCTTGAGTCATCCTGTTGCAACCATAGGACCAGGGCCTCTGAGAGGGGGGTTAAGGCGGGGGTAAATTGTACCCGGGGCCAAGGCCAAAAATGAGTTAAAAGGGTGGGCCTAGGAGCAAAAAGGGTGGGCCTAGGAGCAAAAAAGGGGTCCCCAGGAGCCAAATTTACATGAAGGGAAGGAGCCCAAAAGAAACTTTGTTCCCACTGATAAAATTCCACTGAGCGGCCCTGCATATGACTGGGCTGTAAATCCCATTGGCAGAAGCAGGACGGATACCAAGGAAATGGAGCAATACACTCATTCTCAAACGGGGCCAAGGGAGCACAAGTCTTCCTGCTGGCCATATGTGTCCCAAGCCCAGCCAAGCTGCTATCTGGTCAATATTGGCTGCTGCTCATACAGTAGCCCGAGCTTTGCAAAGACTGAGATGACATTTCAGAATGGCCTGAACTCTGGTTTCATGGATGCTAGTAAGCCAGTTTCAAAGGCCTTTCCAAAATCTCTCTCAGCTACCTGGAATATGCTGTGCCAGATGGCAACCCCACAGTAATGCTGGGTGTGTAGGCTCAGGTCAAATGATTCACAACAACACCTGCTAAGTGTTTTAAGTAATGGGGGGGGGCCGGAGGCTGTAGCCATCTAGTTGCGTGCTGAGCGCATTGACAACTATGCCCATTTCCAGTGACAACTTGGCACTGAGAATTACGGCTAGAGAATTACACTCTCTAAGCAGCTTTGCAGGAAACGTGCTGCACAGCAGAAGTCTCCAGAATCATGTGCCCTGCCTGCCTGCCTGCCTGCCTGCCTGCCTGCCTGCCTGTTACCTGCTAGGGAAAGCAACCTCTGTCAAGCTCCCGAGAAATATGGATTCTTTCAGGCGCACAAAAGCAACGAAGGGCTTCTCCAGAAAGCTGGCTTCTCCTACAAGGATGTTGGCCACTTCAGCCCCAGCTGGAATCTTCTTCTTAAAGCGATTCTTCAGCTGCAAAGAAAACAAGAGTAAGGGGACAAAGCAGGTGCTGCTGGGGCTTGCACAGACGAGAAGAGGTCTTCCTTGCCTTTTGCTCTTTGTTAGTGGGGTGCTTCTTGAACCACCTCCAGTGTAACACCAACAGTGCAATATCCCAGTCCATGGAGCAGCAAAGTTGGCCTTGCATGAGGGAGTGGAGGAGCTCTCCTTTTTGCTATTGGGGGTGCGGAGGTCAGGTTATACATGACCTGCACTGCTTAAGTGGAAGATAACTGAACTGCTCCACTGGAAGAGATGGAGGGAAGGGTTGAGAAATGGCATTCTTGTAGTACAGGGAATAGCTTTGGTGGACTCCACTTGCAAGGGCTCAAACCAATACATACAGGTATATACAGTGGGCCCTCCTTATCCGCGGATTAGCCATCCGCGGATTTGACTATCCACGGATGGCCATTTGCGGAGGACGGATACCACTGGGGGCGGGGGGCGGCGCCACAGTACCTTATTTAACAGCCATGCAGGCCCGCCACCTGCTTCTTGCATCCGTGGATTTTCACATTTGTGGGGGTTCCAGGAATGGAACCCCCGCGAATATGGAGGGTCAACTGTACACACACATGTGGTATAAAGTCCTAGGCTGGGAAAGGGAACTGAGTGGCTAATTAGTAGTAGTATCAGGGGCTCTGGGCAACAGACAGTTCCCCCACCACATTTCATGCTGCACACATGCACAAAGGTTGTGGTTGCTGGAGGAGGAGGAGGACTGGACTACATTTCCCCAGCAACTGCACTTTATAGTTTGTGTGACAGGAAAATGTAACTGATGTGACTGCTGGGGAAACATCGTTCATCTGTTTTATTGCTGTGTTTCTGTCAGCATTTTATTTCTGGTTTTATATTGTGTTTTTAACTATTGTAAGCCACCTGGGGATTGTGTTCCACAGTGGAAAGGCAAGATCTAAATATCTTAAATAACTAACTAACTAGAAATAGGGGTGCTGTGAGGGCTCATTGTCCCCTTCTTATGCTAAAAAAAATTGTGAAATCCCTCCTAGTCTCAGAGAAACATTGTTGTGTTGCAGTCAGGCATTTCCAATAACAACTGCCCACAAAATGACCAGAAATGATGGCTCTGATGATGATGATGATGATGATGATGATGATGATGATGATGATGATGATGATGATGATACGTTCATTTCATTTTGTGCAAGTGTGGCCTCACATAGCTATGAATATAGAGGTAGGACAGAATGTTAAAGTTGAAAGGATTTTTGGAGGTCATCTAGTCCAGTGGTTCTCAATGTTCTGAGTGTCTGCGGGGGCGGGGCCAACAGCAGCAGTGATCCCTAGGATTGCCGCCGTCATGCTGTCCCCCCCCTTAAGGGGGCAGGGGACAGCTTTTGTTCTCAATGGTGGGTTGCGACCCACCACTTTGAGAACCACTGATCTAGTCCAAACACTTGCTCAGTTCAGGCAACTGCTACAAGTTATAATTTCTAGTCAAGTGCATGAGCCAAATTCCTCTCTCTCACATACATTTTATTCATGTGATTGAAAACTCCATGGTAATGCGGCGTGGCCCATGATGCTGCATTACTATGGAGTTCCAAGCTTTCAAGCATGGCATAAGCAGATCTCTGCAAGGGTCCGGAAAAACCTCAGCAAGCTCAACACAGCATAGAACTGGGCAGTCAGAAGCTTTGTGTATAATTTCACTCTTTCTCTGCTCTGCACTATCTAGTCAGTGCAGGTCACAAATCTTGATGAGTTTCTGGGCCTACCTTCCCCTATCCCAAGGATACCTGTCTCTCCAGTATTCCTTATTGTAAAAGACATCCTTCATTTGACAAAATCCCACCTAATCTTCAGAGACAGATATCTTCCCCCAGCATGAGGAGTGCCTGCTATGCATTTTATGATGAATATTTATATACCAGGGATGTATCTAAGTAACTAGGTCACGAGTGCAAGTGCGAGTACGAGTCATTTTTGCAAGAGTGCGAGTCCGAGTGCAAGTCAGTGTCAACATTTTTGGGCAAGTACGAGTCAAGTGCGAGTCATTTTTGCACAAGTGCGAGTCGAGTACGAGTAAGGCCAGAAACCACGAGTCACAAGTCACGAGTCGAGTCACTCTGGGGAAAATGGCTTTTTCCCCTGAAAATGGGGTGGGTGGGTGTCTGTGTGTGGGGGGTGTGTGGGGACCTCTGAGACTTTTAAAGCACTCACTTGGCTCCCCCTATGCCCTTTCCCTCACCTCTCAGTCTTGTCACCACCCATCTGGTTTGGGAAAAACAAGCGTGTCTACATTCAAACCATTTATTATTCCCTCCCTGCACCTTCCCCTTGCTGAGCCGAGCATCCCTTGGGCTCGGCGTTTTGGTCAATGAGGAGGAACTGCTGTGGCAGCTTCGCCTTCCCTCACTCCTCCCCACCCCTCGCGCTCGGAGTTGTGGCCAATGCCAAACAGACAGCAACAAAAGGGGGGGACTCAGAGCCAGGCTTGCTTTCCCACCCCCTTGAAAACCCTTCCTCCCTGCTGCCCTCCTCCTCCGAGGTCTCCACTGCGCCTGCCTGCCTGCGTTGATGCCGGCCATTAAAGGAAAATGACTTGGAAATGGCAAGTTGTTACCCCCACAAGTGCAAGTCAAGTACGAGTCCCGTGGGTCACGAGTGCGAGTCAGTGGGTCACGAGTACAAGTACGAGTACGAGTCAGGGAAAAAGTGGCTAAGTCACACTTGCGAGTCGAGTCATTTGACTCGAGTCCCCATCACTGTTATATACTGCTCTTCAGCAAAAACAAAACAAAGTTCACAGAATGATTTATAAAGCAAAAGAAATTTAAAAATTGATCCTTATCTTAAAGGGGCTCCCAGTCTACATAATCTTTTATGTGTTGTTGTTGTTCAGTCGCACAGTCGGGTCTGACTCTTCACAACCTCGTGGACCACATCACGCCAGGCCTTCCTGTCTTCCACCGTCCTCCGAAGTGTGCTCAATTTAATGTCCATTGTGCCTCAATATAACACTATCTAATAACCATCTCATCCTTTGCCCATCCCCTTCTTCTTTTCCCTTCACTCCTTCCCAGCATCAGGGTCTTCTCCAGTGAGTGCTCCCTTCTCATTTGATGGCCAAAGTATTTGAGCTTCAGCCTCAGTATCTGACCTTCCAGAGAACAGTCAGGGTTGATTTCCTTTAGGATTGACTGATTTGATCTCCTTGCAGTCCAAGGGACTCTCAGGAGTCTTCTCCAACACCACAACTCGAAAGCATCTATTCTTCGGCACTCAGCGTTCCTTATGGTTCAACTCTTGCATCCATACATTGCTACTGGGAACACCATCACTTTGACTATACGGACTTTTGTCGGCAGGGTGATATCTCTGCTTTTTATTATGCCACCCAGGTTTGCCATAGCTTTCCTCCCAAGAAGCAGGCCTCTTTTAATTTCATGGCTGCAATCACTGTCTGCAGTGATCTTGGATCCCAAGAATGTAAAGTCTGTCACTGCTTCCATATTTTTTCTGTACTGTGTACATACTGTACATTATGTATTGTACTGTACTGTACTGTACATTATTTGTACTGTGAAGTACATAGTCTTTTATATATTTCACAGCTTTTTTTCTGCTTACATCTAGCAAACATTACCTACCTGTTCCTTAAGGGGTATCTCTGAGACCTCACCGACTGGATCTGAGTGGCTGTTAGCTTTGCCTGCAGCAAGAATTGAAGAGAAAAGAGGAAACTTGATAACACTTCTTAGCACCACCCCTCCTAAAATACCACTCCAGCAGCATATTAGTGGGTTAGGTTTGTTTTCAAAATGAAGTGACATGATAAGGAAAGGCTTTCAAAGATGTTTAAACTTGCTTTACAGCAGCGGGGAATTGAAAGCACATGCATAGGATTGGGCTGTGTTAGCTAACTCCCCTTCCTGCGCAATCCTCCGGCCGCTGTATCCTAGGCCCATTGCGAGCGCAGTCTGATTTCTGGTGGGTTGCCAGCAGAGCCTCCAATGAAAACACCAGTGATGGAAAGATCAGATATAACTAATTGCCTCAAGCCTTGAGGCTATTCAAAACTCAGATAGCTGCTAATTGCCCTGCAAAGAGCTGAGGTCCTGCAGTTTGCGAACTTGTGTAAATATAGGGAGATAAATGTTTGAGTGTCTTTTTTCTGGTGCTTTTTTTCCAAGTCCGTCAATGACAGGTAGTGGGGGCAGGTGAAGGCTGGGTCACATAACTAAGTCCCTCAAGCCTTGAGGCTATTCATTAGGGCTGCCTCATTACAAAAAAATGGATTTTTTTTGTAAATAAAGAAATAAATAAAAATATTATTACTTGTTAATAAATAAAAATATTATTACTCTCTAGATCTTTTCTTTAAAGTCTTGTAAAGCTAGGAGGGGCCCGATAGAGTGTCATTTCAAAATGTGGGTCCACTAGTCTGCAGCATATCAGAGCTAATCCACATCTCTTGCAGGGAGCACCTGTAGTCTGCCCCCCACCCACCCCCCACACAAGGTAAATAGGTTCTTGGCTTCAGGCCTGATAGAAGGGGGTTGCAATATCATTCAAACTATCCTCCACTAACCTAGTGCTGCCACTCTGATCTACTGCAGGTTGAACTTAAGTAGCAAGGGAAGGGAATCAGAGCCATAGTGCAACAGTTACATACCAGAGCAGGAGACCATACCCATCTCAACCAGCATCTTCAGCTGAGATTTGGTTGTATGATGCTGAGGTCTCAGGAGCAAGACATACATGAGTTTCTTCAAGAGCTCTGGCCTGAGAGCATGGTTCTCTATTTGGGTCTCAATCACCTTCTCTTGAACACAAAATAAACAAAAGTTGAGTCCACTCAAAATAATAAGGGTTTATAAATTTGCCATATAACCCTTTCTAACCTTTAGAATTTCCTTAAGAACATTTAAAATCAATCACCATTATGCTAACAAGCAATGGCTGACAATGAAATGGAAGTGAATCTGAAGAAAATGATTTTGGTATAAACCAGAGGTTCCCAATCTGTGGTACGCTTACCACTGGTGGTACAGAGACCATAGGCTGGTAGTACGCAGGCTGCCAGTGGCCGCCATCTCAGCCGTGCGGCGCTGCATCTTTGGCTTCTCTTCCCCGCAATCAGGGAAAAGAAGCCAAAGACATGGCCGCTCCAGTCTGCCGGCGGTTGCGTCTTCGGCTTCTCTTCCCCAGATCGTGAGGAAGAGAAGCTGAAGATGCGGCCGCCGGCAGACTCCCCCCCTCTGAAGAAAGTGGCAATGACATCATCAGCACTTTCTTCCGGTGGTACGTGGGTGGCCGAAGGCCCGCGTAGGTGGTACGCGGGCCTCCAAAGGTTGGGAACCTCTGGTATAAACCATTCTTCAACTGGCTCAGTCTGTTTGGCAGATTGAAACTTTCCTGGCACAACCTGCTCCTCAAAAGAAAAACACCCATCACTCAGATTGACCAGGCTGCAGAAGTGTGCATTTTGTAGATGAGGAAGGGAAAGTTGTTGCATCTGTGAGTGTAGCTGAAATCCTATACACACTTTCCTGGGAGTAAGCCCCATTGAACACAATGGAAATTACTTCTGAGTAGTCATGCATAGGATTGCAGTCTTTGTGTGTGATGTGCTGCTGTGTGTTCGTATACAGTGTGCTACTTGTGTGTTGCTGAGTGTACTTGCATGTGATGTGCTGTCATATTTGTGTGTCCATGACATGTTGATGTGTTCAGCTGTGGTGTATTCTTGCATGTTGCTGTGGGTGTTTCCATGTGTTGTGGTGCTTCGTATGCTTGTGCATGACACGTTGCTGTATGTTTGCATGTGGCATGTTCCTGCACATTTATTTATTTAAAATATTTGTTACCTGCCTTTTTTCCCCTGCCAGGGAGGTGCACATGTTTGTGCTTGACCAAATTACACCATAGTTGATGCCAATACTGAGGTGCTCTGTGGTCATGCCCATTGCCCAACCTGGTAGTCCTTTGATGGGCAGCATTGACCACTGCCTGGCCTGGCCTCCTGAAGTTGCCCCTGCTTCCAGCTCCACACACACCACCCTCCAACACTAAAAGAGGAAGCCTCAAAGGCCTCTGCGATATCATAGATCTTTGCATAAAGTGATAGAAGCATTTGTGCCATGTGTTCAGCAGGACAGAAGATCTACAACACAATGGAAGCTATTGCTCACCCAAGCAGGTGCCCTGCATGAAAGAAGAGGATGCCCAAGAAGCCTCTGAATCAGTTATCATCAGTGTGACCTCTGGGACATCCTCTGATTGCATTGCAGGGAGGGGTGTGAAATCAAACAGAAGCAGTGGTGACAGCAAGGATTGTGTGGGGAGGGAAGTCTCCTCCGAGTGGAATTTGCCTGGCAAAATTTATCTAAACAGTCCATTTAGATAAATAAATCTAAACCCAGTCCATTTATCTAAACCCAAAGAGGTTCAGGTGTGCATCTCCTTTCATTTCATAAGAACTCAGTCACCACTTGGTTTCTTTTGACCTCTTCCACTCCACTGAAATAAATCAAGCTTTTGCCGCCTTGGGCATTTGCCTTCGGCATAGGATAAGGCGGGATATAAAATTTTAAAATAACTAAAATAAATAAATGTATTTGATTTATTATCATGGAGGAGCCATAATAAGGAAACACTGGGGCTGAAGTTGATTGATCCTTTCTTTGCCATTATATACCCTGATTCATATCCAGGCAATACTGAGAAAATGGTACACTTGAAGGGTTTGCTTCACCTGCCTTGGTCGGGCTTAAACGAAGCCTCAAAGAGCTCAGAGTCTCAACTGCAGGAGAGCCTCATGCATGCAGGGGCACTGCCACAGTGCAGAACATAAGAAGAGCCCTGCTGGATCAGGCCAAAAGCCCAGCTAGTCCATCTTCCTGTATCTCACAGTGGCCCCACCAGATGCCTTAGGGAGCACACAAGACAACAAGATAACCTGTTTCCTGTTGCCACTCCCTTGCATCTGGCATTCGGCTACCTCTAAAACCCAGAGGTCACATATAGTCATCATGACTTGCAACCTGTAATGGACTTGTTGTTGTTCAGTCGTTAAGTTGTGTCCAACCCTTCGTGATCGCATGAACCACATCCCGCCAGGCCTTCCTGTCCTCCACTATCTTCCTGAGTTCGCTCATTTTCATGTTCGTTGCATCGGTGATGCTGTCTAACCATCTCATCCTTTGCCTTCCCCTTCTCCTTTTGCCTTCAGTTTTTCCCAGCATCAGAGCCTTCTCCAGAGAGTCCTCTCTTCGCATTAGGTGGCCAAAATATTTTGAGTTTCAGCCTTAGTACCTGTCCTTCCAGGGAACAGTCAGGGTTGATTTCATTTAGGATTGACTGATTTGATCTCCTAGCAGTCCAAGGGACTCTCAGGAGTCTTCTCCAGCACCACAGTTCAAAAGCATGTAATGGACTATTCCTCCATAAATCTGTCCAATGCAGACTATGCAGTGCCCAAGCCCACAGTTAGCATGCAAGCCTTGCTGTTAAATCTCAGTGCTTTCACTTAAGAAGTTGCTAGTAACACAGCATGTGGCCAAGGCAGGACATGTTGCCCAGGAGGAGGGTTGACCAACTCACAGTTCCCACATACCAACTATTTGCTTAAAACCATGAGTTTCCAAGTCTAGGAGGACGGTTCCTTTCCTTATGCATGTCCTTAGCTCAAACAGACTGTGGAGGGACAGAGTTGTCACATGAGGTTTGCTCCAGCGTTCACCTCCATCTTCCACTTTCTCTTCAAACTTAATCCACCTGCAATGAAAAAGTTGAGCTAATTCCATGGCTGTGATCCTCTGTATCTATAGGGGAAATTATCATTTGTTATGGTTCAATGATAAACTATGATCTGCTGACCTCATCAGAATTTCTATATAATTTTCAAGGGAACCAATTTAAGCTTTGGGGTTTGCTGAGGAAAACCTATAATGTGACGAGGGAACTCCGCAGGGTAAAAACTAATACCGTAACGTAATCTCATATTCCATTCCCATTCTCCATGCAGGAGAAGCATAGGATACTAAACAAGTTCCTTCCACTGGCCAATGTTGAAAATATTCCAGCATGGAGGATCTACACCAGCATAGCACCATAATCACAGCAGCATGACATCAGAGAGCTGGCATTAGGGTTGTCGCTAAAAGACTGAGCTGTGATTCAAGACTTGGCCAGTTCAAATCTCGCCTATGCCAATAATGCAGGGTGACCTTGGCCAAGCAACTTCTTCTCAGCCTCAGTATCCCTGCTGCAATATGGGGATAATAATACCTGTACTTACCTTACAGGGTTGCTGTTGCAAGTACAACATCAATACACGTGAAGTGCTTTGCACGCTCAAGAAAGTGCTCTATGGACATTGCTATTATGACGTCAGTAGAAAGCTCTAGAAATACCACTCTACTGATCTAAGGGCCCCAGAAAAAAGGTGACATTGAGGGAGAGGCAGAACTTAGTTGGGGTCCTAAACTCCCTCAGAATGTGGTCCTGCTCCCAGTGATGGTGTAACATTACACCTGCAAATTAGGGTCATAAATAATAATACTCCCATTGAACTCAATGGAAAGCCAAAGTCTGTCCTGCGTAGCCATGATATAGAGAGCATAGGTCCACAAAACTGAGAGATCACTTGCTCCAGCAATTTGTTCCCACTGAAATCAATGGGTCTGAGGAGGGCACTTCCAGATAGGATGTTTCATTTCGTCTGGGATTGTCACACATTGTGCATGTTACAGCTGGCTCATACAGTGTCATTCATCCATGGTCCACCCATACTTTCTCCAAGGTTAAACCACTGCATTCATTCTCATTAATAATGAGAACAGTGGCAATGACTGTCTGCAGAAGAGACGGTTGTTATAGAGTAAGGTACTGTTCTGTCTTCCTTAGAGAGATGCATGCCAGAATACAGTAGGCAACAACAAAAACATGAAAAGTAAAGGGGGGAGAGTCAGACTACTGGGTTTGCTGTGTGGAAGAATGTTGCAATTCTGCATGTGACAGTGGGCAGGAAAGCAATGATTGGCTGTTCTGGAAGTGCCCTGAAGCTGTTTAACTCAAATATTTTAGCCTAACCTACAAAATATGTGCTGGAGAGGTCTGTGGGTTGACTTATATCTACAGAAACAAGCAGCTTTTCCTAGGTTGTGGATATTGGATGTTGGTTAGCCCATAGAGATTACATGTCCCTTTCATCTAGAAAACTAAAAGAGGGAAATATATCTATAGCATCTGCACATATTGCAGCACCTGCAAATCTTTGTGTTATACAGAATCAATTCATCATGCAGAATGGAAAACTGTTTCAGACTGAGCTCAGGACACAGAGCCTTTAATTTTCACAAAAACGTGTTTGGGAATTAAACATGCAAATGTTTAATGTAATCATCATCACCAGGGAGCTTAAAAACAATAACTTATCCAATCCATCTGGAAGCCCTGATACTGCAGCGATAGCACAACTGTACCAATGATCAAACAAGCCTTGCGGGTGTGTGTGTGTGTGTGTGTGTGTGTGTGTGTGTGTGTGTGTGTGTGTGTGTGTGTGTGTGTGCCACATGCACCCTATAAAAAGGTGGAGAGGATTTGTTCCAGTGTGGCAAAATACCATACATATCGAAGGATTGATTCTAGAAAGGAGGAGCAGAATGCAGTGGGGGGGGGGTAACCATGCTATTTTTAGCAGGATGTTTTCTGTTTTCTTTTTCTTTTTACTGACTACATGAGTAATCTAGAAGAGTGGTGCTCACCTTTTAAAAAAAAACCCAGTTAATAACTTCTTAAAGCCCTTTAAAATAATCCAAATTGTCCAGGGGACATGGTAGGATCTGTTCTTTGGTAGCGCTATGGCCAGAGGAGAATCAGGTTTAGCAGATATCAACATCATAGACCACAAATGCTGCTAAAGCCGGTTTTCTAAGTTATGGCATCTCAAGCTGAAAGGATGATGCTAGATCTATTGCAACCAAAGTGTTTTTGGGGAAGGGGCAAAAACACCTGATGTCTGTATATAATCTCAGACCCAACAGAACACATGTAGCTTAGTTAGCACCCTGCAGAAGGAAGCCAAGTCATTCCCCAAAAATAGGACATAGTGACATGATGACCTTGTCTAAGGTTCAAAGCACAGCTTCAGCTCAGGCTATCCAGTTGGCAAATGGCCTTATGTGACCCATGTATTCCATCTCACACCAGGGGTGTTGCTAGGGGGGTGCGGACTGCACCGGGTGACACCCCAGGGAGGGGTGACACCAAAATGACTTTCTATTCTATTTGCTACTGGTAGTGGAAAAACGCACCACTGGTAGAAAATGGTTTTTCCCGATCCCCAAGACTACTTGCAAGGGGATTGCAATTCCCAGGAGGCCTCCACATCATGCGATCTGGTATGGGAGGAGGTCCATGGGGGTGACACCATGAGAGATATCGCCCCGGTTATCACCAACCCTCGTGACAACCCTGGTCAGTGGGAAGAATACCAATTTCCCCCAAAACCCTATCTCACCCATAGGAAGAGTGAAGCAGAGAGCATGAGAGAAAGGATTGTGAATAAACACAAGACACTATGCCCATTTTGCCTGTCAATCTTCACAGGGAACTCTCTGGATACTCTGCTACATAGCCACTGTAGTATTTCCTTCCCTTTGGGTTGTGGAGACAAAAAGGGGATTATTAGCAGTTCATCCCTGTGTGCCTGAGACACTTGAACATCTTTCTGCAGGGATTCCTGGTGATTCTTAGTTGCTGGACACTTGCTGTCCGCAGCAGCACAATGGCTGACGTAGCTGTGTGTGAAGTGTGATGTCATGTAGGCATCAGGGGCAGTGCAGCTTGAAACACCTCCTGATGCCATCTTGACGCCTCCTGTGGAAAGCAGATCAATACAATTTACATCCATGGCGGGCTGGAGGGAGGAGGTGGCAGACTCAGGGTGAAGGGCATCCTGAATACACACACACACACCCTGCAGACTTGCCACTGATGCAACTTGCATCACCTTGCCTAATGGATGGGCTGCCTCTGGTAGGAACCTCCCCATCATCATGTATGGATTGGCTCAGTTCAGACATAGCTAAACATTGTTGGCATCCTGCTCCATGGACTGCTGTGAGTCAGCAGTTTTGTCAGGGACGCCGGGGGAGTAGCTGTCAGAGTTGTTGGGTTCTCTATATTTGTACAGTACTGCTTTCGTTTTTCTTCTCAACTCTGCTTCTTGGAGTGCAAAGGATCAGGAATTTTCATTCACTCACTTTTTAATGGGGCATCTACATGACGTCACCTGCAAACCATGTTTTCCTGGGCTGCTTCTGTTTCTTTGGGGAACTCAGAAAATCCAACTTAAAAAAAAAAATAGAACAGCAGTACCATCCTGTCCAGCGTGGACAGACAAACTGCTTGTAAAGCTTTTTAGAGCAAATGTGCCTTAAAAATTAAATGCTTTTTCTTTGCACATTCAACTACTTCTCTATTCAACATGGAATGGGGGATTCATACAAAATAGCCTCTGGTTTTCCCCTTGAATAGCCTCTCTGAATTGCCCAAGTGTTTTTTTCTCTTTTCACATGGGGCGGGGGAAGCTTTAATTACTTATTTCCTCCCATTCTTTTTAATATGCTTTTAAATAGCAAAATCACATTATTTATAGAGCTATTGTGCCATTATTTTTGTTCTTTTTAATGGCAGAATAGCACTACGACTAGTGCTATTTCACGACTTTAATTTTTTTTTTAAAATGGAGAGGAAATAAACAATGTACGCCTCTTCCTGTGGGAAAATAATTGGACACCAGTGCAACTCCAAGAGACTATTCCAGAGACAAATCAGAGACAGTAGCATGTTGATGGTAAGTAATGGCAAAGACTGAGCTGCAAATTGAGACGTCTCTGGTTTGAATCTCGCCTCTGGCACGAATTCACTACTAGGAGACTGTAGGCAAGTCACTCCCTCTCAGCCCCAGCTGCAATATGGGGACAGAGATGCTTACTTTCAGGGTTGTTGCAAGGATTACATCAAGATAATTCATGTGATGTGCTTTGCACACTCAGAAGATACTATTATCGCTAGTCCTCTGGCCACTCTGAATAGGGAAGCAATAAACCTGGCTAAACCAGCAAAGTGGAGCCCGCTCAGCCATGAAGCTTCCTGGGTGACCTTGGGCCAGTCACTATCTCTCAGCCCCACCTACCTCACAGGGTTGTTGTGAGGACAAAAAGGAGGGGAGGAGATATGTACACCACTCTGAGCTCCTTGGAGGAAGGGCAGTATAAGAATATGAAATATAAATAAAATATAAATACCGTATTGTCCCGAGTATAAGACGCACCTGATTATAAGATGCACCCTTAAAGTTTGGTGCTATTAAAAAAAATTTAATTAAAACATTGGCATTAAATTGCAACAGCCTGATTATAAGACGTACCCCTAGTTAAAAAACTTAAATTAGGAGAAAAAAGTGAGTCTTATACTCAGACCAATACGGTAAATAAATGTATGTAGAAATGGAAAGGGGCTTTGCTGAATGGAATTTCCTTCTGAGTAAACATTATAGAAGGGCCATAAAGAAGGTCATTGCTAGATAATAAAGCATAGAACCTCCATTTTAATTCTGCTTCCAGCTGACTGCAGAAAAGCAATGCCTCAGCAGCACTAAAGGACTCTAGTGTGGAAACATCCTAAGGGTTCGATCCTCTGGGCACTCTGCGCTGCCAGAACTCACATGCCAGCAGTGCAGGGCGCTTTCCGGTGGCATGAAAGCCATTGGGCCACTGTGTGCTGGCTGCCGAGCTGGCGCCGCAAACAGTGTAGCGCACACAGCAGCAACTCTCAAAGCAGCCGTTGGCGCTGGTAAGTTGGTGGCAGAGGCATGTCATGGGGAAGAGCAGGGGGAGTTTCGGGGCAGATCGGGGGAGAGCAGGAGGGAGGGAGGGAGGGAGGGAGGGGAGGGGGTGGATCTTGACTGCACCAGATCCTGTCCCCTCTTTCCCAAGCCACCCTGCCCCTTTTCTCTCTTTGTACACCAGAAAAATGGCTGGTGTCGGTCTGAGGAGACCTATTGGTGATCAGGCAGCCTACTGGGGGGGTGGGGTTAAGTAAAAATACCTCCAGTCTGATTGCTTTCCCCCCCCCCATTGGATACAGCGTACACTCAGTGTGGCTGCATCTGCGCCAATGGTGGGAGAGAGGATTGGGCAATAAGATATTGGCATAAGTAGCTACCACCACTGCCACTGGGACTACAGGATTGCTCTGCCTACTACTGTGATGTACCATCTACAGCACAATATTGTCATATTTTGTTCACATTCAAGGATGTGAATCTCAGCCAAGGTAGATTATGATCTTGGCTGAACATTTCAGCTTCTTTCTGTACTTTCCACTGTGAGCCCCATTCCAGTTTTAGACGCTTGCAATTTCTACCCAGTCCTGAGGTAGAGGAAGAGGCTGGCTTGCAATGTTTTCTTGTTTCAAATTAGCAAGGCTGAGTTTGTGACTTCTGAAAATGGACAATCCTTACATTATTCATCAGGGACAATGACTGGATGATGATTCCCATGTGACTCTTAGTTGCTGATTGGGGACATGGCCATCGGTTCTTATGTCTGATGGTAGAAGTATGGGATAAAAAAAGGAGTTCCTCACTCCAAGCCCCAAGAAACATCACTCTGCTGATACGGTAGCAGATCAGTAGATGACCACAATGCTCTCAGCCAGGTCTGCTCTCCTCCGGTCTGGCAAATCTTGATCCTGAACATATGAAGGTGAATTATCCTAAATCAGACAATCCGCCCATCTAGCCCAGTATTTGCCTACTCTGACTGCCACCAGCCTTCCAAAATTTTAGATAGCTGAAAAATTTTCCCAGCCCACCTGCTAAGATCTGTTTGACTGGACAAGCTGCAGACTGGATTTGGGACTTCTGCCAGGGATGTGGATCAAGTCTCTGGGTCCAAGTCTCAAGTCAAGTCCCAAGTCTTTGCCCCCAAGTCCCGAGTCTTTGGTGGCGAGTGGCGAGTCCCTATCTATTTAATGGGGGAAACGGGTTTCAACCTGAATAAAATTCGACTTGTCTTAAAAGGCTCCAAGTCCCAAGTCGAGTCTTTCGAGTCTTTTACAATCGCTGAGTCAAGTCCGAGTCAAGTCATTGACACGACTACATCACTGACTTCTGCGCAGGCAAAGCACATGCTCAGGCACTGGCGTGCCCCCTGAGTGGGTACCTACCTGGCAGTTTGCCTCCACTCCAGTCCTTCAGGAGTGCTGAAGAGCTCCGAGAGCTGTATAAACAGCACGGGACAGTTGGTGTCCTCTTTTTCCTCCTCCTGTTGCAGCATAAGGCTCACTCTCTCTGCTGCTGAAGAGATGCTGGGGGTGAAGATACTTCTCCCAACGGACTGGCAGATGACGACAGAATTTCTGCTGGAGGGCTGTCGATCTGCACCACGGCTGTTGCTTCTCGCCTCAGCTGGAGGAACCAGGGCTTCCATCTTTTCAGTGGGACAGTAGTCCTCACTTGCACCTGCTTTGGGCATGCTGAGAGTGGCTGTCAGTGAGGTCCCTCTCCCCGCCTTGACAAAGCTTTTGGCTCCAGCAGAGCAGCAACTGAGCAGATCCAAGACATTCTGCCTTATAAAAGTCCAGAGCCTGTTCAGGCCAGAAACACAGATGGGAGCAGCACAGCCCAAAACACTATTATCAGGGAGAGAAGCTCTGCCCTGCAGGCACCGGCCAGAACTCCCCGGTGCAGCCACATTCTGTCCACCTCTTCACAGGGGCTGCTCTGCTGCCTGCATGGATGGGACCCGCTCTGGAGTCTGTTTACAAGCATATACTATTTGAAGCATTGACCAGGGCAGGTCATCCTAAGAAGCCCTGAAAACTGAGACAAGAAAGCGGGGGAGGAGGAAGAGAAACCTGACACATCTGAACCGTAGATGTGGTGGGAGAATTTGAAGAGCTGGCTGGAGAGCGTGGAATGAGTAAGGCTTTTCTCGTCTTACCCAGGTCCAGAGTCCCGTCCCCCAACGTGAAGCAGATGTGGGCACTATAGCAAGGGGATCCACAGATCCTTCTTCCCTGACATCCTCAGCACAGATCTTGTGTATCTTTGGATTGGGCCAGCAGGACTCACTCTAAGGAGTCTCATGCTGCGATCCTATACACACTTTCCTGAGAGTAATTTCCATTGAAATCAATGGGGCTTACTTCTGAGTAGACACGGATAGGATTGCACTGTCAGTCACTGCAGACACTGCAGCAAAAATGGTTGTGGCAACCACACCAAAAAAATCATTGCAGTGCTGGGCAGCAGGCCTTGGTCTGAAGTTTGGTGGGGGGTTTTTTCAGTCAATCCTAAATGAAATCAACCCTGACTGTTCCCTGGAAGGACAGGTACTGAAGCTGCAGCTCAAATATTTTGGCCACCTAATGCGAAGAGAGGACTCTCTGGAGAAGACTCTGATGCTGGGAAAGATTGAAGGCAAAAGGAGAAGGGGAAGGCAAAGGATGAGATGGTTAGACAGCATCACCAATGCAACGAACATGAAAATGAGCGAACTCAGCAAGATAGTGGAGGACAGGAAGGCCTGGCGGGATGTGGTTCACGAAGGGTCGGACACGACTTAACGACTGAACAACAACAACAAATGAGAGATGATCATGTAGGGGGAACATTTGAAACTCTGTTTTTATATATAATAAGTGCTGCCTCTTGCCTTGCTTTTGTACCAGTCTCACGTGGGCACATAACTGGCTAGAAGCACTCCAAAGACAAGGTGGATGGAGACAGACACAATGCTGCTGTTGCTGCTGCCACAGCAAGCGTGCAAGGAAGAGACAGTGGGTGCAGCAGGAGCAGCAGAAAGCAAGTGGTTGGCAGAAACTGGGACATTTGGCATATTGGGGAGAAACTCTTGGAATGTATTCTTTATTTCTGAATAGACATGCATCGGATTGTGCGGACATGCCAAGTGAACTTCACCAGCTGATAAGCATGCTTGACACATGTGCGATGAATTCACGTAGTAGTGATCCCCACGGCCAGAGGATCCCCTCCTGGGCTAGGCTGATTCTGACGCGATGCCTGAAAGCACGTTCTTGACCATGGATAGATCTCCAGGGTGTGCCTGTGTCAGCTTCACACATGCAGCAGTCCACAAATTAGTCTGGATCCAGGCTTACCAACTTGATTTTATTGAGAACAGCCTAACAAGTGAATAATACCCATTCAAACGAGCCTTTCAGCAATTAAAATGAATGTAGAAATTATTTCTTGCACACTCCCAAGTACTAGACTGTACCAGGTAATAGTGAAATGCCACCCAGAGCAACCACATGCCTGTGCTATTCATTCATTCCAGGTCCCCTCCCTGATTCCTGGCCATCACCTGCAGTGGTTGCAGTTGTGTTACTCGATCTGCATCTTACCTTGAGCATAACATGACCACAACCCACTGTGGGACAAGCCACACTGTTAGGATGTCCCCCACCCCATTTTTCTGGCTAGGTTTCTATGACTTTAACAGCTGTCGGACAGGCAGAAAGCCAATAGACCAGCGATCTTCAACCTTTACCCGACGGTAAAGGTCGCTGTAAGTCTCCACAATTTGGCGGTGGCACTTCCGGGTTTGCACCACTGCCTAAGTAAAAAAAAAGGGGGGGTTGGACTTACCCATCTGGGTTGTGCAGCATCTCCAGCCGCCACCACCGATGGATAAGTCCAACCCCCGTCCTGATGTCACCACTGAGTCGCCACTCCCCTTAAGGGGAAAGATGTTGTCTCCCTCTGGACCTTGGGGTCGCGACCCCAAGGTTGAAGACCACTGCAATAGACAAAACTCTATCAATGCATTTCCATGATGATGGGCAACCCTTGCTATACCATGTAGTGGAGTATAGCAAGGACACTTAGGGGTTGAGTGAAAGAGGGACACCTGGGACAAGTCGGGGAAGAATCATCACTGAAAAAACTGAGGGTGGAGGGAGGGCAGTTGCAGGCCAGAAGCCTCCAGGGCAATGAGGAGATAGGCTTATTCAACTCACTAGGATTTACTCTCATGTAGGTGTATCGGATTGGTGTACTGGAGAGGGCTGTGGTGGCTTAGTGGTTAAGACACTGAATTGCAGACCGGGAGGTAGGGAGGTCAGCAGTTCGAGACCCCAGTGCAGCATGATGGTGTGAGCTACTGTCTTCGGCCCCAGCTCCTGCCAACCTAGCAGTTCAAAAGCAAGAAATTGCAAGTAGATTAGTAGGTACCACCTTGGCGGGAAGGTAATAGCGTTCCGTGCACCTTGGCATTGAGTCATGCTGGCCGCATGACCACGGAAGCGTCTTTCGAACATCGCTGGCTCTACGGCTTTGAAATGGAGATGAGCACCGCCCCTAGAGTCGGTAACGACTGGCTTTCGAGCAAGGGGAACCTTTATCTTTTAAGTGTATCAGATTGTGTCATCTGTGCATGTGTCTTTAAATTCTAGATGATGTTTACTGCTACTCTGCATGGCAAAAACAGAAATCTTCTTGGTAAGTTATTAATGTTGGTTTGTTTTCATATGCTTAAGCATAACAAAGGTGTTGCACCATATACACATCAATCAACAAGACTGTGCCCATCCCACTATTCTTCCTCCATGTGAAACATGAATCTCTTTATTGCATTTTCTGGAGGTTCATTCACTCCTCACCCAGCACTCCAGTTCATTTATGTGCACTGTTTACAGTAAAAACACCTATTGTTTTGGAGTATGCAAGACTATTTGAACTATACACACCTAGTTTGCACTGTTTCTTTGATGAAATGTGTAGCACGAGCCCAGGACCACTTGTTATGTCTCCTTTTGTAGGTGTGTTGTAACAACATTATAGTCAAAGGTAGGCTTACCAGATCTCCAACCAGGACAGAGTGCTAGACCTTTAGGAGAAGGAATGTGGGCAGGTGTAGCTTGTTAAACCTTGGAGCACAATCCTAGCCATGTCTACTCAGAAGCAAGCCCCACTGAACACAATGGGGCTTGCTTCTGAGTAGATATGCCTAGGATTGTGCTCTAAGGTTTAACAAGCTACACCTGCCCACATTCCTTCTCCTAAAGGTCTAGCACTCTGTCCCGGTTGGAGATCTGGTAAGCCTATGCCTGAGGCAGCATGCCAATTGAGGCCCTCTCTTACCTGGCCACTCAACACCTCATGCCATTGCTGCCACTGGTGGTGGGAGGCTCAGGGATTGGCCTGTCTGGGTGGGCACTCTGATGGCCACGGGCCCTTGGCCAGAACCTGACCTGGCCAACTCCAGACACTTCCCCTGCTTGAAGGTTTAGAAGAAGCTTCTCTTCACCCCAGGAACTTCCACATTCATACAAACAGTACTAAAATGGCCTTTCCCCAACAATTTATTTTAAGGCCTTCCCTCGGTGACTGTGCTTCTCGCAGTGTGCCAAAGCAGTTCAAAAAGCCCCCAAAGCAACAAAACCAAGTTTCTTATTCTTTCATATCTGTGACCCTATGTAATGCCCCCCCCGCCGGGCTGGCCCAAGAGCTCCTGACACCTGAGGGTGCATGCCAAATGCTGCCCCCTTACCTAATGAGGCACCAGCCTCTGCTCCTCCCACTCTCCAATGTTCTAGCACCAGAGGCATCGACAGAGCGTGGCGGGTGGGGCGGACCAGCCGGGGAGCCAGCCTCGGAGCGTCCAGCTCCGCCGGCGCTCCAGGGCCTTCTGAAGGCCCGATGGTTCAAAACGTAAAGTTTTACGTTTTCGCGCATGCACAGTACTTTTCTGAGGGCAAATGGGCAGCCCTTTGCCCTCAGAAAATGTACTGCGCATGCGCGAAAAACGTAAAACTTTACGTTTTGAACCATCGGGTCTTCAGAAGGCCCTGGAGCGCCGGTGGAGCCAGACGCTCCGAGGCCGTCTCCCCGGCTGGCTCCCCGGCCTTCAGTTCGGGTGAGGGGGTGTTCCCCGTGTTCTTTGATGCACAGTATTGAAAGTCACTGGGACCATACCTTGTTTTCATGGGCTTTTTGGGGGGGGGCTGCCTTTGTACGGGAAGGGCCAGGGTCAGGTGACAGGACTGTCTTCTTTTTTCTCTCTGATCTGATCTGGCCAGAGATAACAATGAATTTCTTATCTCCGAGGAAGTCAGACTCAGGCCTCTTCCCTTCCTTAAGAAGGCTCTGACAAATCTGGAGAATCTCTGCCCTAAAGTTTCAGAGGACTTTAAGCTAATGTATCATTCCCATATAAACTGTCTTAACTGCATTCCTTTCACTGGAGACAAATACTGTATGTGCTAAGGCAGGAAGCTTGTGAGTTGAATTTCACAGCAACCACCAGGTGGCAGGATGGGACCATTCTGGCACATAACACCTCCTAGGATCTTCCCCCAAGCACAAAACCTCATTTTCAATGATGCAAAATACAGTACTTGGCCCAGATGAATACATTTAGGGCCATTTATCACAGGCAAAACAGGGCCCCAAATCATATTCTGTTGAACTTATTTTATTTATTGATTTTATTTTTCACATTTTTATACCGCCCTTCCTCCAAGGAGCTCAGAGTGGTGTACATATTTCCTCCCCTCCATTTTGTCCTCACAACAACCCTGTGAGGTAGGTGGGGCTGAGAGATAGTGACTGGCCCAAGGTCACTCAGGAAGCTTCGTGGCTGAGCAGGTTCCTGTTCACAAGTTCCTGTTCTATGGCAATAGTGCAATATCCCATCTGAATATAACGGAGAGAATGAGAGAGAAGACAGACATTATCATCCGTAGTGGTAGTGAGTGAGTGAGTGAGTGAGTGAGTGAGTGAGAGAGAGAGAGTTAGTTAGTTAGTTAGTTAGTTAGTTAGTTAGTTAGTTAGTTAGTTGTGTAAATGATCTTAGCTGC
The DNA here is from genome assembly GCA_026170595.1 of Plestiodon gilberti rubricaudatus. Lineage (NCBI taxonomy): Eukaryota > Metazoa > Chordata > Lepidosauria > Squamata > Scincidae > Plestiodon > Plestiodon gilberti. The sequence goes on along the minus strand of JANXHW010000004.1, from coordinate 99,524,635 downwards.
CTAAGATCATGTAGTACAATTCACATTGACTACAATTCACATTTGACTGTAGTACAAATCCACATTGCTGGACTCCAGGTCCTGTAATATCCCTTCATTTGTGTGCCCATAGATCATTTGTGATCTATCATTTGTGTGCCCATAGATCCTGTCACTTTGTGATATAGCTCACAAACCACTTTTACATTTCACTGGAAGAAACCTTTTGTTTTTTTTTAATGAAAATGAAATATTTTCCAAATCTACACACATTTTTCTGTCAAATATAAGGACCTTGCTTCCATTATTAGATTTTAGGCTTTACATGGGTCACTTCTCCTTCAAACTAGCTCAATCAGGATCACAACCTTCTGGTGTTCTTATCATGCTACTAGAAACCTGCAATCAAAAGGTCCAAGGTTACTTATAATAATCAATATGCAAAAGTCAGCCCTTCCTTCTATCCACATTGTTTCCTGGCATTCTATGCTCATCCTGTTTGTTTCAAAAATAGTGGCACAATAGAACGAGGTGGCTTTAAGACTAGAGCCTTTCGCACTGCTGATATGTTGCTTTTTCACAATTAGCTGCAGGCAGAACCAAAACAGGGGTTCCACACAGCATTTATTAATATAGCACTATTAACTAGCAAGTGGCCAGCGGGTGGCGCAGTGGGTTAAACCGCTGAACCATGAGCTGTCGATCGAAAGGTCGGCAGTTCAATTCCTGCGACGGGGTGAGCGCTCGTTGCTTGGCCAGCTCCTGCCAACCTAGCAGTTCCAAAGCATGTTAATGCAAGTAGATAAATAGGTACCGCTTGCGGGAACGTAAACAGCGCTCCGTGTTCCAGCTGCATGCTATGCGCTGCGGCAAGAAGAGTCATGCCGGCCACATGACCACGGAGGCGTCTTCGGACAACGCTGGCTCTTCGGCTTTGAAATGGGGATGAGCACCACACCCTAGAGTCGGACACGACTGGACTTAATTGCCAGGGGTCACCTTTACCTTTTTATTAACTAGCAATACTGTTCTCCAGGTTGGACATTGGCTGAGGGCCATGCCCAACTGGCTGATCCAACCCCTAAACCCTCAGTACCAGTGGCAGTGGCACAGCCCATTATGGGTTCAGTGCAGGGCTTTGCTCCATGGCCTCCAGCAAGCTGGCACCAGCATTGCCCTTCCTCATGGCTCAGATACTTTTATAATGTCTACTCACAAATAAGTTCCATTCAACAAAGGCAACTTCGGCAACTTCAAACAAAAGTTTATTGCTTACAGGTTCAGCCTGTTCTGTTGCTTCCTATTGATCTGGCTGGGCAATTTGTGAGTAATTTCTTCTCAAATAGCCTTTCTGTGATGCCTCATGTCTGTTTCTCTTCCATGTCTATGTGTGTAATTATTGATAGAGGTGTTTGAAAATGGTGTTTTTTTTTTAAATTTGTTGAATTAAAATGCAAAATGTGGTGTTTTGTGTTTTTATTCACAGGTGTAAATTCTTAATCATCAATAACAGGTTTAATATATTACATTGCAGTCTTCTTCAATGCAAAAACAACAAATTATTCAATTATTTCTAACTAGAAAAGTAATCTGTTTTAACCAGATGCATTTCACAACCAGTAGAGAGTTGGTACCGTAATTTGGTTCCAATTCGGTTTGAAAATGTGGCGTTTTATGTTTCTAAGCGGTTATCAACAAAAACAAACACCCCTAATTATTGATTTTCCTCTCATTATTTTTCCTTTCCTTTTTAATGACTAAACTATTTCACCTTTAAAAGGGGGGATATGAAAATCAGTACTGTAATTAAAAACCTTCTCCATCTTGTAGGAATAGAAGCTGATATTGCTTTTCAAGGAAAAAATATTCACTAATCCCCTAGTAGAGATCAATAGGAAGCAATACAACAGAAGAACATGAAAAGAGGAAGTGTTTGTAAATTTTAAAGGAGCAGGAGCCCTGAAAAATCTGAATAGCACATTGTCTCTCTCCATTGGACAGACTGGAGCTGCAATTGCATTTCATGACCAAAAAAAATGGTCACCAATTCTTCAGGTATGAAGAAACACAGAAGGCAAATGCAGAACACATTGGAAGTCAATGATTTGGAAATGACACCATGTGGACATTCTGTAAAAAGTGAGTGAACAAAGGATGGTAAAAAAAAAAAAAAGTGTGAACGCACCCATAATTTGTTATTTATGTTTCTTTCAGTGTATGTTTAATCACAAGCACTCACATTAAACCAGAACTAGCAGCGCAATGCTAACCAACTTTCCAGCGCCGGTGCAGCCCTGAGGTAAGGGAACAAATGTTCCCTCACCTTGAAGAGGCCTCTCCATGACTGCCCCTGCATTGCAAAATGCAGTGTGCGCCTTGTTGGGCACAGCTATACCGGTGCAGCAAAGTTGGCTAGGATTGCGCTGTAAGTCTTGCTAAGAAGTAAGTGGTGCTTACTCCCAAGAATGTGTGCTAAACGTTAAACAATATGTATAATTTAAGTATAGTTTAATGTGCATTTGAAATCCTGTGGAAGGGGTGGGGAGCTGGTTTGAGGTATCCTTTGAATTAGGGAACTGGGAGGTTGCAAAAGGATTTTGCACTTCCTACACTCACTTCCTCCCCTTCTCCGAGTAAGTTTTCACGCACAAAAAATGTTAGACTGCTTTTCACACATTTATATGCAGTGTGAAGGTGGCCCTCAGTTGGTCCCTTTCCTGAGACAGAGCCTATACCAGTGGTGGCCAACCTTTCAACATGAATGCTGGCCCTTTAAATGGATGCATAGGTGAGAGGGCATTTCAGCAGGTGCAGCTGCTTTAGCAGCACCATCAGTACCTGCAGCTGCCAAGATTCTGTCTTCTACACAACTCTTAAGAACACAGTAGCCCTAATGGTGGAAGGTTGGCCACCCCTGGCCTATACAGTCTAGACATGGGTATTTGCCCCTGCGGCCCCACTGTCGTCGTGATGATGTTTTCCATAATGTCCCCAGTCACTCCGGGAATCTATGCAAGTTGCAACTAGTTTCAATCAAAGTTTCCAATCGACGTTCTGTGCCTGTGCGAACTGTGGAAAGCGCTGCTGGGCGCTTTACGGAGTTTGTGCCCAGCGTAGGCAGAACGTCGCTGGAAGCTCCCAGGAACTCCTATATACAAGCTAAGTGGGGGAAAAGCACGCGCACACACACACACACACACACACACACACACACACACAGATGCCCCGTTTACACTAAAAAACACCGGAAAACAGTAAAAAAAAGCCAAAAAAAACCAACAAAAAAAGAAACAGAAACTTAGGGAGCCCCGCCCCGCCCCCAGGGCCCTGCGCCTGCCCCCCCGCCCCATATCAGACGACGCCTCTGGCAGGCAGGATCCTTGACAAGAAACTGACTGATGGAGCAACCAGTTTCCCCCACCTGTCTTTGTACAAAGGAATGTAAACACAGGCTATGTCATCCCATTCTGAGGTACTGCTTGAGGTTGGAATGACTTAAAACATGACTCTGAAGCAGTCCCCAGAAGAAGCTGCTTTCTCAGTCAGTAGGAGTTGTGCCTTCATGACTGTACATATGAGTAGAAGCAAAGGAGGATTATGAAATCCATGACAATCCCAGGGAAGAAGAAACTGGTTAACTGAGAAAGCTAACAAGGATTATTCATGGTGTTTATTATGGTTTTCAACCTGCTGGTTTCTGTGGATGTTCCTAGCATGGGGAGGGCACAAAAATGGCCTCTGAAGACTGACAGCCCAATCCTGTGTAACTTCTGTACCAGTGTAACAGTAGATCCACCGGTGTAAGTGCACTTATGCCAGTGTAACTTGCTGTACGTCGACGGATGCAGGACGGACACCGGCTTAAACGCCTCCTCGGACGCCTCACATGCACAGTTCGGATGCAGGATGGACGCCAGCGCAACTCCGCCGGCATAGGGGGCATTCTGGGAGCATCCAAACACCCCCGGAATGCCCTCTGCACCAGCAGAGTTGCAGTGGCGTCCATCCTGCATCCGAACTGCGCATGTGAGGCGTCTGAGGTGGGTTAAGCTGGTGTCCATCCTGCGTCCGTCAACATACAGCAAGTTACACTGGCATAAGTGCACTTACACTGGTGTATCTACTGTTACACCGGTGCAAGAGTTACACAGGATTGGTCTGTGAGAGTAACAACACCTTCCATAGAAAAATAAATAACCATATGGCTAACTACAATTAACTACAAAAATGAACCTCCAGGCTCAGGAGCAGTAAAACAGGTGAATAGATGCTGGAACAGGAAACTGCTGTCATGACTTGATTGAGAGCCCAATCCTATGCTTGTCTACTCAGAAGTCCCATTATAGTCAATGGGGCTTACTCCCAGGTAAGTGTGTATAGGATTGTGGCCTCAGTGAGTTTTCCAGTTGCTATCTAAATGGCCAGTAGCTAGGCTAGCAGAACCCTTGCTGTGATCCAGCAAGGAAATGTTGAAGAATGCCTCATATAGTAAGCTTTCCCTACACCAAGAGTTCTGTTCTGGAAAAAGGTATGAAATTCATGTATTGATGACCATGTGTAACAATTTAATCTGTGCATGCCTTGAGCCTATGAGGCTGCCTAATACAGTATTAAGCCAGGCCATTGGCCCATCAAGTTCAGTATTGTCTCCGCTGGTTGGCTCTCTAGGGTTTCAGAAAGGTTTTTTTTCCAGCGATGTCTGGAATTTGTTGTTGTTGTTCAGTCGTTAAGTCGTGTCCGACCCTTCGTGATCCCATGAACCATATCCCGCCAGGCCTTCCTGTCCTCCACTATCTTCCTGAGTTCGCTCATTTTCATGTTCGTTGCATCGGTGATGCTGTCTAACCATCTCAAACTTTGCCTTCCCCTTCTCCTTTTGCCTTCAATCTTACCAGGGCTCAAACCTGGTACAGTCTCAGCTCAAAGCACGTGAGCTACATGGAACCCACCTCAAGCTGGGCTGTAGTTTTAGTGTATGCACACACTGTGAAGGAAACGCACCTGCAGTTATCACACATTACGATCTACATGGGGCTTTCGTGTTTCTCCCCCCCCCACATGACCAGACTTTCCAGTTCAGAAAAGCACAATTCATGAAACCACTCTTCTTATATTAACTTGTTCTGATAACCAAACCCAATGATACAGTATTTTACTATACGACACAGGTGATATTTAACAGAGACTCTCATCCTCTTCTTATCATCTGTGTGCTGATACTTGTCAGAAGTGTACTATAGAAACATTTCCTTCAGGGTCCATGCTGGGTGGAGCTCCCTTAGAGTTGTTCTCAGAGCTGTAAATCTTCTTCATCTATTTCTTCATTCCTTGCCCCAAGTTATTCAAGATGGAACATTAGCCAAATAAGAGATAAGCCGTGATCCCAGCAATGTCACCTCCTCATCCATAGAAACCCAGCTGGGAGTGATAAGAAAGCAAAGCAGCACTACACAAAAATGTATGGGAAGGTGTCGAATAGTTTTTGGAAATGTAAAAAGCAGGAAGGATCTTTTTGTCATATGCAGTGGACATGTATTCAAGCAAAGAAATATTGGGTTCAGATTCATAAACAGATACAGTCGATTTTAAAGATTAATGTGGAAATGAAACCTGAAGGGTTTTTTTGTTGGGTATGAGAGATGATCATGTAGGGGGAAAATGTGAAACTTTTTTTTATAAGTGCGGCAAGAATTTTATATGCACAATATTGGAAGAACTCAGAAATACTTTCACTGGAAGATTGGCGGATAAAAGTTTTGGATTATGCTGAAATGTACAAACTCGCAATTTTAATTAAGGAAAAGTGAGTAAACCTTTTTGTAAATAATTGGAAACCACTTATTGATTTTTTTAAGAGAGAGAAGAAGGACATGATACGTGGATTTCATGAATGGAGATATTTTGGCTTAATTGGATATTGTAAGTATCCATTGTGTTTATATATATATATATATATATAACAAACTGGAAATGTTTTCAGGTCTGATTTTGGGAAATCTGTGCCAAACCTCTTGGAGACAGCACCCCAGCACACACAGCAGTGTAGTGTGTCCTGCCGAAGAACATGGTTTGGGCACCAGGGGGCGCTGGAGGAACTCAAGGCATGAATATTGCAGAGCTTTCTCCCTTCATTTTTTAATGTCTCAGGACAGCCCCCTCTTTAGGTCGTTTCTGGTGCGGTTTAAAAACACATCTATTAGTCTCTGAAGAGGGATGATCCCCCAGTTGTTAGTAGGTTTTAAAGTACCCTTTGTTGTTGTTGTTGTTGTTGTTGTTGTTGTTGTATTTTATATTTTATTTTATTTTATACAGTATTGTTTTATTTTAAATTGTGTTTAATTGTTATATGCCACTTTGAGCTATGGAAAAGCTGGATAAAAATCTTTTAAATAAATTTTTTTAAGCAAGAGAAGGAATCACTGGACACCTAATCTTTCAATTTACTAGCAAAGTGCTTGTCACTATGACTGGCAGGTGTGTGTGCATGCGAAGGAGACCTGACAGGGCCGTAGAGAGGTAGTTTTGCTCTCACTGAACACTGTCCCCACGTGTTGCAACTTAAGTTTCCTCAGAGAATATGAATGGCAACTCTTTTCTCTTATATAAGGTAAAGGTGACCCCTGACAATTAAGTCCAGTCGTGTCCGACTCTAGGGTGTGGTGCTCATCCCCATTTCAAAGCCGAAGAGCCAGCGTTGTCCGAAGACGCCTCCGTGGTCATGTAGCCGGCATGACTCTCCTTGCCGCAGCGCGTAGCTTGCAGCTGGAACACAGAGCGTTGTTTACCTTCCCGCAAACGGTACCTATTTATCTATTCGCATTAACATGCTTTGGAACTGCTAGGTTGGCAGGAGCTGGCCAAGCAACGAGAGCTCACCCCGTCGCGGATTCGAACTGCCGACCTTTCAATCAACAGCTCATGGTTCAGCAGTTTAACCCACTGCGCCACCCGCTGGCCTTTCTTCTCTTATATAGGAGAAAGTAAAAGAGGGGCACTGAGGAACACTGTGGAGTGGGAACTAAACCTTCTCCTTGCCTCCGATTACCCCAACAATCAGCAATAAAGCTTTGCCTTCGTATAGCTCCTTCTGGTTGTGCAAAACACTTTACACATACTGCATTATTTTGATGTTGCAATCCTTACAACAACCCTGTAAGGTGAGTAAGTATGATTAGCCCCATATTACATCTGGGGAACTGGCTGAGAGGGAGTGGCTTGCCTAAAGTCACCTGGTGAGAAATCATGGCAGATGCAAGATTCTTCAAATTGGGAAAGTCCTGCTTTGCAGCTCAGTCACTTAGTCACTCTAAAATGTAGGGCAATTCTATGGTCAAACCTCCTGCTAGACACAAATGTGCCCCACTTACTTGGGAATGTGCCAGCTTCTGCTCTAGCCCACTGATCTCCTCTCCTCCACACTCGTGCTCAGTCTTCTGCTTCCTTTTCCAATCCAGGGAATCGGAGGAGGAGGGTCAGTGAACGGACAGAAGTGGGCACTCGCCACCAATCTGCTACCTGAGGCAACTGCTTCAGTTGGCCTCATGGATGAGCCGGCCCTGGGAAGGAGGGTGCTGACCAAAGCCCCGACTATGAGGCTGGAGTTGCCCTGTGCTCGTTTCTGTTTCTTGGACATGCAAGTATTTTAACAAAATTTTGAGAACTGGCATTTTTTTATTATTATTATTATTACTACTGTACTGCAATTATTACAATCATTGTAGATGACAAGGTGTTGATATGTTATATGAGAGGGAGGAAAGGAAGAGGTTGGCCAACAAGAGCTGAATCCCAGAAAGTGGATCTAATTGTTATAGGAGAGGAATCAAATTAATCAGGAAAAACAGCATCTTAAAGACCAACCAGCTTATTTCAGCATAAGCTTTTGTGGGTTGTAGTTTCAGCTTATGCTGAAATCAATTGCTTAATCTTTAAGAAGCTACAAAAATTTGTTGTTGGCTTTGTTGCAACAGACTAGTACAGCTACCCTTCTGGAAATTAACCAGAGTTTTTCCACAAGAAGATTTCCACAAAATTGATGTTTCAATTTTATACCTCACTTACAGCCCAATCCTGTATAACTCTTGCACCAGTTTAACAGTAGATCCACCGGTGTAAGTGCACTTATGCCAGTGTAACTTGCCATACGCCGACGTATGCAGGACAAACACTGGCATAATGTTTGCCCAGCACCACTTTAATACTGATTAGATTACTGGGCCAAAACTCAGGGTCTGTAACCAATATTTCCTTATTGTACTAATTCTCACAGCAGCCCTGCTAAGTAGGCTATTCCTGTTTTTGTTTTTTTTACATGCGGGCATGCGAGAGTCCCTGTCATCCACACCTCACTCTTATTCCCATAGTTTTTATCCAGCAGTACTAGAATCACTACTGGTACTTCACAATAAGACAGCTGGTACTGTACTTCACCCCAGCCCACTGGCACGGTGTCCATGAGACACAGACACTGTCACACTTGACCCAACGCCATGGGAAGTAGAGATGGCCGAGATGCACCACTGGACAAGATGTGGCCCTTCAAAAGTAGCATGTTTTGAGGAAGGACCAGGGCTTGTTGTCGGACCTCCTGGCGCCTGAGGCAACATGCCAAATGCTGCTCCACTTATTTGGGGATGTGCCAGTTTCTGCTCCTCTCCTCCGACACTCTAGCCGGCTGCTCTCCTCTCCGCCATAATTCTGCAATTTGCTCAGTCTCCCGCACCCGCTTCCGTTTCCAGTCCTGAAAACTGGAGGGAATGAAGGAGGAGGGTCAGTGGAAGCAAGTGAATGGACAGAAGTGGGTGCTGCGCTTGCCACCAATCTGCTGCCTGAGGCAACTGTTTCAGTTGGCCTCATGGATGGGCCGGCCATGGGAAGGAGGGTGCTGACCAAAGCCCAACTACAAAGCAAGCTGCCCAGCCCACACTCCTGCGCCAGCTGCCATATGTGATGGCGATGGCAGGTAGCTCTCGCAAAAGCGGTAGCTGCAAAAGGTAGGCCATCATGTGTGTGTCACAGTCAGTGCATGTGCGCACGAAAAGTTCTCTATACTCGACTCCACCAACAGAAACCCACATCACGCCATACTGTATTATGCCACAAACAACAGAGAAAAGTAGTCAAGACCGCGCAAGGAGAATCGTTTTGTTTTAATAAAACGATCGATCCAGCTGCCTCGGAGGACAAGTGAAGTGAGCACGTACGTGTAGACAAGAGACTCGAGCAGGTCGCGTTCTTCAACTGGAAGCTGCTGTCCCCGGCTCTCTCTTTAGCATCAACCGCTGCAGGGGGGAAAGGGAGAGCAAGTGACTCACCACGGCTGCAAATCGTTTTTTCCTCGACGGAACGAGCTGGGAAATCCCCCCTCGCTTGAGCCAGAAGAGGCGCTCTGGTCTGAAGGCTCTCACACACCCCCTGCTGCTGCCGCGCCCCGGGCAGGGCAAGGAGGGCAGGGCAGGGCAGGGCAGGGCGAGAAACCCCGCCTACGCGAGCTTCCGGCAGAAAAGCCAACGAATGGGCGGCGTGGCGGCCACTGACGAACTTGCCTGGCCCACCCCCTCCAGCCTGTTAGCCTGTAGCCTGTGCTGCTGGGTGAGTTGCGCGCCGAACCAGACAGGTGGCGGACGGGTTGGTTTGTTTGTTGTTCGCATGTGCAGTTTGGTTTTGCATGCTTGCTCTACGGGGAGCGGAGCAGCCGCAGACGACTCGCCATTCGGAGGGAGCAGCCACAGCGAAGAGGAGGACGCTGCCACGTGAAGCGGATCTGGGAGTAGCGACGTCCCCTGTGTCAGACTGTGACACCGAAGCAGGCGGCGGCAGCACAAGGAGGACGATTTCTTGGACCCCACTTCTCCCCCCGTCGGGGACAAGGAAAGACATGAGGGGGCTGCTGGCGCTCTGCAGTGTTGTCCTGGCAACAGGTAAGAAGAAGAGCAAAACTGGCCGGGCTCCAGGCGGACTTCGCCCTCGACTGGTCTGGATGAAATCGCAACTCTTGCCGTCCGCGCCTTGTCCCAGAAGGGAGGGAGGGACCCCTGACGAATTGCAATAAAGCTACGGGCGTGCACGATCCAGCCAAAGTTAGGAAAGGTTTTTGAGTCCCGCTGATGTCACTGGGAGCGAGACTTACGGCAGTGCTCAACTCTCTCACCGAAGCCCACAGGATTGAAAAAGTCCTTGTTTTCAGCCGGGTCGTGATCATGCCCAGTGTGTATTCTTGCAATGAAAGGAACGCGAAGCGTATCGCAGGTCCACCCAAACCGATGCTCATTAGATCGGCTTAATCCGCTCCCCTTGGCGCTGTCTGCCTTGCACCGCTGCCAAATTTAGCTGTTTAGATAGCCGATACGGTAGTGAGATAGCGTTGGATCGCCGAGTGGGAGAGGTGTTTGGATAGCTCCAACTTACCCACACCACCACGGATAAACTTTTCCGAGCCAGAAGAGACCATGCCCTCTAGCAGTGCAAAATAGTTTATGATATTTTCCACCTCCCACTTGCTGAGTGCTTCCTAATTTTAAGAGGGCAGGTGGGACCACTTTAAAGTTGGAGTGATCTTGCAGCTTAGTCCAAGCTCAGGCACAGACCCCCCCCCCCCTCCCAGAATCGTCAAAACCAAGCTGGAGAGAAGCACCTGTACTTAAAGGGAACATACCTAAAAAAGCTTAAAAACCAACGCAACTGTGAGTGAACCTCACCGTTTGGTGCATGGAAGTGTCTGGTTCCTTATTCATTTCTACACACACACTAACAATTAGCTGACTGACCGCAAGCCCCAGGCTTGAAACTAGAACGGAAAGAAACTACAACTAGGGCAGAAACTTGCACTAGAAGCCAGGATGGTGTAGTGGTTTGGGGGTTGAACTTAAGACCTGGAAGAACCAGGTTCAAATCCCTGCTCAGCCATGAAGCTTCCCGGGTGACCTTGGGACAGTCACTATCTCTCAGTCTCACCTACCTAACAGGGTTGTTGTGAGGACAAAAGGAGGGGAGGAACCATGTACCTGAGCTCTTTGGAGGAAGGGTGGTATAAAAATGTGAAAAATAAATTAAATAGAACAAAGTGGGATTTATGCTCATGGAGTAGCAGTGTGCTGAGAGTGGTTCAATGTGTGATTGAATTATCCAGACCATGTGTATTCTGTAGGGGCATTCAAGGTATGGGCTGAGTCTTACTGACTGGATTGCAGATGTGTTTTGCCTGTGGTAGTCTGGGCACACATTCTACACCTGACACTGTGAATCTGTGTGGTGTTCATGTCCGCCTGTATGAATGTCTTTCATGCACTGGTTTATGAGTCCATCTTGAGTTTTGTTGTATGGTGGCTCTGCTGCACATGCCTCCCAAAGCATTCATGGCCCGGCAGATTCTTCTTTGGCAGTCTAGTCGTATGGGAGAGGGTTTCTCAGCAAGCTTCACCTTTGTTTACATGTTATGGATTTGGAGCAGAAAGTTAGGATGGGGAAATTTGACTGATCTGATGCATTTGTCCTGTTGTTCAAATGGCTTTATTTCCATTTGTAGTTTGCTTCGTCCTGGTGAATGGTGAAGAAATTGAAGTGCTGCAAAATGAAGTTTACCACAAAGAGGGCAGTGAAGATTTGGTAATTGCCCAGCTGCTTCCAGCCAGGGAGACATTGGTACATGAAGGAGAGCGAGATGGAGGTATCACATCCTCGGGGGACAACTTTAGTGACCTCCCTAGAGGTATGTCTGTGGGTGTTTGTAAGAGAGGTGGATAAATGATACTCTGCCTCCTATCTGTGTGTGGGAAAGGAAGTGGGTGGTGGTTGTGGGTGGTATGAATATGAGCTGACCATGGAAGCTCCTGTCTGAGGGCGATGATTTGCAGATTCTGTCCAACCCTTTGAGCCTGTTGCTGTGCCAGAGAAGCAGATGAGCTGCAGCAGTCCTTGGTGTCCTTGTCTTCAGTTACATTCATTGGCCACAGTCCAGCAAAGAGTTAACCATGCGTGTCCATTGATTCTGGTGAATGAAATTACACCTACCTCTCTACTGCACTGAGTGACTCAGGTTGTGAGCTGCTGATGCTGGGAGACAGATCCTTTCACAAAATCACCTTCGCAAAACACATTCCAATACAGGAACAGTAGGAAATTCAGGTGCAAAGATTGCCAAATGCAATAAACTCTTTGATTTCCTGTATACTTTATAGGGTGGGGAGAACTGGTTAGGGGTTAAGATTTGAGTTTTGACATCTTATAGCCTTGAAGTAAGTGTGTGTGTGTGTGTATATATATATATATAAATACACACACACACACACACACACACACACACACACACACACACACACACACAAAGTAAGATCCTCGGTCCAATCCCTGGAATCTCTATTTGATGGATCTCAAGATCCGAGGCCCTCAGTCAGAGCGGCCAATAATGGGCTGGGGTATATGGTATAAGGTGGCAGTTCCTTGTATGTTGTATGCTTATAGTTCATTCTAATTAGGTGGGAAATACCTTCCAACTCCCTGTGAGACAGTAGGAAAGACAGTATAAATTTCAGGCAAACACTGTACACATCTCTGTGATAGAGAATGTTGGGCTTGTATGGACCAGTCCATTTAGCTCTAGGGTTAAATGTGGGTTTAGTAGGTTTACACCTCAGTCCTAAACATATGTTCTGATAAGCAAATCCTCTTGATTTCAGTGACATTTACTTTCAGCTAAGTGTGCTTAGAACTGGAGGTTTAAACCAGTGTGCTTTGGCAGCTTTCAGATGTCTTGCCCCTCAAATCCTTGAAGAATTTCTGTACAAGTGCAGTAGGAAAGTACCAGTGGCATATGACCGACTTAAATGTTGGTTACCGACTACTTCATGTTTGCTTAAGAGTTGGTTGCTTTTTCTATGTTCTGAAGTCCTGAGAAAGTTGTGTTGAGATGAAAGCCTTGAATAGTTTTGTGTGCCTTTGCTTGTGTGCTCCTAACCCTGGCAACAGAAATGAATCTCTTGGATAAGGGAGGGAACCAGGCTGGAATGTTCCCACGGAAATACTTGCCTTATTTGCTTTTATGTCAAAGTGTGCTGATGTTTTAGTAGTTCCTTGTTTCTATTTTCTGAGTTTGCTGTTACCCTGCAGGGCCCCAGTGCCCCTGCTTTGAGCTGACTGCACATTCTCAGCTTCCCGCAAATCCCGAGAGCGGTATCCTGTGCTACCCACAGTTTGTAGTCCTCTTCTGAAGCGTAACCGTTTGCCTTCCACCAGCCCCTGCACCTAAACATATTTTTTTATAAAAGAGGATAGTTACTGGGTCAAAAACTGTTTTTGTGAGAATGCCAATGTACTGTGGGGGCTTTTATCTATGGTGTAGTGTGTGTGTGTGTGTGTGTGTGTGTGTGTGTGTGTGTGTGCGCGCGCTATATGGAAATGTGGAGAAACCACGTCAACTGCAACTGTCTGCTGCTTGTCCTGTGCAGATGCCTTGTTGGCCACAGGCTGTTTCCCTGCTCCCCTGTCTCGCAAAGAACCTAGCATGGCTATAACCTTGCTCTTTACTTCCCAGCTTCTTCTGCCTTAACTAGATTTCTCCAAGGATATGGCAAACTCAGCATTTCCCTCCCCACCTCCTTTTCTTGGCAAACCATCCTTCGTCATGTGGAAAACACTTGCCAGTGCTGGGATCCCATAGCAACGGCATTCTTGGGTGTAACGAAGGTGTCACTTGCTGTCTGGTCGGCATCTGTACTTGTATAATTCTCAGTTCTCCTCATAACTAGAGATTTAAAAGCATGTAGAATCAGGTGTGTGTTTGTCATCCTGTGTTAATTCCTCGGGGGTGTGCGGGTCTGTCCAGACGGAAGTATTCATTTCCCTGCCTGGGGACACGGTTGGTTGGTGGAGGGGATCCGTAGATGACTCACAGTCCCTCACCCACACAATGTGGCTCTTCTTACCTTGTTCTGCTTAGTCATTAAGGCTAAGTTCTGCCATCTGGGGGTGTCTGGCTAGGTTTCCATTTCCTCCTATTTGCCCATTTAAGTCCTGAGTTTCTTGCATAGATATCTTTTTTTCAAATGCAGATCTCAGTAGCAGATCTCAGTAGCTGAAATGTAGCTGTGGCACAATTGGGGTCAACTGTGTGGGGCAAACTTTGCTCTGCTGTAGTACCAACCAGACGCGATCTATGAAGATGAGCAGAGCTGTACCTGCTTTTTCTGTCCTGTGGAATCCTGTGTTGCACCTCCTTAATCCCGAGTGGCTCCTAGCACTTTTTCATCCAAGCCTTTCTTTTGCGCATCCAGCTTTTATTTTGCGCCTTGATGGCCCTTGACTTCTCATCAAGGGTGTGCTTCTCTTGTTTTGCACCCTGCTGAGGGTGCAGCAACAAACCTTTGATTTGTTCTGGAGGCCAGGGCCTCAATTAGTGCATAACTCTTGATTTGATTTGATCATGGAGTTGATGGGAACAGTTAGGGCTGGGGACCCTTTGCTTACTCCAAATCGGGAAGCTCCTAGGATGCGACTCTTGTTCATTGGGTCAGATTTGCTGTTCAAGCAAGGGGCATCTGGGTATGGAGTTTTCCAAAACCAAGGTTGTGGCCTTCCTTCCTTGTCTTGTGGCCTTCCTTCCTTGTCAAGTCAGCATAAGGGTCTCACAATCTAAAACGTATTTTTGAAGGGTTATTTCATGAGCTGTCCTGATCTCCAGGTAGGGCAAGAAAAGGATGAGGGCACCTGGGGCTATGTCCAAATGGCAGCTAAGCGGGGTGAGTAATAGGCAAAGTTAATATAGGGAGGAACTTTACTGTGTCTCTCACGCATGCACGCACACACGCTATATAGCCTGACTGACCCACAGTCTTGCTAGCTGGAATGCCTTTGAGAGGATGATAAACTTTGGCTAGTTCCTTGGTGAGACAGTCCCCTGGGGGACTTTCTGCTCCTTTGGGCATGCCAAATCTTAGCGCACAGCTATTCAGGGAGGAGGAGGGGGAGGATTGGAAAGCTGCCAATAATAGGGCTAGGAGCACAACATCTTCCTCCGGGACTGCAGGGAGTTATAAAATAGCCTTAAGGTTCTGGCTGTCTAACCTCTGCTTTGCATGGAATCAAAGAGGAAAGTCCTCTTCCATTGACTGAATCTGTCTTGACTCTAAGTGATGCTTCATACATTAGCGTAGTAAACGTGTGTAAATAAGTACCACCACGTGTGAACGTTCTGGGGAGAGGCAGTTGCTTCTCTGCTCTGATGTGCCCAAGATAGAGGACAGTTTGGAGTGCAGAAATGGCAAGAGTGTTTAATGCTTCCTCTCACCCACCACTCCCCCCCCCCCTGAAATTTGCCCCCTCCGCTTCCCTCTGAAACAGGGGACTGAAATCCTGCTGGGGGCAAGGAGACTGCAGTTGGGGGGGGGGAGGTAAAAGCATTTCCTCTTACCCTTACCACACTTCACTGCTAACAGAACCCAAGGCAGCGCTCTGCTGATAGGAGCAAGTTTGATTGTTGGTTGTGAACACCAGGAAGAAAGTTTAGATACCACCTTGCCCATTCCTTGGAAAAGAGTTGTGCTTGGTTTTTATTTATGGTTTTTTTAAGTCACCTGGGGGGTTGTGTTTAACAAAAAAGGCATGATGTAAATAAAATGCCCAACAGAATCCCGAGAATGAATAAAATACTGTTTCATACCCTCTGACCTGTGAGAATGACTTGGTGATTTAGCAGAAAATTCTCTCTCTCGCACCAGACAGCTCCGTCACTATGCTGACATGCTCTTGAAGCCCGAACCTTAACCAGAACCAAGGGACATCCACTAAAATTGAGCAGTAGGAGAGTCGGAACAGATAAAAGAAAATATCTCTTTACCCAATGTGTAATTAATCTGTGGAACTTCTTGCCACAGGATGTGGTGATGGCACCTGGCTTAGATGCCTTTCAAAGGGGATTGGACAGATTTATGGAGGAAAAGTCCATCACAGGTTACAAGCCATGATGGGTATATGCATCCTCCTGGTTTTAGTTGTAGGGTCTCCCTTAATGCCAAATGCAAGGGCTTGGCAACAGGATACAGGTACCTTGTTTTCTTGTATGCTCTCTGAGGCATCTGGTGGGCCATGCACGAAGCTGGACTAGATGGGCCTTTGGCCTGATCCAGCAGGACTCTTCTTACATTCTTATCTTAGCTCTTCCCATGGAGAGTGTTTGTTGCTGCAGACAAATGCTCTCCATTGGAAGAGCAGGGGCCGGTCCTCAGGGGTGCTCTCATGCCCCCCCAATCACCTGGATGCTGTACATGCTTTATACAGTTGGAAGAGGGTTCTTTTGTTGATATCCCTACCTAAGGCGTAATTGTAGGAGAACTGCTTTGAGCAGATTAACTTTTCATTAGAGAATGTTTCAGTTTTAAAGGGATACTAAACAGGCAAATGGCCAGAGAAATTAAATAAAGATAAAGGCACAGAACTCTTGTGGTGGTCATTATACTGAGGGAAATTCACGGTACTGTATATAAATCTCACATTCTGAATGTGCAATAATTTATCCTAATTTCATTAG
Organism: Plestiodon gilberti rubricaudatus; assembly: GCA_026170595.1. Taxonomy (NCBI): domain Eukaryota; kingdom Metazoa; phylum Chordata; class Lepidosauria; order Squamata; family Scincidae; genus Plestiodon; species Plestiodon gilberti. Next base: position 99,508,137 of record JANXHW010000004.1, on the reverse strand, counting down.
CATTTGTATGAATGAATGGAACATATTTGAATACATATTTGAATGATATAGGTCTGCCACTGAGCCCAGCAAGCCCATGTATCAAACTTGGGGCAGTGCAGACAGGACAGGAGGAGGGGCTCCTCTTCCTTTCACCTGACACGATTTGGGAATAAGGGAGGCAACTAGTGAGATTTCAATCCTGCATCAACCACAGACTTTCTTACCAGCTGCTGTGTGAGCGGGAGAACTCTGAGACCTCTGCTTCAGTGTTCTAAACATAACAGGAAGTGGATGTGGTGGGCAGCGTGGGATGTTGGGGCTGGAGACAGGAAGGTTGCCATCGCGGCTTGCTTGAGCCCCCGAACAAAGCACCAGTATCTCTGAGGAAGTTCGGAGGAACTGTGTGCTCTGATTTTTTTAATTTTTTTTTTGCTTGTAGCTTCCTGCTTTCAGTAAATTATAAAACCAGACCCAGTTTGCATTAAGGAAAAACCGTCGTTGAATGACCTCATCCTGCACAAAGGCTGAACTAACCCAGAAAGCCAAGGTGGCTATAATTAGGCTTACCATATCCAAAGGGGGACAGGGTGCCTACACCTTTAACCATTGTAAAAAGAGGGAATTTGGGCAGGTGCAGCTCATAATGGAAGGGTGCAACAAGCTGCACCTGCCCAAATTCCCTCTTTTTACAATGGTTAAAGGTGTAGGCACCCTGTCCCCCTTTGGATATGGTAAGCCTAGCTATAATGGCTGTTTGCTAGTTTGCCTAATATATGGTAACATGAAATTGGTGTTTCCTTTCTTTTTCCCAGTTGCTTTCCTGTCCAAGCCCCAAGATCCTGTAACTCCAAAGAAGAAAGGGAAAGGGCAAAAAAGGAGGAAGGGGAAAGGAAGAAAAAGAGATCCCTGCCTGCGGAAATTTAAGGACTACTGTATTCATGGAGAATGCTCCTATGTAAAGCAACTAAAACGCCCATCCTGCAAGTAAGTTCATCACAGTATTTCTGTCTTGGGGATGTCTTTTCATCTTTTCAGATAATAACAAATAAACAGTTTTTAGTGTTCTCATGCTAGTTTCAATAAAGTGTAGTGGAATAAAACGATAGCTGCAGGAGGGACGTGCCTATTCTCCAATTTAAAGAAAAGAAACGGTTGGGGTAGAATTGCACCCTGGTGCTGGAGAGAAGAAGTGTACCATCTTCAAACTACTAAACATAAGGAAAGGAAGAGAAAATTTTAAAAAGTCCCAGGTCCACACAAAATAGGATATTGCTGAGTGATGGTGATAGAATGGCTAAATGCGCATGCTCCTGAGTTGTTTCACTAGAGTAGGATAGCACATGACCCTCAAAGTGAAATAATAACTTTTCAAAGCTCACCCAGTAATTGGGCATTGTGGAAGGAGGAGGAGTTGTCACTTATCCCCAGTGATGCACAGTCCAATAGGTGCCCGTGACACTCAGACAGCCATGTTCTTTATAGTATCTTAATGGACACTCTATGGGTGTTCAGAAAAACCCACTCAATGCATATTACTCAACGGATGGTGGGGGAAAACAGGATTGTGCCCACAAGGCCCACTTCAAAGCTCATCCATTCAGCAGAATGTTGGCAGTGGGGAGACCTACATGTATATATTACAAGTATATCTCCATGCTAGCTGGAATTCCAAACCTTCAGGTACTTGCTGGTGTAGGGAGCTCATGTCCAGCTGCATAGGCTCCCCCTTCCTTGCTGAAGTTCTTCTGAACATGCGGACACGTGTGGGTGGGATGCACAGATCTGCTCTTTCCTACACCCACTGAGTATGCATATGGAGGAGTTCATATGAACATCCCTGCTAGTTGGTGGTAGTACTGGTACTGCATCTTGCAAGAGGCAAAAAACGTTGCTGTGTGGGAAAGCAGAAGGCTCGCCTGAGCTGGTCATTCCTGCAACTCGCTAAAACAACCCTTTTATAGGGTAAGGCTACTGTACAGGGTGGCGCAGTGGGTTAAACCGCTGAACCATGAGCTGTCGATCGAAAGGTTGGCAGTTCGAATCAGCGATGGGGTGAGCTCTCGTTGCTTGACCAGCTCCTGCCAACCTAGCAGTTCCAAAGCATGTTAATGCGAGTAGATAAATAGGTACCGCTTGCGGGAAGGTAAACAGCGCTCCGTGTTCCAGCTGCATGCTACGCGCTGCAGCAAGGAGAGTCATGCTGGCCACATGACCACGGAGGCGTCTTCGGACAACGCTGGCTCTTCGGCTTTGAAGTGGAGATGAGCACCACACCCTAGAGTCGGACACGACTGGACTTAATTGTTAGGGGTCACCTTTACCTTTACTGTACACTATACTTGATTCATGTTGTCCAAATCAGTTCTCCCTCTTTAAACCATGCTGTGCTTTTTGGACAAGCTGTGGGAATCTATGGGTGCTGTGTTGTCTGCTACGGAGTCTTTTGGTCCTCACTCCCCTTTGCGCCCATCATCACACCACTGCTAGAATAGGTCCATGCATCACTCTGGTTAGCGGAGGTCACTAGTGCCTGGATTCGAAGAGTAGTTGGCTTTGGGGCTATGTTGCTGCACTATTCTCCCTTTTGGCTTCCTTGTAATCCGAGCATTGAAACTTGAGGATGATCATTGACCTGTGGAATCCGCTGCTTTCAGTGTTGCTCTTTCTAAGTATGAGACATTTGATCTGGGTGTTGGGAGAGAACCTCTTTCTGATTGGGTCTTTGTCGATCTGTGATCTGTTTACTTTGCTTCTCTTTGACTCACCATGGGGGGAATTCCAGTAGCTGGTCCCATTGCATTATTCTTATTATATGAGTAACTTTCTTGGTATATGAACAGTGCAGGACCAGTTATTCTTTCTAAGAAGCAAATTTCTGTCCCAAGGAGGGATTGCAATTATCTTTTCTGTGGAGAGCGGAAAAGGGAAACTGTGAGTCAGTTGTGGTAATTTCCCTTCTCTTTGAGAGCGAAGACACTTGAAGGGATAAAGATAAGCAGCCTGATAGATGCAAATCTTAGACTTGAGCGAAGTCTTTCATTGCTGGAGAAATAAATCTTCAGCCCTTGCTGAGATTCACAGTCCCTCTTGGGGCTGCAAATTGGGGCTTATGCTTCTCTGTAAAGCTCTATCAATGAGCTTTGATGCTACATAAACAATAACTAATATTACAGGTCTGCTCACAGGACTAGGGTCTCTTTTGAAACTCGATCAGTGTTGGCTTGTGGTCTTGTCCAAACCTGAACAAGATATCCAGCAAAGCTCCTGAAGGGCAGCCATGCACAATGAACTCAAGAGGCTGACTCTGCAGGCTGTATGAATTCCTGAATTTATGTACTGTATCTGTATGGATTACTGATACAGAGCCTGACATCGAGGCATGAGAACTATCTGCATGAGCTTTTTCCAAATATAGTTTGGGTACAACTAGTGATCATCTTAGCAGGAGAGGAAGGATGGGGGGGAAGGGTAACCTTTTGTATATTAGAGGAGCTGGTTAGAATTATTGTGACTGGTTGTGATTTTTATTGTTGCTTTCTGGAATAAGCCTTATACATTTTTTTTCCTCCTGCAACTCTAGATGCCTGCGAGGGTACTATGGGGAGCGATGCCATGTCCTTAGTCTCCCAGTGGAAACCCCGCCCCGCAGTTATGACCACACAACCATACTGGCAGCCACAGCAGTGGTGCTGTCATCCCTATGTCTTATCATCATTGCTGCGTTGCTGATGCTCAGGTAAGCTGTTTGGTGTGGCTGGGAATAGTGGCAGAAATCTAGGTGCAAGACTGTTTTCTGTATGTTTCACTTTGAGAGCGACGGTTCCGTGACGTCAAGTGCCGTATCTTTTTATGTATTTAACCGCTGCTTTTCTTCCAAAGAGCTTGGAGTGACCTGTGCATGATTTCAGATAACCTCCCACCCAGGCAGTTGACTAGGCCAGATGTTCTTAGCTATAACATGTTTGTTCTGACCACTTGCTGGACATTGTATCCCCAGTGCAAACTTCACTGCAGGGTTTTTGCTGAATCTCCAGCCCTGCGTTGGCTGGTCCTGATTTATTGTTAGCAGCACGTATTTATAAAGCACGTTTTGTAACGATCCTGTCTTGGTGCTGCCAGTTGGATGAGACGACTTTGGAAATGATTCTGTGAATGGTGTGCTAACCCTTCTAGAAGCCCTGCTGAGCAGAGGGTGGTGGCAGCTAGTCAGGACTGGTGAGCAGGAAGCCAGCATGCAATAGAGAGATGTCCTGTTTCAGACCAAGATGTTCCATTAGTCGGTGTCCTATGCCAAGAGAAAGTGCAAGATGGAATTCCTTTTACTTGGATTACAGATATCGGGAAGGGAACGGCAACTGGTTGTCTTCAGCTGGTAACAAAACTGGTAGCTGGGTTTATCTTGAGTCTCCCTCTTTTTTGTTTTTTCCAGATGTCATAAACAAGGAGTATATGATGTAGAGAATGAAGAGAAGGTTAAGCTGGGCATTACTGTCAACCATTGAGATGTCCTGGATTTGCAAGGTAACCCTTCAAACGCATATGGCCTGTGGGAGGGCTGCACCTCATACACATTGGGGTGGTATCACAATGGGTTCTTCATTATGGATTGTTCAAGGATTTTTCATTGCTTTGAAGAAAAGTATTTTTGTCCTGTACCGAATCAACATAAATGGAAGCTTCCTGGATTACTCGGTTGACACAACACTGTGCAACAAAAAAATTTAAAAATGGTGTTTAGCGAAATATTTTGATGTGAGGATTTAAAAAAATGATGTTTTGGCATAGCATCAAAAGTTCTGCCACAATATATGCTACTCAGGAAGAGCTTACAACCTCTTGTCAGGGCCATGTTTACCCTGGTGTAAAGGTGAATGACAGTGTTTCAATTCTAACACAAAATTTGACACAACTAAAACATTTTTGATGATACAAAAAAAATCAAGAGTACCGTTGGAATCGGCGCCTCTGAATTGTATAAGAAACATTTAGAAATAAACATAAGCAATTTTTTGTGTTATACAATGTAATAATATTTTAGAGCAGTGGTTCCCAACCAGTGGTCCGTGGACGACAGGTGGTCCATGAGAACCTGAAATGTGTTCCGCGAGGTCTTGCACCCAGTGCAGCCATCATGCCCATTGCATGGTGTTATCCCATGGACCAGCTCCACCCCCTCCGGGCCACACCTGCATGCCAATCACTTCCAGGGCTGCCCGGTGCTCTCGCTCATGTGGATGTGGTCCACGATGACTCCCAATTTTTGCCTTTGGTGGTCCACGGCCTCCTAAAGGTTGGGTACCACTACTTTAGAGGAAACTGAGGGTACTTTTACCCTGAGAAGAGTGAAATTTGCTTCCCCCCCCCCCGTTCCTGCATTGAGCCTCTCTGCCCTCGCCCACTGATCTCCTTGCTTAACATTATAAATTGGCTTCCAATTTGTAGAAGCCTCTCCTCTAGTGTCCTACACACACATCTTCTTTCTCCCTGCAGCCTGTGTTTTTGCTGACAGCCTTCTTGGCTGCACAGCTCTCAACCCAGCTACTTTGTGCAAACTGGTTCTTGCTTCTCCCATTGAGTTGCCTTCGCTCTTAAAAGTTTGCTTTAGGAAAAGATTTTTTCACTCCCACTTGCCCTTCCCTGGAGGCTGCAGCTTCCTAGCCTCAACCGGGTTCCTTCAGAGACTTGAAATGTGGCTTGAAACAGTTCCTGTGTGTTGCCCTCAGAGTGCCTTTCTTTTACTGGTAGGCTTGGCTGTAAATGCCAAACTATGAAGAGAAACGTTCCAAAGAAAGTCTTCTTCTTTGCCTCTTCATGCCTTTCTTTAATTAAGACCAATCCTTCAGAGTATATCATTTATGCATGTCAGTGTAGCCAGTTAGCAAGTAGGGAAACTTGCAAAGATTGGATTCCGTTAGAGAGCATCATTGCAGGCCTCAGACCACTGCTCTGCACGGATCCTGGAGTAATCCAGTTGATTTGATGGATCAAATCAACTGTTTGGTGATGGCAGCGTACATCGGAACAGAGCGGAATGACTGCTTCTGAAATGGCTGAGCAAGGCTGAAACCAATGTCACCTATGTACAAACAATATTTAAAAAATGAATTTTGGCTGCACACGTGCTGTTGTGTTGAGTGTTTCCTTTTGACTGAACTGTTCCTTTCATTGCCTTTTCAGGATTCAGTCGTGGAGCAGCTTTACTTCCACAATCCAGCAGATACAACTCTTTTTGTAGGACATGTTTCAAGCCAAAGGGGAATTTCTACGAGCAGAAGAAAATGCTCTCTTTCCAAGAGTATTTGTGTCACTTCGTTGCTTTGTTGAAGAAGCAATTCAACCTCCCCAAGTTAGAAGGATCGTGCCAAGAAAGAGACGTTTCCTTGCAGAAGCCTTGTTCCTGAAACGTGGAGCTATAACATAAGGAGAAGAGTTAGATGAACTTTGTCTTGGTACCACTGAAAAGTAGCGTTTTTGTAAACAAACCAGTAAACTGGATTCTTCGGACACCTACTGAGGATTTAACTGTGAAAGACTTATACTCTGCTGAAGAAAATTTAACTTTTTGAACTTTATTAAATGGAGAAAAAGTATTTAACAAGATATTTCATTTTAAATTATATATTTATTTTACATACATTGTACATATTATTTATTTAGGGCTTGATCCTGTAGTCCTGAAGTCAAAGGAAAAGACAGGAGGATTGTGCAGTGTAACACCTCTAATAAATAACCCTTTGTTATACCTGTTGTTACTTGAGTACTAATTTAGGGAAGACTGGATTAAAATGGTAGAAGAGGGAGCCATTTCTAATGACTTACTCTTATAATAGGCACTTTTATACATGGCAGAAACCTGTGCATTCTGGGTCAAATTCTGGACTATTTCCCAGGGTGAATCTGTCATGACAAGAGATGCCTTTTGATTTTGCTTTGGTCTACATATGAATAAATTTGGCACTATGGTTGCAAACCTCAACACGCTTTCTCTGTGATGGTGTAAAGCTAAACAATGCCAATGCAGGTTGTATGTCCATTCTTGCTCCTGTATCTGTTTGAGCTCCTGAAATCTCTTACAATGCAATCCTGTCTAGCCTAAGATCGGCAGAACAACTGCGCTGCCGGTCTAGGGTGTTGCAAACGTGCTGCAGTGTAAGGCACATTTGCGGCACCTGGTGAGTAGGCAGCGCCAGTGCTGGCGCTGCTGCTCTGCTCGCCACAGATGAAGTAGAGCGCCCGCTAGGGAAGGTAAGTTCCCTGCTGGGTGGTGGAGGGGTGTGGGGAGGGTAGAATGGGGCATTCTGGGAGGGGGCATTGGTTGGCCGGGTCCAGGAAGGGGGAGGGGTCGTTGGCTATGCCGAAATCCTACCCCTTCCCTGGGCCTGGCTGCTGTTACACGGGCCTCTCAGACATGTACCAGCAAAATAGCTGGCGTACATCTGAGTAGCCCCATTGGGGCGGCAAACGTTCCCTTTTCCCTGAGGTGGGAACCCCCCCCCCCCAGCTACATGTCTCGTGCCCTGGATGCAGCAGAGATTGCACCAACCTCGCTGCATTGCAGGGCGCAGGATTGGGCTGCCCAGCTGCAACCTTATAACACTTTCCTGGGAGTAAGTCCTCTCATTGAACACAATGGTAGTACTGAGTAAACATGCATAGGATAGAATATTGGAGCCCTCTTCAAACATGGAACTGCCTCTCATGTAGCAAGCTCTGTAGCTTTCCCTCCCCTGCTCATCATGCTTACAGCATCTGTTTGAGGTGACAAATGCTATGCTTGCGGAGAGATCCTCCACATGATCAAGATTCAGAATGTTGGGGATCCAGCATCCCTACCTGCATGGAGGGTCTCTGGAAGTATAACAACTGTTGCTTCAGAGAGATGCTGTAACCAGGGGGCAGGCTTTCAAAGCATGCGAGTGTAGAGATGAAACGTTCTGGCTGTGGATGCTGTTCATGGAAAGGTAACATCTGAAAAGGGTTTAGATGTCAGGGAGAAGGGTTCTGGCCTGACTTTCTCCCAGAATTTTTGTTTTTGGTGGTAAACTATATTTTTTCTATGCAGGAAGAGCATTCACTCCATCTTAAGTGGTGTAACCTAGATACTGTTTTGCCACTATAGTGAGAACTTGTCTAATGTAGCATAAGTATTATTGCTTATCTTATGCTACTGGATAGCAGACGGCCTTGAATGAATGAATGGGATGCTTTCTTGCAGTAGTTTGCGGGCTTGCCAGCAGTGTCAAAGCATCAAGAGGCACTTAGCTGAGATTCCATCTGGCTGACTTTACAATGGATTGACTTTATTTTTTTTAAAAGCTATCCCTTAATGGTAGTTAGTGGAGAATTCTGCATTGACGTATGTGCATGAATTAATGTATGGACATGATCAATTGCTTTCTCCTCTCCCCACAGTCTGAGGGAGTTTATAAAGGCCAGTTGCAGAAGTGAAGTCATTTTCGGATAAATACAGTCCTTGGAGCAAATGGCATTCTGCAACGTGTGCCAGACGGAATGGCAGTGCCTCATGGTATGAGGACCCGGCCCATTAGATGATTGCAGGGGAACCATCAGCCCCCTTGGGAGCCACTCCCAGAACAAAAAACAGGACTTGGGCCTTTGCTAATAAATAGCTTGGCTGGAAAAGCTGACTCTGCTGCAAACGTCATCTGTCAGTAGTTCCCTCTGGTCTCTTCCTCCACCCTGTTGAGCCATGTTATGGAAAAGAAAATATTCCATATGCAGAAACCTGGATTGTGGGGAGAGGGGGAGAATTGGCCCTAGAGGGACAAAAATGCTCTGTGCGCATGTGCATATGTGCGCGTGTGCATGTGCTAGGAAAGCACAACTTATCTGTAAAAAGAGTACATCCTTGGTAAATATCTAATCCTCCACCCCTCCAATAGCAGAGGCATCACTGCGCACATGTTGCTCAACGCATTGATTAATCTTCATAAGCCCTAACTAGAAAAAGAAGTTGGTCTAAATCACTTGTGAGCAGAGGAGGAATTAAGGGCCCAGAAGATGGAAGGCAACATTGGTCCCACAGTCTCCTTAAAAGAAATGTAAGAGGTTTTTATTATTATTATTATTATTATTTTGCTTGATCGCCACCAACAGGCAGTTGGTTATTGGATCATCATGTTGGATTCTGCCTTCAGGCAGCGTTTGAGCCTCTCCGAGGGGACATGAACTTGTACCTACTCCCTTTTATCTAGTGTAGCATAGTGGCTAAGAGGCTGAGTTCATGGCTGAGCTGTGCATTCGGGATTCCCTGGTTTGAATTGCACCTTAGCTATGAACTCAGTACAGTAGGTGGCCTTAGGCAAGCCACTCCCTCTGAGCCTCAGCTGCAATGTAGGGATAATACTTGCCTTACAGGCTTGTAAGGACTAACAGCCAGAAAATGTTTGTGAAATGCTTTGCACATTCAGCGGGTGGCGCAGTGGGTTAAACCGCTGAACCATGAGCTGTCGATCGAAAGGTCGGCAGTTCGAATCCACGACGGGGTGAGCTCTCGTTGCTTGGCCAGCTCCTGCCAACCTAGCAGTTCCCAAGCATGTTAATGCGAGTAGATAAATCGGTACCGCTTGCGGGAAGGTAAACAGCGCTGCGTGTTCCGGCCACATGCTACGCGCTGCGGCAAGGAGAGTCACGCCGGCCACATGACCACGGAGGCGTCTTTGGACAACGCTGGCTCTTCAGCTTTGAAATGGGGATGAGCACCACACCCTAGAGTTGGACATGACTGGACTTAATTGTCAGGGGTCACCTTTATCTTTACCTTGCACATTCAGAAAGCCCTATACAAATGTTGCTTAAAAGTGTGGTAGAGTGCCAGGAGCTTTTAAAAACGAGACCAGGGAAGTAGAATGGTCTTAACAAAATGTAGTGTTTATTCCTCAGGTTCTTTCTCTACAGATGGCCACATATAGACAGTTTGGAATCCTCTCTGCCCCTGCTTCAGCCCAATATAAGTCCAGTCCTGGAGTAGACTGCTTGTCTGTGACCAACCCAGGGCATTCCAAGTACTGGTGTAGTCACAAACGCAACCTTAAATATACCCGAGGAGGCTGGATAACCATTTGTAGTTCATTGCACAAGAGTGCAACAATACAGCAAGCCTACCGACACTCCTGTCATTGGTGAGCATCTGTGGTGTTTGCTAGTTGGGACTGGTGAAGGAGGGAATTTGATTAGAGTTTCTGTCTGTTCTGTCTGTGGCTTGTGGCTGAGTTTGGAAAGTGCTCCTCCTTGCCAACCTAGAGTGACTTGGCTAGTCTTGTTGGTCCCCTGGCCTATCTGAGAAAAACCAAAAGATGCTAGACCAAAACCAGGCAGCTGGTTCAGCTGAACCAGTCCTCAGTGGGCTCCTCTAGAGCCACTATGGCCTGTGTGCAAATGTGCTCAGGCTTTGTGCTCCTCATGGGACAACGACATCTTGCAGGCTGGGTCCAGCCCAATGCAGGTTCAATCTGATGACATGTCTGGTGGCACTGCAGCGCTGGACAGCTCGCTTGCTGTTCTGCTTGGGTACCCTGTGATCCACTTGATAGAGCCAGCAAATAACATCACAACAGTGCCAGGATCATCCCGATGATGATCCATAATTGCTATATTGTCGCTGGTTATAATAGTCTTCGTTCATTTCAACATCACAACACCTGGCTGTGTGGTTCCAGGATACAAGCACTTTCTGAGGTTCAGGACTCAAAGAGAGCTTCAGGCCCAAATGTGTGTGTCTCTCTCTGCAAAATATGAACTCTCCCCTATGAAAAGGTACTGGAATTCTGGTGCACGTTTACACACACAGTAGAGACTAGGTGCAAAACTTGTGTTCTCCATTTCACTGAGTTCAATCTACAGTGCATGTCCCACATGTGCAGAACTGGCTTTCTTATTCATATCAGGTATATATGGTGTTTTTTTTTTTTAGGTTTATTTCTCTGCTGAGCTTTGTTTGAAGTCAGTACAGATAGCCTTCAATCTACAGTGCATGTCCCACATGTGCAGAACTGGCTTTCTTATTCATATCAGGTATATATGGTGTTTTTTTTTTTTAGGTTTATTTCTCTGCTGAGCTTTGTTTGAAGTCAGTACAGATAGCCTATTTTGTTTTACTGTAGATTTACAGCCCAATCCTACCCTTCTCCCCCACTGGTTCAGCTAGTGTAGGGGAGGGCAGGACGGGAGGCTTTGGAAGGGAAAGGGAATCCCCTTTCCCTTCCAAAGCCTCCCATTCTGCCCTCCCCCACTGGCTGTACCAGTGTGTGTGTGTGGGGGGGGGGGGAAAGGATAGGATTGGGCTGTCATACAATGTTTTTTGAGCTAAGTGTAAGAGTCTCAAGGTGGCTTACAATATATAATACAATAAAAACCTGTGCAACTGGAACGGCTAAGAGAGATGCTGAGAGTTGAAGCCTCTCCCAGCTCTCTGGGGAGGGTGGAGGTGCTGCTGGCTAGAGTCCTTAGGAGCCTATGGTGACCCCAGGCCCAGCAGAAGTTTACTCCCCTTGAAGTATGACCTTTAGAGAGCTGCATTCTCAAGTCTGCATTCCCTTTGGGCGCTAACCGAATAATAAGCCGGAAGAGCAGAACTAAGCTAAAGGGGAGTCAGGTTCCACATCACTGCACCTTGCCCACACCCCCAGTGAGGAGGAGGTAGTGACAGAGAGGGGACACAGAATTGGGCTACCTCAGGCAGCACTTGGGCCTGTTATGTTATTGAATGCATCCATGTTTTTGGTTTTGTTTTTTTAAAACCTCTGTATACAGAGAGTTGGCATGGCATGGGGGTGGGAGGTGGCTAGACAAGAACTCTTCTTCCCAATATCTAGTTTGCTATGTGGGCGGAACATTTTTTTGTATGGAGGATCACCTTCTTCTGCCGTTTTAAAGTACCTGGTAATACAGTTCAGGCATAAGCTTACCACCTCCGTGAGAATGTGGTCATGAGAACATTCATATATGTACCCAGCACTTCCTGGGAAAGCCTGATTGCAAAACCATGCAGTGCATTCCTTTCAGGTGTTTCGTTTCCACAGGTGCAGCAAAACATTATACCGGTACTTCCTTCCCCCCCCCCCCAATTTGGAATATCTTGTTGACAAGCTCTATAAATTAGCTGGATGAGTATATCTGGGTTTTTTTTTTCTTACTGCATGTGCTTTTGTGGGGGTTTTTTTTGGGGGGGGGGCTTGTTTCCTAAATTCCTTTAACTTAAAATCTTTTTTCAAAATCTCTCCTAAACCTTTATTCTTTTTTTTATATATTTATATTTTATTGATATATCAAAACACAAAAACAATACATATTTCATAAAGTTATAGCAAGTGCGAAGCAATACATCCTACTAGCATACTATTCACTATTTTCTACATATATTATCCAACTAAGCCAAAATAACAGCCACATTCTATTCATTAAATCCGCATATCATCACGTCGTTCTTCTCTCTCTCTCTCTTAAAAAATCGATAAATGGTTTCCAGTTATTCATGAAAAGGTTAACTGACTTTTCCTTAATTAAAATTGTAAGTTTATCCATTTCAGCATAGTCCAAAACTTTCATCCACCAATCTTCCAGCGAAGGTATCTCCGAATTCTTCCAATATTGTGCATATAAAATTCTTGCCGCAGCTATCGTATATAAAAACAAAGTTTGAAATTTTTCGCCTACATGATCATCCCTCATACCCAACAAAAAGGTTTCTGGTTTCACTTGAACCTTAATCTTTAAAATTAGCTCAATCTGTTTATGAATCTGAGTCCAATACTTCTTTGCTTGGGGGCATGTCCACCACATATGGTAAAAAGTTCCTTCTTGCTTTTTACATTTCCAACATCTATTCGTCACCTTCTCATACATTTTTGCTAATTTGCTTGGGGTTATATACCATCTATATATCATTTTATACATATTTTCTTTAATATTAACATTTAACGTAAATTTCAACTGTTTTGACCATAGTTGTTCCCATTGGTCCATTAAAATAACATGACCTACATTTTTCGCCCAATGAATCGTATATTCTGTAACCTTCTTCTGTCTCAAACTTCAAAAGCAATTTATACATTTTTGAGATTACCTGGTCTTCAGATTTTAATTGTACCTCCAATATTGATTCTTCTTCTACAAATCCATATGCCTTCTTGTCCACTTTAAATCTCTCCAAAATTTGAGCATATACAAACCATTGGCAATTAAAGTCTTCTTCCATTAATTTTTCTCTTGACTTCATTGTACAATCTCCTTGTGAAAAATTTAATAAATTTCTGTATAGTAGTCCTTTCTTTTTTGGCACGCTACTTCCACCAAAGTGTGCTTCATATGGTGCAACCCACAATGGTATTATTTCTCATAAAACCTCATTTTATATCTATTCCAAATTCTCCATAATGCATGTCTAACATAATGATTTTTAAATTCTAAAAATTTCACTTTATCATACCACAAATACCCATGCCAACCAAATCTCAAGTCAGAGCCTTCTAACTCCAATAATCTTCTATTTTGTAAATACACCCAGTCTTTCAACCACACAAAACAACATGGCTGCATAATATACTTTCAAATCTGGTAGTCCCAATCCTCCTCTCTCCTTTGCATCCTGAAGGATCTTATAAACCTTTATTCTTCTTGTTCGTCTGCCTTGGTTTCCGAGAGATTTTTAGGTTTTCACACCCCATGCCTAACAGCCAATTCCACCCTGCCCACTACTGCTAGGGTAGCTGGATCACAAGGTTACCCAAGGTGGTGGAGACCCCCCCCCAAAAAAAAAAAATCCAGAGGAGAAAAGAATTAAGAAAAGGGGCTAAGAAAGTTGTTTTTTCGGCACACTTTTCCTCCCATTCATCATGGTACAGCTTACTGCTCTCCCCCCCCCAACACTCAAAAACCCAAGCCCTCTCCAGATGTTCTAAGCATGGATGCTGTGTCCATACAAGGAGGATGGGTGGGAACAGCACATTGGCAAGCTGTGCGCCCTCATGCTGATGCACTGCCAAAGCCCTGCCCTCCTGCTCTCCCCATGGAACCCCAGTGTTCTTAATCATGGGAAGAATCTTTCCCTGTTGCATTTGCGAACAAGCACTCTTAATGGTGTGGCGGAGATGACAGGGCTTCAGAAGCACATTGGCACAGGGTTTGTTGTTCTTGTTCCTCCCTCCCATTTATAATGGTTGAAGAGCACTTTAGTATGAACCCCTGCTAACTGGGCAAGAGGCACTTTTTCAATTGGTGCTCCTCTTATATTTAGCAGGGGGAGAGTAACTGCTCCCCTTTCACCCCAGCACAGTGTCTTTTCTGGTGGCTGTTTGCTGGTGTTCTTCTGCATCTTTTTTAGATTGTGAGCCCTTTGGGAACAGGGAGCCATTTAACCATTTGATTTTGTCTGTAAACCGCTTTGTGAACTTTTTGTTGAAAAGCAGTATATAAATACTGTTGTTAATAATAATAATATGAATTAAAATGGAGGAAAAGGCATGATAAGGGGAGGGAGAGTTTTGAAAGGCCTTAAAATATATAATATACAGTATTTATTTAGCGAGATGCAATGTTCTCCCATCTGCTTTGCTACAAGGAAGATACAATGGAATTGCAATGTCTGAAAGATATTGCCCTTGTGGCATGAATTGTGTAGAGACCCTCTCACATACATTCTTATATTGCTCGTTCCACAATGCTTCCCGCACAGAACATCTAGTCCCAGTATTTGTTAAATTCCAGGGTTTAGCAGATCAGGAGATATTGAGAAACATCTTATCGACGGAGGAAGGTGATATACTGGAAAGGGTTGCAGCCTTTGTTTGTTCAATCATTTTGTCTTGTGCATCAGATATATGATGTAATGGCCCCTAGATCGTAGCCCGATATCTGGTTGTTTTTGTCTGATTGGACTTTTTGTTTGTTTGTAATATGTGTTATGTAATGTATGTTGATTTATGTTGTCTTCATGCCAATAAAGGTTCTTTGATTGATTGATTGATTGATTGATTGAGTATTTATATACCGCCTTTCTGGTCATTGGATTTCTCCTCTGACTAGGCTTACCAGATCGCCGACTGGGACGGAGCCTCTTGCCCTTAAGGGGTGGGGCGCGGGAGGGGGCCAGATCGCCGCGGCTTTAATTCAATTTGGTGTACATGGGCAGGCTGTTCTAAACCCCAAGGGTTTTTTTTACAATATACCGTATTGGTCTGAGTATAAGGTTCACTTTTTTCTCCTAATTTAAGTTTTTTAACTAGGGGTGCGTCTTATAATCAGGCTGTTGCAATTTAATGCCAGTGATTTAATTAATTTTTAATAGCACCAAACTTTAAGGGTGCTTCTTATAATCAGGTGCGTCTTATACTCGGGACAGTATGGTAATAACGTTCTAGTCTTTCATAGACCCCTTCATTCAAGATGTTGCTTTCACAGTCCAGCTCTCTCTCGCTCTCTCTCTGACGTTCGCCTCGGCACGCTTCAGCTTCAGATAACACAGGCAACCTTGATTGTCACTCAAGCGTTACAGCTGCAGCTTCACTCCCCCACAAAGACTCTGCAGCTATCAGCTCGGTGTGCCAGTAAAAGTGAGGTGCATTGTAGGGATGGTTGCCAGCCAACATCCAGAACGTTCTTTCTGCTGCTGTTTTTTTTAAAGTCAGATGCCAAAGAATAATGAGGCCTTTTCTCTTCATGCTAGAACCTATCAAGGTGCATAAATAGCTATTTGTGTGTCTTCTGCTGATTTGAGTTTCTATTTGTAAATACGTTCAACAATGTCAAAATCCAAAAGAAAGAGGCTGATATGGCAGGTGACTGTAATGATGTCCTGTTGGAAGCCAGCAGCAGCATCATTCCTATTTTGACTGGATCTTGGGATCCAGTTTACCAGAAACATTACCTTTTAAACTTTTTAAAAGTTGAACTACTTTTAAACGACGTTTCATTGGATTTCTGTCTTAATTAATTCATCTGTGGAACTCCTTGCCACAGGATGTGGTGATGATGGCACCTGGCCTGGATGCCTTTAAAAGGGGATTGGATACATTCATGGAGGAAAAATCCATCACAAGTTAACAAGCCATAAGCAACCTCCTGGCTTTAGAAGTAAGTTTTCTCTGTATGCCAGGTGCAAGGAGGTACTGTCTTGTGTGCTCCCTGAGGCATCTGGTGTGGGGGCACTGTGAGATACAGGAAGCTGAACTAGATGGGCCTCTCTGGCCTGATCCAGCAAGGCTCTTCTTTTGAGTTTCCTGCAGTTCTGCTTTCAGATAGCCTTTCCTCTTGTTCTCTGTTCCAACTATGTTACAAGTCACTGTGCCTCCCTCCTTCCATGCCTCTCTACTCACTTCAAAGACCTCCTGCAGCTTCAGCAGCCACTGCACATTCCTTGTTTAATAGCCTGGTGATGTCACTCTTTAGCCAATGGTGAGCCTTTTGAAGCCATCTGGCATTTTTATGTTAATGTTGGCTGTGGGTGGTTGACAATGATGACTGGCTCACAGGATTAGTAATAGGACATGAAGCTTTCCCCTGTTTCAAACCCGCAAAGCATGACAATAGCCAAAGTGTTTATTCGCCAAGGATTTTTATTAGACTGTAGGAAATTAGGATAATGATCTCAGTCCACCAGCTAGCAGTACTGAACCACATCACTGTTCTCTCTCTCTCTCTCTCTCGGCATTATTGCCAATGTCAGCAGAGAGCTGAGATTTTCTCTGTTCTGGCTCCTCTAAATTGGGAGCTAAAGGACTGGTTCACATGTGCAGTACATCATGATGATTACTCAGCACTTGACGGCTCTCAGCCGAATGTGTGAACTGACACAGCTGAAAAATATTGTATATCTATCAGGCAATGTGAGGTTAAATGAAATTTCCATCTGAGCTTTTAGATCTACGATGATGGCCATTCACACAAGCAAATTATCTTTTGATGCTTCAAGGCAGTACTGCAACAGTGCAACAAGAACCCTGCTAAATCTCTGTACTCCTACCTAAGTTCCTAGATCTGTATGCTTTGGAGTATGATTGAAGTGATGCATATTGAACTGTATTTTTTTGTATGATTCTTGCCTGAACTATTTAGTAAATATTGGAAAGTAACCACATGTGTTCTCAATATTATTTAAAATGGAATTCTGTGAAGCTGGACTCAGGTATACACAGGTAAAGATCCCAGAACATGCCAACTTGCCCTATTTAAAGCTATTCCCCTAATTACAAAGGCATTTTGGCTAACATATTAATGTATCTCCTAGAAAATTAGGCATTCCACATCCCCACCCTGCCCCATGACTTAATTGGTTTAATTACAGTGGCAACTTGTTACCCCTTAATTTTTCTATTCGAAGTGATAACACAAAACCGTAAAGAGAGCAATAATAAATTACAATCTTGTAAACAATGTCTGTTGGGACCCAAAATGTTTGCCTGGAGCAGAGAGAGCTCCGCTTTAGGCAGCCATAAATGTGTTCATGCCTGTAGGACAACCCGGCATTGTTATTTAATCACACAGATCACTATTTTCGGGCACTTATTAATTTTATTGCCTGAGAGGCGCTATGTGGAAAGGAGATCCTGCCTGCTGGAGGTTCAGCAATTCATGGCAGGGTGTGTGCATGTGGGCGGCTCCCCAACAGCCAAGCGTCTGTGGGAGAGGGAGGTTGACAGCAGCCAAGCTAGAGTCAGTCTGTCACACTTTCCAAGTTCTCTCAGAACCCAAGTTTACTAGATACTATCTGCGGTTGTCTGCTTCATCTATTTTGGAGGCCTGTTGGCCAGTTTTATTTTGACTCTGAGTCCATCTTTAACACTCTGTCAGCTCACATTGTGACTGTACAGTACACTATATTTCTCCACAGATATTTTTCCAGTTCCACCAAAGGCACCATTTGTGTGCAAATAACAGAAGACACAAAACAATGGGGTCTATGTTCCAATAAATGGTCACTTAGATTTAACAAATACAGTACTTTAAGTCCTTAACCTTCTTCAATTCCTGCACCATTAACTCAGGGCCAGTTGTTTAAACCTAGCTGAGGAAAGCTGCTTGTCACCTAAAAGTTTTTGGGTTTCCTATTTTGATTGGCTAGATTGTGTGACGGGTAGTCATGCCAGTGCCCTTTCCCTCCTGAGGAGGTGTACTGCTAGTATAGGAAATTACCACACAACCTTGCTGACCTCTGCGAGTAATTGAATCGGGATGTTACCACCACAGCCACATGGATCTCTGGCCACGAGGAAGCAATTTTCTGTGGCAACGATCCTGCTGCGAGGAAACGTGAATCAGTCCTGAGAGAGAAGTCGAAGAAAGCAAAGTAATGCCTAAATGCAGTGTTTCTCTAACTTCTGATAGCAGAGATCCACTTTGCTTTTACAAGTACGGAGAGAGAGAGAGAGAGAGAGTTTCTAGTGTATGTAAAAGTAAGAAATGCTTGCTCTGAGGGGAGCCCATTGATCTACCCTACTGTCTTCTTGTGTGAGCCATGGTTCTGGGTATGCCTTCTCTGACATCAGGTAAGTAGTTCTGCCTCAAGATGGATTGAATCATGTTCAGCAATGGGAAAAGAAGTTGATTAGAAGGAAGAAAAGTTGGAGCCTGAAGTAGGCAAAGACATGGTGGGCAGCCTCCTGTGGGCTCACAGAAGCCATAATTGTTGTACTGTATATATTTATCTCTTGCAGTACACTATCAGTGTCCCCCCCCCCCCTAACACACATCTTTGGAATTACTGCTCCAATTCCTGAAGGTCTTGTGTGGATGAACATTGTGAGGCCCGTTCTTTCCTTCCCAGGATGCCTCTTGGAGTGGGAGAGGGAAAAAAACATTATTATGCCTGTTGTTCTTAAAGCATGTCTGAACAACATGGAAATAAGGCAGACTCTCCTGAATAATCTGTTTCTGGTTATGTGCATTCAGCCTAAGAGCCACATTTATCTTATTTATATATTTCCTCCCCCCCCCCCCCAGTCTTAGCATACCTTGGATTCACAGGGAGTCTCCCATCTATGCACGCTGGCCAGATCTTGACCTGCTTCATTTCAGCAAGGTGACTGCTTCACATGGTTCCAGACCATATTCTGGGACCTCTGAGCAGGTCACTTTTGTGCACTTTTGACATGGTCACATTAACATCCTCATGAGATGAGTTTAAAAAGCATTGGGGGGGGGGAGGTTTAGTAGAGAACTGAACACCAGGAGACTCATTTCAAAAGTCCAGTGCTTATGCAGATATAGCATGCATACACCTCTGGATCACAGCCCTGATGTGTGTAACTGACCCCCAACAGTGAACTGTCAACACGTATCGGGAATTCCCAAAGATGCTTGCATGCAGAGTCTTGAAGAGGGCTTGAAACCACTAGTAGTGGTCCATGGGTGCAGGCCCAGCCCATTGATGATGCAACATGAAAGTGTCAAGTCGAGCAGTGACTACGAGGGTGATAGTGAACTGATGAGCACCCCCATTGGTGCTCCAGTTGGTGTGTCGATCCTCTTCCCACTTACTGAGGTGCTATGGATGCCTCTGTCACCTCTTCCTTGCTACTCTTCCTGCCTACTCCATGCCGTCTGCTTGCTTGTCCTCCTTCCTGCGCTTCTTTAAAATGAACAGGAGGCAGAATGCATTGGACTCTTCCTGTTCATTTTAAAGAAGCCCTGTGTGGAGGATGACAAAGGAGACAGCACAGAAGGAGCGGTAAGGGGAGGAATCACTGTGCCCCATCTCTCCTTGCCCACTTAGTTGCAGCCAAATGGGCAGAGAGAGAGCAAGGAAAATGGAGACACTGGCAGCTGTAGCACCTTTCCCCCTCCCTTCTCCCTCCAGCACTGATGGAGGAAGAACAGGATACTGCTGTCGTAAAGTGATGGGAAGGGGGATCCACCTTCCTCTCGTCTCCTACCCCCTTATTTGAGGGGGGTTCCGTGCAGGGGCAGTGTGACTCACAGCGCTGGGGGGGGCAACAGCCCCATTTTGGTTTGGACCACCCATGCAAGGGTGGCATGAAGCTGGCAAATGTCACTGGTGCTCGGGCATGGTTTTATTGATTTATTTTAGACTTTTATATCTTGACTTTCCATCATAAAATACGATGCTCAATGTGGCTTACAAAAGTTGAAGTCAAAGTGCTTGCTTGGAAATGCAAAACAAAGCAAATGGTGAACTCCATCTAAGGCAGGGGACAGGTAGCCGGCAGGGGACAGGTAGCCGAGAGGTACGGTAGCAGAATGTTGAAAAGAACTTTGAAGAGAGCATGAAACCAGTAAGGGGTGTGACTGTGAATGGCAAAGGCCCCCAGTATGCCCCTAGACCCAACGTTCCCAAACGTTTTAGCACTGGATCCACTTTTTAAAACGACACTCTTTCGGGACCTACCTAGCTTTACAAGACTTTTTAAAAAGGTGATCTAGAAAGAAATAACATTTTATTTATTTATTTATTTATTTATTTATTTATTTATTTATTTTACAAGCAATATTTTTATTTATTTGCAAAAAAAAAAAACCCCTCAATCCATTTCTTGAAATGAGGCAGCCCTAATGAATAGCCTCAAGGCTTGAGGGGCTTAGTTATGTGACCCAGCCTTCACCTGCCCCCACTACCTGTCATTGATGGACTTGGGAAAAAAATGTACCAGAAAAAAGACGCTCAAACATTTATCTCCCCATGTTTACACAAGCTTGCAAACTGCAGGAGCTCAGCTCTTTGCAGGGCAATTTGCAGCTGAGTTTTGAATAGCCTCAGGGCTTGAGGCAATTAGTTATCTGATCTTTCCTTCTCCCTTGTTTTCCTTGGAGGTTCTGCGGGACCCACCAGAAATCGGGTTGCGACCCACCAAGTGGGTCCCGACCCACAGTTTGAGAAATGCTGGCCTAGGCTATGTCTTCCTGCAGTCCAGGAGCCTGTTTAACTGGCACCTATATAGTTGCAGTGCTGAGACGTCCGATTGCTGCAGACACACCTGCAATGTTGTTGCCTGGAGTGGTCTTTGTACCAGGCTATTTTAAGCCACATCATCTCTCCTTAGAGAATTCTGTTTTCTCATGGGACCACCACGAGACAGTGCCAACCCAGGCACAGGTGCAAACCCAACCTTAAATAAAAGCAGACCATGTGCCTAATGGCACTACAGGACTAGCTGAGGGACTTGAACCCTCCCAAGGAGGTGGGGGAGAAATTGTGATTCGAAATGTCCTTCAACAGTGTCAAAATTTGCTCATCTCGAGTTTCCTTTATGTTTTTATCAATACTTGAGCATTGTGGATTATTGATTTATTTGTCAGCTTGTTTTGATACGGAGATCTCAGCTGTCAGGAGATGGATAAAAACGCTTCCAGGTAGTGGTGTTTTCTGTAATCACTCTTGTATGCAGCTCAAGGAAATCATATCGCTGTTTTTTATATTTTCAACACGATCTTTGTAATCACAGGAAGCTGAAAACACACTTTTTAAAAAGCCAGATCTGAGATTCTCAGGATATGTCCCATCTATGCCAATATAGGTAGTGCTTCCAGGGGTCGTGGTAGTGCCCAGGACATGTCTATTACTATTGTAATCTATGTGAACTAAAAAAAAAAAAGAGCATAGGTCTCTGCCCCAAGGGGCTCACAATCTAAAATCAACACAAGGGAGATGGCAGAAGAAGGGGAGGCGCAAGAATAAAGTGGGGGAAATATTTTATTTATGTGTGTTTAGGTTTCATTACAACAGAGTATGGGGACTAGAGAGTTGGGCTCAGTTCTCACCACTCAGTTCTTCATGGAAAGGGGTGAGTTTAGAGTAGGGATTTAAAGGAAATTTAAAAAAGGTGACATTGTGGAGCTATTCTGGGAGTCAGTTTCAGGCTGAAAGGGCAGCAAGGGAGAAAGGACAAGAGTTGTTTGAGGGAGCAGGATACTTTTGGATTGCTGAGGAAAGTGGAACCAGAACTACACAGCTGTGCCTTTGCTTCCTTTTCCTGAACCTGCCTTAGCATTTACAGTGTGGTTCTCTGCAGAAATAAACCCACTGTCCCTACAAGCTATGCAATTAGTTTGCCATCCCAGCACAACCTGCCCAGAGATTTGAGCCAATATCTTCCACTTAAAGCAGCCTATTTATATATTTTTTATTTATTTTTCACATTTTTATACCGCCCTTCCTCCAAGGAGCTCAGAGTGGTGTACATATTTCCTCCCCTCCTTTTTGTCCTCACAACAACCCTGTATGGTAGGTGGGGCTGAGAGATAGTGACTGGCCCAAGGTCACCCAGGAAGCTTCATGGCTGAGCGGGGATTTGAACCTGGATCTTCCAGGTCTAAGTCCGACTCCCAAACCACTACACCATCCTGGCTCACCCTATGAGAGGGTACACTCCAAGTAGTTCTATCCCTTTGCATGACCTTTTTTTTCCTCTGCAGCATTAATGTTTTGGGAAGTGAGCCAAGTACCGAAGAATGAAGAAAAATGTTCCATGTCTGGAGGTGCCCAGATTACAGCTGTTTGCACCAAATATGTGACCTTTCTGGAAGGAGTCATATTTGCATAACAGAACTCTTTTTATTTGGACTCCCACAGAAGTGTGGTAGCAAGACCTGTTGTTCCGAAGAGTTAGGTGATGATAGCAATGGGATGAAGGAGCGCGACAACATTGCTAGGGACTTGTGAGGAAGATGGTTGCGCCAAGAATGTTCACAGAAAGGCACTCCTTCTTGTTATGGCTGGCTGTGAACTGGAGCGGTGGGATAGTCCAGCCCAAGGCAAGAAAGAACTTTCTGTTCTGCCCCATCATGGAAGAATGGCTTTCTTCCAGTTCTTTTTTGCATGTACTGCCTGACCCTTGGCCTTGCTGTTGCCGACTACATGGAGACCCTCCGCTCCAACAGCTTTTCCAGCCTGATGACGCTTATCCCCTCTTTGTCTGCCAGGACAGAGGCCGAATACAGAGTTTGCCAAGCATGATGTACACTTTATGAAAATATGCAGGAATGCAAGCTCTAACCTCCCCCTCCTCCCCCTCCTCGAAGCACATCTTGGCACTTGGGCAGGGAGTCAGGGTCAAAAAATTTAAGGAAAAATCCCCCATTTGTCATCAGACACAGCATTTCTTGATTAAATCAGCACATGGCAAAGCTCATGGCCAGAGCACGAAATAAACGGCACCAGGAACGCTGCAAAAAAGCTGCAGGCAACCAAAGCAAGACACAGAACACAGAAAACATCTGAGGCAGGTGTAATGCCAGGACAATTAAATGCAGAGCATCAGAACACTGTGATGTGCTCTCTCTCTCTCTCTCTCTCTCTCTCTCACACACACACACACACACACACACACACACAGAGGCAGCCCAATCCTACGTAAAGATGTAACGGCGGCTGGGGCCAATAGGCCTCCTCGGATTTCCGCCAGCTATTTTGCTGGCGGAAGTTGGAGGAGGCCGTGTAATAGCCCAGCCGCCTGGCGGGGACCAGGATATGGCGGATGCCATGTCCCTATGGCCGCCCTCCCGGCTCCGCTGTGCCTCCACCATCCCTCCCCCGTCTGCCGACCTGCCCCCCGCCCGCCCGCCCGCTGGATTCTGACCTACTTGGGTCTGGCGGCGGGCCGAGTCTTTGGGCGTCGGAGCTGGGAAGGCCGGCCTTCCCGGCTCGAAAATAATCCGCAAACGTGCTACAGCATGGTTGCGACTATTATGGGTGGCGGAATGCTAGGTCCGCCGCCCATAACTTGAGTTGGATTGCGCTGACAGAGAGAGAGAGAGAGAGAGAGAGAGAGAGAGAGAGAGAGAGAGATGGAGGACACAGAAGAGGCAAAGTGCACTTTGGGGGCAGACATGTTAGGTTTCAGAAAGAATGACAATTTATTTCACATTAACGCTCTCATCCTAAGTACAAATGAAAGTCAGCCAAAGAAAAGTACTACAAGTATGTAAGAAGTACCTTTCATTCAAGTCATCACAGGGGTTCAGCAGTGGGGCACAGGCACCCTTCTGGCACTGCCCACCATGTCCTCCTGTAAATAAGCATGGGTGTGCTTTTTCTGGGAGTTATCCAGTAGTCATAGAAGAGAGACAGATAGTCATAAACATGGTTGAAAGCTAACTTTTTGAGAGGGCTTTCTGAGGTGATTATGAATGGATGTTCAAACTCCAGCTGTTGTATCACTTATGGCACTGCAACAGCAGGGGTGGAAAAGGGAGAAATTCCATTGCCAGATCTGGTGGAGAAGTTAATTTACTTTTCATATTCTGCCCTTCCACCAAGGAGCTCAAGGGGGTGTACAGATTTCCTCCTCCTCTTATTCTCACAACAGCAGAACTGGAAAAGGGCAAACAAGATGATCCAGGAGTCTGAACACGTTTCCTGCAAGGAAAGGCCAAGCTGTTTTTTTTTGTTTGTTTTTTAAGATAACTAAGAGTAGACATGATACTGGATTATAAAATCATGAATAGTATGGAAAAAGTAAATAGAATTCTTCCCTTCCCCTCCAGAACTTGGAGACACCCAGTAATACTGATGGGCAGTAGATTCAGGAAAAACCAAATAAAAAACACTTCTTCATATCATGCATAACTAACTTATGGAATTCACTGCCACAAGATGGGGTCATGGACACTAGCTGAGATAGCTTTAAAGGTGTCATGTCCCCTGCTCCCACAGGATCATCCCAAGGGGCCAGGTCTTCATCATCACAACAGGTGGGAGTAGGACATTTTGGGTTTACCTGGCAGGCAGCACTCAACAATCAGAGACTAAGGAGCTTCTCACAAAGGGTTTATTGCTTTATGGGAAGCAGGAACAGTATCAGGGTCTTGGCCCCAATGTCCTTGAATGCCCACTAGATCCTGCAGTGACACCACTCAGTTGGTCTGTTGTCAGTCAGATGGGTCTTCTTGGAGTGGTGGTGGTCACAGAGCAAGAAGATGGGAGTATATGAGGGTTTGTCCAACCAAAAGGGACTACTATTGGCTTGGCTGCTGCTGCTGCTGCAAAAAAAGCCCACCACCACTGGAGGATGGCTCATTCTCAGGTTGGATGGCTCCTGAGCAATACGGGCTCCTCCTCTTCCTGTTGGAGTCAACCCTTCCCCTGCCTGAGGAAAGGATTTTTAGCCTGGGAAATAAAGGGCTTCTTTTCCCTCTCCCTTCCTAGGCTTCTATTCCAACCCCCAGTCCTCAGGCCACCTTCCTCCTTCCCTTCTTCTAGTGCTTTCACCTCTTTGACCTGGTGGACAGGTCGATGAAAGTGTCAACCCAGTGTGCGACGGCTGTGAAAAAGGCCAATTCCATGCTCGGGATCATTTAAAAAAAGGGATTGAGAATAAAACGGCCAGTATCATTATGCCTTTGTACAAATCGATGGTAAGGCCACATCTGGAGTATTGTGTCCAGTTCTGGTCACCACACCTCAAAAAGGATATAGTTGAATTGGAAAAGGTGCAGAAAAGAGCGACCAGAATGATTCGTGGGCTGGAGCACCTCCCTTATGAGGAAAGGCTACAGTGTCTGGGGCTTTTCAGCCTAGAAAAAAGGCGCCTGAGGGGGGACATGATTGAGACTTATAAAATTATGCATGGGATGGAGAGAGTGGATAGAGGGAAATTCTTCTCCCTCTCACACAACACCAGAACCAGGGGACATGCACTAAAACTGAGTGGAGGGAGAGTTAGAATGGACAAAAGAAAATATTTCTTTACCCAGCGCGTAATTCATCTGTGGAACTCCTTGCCACAGGATGTGGTGATGGCACCTGGCCTAGATGCCTTTAAAAGGGGTTTGGACAGATTCATGGAGGAAAAGACCATCACAGGTTACAAGCCATAAGCAACCTCCTGGTTTTAGAAGTAGGTTTTCTCTGTGCCAGGTGCAAGGGAGTGGCAGAAGGAAACAGGTTATCTTGTTGGCTGTGTGCTCCCTGAGGCATCTGGTGGGGCCACTGTGTGATATAGGAAGCTGGACTAGATGGGCCTTTGGCCTGATCCAGCAGGGCTCTTCTTATTTTCTTATGTTCTACTGCCTGCTCTTTCCTACCTCCTCTTCCTTTTCCCTTTCTCCTCCTCTTCCTGTCTCCTCCCTCTGAAAGGGCAGCTGACAAACTTGCCTCAGGCTCAGCTGCTTGCCAAGGCTCCGTCCTACTGGCTCTCTTGGGGCTTGAGCAGGGTGCTGGAACCCACAAAAAGGGATTAGACAAATTCATGGAGGTGAAGTCTACCAACAGACAATAAACGACTACAACAAAATAGAACCTCCAAGTTCATGCGTTGTCTACTCCTGAAGGCTGCTTGTTGCTGGAGGGGTAAACAGTTGTGGGGTGCTGTTGTCTTCATGCTCTGCTTGTAGGCTTCCCATTTGGCAGGTCCCTGCAGAAAGCAGGATGCTTGACTAGATGGGCTGTTTGTCTTATGGGCAGCCCAGTCCTAACTAAATTCCCCTGCACTGATGCAGCAGTGCTGGCGTGGGATAAGCTGCATCCCACAGGGGAATTTCAGCTGCTGGGGGTCTCCTCAGGGTAAGGAGTCATTTGTTCCCTTGCCCTGGGGAAAGCCTCAGCAGTCACTATGGGCCAACTTAGACCTGCGCCAGCTATATTGCTGGCGCAAGTCCGAGTTGATCTGTGTCGGCGGACCAGGCCTGGGAAGGGGGATAGAATACGGCACCCGCTGGCAGCGCTGATCCTGCCCCCTCCTAGGGCCAATCTACCCACCCCTGCCCCTGTCGCCACCCTCCCCCTGCACTGGACCCACCTGCTCTGGTGGGCGTCACTCCGGCCGCTAGCACTGCTAGAAGACGTGGTCACAAAGCACTTTACAGCGCTTTTGTGACAGCATGCGCCAGCAGAGCACACACTACGCTGGTTGCACTACGCTGGTGCCTGCAACCCCTGCTAACTGGGCAAGAGGCACTTTTTCAATTGGTGCTCCTCTTATATTTAGCAGGGGGAGAGTAACTGTCCCCCTTTCACCCCAGCACAGTGTCTTTCTGGTGGCTGTTTGCTGGTGGCTATTTGCTCCATCTTTTTTAGATTGTGAGCCCTTTTGGGACAGGGAGCCATTTAATCATTTGATTTTTGTCTGTAACCCGCCTTGGGTCCCTTCAGGGAGAAAGGTGGGATAAAAATACTGTAAATAAATAAATAAATAAATAAATAAATAAATAAATAAATAAAATAAACCACTTTGTGAATTTTTTGTTGAAAAGCGGTATATAATAGCTGATAATAATAATAATAATAATAATAATAATAATAATAATAATAATAATAATAAGTGGGGGTAGGATTGGGACACTAGTCAGAGTTTTCTTATATTTTTCATATATCTAAATAGAGGATATGTAGAGATTATGAATGGGATTACTTTGGGGGAGAGGGAACAGCAGGGTAATTATCCCTACAATTGTAGAAAGGTAGTGTGGGTAAGGATTACCCCACCTCCTCCCCAGAAATGTCCAGAGTGAGGGTTGCACATGTGCGCTTTCTTCTTAACACTGGAGAATATCCCCATAGCAGGACACAGATGCCCTGGGAACTGCATTGACAGTGTGAAAAGCAAGTACAGCAGCAGCCAACAAAAGGAGCACTGAACAGGATGACTCCTCTGAGTGCTCTTCTTCCCCCCCCCTCCTCTACAAAAGGATACTTTTAGCAGTGACA
The DNA here is from genome assembly GCA_026170595.1 of Plestiodon gilberti rubricaudatus. Taxonomy (NCBI): domain Eukaryota; kingdom Metazoa; phylum Chordata; class Lepidosauria; order Squamata; family Scincidae; genus Plestiodon; species Plestiodon gilberti. Next base: position 99,480,542 of record JANXHW010000004.1, on the reverse strand, counting down.
TCCTGCCTGTTCGCCACTGAAAACACCAAAAGCAAACAAGGAATTGGCAAGGTGGATGCATACTTGTGGCTGACACCTTGCTGCCTGAAGGATCTTTTGTGGGGAACACTAGGCTCTGAGGACATGCATTCTCAGAGCACAATTTCCTGTCACCTCCTGCCTGACTCACCCTTTTGTGAATTCTTCACAGAACCCCACTTGTCAAGACATGATCTTGGGTGAATGGATTATGTGTGCCACCACTATTGTTATTTTATTGCTTACATTTTTATTAAAACCAATACAAATCTAAATTAAAAGAGAATGCTGTGTGATAATAGGCAGTTCCCTGGATGGTGAGGCTCCTTCCCTTGTGTACAAAGTTTGCTGTTATTACAGTTCCAAAAAGCAGCACCTGACATTCTAACTAAAGTAATTCACTAGGAATAAGGTTGATTCTAACAGCCCAATGCTATTGTTTCTCCCCCCACTGATGCAGTGCTGCCAAAAAGGCTACCGCTGCATCCTGCTGTGGGGGGGGGGATTTGCGGAGGCCGCCTCTAGGTAAGGGAATAATTATTCCCTTACCCGGGAGTAAGTCTCCGTGGTGCAGGGGGATGTACTTGGAACTGCGCTAGCTAAATATCTCTGCTGGCGCCAGCAGGAAGGTACAGGTCTTCCCGCCAGTGTCCCTGGCAGCGCACTAATTAGCGCACTGCCGGAGCACCTTTTATGACTGCCGCTGATTGCTTTACAGGGGTCAGCACCAGCGGAAGAGGAGTGCTGCCAGCAGGTGGTAAGTAGAGGATTGGGTCCTAACTATACCATATAATATGAGGGCACATGTTAGCATCCCTCTGTTAAAATTAGCTTATTCTGTAGTAGATGTTATAAAATTGTCCTGTACACATTGAGAACTGAGGAGCCAGGATGGTGTAGTGGTTTGGGAGTTGGACTTAGACCCAGAAGATCCAGGTTCAAATCCCCGCTCAGCTACGAAGCTTCCTGGGTGACCTTGGGCCAGTCACTATCTCTCAGCCCCACCTACCTCACAGGGTTGTTGTGAGGACAAAAGGAGGGGAGGAAATATGTACACCACTCTGAGCTCCTTGGAGGAAGGGTGGTATAAAAAAAATGTGAAAATTTTGTTTCATTCCAGGCCAAGCATACCTTATTTTTCAAAAGTCTTGTGATAATTAAAACAACAACAACACCCCACTCAAAAACATGTTAGTTTCCATCTCAAAAGCTGCTACAGCTGACCCACGATGACCTCAGCAGGCTCACAAAATTAAGAGTGCCATTATTAATACTGGGAGTGCTCTAAGGAAAACTGTATGGTAGGAAGTGATGTGAATGATTCATTTGTTGGCACTTATTCCTTTGAGTCACTGTTAAATCAATAACCCTGCACAGCTGCCAGAGATATTCTCCAGCAATAAGAGGGAAGTTCTACAGCTGGGTGATTCATCTTCTAGCTAAAGTAAAGCTGAGATGCTGCTGACCACTGCATTTTTTACTATGTTTTGAATGCAAATTGGAAGAATTCCAGCTGAGGAAGTTACAACAGTCTGCTTCTCAACCGTCCTCCCTAAAATAAATGTATGTTAAGTGGAAAAAAAATATCACCTCAAGATCCACCCAACAAGGCCCAACCTTGATGCCTTCAATCACATATAATACCTTTCTCCCATTTCTAACTCATCCATCTCCAGTTTACAGCAAAAAACTAAAATTAAAACAAAAAGCCCTGAAAAGTCAGGCTCGGAAAGGTCTCCCTCCTGAGGACGTTCCATAGTAATGGGACAGATCATAGACAGAATGCAAACAAAAAAGTTAAAGGAAACAAAAAGAAAAATTTCCCACAGTTTCTTTGGAGTGAAATCCATTTTGCCACACTCTCCAATGCTCGATCATCTTTTGGGGAATTCTTATAAGCAAGCAGTGAAGATTAGGCAGCAGGACTTAATTCTGAGTAAATATGCACAGTAATGTTCTTTGATACGTATTTGGAATATTTATATTTTGTTTATTTACTACACTTGGATCCCCATTTTGGAGGGTTTTCTGAACACTGATTGCTATGCTGACTGAAGATATTTAGCATTTTTTTAAAAAAAACTCTTGCTTTAAAAAAAGGGGTGGCAATCTTTCATACTGTATAAAGAGGGGAAAATGCCCCAATACAGATCTTAAGGTAACTGGCTCATTGGAAAACGGAATGCTTTGGAGTCCTCCTGCAATGGCATTGAGGACATTCAATTTTGCCTGCCTGGCCGGAACTACCATATTTCATCCTCCTCTCACGCAAGCAGTGCAGAACGGAGGAGAGAGGAAAACTACCCCTGCATTTCCTGTTGGGGGACGACTGGTAGCATATCTTGTTAAATGGAATGAAATAAACAAGCCCCCAGTAAGCCCCCAGTCCCAGGGGGTGCAGAGCATGATCCAACCTTACCTTCTCCCTCCCCTCCATCAATATCACACACACCGACATAGTTCTTTCAGCACCTATCCATCTCGCACATTCACGTCTCTCTATTTAAGAAATGTATATTCCACCTTTCCTTTGCCAAGGCAAATGCCCAAGGCGGCTTACAAGTTTCACAAAAAATAACAAAGAGGCTTACAAAAAATAAAACAATAAATACAACAAGTAAAAAAATAGTTAAAACAGTGGGGGGGTTTTCAGAAAAAAGGGGGAATAGCAGCAAGCATCATATAGAGGTACAGGAGACAACCACTAGCACATCCAAACGCACATCACAAATGCTTGATGAAACAAAAATGTTTTGAGCCCTTGTCGAAAAGCCATGAGGGAACAGGCAGTTCTTAATGCCCCAAGAAAGGAGTTCCATAGTGGCGCCACTATGGAGAAGGCTCATCCTCACACTGCCATTCATGGCTGAACCAGAAGGCACTTGCAGGAGAGCCCCTCACCAAGAGGGAGGGCCGGAATGTATGGGGGAAGGTGGTCCCTCAGACAACCTGGTCCCAAACCGTGGGGGGCTTAAAGGTCAATACCAGCACGGTATTGACAGCTGGCAGCACCTTGAATTGGGCCTGGAATGGTGCAGCCAGTGTAGTTGCCAAAGCAGGGGTCCAAGAGAAGAATTTATTTATTTATTTTTCACATTTTTATACTGCCCTTCCTCCAAGGAGCTCAGAGTGGTGTACATATTTCCTCCCCTCCTTTTTGTCATCACAACAACCCTGTGAGGTAGGTGGGGCTGAGAGATAGTGACTGGCCCAAGCTCCAGGAACTGTCCAGGCTGCCACATTCTGCACTAACTACAACAGAATCTCTCTTTGCCCTCCACGAAAATTGGCATTGGCCAAGGTCTCCAGCAGGATTGCTCAGCTTTCTTGCCCACTCAAAAGCACCAGCAGTGTGCATGTTCGGTTCTTCTACCTGCCTCCAGTCTTCCAGATGGCTGGGATACTCAAAGTACTGGCTAGACTGCCTGACAGGGCCTCTCCATTATCAGTCAGCCTTAACTCCACAACAGCAGCCTCAGGCTGCAATTCTATAACATTTTCCTGGGAGTAAATAAAAATCCCACTGAACGTAATGGACCTTCCTTACTCCTCCTGCCTGAGTAGACGGGCTAGGCTTGCCTGATCATGCGTGGGAAGGAATCAGTCTCTCTGGCCAAATCCTAGAAGGGGCTCGAGTCCCCGCACACCACCCCTTCCGCGCGTCTACGCTGCATCGTAGTGCTGAGTAACGTCGCCGTCCTGCACGCATCTGGCTTTAGAGACAAGCCTTTTGAGACCAGACCAAGAGGCTATGATGGTTTCAAAGGGGACTATGAAACAATATTTAAGAAATTAATCGGTGGTGGTGTAGAAGCGACGTGCGGCTGCTAGAGAAGACACGGGAGAACTACGTAACGTAACCTCACAGGATCGAGTGTACACATCTTTATTCAGACGTGAATTTGTGTGCTTCACACAGTTACCGAATATGCAGTAATATCCGTGCACAGACACTAATGAAAGCCGGGTGTAACTGCGGGCGCCAGCATGTAAAGAGCAAGGCAGAGACTGCCTCATCCGATCCACCACCCAATCTAGAGAAGGAGAGAAGAGGAGGGGGCAGCATCACCGATTGGATGCTGCATCCCTCTCAAGAATCACCCTAGCAACAAGGAAGACCGACTTAGCTCTCTTTACTCCGCATGCGTGAACTGAGCCATGCGCTCCAGGGAAGCGACGAAGAACGCAAACGGCGTCCGCTGCCCAGCGCGCAGGCGCAGTCTTTCACAGAGCAGGCAAAATGGCAGCGCCCGTGGACCTTGAGCTGAAAAAGGTACCCGGCTTGGATCGGATGGGAAATAAATAAGATGCGGGGCTGGGTCCGTTTAGGGGTGTCTGGGGTCCTGGCAGGCTGAGTCTGTTCCCTGTCGGAAGAGCCTGACTGAGCTCTGAGGGTTGGTATCTCTTGTTTAGGGAACTGCTTTCGAGAATCGAAATTTCTCCAAGTGTTGCTATAATGCATTAAAAGCAAAGCACTTCCATTTTGTTATCAAAGCAAGACTTGGTTAGAACGTAAACAGAGCCCTGCAGAATCAGATGTTCTATCTTGCCTAGATAGACCTTTTGATCTGATTCTGCTTTCTAGCCCAGGATCCTGCTTCCCACATGTGATGAAATGTGGTCCACGAAAGTTTATGCTGCAATACGTTGATTACTCTTAAGGTACTACAAGACTCTTTCATTTCTCACTGTGGGTAACTAGGTGCCTGTAGGAAAGCCATAAACCAGGCACCAAGGCAGAAGTCCTCCGCTACTGTTGTTCCCCACAGCAGCTGGTATTCAGAGGTATACCTGCCTCTCTGAACCTTAGGGTTCTAGCCATCAGGACTAATGTTGTTGTTCAGTCATTAAGTCATGTCCGACCCTTCGTGATCCCATGAACCACATCCCGCCAGGCCTTCCTGTCCTCCACTATCTTCCTGAGTTCGCTCATTTTCATGTTCGTTGCATCGGTGATGCTGTCTAACCATCTCATCCTTTGCCTTCCCCTTCTCCTTTTGCCTTCAATCTTTCCCAGCATCAGAGTCTGTTCTCTCTGTATACCATGTGCAAGTGAGTGGCAACAGTATACAGGTATCTTGTCTTCTGTGCTCCCTGAGGCGTCTGGTGGGGCCACTGTGAGATGTGTGTCCTGGAGCTGGAAGTTAAGGGTTAATTTTTTCAAATGCTTCTGAGGCTAGAGGCTGCTAGAGAGATCATTTAGCAAGTGATTAAGAGCTGCAAAGAACAACCTTGTAAAGGCCACTTTGCAGTTTAAAAAAAGAAGAAAAAAAAGCCCCGTTTTACCTTTGAAAGAGATTTGGAGAGGCTTGAAAACAGATGTCCCGAGGGGGGTTTGCAGAAAACAGTTTGCAGAAAATGCTAGGCTTTGATTGTAGGTCGCACCCCTACTTTAAAGACTTTCCTTGGGGGGGGGGGAGTGAGTCTTATACTCAGGTCAATACAGTATAATTTATTTCAAAATAATTATCTTGATTTAGATTTTTAAACAACCAAAATGCTTCCTTTTCTAATTCCACTCAGGATTTTACAGGTCCAGTTAGTGATAACTAGGCTCACTTTGTATGAATTGCCCATTACCCAGATGACGATCCTGAACACAGCATATGTGCATTAAAAACACAAGGAAACTTGCAGCTATATGTTTAAGAACGGAGAAAGGACTTCTGTGTGTCTCCTGTGGTTTTTGACGCAATCACCGAATAGTATAGCTAGCAGTATACTGTACCATTGAACTCAGGATCAAAAAGGTATTCTGCAGTACTGATCTCGGTGTGGAAAGCCATAACAGTGGTGGGCCTTATGGACTAGATATGTGGTGAGGAAGAAGGGGAAGAATAACTGCACACCAACCACTGTGCTGAGTTAGAGCAAAGCAGATAATAGGCCCCATAAAAAAAGGTAAAGGTGACCCCTGACAATTAAGTCCAGTTGTGTCCGACTCTAGGGTGTGGTGCTCATCCCCATTTCAAAGCTGAAGAGCCAGCGTTGTCCGAAGACGCCTCCGTGGTCATGTGGCCGGCATGACTCTCCTTGCCGCAGCGCATAGCATGTGGCTGGAACACGGAGCGCTGTTTACCTTCCCGCATACTTATCCTAAAAAGATTGCCTTTACTACAGATCGTTGCATCTGTATAGATTTGAACCAGTATGTCTCATTTGCCACATAACGGAAATTTCATCCCTTTAACTTGACAACTGCATCCCTTTAAACCGTGTTTTATAAAATGTTTAGTTAACTTTAAATAGCATCCAGGGAGTGACTGTTTTTGTAAATAGTTAATACAATTGATGTGTAACGTTCGCTTGCATGGCAGCACAGAGTGTTAAGTGCAGAAGTTGTCAATCTGTACATTTTCTTCTTCATAGTGATTCAGAGCGCAATACTGTATAACTTTTAAATGGCGGAAATTTATTTCCGCTAAATAGCTGGCGGAAATCCGAGGAGGCCCTTTGTGGCCTCCCCGCGTTACACTGGGGGAAGGGGATGAACATCCCCTTCCACCGAGTAGACCTCCGGGCCGATCATGATCGGCCCGGAGTGGGGATAGGATCCGGTGGGCCACCTACCTGATCTCTGGGCCGCCCACCTGATACTTAGTAAGGATTGCGCTATCAGTTGTGCTTGCCTTTTGTCTTAGCTCTGAGCTTCAGTGCACCGTTTTTTGCCCTGAATATTTGCAATTATGGTACATATGATAATTTTATTGTTTGGCATACCTACCATCCTCTTTTTTGTTTGTGTAGCTGAGTGATCAAGCGCTTATTTACTGAGAAGTAAGTCTCACATCGGTCCATTCTCTTTTTTCTTTTTTTTCTTTTTTTCCAACGTTAAAAAACACGATAAAAACTCCGGTTTAAAAACTTCATGGACTAAAAATAGATCTCAGAACGCAACGCCTCAACCATCCCCCGACGACCCACATCGGTCCATTCTCTAGTAGTCAGTAGGCATAAGATTACAGCCTTAATTTAATTCTAGATTTTCTAGCTGTTGTCAGGGATTTGTCTGAATGAATGAATGAATGAAACCTTTATTGGCATAAAGACAAACATACATAAAATATAAATAGCAAACAGACAAACAATATCATAAAACACAGACTAATCCAAACACTTAAGACAATATCTAAGACAGTCAGGGATTTGTCTGAATTAATGTGTCATAGAACTAATATTGACTTGTATTGCTGAGGTTTGTCTGCTTGTTTGGATCCAGGAATATCCTCACTCAAATATACTTGGCTGCAGGTCTATTGTGCTATCGCCATCCAATAACATTGAATTTTGCAGCCAAATACATGTATTTCCTAAAAGGATACGTATGAGTGACATCACCTGTGTTTCTTTGTATTTATCACAAACATTCAGGAGGGTGTAAAGTTGCTTCTCTGAAACTACCTTGCTAATTGTACTATTGCTGCTGCTACCTTTTACTGCAACCATTGTTATAAGCACATATTTAATGGTGAGTGTTTGTTGGGCTGAACTGCCAGAGAATAGGCATTATTAGCTCATGAAGTTAATGATTAAAATCTCTGCAGTAGTTGCCCACCACAACAATTAATGTTGTTAAGCTTCCTCCCTACCTACTGTTGCTGTGTAGGGCAAACTTTCTCTGCTTGTTGAATGAATGAAATGAATGAAGGGATGAATGGAAGGAGGGAGGGAGATGACCTGGAGAACCCTTGGCTAGTTGAGCAAACAATGAATGAGTCAGTCGGTCTAGTTGTTTGACTTGAGAGGAGCCAAAACCTAGGGAGGGGTTATAGCAGATGCCTTAGAGTCAGACATTAGCTACTTCGTTCTTGGAGAATTATTTCTACTTTCAGTGTAATGAAACAAAAAGTGTTGTGGACCTTCTGGAGCCTCATAGATCTACAGCCCAATCCTGCGCAAGATCTGCTGTATGCTGCGCCGGATCCTAACCTGGATTGGGCCAGTGCTGGCGGGGCTGGAGGTTGCCTTGGGGGAAAGGGACATTCGTCCCTTTCCCTTGGGGAGAGCCCCAGTGGCCCCTATGGGCCTCCTTGGATGCGTGCCAGCAAAATAGCCGTCACAAATCTGGGGAGGCTGTGAAAGGCTGGCTGGGCCCAGGAAGGGGCTTTGGATATCGGCAGAGTACACCACTGATATCCCCACCCCTCTCGCTGACCTGGCGGCCCAATCATCCCCTCTCCTGCCTCCCTGGCCTGCCCTCCCCGTGCCCCGACCAGTGCAGGACCTACCTGCGTCTGTCGTCGGGCGGCTTTTGCCCCAGGCGGAGTGAGCGGTGCTGGCCTTGGTGCCGGCATCACTTACTCGCCGGGTGCCACAAATGTGCCTTATGACACCTCCCCCCAGCAGAACTATAGTTCCGCCAGGAGATCTCTGTGCTGGATTGCACTGCTAATGAAATACCATTAGAAGAAGAAGAGCCAAGATGATGTAGTGGTTCTGAACTTAGACCTGGAAGATCCAGGTTCAAATCCCCACTCAGCCACAAAGCTTCATGGTGACATTGGGCCAGTCACTATTTCTTAGCCTAACCTACCTCATAGGGATGTTGTGAGGACAAAAGGAGGGAAGGAACCATGTATACCACCCTGAGCTTATTAGATAGCTTATTGGAGAAAGGGCAGTATAAAAATGTGAATAAATAAATAGTACATGATTAGTTGGAAGGGAAATGATTCCATTTTACTATGGTTCTGGCCTCTAGTGCTGTCTGAATATCGGAATTGGGAGCAATGTGTAAACCATTCTGAGCTCTTTTGAGGACGATTCATAATAAAGTATTTCCAAAGTTGGTCAATCCATATGTGGCTTACCAGTGATAGAAACACAAGGGACTGGCAAGCTGAAAAATAGCGGTCAAACCAGTTGTCTCCCTCTCCCCATATAAAGACATCAGGTGAGAGATTCTGTTTGGCTGAATATGCAAAACCTATCTCCATATCATTTGCAGCACTGTTCAACTTGGAGTATTTGCCAGCACTGTACTGTACTCACCTCCTTATATATCTCACCTGCTGCTCCAGTTGGTGAATATGAGGCAAATCTGGTAGTAGTGGAAAGGTAGGGAGAAATAGGGGAGAGAAGGAAGAACAGGATGATTCATGTGTGTTTGCAGTGTAATGTTTATGTGACCGGAAGGAAAAGTCTTGTGTGTGTTTATGTGCTGGTTGCTTTCAGTGAATGGAGGAAGCAGGTCCATGTCCATTCCTGCGCCCCTTCCCTACCAATTGGAACTACTGTATTGTGTGTCTCCCCTTCTATGTAGCAGTCTTGAACTGCCAGTATTTCTGTGAATGGCCAGGTGGAGTGCTTCCTCTGAATAAAGGTAGCTGATTCAGAACTGAAAACAAGTTTAGGCGGTAAAAAAGTACTTTTTGTGAATGATCTGTTCTCCCATAATCCCCTGTAATTGGAATAGCTACGATGTAACCTTTGGCTTCTGAGAACTAATAAACATACCCAGGAACTTCCACCAGTGGAAAAATGACCTACCACATCAGCACGGGAAGATGGAGGGCCAGGATGTTTTAAGCACAGTGAAGGCTGAGAATTAGCTTCAGCTGTTAAAATGTTCTGTTAAAATGATAATTCATGTTCTGCTAACCCTTCAGTTTCAGGAGTTCAGGGCCATATTTGGGAGATTTAACTAGGGGTGACTAGTGGTTAGTCCAGTGGTTCCCAAACTGGGAGGTTTGGCTCTCGGGGGAGCCGTGGAGTGCCACGGAATCCTCTCGGAAAACAGTGCAATGCCAATTGGCAGGCATCAACATGTAATGGGGAGTCGTGGTCAATGGTCGCCAATGATCAAGGGAGACGCAGGTCGAAAATTTTTGGGAAACAGTCCCTTAAGACAGAGGTTCCCAAACTGGGGCGTTGTGACACCCCAGTCGGGAAGAATTGGTTGCTACCCCTTAAGGGGGGGGGTAGAAACGTGCAGTGATGTGCGATAGCATTCCCAAGAATTCGCTGGAACCGGGGGGGGGGAGGTTATTTTTGGACTCACCAGGGGTTGTGCCGGCCCTCTGGAGGGTGTAGGGGGCCCTCAGACCCCTCTGTAGCCCTCCCCGCACCCTAGCTTAGCTTCCAAACACGATTTAAAGCTACTTCCGGTTTATTTCCTGGTTTCAGTGAAAACCGGAAGTAGCTTTAAATCGCCTTTGGAAGCTAATCTGGGGTGCGGGGAGGCCCACAGAGGCGTCCATGGCCCCCTGCACCTTCCAGAGGGCCGGCACAACCCCTGGTGAGTAAAAAAAAAACCTCCCCCCCCCCGGTTTCAGCGCGATCCCGAGAGCGCTGTTGCTGCTGTAGCCCCCCTCCCCCCGCAATGACTTACAGCGGCCCAAACTCTACATGAGAGTTTGGGAACCGCTGCCTTAAGATATTCTGAGACCTTTAAAGATGGAGGGGTATAGCGACCTCTGCTTCAACAAGGCTAAAAAATATGCACTGCAAATGAACTAAAGCTCTTTGTGCCTAATGCTGCATAAACGTAGTTCAATGCCATGGTTAATTTACTTACCGTGACTGTATTTCTGCTGTTGTTTTCTCTATCAGGCGTTTACTGAACTTCAAGCCAAGGTCATTGATACGCAGCAAAAGGTGAAACTGGCAGATATACAAATAGAGCAGCTGAACAGGACCAAAAAACACGCACATCTTACAGATGGAGAGATTATGACTTTGGCTGATGAGACACGAATGTATGAAGGTGTAGGAAGAATGTAAGTATACATTTTGGTTATGAGTTTATTGCGGAATTGAATGTACATTACATTACCAATTAATTCTGAAGTTCTATGAAAAGTAATTGTATGTTATACGTCACGCTGGTTCCCCTTCAGAGGGACTAGTAATTGAGTTAAAACTATGGGCAACTTTAACGCACTCCAACCACTTTTGCAAATCAGTGTTTTATAATCTGCTTTCTTTACATCTGAGCCAGTTTTGGGAATGCTAAACAGTTTACCTAACAGTGACTGGATTAAATTGGAACTAAACCAGAACAATTTGAGTCCCAATGGACCTTGTACAAGTATTGAGTGGAAACATTTACTAGTTTGATTCTCTAGTCACACTGACCAAAGTTGCATCCTAACTTAATTTAGCTTCAGCCATAGTCTTATCAGACTTTGTTCTTCGCCCACCCCACTCCCAGTTTGTACTACTTTGTGGATTGTTTTTCTTTAATGCCAGACATTGACATCCAGATCCTGCTGGGTTATTTCCATTGTGGTGTTGTCTCATGTATTCTTGTTAGACTAGTTATTCCATTCCTTATTTTTCCCCCTGAAGGATGTGTGCTGCTGTTTCAAGGGATTCAGTCCCTTGTCATCAAAGATGACTTTGGAATGTTGTTATTAGATAATTCTATTAACGCCCTATGTTAGGTGCGGCTTGGTGTGGCCCAAAAGTTGCAAGTTATGTAATTGAAGCTTGTGTTCTTTAGAAATTGTATAACCAGATGCAGCTTAGTGAAAAATTATAATAGCAGTGTCCAACTCTAACAGTTTGTGTTGCACTCCAAAAAATTGATATGTTCAAATTCTTCAGTTGGAATTCTGCAGTATGTTTATATTCATTTGGATGGACTTGGCTACAGTTTCACAATCCAAATCCCTAGGTAGAAATCCACTATATAGCCAAACAATAGCTAACATTCTTAGTAAGGATGGAGTCATCTGGGATCGGTGGCAATGCCCACAGCTTGTATGTATCCTTCTACCCCTTCTCCGCAGGGATTGCTCTAGGCCAGTGGTTCCCTAACTGGGGCGTCGCGACGCCCCAGCCGGGAAGAAAGGGTTGCTATGCCCTTAAGGGGCATGGCAACCCGCGGTGACGACAACGGCGCGCCTGGGATCGCGCCGCCGCCGCCACCACTGCGCCCGGGATCGCCGTTTTTACCTTCATTGGTGGGCAGCGGGTGTCTCTCGGGGGTTGCGGGGAGCCTGCGGACCCCTCCGCAGGCCTCCCCAAGCGTCGGAGCAGCGCTCCAACGCGATCGCAACTGACTTCCGGTTTCGCGTAAAACCGGAAGTCAGTTGCGATCGCGTTGGAGCGCTGCTCCGACGCTTGGGGAGGCCTGCGGAGGGGTCCGCAGGCTCCCCGCAACCCCCGAGGGACACCCACTGCCCACCAATGAAGGTAAAAACGGCGATCCCAGGCGCAGCGGTGGCGGCGGCGGCGCGATCCCAGGCGTGTCATCGCCATTCCTGGGAAGGCCCCGCTGCTACTTAGAGCAGCGTAAGGCCTTCCCAGGAGTTAGGGAACCTCTGCTCTAGGCCTTCTGTATAAACTGTGACCCTGGTGACTTCATTTCTGGTTCTCCCTTGGGCAGTTTGTTAAGTTCATAATGCTTTTTTTGGGTTCCCAGTTTTGGCTTCCGTCTGCAACACTCCTGGCTGTTCCTGCTAACTTGCCACTTAATGTCTTGGGACAGTTCAAATTCAATATGGAAACTGTGATTGGTGCAAAATATGGAAGGTAGCTTACGAAACTGCCTGCTTTCACTTGACTTTGCCTGGTTTCTGCCTCAAAGCTGTAAGCATTTTCAGGGGTGGGGTGGGTGGTGGCCTGTACAAGGGCCTTTTCAGTTCATGCTGTCCCAAGGGAAGCTTGCCTGGTGCTGGCACTGATCTCTCTCTGGCTCCAGGTGAAGACTTTGTCATTAGAGCTTCAGTTTTTATGTATCTTTTTATTTAGCGACAGGTTTTTCCAGCTGCCCTTGTTGTAATGTTCTTTTTATGGTTGTTTATTGCACTTAATGGCTCAGATTTAGAATGTTGTGTTAATTGCTAATGCCTGAAGTGCAGGCTATGTGGCATGTCTATAAGGGGGTTAGCAGAGGGATTCTGACCCTTTGACCCCGTGCATAAATCAAGACTGGTTCATCCCAGTAGCCTCCTCCCCCAGTTGCTGTAAGGTAGACCAGTGGTCTTCAATCTTTTTCATGCCAGGACCCCAACAAACAAACAAACAAATAAAGCATGAGGTCAGAGACCCACCATTGATCTTGCTTCCTTCCTGGGACTTGATCTGCCCAACCCCCACCCATGTCTCCACCCCCCACCCTGGCACCGGCAGCCTTGTCTTGCCAAGCTCATCCTGCCTGTACCACCAGCGGCGAGGTAATTCCGGAACAGGAGAGCTGAGCCGTGGTTCCCCCCAGCAAATCGAAAGAGGGTGGGGGAGGAGGGGGATGAAATCCCTGTGGATGCTCCCCCAGTAGGTTCCCCCCCCCCCAGCATTATCCCAGTGGCCATTTTGGTTCCCATAAGTTGCTGCAACAAAACAAATGAATTTTGGGTCTGCATGGTGCAGGATGGTCAAGATAATGGAATAAGCGCACCAGGGCCAAGTCATCCGTTTTTTGCATCTGTGGGGGTTCTGGGAACAGAACCCCCGTGGATACAGAGGGCCAACTGTATTCAAAATGTTGCTTGTGTAAGTGATGTTGCAAACCTTCATTGAAAACAGACTAGTGTAGTCATGCAGTTTGTAGTTGTAACTTGGCACCTTGGTGCCAGATTGTTCTTGTTACAGTAATAGTCTAGATCATGAAACCGGTTTATAGAGGCTGCATTTGAGGTGCTATTTCTAAGGAGAGTCAGTGGTTTCTTAATCCTAGAAGAGAGGAAGCTACCGGTAGTGTTGATAGCATGTGTCAGGCTGTGGAGTGGGGAGGAGAGGCATGGGAAAACTGGTGGATGAGAGTGGAGCTGGAGGTGGGCATCTGGGATTTGATCTTGGACATATTGTTGCTAATTAAATGCTTGGTTTATATTGTTGCTAAATAATCTTGCTTCCCTCTTTTAGAGGGAGAGGGAAGCGTTGACTAGTTGTTTTTTAACTGACTAACCACATTCTTCTAACATTCTTCTGGTATCTTTGATAGTAAAGAATATTCAGTTTTTGGGAAATGTTGAGATCTTGCAGATTGATAACTAACGGCATTGAAATAGAAGGGAAAAACTAGTGTCAAGTTTGAAACTGTGGGGGAGTGGTCTTCTGTCTTGGAATCATGTGGCTTTGGATTTTCCACACCCACTCACTGTGCTAGATTTCATTTTCCTAGCTTGTGTGGATATCGTTTAGGTGCAATCCATGCTCCCCCATTGTTGCATTGCACAATTGCAGCACCCCAGTGACGTCTCCTGCAAGGGTGCAGGCAGTGAGGATAGGTACCAATGCCGGAGCAACACAGTAGTCCTCTTCTACCACCACTGGAATTCTAGCACCTGTCACGTGATCTGCCCAACACAGCGTTGCAGAGCATAGGATCAACTCCCTTAAACTGAACAGTTAAAACCAGGACATTTTCATTGTATGTTTGGCATCTCAAGTCAAGGTGTGCTCTGAGCATCACTCTGTATGGACTAGTAGTATTTCTGAGGAGTTCTGTTTAACTATCTGCATGCTCAAATGGTGTAAAAGGAAACTTCCACAAGTAGCCAGACGGGGCATTATGCATTTTGGACTTGCATCATAGTTCTCAAAGTAATATGTTGATGTCAGTTCACAAATAGCTTAAGCAGCAAAACTAGACATTGGTGTGTGTGAGTGTATCGGGCTACATAACAAGCCTTTCAAAAGAATATGAACTAACAGAATTAAAATGTGCTGGCAAGATGCCAGAAGCCTGGACTATCTTCTGAGCCACAGATTCTGGTTACTTACAGTATGCACCAATTCATCATCTCCTACTGTGTGTTGCTGGCTTTCCTTGTATGAAACCCAAAATAACTGTTGTGGGTGAAATAGTATTAGCCCTGTTAAACTTCCTACAACAGAGGTGATGGCTGGCCTAGAAAATCTGTATGTTGCATGTATTATTATTATTATTTAGACATTGTGTCTATATATACATAGTATTACTGTGAAGAAGACTCCGTTTGGGGAGGAATGACCTTTTTGCTAAAGCATCGATACTTCTGAAAGGCAGGAGCAGCACAGAACTCTCAAAGGGGTAGAAATATAGCACACCATAAGCTGTTTAAGAGGCACTAACTTTTGGGGTAGTTTGCAATCTTCATTTTCCTCTGTTGTCTTCAAATTGATACTGGTCATCGTTCCCATACACTTGGCCCTGAATTTTCACACTTAGTATGTATGTCCTGGTTTTTAGTTTTCTGTATCAGCATGTAACTGGCTGTGACTTTCAGATGATAACTTGGTCTTTTGTAAAGTCTGCTTACATGAACTTGACATACAAAATCACGGATGCCCTGTCATCAGTCATTCTCATTCTAACTGCTTCATTCAAACAACCATATGTAAAATAGCTCAGTGTGACAGGACATCATTTGAATCAACCATGGAATCGAAGGCTATGAGAGATGGTTAGTCCTTGACCCCCGATTATGGAAATGTAGTAGTACTGGCCACGTGTGAAAATTGGGAGGGGGCGGGGCTCGAGACTTGCCAATGATGACCTATGGCTTCTTTGGCACATAGTTTCTTAAATTATTTTCTTGAAGATACGCTACTGAAGTATGTAGTCCCAGATTGGTGTAATATGGGGCATCTTCTGATTGATTTCATGGTAAGTGCTAGAATGTTTGATTTCAGTGCACCTAATTTTGTTTCCAAAAAAGCTGACTTTCGAGGAATTATTAAATTATATAATTCTTTCCCCAAAGGTACACGGAGACGAGCCTCTTGCCTTAACCTTCACAATGGGGAAACACAATGCAATGAAGCACACAGCTCTGTTGGAGCTAGGGATCTGAGACTGGATAACAAACCAGTGTATTGCAGAAAATTCCCCATCCCTTAAGAAAGAAACTGACCAATCAGTTTGAACAATCCTAACCAACTTTCCAGCGCTGATGTAGCCACGCCAGTGCGACATGTGCTGCATTCTGTGGTGGAGGGGCAGTCACGGAGCCCTCCTCAAGGTACGGGAACGTTTGTTCCCTTATCTTGGGACTACCTTGCGGCTGCATCGGCGCTGGAATGTTGGTTAGGATTGGGCTGTGAGAGAGAGAACTTCAAATCAAAGACCACAGTTTTATTATAAAAGAATAAAGATAGAAATACCCTTTTCACCTCTAAGAATTAATAAAAGTATATTTCTGTGCCTTAAAATAGTGTGGTATGTTCCTGGTTTGTAATGGCAATTGCGTGAAATGTGATGTGTATTTTGTGCATCCAAGGAAATTAGGTAAAAGGGGCCACTTAAGGAGTTTTAGGACTCCCTGCTCTTCTACCTCATCTGCCAGTCATTAGAGACGGGGAGAGAGGAGGGAAGGGTGTGTGGCAAAGAGGGAAAGTGAAAGGTTTCCAAGCACAATATCGCTACCTGCATTCCTGAAGAGGGTTTTGGAGTTGACTGGCAGGGGTCCAGAGGTTCTTGGGCAGTGTGGAGACTGCCTAGTGGTCACAAGACACACAGGAGGGTGATTGCACACAGGAAGAGTAACAGTTTGCTGTTCAAAAGCCGCTTATATTTAAGCTCATTAACTATGTTATCAGGATGGAAGAATGGGGTCTGGAGCAGTGTTCCCTCCAAGTGGCCGTGGAGCTCGGCAGCCTGGAAGTTTGGCGATGGCGTCATTGGGAAACATCCAGAGGTCCTGTTGTGACACTGCCCAGCTGCAGGAGAGGTCCATGCACCAGCGCAGACCCCTTAGCGGGCACAGAGTTCTGGAGTGGTTTGTTTTAGTGTGCAGATGTGTAACTTTGTGGGGGAAATGGACTTGAGATGGAGGCTGGTATGCCAGTTCCTGGTACACAATTAGGGGAATCCTTTCTAATCAGAATATGGATGGACAGGGGGATGTTGCCCAAGGCTGGATACTGGTACCAGCTAAAATGCAAATGCACACATGCCAGGGGGGTATGGGAACAGAGTTTCATCACAGCAAAAGCAGGTAGGAGTATGTGGTTACATTGTGATATTTGAATAGATAAAATGCAGATGTTTTACAGCAGTGGTTCTCACACTGTGGGTCGTGACCCACCATTGAGAACCAAAGTTGTCCCCTGCCCCCTTAAGGGGTAGGGACAGCATGGTGGCAGCAGCAATCTGAAGGATCGTCACCGCCGCAAAAGTGCCCGAAACCGCCCCCGCTGTACTTACCAGGGCTTGGGGGAGCTTCGGGAAGGCTTGCGTGACCCTCTGCAGGCCTCCCCGATCTTTGGATCACCGCAAAACGGTGATCTTCGGGCGCTTCCAGTTTTTGTGAAGATTGCCATTTTGCGGCGATCCGAAGATTGGGGAGACCTGCAGAAGGTTGCTCAGACCTCCCCGAAGCTCCCCCAAGCCCCGGTAAGTACAGCAGGGGCGGTTTGGGGGGCGGGTTTGGCGGTGGCGATCCCCTTGATCACCGCCACCGCTGTCTCCGCCCCCGCAAACACTCAAAGTTCTCCCTGCCTTGCGGGGAGAACTTTGAGAACCACTGCTTTACAGCATTAGAAGAAAAATACAGAGGTGGCATTCAATGGGAGGGAGATGCAGATACAAGCAGGAGGCGATATGGGGAAACAAAGGGAACAATGCAGAGAGGAGGTGCATAGGAAAAGCTACATGAGTACATTCTGTGGAGACAGGAGGTCACATAAACTGGATTATCTTCTTCTTTCCAGGGTGTGTGTAGAGGAGTTTGAGGCTTGACCAGAGTTCTTCAGGAACTTAGCCTGTGGCTCAGAAAGACAGTGTCCTGGTGTCCATTTTGTGTGTATGAGTTCTGGTTGAAACAGTTCATCATGCCAGACTGGCATCCATAAAGATGGCACATAAATCTGGTGCTTGTGATACCTAGCAGTATCATTTATACTGGAATGTATCCTACTGGTAATATGAGGTCATGACATAGGCACAAATCAATGTGCTTGTGATAGACATAAATCTGGTGCTTGTGATACCTGGCAGTAACATTTATACTAGCATTTATCCTACTGGTAATATGAGGTCATGACATAGACACAAATCAAGGAAAAATAATATGAAAGTTGATGCATAACAATGTCTCTGGACTGAGCCGATGGTCTGTTGTCTGGCTTCCAATATTCTTGTAAGCCAAGGTTTATTAGACTTGCATCTCAATCTGTGCAGGTGTACTCACATCCAGTTAGGCAGCTGTATAGTGCTTCACTCTGATTGGGCTGTTATGCAGTAAAAGTCCCATTCTACTGTGTTGAATTGCATTTACTCTCATCTAAGTGTACGTGAGATTGCCGTCTTTACTACAAGCATTGCCCCGTATCTGGTCCTGTATTCGCAGTTTCACAAATCCCCCCTGTCTCTGCTTTCACAAATTATCTGTCTCTGCTTTCAGCCCTCCTGTTGCTGGATTGTACATTCAACTGGCAAATTTTTCTTATGGCAACTGAAGCTGGCCTGCCTACCCACTTGTTGGGAGCAACTGAGAGAAAGCTATTCTCTGCATTTGTGGTGGCCATTTTGAAGCCATTCTGAAGCTATTCTGCAGCCAGTGAAGTACTGGCAGCTCCCAGAATGCCTTGCAACAGCTAAGCAATCGCCCCAGAATGCTTTGCAGAACCACAGCCATTAACAGTTTGCTGCTAAATTCTCGGTAACAACATAGAGTTAGGGGAAACAACATAGAGGTCTCGCTGTCTGCTTCCTGTGCAACAGTAAGTATAGGATTCGCTGCTATCCGCGGTTTCAGGTATCTGCGGTTTCAGGTATCCATCAGGAACCTATCCCCTGCGGATATGGGGGGATGCCTGTGTTTACCTTTGGTCAGTGTGTGAAGACAAAGTCATACTAGGCTACTTGAGAGAGTCATTGCTGCTATGTACTCTTTAAATTCTGCACCACCAAGCATCGCGCTTTCAGATGGTGACTTTTGTAGCCCACAGCAAATACTGGGGCCCTGATGCAATTTGTGCTCTACAGAAAAGTGAAAGCAGCAAAAGATTGTATGAACTGATGTTTTTGCTTAGCAATAGTTTATCTAGTGAGGGTGATAAATGGGATCTTTGCCAGACGCAGGTTTCATTCTCACCTGTGTCCTCTGTGTTCGTTTTTTTTAATCGGATTCTGCAAGTGCCTGCGTATTCAGCAATTGATATGGGCGTGTGAATGTATGTGATTACAACCACAGCAGAGCGGTACATCTACCCGCAAATACAAAGAATAATCCATTTGTTATGAGAGAAGGTAAGACCTATACGTAGAGACACAGTACGACTGTAATTCTCCTCGAGATCTAAAATGCCTGACACGTCAGGAAGAAAGAGAGCGAAAGTGGCAAAACTTGATGACAAAAATAATATCGAGTGGAGTGGAAAAGACTAGAAGCCTTTGAAGAAGAAAAAAATAGGAGAACGAATAGGAGAAGTCTGAGAGAATTGTGGCAAGTTATATGGGGGGAGGGGGGAACTGGGAATCCTATGCCAGTGATAGTACTGGTCCAATCCCTAAACCTGCATGCCAGCGATCTGTTGGGAACTATTGTCCATGAGTTCTTGGGAAAGTGTGTCCCTTACAGTGTTTCTGTGGTGTTCAGTGAAGTCACCCACTTATTTGTAATTTATAGTTAAATACTGTAGAACCTTATTTAACATCAATAATGCACAATCTGGCAAATGAGATGCCCACAGGCATAGTGGACATTTCAGTTGTAAACTCATCCAGATTTCTTATTTCATCTCCTTTGCTATTTTAGTTATATGTAGAGAGGTGTTTGAAAATGGTTTTATTTTTTCACAGATTTTGGTGTTTAACCAAAATGAAATAGCAGAAAGTGGTGTTATGTGCTTTTATTCCAAAATTTTCCCATTTTTATCAATTGTAACTGCTTTAAAAGTGTACTAGGTAGGTGGTATAGGTTGCACAGTGTCAGCAGATGAAGAACAATGCAAAACGACATGGTTTTATTTATTTATTCGCAGATTTTTTTTAGCACAAAGTGGTGTTATGTGTTTTTATTTTGTTATCACCATTTTCTCCTGCTCCTAGTTATATGTGTCAGTGTGTTGTGACATATTTTTGCATTCTCCCCAAAACAGCTTTCTACAAGAATATCCTCTTACTACCTCAGGGATAGATTTCTTAAACCTTGCCAGCTTCACAAGTGAGAAGGCATGCAAGGATTTCTGTGTTTTTTAGATTTTTTCCCCCCAACCTTGCCTTACACGACAGCATCAGATCTTTAAAGCAATGTTTGTTCATTTCACTTCTTTCCCATGTGAAAAATATGAGCTCTTTGTTAAACGGAACTATATTCCATGAGAGTCCAGAACCTCTGCCTGGGAAGCTTTGACCATTTCACAGTGTGAAGAATTCAAAACTCTGGATGTCTTCATGACAGGAGATTTATTTTTTCTGAACTAAAAATACCACTTTGGGGAGCAAATGTTCAAGACACATTCTTAAACCTCTCTCTCTCTCTCTCTCTGTGTGTGTGTGTGTGTGTGTGTGTGTGTGTGTGTGTGTGTGTGTGTGTGTGTGTGTGTGTGTGTGTTGCGCTCATCTCTTTGTGTTGCGCTCATTTCTTTGTGAGACAATGTACTCATGTTAAATATAATGACTGCTTCAACTTGTGAATTGGTTCCTTCTTCCCTGGTAACCCCTGGAATCCTCACCCTCATTTTACAGGAGATTAATAATAGAAGTGATTGAGTATTCACAGATGGCTTCCATTCATTTCTAGTGTGGTGGTGTGTATGTGTCTAATTTCCCCCCCCCCACACACACACACACATTTTAATACCACCCTTCCTCCAAGGAAGTCAGGACGGTGTACATGGTTCCTTTACCCGTTTTGTCCTCACAACAACCTTGTGAGGCAGGTGAGGCAAATGTATATCTTGACTTCCCTTCAGTAGTCAATGGGGCATTGAATCCCTTGTATTTAATTCTTACTATTGAGGGTGTAAAGTCTTTTGTGCTCTGACTTGACTGTGTACTCTGCTGCACATAAAATCAAATGCTGTGCTACATTTTCTCATAGTCTTCTTTGACAGTGAGGAGCAGAAACTTCCCCTGGAAGTTACCTTTTACAAATATAGTAGAGTTGTGCCTTTTAAAGGTTGTGTGGCAGAAGGAAAAACAGCATTGTTTTATTGTTCATAACAAATATCTTATTTATTTAATGAATTTATACCCTGCCTTTCCCCCACATTTGTGGGTGCACAAGGTGGCTACCAAAAATAGATACAAACATTAAATTTTCAACATTATAAAACCACACATTAAAAACCACAACAATTAAAACAGCCCACAGCATAAAAGGAACTGTCAGCACATATAACACCAGCAATAAGGCAGCAGTATAAAAACCTTCACTTAAAAGCAGCAGTGTAAAATACAGCATAAAGCACAACCAATGCATAGTAAAACCAATACAAACCAAATACAATAAAGGTGGCAATAAAGGAAGCATACAGTAATAAAAAACAAACTGTGAATCCCAAAATCTGGGGACCCGCCCTAACTACAAAGAAAAAGCAAAGAAACAGAAAAGTGTTTAACCCCAATTGGAATACCACTAGGGAGGGGGAAACTTTTTAAACTCCATGGAGAGAGTTTCATAACTGTAGTGCCACCACAGAGAACGCCCTACCTTTTGTCCATACCCCCGAACCTCTGTCAGGGTGGCACATATAGGAGGGCCCCCTCAGAAGATCTCAGGGTGCAATTAGAAGATCAGGATTAGATCATATTGGATTAGATCAGAAGGTCATATGTAAAAGACCAGGTGTCAGGATTCTTCTTGAAAAACAAAATGGCATCACAAATGCCCATTGACATGGCTTTCTGCCTGCTTCTGTGAGATGCAAGAGATTATAGATTCAAATCCCCACTCAGTTATGAAGTTCACTGAATGTCCTTGAGCAGTCACCATCTCTCAGCCTAACCTGTCTCTTAGGGTTGTGGTGAGTGAGGATAAAATTGGGAGACTGGAAAGATCCACATACATCAGCCCTAACTAGTTTTGAGGAAGGGTAGGGTAGGATAAAAGTGCCACAAACAAACAAAATGTTATGGTTTTATTATTTGTTGTTGTTGTTGTTCAGTCGTTAAGTCGTGTCCGGCCCTTCGTGATCCCATGAACCATATCCCGCCAGGCCTTCCTGTCCTCCACTATCTTCCTGAGTTCGCTCATTTTCATGCTGCCCCATTAATGTTGGCATAGTATAGTCAGAATCCTATACACTTTCAGCAACTACAAGGAATGTAACAGTGACATGCATGCATGTGTTGTTTGTGGCAGTGCTGCCGATGTCCCCCAATCATGGGCCATTTACTGCTAATTTTACCATTGAATTGCCCATAAAATCTATTCAAACAGAATGACTGTGAGACCAAAGCATTTTAGTACCTCTTTCATAAGTCCATTCCACCATGTAAAATGCTTTCTCAGTAACCGTGGGAAGGAAAAAAATGGGGCTGGTGTCTGCAGGTTAAAACAATCAGGTTACAGTAATAATCCTTCTCAAACTATCTTGCTCCTACATTTAGAACTCTTTTTCTATCCTACTTGTCAAAGTGGACATCAAGATTTGGTAGTACAGGTTATCCCTTTTCCGAAATGCTTGGGACCAGACTTTTTTGGATTTCAGACTTTTTGGATTTTGGAATATTTGGATATACAGTCGGACATCTCTATCTGCGGGGGATCCATTCTGGACACCACCACCCCCGTGAATAGCAAAGATCCGTGTATACCGGGGTCCACCGTTTCAAGTGTGAGAGAGAACACCAAAAAAAAAAGGTAAAAAACATATTTGTTTTACCTTTTCAATGCAAACCGCTCCGTTTTTTGTTTTGCTGTAAACATGCTGAAATTGCGCTACGGAAGGCTCTTCCGGGTCGTGTGACTCCCCCCTCCCCTCCCCAGGTTACCCCATAATGCTTTGCAAAGCTTTGCAGTGTATTCTGGGGCGACCTGGGGAGGGGAGTCGCGCGACCCAGAGGAGCTTTCTGGAGTACAGTTTCAGCATGTTTACAGCAAGAAAATGGAGCGGTTTGCATTGGAAACTGGTTAGTGGTTTTTTTTCTTTCTCACAGTTGAAACGGTGGACCCTCGTGGATCTGGGATCCGTGGTGAGTCAAATCCGTGGGTGCTGAATCTGCAGAAAAAGTGTCCACTCTACATAATGTCTGCTCTCCCTCTCTTTTTCTAGCTAGACAACCAGGCCGGTAGGCTTGCTCACAAAACATGGTTGCGGCACGGCGGTGGCGCCGTCTGTCACTCATGCTCCTGTTCCTCGCCCTGCTCCTCTGCGCCTAGCTGCTGCCTGCCTGCCAGACTAGCCTGGTGCTGGACTGCTGTTTTGCAGAATACAAGCGCTGCGCCAACCCCGAAAGCAGCAGTATGTGACAGGGAAAAGGAGGGAGGGAAGGAATCCACCAGATCCTTGCTGCTGCCTTTCCGCAGATCTGAACCTGTTGGCATCTCCAAGGCCACGCAGAGAAGAAGTTGGCTGGGGAACTTTTGAGCGTCATGTTGAGCGTTCTGTTTTGTGTTAATTTTTTTTATTGTAGGGTACTATTCTTTATGATTTTTATGATCATTGCACTTTATATTTTGTTCCTATTAGTCTGGCATTTTAAGCATTTTTCCTCCCTCTATATTGTACACTGCCTTGGGCGCCCTGTTTATTTGGAGGGAAAAGTGGGATAGAACTCATTTAAATAAAGGAGTAATAACCTCTAAACACCAATCTTTTCATTTGTCCATGATGTACTATATCAAATTCTATTTTAGAGGTGTTTACCATATTTTTTTAAGGGATTGAAGTATGAACAATGGTATAAATCTACCGCCTAGTTAAGCGTCTAGCAATGCAAAAAGCCCCATTTGGAAGCTGTGTGGCTATTTCTGTTTACTTAAGTAATGTAATATGTTAGAGCTGTAGACCAGCTCCCAACCCCAACTGAAAGTGAATGCAAATGTAGTGCCAGATGTAAGACAGTCGTTGTTTCCTATCGTTGGAGCAGGTAGGGTTGTTGGAGGACCCCCTTCTTTTTGTTTACTGTCCCTGTGTCTTTAAAAAGAAATTTAGCAGCTGACGTTTTGCCTAGTGTTGTGTCTCCATGCTAAGAAATGCTTCAGCTGGTAAAATTCTTCATTCCAGGCTGCTGTTGGAGAAAAAGAGCAGGAGCAATGAAAAAACTTGCAATGCTAATAGCAGACTGCAACTGTCAGACCCCAAATAACAAAAAAAGTGAACAGCCCAGTATTTTCAGGTCATGTTTTCATCCTCTGGGTGTCAGTTGGAAGATATTTCTTATTTCTGGGAGCTAGTCTTTTTAGAAAGGCAGGCAATAAGTTTCTTGGAGCTTTTTCATCCTAGTTAGTAGGTTTATTGCAGAATTCATATAGCCAACATTTAACTGTGTAGTTGTTTATATATATTTAAATGTGTAAGTTGCCGGTCAGCTAAACAGGCCCCTTAAGCCATCTCCTAGTAAAATGGTGTTAAAAAAAAAAAACACACCTTAAAACATAATATTGCTCTACGGGGGGCTGCCCTCAAAGACGGTTCAGAAGTTGCAATTATTGCAGAATGTGGCGGCCTGGGTGGTCGCTGGAGCTAGATGGTTTGATTCTGTTGAACTGCTGCTTCGGCAACTGCACTGGCTGCCCATTCGTTTCTGGGCCCAATTCAAAGTGCTGGTGCTGGCCTTTAAAGCCCTTCACGGTTTGGGTCCAGGTTATCTGAGGGACCTCTGTCCCTCTAACTTCTGTCCCAAGTTAGAGGAATGGCGGCACGAGAGCGAGCCTTCTCTGTAGTGGCCCCATAATTATGGAACTCCCTACCAGGGGAATTGAGAACTTCCCCTTCCCTGATGGGTTTTTGGTGTGGGCTCAAAATGTTTCTGTTTTGTCTGACGTTTGGTTGATGGGTGATTGTCTGCCTGTGTCTCTGCCTGTCGTTATCTGTGCCTCTGTGATAGTTTTGGTTCTGTTGCCCCCAATGGTTTCATTGTTTGTTAATAATTGGGCAACCCAATCCTGCCTAACTATGCCCGTTTCCCGGGGTCTATTCGTCACCTTGGGTGAAGGGGACGTTCGTCCCCTTCCCCCAGTGTAACGCGGGTGCAACCCCCGGTGTAACGCGGTGAGGCCCCAATGGGCCTCCTCTGATTTTGGCCAGCTATTTAGGTGGCACAAGTCCGAGGAGGCCATATAACGGCGGATCTGGCTCGGGAAGGGTACGGGGATATGGCGACCGCCATCCCCACGCCCCCCAAGCCGGATCTGCCAACCCCTGGCCTACCTCATCACCCAGACCGCACCCGCTGGGGGATCACTCACCTCCTCCAGTGGCCGCATGGGCGATCCTGCAGCGGAGTGAGAGCGGCAGGCCTCCGCGCCGCCCTCCCTTACACTCCGGTTGTCGCAAATGTGCTTTATGGCACATTCGCGATGGCTTAGAGCGGCGGAGCGCTTGCTCTGCCGTTTTAAAGTTCCAGTGGATTAAAATAAAGCATCATAAACAACTCAAATAAGTTTGAAAAACAAAAGTTTGATTCAGTCAAACAAAAGTTTGACTCAAAACAAAAGTTTGATTCAGTCAAACAAAAGTTTGACTCAAAAACAAAAGTTTGATTCAGAGAGCCAAAAGCAGAGAGCCAAAAATGATTCAACCAACTATTCCCAAGGTCTTGTAGAGCCAAAAGGTATTTGTTGCTCATCCAACAGCCTGAAGGGAATAGGCTTGGCAAGCTCAAGCTTCAGTTGCCTTACATTACCAAATATAAGAAAAAACACTGGGACTAATTGTGGTGGGTGGCATTCTGAGGGGGGGGGGCTTGTGCAACAGGGCTCACTCAAGCTGCCTTCTCCACCTTTTCTACCTGCAGCAACTTCCTGTATCCCCCACCAAGCTGTCCCTGAAGGTCAGCCCCCCCCCCCACAGCAATGGCATCAGATGTGTCATAGGGGCTTTTGGCAAAGGAGGGAAGCCCCAGAAACTGGGCACAGTGAGAGCGAGAGAGAGACAGAGCTTGTTCATGAGACCTGTGGTATGGCAGATCGAGAGATGTGCAATATGCTGTCCCAAGAACAATTAGCCCCTTGGTTTCAGCTGGTATTTCCTGTGCATGGAGAGGAGGAGCCAATAGAGTGTGATGTGGCTGGCAGTCGGTGGGGAGGGAGGGTCAAACTCTGTGATTATTTGGGAGATTAAGATCCCAGGGAAAGTGGGAGTCAGTGATGGTGATAGGATTTATAGGCCCAGAACATATAGAAGCAAGTGAGTTAGGCCTCTGGTCTCCAGAGTGCATAGAAAATCTGACACTAGATCTCGGGGACATGGAATGATGTCACTTGTGTATAATTAGTATGCATGCCTTTTTGCTTTTGAGGTTTGGGTTTTGAGAGCTGTGCCTCCTTTTGCTGCCTTATGTTATTTTGCTGCTCTGTATAGTTTCTGATTGTTGAACTTTTTAGTTGTTTTGTTTGCTGTTGTATATGAATTGTTAGCTGCCTTAGGTGCCTCCTCCTTCTTCTCCTCATGATGATATATTTATATACCGCTTTTCAACAGGATTAGTTCACAAAGCGGTTTATACAGTAAAAATAAATCAATAAATGGTTGATTGATTAGGAGGGAAAATGCAGGATATAAATATTCTAATAAATATACATGGCCAGGGGTGTACACATCAGGCAGCCAAGAATATAAGGCATTTGAATAAAAGGAAGTAAAAGAAGGTAAGGGGCATGGGAAGATAGAGCCTGTGTTTCGAGTGTGTACAAACCCATATCACTTGAGCATTGACTGTTTGGGAGAGCAACTTCGTATGCTCTTCTAGGCAGAACACAGCAGCCACTCCACCTTCAGCAAACATGATCATTGACAGGTACAGTAATCATCCCTCGTGAGTGTCACTTCTCTATGGCTCCTGGTGGAGCAAATTGGATGTGCTGGGTACTGCTGCTGCAGTCACTGTTTTCGCTTGCTGGATGTCCATAGCGTAGCGGTGATGGGATCTGCTGCTGTGCTCTTGCAAATTACACCTGGATATATTTATTTTTCTAGTAATAAGTTATGAATTTGGAAGCATGAACACTTTTTTCCAAGTATATTTCTGTTTAGTAAAAAATGGGGCAGGCTTCACTGTAAAGATGATGATTGGAAGTGCCCTTTTCTGGGTGCCTCTGTTGTCAGAGGCAGCTGCATCTGTTGATGAGTGGCAACTCTGGAAAGGGCCTTTTTGGTGGTAGCACCTCAATTTCAGAATGCTGCCTGGGGGTCCAATAGTTTCCAGTATATCCTGAGGTTCAAATAGTTTCCAGGTGATACTGGAAACTCAAATTAGTTCTGAATTTCTTCAGAAGTGCAATTTGCGTTACAGATCATTGCCACACTCCGAACTCTTTGGATGACCCTATACTGATTACCCAAAAGCTTTGTCCAGCCAGGGATCAGTAAACCAGGCAAGGTCAGTGGCCTGAAGCTGAATTCATGCTCTGGATTGAAAACAAGTCTGTCTTTTTTAGCCTTTTGGTGCAGAAACCAGTGTGCTTTTTGTCAAAAATTCTGTTTGGTTACTTACAGGAACTAACACTTGGATATTTAATAATATATTTTGCATATTTTGTTTTCTCTCTCACACTTTGCAGGTTTATTCTTCAGTCTAAAGGAGTAATTCACAACCAGCTCTTAGAAAAACAAAAAGTAGCAGAAGAGAAAATTAAGGAATTGGAGGTAAGCTTTAGGATCCTGAAATGATCACCTCCTCATTTATCAAGGCAGAAGAGCAGGCAGTAAAGGATGGTCTCCTCTTCCAGTACAAGGCAAAAAGGCCACAGCAGAAACGTGATGTCCTTCCTGAGAGGAGGATCTTCTCATTCATTCTGTCTGTGCCTTCCACTGAAGAGCGAGGTTTCTCGGCTGCCCTTAGGCCTTCTTCTTTGCAAACATCTGGTGCTTTTTCTCTTCCTCCTCTTTCCTAATATTGCTGAACCAGGCTTGGCATCTAAGGAGGTAGGCAGGACTGGGCTTTTGGCTGCAACTGTCCTAACTGGGGATAGGAGAGGCTAAATGAGCCAGTCTGTTACCCACCAGCATTGCTGGGCCATTGGGCTTTTCCTCCCCTCTCAGACTGGGAGGAATTGACTGCATCTGCCCTCTAGGCCAGGGGTTCTCAAGCAGTGGTACTAGTACCACCAGTGACACTTCAGCCGACTGCTGGTGGTACTCGGATCGCCAGACCACTGGAACCCCGCTCTGATGCGGCACTTTTGGCACAGCATTTTTGCTCCCGAGAGGCTCCTGCCTTTGGCCGAGCCTCTCAGGATTGCTGAGAAGGGTCCTCCCACCAGAGGCGAACGTGGAACTTCGTGGGGTGGGGGCCGCCGCCGCCACACGCCCCATCCCGACATAGCACGCCTCCGTGGCGCGGAAACGCCCTCCCCCTGGCGATTTGGCTCCTTTTTTGAGCCAAACAGCACCAGGGAGGGCCAAACCTGCAGCGTTCTCGCTGCGAAGAAGACACGGTAAGATCCGGGAGAAGGCGTGCGCCCTGGGGCCCACCGCCCCAACCGCCCCCAGTGCCACGTCGCCGCTGCCTCCCTCTCCTACCTGCGTTTTCTGACCTCTGAAAACCTGGAAGTAACTTGCGATGATGTCATCACCAGTCACTTCCGGTGGTACCAGCAGGAGAGTGGCGTCGGAGGTGGTATCGGCCGGGAAGGGGTTGAGAACCCCTGCTCTAGGCAACAAGTTTCTGGTATGCTTCCCAGGACCAACTTAGGAAAGGGAGGGCAGCATCCAAGGGTTGTCCTCTCTTATGCCACGTGGCTGAGACAGAGTCCCAGGGAAGGAAACGTTGGCCCCATGCAGACGTGTCGCTCAGTGGAGAGAGAACCGTGTGGGAGGTGACGATGCCATGTCCACTCTGGATACGGTGGCAGGGCCTAAGCTGTTTCTAAGCTGTACATACTCCACTTCTGTATGTACCTTGGGTAACAAGACTGTGGTGAGTAGGGATCCCACAGCTGCCACCCTGACTTTCTGAAATGGATTCACAAAATTGTTGTGAATGATGCGGCAGCCTTGCTTGCCAAGAAACAGGCCCACGGTTGTACCAACAGCGGACGGGAGGGAACACCTGACTTGGAATCCAGCTCTTCCTACTCCTCTAAATTCCTGCTCCTACTCCGTCTGGATGCACAATGCTTTGTTCATCACTTGAAAATTAACGTTATGAATAATGCTAATTGGCAGACGAAGTTATTGCTGGCATCTATATGTTATGAGCAAAAAACACCATGCCTTAACTTGTCACTGATAAGTCCTCTAACTGGCCATACGAGGTGCTTGCATGCTAACTCCTTTCCTTACCTGTTAAGGAACAAAAATGTGTACTGTCTGCAATGACCTGTCAGCAGGAATTGGAACTGGCAACCATCCCAGCTGAAAAGGCAAACATGCCAAACTTCTCTCTTGCAAGTAATTGCTGGAGAAGCTTTGCCACTCAGGTTGGCAATCACAGGCCAGGCCCAGATCAGTGAGATGTGCCAGCTTAGCATCTCTTTGACAAAGCTTTTGGCATGGCAAATATGTTCTTGGTGTAATATAGTATATATAAAGGCCCTGCTGAAGGAGATCTTCTGGCAATTTCCTAGTCTTTGAACATCTATTTTTAACTGTTTATTTTAAATGGAAAGGGGGGAATGGATATGTCCAGGGACAACTGTGCTAATGATATGAAGCTAGCTAATATTTTAATAACATTTGGGGCTGAATGTCAGGTCCGATCAAATGAAGACAAAGTCTGCTTGACTCGGCAGCTAAGGACAGCCTTGGCGGCCAGCACACGTCAGATGCCCTGGAGGAAAAATGGCAGACATGTATAGAGCTATATTTGCTCCTCTTTCAAAAATGCATTTGGGAATAACAGCTGTTATTTCTCAGTGATGGTAATCACGGTGACCTCATTGCTAGGACAGTTGGTGCTGAGGTTCAGGGTCAATACTCCAAACAAAGGCTCTGTTATTTTATTATGCTGATTTTACAGTTATTCGAAGTGACACCATTTACCTTGCTGTTGGTGTTAAGGGATTTTTTCCCCAGCCGTTTTATTAATCTTAACGGGGGCAGGGCAGGCAGAGAGGAGGACTGGCTGATATATCATGATGATGGGGAAAGCATGTAAGGGGTTGCGAGCTCAAGTTATTGACACTGGTATTGTGCACCAAAAGCATCCGTCGTCATAATTGGCTTGAAGCAGAATATGTAAGCAAGCATTTCTTCAGAAACATTTATGGTGCAATAAATATTTACTAGTCATCAAGCCACCATGAAAAATGGTTGCACTTGCATTTCTTTTTGTTTTTAAAGTTTCTAACCTGCCCTTTTGACCCCTTAGCAGGCCCTCAAGATAACTTGCAACAATAAAGCATAAAAACAACAACAACACAGTGATGCTTCTCTTCATGCAATCACTGTGGTGGGATCTGCACCTTTGCAGAGAAGCTTTGAAAACTTCTAGAGTTTTAACCAGGGAACTGGTGCTTGCCCCTCCCTCCTAGAAGGGGGGGGTTGCCCATGCCTAAAGGTGTGGCGTGAACGCAAGTGCTTTAGGTTGTTGCTGGGACTTGCCAAATGACTCTGATCCAGACTGTAGTTATGAGTCCTCAGGCTCTGAGTCAGTAGCTTCGCACATAGCATATCCGACTGCCAATCTCTTGCAGACGACCGCCTTCATGCCGAGCAGATTTGCCACATGATTTATTCACGTGGGCTCTAGGTCCAGCAGCCTGTGCTGACTGTACCTGATCCAGTCTTCTGCTTGGTCCAGAGTGATGCCAATGTCCCTGAAGCCCTGCCCTCCTTTGATGTTTTGTTCTAGGTTGATGCACTCCTCTACTGAAAGAAGCACAGGCTTCCCTTTGTTGTTTGTTTGTTTTAAAAAAAATATATTTTATTTTAAATGCACCCCAAGGTGGCTTATATTTTCATTAAAAAACAGCTCGACTATTAAAACAAAAGTAAACAATAAAAGAGCAGCAAAGAAAAACCACCAACCAATAGCCACAAGGTTAGAGCAATACAAATAGGTGAAACGTAAAATATAGTGGAACAACCCGTAGTCAGAGAGGCCAAACAAAACAGAAATGCATTTACTTGGCACTTCAAGGCAGGCAGCAGAGGGCCAGCTAGACCATGGAGGAGGGAATTCCACCATCGGGAATCCATCACCAAAAACGTCCTGCCCTGGTTTCCCCACCAGCCATGCCTCAGTAGCAGAGTAGAGCCTCCAATAACTGACACAGTGTGCAGGAAGCAGTCCTTTATAATAATAATAATATTAACAACAGTATTTATATACTGCCTTTCTCTGTCGTTGGATTTCTCCTCTGACTTTAATCCAAGGCGGTTTACACAGGCAGGCTTTTACAATATAATAACTGTCCTAATCTTTCATAGGACGCTTCTTTCCAGGTGTTTCCTTTCATGGTCTGGCCTCTCTCTGGCATTCGCCTCACATGAGTTGACTGACAGGCAGCTCCCCCTCACAGAGTGCCGGCTGCAACTTCCTCTCTCTCTCACACACACAGAGGGCTTCTGCAGCTTTGTCAGCGGCGACAGCTCTTTGACTGCACACGGATTCTTCCGGGAGTCTCGAACTGATCTTCAGGCATACGAGGCTGCAGCTCTACCGACTGAGCTAGACCTCCTGCCTTATTATATGGTAGAACCTACTGTATCATCCACAGACTGATGAGCTTGCCGCACTTTCATGACTGGATATGAATAGGACTTTGATTTCCTTGTACACTTTTTTTTTTTTTTTTACATTTTCTCATCTTGGTTGTTTAGGACCCATGAAACTTGGAGCAAGTGTGACTTGAACACCCTGTTCCCAAAACTAAAATAACAGCCCAGCCCTAACTAGGATTGCACTGCCCTTCACGACAGTGGAACACAGTTCCACTGCTTTAAATGGCCATATGGCAGCCGTTAGGGCAGCTGCCACAAATGGTAGCAGTGCCGGAGGCCCGCTGCAGTAGTCAGCTGTCTCCAGCAGTGAAGGTAAGCTGACGAGGTGAGCGGGGTGGGGTGTGGAGGGGAGGAATGGGGAGTTTCTGGGTAGGGAAGGGGGTAGGCGGGAGGTGAAACGAGTGAGGGAGGGGTGGATCTTTGCAGCACCGGCATGCGCCAGTTCCTAACCCCACTCCCTGTCCCCTCTCCCTTACTCTGCTTGGACTTATGCCAGCAAAGTAGCTGGCACAGATCCAAGGGAGGCCCTTTGGGGCAGTAGATTTCTCTTACAAAGGTCCCCTTACTTCGAGGAGGCCTCCGGACTGTCGTCCCCCCACCCTGAATGCAGTGAGCGTTCCATTGGCTTGGCTGCATTGGTGGGTGGTGGGTTTAGTTAGGACTGGGCTGCAAATATGATGAGGCAAAATAAATATATCTTGGAGTTCAAGAGGTTCTTTTATGTTTACAAGAAATATCATGTTTTGAAATTAACATTTCATGGAGAGGAAACCCGTGTCTGGCTTGTGTGCATGGGAGATGCTTGCTCACTTAACAGAAGCGTTGCTAAACTTCTAAATTTCAAGTTTGCTTTAAAAACAATAATTTGTACCTTAATTGGGCATCCAAAACCATGTATGTATTTCACTAATCAGTCCATGTTCATCGTACTCTTATGTATGAATTTAAAATTTTCTTTGAACTATCCCAGAGCTTGCTGCTTGAAAGAAGGCATGTTGTGGATTTATACCAGCATGCCTGTCGTGGATTTTGCCTGGCACATCGTCTTTCTGCCCACTGGAACAGCCGTCTCTTTTGCTATAGCAAGGAGATGAGTCCAGGCGATGGGGACGTTTTACTGCTTCTCTTTTTGAGTCAGCTGTTTACTTGCTGCTGTTCTGAGTTTGGAACTGCGGCCTACCATCGCCATGGGTTTTTCCAGTTTCAGAAAGTTGCTTTTGGTGGTAATAGCTGAAGTGTTGGGAGGTGTGCAGACTTCAGAACAGCGTTGGCCAGTTATTTATGATAAATAAACATCTCGTTTCATGAACATCTGGAAATTTATTTTGCAGTCCCAAGACTCTAAGGAAGTTTGCAATACTTCTGGTATTTATCCTTCATTTAAAGCTTTCTGCAAGGTAGAACAGCGGTGTTAGGCAACTGTTTGTATGGGGCCCCCAAGACTCACCAAAACAGTCATTGAAGCTTAGAATGGCTTTGGGGCAGAACATATGAACATTTAAGCCGCCTCCTACTGAGTCTGGCCACTGGTTCATCTAGCCCAGCAGTTCTCAAAGTTCTCCCCACGAGGTGGGGAAGTTGTAAGTGTTGACCGGGGGGGGGCAGCGGCGCTCCCAGGATTGCACCGCTGCTGAGGAAAAAGTTTTTTAAAAAAAACTTACTGGGGGTTGCACCGGCGCTCCAGAGGGTGTGGGGTATGTGTCCCCCTCTGCGAGCCTCTCCATGCTTCAGATCGTTGTTCTGATGCGATTGAGACCCACTTTTGGTTTTGGATAAAAACTGAAAGTGGGTCTCAATCGCATTGGAGCAACGAACTGGAGTGTGGGGAGGCCCGCAGAGGGGGCCACACACCCCCGCGCGCCCTCCGGAGGGCCCTCGCGACCCCTGGTAAGTTTTAAAAAACCTTTTTTTTCCCCAGGAGCAGCAGTGGTCGTGGGATATTGCTGACGTCACCACACACCACACGTTGCCACCCCCCTTAAGGGGGTAGCGTCCGCTTCTGGTTTTCCTGGTGTGTCACGACCCACCAGTTTGAGAACCTCTGATCTAGCCTAATATTGTCTACACCAGGACGGAGGTTTCTCAAGGTTTCTGGCAGATAACTTTCCTAGCCCTGCTATCTGAGGTCCTTTGTCACTGGAGATTGAATCTGGGACCATAATTGTAGACCATTTTGCAAAGCGTATTGCTCTAGCACTGGGCTAGGACCCCTTTCTAAGAACTGGTTGCAGCCAAGGGCAGTGTTTTGCTTCCTGGAAATACGTGCCCCTCTCCCAGCCTTGACCATGTTTAATATTATTTATATGTTTTATTATGGTGCATGAATGGGGGTGGGGAGCAAGATCTATTTTGGAAGTGTCCTAAAAGAATGAGTGTAGCCCCTTTTTTTAGCTCAACAATGCTGCGAGAAAAGTTAAGCCATGTTTTTCTTCCTTTGTTTTTGAGGAAACATGATGCATAAGGGTAGAACAGCACTGTTTCAGGAAAGCATTATCTGTTTCCATTATCACCCTTGTTATATTTTGTTTTTAAATGTGGCATTTCAGAGAGAGTAGCTTTGTGATGCTCTAAAGACATGGAAAACGCCCATTCCTCCTCAATGGAGGAAGCGATTACGGCTGTGGGTTTTCACTGTTAGTCCTTGATAATCCCCTCTCTCCCCTTTACTATTCTCAGCCTGCTTAGTTGTTGGGCGTTGTCAGATGAAGTGGCTAAAAATATCACATTGGGGGGAGGCTGTTATAAGGTGGCTTTCGCTGCTGCTGCAACTTGCTGGATTTATATTTGCCCTATGGAAGGGCGCGGGGGGGGGAGCGCCTGTTGCCATTGTTGATAAATGGAATTCCTGTTTTTTAAAAAAACTGCTTTCAAGTCTGTTGCCTTGCATTCCATGTTTCTCAAACTTCTCTCTCATTATGTGCAAGAGGGACATAGCTGAGGGTTGCTCTGGGCCATGAAACCACAGGAAAAAAAAAGATACCGGTGTTTTCTGTGCAGCTTCTACACCGATGTTAGAAATGGTTATGATACTGTTCTGCACTATATAAAGGTCACCTCTTGATAGGCTTTCAGTCTAAAGTCGCTTCTTATTTAACACTGAGTAGAAAGTTTCATCTGGCGATTCTAATGTTAAATTTTGATTTACTGATTGGGTGTAATTACTTTGTTTTAGAAAGGCATCTACTTTTGATGAAGTGTTTCAACTCATTGGGAACCCACCACATTTCTGCTTGATATGTTTTATTTTTCATCTTCTCTCCTTTACCACAGGAGCTGTGGTAGTTCAAGCGAGTAAAAGATCTGATTCCACCTGTTCACTTTCTACATTATGTCCAAAGTAATATTTTTTAAAAGTGCATGATGGTTCACTCCATCATGACCACCCACTAGGCCGGGCCTTGGCAAGAGAGCCTGTAGTCCAGGTACTTATGTGAGGGAAGGGCTTGGTTGTGATATCATCCACCATATCTGTACCTGGTATATCTCCTCCACACTTTTGAGCTTCTTGTGTTAGAACATAGGTGCAGTCGCGTCGCGACGACGCGCGTCACCCCAGAGCGGGGGCACGCGTCGCCCTTAAGGGGGAGGCTCCGCCCCCGCACGTGACGTCACGCAGAGCGCCCTCCCCGCTCCGTTTTCGGCTCATTTTGGAGCCAAACGGACACAGGGGAGGGCGGGCGGGCCCAGCTCAACCTCTAAACTGTAAGTGGGGGGTGATCGCGCGTCACCCCTATACGCGCGACGCCCCCCGGCGGCCCGCCCCCCCCGCTTCCCCCCGTCGATGCCAGTGCATAGGTGGCCAACCCACGGCACGGGTACCACTTGTAATCTAACCCCCTGTAACAAATAGCTTTTGGAAACTTGCAGAAGTTGTTCCAGTGATGGAAAGGATCATGAATATCTTGTGAGGAGGAAAATGATTGTCACCCTCTCTTGGAGCAAAAACAAGCAACAATTCTCTCAGATCCAAAGCTAAAACACCAAATACTCTATCTGACAACATGAGCAACTTTTTGAAGTGCCACGCACTGCTGTTCCTGTTCGAGCCAAGCGCTGAAGTCCCTCTCTCTTTCTCGACCCCAGCGCGCCTTTCCAAGCCTGTGGCACTAGAGGAGGTCTCTGCACCCCACTGCACCTTATTCTTGTGCTGTCACTCTGCTTTAAATATTTTCATTACCTTAGATTTATTTATTATTTATTTAAAGTGGCACGCTCATGATTATCTACATAAAATGTGGCACATGGCATGCCACGGGTTGGCCACCACTGTGTTAGAACATCACTTTGGGCTCATGTTGTCAGATAGAGTATTTGGTGTTTTAGCTTTGGATCTGTGAGAATTGTTGCTTGTTTTTGCTCCAAGAGGGGGTGACAATCATTTTCCTCCTCACAAGATATTCACGATCCTTTCTATCACTGGAACAACTTCTGCAAGTTTCCAAAAGCTATTTGTTACAGGGGGTTAGATTACAAGTGGTGGCACTTATCTCCTCAAGCATCATGTCACCCTCTGTGGAGACAACAGACTGAAAATGAACAAGCCAAGAGTGACAAGAGGAAGCCATTGATATCCCTGGCTTGACTCCAAAGTTCCTGACACTTATTTGCAAAGGGTCTCTCAAACATATTTGAGGTCTAGACACTTCTGACTCTGGGTGGGCAAGCAACTAGAACATTCTTCACCACCTAGATAAGCTCTGTTGGACAATAGTGCTGCATGTAATATGGCAGAGACAAACCCCCCCCCCCCCATTTGTTACCATCACTGTTTTAAAGTCCTGGCCAGCACGTCTGGCACTATTCCTACAGACTTGGTCACTAGCCTCTTCCAGACAGTTCGTGTAAAGTACAGTTGGCCCACGTCTTAAAACATTCTATCCCCCACTTAGCTTTACAAGACTCCCCTCCCCCCCAAAAAACCAAGAAACAATATTTTATTTATTTATTTACAAGCAACAATTTTATTTATTTATTTATTTATTTGCGCAGGGGCGACGACAACGACAACAACCCTCAATCCATTTCTCATCATGAGGCAGCCCTAATGAATAGCCTTAAAGCTTAGTTATGTGACCCAGCCTTCACCTGCGCCCCCCCCCCCCCACTATCTGTCACTGATGGACTTAGGAAAAAATGCATCAGAAAAAAGACGCTCAAACATTTATCTCTGTATATTTACACAAGCTTGCAAATGTGCAGTAGCTCCACTCCTTACAAACTGCAGGAGCTCAGCTCTTTATAGCAGTTAGCATCTGTCTGATTTTTGAATAACTTCAGGGCTTGATGCAGTTATCTGAGCTTTCCATCACCCTTGTTTTCACTGGAGGCTCTGCTCGCGACCCACCAGAAATCAGGTTGCGACCCACCAGTGGGTCCCGACTCGCAGTTTGAGAAACGCCGGGTTAGATAGCAGCATGAACAACAGAAACCCCAGTCTATTCCTACTCTAAGAGCACAATCTTATGCATGTCTGCTCAGAAGTAAGTCCCATTATGTGTGTGAGTGTAAGTGTGACTTACTCCCAGGAAAGCCCAAGATACCAAGTTAAACTCATTAAACTCATTTCACTAAAGCAGATAGTACACCTGCAGACAATGGCAGCTTCCTTCCTGTCTTCCCAGTTCAGCTCTAAACTGATGTTGTATTTATAATTTTGCTGGAACCGTCGGTCAGTGTTGGCTTTCTGCCTTGACCTGCCCAGGTACCTGTGATGCAGACCTGATCAGCAGCCTCATTCAGAGTTAACTCATGTAAGGTAGATTTTTACTGTTTTACTGACTTTTTATGCAGAGGCCTAAGATGACTGGTTTTGTTGAAATCAAACACTTCATATGAGCTGAGGAAGCCCTAGCTCAAAACCATCTGTGATATCTTCCCCTACCTGAAGCACACACACACACCCCAGCTGTATGGCCCAATAATACTCCAGTCTATTGGGGTTATGGCAGTGTTTCCCAAATGTTTTGGGCCTGTGGCTCCCTTGACCATTGGTAACCATTGGTCGCGGCTCCCCATTACATTATGTTGATGCCTGCCAATTGGCATTGCGCTGTTTTCCAAGAGGATTCTGTGGCACACAGTGGCTCCCCTGGCTGGTTTCCGTGGCTCCCCTGGTAGCTGCGCCTCTCAGTTTGGGAACCACTGGGTTATGGCCTCATCTACCTTGGAACTGACCTTGTCCTGGATAACCTATAAGGGCACTCTTTACAATTTCCATCCCTAGCAAAACAATTATTCTTTCTCATCAGAGGCTCCCTGCCTTATTCAGTCATCCACTTCTCACCGAAAGTGCCAGAATATTCGCCCCCACAGTACCACAGCACTTTTTGTCATTTCATGTGTACATGAAATAATTATTTAGTTCTCTCACATATTGCAATTTACATTTTAAAGAGCTTTTTGAAAAGGTATTTTAAATATTCAGTTTTTTTCAAGAATTTAGACTCATAAAGGTTTCTTAAAATACAAACTCTTAAGTTCATGTCTAGGAATAAAAGTCATGTGTAGAAAAAGTTCCAAAATAATTCTGTTTTAAAAAAACTGATTAAAACCCTGGTTAAAGTTAAAAACACATTGTTTTAAAAACAAAGTAAAAAACATCCAAAAAAACATACAACATAAGGACCACAACGTTTCATCCAATTCTATGGACTTCATCAGGTGGACGAAAGGAGAGCCAGCAGGGCTGTCAAGGTGTTACTGAGAAGAGTAACCATCGTGATTATAAACCATCCATGTAGCTGTGAGTTCATCAATTAGCACAGGAAGCCCAGTATCAGCTTTCAGGTGCTGCTTGCGCTGAAGTAACATCGGGAGTCATTGCGAGTACTTATATGCGTTCTACTTAAAGCAGGAGTCCAAATTTTATCTATAAGTGTCATCTCCTGCTGTCTATTCAACAAACCAATATGTTTGTGCTTAGTTATCTCTATAGCTTCATAATTCATCCATAGTTTAAAATTAGACTCTAGTACTAGTTTTTAGCGTCTTTAAATTGGATCATATGACCCGTGTCCATAGCATGCTCTGCAAGAGCAGAAAGTTCTCGATGTTATAATCTGCACGCTCATTCAGGTTCCCGGATCCTAGTCTCTATAGAGCATTTAGTTGTGCCAATGTACGGTTTTCCGCATCACACGCATTCACGTAGAATTGGATGAAACGTCGTGGTCCTTATGTTGTATGTCTTTTGAACTTTTTAACCATTTTGGATGTTTTTTACTTTGTTTTTAAAACAATGTGTTTTTAACTTTAACCGGAGTTTTAATCAGTTTTTTAAAAACATCGAATTATTTTGGAACTTTTTCTACAAATGGCTTTTATTCCTGGACATGAACTTAAGACTTTGTATGTTATTGCTGGCCATGACAGTTTTAGATAGTTTCTTAAAATGTTTTGTGTTTGGGTAACATGGATTACAAATTTGAGAAGTTAGTTGGAATATCCAACCCAAAGAGTACACCTTCAAAATAATGATCATGTTATGCACCTGAGAGTCAGCTCTCTCAAGTAATAACTTGCCAAATCAGGTTTTTCTTACACATACTATAGAATAGTAGTATGTGTAGAGGCCAAAGATTCATGCAGATTTTAATTCTAAAATAGTTTTCTTCTGGGCTGTCTCTGTTCTATATCTTAATTTATATAAACATGACAACTTCAAAATAATGTCTTTACTTGCAGATGTTCAGTGATTTAAGAGAGTGCTGTCAGGTCACATTTGTCTAAAAAATTGTGTTTTTGGAAAATGTTTTATCTTGATATTTCCATCCTTTACTAACCTTTCAGTAAAGAAGTATGTTAAAACAAGCCAACTTTTTCCCCACGGTCAAGTAAAATGGACTCTGTATACAAAACCAAAACAATCTCCCCAGTCCCCAGACAGTTGCATTCCAGCAATGTTTTAATCTGGGTTGGTAATGTTGACACAGCTGCATGATTGTGATCACACCGCACCTGAGTGGTGGCAGTTTTCTGATTCCTTGATTTTGTGTGTTGGAATGACCGGGAACCCCAGCCTTGTGCTGTGCTCATCACACTAGAATGACTCCAAACAATTGAGTTATCTGGTCTTTTCCCCCGTCCAAAGTATATCGTATCTTACTGATCTAGCAGGAAGTGTCTTTCCCCCCCCCCCCGGGCTCCCAAGATGGCTCACAACAATATCAAAAAACATATAAAATATAAAATACATACAGGGGGCCCGCTGTACCCGCTGATTCACTTATCCGCGGTT
This sequence comes from Plestiodon gilberti rubricaudatus, assembly GCA_026170595.1. NCBI lineage: Eukaryota > Metazoa > Chordata > Lepidosauria > Squamata > Scincidae > Plestiodon > Plestiodon gilberti. Next base: position 99,440,641 of record JANXHW010000004.1, on the reverse strand, counting down.
CGCCAGTGGCCCTCCGCAACCTTCCCAAGCCCATCACCTTAGTTAGGCTTCTAGTGCTGGCGCCAACTAAATGCGTCTCTTTCTTTACAAAAACGATATAAGGCAGCATGCACAGAGCAGTCAAGCAGCCTGCATACTAGAGAGGCTCCTGAACGTTAAACAGGAAGCAGGAAGAACCCACTGCTTCTTGTTTAACTTTCAGAAGCCTCTCTAGTATGCAGGCTGCTTGCTTGCTCTGTGCTATAAGCCAGCATGCTGGCTTATATCGTTTTTGTAAAGAAGAGATGCGTTTAGTTGGCGCCAGCACTAGAAGCCTAACTAAGGTAATGGACACGGGAGGCCCACGGCGATAGTGTTCTCCCCTATCCATGGATTCCCAGTATCCGCGTGGAGGTCAGAAACCTATCCCGTGTGGATACAGGGGATACAACATCCCTCCCCTCCCCCCATAAAAGTTATGTGAAATAGAAATGTTTTTAAGCTTCGCCGAAACTGCTCCACAGAGCAGGCTGATTGAAGATCCTCTGGAAGCAAATTCTAGAGTTGCAGTGCCACAACGGAGAAGGCCTTGTTTCTTGCTGCCACCTCCTTTAGGGGAACTCTTAGCAGAGCCCTACCAGATGACCCAAGGCAGTAGTTCTCAAACTTTTACAGGCGTGTAAGGGAGCCTGTAAGTCGTCACGGACTCTCCAGTGACATCGACGATGGCACTTCCGGGGTCCCGATGCCATGGGAAAAGGGTGTTTTTTTTCCACTTACCAGGGGTTGTGCTGGCCTTCTGGAGGTCCCGCGGCCCCCTCTATAGCCCCCTTGCATCTCAGAAGGGCTTCCAGTCGCGCTCGGAAGGTACTTCCAGTTTTCGTCAAAAACCAGAAGTAGTTCCCAAACGCGATTGGAAGCCTTTCTAAGGCATGGGGGGGGGGGGATAGAGGGCTCCGGAGGGTCAGTGCAACCCCCAGTAAGTGAAAATGCCCTTTTTTCTGTGGTGACTGGACCCCGAAAGTGCTGTTACCGACGTCGCCGCACATCACCATGCCCCTTAACGGGGTAGTGACTGTTTCCGGTTTTCCTGGTGGGTCACGATCCACCAGTTTGAGAACTACTGACCTAAGGAGATGAGCCGCTGTATGGGAGTAGGCGATCCCGAAGGTATCCTATATGTTGTAGAGGTCAAGGCTAGTAAAGAGATTTTCTCCCTACCCCCCCCCCAGTAATATTTTGACATCTGCCCTCCCATTGAGTTTTATGAAACTTTCTTTTTCAGAAATGCAGAGAATGACAATGTATCTGAGCGTGTGCATAGTGCCCTCCCCCCGACTGCCCATTTGAAAAGCGGAGCAGCTCCATGTCAGTGTGTATTCCATGTCAATGAAAAGGGTTGCCTTATAGACGGATCACAATAGAGTCCAAATCAGTTTGCATTTTAAAACAGGGGTTCTCCATGTACCAGATGGGACTTGTAACTCTCATCTTCTTACCTGCATTGAGTAGTGAACTTTTACAGATGAAAGCTTATACGCTGTGCAGCCTGGCTTCATAGCAATGAGATACTAACTTGTCTAACAACCCGCTAAAGGCTGCTGCAGCTGTGACCATTCAGCCTTGTGTGCTATGGTCAAGCACCTCATCAACACAGTGTGCTTGCTTGTTGCTCCCCAAATCTCTGGCTGTGTTTGTTTTTCATCTTCTAGCGCTAGGAGCGCTTGAGAGCCGTTTTTTCCCCCACCTTCTAAGCGTGCTCAGACCGCGTTATCTTTCTCCTTCCAGCCCGCTCACCACGCTAGAAGTTTCAACTGCAAGTTCAAAGCTAGAAAAGATGGCGGCCTCATGCACCAATAGGAAGGCTGCTTGGCTGCAAAGGAGCTTAGGAGATGTAGTACAAGGGATGAGGAAATAATGATGGCAGCCTCATGCACCAATAGGAAGGCTGCTTGGCTGCAAAGGAGCTTGGGAGATGTAGTGCGAGGGACGAGGAGCAACAGCAGCCATTCTGATTTTCGGTCATTTCTGTTCATTTTGGGAGTTCCAGTAGCAGCGATATTCACGCATGCTAGGAACATCACTTCCTGCTATTTCCGAGTTGAAAAACAAATGCAGCCTCTGTCAGAGTGATGCCCTGTCAGCAGAAGAGAACAATAAAAAAATACAAAACCTTTCCATATAAAGTTACTCTATTCATTCAGTGACTTGTGAAAACGGGCACTGTTCTTCCAAGATTTCATTCAAATGTCTAACAAAGTAGGTTTTTGCTATAAAACCCATTATAAATACTCCTGCCTTTAAAGGACTCTGCAAGAGATTGATATGGCTATCCTTTTGGAATTCAAATACAGGGCAGGGCAGGAGTGTGATTATATTTGCCATCCAGTTGATCATTTCCTGTATCTTTTCCTACACCCTTTTCCTGTGAATATAGAAGACCTATTTAATGCTAGGCAAGAGCCTTTGATACTGGGTATGCTTTTACTCCCACCCGGAGTGCAAACAAGATAACATAACGCAGATTAGCTCCTATTTCTAAATAGATTTGCTGACTACCATCTGCTCCCTGTCGTTACCATAGGGTCCCCTTTTCACCTAGGAGCTTGCACTGGAGAGGTGGAACGTATCCACCCTTTCAAACGCTCATGAATGTGTCCTAGGTGTTGGCTAAGATTGATTAGTTTTAAAGCTAGGAAGGATGGGAATATGGCACTTCTGTTTACATAGTGTAGATCTGTTCCTGTACAAATACGATGCCCACAGGAAAGGAGTTGGAGACATGGGTTCATCTTGAATTGTGCCCCACAATGGCAGCCTAGTCTATAAGAGTTTGAGCTGGCTCTGCAGAAGACAGAATGTATGCTTTCTCCAACCCGTATAACATGACAAGGCAGGAGTTATGAGAATGTGTGGATAACGGCCATGTAGAGATGAAGGTTGTCTTACTGTGCAGGTGTCCCCTGGTTAACAACAGGGATACGTTCCGCAATCGTCGGAACGGGGTTCCGTTACCCGGGGTCGTCGTCAAGCAAGTTCAATGGCAACTTGACAAAAAATGTTTTTAAAAGTTAAACATCTTGCTTTAACTCATCTCTGAAACCGCTCCATCTTGCTTTCACTTACTGCAGAGAGAAATGGCGCTCCAGATGAGGATTGCGCGACTCCCCCCTCCCTCCGCTCAGGGCTCGCCCCTTCTGCAAGAGATAAGGGTCATTCCATGTGAAATCAACCAATGCATGAAACCTTGATGTCACGGATTTTGCTCGTTTTTGGTACATTTGTACCTTACCATGAGATGTTTAAAAATTATTTTTTTCAGATTTTTTTGTCCATCCGTTTTTAAGATATTGAATGTTCAAAATTGCCTAAAAATGCCAAAATTCACTTGTCACCATACCTTCAAACGCCATTTACAGGATAACGATGAAAGCTACAGACATGGGACACGTGCCATTTTAATGCGTATGAATAGGGCTTTCATTTATTTTATTATTTATTTATTTTATTTTTCACATTTTTATACCGCCCTTCCTCCAAGGAGCTCAGAGTGGTGTACAAATTTCCTCCCCTCCTTTTTGTCCTCACAACAACCCTGTGAGGTAGGTGGGGCTGAGAGATAGTGACTGGCCCAAGGTCACCCAGGAAGCTTTGTGGCTGAGCGGGGATTTGAACCTGGATCTTCCAGGTCTAAGTCCGACTCCCAAACCACTACACCATCCTGGTGTAATACAGATTTGATATACAACATGACACAATTGTAAATTTTCAAGAAATTCAAAAATATTCAAATATTTAAATATCAAAAATATTCAAAAAAATATTGAAATTTTGGAAAATTGAATATTTTTAAAATTTTCAAAAAAAAAATCACACTTAAAGGTATATGTCTTGTAGCCAATCAGTCAAAATTTCAAGATGGTATCTCAATGGTATCATACAAAAATTAAATTTTCTTGTTGGCAGTGACCAGAAATTAAACCCCTCAAGTCCATGTTTCTACAGTTTACATTGATAAAATTATGTGGTAAACTGAAATGAATCCAAAAATTTATAACGGGACTTATAGAGATAGATTTATAGAGAATGAATTCACTTTCTATTCTTTTACAGGATCAGCTTTTTGGTAAAAATATCAAAATCATGAGCTTTTTACTTCTGTTCGTAGTTTTAAAATTTTCCTTTAGTTGCTGAATAATTTCTGAATCAGCACAGTGACATTTTTCCACATCTAAATCATCTTCAGAAGTAAAAAAATAATAATTCTTTGTAGGTCCTTTTAATCTTCCCCATCTTTTCTTTGCACTTTAGATACTTACTTCTTGCACACCGGAGACTCACCAAGGGAAGAGGCATATAAGTGGGTTTGGACAGTGTGTTTTTAGTGAAGCTTTCTAGGACATTTTTGTTGTGAAGCGGCTTTATTAGTCTTTATTAAGTTTAATTCATTAACTGTTTGATAATTACATGATTTGAAATATGGAGGAGAATAAGTGGTCAAAAAACTGTTGCAGCCCTTTTTAAAAAAAGGGGGGCACTGGGTTAGTAAAGACTTGAGGAAAGTAACTGATTGGATGGTTTCACTAAATAGTGAAATCAAACCACACATGAAGAGAAGCCTTGTCAGATGGAAAACAATATACTTGAAAAGGAAATTCCTCCTGAGAATTATGAGATTCCTGGTCTTAGTCATATTAAGGAGTCTTTGAGTATTTGGACCCTGATACAGCTTTAAGCCACTTAAATGGCTCTTTGACCTCCCTTGGTCAAAGAAAATAAGTCACACACGCGCACTGCAAAATGCAAGTGAAAACGGAGTTTTGCAGGAGAGCAGCCGGCAGGAGCACTTAGCAGCCGCTGCAGTAACCTGGGACATGAGGTGGCGGGGGGGGGGGAGAGCAGCTTGATGGGCTGAGCGTGAGATGAGATTAGATGCAACGCTCAGTGACGACGCATACCTGTAATAATTTATTTCATATAGAATCAGAATTCCATATGAAATAATTTATAAATTCATATGGAATCAAAAGGGATAAGATTTTTTAAATAATATTGGAACAAGCCAGTACTACCGTGAAAGGGAGAGCCAGACTGAAGGAACCTGATTCAAACTGGCTCTGGGCCTTCCCTAATCAGTCATCACGTGAGTAACCACTACTCATAGAATCAATTCATCTCTGCTTATTCCCACCCCTCCCTACTATTCCTTATCTACCAGTTTACTACACAGAAATAAACTTGTGGATTTTTCTCCCTTTCCACACTGGGCCTAGACATGTTTAAACAGAGTAGAGCCCTCGTGGCATCATCTTGGAACGGAGCTGATCAAGCCTTGAGTCATAATTGCTAAGCACTCCTTAGCTTTCAGGTATGTGGATGTGGCTTCACAACTTCCGGCTTGGCCACACCCCTCCTTGTATACACCTTTCACTGGGCTTGCAGCGTTATGTTAATAGGCCCGGCAGATCACTACCTCTCTTCTGTACATAACTGCTGGGCACACAAAAGTTCACACAGGTGTGTGCCAGTAAGGCTTGGCTTTTTATTGACCCATATTTGACTTCGATGCTGTAGCTTTCCAACATATGACAAATTTGAGAGCCAGAAGAGATAATTGGAACAAACTGTGTAACAATACCTTTTCAAAATCATGTTGATTTTGAAAATGCTCTTGATGCTTGATTGATTTTACTTGAGGAATAGAATACGGAGTAATGCTAGAGTCTTGATTTTGTACGATATTTTGGCACATAATATAAACAGTTGGATTTATGGTTAGAAATATTTTTCAAGGGCACTCAACTTTGGCTTTATGCATTGTATAAAATATTTATATCTTTTCTTTCTAGTTCAGAATAGAACAGAATTTCTAGTTTACATCAGCTTACATCAGGGGTTCTCAACCTGTGGTACGCGTACCCCTAGGGGTATGCGGACCATAGGCTGGGGGTATACGAAGCACTGCCCGTTATCAGCTGCTGCGATCAGCAGCTGATGATGGGCAGCTGTAGCTACTTTTTTCGGGTTGTGCGTGAGCACCACAACCCGGGAAAAACAGCTACAGCCCTCCCGATGTCCCCAGTAGCTGCCCATACCTTGTCTCCCATGAGACTGCCTCATATGCTCTTATGAGATTTGGCCGCCGCCATCTTGAATCTTGCCAGATTTTCACAAGATTCAAGATGGAGGCGGCCGAGAGACAAGGTAAGGGCAGCTACTGGGGACATTGGGAGCCGTTTTTCCCAGGCTGCGGCGTGGGCGGGCGAGACTTCCTGCCCGCGCCGCAACCCGGAAGGAAAAGCTACAGCCCTGCCGATTCGGCAGGGCTGTAGCTTTTCCCTCTGGGTTGCGGCGTGGGCAGGAGGACCCGCCCGCTCACGCCGCAGCCTGGGATAAAGACACCTTAAATGGGGGTACACGGGGGTACGTGGCGGGTATTTGGGGGTACGGGGGTTTAGGACTGGGGGTACGCGAGGGACCGGAGGCCTGCCTAGGGGGTACGCGGGCCTCCCAACATTGAGAAACCCTGCTCTAGGGAAAAGCATCTAGAAAAAGTCCCCGGGAAAAGGCAGGGTATAGATATTTTAAATAAATATGCCTTGCATATATAGATACCTTGGACAGAGGCTGGAATATAAGGAAGTCTGTTTGGAGTCCTCCTTGATTTAATACTGATAAATGCCCTTTGTAGAGACATATGAAGGAGCTGGAGCAGACTAGTATCAATAGCATTGTAAGGAAGGTAATCAGCATGATGGGCTAAAATTGCTACTGTTGGAGAATATATGTTTATTTGGTCTTCGCAGCAGAGATATTTGAATGGTATGTGTTAAATTTGGATGTGAAACAGCATATCCTGTTTGCCATTAGATGAGTTAACAGGGTCATTCTCCTTTAAGTTCAATCACATTAGCTTAAGTGACAATCTCGCTTTCACCGTGATTTTGTCATTTTTTAAATTCTTTACACTGAGAACCTTTTGACTGAAATGCATATTAGACATTTTCTGAATAAAACTTTGCAGATTATGGGATAGATAAAAATATTTGACTTGTTTGCCCTCGAAGGATTGTGTCAAAGTATCCTTTCCCTCAAGCTGGGACTATGTGGGCAATTTTAAGCATTCTGATCGTGGCGGCAGCCCCAGCCAACCCAGTAGAGCCATGGTAACCTCACACTGCTCCTGTCTGACACCTCATTGGGACAGGAGTGTTCTTTTCCCTCTTGGGGCCGGAGAAAGGAGTGCTTTCCGGATAAATCGGTGTGTCCAGCTATGTCTGAGGATATGATTATCACTTTCCCGAAGAGTGTTCACACACAGTGTCAGAGGAATGCCAAAAATGACGAGTAGAGATTCAGAAACTCTGGGCCAGACACCTTTTTTTGAAACGATGTCACAAGACACTTGACATCAGGGGATCTTATTCAAGGCAATTGTATCATGCGCAAGGATTCCAAGCCTTCGTGGATGAAGGCATCTGATTATGAGAATGAGATGGCAGCATCTAACGGGCTGACACTTCAAAATGTGATGCCAAGTGCTTGGACAAGAGCATCCTCTGAAAGGGAAGCTGACTGTCGTTTGGCGCTTAGAGCTGCAGGGATGCTGATCAGCCCTTTGGTCCAGACATAGCAGCATTCCCTTGCTGCTTTGAACCCACTGGCTAGTCTTGTCTATGTTGCTAATTCTGCAAGGACAGTCATAAGTTAGGGAAAGAAAGTTAGGGAAGAAGGGGCATATTCTCCTTCAGTAGCTTAGCTTTTAGTCCTCAAAAAGAGGTGTTGACAGAAGCCCCATTCAGATGTCCCCAAGATCCTTGGAGCCCCAACATTGTAATGTCTAGATGGCCGTTGGCATTAACCTTATAAGCATCTCTTCTATCAAAGCCAGAATCAGAAGTTCCGTTGATCACTCTCCTCTCTAGTCCAATGTATAGTTGCTGTGTTACATGTGCTTTCTGCAAGATAGACTCCTGTAATAAATTGTGTGCTTAAGTTTTCAGAGGTCAGTGGTTGTGGGATCTGACTCATGGGTATTTTTCTGCGGGTGTGGAATTCCTGCAAGGTGACTGTTGCTTTGATCTCTTTCCGGTGCTCCTAAGTGTTTGATTTAACTAGGAACGTTACTTTTACACAAAGCAAAAGTCTTGCTGTGCTGATGGAAGCTGGGAAACAGGGGAGCAGTGGCGTGTGTGTGACCTGCCTCAGGGCCTGCAGAAATTGTGAGCCACCAAGCCGGACATAGCCTATCAGGGGCTCTTGGCTTGCACCTTCCCCCGCTTAATGGGTCACAAGTTGTGCAAGGCTGGCTCGGCAACAAACCACTGAGACTGTGACAGCATCAGCAAGTGGACTAACCTGGCAAGCTGCATTTTTTTTGCCAGTTGGTTCCGTATCTATCTGGAAATGGAGAATTCCTTTCTGTGGGATGAGGTAGTGCTTACGCTCGAGATCTTGTCCTTGCCTTTTTTTGGTTGCCTAAACAGAAACCAGTCAAACCTCAGAGATGAAAGCGCAGCCCGGCCTTCCCAGTGTGTTGATTCATTTACAGTGAAGTATTTGTCAAGCTTCTTCTAAACTTTTGGACTTCCCATATGAAGCTAGCCTCAGGCATTGGCCCCCATAGCACAGGAACCTAGACGAGATTGCTTTCTCTGAGTGGGCCTAATCTAGGAGCCTTCAGTGTCCGTGATTTCTGATAAACATGTGCGTGAAATTGAGTCGTAGTGTTACACAATCTCTCCAAAAAATCAAATGTATTTTTTTGTTCTCTTGAATTACGATTGTCATATTAGACAATAGTTCATGCATGTCAGGGCCTGATTTCCTACTTGGTTAAACATTGTTTCTGTGCCTTGCCTCTTGTGTGATGCAAATGGATGTACCATCATTCTTGCTTCTAAGCACTCGAGAAATGGGATAAAACTAGGAACTGTTTCCTGCTTCATGATGATCATGGTCTCCGTTACGGGGTTCAGAGGTTGGAGCTGGTGGTGCGAGGGAAATAGGCACACAGGTTCTCAGTGGAAGGCTGTGTGGAGCTGGAAGCTGGCGCACACAACATGCTCTGTCTCGAAAGGGTGCCACAGCTGGGATCTTGCGTTGGACTGGCGCTCTTTTCTGCGTGATGTACCTGAAGGAACTGCTAGGGCTGGCAAGAGATGCAGTGAAGATTTTTGAGAAGTTATTACCACCAATGGTGGAAACAGTGTGCCAGTTCCACATTTTGCTTCACCAGGGCAGGGAGAAGATTTGTGTATTCACGCACTTTTTTTCTAATCCGTGCGTGTTCCAAGCATCCCAACCCTGGCCATAGTATCCAGGCTTTCTGTCTTGCTGGTATCCATGTTTTTGCCTGTCCTATACCTTTCCTGCCTTCTGTGGTTTCGGAGAGGAGAGATACACAAACAAGGGAGTAGACCTGGCAGCAGACTTGGCAATGAGGGATAAATTGAAGGGGAAACACACACCATTAGCACAGCCTCAGCTGCTGTGTGGCTATGATAACAATACAGCCCCCAGTGAATCTCAAGCTCTCTCTTGGTCCTTGGGACCCCATTTTTCCTTCTCTCCCCACCCCCATGACCCTGTCATCCGATGCAGTCTGTATTGTGCCATACACAACTGTGAGTAAGCTCTTGCTGGGCTAGCACAGAAGTCTGCAGTGACGTGTACAGATCTGTATAAACCATCTACCTTACCCTTGGCTCCTAGAGCAGAAATATTTTGCGGATGTGTCAACCAGCCCCTTTTCTTACTCCTTGTAATCCTGCCTAAGGATGCTTTAGTCAGGATTTCCTACGAATGGAATTTGAATGCCATTCTGCTTAGAAACTCAGGCAGAGTCATTCGTGTACAGCTGTGCATTCCATTAATTAAAGCAGCGGATTAAAAACAGTATTGCTCTGCTCTTGAGAATCTTATACAGTTGGACCTCAGTATCCATGGGGGGGGGTTCCGTTCCAGGCCCCCCGCGGATACTGAAATCCAAGTAAAGTGAAATCGCTTTAGCACAGATACGGGGGACAATGTAAAAACCGTTTAAAAAAAAAAAGGTTAAAAAGAGCTTTTCTTACCTTTTCACTGCAAATCGCTTCATTTTCTTGCCTGTAGAAGGGGAAATTGCGATCCTACAGCCTTTTCTGGGTTGCACAACTTCCCCCCTCCCTTTCCCCAGGTTTGCCTCAATGCATTCTGGAGTGACCTTTTTTTCTTTTTTGAAGGTTTTTCATTGGCCCTTGTATCCGCGAAGCATCCGCGTTGAGTCAAATCCACAGATGCTGAAGTCGCGGATATGGAGGTCCAACTGTATATTCCAAATTGCCTTATTTCAGGGGGTACAAATGCTCAGGAAATTAGAGCAAATGAATTCTAAGTATCTTGATTTGAGGAGCCAGTAAACTACATTGGAGTTCATATCACAGAACTTTAGTAACCGTATCATATCTTCAGGTTTTTTTCACTGCTCAGCTAGTGAAAATATTTCTTCAAATAATAATTCATAATTATTCCTATATAAATCATGTATAGTTGTCCAAAAAGGTATGGGCCCCATGCATCTTAATTGACTTATTTCTCCACCTGTGGCTTGTTTTGATCTTTACCTTCCACTTTGTCTTTATATTTATTCCCAGTATTTCAGCTTTATCCTATAACCTACATAGGCAAGATCATAACAGAATGTGGCTATCTCAAAAAATACCCTTCAGGAACTATTAGGAGAGTATTTCCCCCATACATGTTTATTTTATTCACATCCTTTGGGATGTTGTTGTTGTTCAGTCGTTAAGTCGTGTCCGACCCTTCGTGATCCCATGAACCATATCCCGCCAGGCCTTCCTGTCCTCCACTATCTTCCTGAGTTCGCTCATTTTCATGTTCGTTGCATCGGTGATGCTGTCTAACCATCTCATCCTTGGCCTTCCCCTTCTCCTTTTGCCTTCAGTCTTTCCCAGCATCAGAGTCTTCTCCAGAGAGTCCTCTCTTCGCATTAGGTGGCCAAAATATTTGAGTTTCAGCCTTAGTACCTGTCCTTCCAGGGAACAGTCAGGGTTGATTTCATTTAGGATTGACTGATTTGATCTCCTAGCAGTCCAAGGGACTCTCAGGAGTCTTCTCCAGCACCACAGTTCAAAAGCATCTATTCTTCGGCGCTCAGCCTTCCTTATGGTCCAACTCTCGCAACCATACATTGCTACTGGGAACACCATCGCCCTGACTATACGAACTTTTGTTGGTATGGTGATATCTCTGCTTTTTATTATGCTATCTAAATTTGCCATAGCTTTCCTTCCAAGGAGTAAGCGTCTTTTAATTTCATGGCTGCTGTCTCCGTCTGCAGTGATCTTGGAACCCAAAAAAGTAAAATCTGTTACTGCTTCCATTTCTGCCCCTTCTATTTGCCAGGAATTGATGGGACCAGATGCCATGATCTTAGTTTTATTAATGTTGAGTTTCAAGCCAACGTTTGCACTCTCCTCTTTCACTCTCATCAAGAGGCTCTTTAGTTCTTCTTCACTTTGGGATAGAAACACCCTTTATATGCCTTTTCTGTATTATGCACTTCTTGGCAGGACTGAGGGCTATTCTTTCTTTCTATCAGGTTAATTTTAAAATAAAAAAGTCTGTACTTGTGGGGGGCATAATCAAAAAGGGAGGGAATCTTGGCAGAATTAGCCTTAACCGTATCCCATGTGTCAGAATATGCTGCGGTCTTAGCATGCGCTTTATCTCTTGTATTTCTTGATCTTTTGGACCTCATGGTATAAAAATCCATTTTAATTTTCTTCTTTCTGTACTCAGGATATCCACCCTCTTGGGTGAACACTTCATGCATCTGATGAAATGGCTCTGACCCACAAAAGCTGGTGCCAGAATATATTTTAAGCATTGCCTTGGAAGTCTCCAGTTTATGGGAGGAAAAACAGAATATAAAAGTTTTAAATAAACTCAATTTTATTGTCCAGTTTCGTTGTTTCCTTGTTACTGAAACGGGACTTGACACATGTTCCTCCAGCCATCTCAGTGTTGTTGGTTCTGATTCTTGTTTGCTTTTGTGCCTTTCAGCAGAGAAAATCCTACCTGGAGAGGAGTGTAAAGGAGGCTGAAGATAATATCCGGGAGATGCTGATGGCTAGAAGAGCACAATAAAGGCTTCAGACCTGCTCCTTGCATTTGGACTGAGTAGTTGAGTGCAGAGCAAACTGGAAGGATTGTGCTAGGTCTCTGCATGCCATGATGAGCTTGGGTTTGCGTAGCCAAGTCATGTCAAACCATCCTGTATTTTTATCTACCAATAAATTCTTCCTGCACTACTTGCTGTGGCTGCTGAACCTGGCCTGGGTTTTCTTTTGTTGTTGGTGTTTGACTTTTCAGGTGTCTCTTCCATTTTACTGCAGCAAGAGAGTTCTTGTTGAAGGTTCTGACATTCAACAGGCTTTTCTGTTGAAAGCCAAGTCTAGCTATGGCTTGAGAATTGGGAAAACCTCTTTCCTACTGTGTAGCAGGAGACTGGCACTGGTGTTTCTTCATGCTTCAGAATGCCATGCATGTCATAGTGGATCTGGGGCGAAACTTATTCTGGCCTCGGAAAAAGGCGGTGGGACTTCACCTTGGGATAACTAAGGAGAGAGACGAGCAGAAGCCTAGCTTGGAGCTGTAGGGTTCCTGCGTCAAATTTGCCTTGTCCTGTAGGTGTGGGTGGTTGTTAGCTAAGGCTTGTAAAAAGCAGTGACCAAAGTAGAGTTGACATCTGTAGGGAAGAATGGGAAGAACTGAGGGAGCTGGATGTGCATGATGGAAGGATTTCGGTGTTTAAGACAATTGGGCTTTGAAGTAGAAATGGGGGAAGTGGGATGGCCTCCTCATTGAATGGTTCATAGATGGCATCACACAGGAAGAGTGTGATCTTTCAATTGACAAACATTATCTTCAGCTTGTTGCCGTGAAAACCAGCTCATAAATTGCTGCCCCAAATATAACAGAACTCTATTACATTCATAGCCTTTAAAGGGTAAGAGGAGATTGTCATGTTGCTGCCACCTGGTGGATGATATTTGTACAGTACTTGGTATTTATTATAGTCCTATTAGAAAATGTACACACCACTAATCTGAATGAATGCAGTCAAAATTGAGAGAGAGAGAGAGAGAGAGAGAGAGAGAGAGAGAGAGAGAGAGAGAGAGAGAGAGAGCAGATTGAGGGAAGTATTCTGCCTTTTTCAAATGGCATGATTGAGATCACATCATAGGACAATCCGAAGATGTTCTTGTACAGCTGTTTGCCCCAGTTCCAGCCACTGCTCGACATTCTCACGGTACAGTATTCGCATGACGGCTTGTTTGGGGCTGACAAAAGCCTTGTTTTTTGAGGTCTTGCACTATCATTGATGGTGCATCTCATTGCTTATTGACCTGTGCCCAGAATTGGGATTGGATTATTCTAAATCTAATCTGTCCTGGGAACCAACAAATTTGCAGTCAGAGGGAGAAAGCTACTCCCAACGATCAGCTAAAGATGGACCCGGAATTGCCCTTTATATCACTGCAGCCTTCCCAAGGGTGTTGGAAGCAGCACAACCCCTTCAGGCTTAGAGCAGGACTGCTTCCACATGAGGCAGGGCTATGAGAAAAAGTGAAGGGGTCAGTGGGGGCACAGTACTGTACTGGGTAGTGCTATTGAGTGGTTTTCCTTTCAGCCTTTTCTGCTGGGGTTGGGGTTTTTTAGCTACCTTTTGTTTTGTTCTCTGCAGGAATTAGAATCTATGGCAGGAAGGGCTGCTGTAACAGAGCGTGACACAGAAATGTGGGTAATTAGGCCAGTGAGGATAGCTAATGCTGCCATCTGCTGGTGGAAGCCTTATACCTTAATTCTGTTGCAAGATTTGTGTTGGCTATTCTGACTTTAGGTACTTCTCCACTCTAACCAAGGCATGCACTGACCATGTCTAAAGCTACAGCAGCAATTCCCAATCTTACCGGCATCACGACTCCCTTCTTCCATGGTGTCCTCTTTCTGGGAGGGCCGCCATCTTGGATCGCACGAGATGTCTTGCTATTCTTGTGAGATCCAAGGTGGCGGCTCCCGGAAAGAGGATGCTGGGGACATCCCATGGCTCCCTTTGGAGCCGCGCCTCACAGTTTGGGAGCAACAGGATTTTAAAGATATACTGTATGTGGTGTTTAACATCACTCAAATGACTGCTTGCAAATAACAGATTAACAGAGCAATTAGCCTTTCCTTTAAACTGCATGGCTGCACAGCTCAAATCAAAGCCCTGCACAGCTAGCAACTCCATGGCTGCAGAGCTTGGTGGTGCCGTGTCTGGTGACAAGAAAGAAAGAAAGAAAGAAAGAAAGAAAGAAAGAAAGAAAGAAAGAAAGAAAGAAAGAACCTCGAGTGCAAACCTTGTACATGTTTACTCAGTTGTAAGTCCCACATGCTCAATGGGATTTATTCCCATGTATGTATGCATAGAATTGCAGCCTTAATAAGTGAATTGTTTTTCTTCAGGTAAATGTTTAGCATTGTATGCATGTTATGGGAACTATACAGCAAATATAAACTTACGTCATTGATCTAATTCAACATGGTTGAATTAGTTTGTAATTTTTTTTTGTAAAGGCTAGTGTGTAAACGCCGAGTTAAAAAACAGGGATGGATCAGAACTGAGCTCTAATGTGTCATGGTTTGGCTTCCTGGGACTCTCACTTATATTGAGTTATATTAGGCCAAACTGAATTGTGACTGCAGCCTGACATGGGCCAGGGAGAAGAACGCGGAGCCTTGATTTGTGCTAGGGAGGGAGGGGCCTCCAGGTTTTTGTGGGCAGTGGGAGCATCACGTGAAGGCAAGACTGCAAAACGTAAGTAAAAGTATATCAAATAATTTTAGTAACTGTTTTTTTTAATATAACTAGAAAGTAAATACCAAGTGCCCACCAATGTGTTCTCAAACCAGGAAAATCTGTGTCTGCCCCATTAGCTAGGACAATTAATGCAGCCATAGGCCACTGTCAGTTTTCAACAGCCAGGAAGAGAATGCACCTGAGGCCAAAAGGAGCAAAATGACGACTATAATGATTGACTAGGGAGGGAAGTGCAAAGAGTGCCACATCCAACCTCCCTCTCCATCATTGGTCACGCAGTGGAGAGATATTGTGTAAGATATCACTGCTTCCTTTTCCTTATCGGTCAAACTAGTTGCATTTGTACTCATTGGCCTGAACATGAACATACTTTTTTATTGAGCAATTACAGCTCTCTCTCTCTCTCTCTCTCTCATATCTCTAATGTTCAGGGGAACAGAGGCTTTCCTCTTCAATCCCCACCCTGACTCCATCCCCTGAAAATCAGATCAGTTTATAGTTTCTTCAGGTGGCAAAGTTGCTACCTGTGCTGTACTAGAAAAACCCATAAGATCAGGCTGTGATGTTCTGTTGTGGATGTGCTCGCTTGTGAGAGTAGTTCCCTTATTGTACGGCCATAAGACTTATAGATAGGAGCTGTTCCATTCTCTCTGCATTCAGAAAGGATTTGTCTACTTGTCATCTCTGCTGAAGATGCCAAATATGGCATTCTTTCTGTGACTCTGATGGATGTTCTCTGGTGCAATGGAAACTCCTGCCGCCTTGAAGGGCCTCTTGTTCTCCAGATGCCATATCCAGGATATGGGAGCTAGGCTGGAGCCTGGAACGCTTCTTGCCTGCGATCCAGACAACAATGACAGGCTAGGTGGCACAGCCAACTGAATAATGACTTCAGCATGTTTGAAACCTGCAGAGTCTCATCCCACAAAATGCCAACCATCCTTTACTGAAGTAGAGTTCTGGCCTGGGTTTATTAGCCACATCCTCATTGCCAATTTATATGGAAGAGAAATACAAAATTAATATGAGAGTAACACTAGACAGCTCCCAGCCACAGAAGGGCTGGGTACAGGTGATGCTTGGATGCAGCATTTTCTTGGTGGGAAATCAGGAGCGACTAGAGAGGTCTGGAGTGAAACCTCACACGTGGTAAGAAATTATGGAGCCGTCAGCTCTCCTACTGTCTCATCTGAATTCCGCCTCAGTTTATTCGCCCGCATCCAGTCCATCACTGAACCCAGACATGGATTCAGAACCTCCATTGCCTCCCCAGGATCAGTTAAAAAGGAGATAGAGAACTGGACAACTGATGACACTTCCTACTGATGACACTTCAGCCCAAACTCCAGATGACCTATAGTTCTATGTCGGGAGGGGCTGTAGCTCATTGGTAGATGGCAGGGCTGGGATCTTGAGGTCCTAAGCACTGAAAGAATTATGGTGCCCCCTCTATATATATCTACCGTATTTATATCTACCGTATCTATTGGCGTATAACACGCACTTTTTTGTCTACATTTGTGACCAAAAATAGTAGGGTGCGTTTTATATGCCAATACTAAAAAAATCCCTTTCCCCCCTTGCCCATTTTAAAGCATTTTCGGGCTTACCACGTTTTTCCGGAGCCGGAGAGCTCTCTTGTGCTTTCTTCCCTAACTAATCTATCCGATCTACAGCTGTTTGTCGGGTTTAATTTATGCACGTGCATGAGTTGAGCTTCTCAGCAGCCAGCAGAGGGCGCTGTGCTCCTCAGTTAAGTTCAGCTGAGCTGCAGAGGGTGTGGTCTTCCCAGCTCTCCTCGGATTGAATGCAGCTTGGGTAAGCTTCTGAACTGGGCCTAGTTGGGGAGGCTTTGGAAACTGCATAGGTGGGGTGGGGTAAGAGTTGAGTCTGGGTTTTTTTTTTGTACTTTTATGTTTACTTTGGAAACTGTGCATGGGTGGGGTGGGGTGGGGTGAAAGAGTCTGGGTTTTTTTTTTACTTGGGGTAAATGTTTTTTACTTTGGAAACTGTGCTTGGGTGGGTCGGGGGGAAAAAGAGTTGAGTCTGAGGTTTTTTTTTTGTACTTGGGATTTACGTTCTGGTGCATTTTGTTCATGTGTCTTATTGCTGTGTGTTTTAAAAGAGATCCTGGTATTTTTGTGCAATTTATGTAAATTAGCTAATTAAGCAGCCAAGGGGTAAGTGGCCAAGTGGCCCAAAAATGCTTTAAATCTTTTTTTCTTGAAACCCAGGGCCAAAAGGAAGGTGCGTCTTATACGCCGGTGTGTTTTATACACCGATAAATACAGTATATCTATATCTATATATGCTAACAAAAGTTCGTATAGTCAGGGTGATGGTGTTCCCAGTAGCTCTGTATGGTTGCGAGAGTTGTACCATAAGGAAGGCTGAGCGCCGAAGAATAGATGCTTTCGAACTGTGGTGCAGGAGAAGACTCCTGAGAGTCCCTTGGACTGCTAGGAGATCAAATCAGTCAATCCTAAATGAAATCAACCCTGACTGTTCCCTGGAAGGACAGGTACTGAGGCTGAAGCTCAAATACTTTGGCCACCTAATGCGAAGAGAGGACTCTCTGGAGAAGACTCTGATGCTGGGAAAGATTGAAGGCAGAAGGGGAAGGCAAAGGATGAGATGGTTAGACAGCATCACCGATGCAACGAACATGAAAATGAGCGAACTCAGGAAGATAGTGGAGGACAGGAAGGCCTGGCGGGATGTGGTTCATGCGATCACGAAGGGTCGGACACGACTTAACGACTGAACAACAACAAAGAGTTCTTCAGGAGAATAAAATATACTCATAAAAAAAAACTTATTGCTTTGACTTCCGTTCTTAGGGCTGTGGTCACAATCTGCTGTGAGGAATAAAGTCTTTGCTGTCTTCCCCTTCCCCCATCCTGTCCTGTCCCACCCCATTCCCTGAGTTGCCACAGGTCCAGCAGGCAAGACCCGGCTTGAAACTGTACCAGAACAGTTTGGTATCGAGCTGCATTCCTTTAACGCTTTGGAACAAGAGCCAGATCTTAAAGCAGCGGGGGGTGGGAGGTTGTGGCAGCAGGTGGTGGAAAAATAGAGCAGCTAAAACAAGGATTATATGGTGCTTTTTCCTTTTCTCAGGAAATGTTCTTTCTTCAGCAGGGTTGGGGATGGGCCCCCATTATGTCAAAATCACATACTGGGACTCTGTCTCGCCTTTCTTCTTAACACACCATTTCCTCTTTCTCCTGTTGTTGAAATAAGAATTCTGGTGAGCAACATGGCAGGGCAGGGATAGGGGCCAAAAGAGAGCAGGGGCCCTTTGCTTTGTTGGGGCCTGGGGTAAAATGCCCCAATTTCTCCCCTGGGCCCCTGTGTCAAACCCCCCCCCCCCCGGGGGCCCTGTGTCAACCATAGTCCTCTTAGTAGGCTTACCATATGTCCCGGAATAGCCAGGACCATCCCAGATTTCGGGGTCCGGTCCCGGCATCCCGGGAGGTATGGCAGCTGTCCCGGATTGCGCCGCCCGCCACCGCCATTTTCCTCCCAGATTGCCGCAGCCGCGCACAAGCAGCCTTCAGAACAAAGGGCTTCCAGACCGCTTGTGCACGGCTGCGGCAATCTGGGAGGAAAATGGCAGTGGCAGCAGCAGCAGCGGCTGAGGCCACAGTAAGGGGGCAAATAATTTAAAAAAAACATTCAAAGAAAGCCAGACCCCAAAACAAAAAAAATGCAAAAAGAAATTTGACGCAACCCCCCAAATCGTGTGTGTGTGTGTGTCCTGGATTGGGTCACCAAAAATATGGTAATGATGGTTCATTTGGCTGAGTAGTAGCTGAAGAACGGACTTCGTAAAACAAGCTGCAAAGCCGTTTCTGGGACAGAGCTGATTTTAAATCAACAAAAGTGTTCTTAGACACTTGTGTTGTGTCCCTGTATATTGCCCTGAGAAGCTGTTGCGCAGTTGGTTCAGATGATACTTTTACCGCCCAGAACAGCCCCACATGATAACTACTGCATGTACAACCTGTCCACCCCCTCGCATCCTGGCTAATTTCTCTAAGCACATAGGGTGGGGGGATGAGTCATCTCACCCACTACTCTACACATGCTGCTATTTTTAAGTAGGTTTAGCAGCACACATGTAGGTTCATGTGCTGTCACTGGGTTTTAAATATTTTCATTGCCTTAGAAATATTTAAGTGGCACACTCAAGATTATCTACATAAAATGTGGCATATGGCATGCCATGGGGTTGGCCACTACTGATATTCTCAAACAATGCAGGCACAGAATGCCTTCATGATTCTTTAGTCAGAGCCCAGTATATGTCCCCCCCCCCCCCCACGTTCTGTACTAAAGCCATCAATTTCATGTGATCTTGCCAACTGCTACATCTGAAGCTCAGAGGTTGTCAGAACACATTTGGTATAGTAGTAAAGGTCAGGGTGGAAAAGGAGAAAATCCCCCCAGAGGAACCCCACACTAACAGCTTTTCCAAAGTTTTCTTCATTAAGTTGTGATGTAGGAGCACCTGCCCTTTAGTTAAGAGCTACAAGCTGATACGGTACAAAGAGAGAAACTTTTGAAAACCAAGTTTTGACAATCCCTGGGAAATAGGCAGGTATTTGGAGCTTCTTCTGGGTAACGAACTGACCCACACACTCTTCAAGCCACTTGGCCCATAACTTTATTGGACTAAGTTTAGTAAAACAGAAGTGAAAGCGAGTAAGAAAAAACACAATGATTGGCTGAAATTATTGCATATTATTCCATTTAAGAATGGTAAATATTATAAATACATAATTTGTAGTAAAAGCCTTTTGCCAAAAAAAAAACAAAAACGTTTAGCACATTCTTTAAAAGAACAACAAAGTCATAGAAACGTATGCTGTAAAGAGATGGAGGGAGGTTTTCCTCCACTAAAACTAAAAAGTGCATAACCAACATCACGGTGCTACCTCTATGGCAGACACGTTACTGTCGCCTGTGCAAAGCGGATCATTCATTACAGTACTAAAAAGCTGTCAAGGAGGAGATCAGGAGGAGGAGAATGCATAGCACTCTGAGTTAGAGGTATTGAGACGCTTGGCTTCTCGGGGCACTCAGGTCAACATGTCCCAAAGGCAGCAGCAGCACAGTGCAGTCCAGCATGCCGTCAGGCAGGTACTTTCGCCCGTGTTGTCCCTCTGCCGCTCTTCCACGACATACACTGAGAAGAGAGGAAAAAACCAAGATGTTAAGAAGTTGTGCCCAGTTACAAAGATGCATGTTCGTTTGTTCTCTCTCACTCTCTGGTCCTCAGCATCAGCTGGATACACACCAACTCTTGGCAGCCTCCTAGTACTGAGGAGTCACACTGTAAGTCAGTGGTTCCCAAACTGGGAGGCTCCCAGGGGAGCCACAGAAACCAGCCAGGGGAGCCGTGGAGTGCCACAGAATCCTCCCGGAAAACAGTGCAATGCCAATTGTCAGGCATCAACCTCACGTAATGGGGAGCCGTCGCCAATGGTGAAGGGAGCCGCAGGTCGAAAAAGTTTGAGAAACACTGCTGCAAGTGGTTCAGTTGCAGGTCAATGTGAATGCATCAGTCTTCAAAAAAACCCATATCTGTTCTGAACCTGCAGTTGGGCTATGACTGAATTGTTGAGCTAAACACAGGGCCAAGATTCATATGGCTGTCTACGACACAACATGTAAATCTGGCCAATGCCAAATGAAGCGGTTGAGCTAGTTATTTGCCCAATTGCTAAGTCTGCTTTAAAACATGGTACAAATACACAACTGACACAGGAACAAGCTGGCAGTCAGATTTTGTCCTCCAATCCAAATGATGCAACAAGTCCTTCAAGCAACCTCTATTAAGGAGCCCTGAGGGCATGCATAATGCTTTGATATGCAGCTGATGTACATCATGAAGAAAAAGCCCAGTTAGGGCCAAATTACACATTGCAGAATACATGTGTGCTGGTTTTCCCCTAACCTTTCCTCCCGCCATAGCCCTGATCTGGATCCCTTCCCCACCCCAGGCTGCCATTTCTCCAGGGGCTGGAAGCTTCCATTGGTGACTTAAGTAGAAAGCAAGGCTCTTCCCCTGAAGTATTCAGACATTTTGGGGCACACACATTTGGAGAAGCAAGAGAAACTCCTCCTTGATTTACTGGTGTCGCTAGGGCCATTATGTGATCACAAGGCTGAGCCACTGGCCATAAGGAGCCTGTCCCATGCCAGGGACATTCCAGCCCTTTCCCTGAATTTTCAGCTTGCATGTTCATAATTAAGTTTCTTGCTCCTTTCCTTAGAGAGATAAAGAAAAAGATGCAGGCAACTTTGGTTTAAATCCAGTTGCTCAGTAAGCCTGCTCCCGCCTCTCGGGATTCTGGCTAATGCAAAGAAGAGGCACTGGGATGACTGACAAGCCCCTGGACATTTTTTGTTTTAAGTTCCATCAAAATTAAGAAGCTTGCGTCCAGTTACAAAGATGCAAATAGCTTTGCTGTTCTGGGCTGCTTTCCTTAGCATAGCCTTTGGGATCACTCCCCACAATATTATACCTGGCTGTGTGGTCTTGTTTAATGCAGCAAATGCCTGGACCAAGGCAGCTAGTGCAGGCTGAAACTAACCAAACAGGTTTCGCTCAAAATCCATCTGGCCCTTCCTTTGTGTGACTGCATGAATGAAGGAAGAGAGTCTACCAAACACCATTTGTGTCTGCCTGCATACAGAGAATAGACTGTTTTGCTAAACTAGCACCAGCTGGCTCCACATAAGCCCTCACTTCTCAAGCACCGCACTGCACTTTGGGTTGTAAAGCCACTGACAATCTGAACCTCCTAGAGCAAGAGTTCTCAACCAGTGGTACTAGTACCACCAGTGGTACTTTGGCCAACTGCTGGTGGTACTTGGACTGCCAGAACCCCACTGACGCGGCACTTTTGGTGGTGTGTTTTCACTCCCAAGAGGCTCCTGCCTTTGGCCGAGCCTCTTGGAAATGCTGAGAAGGGCACTCCCACCCGCCCAGAGTCTCCTACCTGCGTTTTCTGGCCTCCAGAAACCTGAAAACCCAGAAGTAACTGGCAACGATGTCTTCGCCAATTATTTCCAGTGGTATGCAGCAAGAGAGTGGTGCCAGAGGTGGTACTCAGCCAGGAAGGGGTTGAGAACCCCTGTCCTAGAGGGCATTTCGCATATTGCACACTCCTCTCCCCACACCTGTAGATAGCGGGGGGGGGGGAAGATGCCCTCCTTTGCACACACACACACACACACACACCCAGTTTCCTTGCCAAACTACAATTCTTCACCATGCAACACACAGCTGAGGGCATGTCCAACAGGAATAATGGCAAGGGGCTTTGTTATGTCACATTGTGAAACATTTCACCACTGATTAACCCCTCCTCACCCTGGTTGGTACATATAAGGACGTAAGACCATAGGCAACAAGCCCTTTACTTCATTAGAGAGGCGAGAAGTTTCTTTTCCTCCTGAAAACATTTGGAAGACTCCCAACCCTCAATGTTTCTCAGTGGCTACAAAAAGGGTGCCAACCCTTGTGCAGTGTTTGGGACAGCATTCCTTTACAGCACTGTTCTTCATCCTTGGGGTTGGGACCCCAATGAGGTCATGAAGCCTCATTTGTGGGGTCACGGCAACTTACAGGAACCAAAATAGCCACTGGAGGGTAATGTTAGGGAGACGGGGAACCTGCTTGGGGGGGGGGCTTCCACAGGGATTTCATCCCCTCCTCCCTCTTTCGATTTGCTGGGGAGGTAGTGGGTAACTGCAGCTCAGTTCTCCTGTTCTAGAATGACCCTGCTGGTGGTGGTGCGGGCTGGATGAGGTTGGCAGAATGAGGCTGTCGGTGCTGGATTGGAGGGGGGCGGGATCAATGGTGGACCCCCAGCCTCATACTTTTTATTGATTTATTTTTTGGGGTCATGGCATGAAAAAGGTTGAAGACCACTGCTTTATAGGATTCGCTGTCTCCGACTAGCCTATTCCCAGCATAAGCAGAAACATCCAAGGCCCACTTTTGCAATATTTCGGCTCTCAGGGAGGAGAGGAGGTTAAAAATAGCCTCGAAGTGACCTCCAACTAGCTCCACAATTAGAAACGGTCCTATTTAGAAACAAATATTGAGACAGGGACCATTCCAGACTGCAGACATGTGTTGGATGGGTGTGTAGCATTTTGACCCTTGTATGGGGGTGGGGGCAGTGCAGAGGTACACAGACATTCAAAGGATACAGACATGCAGGTAGACGACAAGAACAGCTTGGAAGGAGGCTGAAGGATTCTTAAATATGCCTGAGCAGCAAAGCTGCCGTGACATTCGCATAGGTCAGTGCGCATGTAGCCTGCCACTTTAAATGATTCTGCCAGAGAGCCTGAGCTGCTAGCTCAGGTCCTCCTCCGATGGATGCATGTGCAAACACATGCACGCACCCCTACCTCTCTAGGACTTTCAGTTTAAGACACGGAAATGGCCTATCCTGCTGCACTGGCTTCCGCAACAGGTTGCGTTGTAAACTGATCATAAAATAGGTAAAGGTATCCCCTGCTCGAAAGCCAGTCTTGCCCAACTCTAGGGTGCGGTGCTCATCTCCGTTTCTAAAGCCACAGAGCCAGCGCTGTCCGAAGACACTTCCGTGGTCATGTGACTGGCATGCCTAATGGAACACTGTTACCTTCCCGCCACAGTGATACCTATTTATCTACTTGCAATTTCTTGTTTTCAAACTGCTTGGTTGGAAGGAGCTAAGACAGGAGCTCACTCTGTCACACAGCACTCAGGTCTGCAGTTCAGCATCTTAACCACTAAGTCACCGTGGCCCCTGTCGCTATCATAAAATAGCTTTCCTTTAAAAGAAAAAATCCAGAACATCTGAATGTTTGGAAACAGACAAGGAATCAAGGGGTGGGATGGAGGAGAAGGAGCAGGTTACAAGTTTGTATCGGTCCCAGAAAAATGATGCTGGGGCAGCTGGTCATAGATAGGCTCTCTCAACACGATACACTATGAGCGTACTGGAACATGAGCCCAGTTTGTCATTACTTGTAAAGTGTCCTGCTAACTAGTCAAAGAGTTGCCTTTTAGAGTGCAAGGTCCCTTTTCACCCCAGTGAAGGTTGCAGGCTAGTCAGAGAAAGAATCCTGTAAAGTTACCACTTTTTCAGTGGCTGTTGCTGGTTTCTGTTCTGTGTCTTTTTTTTTTTAAAGATTGTCAGCCCTTTAGGGACAGGGAACCATTGATTTTGCTATGTAAACCATTTCTGTGAACTACTTTTGTTGAAAAGCAGTATAGAAATATTCTTAATCTGCATGAATATATAAACAATATTAATAGGCTCCAGCAGCACCATGCCTGTTCTCTCTTTTGTACTTTTCGTCTTCTTTCCATCTCTTAGCCTGTTCCTGGCTTCTCCTGCCTCACTTGTCACATAGCATCAGCTCTAGGAGAGGAATCACCTTGGGAACACAGGCCTCACTCTGCAGCTTTCAAAGCACAGAGGAATAAAGTCTACGACACCGCCTGCGTTGGGGTGCGTTGCAATAGTAGCCGACGTAACGCAACACACCCTGTCTACACTGAAGAAATCCGCACAGAGAAGGGCAAGACGTCCTGCCCTGCCCCTGCTCTCTTAGCCAATCAGAATTGTCTTTTCAGACTTGAGTCTGATTGACCAATGCGTTGCACAGCACCGAACGCAGCCTCTCAACATGGCCAAAGTTCAATTTGTTCAACTTTGCTCACACCGCAACGCAGCTCTCCTGCGTTGCAGTGCTATCTTCTAAAAGACAAGACACACTGAGATTTGAGCCGCACGCGAACGCTGCTCAACGCAACACACCGCAACACGTGTGGTGTGTCACGGGCTTAAGAGTGCCTATGCAGGGGAGAGGGGTGTGGCTTACAACAATGCATGGACTCCTTACCTGGTTTCTTGTATAGAAAAAATGGACAGCCCCTCCCCTCAAATTCAAATTTGTTTTGGTGGGTGTCCATGTGCAGTTATCCCTAAGGGCACCACAATATTCATCAAATAAACAGTCTGCCATTCTAATAGGCACCAACTCAAGGGCTGCATCCATCACATCTCCTCCTCTGCAACTTCTAATTCTGAGTCCTAGAAATAAACATGCAGAGTGTGCATGTGTGTGGCCCAACCCCTAGCAAATGTAACATGAGCCTCTGCCAACAGCCCTTGTAACAAGACCTGCAGCTCACATGCTTCAAGACCAACTTGACTGCATTCTGGAAGGCAGACTTCTTCTTTACAGGAACCCCAAAGGCCCCTTGCACTCAGATTCTTTGCCCCTTTGATTCAGATGCAAAGTTTTGCCCAATGTCACAGAAAGCCCAGCTGCAGGGAGGGGGAGGGGACAAATACTACAAGGTACAAAGAGCTCAGGCCAGAGAGAGAGGCAGTGGTTTGGCAGAGACGGTGTGGCAAGCATTATTTTGGAACATGACAAAGCCACAGAGTCCACAAAAAGCAAACATCCCCGGGGGAAGAGTCGCAGCCTCCACCACACTGAGCAAGTGCCTTCTGGTCTCCCTCTCCACCCCATGCATCTTCACTCCTGAAAGGAATCAGTGCCCACCCTCGGTTCTTGTATCAGAGCTGAGTTTACATGTGCAGAATGGACACCAGAATGAAGCGGTAGAATGAACAGCTCCCCTCTGTAAAAACTAGCATAGTAGGAAAAAAACTAGGCTAGAAACTCTCCCTGTGATGGGTTAGTTTTTACAAGGAGAGAGGCATTAAAAAACGGTATCCCACCTGCAGACTGAAGCGGCGGGGTCTGTTCTTCCACCACATTCTGCCACCTGGGTAGACTAGATAGATGAAGCCGTGAGAGTGGGGACAGGAGCTCCAGATGGCATCCGCCCAAGAGTTCACCAAGGCCTTTAGTGTACTGGCCACCCTGTGCACAGCCAGCTCGGACTGAACTAGTCCCTTTTCTCTCCAAGAATCTTCCGAAGCCTCCCAGATGCTGTTCTGGAGAACCGCGTGAAGTAGGAGACGGGCAGTGGGAGACTTATTACTGTCCTAAATGAGTCCACAAGCAGGGGGCAAGATAAGGTGGATACCAAATCTTACCCCTGCTACCCCAGCAGTCCACCGCTGGGGCTTCTCCCCTCCCACACAGATGTTTGGCACTTAAATCTCTCACCTTCCACTTTTGACCCAACTAGGGCAGATCAATAGGATACAGATCTGCAACCATCAGATGTAGCTTTGACCTGACCCATAATGCAAGCCCAGAGTCAGTCCCTTCTTAAAAGTGCTCCATTTCTTGGGACCTCTGTCAGATTGGAAGCTACGAGCATTGCGGATAGGTGGCACTTGGAACAGGACATACAGAAACCTGATCTGCCTTCTGTGGAAGCCCTCTGTGTGTGCGCAATGGTACCCGAGGATACAGCTGAAACTTAAGAGTGGTTTTTAGTAACACGCTGCCTTTTACAGAATCAATTGACTACAGAACTGGAGGCCACACAGGGAACAGCCTTTTGCTGGGCCACCTTTTGTGGCTTTACTGGACTCTCAACAGAAATGAGGAAGCGGAAAGAAAGCTGGTTAATAAAACTTCAGATGTGACTAAAAATGTGTGTGGCTGACAGAGGCGCAACTAGCTCTCCCAGCGCCCGGAGGGGCGGGGCCTAATTGCCATGACATGCCCAGCGTGGCGCTGAACCTCCCCTCGCCGGTTTCCTACCCATTTTGGAGCCGTTCGGGCTCCAGGGAGGGTGGGGGGGGCGAAAACGCGACGGTAAGTGTGACCCAACCTGCAACGGCAAGTGTGCTCCCGCCCCCGCCCGCGAGTGGAGCAGCTGCTCCACGCACTCCGCCCTGGTCCCGCTTCTGGTGGCTGATAATTAAGGTACGACTATGGCAAGCAGTCATAGGCAACCCATAGAGCTGCACAGTTTAGCTTACAACCTTGCTTTAGAAAAGGTACTGTGTTGGCTCTCTTTCTGGACCAGGGCCAAGGCAAGTGAAGTTCTGCTGTGAACAGTGGAAGGCATTCTTCTCTGGGAAAAAAAAAAAAAAAGAAGACTGCGCTTGTCCCAATTTGTCAGAATTTATTTATTATCTCCAAGACAACCCAAGAACTGAGTTTTGTAAGCCACATTGTTCTTAGGCCATCTCCAGAGGGCAGTTACACTCCTCAAATTAAATCAAGCTGAAGAAGAAAAACAGAATTTTTCAATGCGTTTTAGAGTAAGGAAATAGTCCTGAACAGCAAAACCTAAAAGCAGAATCTCTCTCACCACTGAGGCCCAAACCAAACGTGCAGCCATTCTGTGGGAAAATACATCTGTGAGTTTCCACCCATGTGGGATTTGCAACCACACGTTCACTATAATCCAGGGCTTTCTTAGTGGCAAAGGCCGCACTAGTTCCCTCCTCCAGTGCTGCCAATCATCCTTCGGCAGACTTTCTGAGTCTGAATGATACATTCAGACTCAGCCAGCAGCACTTGCCAGCTGAAAGGAGCAAGAGATTTTCCCTAAGGGCTTGTCCTTCTGAGGGCAGTAAATGTCCTGTTCTTGCTACTGACAGCAAGATTCGTGTGCCATTTATTTTCTATGCCAGTGTGCACAGGGATGCAGAAGCAAGTGGCCGGCCACTCATTGGGGCATCTGAGCAAGTGGGCACAGGATCATGCCTCAAAGCAGGCACCTTCCCATCCCCCCCACACCCATTCACACTTAGACAAGAAGACAAAGAAATATTTCAATTTCACCCTCCCCTGCCTCTCTCTGGCTTGTGCCCCGCTGCTACGCAACTTAGGCTGCATGTTTAAGATTGCAATCCTACACACGCTTTCCTGGAAGTAAGCCCCGTTGAACACAATGGAACTTACTTCTGGATGATTAGAATAGGATCATCTCACTGATGAGAGCCGCCATTCTCCCCTGGTTGGAATGGGGGGGGGGGAAGGAGACAAGAAGAGAGGGAGAGGGAGGCAGCTAAGAGCGAATGGAGAAAGGGGGGCAGGAAAGATGCTGTCACCCCCCCGCCCTCCTGGCTCTCTCTGCCTGGGCTACCATCCTAAACATGCTTTCCTGGGGGTAAACCCCATTGCACACCACATGTTCAACAACCTATGTGGACTCACAGATGAGGAGGGCAACGAGTGGCAAAGCAATACTTGGATATTCTTTGGCACAAAACCCAAGGGACAAGGAAAGCCATGCTAGTTTCGTGTCCTAACATGCGCTCGTTCCATGGGAAATGCCCATAATAACCATGTGGATGTCTGCATGTGTGGTCTGGGCCTTGTTCTTTGGAAGCCAACAACCTACAATCTTTCAAAAAAGCTTCATCTGGAACTTAACTATCCCCACCTTGAAAGCTCATTATCTAATCTGCTGCAGGTCAAAGGGAACCTGACTTTATTATCTGTAGGCGTTGCCACTCACTCCTGCAAGTACCAGTCCACACAGTGCAAATAATATGCACGGCTTTATTTTAAAAGCAAGTATGTTACCTTTGTCTTACCTACAGGGACCTTTATCTTGGGTATACAGATTTTGTTTCTGGCTGTACCTGGTTAGTTAGTTACTGATTAACTCTACATAAAAAAAATGGATTTTTCTATTTTTCTTTTATAGTAAGGAGTCAGTCTCATATAGGAAGCTGAATCATCTTAGTTGAAAGACAAGCAGCAAGGCAATATCTTTGAGCAAAACCAGCTACAGTACTTACAACAGGGAGTTCACCATCCAGACTCAAAAGATCATTATCAATTCTGTGAGTCGACCGAGTTATAGGATAGGCTTGAACATTTGTTTTGTCCTGTCCATCTATAAAATGGAAATCTCTTTTCGGCACATCACTACTGCAGTCTCTTTGTGTAAGCCAGCAACTAGACCAGTGCTGAACCAAGAAGAGGGCTCTCTCCTGAAACCCATGAAACCAAGGAATCTGTTTGCTAAAACAAAACAATAGCACAGGCGGAAAGGGCAACAAACTGTGCCTGAAGTTTGACGGTGTCTACAAACTGATTCAACGATAAGCACAGGAGAAAGGAGCAAAGTCCATTTTTTCTTCAGTGCTATGGAAAACACTATGATCAAGTCCTCATAGCCAGTAGGGTTGTTTTATAGCCTGTTTGTGAAGTGACTGTACCCGGAGAGTCAGGGAGCTCTGCTAGGCTGGCTCACACAGGCATGTCAAGCTCACTGCATAGTGACTCACAGCAGAGTCTGTGACCCGCTTCCACTGAGAAGTATTGCATTGGAGGTGACATCAGGCAGAACTAGAACTCTCTGTGGCAATTGACTCAAGGCAGGTGTTACATGGTCATCTCTCGATTGCAACATCAGGTGCGGACTTGCTGGAGGGTATGTTTGAACTGGCCAGTATGCCTAATCTTTACAGAACAGCCCTTGCGGGTTATCACTATCCTTCTCTTAACGCTAGGTATTAACCACTTGCTTGATCACCTAGGACGAAGAAGAAGAATTGCCTCCAGAACAGTCACACACGGTTCTCATGCTCAGAGCACTCCTTGGAAGGGAGACAAAGAGCCTGGCGCAGAGCCTCAAAAGAACAGCTATATGTCTAAGATACTGGACCTTCCCCTTTCAATCTCAAAGTCAGACCAAAGTTGAGCTACAGACTGAAGCTGCAAAAAGAGCAACAACATGTGCTACAGGCAATACCAGGAAAAGCAGAATGGCACAGAAGTGACTGGCAAGCAGCAAACAGACATGTCTGCTGCTATTTTGGCATTAGCACACTCTGTACAGAACCTTTTGGGGAATCTTGTAGCACCTTAAGACTAACACATATGTTGTAGAATAAGTTTTAGTGGACTAAAGCCCACTTTTGGGAGACACTGACCAAGTTCTCAGGCACTTTTTGAAAATTAAAAAACAAACACCTACCCCCCTACCCCCCAAAAAAAGAAAAAGAAAAAAAAGGACACTTTGTCCCTGTACTGTCTGAAAACTCAAAGAAGCTGCAGAAGTTGTAAAAGAAATGTCACCAGCTCCCCTTTGGTTCCATCCACCCAGAGGCCAATTTACACAAAAGGTTATTCTTAATATGATGCCATCAATGTACAGTACATAAAAAGGTAAAGGTTCCCCTTGCTCGGAAGCCAGTCATTACCGACTCTAGGGGCGGTGCTCATCTCCGTTTCAAAGTCGAAGAGCCAACGATGTTCGAAAGACGCTTCCGTGGCATGTGGCCTGCATGACTCAACACCGAGGTGCACGGAACGCCGTTACCTTCCCGCCAAGGTGGTACCTATTAATCTACTTGCAATTTCTTGCTTTCGAACTGCTAGGTTGGCAGTAGCACTAACATAGCACTAACCATTTCATAAGGGAGGAATCCACAGACAGCTCTTCCTCCTCAATGTACACAATCTACATTTCTACAGGGGGTAGGGGGCAGAGCCATCCCTACAAGGGTGCAGGCAGGGTGTGGGCCTGGGGCAACCCAACCAGTGCAGGGGGACCCCTATTAATCGCCATTTATTGGTCATGAAAGTGCAGGGCCCAGGGCGGCCATCCCAGTTGCTGTACCCAAGGGACAGCTCTGGTGGGGGGGGAGAGAGAGAGAGAAAAGCAAAGATAACAGGGTGAGGAAACCCATTAAGAACTTTGAAAATAAGGATAAGGAGTTTATATTGGATATGGGAGAGGTAGGAATCCAGTGCAGGGGGTTGAAGAGGACAGACAATTATTTTGACAGCAGACTCTGGGATAGACACAGGAAGAGTCTGAGCAAGCAGGTGGTTGTAGTTGTCAAGGCAGGGGATGACCAAAAGGAAGATTGAGCTGGATGTTGGCAATGTTGGCAGCAACACAACTTGGCAACTGATCAAACACGGGGAGGAAAGGGAGAAACCAAAGATAAAGCCAATGTTGCATGCCTGCTTGGCAAGTTGGAAAGCAATATCATCAATTGATACAGGGAAGAAGAGACAGGAAAGGCTTAAGAAAGACGAGCAGTTCAGTCTTTAGACATGTTGTGTTTAAAACATCCCAGTCAGAAAGACCAAATAGGGAGCTGACAGCGCAATCCTATGCATGAATACCCAGAAGTAAACCCCATTGTATTCAATGGGGCTTATTCCCAGGAGAGTGCATAATTGGTTGCAGCCTTAAATGTGGGAATTCAACAGAGGGGTAGAAGGTCTAAGTTAGAGAGTGACAGCTGGGTATCATTGGATTACAGGCAATATTAAAAGCTATGGAATTTGAGATCATCCCCCAAAGAGAGAGTATAGAAAGAACAGGAAAAGGAACCCTAATTGAAAGAGGCCCAAGAACCATTTAACAAGCAATCTGAGAAGAATGAGAATGTTCAGAAGGAGAAGTTCTGATTGGTTTAAAAAGAGTGGTAGAGTTGCCAACATCAAACACATTTCAGTGGCTGAGGTTGCTCAGTGGCATTCCTAGAGGGGAGGCGGTACTGTAAGTTGCGCACAGGTCTACTCAGCATTACACAGTAGCCCCGCCCACTCACCATCGAAGCCATTCCGAGCAACCAAGGCAACGCACAAGAGACTCCCTGCCCGTTGCCTTCACTGCTCAGAATGGTTCCAATGTCAAGTGTGCAGGGCAACCATGTAACACCGAGTAGACCTGTGCGCAATTTACAGTACCGCTCCCCCCCCCAGGCTCTAGGGACTCCACTGAGGTTGCCATCCTTGAGCATTCTCACCATTTTGAGCCACTTGCAAGTTTAACTTGAACCAAAAAACAAACAAACTACAGCAGTGACTGGTATAACAATTGGACACACATCACAGCCAATGCAGAAACGTTGGTGCATTTTCCCTATGCCTGCCTCACTACTATAATCTATCTCCACTGAAACAGACATTCTAGTCACTATTTCTTCAGAACTGCTCTATGAACCGATGCATGCAGACGCATGTTATTCCAAACAGGAAGAAGACTGTTTCGTGTAATAGGAAGAATACTCTTTCGAAAATGCAAAACACCCTCTGTTGATAGACTACAGGTGCAAGGCAGAGAGCGCCACTATTATGCCTCCTCAATTTGTTTTAGCAGAGCCTTGTGCAGGGTATGCAAACAAAGTTACATAAGTGGATTTTAAGAGTTGACTAATTTGCATAGATTCAGGGACTAGATTCAACCTTAAGAATGCCCGCAACCCATTGATTATGTTTTAAGAGCAGTGAGAACTGTGTTTGCAAAGAACTGGAAAGCTGGAAGAAATCCCATAAAATCTCAACAACATCTGGAATATGCAAACAGCAAGCAAGCAATAGATGGAGAGTGGTATGTCTAGATAACAAGAGGGCTTACAGCGCAATCGGATGCATATCTACTGAGAAGTAAGTCCCACCAAGTTAATGGCTTACTCTCAAGTAAGTGTTTCAAGATTGCAGCCTTGATCATCATTTTAACTTGCTATGAACAGTCTGACTCGTTACTACTGCTTAAGCACATTGACTTTGTTTTATGAACGTATTGTTGTCTTTGCTATAATTAATACAAAAGTGTCTGCCAGAATACAGGTCAACACCACTAAACTTGCTGCCAGAAGAACCTGCGGTGCAAAAATCTGGATCTGGGTCTATAGAGGCCCAGCAAGTTCTGATTATCAGGAAGCCACACATTTTTAGGTACTACAGGTGGGCCCCCATATCCACTGATTCACTATCCACGGTTTCAGTTATCCACGGATCATGGGGACGCCCCCCCCCCAGGCTTTTACTTTTTTCCCAGTAAGCTTCGTTTCTTCCTTAAAGAAACAGGAGAAGCAGCCTCTGGCTGCTTATTACAGTGGAGGCTGCAATGGAGGCTGCTTCTCTGTTTTAAAGAAGAAAAAAAGCTTGCTGAAAGAAAAATAAGAGCTGGGGGGCAAGCATGCCTGCCTGCAGGGGAGGCACGGTGGGGGGCCCTCAGGAAACCATGGAGGGGGTGTTCGCTATTATCCATGGTTTCAAGTATCCATGGAGGGGCCTGGAACATATCCCCAGCGGATATGGGGGCCCACCTGTATATAGGAAAAACATGCTGAACATGAAAAGCTAGACATGGCAACTACGGACAGGAGGGGCGTTAGCAGCCTTCAACATTTTTTCTATTATGAAGACCCCAAGGCAGAAATCCCTCCTCCTTTCGGAAAAAGTTAAAAGATGGATAAAAGCACAGGAATAGTGAGCGGTACCCTCTGAATTTCATGTTATGTTAGTGTCCCCTTGTTTGGGGTGCAGCAGAACAGGCCAGGGTGCTAATAAGCATTCAATTATACAGGTTTATAATAAAAAAAAGAAAACCAATCATGAAAAGTCATGAAGCCGCCACAGTCCCGTACATGCAGCAGATGTTACCTGTATTTTTGGGTCCATCTGCATAGACTGGTCCTTGAGGTGGAGGAGCATTCTGCCATCCGTACTGTGGATAGCCTTGGTAGCCTGGCGCACCTGCTGGATATGACCCTGCTGGTGGGTAGCCAGGCCCTGGTGCGTAACCAGGCCCTGGTGGCCCACCTGGTTGGTATGGTGGGTATGGGGCAGTTGGGCCTGGATATGGCGGAGGATTTTCGTAGTTCATGTAGGAGGCCAAGTATTTCCTAAAGAGTTGAAACACAAATATGGATTTTACTTTTGATTTTTTTTTTTTGCTTTAGTCTGACACAAAAATACGCATGATCAGTCATAGCTATGCCACCTCTCTCTTGCAGAAGGTTTCATCTCAATCTCATTCACAACCCCCAACGTAGGTCAATACTGCCCTCTCTGCAGATGAAGAAAAGGGAAGCCAAAGCCTTGGGTAAGCCACCAAATCCATGGCGGAGATAGGATTTGAATCCATCCTTTTTGGATCTGGGTCTAATGCTCTGTTAAGTCATACAGTTTTTCACAGTGATAACCGATGCCAGGAATGACCAACTTCTGTATTCTCAGGGAATACTCTGGTCTTCAGACAGTAGCTTGGGGGGGGGGGGGGAGGAGTGCATTTTTCCACACAAACCAATCTCCTAGAAATACCCAGGCCTGTTTGCATTCCATACATGTACTGTTTCAGTACAGACTCTGCTTCTGGGCACAGAATTCAGCATGCTGTGGATTTAAAGAAAAAAGCACATTTCCAATCACTGTGGCTGTGAAGACAGAGCTCGCCCGAATAATGCTTTTGAGTCCAAGGAAACCTCTAGCTGTGCGAGGCCAGTTGGGTGTTCACATCCAGTTGGGAGGCACATTACTCCTCCCAAGACTACAAGATTAAAGTTATGCAATAAGCAAATGTTTGCAAATTTGCTTAATTCATACAGGCCACATAATTCAGCTTCACTTGGCACAGAGTTTTGATTAAATGCTTGCTTGGGTGCTTCCAGTACTAGAAATTCTGTTCCTGTTTGTGCATTTGCTCATGCATCCTAAGACTTGGAAGCAATTTTTAGTTTCTGTTTAACCAGTCTGATTGCCAAGAATCCCAGAAGTGAGCCAGTATATTTATTTAATGTGTATTTATTTAATTTATGTTTTGCCTTTTCTCTCCAATAACAACCGACAACAACGTTTATATACCACCTTTTCTTTGGTCATCGGATTTCTCCTCCAACTTTAATTCGAAGGTGGTTTACACGGGCAGGCTTTCTAAACCCCAAAGGGTTTTACAATACAATAATGTTCTAAACTTTCGTAGAACCCTTCATTCTAGATGTTTCTTTCACAGTCCAGCTCTCTCTCTCTGGCTCACCAAACAGAGCGCTCAAGCTGAGTTGTTGGAAGGCCATTCAGGTGAGGCTCCAAAGGTGGGCACATGCCAAGCTCCACACCTATGCCTGGTCTACCTACAAGGTAGCAAGGATCTGCTCCCGCTCCCCATTACCACCCAGCAAGACGTGTCCCATGGGGACACGTACAGGGAGACTGTGGGGAGGCAGGTGGAGTGGACAGGAGATCTTTTTGCTGCCAGCTACAACTACAGCAACAGCGGTAGACTTTCCTCTGTGCACTGTCCAGTTAGCATTCCCGGCTGGGCAACATCAATGATGTTTAGCTAGGAAGGCTCACTGGGAGTCAGGCAGTAGATAAATGGGAATCGTTCTTTACCATTGTTGCTGGGAGGGGGCATGAAAGATTATTGGTGTCCTGTCCATCTGGTGCCTGGTTACCAGGCAGTGTGTGTGTGTGTGTGTGTGTGTGTGTGTGTGTGTGAGTGAGTGAGTGATTTGGGGGGGAAACTGGCATGTGCTTTCCAAAGCATGGGGGGGGGGAGGGAAAGGAGCACACACCATTGAGGGAACCTTGCAGGCATTTTGCAAGTGCAAGTGTTTTGAGAGAGAAAACTCTTCTTCAATCCACCCCTCTCTGCTGTAATGTGGGGATAATGATCCTAATGTAGCACTGCTTTAGAATGGATGGAAGTCTCCTCCGTCTCCTGGGAAACACTTACGGAAATTGCTTTGTGCTAGCATTGTGTGGCAATCGGTCCAACTTCTAGGCTTTTGAGCAAATCAAATAAGCTGGACAAGCGCACAGTCCCATCAACAGCAGGAGACATATGGAAAAACCACTTCATGCTGGCGAATATCTAAGCAAGGGCAATCCGTAAATAAGCAGAGGAACCAAGATTTACACCTTGGGGAATGACACAAGTTCTTCCTCTTGAGAGGATGACAGAGACTGTGTGTGTGTAAACAAAGCTCACTATTAATAACTAAAGACTTTTCTGCACCTAGTCGCAAGACGTTAAATGCTTGCTGGGGGAGGGGGTCAAGGACAGAAAAGAGTGGGCCTAATCTCTTGGTGGGAAATGCAAAGGGATTGGGGAGCCCTGAAGCGCCCTCACATTGCCTCTTTGGACACCCTATTTCACCCAACTTGTATCCCCAACTTGTATCCCCTTCCCCTGCAGTTTGCTCTGGAGAAGGCTGGTTGTGCCTTAAAATGGATTGAATTATTAGGAGGTCTTTTGGCCCCTATAGAACTTCTAATTTGCCTTCTAACGTATCTTTAAGAAGCAACCACTATTCATGGAATGCTGACACAGACAAGTACAGACATGACACAGGTTCTCTGTTAATGCCAGTTAAATTGGGACTCAACCTCAGAACTGTGTGCTCCCTCCATTTCTGGAGCAAAGTCTCTCCTCCCCCCCCCCACCCATGAGGTTTCCCAAACCTTTTTGACCTGCGACTCCCTTCACCATTTGCAACGGCTCCCCATTACATTATGTTGATGTCTGCCAATTGGCATTGCACTGTTTTCCAAGAGGAACCCGTGGCTCTCCGCAGCTCCCCTGGCTGGTTTCCGCGGCTCCCCTGGGAGCCGTGCCTCCTCCCAGTTTGGGAACCACTGCCTTAAAGGATAGAATGTTAGAGTCAGCAATTACCTGAAAACTATGTGACCAAACAAACTGTTTTGGCTAAGGTGCATCAGGGCAAACACATTCAACCACCTTTGACTTGCGAGTCTCGAGGATCCTGTAACCACTGGCAGTTATTTCCCCAGGGTTGCAATTTAATTTGGTAAACAGGTGCATAACAGAATACACAGAATGGCCTGGGTTGGTAAGGGCAGGCACAAAGCCAATTCTCTGCTATCCATAGTTAAGAAATTAGGAACCAGTCATGGGAATACAGGATTCCTTGGTGGCATTTTGAAGTGAAGGGGAGAGAATAAAGTGGTAACAAAGGCCCAAAATGTTGGTCAAAGACTGTCAACCAACTGCTTGGTGGACCCTGATCTGTTAGTCCACACAGCCAAGAGTACTCTGGTCTGAGTGGATGAATTTAAACAATGCCTTCTTAAAGTCTGAGGAAAGGAATGGACACAAACCATATTCCCATTTTGAAATTCATATACCGTATGTTCTGAACAAGCACGCATATACAAGTTATTTACTGCAATGCCACAAATTGGTTTGCAACTAAAGACAACTTTTACACAATTTACAGCACACTCCTATGCATGTCTACTCAGAAGTAAGTCTCATTGAATTCAGTGGAACATACTCTCAGGAAAGTGTGTACAGTTGTCCCTTTTTCTCCACGGATTAGCCACCCGCGGATTTGCCTCAATATGGGTAACTAACCCCAAAGTAGGGGTCCCACTAGGGACAGCGCCACAGAACCTTATTTTTCAGCTGCCCAGGACCCGCTGCCCACTTCTCGTCTCCCACGTGCCTTCTAAGTACTCCAAAATGCTTCAAACAGTTAAAAAAAAGTGGTTTGGGAGTCGGACTTAGACCTGGAAGATCCAGGTTCAAATCCCCGCTCAGCCACGAAGCTTCCTGGGTGACCTTGGGCCAGTCACAATCTCTCAGCCCCACCTACCTCACAGGGTTGTTGTGAGCACAAAAAGGAGGGGAGGAAATATGTACACCACTCTGAGCTCCTTGGAGGAAGGGCGGTATAAAAATGTGAAAAATAAATAAATAAAATAGTTTAAACACAATCGGAAAGGACGTCCGGTTGTGTGCAAGCCTGAAGTCATTTCTGCTTGTGATTTTTTTTTTAACTGTCTGAAGCATTTTGGAGCCTTAGAGACGTAGAAGGCACGTGGGAGGCGAGAAGTGGGCAGCTGGCCCTGGGAAGCTGAAAAATAAGGTACTGTGCTGTGGCACCACCCCCTTCCACCACGGACATCGTTTAGCAAGGTTTTAGGCATCCGCGGGGGTTCTGGACTATATAGGGTTGCAGCTTAAGGTACACAAACCAACCTTTGATCATATTACTCACACGTATTGCAGAATTAGATTTGCTTAGGGGCATATTTCTGTTTGGTTCTCTGTAAGGACACAGAGCAAGAGCACATGAAATTAAGGCTACAATCCTAAACACATTTATTTGGAAGTATATCCCATTAAACAATGTGGGAGTTGCAGCCTGACGCTTTACTCACAGTTTCCATAAGCAAGGGCTCATAGCCTCTGGGAAATAGTGTTTCTCCATGAGATGCAGAGTAAGTGTCTATGCTCTTTGGTTGGTAGTCATAAATATTCATAATTTGAGAATTTAGCACATTGTAGGGCTTGGGTCGTTGGAACATAAGATATCAAAGATCATCTATACAGACTCTGTGGATGATGACAGCGATATTAGACAGCATGGCCTTCCCTGGATCCTTGATATGATGATTTGCTAGTCCCTGGGTCAATCAGATATTTTCCCCCATAGCTCTTCTTTACAGAACAGCCTTCAACTCCGATATTCATGATATTATAAAACAGATGTTAAAGAGAATATAAAATGTAGAGTTTTAACTGTGCATATTCAGATTGTTTTAAAGTAGGTTATTTTCAGTGGTTTGGGAGTTGGACTTAGTTAGACCTGGAAGATCCAGGTTCAAATCCCTGCTCAGCCAGAGAAGCTTCCTAGGTGACTTTGGGCCAGTCACTATCTCTCAGCCACACCTACCTCACAGGGTTGTTGTGAGGACAAAAAGAGGGGAGGAACTATGTATACCACCCTGAGTTCCTTGGGGGGGGGGAAGGGCGGTATAAAAATGTGATAAAATAAAAAAGGACCTTATCTGTCATATCTACACCAGAGTGACTGGTATAGCCTGCAGCATGGCATCATCATCCGATAGAAGTGGCTGGAGAGAGGGCAAACTGATCCCAGCCCTGCAAGAACTGTGGCCCCATCTACTCCCAGCATGGGTTCTCTTGCTCTTTCTTCCCTCATATAGGAGTAACAATCCCCATGTCTACCCTACAACCACATTTAAACAATTGTTCTTTCATAGCTGCTGTGCACACGTGTCTTTGTTTTGATATAGTTAAACATTTTAGTAATTTGCAAGAAGCCTTTTGGTGTTGAGGTAGTGGGGAAAATCGAGGCAATACCTCCAGCCTCTCCCAAGAGCATCCTGCTGCCCTGACAGTTTTCCCCTGGTTGGAGAAAGTGGACCCATTTTGAGTGCTTGATCAGAAGAGGCAGTCGTGCCTCTAAATAGAAGAGGCACCACTGCCTCTTCTGATCAAACACTCAAAACAGGTCTACTTTCTCTAAAGTGGCCAAGATACCACTTGGACATGTAGCTATAGGCGGCTTTAGCACTGTCCCTGAGCTAGCTTGGGAGCCAACTGTGCAAAAGTTGGCACAGCAGAGAACATGTAAATGGACTTTGCCAGGTGATGCAACTTTTTCTTCTTTTGTCCTCTCCTCCATGTTCTCATAGGCTTCCCAGGAGGCTTATCCCTTATATACGGTCATTGCATTGCACCACAAGTTTGGATATTTAACGTTGAAATGTTTGGACATTGAAGAATTGGGAATTGTAGTTTTTTAAGATTATATGTTCAAAAGGAGAAACAAGGAGTGGGAGACCCAAGTGTGTGTACAACCATTCTAGGTATTACCAAATACATTCTATGTATCAAGATTTAAAATCGTTTGAACCGTAAATTTTTGAACCCTACAATCTGGCCAAAGTACAATAATAATGGGTAGTGTGCAATCTAGGAGTATAGTACAACGTTTAATTAGCTTTTATTACAATGAGGTTAGCCATTGAAATAGGAGCTGGAAAATTTGCGTGTGTTATCTTCTTAAGACTTATACACTGTAAATATTAGTTTCATTAATCTGAGCATAATGCATTAAATGGTGTGCAACACGAGGGCATAGTGTGATAAAATATCAGGGCATCACAGTGTATATGAATTGTGTATTTTTAGGCTACGAGGGACAGTGCAAGGGTAATTGAATCGACAATGTTTTTGAATCGGTATATACAGTAATAATATTTAACATACTGGTTTGGTAAGATTCCCTTGACTTCCTTAGGCCCCAGGTTATTGCAATGGCTATGTGTGTGCATGAGGGAGATCTGGTATTGCCCGATGGGTACTGTTACAGTGCATTCTTTGCTAATAATCACTGGTAAGCTTGAAAAAAAATGTGATTTACAGCCCAATCAGACTTAACTT
The DNA here is from genome assembly GCA_026170595.1 of Plestiodon gilberti rubricaudatus. Lineage (NCBI taxonomy): Eukaryota > Metazoa > Chordata > Lepidosauria > Squamata > Scincidae > Plestiodon > Plestiodon gilberti. The sequence continues at coordinate 99,400,925 of JANXHW010000004.1, read as the reverse complement.
TTGTGCTGGTTTAACCAGCAGCGCAGCAAGAACGGGAGGCACCAGAACGGAAAAGGGATTCAAATCCCCTCCAAAAGAAGAATGCAAAGGGGATTTGAATTAGTAATCTGGGCTGCATGGACAAGACAGAGGATCAAGTGAAAATAACTAATGTTTTGGAAGTATGGCTGGTAAAAAGAAAACAGAAATGACTATCTTTTTTAAAAACTGTGATGCCTTAAAAAATTAAGGCATTGGAGGAAAGAATGACTCAGAATCTGAAAGAATGAATCAGAAATTTCAAGATAAATTGGAACAGGACCAGCGAGATAAAACACAATACATCAATTCTAGCAAGAAGACATTGGATGATACTTCATAAGAAATACAGGATAAGATTCGGGTATTGGTCAGAAAGAAGAGCCTAAGATTTTGACTTCATCAATAAATTGTAAGCCGCTTTGAGTCCCCCCCCCAATGGGGGGAAAGCGGGGTATAAATTTAATTAATAAATAAGTAAAATAGGGGAAAATAGGCCCAGCTTATACTGTATATGTCAGGTATCAAAGATGGACAAATTTAAAGAGAAATTGGAGGAGCTTCAGAACAGGAGCAGGATTAATATTCTGAAGTTACGAGGGATTCCTGAACAGGTTGGGAAGAGGGATTTAATAGGTTTTCTGTTATCTTAACACAGAGGTGGTATTTTCCATTTTTGACGAAAAAAGCCAAGTAAACAGAACTTAGGGTGGGCCCTTTAAACACATTTATTAAAAAGAGAGTGGAAAGTGTTAGAGGAGGGGCTAAGTTGCAAAGTAATTGCAATTTTCAGGTCTCCGAGTTTCCAAGACAGGTCATGTGTCTTGTTCAGATCAAGTGAACGTAACCAACACATATTCGAACACCATTATAAGTAGACGAAAATTGTTTTTATAACTTGGTCCCTAACCTTCCGGTTAGGAGGACATGGCAGGCTGACAACTCCGCCGATCGCTCTGTACCGACAGAGTACATCTGATGGACTTAATTACTTTACCCCTGGATTGAAAGGGAGTACGAAGAGATAAACCACATTTCTTTCAATCGCCCTCTTTCTGACACTTCAAGGCAAAGGCTCTGAAGTTTTGGGTTGTCGGTGAGGAAGAATGGATGACCATTGAAGCTCCGGCCGCAGATGAATCGTAAGCCAAGCCACCTCCCACATGCTTTGCTTTACTTAGGCAAGAGGCGTAGAAATGATTTATGAGTTGAAGAAATTAGCCGAAATAAGAGTTAACGTTAAAAATAATTAATACGTTGCGATAAGGCGAAGTGAACATTCGAAAGTGAAAGTTGGAAAAGACGAAGTTAAAGTTTTAAAGTGGAGAGTTTTATCTATTCTTTTCTGTACTTATGGAAGATTAAAACAGTAAGAGAAGGAGAAGGAAAGATATGAAGAAGCTTTTTTAAATAGACTGTTCCGGCAAGAGAAATTTGTTTGGGATTTGTGTGTGTGTTTCTTTCCTTCTACGTATTGACATTCCTGACATTTTTGCTAAAAGAATATGAGCCCTTCCGTGTCAGAGTTCATGGATTTTGGCAATTAATCTTTCTGTTTCACGTCGGCGACCGCAGAAGCTTTTTATTTTTACTTCTCTTTTTTTTTTTTTTTTAAAGAGAAAAGAGATTGGCACCTGGTGAAAAAATTGCAGCATGACTACACAATTGGAGTATTGTTTTAAAAAATGGGAAAGGAGATTTGATGCAAAAATGGCAATTTTGCAGGAAGAATTTCAGAATATGAAAGCAGAACTGAAACAAGCAGTGAAGGAAAAGGACGAAAAGGCTACGATGGAAATAGAGGAAGATAAAGAGAAAGATAATGACAAAGATAAAGATTTAGTGGAAGAGATTGTAGCAGAGGAAGTACCAAGAGTTAAATCAAGACTTGGTTATATATTTTTCGTGGAGGTGCTGAAGAAAAAGTCTGTCTTTCGGGGGAGGAATTTAGAAGACGTGAAGGATCCTGTGGAAAAAATTGCAAAGTGGATACAATTCAAAAAGCAAGGGACTTTCGGGGAAGATTTAAGGACGAAGAAGAGAAAGAAGAAGAGAAGAGAAAGAAAGAAGAGGAAGAAGAAAAGGAAGGAGGAGGAGGGGAAGGGATGGAAGGTGTAATGGGCAACTGTCAAAATTAAAAAGGGATTATAATTTTTTTGTGGGGAGTATTACTGGAGTTAGTTTTACAAAAAGACAAAATGTTTTATTATTAAAAATAAATAAATAAGATATGACTTGTTTTTAAGAAACTCATATAAAGAGTGATGGAAAATTTTTGATGGAAAATTAACAAAATTGAAGACGAAAAAATGGGTTGACTTAATAAATTTAAAATATTTGAAGTGGAAATTAAGACTTTTAGATGATAAAGGAAAAGTTAGTTAACCCTTTTGTGAATAAAAGAAAAATAATGCTTTATTATTTGAAAAGACTTAAATAAGATGTGATTTGTTTTCAAGAATCTTATGTAAAAAGGGGATATAGAATTTTTTTAAAAAAACAAAAATTTGGAAGGTTTTTATTTTAATACATTTGGAGAAAAATGGGGTGGCTTTATATATTAAAATATTTGAAGTGGGAATTAAGATTTTTAGATTAACTAACTTTTACTTTATCTTTTTGTGAATATTTGGATTCCACTTATAGATTCTTTAAGAGAGAGAGAGAGAGAAGAAGTGATGAAATGTGGATTTAACGAATAGTATATTAGAGATATAGGCTTAGTTAGATATTATAAGTAGAAAATATATAATAGTATACAAGTAGGATTTACTGCTTCGCGCTTGCTGTAATCTTTCGTAGTATGTTGTATTGTTTTGTTTTATTGTTTTGTTTAGTAGTTTATTAATAAAATATATATATATTGAAAAAAAAGAACTTGGTTCCTAACAAAACTAACGTGCTTTTTTGCAACTGGCATAAGGATCTTTCTGTTACAGTTCCAATGGATGCCTCAAAATACTTTTGCTAATAATGGATGGGTGGAGAGGATCAGGATGGGTGGAGGATCAGGAATGTTCATGTTGCTTGCTGCTTAATGGGATTGTGGTGCATTGAGGACGCCCTGCACAAGGCTCCCAAAAATCCTCATGACCACTTAGGTTATCTGTTCCACTCAGAACGGAGAGTCTCAGCCCAATCCTATCCTTCTCCCCCACTGGTGCAGCCAGTGGGGGAGGGCAGAATGGGAGGCTTTGGAAGGGAAAGGGGACTCCCCTTTAAAGGGGGATTTAAATCCCCTTTCCCTTTCAAAGCCTCCTGTTCTGCCCTCCCCCACTGGCTGCACCAGTGGGGGAGAAAGATAGGATTGGGCTGTCAATTAACAACTACATTATTCATGCACACAAAACGTTAGGATTAGCTTGGAAGGCTATATTAGAAAAAAAATCTGCATCAGTTATAGAGCTGCAGCAAACCAGTATAGCTTTTTCTATACAATAGACTTTTTCTGTATACTAAATTTCACTAATGTGGTAGCTGCCCATGCTGCTGGTCTTGCAGTTCACAAAACTGGAAATAAAACACTGTCTTTTCCTTTATTCTCTCCCTCCCCCCCTCGGCCTGCCTCCTTGCCCTATCACCTTCCATTTGATTCACAATTGCCTGCAAAGTATTGTTCCATGTTGCAATCTAAGCACCACTTAGCCCTTGTAGAGCCTGGTTTGTTTCTAATAATTGGCGATAAGATAACTATTAATTTTTATAGTGCCATCAGAATGCATGGCATGTTACTCAGAGCGATAGGACAGGTCTCTGCCTAGATAGGCACAGGTGAAACAGAGGAAGGGGAGAAATGGAAAAGAATATACATACATAAGCTTGGGCTGCAATCCTAAACACACTTACCTGGGAGTAAGCCCCATTGAATACAGTGGAACTTAGTTCTAAGTAAACATGCTTAGGATTGCACTGTTGGTTACAGGAGTGACTGAGGACCAAGGTATTGTGTCAAAGGCTTCACAGAAAAGCTGAATTTTAAGAAGGAACTTGAAGAAAGAGAAGACTCACACAGGTGTTCCAGGAGAACATTCAAGGCATAAAGAGCAGCATGGGAGAATGGACAAACGCCCAAAGGAGCAGCAGATCTTTGGATGGTTGAGGGTGGTGGAATTGGAAGAGCAAAGGTTTGTAGGCAGGAGTATAACGTGACATAAAAGCAGAGAGACCGTGAAGGAAGATGCCATGGAGGGCTTTGAAGGCAAGACCATTCAGTTTGTCCTGGATCAGGATGTAGCTAAGAAGCCATCAGGAAGATTTAAGGGGGTGTGCATGATATGGTCAGAGCAAAGAGAGAGGAAAATGATTTTGGCAGCAGAGAGCTAGGTGGAGGTATTGCAGAGTTATGCTTAGTATATTGTATATTAGTATATTGCTTAGTATATTGTTGTCAGTTGCTGTGCTTTATAAACTAGAACTAGCTTATAGCCCATCATCTGTCAAACATGTATCAGTCTTAGTGCAGAATGAAATCTTACATGCTGGGCTTCTTATTGCTTATGGCGGCTAACTATTTAATAGCGCCGTATGCATCTAAAATGCAGTTTTATGAGATCCAGGAGTGAAAAGTCTTAGTTGCAGATACCCGAGACAAGGCAAGGTCATAACTGTGGAGCTCCCTTTCCAGGAAGATTAGACCAGCAGTACTGTACCAAGCGTGGGGCAGCAGGGGGTGTGTCATCTTGTGGGGGGGGGGGAGATTTTGCAAATTTTGTAAGCCACTATGAGAAGTAGAATATCAATAAATAAAACAGATGGGGCTGTGAATGCCCTGTGCTTCAACATATACTATCCTAGTCAATCAAGTCGCTAACTGGACGTGAGAGAACAGGAATGGGGCTCTCGTGTGTTTAGGAGGCCTCCAACAGCCTGAGGAACAGATGGCTGAGGGCTGCTTTTAAAATAGGACAAGTATATTGGATCTGCAGGTCACCCTTAGATGGGCTTTGTACTGTATATTTTATGTTAAGGTATTTATATAATGTTGCACTATTGTGGAAAAATCCACAGGATGAGCCAGGATGGTGTAGTGGTTCGGGAGTTGAACATCGACCTGGAAGATCCAGGTTCAAATCCCCACTCAGCCATGAAGCTTCCTAGGTGAACTTGGGTCAGTTGCCATCTCTCAGCCTCACCTATTTCACAGGGTTATGAGGACAAAAGGAAGGGAGGAACTATGTACATTACCCTGAGCTCCTTGGAGAAAGGGCGGCATGAAAAATAAAAATCCACATGTAGGTGTAGATACATGGCCACACTCGAGTATGCAGTGCAGCACTTCAAAACATTTGACATATGAAGATACAAGCTATGAATGCATTTTAACACAGAGAGAGCATCTTTGGCTCTGTAAATGGCCCATTATCAACAATGAAAACCGAGTCTCTTTAGAATGTTTAAGTATGCATGTTGTCTTTCCAGCCCTATTAGAGCTTGTGAAACAGAAAAGCATGCATGCACTCTTACGCCAGACCAAAGTGGGGCATGAAATGATTTACCACCTGTTCTGTACATTCTATTGATGCAGACTACAGCAAAGAAGCAACGGGTGCCAAGGTTACCATAAAGTAGAATTATAATTGCCAACTTGCATGAAAGCACATGTTAACTCTAAAATTCAAGGAGGTACCATGCTATAAACCGGTTGACCATCTAACGAACAGAGACAGCTGTTTTCCAGTAACTTGCATGAAATATGGGTCACTGCCTCAAGAACTGTCCCTTCAAATGGACAGCCTTTCACAGTTTCTTCTTTCAGATCCAATTTCTTGCAGCATGTTGAACAACTGCAAAGTGCACTCCCTCCCTTGAGTCCCACCCTCCCCATAATGGATGATGGGCCTCCTCATCTCCTGGCCAACTTACCTAATGGAAAACCACTTGTTTCACTTGCCATGCCAACAGAATGTTCTCAAATTCACTACCACCTTATTTCCACAAGCAGCTTCAGAGCATCCATTTACCTACCTATCTTGTGGTTAGAAAGCCCCATTTAAAATATGTATATCCCACCCTCCCCTTCCTTTTTGGGAAGTGACCAATAGTGCCTCCCAAAAGTGCCTCCCTACTGGGAAGGTGCCCAATTTACCATATGTTTTTTCTACATATTGAATACAAAATGCATGAAATATGGATTAAAAAGTAAGGGTGGCATGAAATACTTATGTCTTCCTCCTCCTAGGGAAGTTAGCATTTCTCTGTGGGGGTGGAGGGGCCCAGTGCAGCTTAAAATGGCACCCGATAATAGAGGCGGCAATGGTTTCGCCTTACTGGCTTTTCCTTCTTCCTTCCAAACACATTTCAGCAACAGGTGCTTCCCCTCAAGTCATACCTTCCTTAAACACCCAAGAGGAATTTCAATCACTGACCTACTAGAGCTGGGTCAATATGCTGGCATCTGACTAAGCAGTTGCTGGATCCAAACTTTGCTTGCCCCAATTACAACACTTAATTTCAGGAGAAACTGAGTCACCTTGCTTTACACACAACTTTAGCATGCGAACCAAAACCTTCCGAAGGTATTGCCTCAAGTTCCTGCCTCTTGTCAAAGGACAGACAAAAACCAAGACACGAGGTCCTGTCTTTGCCATTCCTTCTGTAACCCTTTCCACCTCTGGATGGGCAATAGTTGGACTAGGAAGCACACCTTTTTGAGGGCCATGTTTGTTTGGGCCAGTTGCTAGTCCCTGGCATGCGACAAGCTGTGGCTAGGCTCAGTAGTCGCATTACTTATGGATGGTGGCCACAGGCAGGTGAGGAAAGGAACTCTTTTAGCCACCTATTACTTCACTAGAAAGGAGGATTGCATGAGCAGCCAGGCACAAGGAGAAAAGAGCCAATTTTGTTGTATTTGGTATTTTATCTTTTTTTTCTTTACACCACTTTGCATTTTTTTTCTTTTTAATTAGAAGAGTGGCCTAAAATAAAACAGACTACAACCCTTTTGGCTAGGGAGGGTGGCTAGGTGGGAAAGATGGAGATCTAGCAGGAACTGGGCAATTGCTTATTCCTAAACATATGCAGAGTGCCATTCCATTAGCATTTGGTAACCAAAACACAGAGAATCCCAGAAGTCTGTGGTTTTTCACTAGGGAAGACAAGAACACTACACTAACAACAGAAAATCAGAAAGGAAGCCTGAGAAAGGTGGAGGCAAAGGAACAAGGGGTGGAAAGAGGTCATCAGCATAAAAATTAAAACAGAAAATGATATGCAAACTTGGAAAGTCCCATAGAACTCAATGGGATTTATTGCCAACAACCAACAAGATGGGGGGGGGGAGAGAAAGAGTACATTGAAGAAGTGAGAAATACAAAATTAAGAAGAGGAGAATGGTATACAAATGACAAACACAAACCTTGTAAAAGAGAAACAAGATTACAATGCTACATGGAAGCAAGTTCTACTAAACTCAGTGGATTTATCCAGAACATAACCAATTTTTAAAAATGTGATAAAATATATACAAGTAAAAGCCATCTTTAAAACTCCAATATGATGAGAAGAGGGAATGCTACATTTAAGAAGACCATTGTACTAGATGTACTCCTAAGCATTTGCCCAATCCCAATGCAAACAAGATCAAAAACAAGTTTGTTTTGTAGCACTAGTCCATAAAGCAGGGCTCCAACTTTTCAGATTGAGTGTTCCATCCGCATTCCTATCACTGAAGAGCAAGTAACGTAGTATTTAAAAACCAAGTACTACAGTTTTGAGGCGTTCAATAAGGCTTACATTAAAAAAAAGACATAGGAGGGAGGCTAGGCAAGAAATCACAACACACACACAGCAGGTCAAAGGCCTGCTGAAAGAGGAAAACTTTCAGTTTGTCCTGGAATATCAGAAGGGAAGGGACCAAGCAGATTTCCTGGGGTTCAGACTTCCAAGTCTCTCACAGAGAAGATCCTGTTATGTGTTCAGTTGCCTTGAGGGAGAAGAGACAAGACAAGCACTTCTCTCACCTTACTCCTTCTTCAGAGTTTTTCCATATTGTGGCTGAGAAAGTCAAATTACACATCATGTTCTTTTAACTGTCACACTCTAAAACCTTCCTTGGCTGCTACCCAGAAACAGACTGAGGCAACCCAATGCCTCCTCTCGGTGTGGTTATCTAACACTCTGTTTCCCAATGGCAATTTGCTGTGGGGAGAGGGGAGAATTCCAGCAATAAAGCGCATACAAGAATCACTTCTGGCCATCCACAAAACAGAATAGCCCTGTAGTATATTCACACAAGAACAAAATAAAATAACTGCATCCGGGCCTGGCTCTGTTAGCACCATGGCTCTGTGAGCATTAGCACCATGCTCTTAGGGTATGTAAAGATTTGTCTTTAAAATAAATAGCAGTGTTTTCTACTCATGATGCAAACCCTGCTTTTTTCCACCTTCACTGGTTCTGTAAGTTTTGCTGCAGAGCTGGCTGGGCATGCCACTGATTGGTAGCTACAGTCCCTCCTTCCCCACCCCAGTTTACAACATTTAACAAACAGATTCAACAAGGGGAGAAAGAACACAGTGAGGGAGGGGAATGTTCATGCAGTACCAAGAAAAGGGGGGGGGGGAGTACTACATTAACTGTTTGCTTTCTTTAAGCATAATCCATCTGTGAAATATTGTAATCTACTCTAGAGAAGGGGAAGAGGGGAGGAACAAACGGGGACTGCAGCCAACCACCAATCGGTGCCTTGCAAGCCGGCTCAGCTGCAAAACCTACAGAACCAGTCTCTCCCGCCCCCGGCCCACAGCACAAAACAGGAGGGGCAGAATTACATCTGTCAACAGCGCAGTGAATGTGTTTCCCAAAACACAACTCCTGTTTACGTACAACTATATATGCACTTCTACATGATCAAGAAATTGAACCTATGGAAAGCTAAATGCTGAGTAGTGCCTGCCTAGTAAGCTGTGTAAAGTGTTTGCTTTGTGCAAAACCAGCTCCCCTCCCACATACGCAACATGGGGGCAAGGGGGGGGGGGAGGCTTGGCTTCCAATGAGAGCACAATGCCTCTCTGTGCACAAGGGCAAAATGCATGTTGCTCCTCAGGGACCTCTGCAATACAGGCCCTCTCTCCATCACCATCTATGCTGTTGATGCAGCTGGTTTATATAAGGGTTTAGCGACTGAATTCCCTGCCAGGGTGATTTTTATCCAGTGCTGAAAAAAGGTTTTATAAAAAGGTTACTTGAGCTGCACTGACGAATGCCTACAGGGCCTTGGTTGGTCAACTGAAACCAAAACACCACTGTTTAAAGAAACACTGAGAACAGCAAAATCCCCTTGAGGGTCACATTATACCACAACATTGCTGGCAGTGTTGTCGCCAGGGGGAAAGAAACTGTGGCATCCAGACTTCTCTTCAAACATAAGTTACTGTGTCCAAACACAGGAGGTCTGGGGCTCAAGACTTCTCAGAAGCTGCATCCTCTGGGATTAGGTCAAAGGACTTTAGGCCAGAAGTGAGCAGGTAGTCTACAGCAGGGGTTCTCAACCACTGCACCGGTGATACTTTGCACGACCACCCAGTGGTAGGCTGGTCTTTATCTGCTTTTCCGCTCAGAAGTCTCCCATGCGGCCCCCGCTATTACCTTTGTTTTGTTTCTAGCCCATGTCTTGCTCTAACAAAAGATCTGCTTCTGTGCCTTAACTAGCACAGTAACAGACAAGCTGACTGAATGGTAGAGAGGCTCGGTCAAATTAACAGGAAGCAGGAACTGGAACTGCTTCCTGTTAATTTGGCCGAGCCTCTCTACCATTCAGTCAGCTTGTCTACTCCTGTGCTAGTTAAAGCACAGAAGCAGATATTTTGTTAGAGCAAGACAAAGGCTTGAAACAAAACAAATGTAATGGCGGAGGGGGCGGAGTTTTAAAAGGTTTTTAAAGTCACTTTGCTGCCCTCCCTACTCCACATCAATAATTATTAACTACCGGTAATACATACATGTATAAAAACTGTTTGGGCTTTGGCATTATGTTTAAAAAGACTGTTGTGGTATACTTTGCGAGATTGTTGGGGCTTTCTTTAAAAATTTGCAAGGCTGCATTATACATTTGTTGGGTGTTTGGGGGGGGGGGCTTCTTAAAAAAAAATCAGTACTTCAAATTGTACTGCTCCTTTCATGGAAATCACATTTCTGAAAGTGTAGCTGCAAGAGGTTGAAGGGGAGGCTCTTTGGCCAATGATACAGAGAAGTCGTACTTAAAAAGATTGAGCTTCCCTCCAAACTGACAGGAGTGCATGCTTAGGCTCCAGATGCTTAGCTCAACCATCTCATTAATAATACACACGTAGCCCTAACTTACTTAGTCATTAAAGCATACATATATAGTACTATTATTCATGGTGTGAAACAGTCTTTACAAATCTATTTATTTATTGGCACAGAAATAATTGACCGTGACAGGTGGTACACCTGGTGACAAAGGTTGAGAACCCCTGGTCTACAGTAATGCAAGACCAAGCAACATGTTACATATTAACACCACAATCCTATGCCCAGCTATTCAGAAGTAAGTCCCACTGTGCTCAATGGGGCTTGCTCCCAGGAAAGTGTGTATAGAATTACAGCCCTAGTCAGTTCTTAGGACAAACTCGCTTAGTTCGCTCTCATTAAACTGCACATACTCGATCCACATCAGGGCCACAGCGGGGGGGGGGGGTAACCCTTTCCCCCCCATTCCAGTCCTGATGAAGAGTGGGAAATTTCTGTGATTGCCCTGGGAAAGGAAGCACCCATTAATGCCAAGGAGCTTCCAGTCTTCAGTTTGCTACATCCAGCTGCAAGGAGCTTCTAGTCAGATGTGGCTCCCTGTTGCATGTAGGGAGTTGGACTACATGGGAAAAACAGACCCTTTCACACATTATGTTGTGTGGGTCACAAGCCTGAAAAGTCAACACTGGCAAACTCAGCAACATCTTAGTGCTCATGTTCCCTTATCCAGCCATGTTGCAGCTGCTTGTGCATCCACATGCAGAAACAACACGACCATCCACATGCAGACCAATGCATGACCATCCACATGCAGAAACAACACGAAGCTCCACTTAGCACATGGAAGCTTCCTGTGACATTCTTTCCACAGAGCAGCTCATTCGCTCCTGTCTTGTTTTACCTCAACTTGTCTACAGTCAGCAGAGCAAACCACTTTTTCTTTAGTGAAATAAGTAGAGTTTAAGGCTCTATTAGGGGCAGGGTTGCTCAAGAACATTAATATTGACCAGCAAACCGTTTCTTGTCAAAATGAAGCAGAATGAAACAAACGCGTACAAGCACAAGACATTGTGTAGAAAGTCTGGCTGTTCCAGCTTTTTCTGTGGTACCCGCAGTTGGTCAGAAAAGGACCACTACAGTAATGTAAGTGTTAACTCCACCCCACCCAGCTCTAACATCACATGGCTGACGACTGCTCTCTGCCCTAGCTTCGGTGGGACTTGGCCTTTTGAAGCTGCTTCTCATTTTTCCATAATGTCACCAGATCACTCCTCAAACATGGCTGCATGGAAGGAGGTTTGGTTCAGTTGGTAGAGCTGCCACCTTGTAAGCCTGAAGATCGGTGAATGGCCAGTTCAAGACACACCTCTGACAAAAAAAGCTGTGAAAGCCTCTGTGAGGAGAAATGCCAGCTGCATCGGCTAAGCATGGGAGGTGACGGCCAGGGAGAGGCCAGACTGCAAAGGACACCATCTGTAATGCAGTTGTTCATGAAAGATTGAACATATACATATACGATTGTAATACATATACAATTGTAAAGACCCCCATTAGTGGGGTTGGGAAAGCCTGCCCATGTAAACCGCCTTGGATTAAAGTCAGAGGAGAAATCCAATGACCAAGAAGGAGAGGCCTCCAAGCCCACGAGTCTAGTTTACAGCAAGCAAGCACTTCGGCCTTCTCATATAGGCCTCTGTCCCTTGTCAAAACAATACCCAATGCTCAAGAGTCAGGCAGCAACATTCAGCTCCTGCACAGGGCAGGCAAACATATTTAAAGCGCCAGGAAAGCAGCACTTTAAATAAAGTCAGTTTACAACCCTTAGGCAACCCACACTCAACTGATGAGAAGACAGAAAAATAAACCACCACAGGGGAGTCGGGAGGGGGAAAAACTTCTTTGTCCAAAGCTGAACCTAGTGGCCTTTGCACTGCTACTGAAGAATTTCTTAATAGCTCCCTATAAGCAATTACAACACTAGGCCCCAATCTTCAGTTTCCAAGACGACAGGAAACTGAGTTTCCCCAGACATTAGATGATCTCAATTGTTTACAGTGTTAGCTGGATAAAATTATTGGGCATCTACCATTTCAGCTGCTAACATAAGCATGTTTATTGAGGAACACTTAATGGGTATACTGAAATAGGACCCAACAAATAAAACTGAGAGACATCTTTTCATGAGTTTGCTGAGTTTACACTACATTTTTCCAAAGCCTGCAGTTCATCAGGGCCAGCCTAAGACATCCTGATGCCAGAGGCAGAAAACTCAAATGATAATCCCTCCCCCCTTCCACAAACTAGAACAATGAAGGCTTTTTTTTATTTGTCTGAGTCTTCCCGTGAGCAGTGGATTTATTTTAATCTGTACCTCCTGTTCATCTGTTTTATCTATCAATGTTGTTCTATTTATATTGTTTGATGCTGAATTGTACCATTTTGTTATTTTATTTCTGTAATTTTACTGTTTCCCCAGCTTGTGAGTTGCTTCGAAAGGAGGTTACTAGAACCTACTAAATACTAGAAATAAAATTGTTAACATGAGACACAATCTACAGGGATATTCTTCTGCACAACCTCCTGGAAATGAACAGCAAGGGTACTCTCTCTCTCTCTCTCTCTCTCTCTGTAGAAGAGAAGGATGAAGCCACACCCCTCTCCCTGCTCCCTCAGAGAGGGAAGAGAAGTATCTGCAATAGTGCTTCTGCTGTGTTACATCAGGATGCTAACGAACAATATAATTACCACATCACTACTCACAATAGCAGTGGGAAGTTTCAGAGCAGCTCCCTATAAATAAGTCTATAACTGGGTTATAGACAGGACTGGCCCACTTATGGATTACTCACCACACCCCTGCAATTCATGAAAGTACCTAAGCTACTATATTTAACGAGTATCTTCCTCCTGACCCAAAAGATATACAAGATAATTGTTAGCAGATGTCCTTTATTTTCCACTGCAATACAGGAAGAAGAAAATTGATTTCTAGCCTTATGGAGCTGAGAAAAAGGTACAGCCAGGAGACAAAGTTTGTGAGTACAAAAAGCTACCTTATCTAAGGAACTATTCCTGAATTACAGTAAAGCATTGGAAAAGCCATACTTTACCAGAAACTGCACCTGACTATTCAGGTACAAGTGAAGCTGGTAGGTGGATGAGCCCAGGGATGGGAGGAGAGAAACAGCCCAGCCAGGAAAACTACTACTTGCCACCAGACCAGGAATGGGGACAGAAGAACAGACACAAAGGGATGCTAAACAACCTCAAAACACAAGAACCCATTCAATGCACAGTGCCTTTTGGACAAGTTTGTTCTGTATGCTTTTGATAAAACTTATGTTGTCAGTCACTCCAATAAAATAGGATCAGGACAGGCTTTACAAAGGTGGGTTTTACTCACCTGTTAAACTCTTAAAATGTTAAGATTTTTTTTTTTTTTACAATCCTGTATACACTGTACTTGCTCAGCTTGGGGGGGGGGGCACTGCGATGCTGCAGTCACAGGGCAAGCTTGGGAGAAAAGCAGAATAAAAATCCAATACAGTTCTATAGAATTTGATTCCATCCTTCCTTCACAGAACTAAGGGCACCATAGGTCTTCTCCCCTCATCTGACCCCCTCCCCCTTTATCTTTGCCACAGCCCTGCATGGTAACTTAGGTTCAGTCCTATACACATTTGCCTGGGAGTAAGGCAAGGAGAGTCATGCTGGCCACAAGACCACGGAGGCGTCTTCGGACAACGCTGGCTCTTCGGCTTTGAAATGGAGATGAGCACCACACCCTAGAGTCGGACACGACTGGACTTAATTGTTAGGGGATACCTTTATCTTTTTAAGTCTCATTGAACTCAATGGGACTTATTTCTGAGAAGACATGCATAGGATTGGGCCGTTAAACTGACTGGCCAAAGATCACTCACACTGTAAATCTGGTGATTAAGCACCACTGAACTCAATGGAGCTTAGTTCTGAGTAGACATGCACAGGGAACTGCACTGAGCTCATGGTCAAATGGCAGTTTAGGTAGGAACTTGCCTACTCCCCCCCCCCCCAAACGACAGAACTAGTTTACACTCAAATTGCCAACCCTGCTTCAGATCGCCTCGCCCCCACCTTTTCCTACAACCTCTCCCAACTGCCCTACAGAACAAATACTGTGGTAGGATCCCACAAGCAGATACAGCAGCAGCCACGATGTGACCCTATGCAGCGACACGCACCACAGTCCTGTTCTCAACATTACGAGGTGCCACAGAGAGGGAAGAAGCCATGAGGCCAGTTTGCAAGGAAGAGGGGCACATAATACCAGGCTTGATCAGTCCAGACTCAGAGGAATAGCAGAGGGAGCCTGTTTACAGCAGCAGCGAAGCATCTTTTGGCGCCTTCATCACCAACAGATTGACTGTGACATCAGCCTTCGCAAATGAGCCCATTCCGCCAGATGCATGGAACGCCAGATGCATGGAAACTTGATGCATTGGAGGAAGTGGCGAAAGCTGACGCAGCAATCAATTCGTTCATGGTGAAGGTCCCACAAGACTTGGCCGGTATGATCGTGCGAATGTTGCCAGAGCAGAGCCCGTTTCCCCGCTTAACACGCCAGGGGAGGAGGGGGCCGAGGAGAAAGAAGGTCGCGCTTTGGCTGAGCACCGACGGACAAGCAGGCACGCACAGAACGCGAGAGGAGCGAGCGAGGCAGCCCTTCCCGAGCAGCGCTGGTCAGCTCGTACGAAAGAATAACGGACTCAGCCCGATTTTCCCTTCTCAGCAGGCTCAAGGCATGATCCGACACACATCCCAAGAGGAGCTCCGCTTCTAAATCCTCCAGCGAGAGCTCCCGCGCGACAAACCTACCTACGCACCTCACAAAGGTCCCGGCGGTGGCAGCAGCGACTGCTGTCTTCCTTCTCTCGTTGCTCCCGCTGCCGACTGCAAGACAGAACGAGGAAGGACCGGCGGCGGCTACCTATACAACCGCAGAGTGCAGCCTCCACCGTGACGTCACGACACTAGTTGTGGTCAGCCGACTACGAGGAAGGCAGGGCGCTGCCGCTGCGTCACTGCATGCACACCGGCTGTCCGGCTAAGTGCGCATGCGTGGAAGTGGTAGCGACGCCTCCAGTCTGGCCTTGAGTAGGGTGGCCTCAGCCTCTGAGGCACTAGAGTCTCTTGATCTTGAGTGGTAGGTACACGTAACGCATATTCTCATCTGTGGACTGGATGAGTTTGCAACATGCACGCCGCTTAATAGCTATATATACACAAATACTGGTCGCGCGACGCTGAATGTATGAACTGACTCCACGTAAAAGCATCGTGTCTGAAAATGATATGAAGGTTACACCTGAGATCTTGTGTGGCCCATTCACACATGCAACTCGTCACTCGATGACCTCACAGTCATCACATGCATGGTATGCATGAACAACGAGCCCTTGATGGCCAACAACTGAGTTTTATTTGTTTATAAAAGTATTTCTAAACTGCCCTCCTTCACCAGGGGGATCAAAGTGGCTCATATAAAACCAAATGACCAATACACAGTTTAAAGGGGGGGGGGGGGGAGAGACAGAAGTCAGCCAACTTAAGCCAAACCAGCGGAGCACACCTGATTTATCCCAGATGCTTGGCAGAACAGGATGGATCTTCCTGATAATATGTCCAGCTGATATGTCCAGCACAATGGAGGCCAGGGAGGTGGCAAAGTAGCGTGGGACACCCTGCACCCCATGCTTGCCACCTGCCAGGCCACTACCCCATTCTCTCCTTGCATGCTTTCCTTGGAAAATCTGTGAGAAGAGGATGGCAGGGTTACCTCCTTCTCCTTCTTTTATCTGTTGTCTGTATTATGCACTATTTATTTTAATCTCTCTCTCTCTCTCTCTCTCTCTCTCTCTCTCTCTCTGTATGTCTTTCTGTGTTATGCCAATAAAGGTTGATGATGATGATGATGATGATGATGACCTCCTTCTCCAGTGTCACTGCTGAAGTTTGCGGCAGCAGCATTGAAGAACGTTCCTACTACTACTGCCATTATCCTTTTTCCCCAGGCACTTTCCTTCCAGATAGACCTTGAGAAAAGGACCCCCCCCCCCCATCCTCCTCCTCTGCTGGCGTTGATTCTAAACTTGCCTCAAGCACTGGCTGGGAGGATGCTGGGAGCAGAGGGGTTCTGCTCCTGGCCCAGCCAGTTTAGAACCAGTGGTAGTGGAGGAGGATGGTGGTGAGGATAAGATGCCTGCTTTTTTTGGGGGGGGGGGGGATGAGCTACTTGACTAGCTGTCTGGTGCAGGGGATAGGTGGGTAGCAGTAGCAGATCACCTTGGGTCACCCCTGAGTGGTCCTTTCAATGGGATCTAGCCCATGTTTGATCAGATTCATTATGAGTCTTCCTCCAGTGTTGCTCAAGTCATCTCCCTAGTTGCTTCAACACTAGTATTTATTTATTTTATTTTTTTCACATTTTTATACCGCCCGTCCTCCAAGGAGCTCAGAGTGGTGTACATATTTCCTCCCCTCCTTTTTGTCCTCACAACAACCCTGTGAGGTAGGTGGGGCTGAGAGATAGTGACTGGCCCAAGGTCATCCAGGAAGCTTCGTGGCTGAGCGGGGATTTGAACCTGGAACTTCCAGGTCTAAGTCCGACTCCCAAACCACTACACCATCCTAGCTCTTCAGAGAACCCAGTGGTGTCACTAGGGAGGTGTGGGGGGGTGAGGACTGAACTGGGTGACACCCTTGGGGGGGTGACACCACTAGAATTGTGGAAACCTTTTGGAAAAATTGTATTTATGAATAATACCATAACATTATACAGTACTATATCATTGGAAAGGTAATGTAATGCAGAATGTAATGAAACAAACTTGTATTGGCATGCAGATTTTCATGGCTTATTTTCTGTACAGACGTGGGTTCTATGGGATTTTCAGCCATGTTAAATTGTTAGAAATTGAAGAATAAAGAAATATATCGTCCAAAACTTGCCTGAAGAAATTCCTTTTCTACTCGATCCCCAGTGATATGGGTGCCGCTTTCAAGGATTATCCGCTCTGCTGTAAGAGCGGTCATTTGATTTCAATTATTCAATTAAGCTGTTCCTGCTTTTTTGCACTTCTCTTTTTCTTTATATGTTTGTGTCAATGTAATCTCTGGTTCATGTATATCTACCAGCAAGTTGCTGAGTGTTCTTCTTTTTAGCTTTTGACAATGTCCCAAGGCGGGAGGAAACGTAAAGCAGAGGATTAAAGAATTATTTGTGCCTGTCTGTTCTGGATAATCCTTGAAAGTGGCACCCATATCACTGGGGATCGAGTAGAAAAGGAATTTCTTCAGGCAAGTTTTGGACGATATATTTCTTTATTCTTCAATTTCTAACAATTTAACATGGCTGAAAATCCCATAGAACCCACGTCTGTACAAACTTGTATTCTCTCAAACGTTATGGCCAAATAACCAGAAAAAGAAAACACAATTGCCTTATGTAACAAAAAGTGGATTTTCTTAACTCAAAACTGACCAATGAGACTGATTGTTCTGAGAGCCAGTGAGGTGTTGTTATGACACAGCATGGAACCAATAAGGTGTTAGTGTGAGTCAGCCCTCATTTCTATGTATCAGAGCAAATACTAGAACTCTTATTCAGTTGTGTGTGTCATCAAGTTGGCCACTGGTTTTTTGTTGGGTACTGATATGTTGGGTGACCTGTACTGTTATATATTACAACAAATAAAGTTAAGGAGGTGACACCATGAGTTACAGCACCAAGTGAGTGACACCAATCCTAGTGACACCACTGGGGTGATGCGATGAGCTCTCGCACTGGGTGACACAAACCCTGCTGATGCCTCTGAGAGAACCAATGGGCAAACAGCTTTGCAAGAAGGGAGAGGATGCTCAGGAGAGATCATATCAAGAGCCCAGCTCATTTATCTGTTCCAGAAGTCAACCAAGGCCTTGACAAAAGTGCCAACCATAGTGATAGGAAAATTCACGAACAATGTGTGGGAGTTGTCATTCATTGGGACATGACCGCCTTGAAGTGCTGAGCTGCACTTGTACTGGGGGCCAGTTGTGTTGCGAGCAGGGTCATGTGGGGGGGGCATCATCGCCCCCACCCTGTGCTCCAGGAAGGCTTCATTTGAAGCCTTCCAAGAGCCAGGACGGGTGGGCTGGAAAAACGCACTGATTTCGGTGCGCCTCAGTTCCATGGAGCCCAAAAACCTGCTGTGGCTCCTCCTCGTGAGGAGACTGTGGTTGTCACCCGGGGCTCCCCCTGGCCCCATTATAGTGACGCCACTGCTGGGGGGCTTGGCATCCATACATCGAAGTTCCTCACCCCCATTTTATCCTCACAACAACTGTATGATGTAGATTAGGCTGAGAGAGAGGAAGGGGGTTGGCCCGCGCTCCGGCTCCTATCACCCCTCCCCCCTGCCGCCCTTAAGGGCCTGGCTTGCTCCTGTGCCTTCAACAGCAGCTTGATCTGCAGAAATCAGCTTTTTAAGATACAAAAATATAAGTTCTTATGTGCTAATGATAATGGCTGGCAGTCAGCTGGCATTAAAGGCACAATTACAAGATGTTAAAATCTGAGAATCCTACTAGAAGCTAACTGCCACACACCAGTTGCATATGCTCTTTAATTAGGAGAGGATGCAGTGGATGTAATTGATAAAAGATGCTCCTTGCTACAGCTTCCACCTGTTTCTCAAGAAGCTGTGCTGCTGGGTCATCAAGGCATATCCCAAAGGCTGTGACCTGCTCTGACAAGGTTAACCCACATCAATAACAAGTCAATTCAGACCTCTTGCAGTCCTAGGATTTTCCACGGCCATCACATCCATCTTGTCTGGATGCAGCTTCAGCCTCTTGGCCCATAATCACCTGACCACAACTTCCAGGCTTCCTGATTTAACTGCTGTTTGCACAAAAAGGTTTGGGCTTTTTCATGACATGAGGATTCAGTGATGGAAAAGCAATGTCACCAGCTGAATTGTGTCTCTTAAGCAATTGTTTAGGGCACAGAAAAGATGATTTCTCAAATTTGCGCGTTTGGTTTTTTGAATTTGGCTGGCTCACAAATATTTCCTGAGATCCATGAAGAGCATATAGGGCCTTTCTGTATTTTATTCTTCTGCCCTGTGAATTTGCCCAAATTTTAGTTACAATCGGCTTAGTCTAGCCAAGCTTTACTGTTGTTATAGCCCTGCAAGGTAGGGAGAAGTTCATTAGCTTCAGAAGTTCTCTTGTGTGGGGTTTCAATATTTGGTCAAAACTGGACTCAGTTCACTGCAGGGCCAGGCGAGGCCGATTCCACCAGTTCGGTGGAATCGGGCCCTGCGGCCGGGGGGGGGGGGGGAATGCACTGTGGTGGAGGGCAGGCTGTCCACAGCTGCAGCTGGCAGTTTGCCAACATGCAGTGGCCCACCTGCCAGCCCCTGCGTCTGTTTGGCCTGAAAATTGGGCCTCCAGGAAGCAGTTGGACCTCCAGGAACGACGTCATCGCATCACCTCCACTCCACCTACTTCCGGGAGGGCGCACCACGTGCTAGGCGCCATTGGTCCCGCCGTGGCTTGCCCAGGTGAGTGGGGGGGCCACAGCAGCTGGTCGTGCATTGGGCCCCATGGCTCCTAAGGCCAACCTTGTTTCACTGAGTGGTCTTGAGCTAATCATAGTCACTCAACCTCAGTTTCCTAGCAATTAAATGGGAATAGTAGTGGTCTGAGTTCTAGGGTTTTTGAAAGATGTATGAGATCAATAAGATCCTAGGCAGCAGGGCTAAGGCCTCTGCCCCACACAACCTGAAGAGCCACTGGCAGTCAGAGTAAATAATACCAGGTTAGTGGGTTCCAACGATTTAGCTCCACATAAGGCTAAATCACTTTCCTTGCCCATCTACTGTAAAACTCATTTTATTGGACAAACTTGGAAATGCAAACAAAAAAAAGGGAGGGGGGGAATCTTATTGCTTGTGTTTTCATAGAAGGCTGGCCTAATGAAAAATATTTCCAGTTCTGTGTCTTTGATTTTCTAAAGCAGTTGCCAGGGCTCTGGGTCTGACACAAAGTTACAGAGTTTTATTCTCCTACTCAGGAACAGAGTCTTGGGGAGATGGGGGTAAAAGTAAACCTCAGGGTAGGAAGCCAGAATCAAGGCGTCAAGCTGCTTTTCATCGAACCTGTTCCTAGCTTGCTCTCATTCTGGACCTGCTTCCTTACCTCAAGAACAAAGGGGGGGGGGGGGAGCAAGTGTACTGTAGTGTAGTAGGTTACCTTTGCTGTTATGTTTACTGATTTGGTTTGACTGAATATTAATTACAGATATTTACAAATGTTAACACGTGTGCTCCCTGAGGCATCTGGTGGGGCTACTCAGGGGCGTCGCTAGCCCTCCGGGCGCCCGGGGCACGGGTTGCCCGAGCGCCCCCCAGAAGGGCCCGAGCGTCCCCACCCCCCCAGAAGGGCGCCCCCACCCGGCCCCCGCGCCCACCCCCACCACTCTCCTTACCTTCTTCAGCCTCCTCGCCGCCGCCACCGCCGGCCCCGCGCTCACCTCGGCGCGGCTGTTTAAAAGTTGCGCCGAAGTGAGCGCGGGGCCGGCGGTGGCGAGGAGGCTGAAGAAGGTAGGGAGAGCGATGGGGGAGGGCGCTCGGGGGCCGGGAGCGTCATTGCTCTCCTTACCGCTTTCGCCGGCCCCGCGCTCACCTCGGCGCGAGTCGGCAAAATTGCCCTCTCTTGGCCTCTTAGGCGTTCTGCGCATGTGCAGAACAGCCAATTTTAAAAGGAGCCGACTCGCGCCGAGGTGAGCGCAGGGCCGGCGGCGGTGGCGAAGGAGGTAAGGAGAGGCGCCCCGGCTGAAGATGGCGCCCCCGGGAAGATGGCGCCTGGGGCCCGAGGCCACAGGGGCCCCCCCAAAGAACGCCGCTGGGGCCACTGTGAGATACAAGAAGCTGGACTAGATGGGCCTTTGGCCTGATCCAGCAGGGCTCTTCTTATGTTAAAATGTGGATTCTGAAAAATGTTACAGTGTACATGGTTAATTGTTTGAACAATTAATACCAGGTCAGTTCAAATGAAGGGTTCCTGCAGCAAGCTTACAAAGACAGGAAAATGAATAAATTTAAAAAATATTGTAACTGTACACCTAGCCACAAGGCTATATTTGCAGAAAATAGGGAAGGGAGTCCCACTTGGTGTTCCTTCAGGGAGTAAAATGTCTGGGCTGACATTGCTTGCATTTTTCCACCCTGCAGGAGGTCTCCCCTCCATTCACTACATGAGGAGGGGATTGTGGCGGGTTTTGGGTTAAGGCCAGTGGAAACCTTCCACCAAGGGCACAATCCTGCCCAAGTCAACACTGGCAGAGCTCCCACTCCGCCAGCACTGGGTGTCGTGAAAGTGCCATAAAGCATTTTTGTGGCACTCAGAGAGTAAGCGGCACCGGCGCCAAGGCCGGCGCAGCTCACTCCACTGTCCAAGGACACCTGCGCCACTGGATGCAGGTAAGCCCTGCGCCGGGTGGTGGGAGGGCATGGGGAAGGTGGGTTGGGGTGGCAGGGGAGGGGTCGGCCAGGCCAGGGAGAGGGGCAGGGATATAGGTGGCGCACTCCGCCGATATCCTAACCACCTTCCCAGGCTTGGCTGGCCTTACATGGCCTCTCAGGTTGTGCACCAGATAAATAGCTGGCATGCATCTGAGGAGGCCCATTGGGGCCGCCAGGGCAACACCAGGGGAAAGGGACGAACACCTGTGATTGCAAAATATAGGCGTTCCCCCACCATCCTGGAAATCTAAGCTCTCATTATAAATATGTACTATATTTAAAAACCTGCTAAAATCACTTACAACCCAATCCTGCGTAAGATTCACCAGCCGGACTAAATGGCTAGCGTGGGCCACATCCTGCATAGGATGCTGCAGCCAGCCATTTAGTCTGGCCGATGCATCTTATGCAGGATTGGGCTGTAAGTGATTTTAGCAGGTTTTTAAATATAGTACATATTTATAATGAGAGCTCAGATTTCCAGGATGGTGGGGGAACGCCTAGATTTTGCAATCACAGGTGTGATTCGTTCCCTGGAGAAGGGTTTTTGGTAAGGAATAAGTTAGCAAAGAACTTCCAAGGAACAAGGAAGGCCTTAAAGATTTATTTTAAAGAACATTACCAAATGAAACCAGCACTAGAAAGCAACACTCAAAGTTAAAACTCACAGAGGAAAGTGCTTTAGGGTTAGTTATCATGAAGCCATTGGAAATGGGGAAATCCAAAACGAATGGCTCTAGCAAGTGCCGCTAGAGGGCACTTAAGTGCTAACCTTAAGGGACAGAATTTCCTACCAAGGCACTGCCAGACAGCACAAAACTGCCTGACCACACACATGTCTGACTCAATGTTGGCACAACAGTTAAAGAGCTCAAAAGAAGTTAGAGAAAAATCATGAATGACTGAGAAGTCACAGAGGATTAAGCCTTTATTTCAGTTTTTCCAGAAGGCTATATGTACCACCCAAACAAGAGAGACATGATGACAGAATATATAGTGTTATATATTTATATATAAATACGTTATGTTGAGGTCATGTTTTATAGTACTAACATGTTGACCATTCAGAGAGAAAGAGGCGTGTTGCCTTCGCCGCCAGAATTTGCACCGGTTTGCAAGCTGCGGTGCAGTGCCTTGCACCACTTATGGTGCCGCACCCCCCTCCAGCAACACCACTGTGTTGAATTCAAATCTGATGCCACCCTTGTCACCCTTGGGGAAATTGAGTTATGCAAGATGACCTCTACTGTACCCACAAAACCAGGAGATAAACTCAATATATTCCTACAAGAGGTAGGACAATAAATTTGTTTCTGGATTTGGGGTTCAGGATGGGCATTTTTGCAGCCTTCAAATGGATAGGGGATAAAATATGTTGGCAAAGTGGGCATATTACTTTAAGACTGCTATAGCTCTAAAATTTGTTGTAGGCTATCACGCTCTTGCCCCGATGCTTCTGCTGATGACTTCTGTAGAATGTATTGGGGTTTGATGGCAAAGCACGTTTGCGATGACTCGGGAGTAAGGGCAGCCGGCGTGGAGGCTGGCCTCCCTCACTCTGGCGCCCGATTGTCTCTGCAGCCGTCGGAGGAGGTAAGTCCAGCTCCAGTGGGGATGGTCTGGGTGGCAAGGGAGGGGTGCCATTGGCCAAGCTGGCCCGGGGGGGGTCAGGAATGGTGGCCGCTATATCCCCGTCTCCCTCCCAGCTGGTGCGGCTTTTACACGGCTGTCTGATTCAACTGACAGAAAAACTTTTGAGGGAGATTGGATACAGCCACTGATCCCATCAGTCCTAACAATAATCTCTCTCATAATATACAATCAGTTCTCTTTATATGCAAATTCTCTATCTGAGAATTTGCTTATTTGCAAGGGGCAGAATTGCCACCTACCTCTCCATAGCGAAGGTCTGCTCTCACTATCTTCGATCTCGTTGGGGTCATTGTTCTCACAGATGTGTACTTAGTTTTTTTCACAGGTCTCTATGTTGCTCTGGGAGCAAATTTCCCTGTTTTGTTGCATTTACTGTAAAAGGTAATCATTCTCTTCTGGAGTTGCTGTGTGTGTGTTTTCTGTTGAATGCCATTTGCAACACAATGGGAACTGTTTGTGCTCTCTCTCTCTCTGGGCGTCCAGGATACTGTACAATACATTTTATATTTGCATAATGTTAGGACAGAATAATTTTTCTAGAGTTACGAATTGTTCCATAACAAAGAGCCAGTGAGGTATACTGGATGCTGCCCCTGCTATCACCCAGCCCATAGACTTCAAGGCAAGATTCAGGTTCACGAAGTTCATATAGTGCAGTGCTTCTCAATTTTTTTCTCTCATGCCCCCCCTATGCAGAAGAAAAAATTTCGCGCCCCCTAATATAACTAATGCAATGTAACTAATGTAAAGGGGGGCTCGTTGCAATAGTTAGTGTGTATGCTTTGCGCCACTTATCTTGATTGTAGGAGCCTCCAGCGACGATCTAGTTCACCGACGATCTCTTCCGGGGAGCAGATCGTTCCTCTGCTCCCCGGCGCGAACTCTGTAACGCGCCTAGGAGCGCTCTGCAGAGTTCACGCATGCGCAAGACGACGATGTTGCCAATCGTCGTCTTGCGCATGCGTGATTCACAGCGTGAACTCTGCAGAGCGCTCCTAGGCGCGTTACAGAGTTCGCGCCGGGGAGCAGAGGAACGATCTGCTCCCCGGAAGAGATCGTCGGTGAACTAGATCGTCGCTGGAGGCTCCTACAATCAAGATAAGTGGCGCAAAGCATACACACTAACTATTGCAACGAGCCCCCCTTTACGGAGCCTCGCGCCCCCCCTGGGGGGCGCCCCCCACTATTTGAGAACCGCTGATATAGTGTATGGTGAAGAGGGTCCCCTGGAACCTAACCCCATTTTCCCATAGGCTCAATGATTCGGTATCCACAAGGTTTTCCAGGAACCTAACCCTAGTGGATAACGAGAACTGACTGTAGCAAACATCATTTTTGGGGAAATCTGCCAAGAGAAAATAAACATAGGCAATGCAGTTAGAAGAAAACAAATGCAAGCTTATGTAAATAGCTGTCCTGAAGGTTTCAGTGAAACTCTAATTAAAACAGTCATACTGATGACCACTTAAGGATGTGTTAACACTGGGCTCATGGGGTGCTTTTCCACTGAGCTAATTTCATTCAGGGTTATTATGTGCCCTTTGGTGACATGGAAGATGGCCCTCAAGAACATTTTTATGTATGATATATGTATATATGATATGTATGATACCAACATAACAGAGATATGAGAATTGCAAAGACAAAGTCGATGTTAAAAAAAAACACACACCTTGCAATTGAATATTCGGCTTGACTGTTACCAAAGTCACAGATTATTTTCACTGATAGATGTGCGGTTCTTTGGATTATCTTCTGGCCATCACAAAGTGTGATATAAGGTTATATTGACACATTCATAATTTAGCATTATTAGGATACTGGTTGAATGTTACTCATTTAAGCCAGTAATTGACCAAGGCTGACTGCTCAAACAATTACACAAATTGTACAAAGCAATTGATAAGGCCGGATGGAAATCCTTGAAATGAATCCTTGAAACAAACCAATCTTCTTCCTCAAATTTTTTTTACTTGCAACTCTTAGAAGACAAAACTTAGCTCATATAACTCATTTGATTAGGTTAAGATTAGGGATTAGAGCTCCTAATTAGAGTACAGCAATTCCATACAGCAGAGACCACCCACTACACATCAACAGTGTGCATCAACAATGAAAAATGAAGCCATCATGCCATGCCTTCCATCAGGGCGTGCTTTGCAAGGTTATGAAAATTGACACTTGCAAATGTGCTAAAGGAAGTTCTGAAACTTTCCAGCATGAGGGAGATTAATGCCAGTGGGTCACATATCATTGACAAATCTCCCGCAATTGTTGTGGAAAGAGCATGTAAAGAGCAGTATGTCTGAAGTCAGGAATGATGTATGGCTCCTGAAACCCGGAGACAAAAAATGTGTATAGCACCAAAATTGAAATCTTTTACCTCCAAATGCACCTGCCTTTCAGGAAAACATTTAAAGGGCACACATTCAATCATGCATTTGGAGAGCAGTATTGATCCAAGATCCTTCTGATATGGATCCTACATCCTTTGGGTGGAAAAAAGAGAATAGAACAAAATCCCTAGTTCCTCTTTTGGCACCACCGATGACTAAACCAGCATCAAATAAGATTTTGAAGCTTTTGAGGTGTAACTGTGCGACTGAACAGCCCTGTTTGACTAATGAGATGTTGTCGTGGCTCTCTCAATTACAGTGCAATCCAGTGCAAGGATCTGGCTGGCAGCCCAGGGCCGCCCGCCAGATCCAGAGCCCCGGCGGCCATTTTGCTGCCGGGCCAGAGGCAAGGGGGGGGACTCAGGGAGGGGGACACTCGTCCCCTTCCCCGGGTGTATATCCAGGCCGGCCCGATCAGCCTCCTTGGATTTCCGCCAGCTAAATAGATTTCCGCCAGCTAAATGTGCTTTCCTGCACATTTGCGACGCTCGTTCCGTTGCTGGTACGATCGTCAGGATTGCGCTCTTTGTGTGTGTTGATTTTTGCAGCTGTTCCAGGACAAACAACAGAAACAAGTGGAATAATTGTGCTATTGCTGACGAGAAGACTAGAAATACAGTTATAGTGTCTCGCCTTGCAGAGTAACGTTTGTGTTGATTTTCTCCAACATTTCAATGATTCCTGTTGTAACTACAATTGTGAAACTGTTCTTGTTTCAGTTATTGTCTTTTCTTCCTTATTTTGGTTGCTTCAATTGTGTGTATTTGCATCAATTATGTGTATTTGCCAATACCTACATTCTTTTAAACTTATGATTATTAAATTCATGCTATCCATGCATGATAGAAGCATGGTATCTAGTCATACAGTACTCCTTACCAACTATATTTATTTTTCGTTTGATGAATGTCTGTACAGTCAGATCTCGCTATCCGCGTGGGATCCGTTCCAGACCCCCCCTGCAGATAGCGAAGATCCGCGTATTCTGGGGTCTGCTGAAAAAACCCTGTTAAAAGAAAAAAAGCCCCCAACCCCCTGTTTTACCTTTAAAAAGCCAAACTGCAGCATTTTCAAGCTTCCATGGAGCTTCTGCAGCCTTCCCGTGCATCCCAATAGGGATCCCAATTGGTTCATCCCAATTGGTGCATCCCAATAGGTGCATCCCAATAGGAAGAGACTGAAGATTTCGTGGGGGTAAGGGGATTGAACATCACCTTTCCCTGCTGAAGCCTCCTGGCTCGCCCACCCCCCGCCCCCACTATGGAATGCAGCAGTTGCCATTTTGGCGCCACTGCTCTGATGGGGAGGATGGATAGGGTTGGGCTGTCAGCTGCCTATAAAAATCAGTATAGCAAAATCTGAACTATTTTTGCTTAACATCAGTGAGAAGAGCCATACTTTAGTTAATGCAATTTGTACAATTTGCTGGAAGGAAATTCAATACTTGAATACTCCTCTGCTCAGACATTTGTATGAGAACAACTATTCTCTTCCCTGCTAAAATAGAAGGAAAATCTACAGCTCTGGCTGAAAATCAGCATTGCATGTCTAAGCTGAATCATGAAGGTAAAACTTCTATTTACAGCACATTCAACTATTGTTTCTGGGAGAACATTAATATTCAGCATCTGATTAAGAGATTTATTTGGAACCGTGACTCTCTAGACTCTCTGGAATATGCTTTCCAAGAAACATATTCATTATATGAAGCAGAACTCCTACATGTGTTGCTTGATTATGTCAATCAAGCCAGGATGTAATAGTTATTATTTACAGTGGTACTAGCAGCCTTTTTTATGCAAATAGTTTAGAGCTTCAGATTTCTTTTTTAGTATTTTTAATTGTCATCTGGAATCCATATAGATATCTGTACATATATACAAAATATACATTAAAAATTAAATATGACATTACATCAATTAATATATATTGTCTGCACTCATCAGGGAGCTGAATTAGATTACCTCAAAGGCCCCTTCCAATTCTAACGTTCTGTGATTCTGTGATATAGGCTAAATCAGCATTTCTCAAACTGTAGGGTCAGGACCCACTTGGTGGGTTGCAATCTGATTTCTGGTGGGTCCCGCAGAGCCTCCAATGAAAACACGGGTGATGGGAAGATAAGATAACTAATTGTCTCAAGCCCTGAGGCTATTCAAAAATCAGTTAGCTGCTAATTGCCTTGCAAAGGGCTGAGCTTCTGCAGTTTGCAAGCTTGTGTAAATATAGGGAGATAAATGCTTGAACGTCTTTTTTCTGGTGCGTTTTTTCCCCAAGTCTGTCAATGACAGGTAGTGGGGGCAGGTGAAGGCTGGGTCACATAACTAAGTCCTTCAAGCCTTGAGGCTATTCATTAGGCCGACTGCCTCATTATGAGAAATGGATTGAGTTCTTTAAATAAATAAAATATTACTTATAAATAAATTATAATATTATTTCTTTCTAGATCACCTTTTTTTAAAGTCTTGTAAAGCATGTTAATGTGAGTAGATAAATAGGTACTGCTTGCGGGAAGGTAAACAGCGCTCCGTGTTCCGCGCTGCGAGAAGGAGAGTCACGCCTGCCACATGACCACGGAGGCGTCTTCGGACAACGCTGGCTCTTCGGCTTTGAAATGGGGATGAGCACCACACCCTAGAGTCGGACACGACTGGACTTAATTGTCAGGGGTCACCTTTACCTAAAGCTAGGCAGGTCCTGATAGAGTGTCATTTTAAAAAGTGGGTCCAGTGCTAAAACGTTTGGGAACCACTGGGCTAAATAATCTCTCCTTCAGGAGCTAGTAGTAGCATCTTTTTTCACACAGGAGACACCGGGGAAGTACTGTATGCATTGTGCAGAAATGGAAGGCCTGATTGCCCTCCATTCCAACCCCTGCTGCTGGCCACACACTCATGGTCCTTTGCTTTGCAGGAGCATAGCCTAGTCACATAGAACAGGACAAAGGGGAACCGCACATAGAATTCAACTTTTCTCCCTGCAAGGGAGGGGTGGGCACTGACTCCAGCAACAGTACAGTCAGTGCCAAAAGGTTCGTTCCCCCCTCCTTTTGGACAGCAAGGATATCCTCACTGGGAGAGGGGGCAACAGCATGTGGACTAGAAGAGCGCCTAGGTGACAGCATTCTCTCCCAATCGTCCGTGGCCGGCCCATCCATTAAGCGAATGATGTGGCTCGTGCTGAGCGGTGGGGGTGTGGCAGGCTCAGGCTGCCTTTCAGCCCCAGCCTCCTGCTACCTCCCTCCAGCTGCCGTGGACAGAGCTACATCAATCTACTTCATGAGCAAGAAGCGGATTGTCTGCTTTCCTACCACACTCCTTCGTCACCACACTCCTTCCAACAAATTTGGAAGTGCACCTCTTGTTTTGTTTAAAGGGGCCACACGAGAAAGGAGTGAGGTAAGAGGCTAGGAATGCAGATTGCCATTGCCCACATTGATCCACTTCTGTATCCACCCAGTTTACTCCTTCCTTGTGTGGCCCCTTTAAATAAAGCAGGAAGTGCTGGCACTTCCTGTTTTACTGAAAAGAATTGTGCAGGAAGGAGGTAGGGGGCTGGTGCACACGTACAGTGGCAGATCACATTGGGCCATCCTTGCAATCACCACTGCATCTGTCAACACAATTGCCGACCACTACTGCACGTGGCTCTCTACAGGCAGCCTTCTATCCAGTGCAGAGACAAGGACGTTCCCCATCCACAGTGTAAAGCTGGAACTACACTACACGCGTTGCAGAGATTCTGACAGCATTTTGGAAGCAAGTGGAGCATCTGCGACCTCCCGATTCCCGGCGCGTACCTCAAGCTGGAAACCCATCTTTTGAGGGGGCGGGTTCGCGGAGCTATTGCAGCCTACCAATTGGAGGAGAGGGGGAGGAGAGTGTTTGCATGCCAATCAGAACTACCTCCAATCACCGTGGAGGTTATATTCCAAGGCTTATTGGGCCAATCGGAGCGCGCTTGTGTTTAACTAATCACAGCTGCGCTTTCTTAAGAAGGCGGGACAGCAGGAGGGACAACAGGCGGGAAGACCCTCCTTCCGAGCAGCTCTGCGTGCAGAGGCAGAGGCAGGGGCAGAGGCCTCCGCGTGTAGTGTAGTTCCGGCCTAATGCAGAAGGCCAGAGGCCTACAGCAAAACTATCAGCAGTGACCAGTGTGACCCTAGCTGTCCTACTGTGGGACTGTCACCTTATTGTTCTAGCTGGGCTCTTGTACCTTTGCAAGCTGCTTGACAGACAGTTGTGTAACAGGTGCCTAGAATGGGGATGCAGTGGTGGGGGATGCTCATCACCTTGTACCTCTGCTGCCTGTTATGCCACTCTGAAAGGCACAGGAGCCGTGCTGAAACCTGGAGGCTGGCAACCCTGGTCATCTGTTGCTTTCAAAAATCACTCCATAATAAGCTGTTCAGTAAAGGCCTTGGTTATGTACGTTCCGGCTCAGTCTCTGTCAGTTGCCTTCAGGATGGAACTCCCCATAGGACGGGGCCTGGAGGATTTCCTTCCACCACCACACTCCAGCAGGGCTTAGGGTATGCAGCTGCAGCATAGGAGAGCAGGATCCACAGTCCTCTTGGCTATTGCTGGTGTGAGGATGAACCGGGCTGTTGTGCTGCAGGAAACAAATGGTGGAGGTGAATAAGAACATAACAACATAAGAAGAGCCTTGCTGGATCAGGCCAAAGGCCCATCTAGTCCAGCTTCCTGTATCTCACAGTGGCCCCACCAGATACCTCAGGGAGTACACAGCCAACAAGATAACCTGACAAGGTCAGTTGAAGGAATAGCCTGCCGCTAGTGGCAATCAACCACATGAACATGGGAGAGGTGTGGCAAGATTTGACAGTGGAAGCTGACCAAAATTAAAGATGGATGGAGGCCAACTGAGATGGACCAGCTACCTGAGCAAGGTCTTCATACCATTCTCTCTTGGGTGCATCTCTTCGGCCATCCTTTCTCCAAGGAGTTCTCAGCCAGGGACTGACCTTTGGCCCTGTGCCTATGCCATTTCACTGAGCTACAGTGCCACATAGCAATCCTATAGGTCAGTGGTTCCCAAACTTTACTCGAAAGTTGGGACCACTGTAAGTACTTGTGGGGGGGGGGGGGAACGGCAGCGATGGCACTTCCGGGATTGTGCCACCGCTGAGAAAAAGGGGGGTTTCTATGTCCCTGGAGGTCATGCCAGCTCTCCGGAAGGTGCAGGCTGGCCTGCGCCTCAGAACGGCTCCCTGACACGATTGCAACCCACTTCTGGTTTCCGACGAAAACCGGAAGTGTGTCACGATCACGTCAGGGAGCCGTTCTGAGGTGCGGGAAGCCCGTAGAGGGGGTCATGCCCCCCGCACCCTCCGGAGAGCCAGTGCAACCCCCCCCAGGGAAGTAGAACCTCCCTTTTTCACCAGCAGTGGCAGTGGGATCCCGGAAGTGCCATTGCCACCATTGCGACATTGACACCCCCTAAAAGAGGTAGCAAATAGTTTCCACTGGGCTGGGGCATCGCGATGGCCAGTTTGAGAACCTAGGCTATAGGATAAGATTTGTTCCCCCTTTTAAATCACGGAGTGAGAAATTAAGGCTAATAAAGGGCAGTTGTGACTTCCTTAGAAGGTCACATTACTGCCCAGGCACACTGTTACTGTTGGTACAATGCCTCCAAACACTTCCTGCGTGACTAGCTTTTTTTCTAAGGTGCCTGGGCAGGGAAGCTGTTGTGTGGAACAAGACACTTAAATAGCACATGCAGCTGACACCTGCAGCAGCATCTCAGTTTTGAAAGCAATAAGACTTTGAGGCTGGAGGCAGTTTTAAGAGAGCTGAAAGCTGCTAGAAGTTTCACTTTCCATGGCGCACACACATACCTCGTCTTTCTCGTAACTCTGGTTCAATAGCCAGTTTTGCCAGATGATGACATAATTACAAGCATTTGCAAAACTTTATCAGAAGTGAAGGGGATAGGAGTAGCAATTACTTTTTCAAACCATTTTCAGCTCTCTGAAAAACAAAACAGAAAATAAGCAAAAAAACCAAACCTGTTGTCATGTCGCCAACCTGATTTCTTTAATGCAGCTATGCATGGTCAGAAGAAGACATTTAATGTGTGGCAATACTCATGTGTGGACAGTGCATATGACCGCATGTGCTGAGAGAGTGTCATGCAATGTATTGTAGTTACAGTTCATATGACTCCATCTGCTGGATGGTGATGGCCAGAAGTACGTGCATTGGAAGCTCTTCTTGAACAAATCCACTGACCTAGACAGCAGCTTAAAGCAACATACTGATTTACTCAAGGAAAGCCAAGACATGTACCACCTCCAGTGTGCAGTCTTTCAGCCCCTGCTTAAGAACAACACAGCAACAAATCTTGAAGCTGATTCTGCAATCAGTTATTGTCCCTATTCCAACCTCCCTTTTCCAGGCAAGATTGTTCTGCCAACTTGTCTTTCAGACTGGGCTTAGCACTGATTTGATTGATGATACTCACCTAAAGATCAATAAGTAAAATTATAGCCTACTGATACTTTTCAGCCATTGTGCCTGTTTTTCCCCCTACTTTTTTTTTGGCCTATTTTTCGTTATTTTGGGGGGACAATTGTAACTTTCCAGAAGCTGATGTGCAGGTTCAACTGCTGGAAAATCATCCTGCAGCATTCTTGTTCTTTGTTTGAGTAACTCCATTACTCACTAGCCATGTGCTGGATGTGGATTGGGTTCTTTCTTCCTGTCTGGAGTAGCTATTTTGTCAAGTGATAAACCCATCTTGCCCACTAGGCAGCAAAAATGTCTGTCCAGATAAAAGGGGTGGGATGGAGAAGCCAGGTGGGTTCTACTCCTTTGGTCAAGTAACTTGATGTTATCCAGCATAGATTTGTTAAGCTCATACACAGGACAGCTCGGGTGTCCTTTTCTGCCAGTTGGTTGTAAGAACCCTAATGCTAGGACACAGCAGCCACTTACTCTCCAGTAAGTACAAGGAACGAGGATTCCTTGGACAATGTAAGTAGCTATTGTTAGGGACTGTACTCCCAGCTAAAGCATCAGGGAATTCATTTTTATTTTGCTATGTTTGCTTTTTTTTTACTCCAAGCCCACTTGCAAGCTCCCCTGGTTTAGCTACAAATCTGTGTGTGGGGAGGGGTTGTGGGCTTTGTGCTCAAGTAGCAACCCAGCTCCACCTGCTGGGCATTGCTGGTTGTATCCAATTGATCAAGTTCAGCTCTGTGTCCATCTAGCTGAGTTCAGGCATTTACCATCAGCCTGCTTGAACTTTTTCTACCCACTTTTTTCTTCCCCATTTTATTTAATTCCATTTCTTTTGAACACTTATTAAATGGGTTACATTTTGACTCTTTGCCTGCCCATGTTGACAGATAACTCAGTGGGTTGTCTGTCTCTGCCCTGCAGATGCTACTACAGGTTTGATTTTTTTAAAAGAACCCCTGGGGTTTCCTGCTCTCCTGGGAAGGCTTTCCCCCCCTCAGACGGCCCCCTCTGCCTGGTCTCTGTAGCATGGGATGGTGGCAGTAGTTGAAAACTACCAATGTTCTCCCATGCTTAGTCACTGATCCAGGACAGGGAAAGCAGGGAGCAAGAAGGGGTGCGTGCATGCTAACCACTAGGCATTACTTGTCTCGGTCAGCCCTTCCCTGACAGTGCTACACTGGGCTTTAGAATATTTGCACTTTTAAGTGGAAAGCCCAGTTTCAAATCCCTACCTGGCTACTGATTCGCTGGGTGACCCTGAGTCATCTATTTCTAGTCTGTATAATAGGGCTGTTGTGAGGCTAAGCTGCAAGCTGCAGGATAAAAATGCAGGCTAACATAGGATAAAAATTGCAATCTTCAATACTGCTGATGTACCTGCAGGGTTGGGAGGTGCACAGGCTACTAATCTCAAAGATCTCCTGGAGGTTCTATAATGCAATCCTATGCATGTTTACTCAGAAGTAAGTCTCACTGTGTTCAATGGGGCTTAATCCCTCGTGTGTTTCAGCAGCCTTAGAGAATGGTGATGGGTGGTTTCATCATCTCAGCTCTTCTCTGTAAAGTCTTCTAGATTTGAACTTAAAAAGATAGTCTGCAGTTCCTGAATGTCACAGAAAGGGTCACACCTTCCTCAGCAGGAAGGTATAATTGGAGTGCCCCAACCACAAGCACCTCAAAGAGGCCTGGCCCCCAAGGAAACAGATCTGGAGGCAAAAATCTGAGCTGGCTGCCATTCTGTCCAGAACTAGGTTCTTAATGGGCCCTCAGCCCCTTTAAATTTCATTTTTAAGGGATATCCAGTGCTGACCTACTTTGTGCCTTAAACTGCAATATAGATTTTTACACAATGAACATTTATTTTGGTTGCAATGCTGGGAGGCTGACTAAAGAGGATTTACTGAGGGGAAAAAACTGCTGACTTCTTTATAAAGCAGCCATTTTCACACAAGGAAGTTCACTCCAGGAATTATTGGGATGGTTTTGGTAAGTTACTTATAAGAAAACACCTCCTCTGCATCCTTTGTTTAGCTACTACAAAAGGATGCTTCTATACAGAGAATTCTCACTCCTGTTCTTTCCATGGCATCACTTCTCTTTTACTCTCGACTGTGGTCCTTAAAGCCTTGCTCAGATGTAACTCCGTCCTGTGTGGAGGCCACCAAACACATCTCCATAGGCCATGTGTGTGGGGCTTATACCGTGAGTGATCCCTATTGCAGAGAACATCTTTATGCCAGAACCAGTTGTTACCAAGTATGTGCACACGCACATTAAGCTCAGTTCAAATGCTATGTTGACCATGTGGGACATCCCCACACAGAAATGTGCTTTAGGTGCCCTTCAGATGGGGCAACACCCAAGTGGTTGAATATAGTGAAATTCTACTTTGGTGATCTTTGCTTAAGAGTTGTGCAATGAG
This sequence comes from Plestiodon gilberti rubricaudatus, assembly GCA_026170595.1. Taxonomy (NCBI): domain Eukaryota; kingdom Metazoa; phylum Chordata; class Lepidosauria; order Squamata; family Scincidae; genus Plestiodon; species Plestiodon gilberti. The sequence continues at coordinate 99,366,193 of JANXHW010000004.1, read as the reverse complement.
CCTATGAGTTGGGCAATATACTTTAAAGAAGGGTCCTCTGCCAAACTTGTGGCAGGTCTGTATCCTGCTGACCCTACTTTAGGGGCCCCTTTAAACTTCCTCCTGGTTAGCTCTCCAAGGCTGCAATCCTATGCACACTTGAAGACAATGAGATTTACTTTTGAGTAGACAAGCATAGGATTGTGCTCCAAGATGAGGAAACTAGATCCATGCTCAGAGGAAATTTAAAATGCAAGTAGCATAAGTACTGTATAATGTAGGCTTACCATATCTCCAACCGGGACAGAGTGTAGCCCTTTAGGAGAAGGAATGTGGGCAGGTGTAGCTTGTTAAACCTTAGAGCGCAATCCTAGGCATGTCTACTCAGAAGCAAGCTACACCTGCCCACATTCCTTCTCCTAAAGGTCTAGCACTCTGTCCCGGTTGGAGACCTGGTAAGCCTAGTATAATGAGTAGAACACTTTCTATACCATAAATTGCCCATATTAATAAGTATAAAACGGATGGGATGGGGAAAGTGTCTTTGCTTCTTTGCAAGTCTCCATAACAGAGCGAGACACAGAGAAAATTGGCAAGAAACAGGGGGCCCTGAAAACAGTTCGGCATCAAGCTCTCATCCAGCGGTGGTTTGGAAAACATGGACGTCACATCAGGAACTGTTAGGTTGGGCTGGATGTTGACTGTACAATTTTGTTTGAAGTAAACACACTGTTGCCCCTCTTCTTCGGGACTGCAGCTGGGGATGTTTAGGGATTAGAATTAATATTTTACTGCAAGATGAGTCTTCCAGTCTTCTCTTCCAGGAAAGAAGTAATTACTGAAGGCACCTGTGCCTCTTCTAGGAGGCAGAATTCAAGAGAACAACCTTTCCCCTGTGTAATTCAGAGATAAGGACACACAGTGGGTCCCAAAAGACAATAGGCTAGTAACATAAGAACATAAGAAGAGCCCTGCTGGATCAGGCCAAAAGCCCATCTAGTCCAGCTTCCTGTATCACACAGTGGCCCCACCAGATGCCTCAGGGAGCACACAAGACAACAAGATAACCTGTTTCCTTCTGCCACTCCCCTGCACCTGGCACAGAGAAACCCCACCTCCAAAACCAGGAGGTTGCTTATGGCTTGTAACCTGTGATGTAACCCCTTGATCTCTCTCTTTTCCTCCATGAATCTGTCCAAACCCCCTTTAAAGGCATCTAGGCCAGGCGCCATCACCACATCCTGTGGCAAGGAGTTCCACAGATGAATTACACAGATGAATTATCTGTTCTCACTCTCCCTCCACTCAATTTTAGTGCATGTCCCCTGGTTCTGGTGTTGTGCGAGAGGGAGAAGAATTTCCCTCTATCCACTCTCTCCATCCCATGCATAATTTTATACGTCTCAATCATGTCCCCCCTCAGGCGCCTTTTTTCTAGGCTGAAAAGCCCCAGACGCTGTAGCCTTTCCTCATAAGGGAGGTGCTCCAGCCCACGAATCATTCTGGTCGCTCTTTTCTGCACCTTTTCCAATTCAACTATATCCTTTTTGAGGTGTGGTGACCAGAACTGGACACAATACTCCAGATGTGGCCTTACCATCAATTTGAACAAGGGCATAATGATATTGGCCGTTTTATTCTCAATCCCTTTTTTAATGATCCCGAGCATGGAATTGGCCTTCTTCACAGCCGCCGCACACTGTGTCGACACTTTCATCGACCTGTCCACCAGCACCCCAAGATCTCTCTCTTCATCCATCACAGACAACTCAGAACCCATTAGCGTATATGTGAAATTTTGGTTTCTTGCCCCAATGTGCATCACTTTGCACTTACTTACATTGAAGCGCATCTGCCATTTTGCAGCCCATTCTCCCAGTTTGGAGAGATCCTTCTGGAGCTCTTCACAATCCCTGCTGGTCACCACCCGGAAAAGTTTAGTGTCATCTGCAAACTTGGCCACCTCACTGCCTATCCCCGACTCCAGGTCATTTATGAATAAGTTGAAAAGCACCGGTCCCAAGACCGATCCTTGGGGCACACCGCTTTTCACCTCTCGCCATTGTGAAAATTGCCCATTGACTCCCACTCACTGTTTCCTGGTCTTCAACCAGTTCAACTAGTAGTTGAGAGAGTTCTTTGGGTACCTCACCTGTTGGGGGTGTTAGGAAGGAAAAGACAAACTGCCTGAAGTGATGGCAGTGGCTTTGCTCTTAACCTAGTTGGTAGAACTAGCCACTCTGTTTTGTCCTGCTTCACATATTGCAGCTTTATAGATGCCCAATCTATGGGGATTATACACCCATCTATGGGCATGATGAGCATCAATACATGCCACATTTTGCTACATGCCTTTGTGTCTCAATGTGCCTGAACTAGTTTCTACATTTGCTACAATGCGATAAGGTCAGCGCAATTTTGGCAATGCTTGTACTGAGAAAAAATATTGATCTTTCACAATACTATTGCTCATCAACACATAGATGACTTTTTCACATTAGGAGAGAAATCCCTCAATGATGATGGGAAATCCAATTAGCGCACTTAACGTTACTCAGTTCCACTACATACATGACGTTCAAAATGTGAGAGCCGCTTCCTATGCTACCCCAGGTAACGAGAAAGCCCAGGCTGCCTGACCGCAGCGCTCCTCCTCCTCTTCCCAGTATTGCCCTAGTTTCTGGAAGGGGAACCGCTGGGGGGAGAAGGAGGAGCTGCAGCGTGGCCTCCTCCCACGTGGCCAAAGGTTTCTCACATTACCCAAGCGACGGGAGAAGAAGCCACGTAGCAACAGAGCCTAGGGCTTTGCATCAGCGCGTGTATATATACATATCATGGTTCGAAAAGAAACCCTTGCAGCACCGTCTGTGTGCGTTAGAATTTAGCTGGGGCTGGCGGGCGGGTGAGCTTCCTCACTGCTGAATTGCACTCGGGGTTGGGGGAGAAACTGGGCCGACTTCTACCCCCGCCAGCCCTGGAGCGGCGACAAAGCTCCTCATCCTGACCCCCCCCCCACCCTTTCACCTTCCCTCTCTGGCCCAACCAGCTCCCTGCCTTCTTGTTTCCTCTTCGGCTGGCCAACGACGGAGAAACCCAGCAACGCCTTTCAGCGGTCGGCTGCTTTCTTTTCTTCTGCCCTAGTGGAGAATAGTAAGGAGAAGGATCCTGTAGTCCTCCTTTGTGATTCTGTGTGTGCAATTTGGCACCTCCCCCCCCCCGCAAAAGCCCCTTTGATAGGGAAGGAGGTCGACCCCTTCATGACGAAAAAGATCCTAAGGGAGGAGGCAGCGGATTCCAAGCCCTTCCCTCCCGTTTTGGCAGGAGAGCACTTCGCTTCCCGTGGCCACCAACAGGATCTTTCGTGGAGGATTGCTCGAGAGGGCATCTGTGATGTGAGAAGGCACACCCAGTTTCCCCACCTCCGGATCTTTTTGGTGGCGACGACAGGGGTTCAGTCGGCCTCCCTTCTCCACGGAGCGGAATTTGCGGCGGGGAGCAGAGGAGATCTAGGCTCCGAGGCTGCGTTCTGCTCTCCAAGCCCCTGCGCTCTAGATCCTTTCGTGACAGATCTTCGCTGCCGCCGAAAGGAAGTCGCCTGTCGAGTGGCGCCGCTAGAATCGCCCCACCAAGCAGCGCCTTCTTCTGTCTGGCTGGAAAACGAGCGGTGCTTGCTTTTCTCCCGCGATTTTGGGGCCCTTGGCAGTCGGCCACATGGGGGCGGGGCATCGTAGAACACCGCCCAGGTCAAGTTGGCCGTCTGTCCCCCTTTTAGCGCGCTGCGCCTACCAAGACAGAACAACAGTAGTACTTACCGCAGTCTGTATGCGGGGGCACTGCGCCACTACACAGCTAGTCTCCCAAAGTTGGTCTGTATTAATAAATGAGATAGTTAAAGCGCAGGGAAAATACCGGTGGGCAACAGGTGGATGACTTCGTGTGTGAACCCCCTCCCCTTCCCAAAAACGAGTGAATAAGATGGGCGAGTAAACATCCCGTCTGACAGTACCCTTCTCTCCTTCATTTTTTCTACTCCATCCCCTTTTTTCTTTGCCAATCCAGGAAGTGGGAGGAGCAGAGGCTAGCACATGTCCGGAAGGGGGTGGCAGCATTTGGCAGGTCACCACAGAAGCTGGGAGATCTTGGGTCAGTCCTGGGGAAGCATGCATGTGGATCCAATGGAGTGGTGGTACTGGTGTCAATCCAGCCCCCTGATACGTTCTCTACTGACCCCCCCCTGAAATTTAAGTTCCCAGGATTTCCACTTACAGGAGATCTCTAGGAAGTGATTTGAATGACTGATTCCCTAAGGCACTGAGCCTCTAACACTTCTAGAGAGTTTTCTTAGGATTTGGCCAAGTTGTCATATTGCAAGCATCAGAAGGAGGTAGGTGCTAGCAAGCCTTTGGCCCACCATGGTGGAGATGGATAGTTGGTAAGCCAGGTGTGGTGTCAACATGGGTGTGTATGTGAGATAGTTAATTCTAAATGTTCCAGACTCTAAGCTATTGAATCCGTTCTCCTTCAGGAACTTACTTCTCTCACATCTTTGAGAAACACTGCTATGTGCTGCACAAGAACGGCCAATATTATTATGCCATTGTAGAAATTGATGGTAAGGCCACATGTGGAGTATTGTGTCCAGTGCTGGTCGTCACATCTCAAAAAGGATATAGTCATGGAACTGGAAAAGGTGCAGAAGAGAGTGTCCTAAATGATTCGTGAGCTGGGGCACCTCCCTTATGAGGAAAGGCTACAGTGTTTGGGGCTCCTCATTCTAGAAAGAAGGTGATGGGGATGAGGATGATGACAAATGATTGAGACATATAACATTATAAATGGGGTGGATAGAGGGAAGTTCTTTTTCCCTTTCACACAACACCAGAACCAGGGGACATCCTCTAAAATAGAGTGGCGGGAGAGTTAGAACACACACACAAAAATATTTTACCCAGCGAGTAATTAATCTGTGGAACTCCTTGCCACAGGATGTGGTGGTTGGTGCTTGACCTAGATACCTTTAAAAGGGGATTGGACAGATTTATGGAGGAAATGTCCATCACAGATTACAAGCCTTGGTGATTGCATGTAACCTCTGGTTTTTAGAGGTAGCCTATCTCTGAATGCCAGATGCACGGGAGTGGCAACAAGATATGGGGTTGTTTTGTGTGCTTTTTTGCGGCATCTGGTGGGCCACTGTGAGATACAGGAAGCTGGACTAGATGGGCCTTTGGCCTGATTCAGCAGGGCTCTTCTTATGTTGTTCTTACCTGAACAAGTCCAACTGGGACACATTAGGCATGGGGCGGGGGAGAGGCGAGTCAGTATCTAGAGAAAAGGATTAGTACTCTTTACTGAACAGAGAAAGGCACTGGCATTTGGCTTGTTCAAGGAAGATGCATTACAGTACTTTCCATGAAAAAGGCTTCTGGCTGAGATTTGTGCAGAGACCAAGGTTTGCTGCTAGCAAAGCAGATTGTTTAGTCTTTGAACGATTTATTAATTATCTTACAGCACAATCCTACATGTGCCTGCTCAGAAGTGCCAGCCATTGTGTTAAATGGGACTTACGCCCAGGAAAGTGTATACAGGACTGCAGCCTTATACTTCCCTTTTTCTGAATGCCTTTGTTTTCATTACTAATGCCTATTAAAAAAAATTCTTTAAGAGGTAATTGTGTGGAGGAAATCCATTTTACCTCTCTCAAGTTGTGGCGCTGCAGATACTGTGAGAATTCTGCTACTAAAGGTCTGGGCAGGAGATACAGAAAAGGCAGCAGTGAGGAATTTTAAAATAGTCAGTATCTGCAATTTTCTCCCACGAAAAGGCTCAGTTTTCATGTTAGCAAATGTGCCATAGCAACTGCCAAGAAACAGCTCTCCTGTGACCGTATGAAGTTGTTTTATACTGAGTTAAGAGCATCAATGATATCTAGTTAGGAATTAGGGTTGGTAATTTGACAAATCCTAAAATCTTGGTCATATAATGGCCAAGCATTTAAAACACTGATTTAGTAGGAACATTACAAAAGGAAAGATGTATGCCAATTACAAAAATGGCAAATTAGTTTTCTGTTCTGAAACAATGAAATTAAATTATAAGCAATTATTAGTCATAGCTAACAGTATTATATATGAATACATGTTTGCAAACAATAGTGAAGAGATTGACCTGGATTATTAGGGATAGCCCAGAAAGTTACAATCTTTTGCTTAAAATAGTAAACAAATAAAATGCAATTATTGTTGTATGTGTAAGCTGACATTCTTCCAAAGAGCTCAAAGCAGATGTAACAGCTATACAAGCTAAGCATCACTTTTAAAAATGTGGGTTTATAGTGCAGGTCAGAAAATACCAATTATACAATTATAGTGCAGGTCAGAAAATACCTTCTCCTAAACAAAAGGAGTGGGTATATCCCAGTTCCTGCAGGGTGAGGGCCAAACAACAGGATTCTGTGTGGGACATGGAGTTTGCTGGAATTATGGAGAGAGATCTGCAATTACTGCTTCCCTCTGCACAAACAGAAGTGCCTTCCATTCATAGAAGAACGATTTCATTCTAGAGATTCTCCAGTTAAGAGAGCACATAGACCACTCAGTATGGTTTTTTTTGTTGTTGTTTTGTGGGAAGGTCAAACATTTTCTTTGCCTCCTAGTATCTAGTAGTTATTAGTGGTATATTGCCCCTGAACTTAGTGGTTTCATTAGCTATCTTAGTTCATATGTATTGATAGACTTTCCATTAATTTGTGTAATCTTTTTTAAAGCCATCTAAACTAGTAGCCATCACTAATGAATGAATGCATACTAATGAATTTATGCTAATGAATTTCATAATTATGTGCCGTGTGAATCTGAGTATTTCCTTTTCTCTCTCCTGAACCTCATGAACTTCAATGGGTACTCCCGGCTTCTCTAGTATTATGAAAGAGAGGAACATCTCTGTATTCACTCGCCTCATACTATTTATAACTTTGAAATCCTCATATCTTCATCTTTCTTTTTTCCTAAATAGAAAATCCTCAGAATTATTTGCTTTTCTTCATGGAGGTGGCAGCCAAGAAATGTGCAAATGCACCAAACTTTGATGCAATAGGTTTATGATACTTACTGATTTATTTTTGTCTCTTTCCTAATCATTTTTAATACTGCATTTGCCTGAAGTTTTCAGTGAGCTTTCCATATTACACCCCAATCTCTTTCCAGAGCAGCATCATTGAAGAATGTGACATTAGGAGTCTTCCCCTCCCCCCAACCAATATCCACTTGGATCAGATGAGATCACTGTATCTCATCTGATATTTCATTGTCCATTCACCCAATTTGGAGAGGTTCTTCACAATACATACTCTCTATCCAATTAAGAGTTGTCAGATATCCTGTATTTTTATTTGCTATTCCTTTTGTGTGGAAGAGGAGGCAATGACAACTCAAAGGTGTTCCATATTAAGAGGAGCTGAGTTCAACACAAGAAAAGCGGTGAAGTGCTCATTTGGCTGATCAGAAGTTGGGCAACTAATGGTTCTCAATGGTGACAGGTGAAGGACAGGAACCAGTTTCTTAGTGAAATGAAAACCAATTGCTCTTCATTGGTTGTTGCGCTCATTGGTGCGTGTCAAAAGCATACAGAGCCTATATGTTTTGGGGTTTCTGTCTCACATACACGATTCCTCTTTTTTGCCATGTGCTTTAAGAAGCCGGCAAAACTTTCATGACAACCATGCACGAGAATAGGGACCTACACACATAGAGTCCTGTGTGTATGTCAAATCCATAGAATCATAACTCCTCAAACCCAGATAGGTATACAGGTGGGGCCCCATATCCGCTGGGGATATGTTCCAGGCCCCTCTGTGGATACCTGAAACCGTGGATAAGAGTGAACACCCCCTCCATAGTTTCCTGAGGGCCCCCCCCACCCTGCCTCCCCTGCAGGCAGGCATGGCTTGCTCTTATGCTTGCCCCCAGCTCTTATTTTTCTTTCAGCAAGCTTTGTTTCTTCCTTAAAACAAACAGAGAAGCAGCCTCCATTGCAGGCAAGTAGAACAAGACTAAGTCCTAGAGAGGCTCTGCAAGGTTTCTGTTAACCTTGCAGAGCCTCTCTAGGACTTAGTCTCGTTCTACTTGCCTGTAATAACTTCTCCTGTTTCTTTAAGGAAGAAATGAAGCTTACTGGGAAAAAAGTAAAAGCCTGGGGGGGGGGGTCCCCACGATCCATGGATAACTGAAACCGTGGATAGCGAATCAGTGGATATGGGGGCCCACCTGTACTTAGACTTACACATGTTAAGACTAAATATATATAGAACTCGGTTCTAACATGCAGACATCAAATAGCTCTAGGGCAGAGTGTAATTTCAATCCCCTATCACAGTGGTTCTCAAACATTTTAGCACCGGGACCCACTTTTTAAAATGACACTCTATTGGGACCCATTTAGCACCGGGACCCACTTTTTAAAATGACACTCTATCAGGACCCATTTAGCACCGGGACCCACTTTTTAAAATGACACTCTATCGGGACCCACCTAGCTTTATGAGACGCTCAAATATTTATCTCCCTATATTTACACAAGCTTGCAAATTGCAAGAGCTCAGCTGCTTGAAGGGCAATTAGCAGCTATCTGATTTGTGGCAATGGCAATTACCTATCTGATCTTTCCATCACCTGGGACCCACCAGAAATCAGGTCGAGACCCACCAGATGGGTCCCGACCCACAGTTTGAGGAACACTGCCCTATCACACATGGGCCCTACACAGACCTATTCCTGAATATGCATGAGATTCAATGCTACACTCAGAATTTGAATGTTTTCTCTTTTATCCCTTTTGCAAGCAGGACTCTCTGGAGAAGACTCTGATGCTGGGAAAGATTGAAGGCAAAAGGAGAAGGGGAAGGCAAAGGATGGTTAGCATCACCGATGCAACAAACATGAAAATGAGCGAACGCAGGAAGATAGTGGAGGACAGGAAGGCCTGGCGGGATATGGTTCATGGGATCACGAAGGGTCGGACACGACTTAACGACTGAATAACAACAACAGCAGCATGTCCAGATACATTGGCAGTTCTTGGTATATTGTAACATTTCTCTAAATGCCTACTGTTATACACAGTGCCACGCTGAGATATGGAAATATAAGGAACATCTGCCTAAATGTCCCATATTTAGGGAATCTCAGCAGAAACTTCCAGAAACAGTGTGAATGATTTTAATGAAGTCTACTTGAAATTCAGCCAAGGATAAACTGAGAACTATAGAGGTCAACACTTATCAGTCCCGTCATCTCTTGTACCACTGCACAAGACAAGGGGCCACACTAGCTTCACAGCACATTTCAGAGAAACAAATACATGCTAATACTTTCTCAATGTGCATCTGACTCCATGCTGCCCTCAGGAGTTCAGCTCTGAAGTTCCACTGCAGGTAGCAGATCTCAATCCCTATCAAGTAAGGCGTGTGTGTGTGTGCATGCACACACATAAAAATCCTACTGGGTCCCAATTAAATAAAGCAGATCAAAAGTCAGTGAGAACTTTGGCAAAAATGAATGAAACAGTCACTGGCTATTTTATAGCTCTTACACAAAGAAACTGGTTCAACAAAGGCCTTATCTGCTTTGCGTCCATTTAGAAAAGAACCTGCCAGATTGTTTAGTTGCTGCACACTATCTTCCAGGCTACCAGTGATGTTGGGCAGAGTGCAGTGTATCTATTATGTGTTCTCCTGTACTGTATTGCTAATCTGAACTCGAAGCACAGTCTATGACTTTGAGTCACAGTTAGCATTTGGCTTATCCTCTTAATTATAATTCTCAGCTGTAACTGTTATGTATAATTGTCTCTGTTCACATTCATATACCTCCGTATCCTTGTATTCTCTCCCTCATGATCAGATTCTCTCATGATCAGATTTTGAGTGTAAGCTCCTTGGGGGTAGGAACCAGTTTTGCCTATGAAATTCTGTAAGGTGTCTTGTACCCGGACGGTGCATAAGACAAGAATGGTGATTTTTCAGTTGCTAGAGTCAGCCTTTCACTGATGTCACAATCAGCAAACACAGTCAGGTAAGCAAAGAATAGCAGCAACAGACGTTCTCTCCTTAGTGGAATGACAGACATTCTTCAAAAGGCACCATTACTGACAGCTGGCGGGAGGCCCAAGCAAACAGTTTGGTGTTTTTTTTTAAGTCTGGTGTCATTTTTGATGGAACACACTTTAATGCTGCATTACATATTACCGCATTCAACCGCTGACATGCACCTTATGCTGGGTGTTTAGCATGACCATATTTTAAACCGACTCCCTTCTACATCAATTTAATTCTGGTCCTTGAGTGGGGTTTTGTTTCCTGATACCTACACATAAGGTGACTCTACTTTCTGAAGCAATGTTGTACATTAATATTAAAAGTTCCTTTTTGGGCATGTCGGCTTTAGTTTTTCTTCTACCTTCATATGCAGCACCAGAGATTTCTTCTTGCCCTCATTCAGAGTTTTCCAGTAATCGTAAACTATTTGTTATTTTGTGCAACACCAAAGATGACTAAGAAAGAACTCAAAGCTTTACTACCACTCAGTTCTGCTTTGTGACCATTTCAGGGGCATTTCTTGAACTCAGCAAGCATCGGCATCACCTTAGTGACTATGAGCTTATGTTGATGAATGTAAGTGCCACTGGATATTGCATTTGTTTGGCTCAAATTGCACTATTTTGAAAAGAGGTGAATTTTTCTGGTAGAACAAAAAGAAAACATATGGAGAAAGATATCCCAGTTCATTCTGTATTTGGCAATCCTCTGTTGACTGACCAAGATGGTCTGTCTCCATGCTCTCTCCCCTTGCAGTGAATAATCACAGCCAGCCCATGGTTTACAGAAGTGGTAGCCATGATGAAGTCTACATTCGCTGGCAGCTGGAAACCAAAGGCTGCCCCAGAATCCAAAACCTTCACAGTAGTAACAATGGTAATTCATACAGTCCAAAATAGAGTAGCACAGAATCTCCACTGGCAACCTAGACTTGATGTCCTGGTGAAAAACATTTGCATTTTTTAAAAAAAACTTTTTTTGTCATGCCTCTGTAGGCAATGGCAAGTTTAGTACTGCTTGAAACACCTGGATCAGTTTTCTGGTGGCCAGCTTCTATTGGTTGCCAGCAACACCACCCCAGGGAGCACAGTAGGAAATGGAGGAGAAAACATCCAAAGACTGTTAATTGAGCATGAGAGACTGACTGAGACAATTGTCTGCTCATCTGCATTGCTTGGACTTCCCCTTCCTGGATTGGAAAAGGAAGAGAGGGGATGGACCAGAAGAAGTAGTGCAGAGGAGCAGAAAGTGGTGGGCTAGAGTGTCTCAGGTACTCTACCCTACCAACCTCCTCTCCTGCACACTTCCTCTTCTGGTTCATTTCTCTCTTTTCTAAGCCATGGAGCAGGAGGAGTGGAGGTGGGTAAAGGCATCACCAGGTAGAGGGGAGACTAGATTCGGCATGAAGGCGCAGGTGGTCTTGGGCTGGCCCTGATGAGTATGCTCATCCCCGCCTTTTTTGCTCTTTGAAATTTAACACTACTAACAAGCTAGGAGGCAAGGCCAGTACAGCACAGCACACTTTAGTGGGTTCTACTCTTTCTCAGCCGAAGCCTTCGATGCTTTGCCCAATGGCTGTGATCTTTACATATATCACATTCATGTCAGCCATTGGGTGAACCTTCCAGAGCCTGGAGCTGGAAGAGACTAGAACTTGCAGAAGGTTGATGCTGCATAGAAGAGGCAAGAAGTCTTGTTCCATGAGTGTCTCTGAAAATACCCCTCACCCTTTCCTTGCTCAAGCCTGAAAGCCAGCAATGAGAATACCATGCTTGGTTAGTCACAGTGGAATGACCATACTCTTTAATCCCCTTTCCCTCCTTGCCTGTAGTCTGAAAGAGGCCAGTAGTCTGAAAGAGCCCACAAATGAGAAGCGGGGTAGGTGGGTGGGGACGGACCCTTTTAATGCAGTATCTAAGGCTAACTGCATTTAAAAAAAAAAGTTTCATTGTTGTTGTCAAGGTGGTCACAACCCGTAATGGAGGAGTCTCGCCTGGTCATAGTTAGTTTTATGATTGGGACAGCCCTAAATCTATCACACTTAAGCCAAGGTGGTATATGTTCCATTCCAGAATTTTCCCTGAAAAAAACATGAAGTGAGCACAGTGCTTCATTTTCAAAAGTGTACTGGGGTTCAAGTCTATCCAGAATTCAAACCCCTTTACCTGAGCCTCCAACCAGGAGCTGAATGTGAGTAGTGAGGAGAAAGCAGTACTCGCTAGGTTTCAGGATTTAGACCCGACACTGAAAACAGAATCCAAGACTTAGCCGTGGCAGAGTCAAGTTATAATTTTGCAAAGACCAGGACAGCATTTTCAATAGACTTGCACTGCCTTGGTGGTTAATACTTTTCAACCAGGTCACAGCAGGAAAACACCACCACCACCACCACTTGGACTGACCAACAATCACCCATGCAGTCTTTTACTCTTTGAGGCTTTTTGCTATGAAGTGCTTATGCATGACCAAGCCTTGACAGGACTGAGCAGACTTGAAATATGAAGTGAGTATTCTTAAACCACAATTATTTTGCTGCACAATTTTTTTTTCCGTAACCTCTAGCACCATACTGTAGAGCTATATTTTTTTCAGTGGATATCTGAAAAAAACTAGCATAAGCTGGGCTTTGGAGTAATTCTGTTGAAACTACTGATTTTAATATGACATCGAGTGCACCACATCAAACCTTAAAAAGCACAAAGAGGACACATCAAGGGGAGTTGTAGAAAAGTCAGCAGAAAATAAGAATCTAAATTTAGCATTACTGAAATATTGTAACACGTTCTACACTGATTATGGTGACAAAATGGCCTTTCAAGACCAAGAGGACTTTCAAGTCCTTAGAGAAGTTGTAATTCAAACACAAAACAAGTTACCATATGCCAAGAATCAACAGACGCCCAAAATGACAAGATAAACATTTGTTAATGGCAATACAATAGGCAGATCTCCTGGGGTACGTGACAAATGATGGGCAAAAGCACTTTCTATTTTGAAAAGCATCACTAGTGAATGTTAATAAGCAAAAAGTTCAGTGCAATTTTAAAAAAACTGGATGTACAGTCTGGTCATCGTTATTTTTACATTTATTCACAATTCTAGACATTCCAAGTATCGTAAACTTCACCTGTGAAATGGCAGAGCTCTACCTCTAGAGAAAACCAGGTAGCCTCTAAAGCTGATCCAGGAAGCACTGCCCATTTTGTTGTGAAGACTCAAAATATTATTCATCAGTTTTACCTAGTGACAAATTGACGTACCCACACATTTATTCATAAGATCACATCTTGCCTAGGAGCTTCCAGTGGCATCTGCTCCAGTTTGGTCTGCTCCAGAAAGGCAGTTTGTATTTTCTTATGTATAGACTGCAGATCTGAACGGGCAAGCCTATTTTAATTCAAATGTATATGCCAATAAAGGTTCTGTAATCTAATTCAAATAACGGGAGAAATACGCAGCAGGGTCACAGCCAATTGGCAGATACAAATTTCAAGAACGTGCATATCATTTTTTCATGAGGGAAGGATGTGTTGCTTGGGTTTTATAATAGAGACATTTCAGATACACAGGCACTCAGGTGGTACCTATAAGACCTCACAAAGCACATGGAGGCACTGCTCACTTGAAAGTGCGTCCATGTATGAATCCCCCTCCATGTGGAAAGCTTACACACTGTAGAGACCACTGTTAGTACTATTACTAAGTACTTACACATTTGGACTTGCCAGTATGCTGGAACTGTTATCCTCAAGTGTGAAACCCGGACATTAGTCCCTGAAAATTTTTTGACTATGGTAATTAGCAGAGGAGAACTTCACACTTGCTTCTTTCTGCCAATTCTTCAGATTTTGCAGGGTCATCATATTTTCAGGATTCTCTAGGCAACCATAAATGGTGGAAAGCATCCCCTAACCATGAGATGAATGTTATGATTCAAGTGGAACCTACTCATTACACAAACATGCTGCTAAATAACACTCTCCTTTCCACAATGATCCTCTAAATTGATGCACTAGCCCAACTCAGGTATTTAAGAGTTACGGTAGTCATCAGGTACACCTTTGTAGTAGGTTATGACGCCAAATAAATAAATAAATAATGAATGTAACTGCAAGTTGCTTTCTTAGGCCTACATCTGACATACAATTTTAGGAGGAGGAAGCATTATTCATTAGTGGAAAGGCTACGTTCAATTACCGTGAAGCACAGTAGAACTACTCTTACAGCAAAACAATTAAAAACATTTCTTGAGTTTGAGCCGCGAACTCATGTACAACATAGGATTTGATCCCAACTTTTGCTTTCAGATGTGGAAAGCACCTTCAGCGGTTGCAAGAAGTTTGCATCCTCTGCTCAATCTTCTAGGCAGTGTTCTTTGGAAGATAGCTCAGGTGAGTATCTAATTATCATCACCTACCACTCTTACAGTTTGGCCCTACTAAAGCTCTTCCTATTCACTGTGTGCCCCCCCCCCCTGTGTATCCCAATCTCTCATTACTTAAATCATTAGGTAATTAGGCCAATGCAGCCATTAGGCCATGCAGACCTGTATTCTACAACCACACAGAATTGATCTGGTGTTCAAAAACCCAAAACAAAACTGGAGGAAGTCAATAAACTGTAACTTTAGCATCACAGTTGGAAGCAAGATAATCTTTTACTTTCTGGGACTGATAGGACTCCAAAGAATGTGCTCCCCAGTCACAGGAACAGCAATACATTGTCAATAAATGTTTAAAAATAGTTGAACAGAACAATAAAGGAGTCAAGCTATCTTCAGTCTGCTAATGAACAGCTTGTCCAAAAGGAGATGGTTATAGAATCATCATGTGTCGCACTCCTTTGAACAGCTTTACTTCCTTGAGGATCACACCACCATACAAGACACCAAACTACTGCCTCACTGTCCAATGTGAAGAACATGCAACACTCCAAACACACTGAAACAGGTTTGCACTAGAAGCAAACTGCTTTCATAGAGTGCCATGTTAATTCACCACATCTAGCTCATAGCTGAGATACATCCCTCTGATCAGCTGCCCCCTAACTGGATCAATATTATGTGTCCACAGGCAATTAGGACGACTCACAGGATGCTGAGGTGCGATTGAACTCCAATCACATTTAGTAAAAAAATATGCAATGGTGCACCTCTCATATGTCTCTATTTTGTTACGGAGCTGTATTTGAACCTCTCTTTGAAGATAAGGGAATTGACAAAGACCAAGGACAACAACACCCACTTCTGCAGGATCTTAGGCACAAGCCATGTGGGTCCACCCAACATCATGGTGGCCTCCACCCTTTAAATGCAAACATGCAGCAGCTATACCCATTCCGTCTGCCCAGAAACTGGGCAGGAACAGTGCTACTCACTTCCTGGGCTGTCCAGGAAGCAGTTGATATGCACCCGCTACAGGCCCCCTCCCGGCTATGTGCCAGTATTCCTATGAACTGAACAACAGATAGAAGTTCCTCATGCTGCTGCTACAGCAGCAGCGCAAAGAAAGGCTCATCTCTGCCATTGCCTCTTCCCGCATCACCATGGGGGCAAGGGATGGGTGCATAACTTAACAGCAGCGGAAGCCTGTCCTAATCCTTTGCTGGTGCCACCTTAAAATTCCCAGATGCCGTCTCTCCTGATGCTGCATTAGGGCAGGATGACCAGAAATGTTTAAATTCTGGTACAACATATGCTGTCATGACATTCCCTAAACCCATTCCCATTTTACACCAACTGAGCACATGCTACAATGTGGATCTGTCCCAGTTGGTTGGATGTACAATGGAACCGATGCCTCAAATTACTGATCTGCAATGAGCGTGTCACTGCAAAGATAAGCTCTCAGGTTCTGCTGCTAAATTTGTACATGTCGAAGAAAAGCCACCAAAAGCTACAACATTTGCCTTTTGGGATGAGGAACACACACACACACACACACACACACACACACACACACACACACACACAGGAAGACTGTTTCAGTGAGAAGAGCCTGGACAAGACACGGTCAACTCAAAGCACTTTCTTAGCTGGCATGGCACTATTGAATCAGCACCCTAAATTATAATATTGCCTTATTCAAGGCAAGCATGTTGTAGATAATGCTGGAAAACATTATACATGGTAATCCTGTCAGAAATCTTGTAGAAGCATATGTTTTGTGTCTTCTTCAGAGTTCGAAGCAAATGAATGCATTTAAAGCTACCGCTTCCAAACATTTTAAACGGCATGAACTAAATATGAGCCAGACAGTCTCAATGGTTCTCTCAATAATCATCACTAAAATCCATCTTAAATCAAATAATTTATTAAGTAATTACATGTAAACACTTTATATTGACTAGGAAATACATTACTTGAGTACTCCCCTCCCCGCAACAAAGTAAAATACTCTCTTTATAAACAGATCGACTAGTGATATACATTCTACTCTACAGTGAATGTATATATAACTGTCACCTTGATTTTCCTTATTTCATTTAAAGTGCAGAGATAAATTTGATCAGCATTACAAGACAGTGTCAATAGTAACTTTGGTCTATCAAGTGAAAACTAGATAAAATCTCTCTCCCCCCCTCCAGGTTCCCTCCCCCCAAAAGCAACTAGAGAAACCAGACCTTGCATGGCAAACCTTAAAAAAAACCCTTTTCTTGTATAACTGAAAATATTTTTAGACAGGATACTATTCTGAACAAGCATGTTTCTTACTTACAATTTAGAGTTAGTAGTTACATACAAACAATTACACAAATACATAACCAGATAATGTCTGAACATTACCCGTTAGAGGTCAAAATACAAACATGAGATGGCAGCCAGGTATATTAAAACACAAAATAGCAATAGCTATTTACATAAATAGAAACCAGCATTTTCCCCTAGTTCAACATTACAATCCTCAAATAAGCATAAAAAAACCTTACAGTGTATGCATGTGTTTTAATTAGTTACATAAAGACATGTCAACCACCAATGGATATTGGCAAATCTAATAAAGATTAACTAGCAAATAAATAAATAAATATGGAGAGACTTGAAAGATATTTCCAGAAAACTCCTATGTAAAAAGATACAATAGAGTTTTTCCTTCCTTTCACAAGATGAAGAAAATACATAGGGCTAGTTTGCACTGTGAAATCTTTCCATGCAACCATATACATAGGTATACAACCATATCCAAACGAACAGTTTGCATGATCTGTGGTCATGCAACTGTCTGAGTTCCCAGAGATGGCTGCTGACTCTCCACATTGTTCCCACTAACCTCTCATGCTTCATGTGGCAATGTACCTGCATATAACCCTGTGAAGGACTGGCTCTTAGTGGTTTTCATTGTGCTGAAAAGGTAAAACTCTGGTTTAAAAATGGTTATGAAATTTGACAGGACCAAACGTTTGTCACTAATGGTCAGCATATTAATGAAACTATGGGCTTCCAGGATTATATATGCAGGCACGTGACTTGCAAAGAAAGGACTGGGGGGGGGGGGGGGAGAAATGCTGCTTCCAGAGAAGTAAATGGAATGCTTCCCATTCCATCTTTAATGAACAAGGAAGTTCCTTCAGCTTAACCAACAACAAATACAGGTTTTATTGCCTTCCTCCCTGGTTCGCATGCACTACGAAACAAGGCTGAAACATTTGGGCTGTGCCTAGGGAGTTAAAGACTGATCTAGAAGTGCTACATTTGTGCAAAGTTCACAACAAATGAAGGATTCCCAATGGCAAGACGCTTGGGAGATCTCAAGCTAGAGGAATGTTGCAAGCTAATCCTAACTACCTGCTGTTGAACTGTTTGAAAAAAGGAAAAAACATTTCAACTTTTAATTTGATGTTGTATGAAAGCGTAATATTTCAAATTTTCACTGTCTTTCTGATGTCCTCTTTACTCATCAAAAAGATATGCAGAAAATTTGCAATTTCATATATTGTTAAAGTGGCTGGTTAACAACCACACAATTTGTTTCAGAAGACATGGCACCACTACAGAGTTCTCGCAATCCAGGCTTTGGAATTCTATGCCTTTTTTCCCCTTTTCTCTTCCCCAAATATGTTAGCATTATGAGAGAAGTTAAGAATTACATACAGAACTATCTTCACCTTTCCAATTAAAAAGACCCCTTGTACTGGAATAATACTGACAGCAACAGAGAGCATGGAAATATGGAGCACCTTTGAATAAACTTTAATTTACATATTTTACCCATGTTAAACAGTGTCATTAAATATTGACAGTATTACAATATTACAATGTTGACAGTTTTAAAAACACTGATATACATCTTTAATAGAATCTTCTTTCCAATCTGAAATGGCAAAGGGATTGTTTATTTAGAAAAGGCTCATAATATAGATTTTCTGTGTTGCAGTTTATCAATGCTGAAGGTAATTTGCCTTTAACCTTTAAAATAAGTGACTTCACATGGGATGTGCACATTTGTGTTCCAGGGTAGCAATAAGGGCTCTCCTTAAGACTTCTGAATGTCTCGAAGGACCAGTCTCAAATGCTCAGAATAAAGTTGTTGCCTGTTATATTGCACAACAGAACCACAAAAGGGAGGCTGCAAAAGGGAGGAAAAGGATTTTTCAATTGGAACAACATACGTAAGAAAGATTCAACAACAGTAGGGACCACATCTAAGGAGGAAAGATACTAGCAAACTCTCCACAAGTGGTCTATTCACACATTCAGCAAAAAAAATTAAAAAAAATGGGTGAACACCACATGGTGAAGCAGTAGGTTCATAACTCTCCTGGTCACCTCCACACACTAGAGGTAATGTATAAATGGTGCTGGCGTGCATAGACTCCTATGCATAATACCAAATACGTTATGCCCAGACATACCGGTAACATGCCAATTTTTCTGTCTCTTAATATGCATAAGACTCTAGACATGCACAAACCATTTTGGCATGGCATCAAATGCATGGGGGGTGGTGGCGGTACATGATCCCACAGCTCCACTATGTGTGAGGTTACCTTGTTTTGCATGTGGCAATGAAGTCTTAGGATGACATTAGATGGTACTGAAAGTTGTAAAAAAAGATAAAGTTAAGACTTCATGAGAAAGAAGAGGTACTACATGCAACACGAATTGCAGCGTAAAGGTAGAACAGAAGTCTACATACCCTATTTCATTAAAATGATTTCATTTTGTAAAATCTACTTCAAGACTGTCCTGGAATATAAAGCATAATTACAAGCTTATTTTGAGATTGCCATTTTAGTATTAGATTTTTATTTTATTTTTCTGCAAGTTAGATATAATGGACATGTTTAAACATTCCACTTTCTCTCTCTGTAAAAATCAATATTTGCTTATGTCCAATGAAGACCAAAAGCATCTAAATGGAAACTGTTACAATGTGGTGAAATATTTTGCTAAAGGATGGAACGTTTCTAGATGCTAGAACATTCCTTAAAAGTTTAAATTTCCAGCCATAATTTAGGCCAATACAGGCTTAGCAAAATTCCCTTTTTTGAAAAGTGCTGCAAGTGAGACACTAGAACAAATACTTTGTACTTTCCATTACCTGAAAGACAACAGAATGTGTAAATAGATGGGGGAAGGACAGAAACAGGAAATGAAGACTGACCTTATAAACAAAGATATGTTTAGGGCTTCTGGTTTCAGGAATAAACCGATATTTACTGGTAAAAGTCTGCCAAAAAAACAAAACAAAAACACAAGATTACTGGTAAATATTGGTTTATGTAAAGAAGAAAAAATATCCCGGATCTCCCCATTTTTCACAGACTATTCCTACTTCAACTATTCTAGTTGTCTTTTTTTAATTGCTGGAATGATGGATGGGTTTAAGAAAGAAAGATACTGGCGCTTGAATTCGTTTTGATAACTGCCCCAAACCAGAAGCCTTATGCCAACAGAAAAAAAACTTTAAAAAGACTTTTCAAACACCTTTAAGAGAGTCTAAGCACTTCTGATCGATGCTTAAGAGAGAGACCATTTCATTGTGTCCCAATTCCAAAATGTCCAGTTAAGAACATGAACATTCATGTCACTGGAAGATATAAAAACCCTCTAAAACAGAAGTTCTCATATGGAATTATTTTGTTTAAAGCAGCATAACCCTATTGATTTTATTTACATGTTGATTTAGTTTGAAATATAGTGCACTGGTTCACAGTGGGGAAGAATTCCATATAGTAGCTAGAAGTTCATTGTCTAAGCAAAGAACAGTAAAGTTCCAGAATCTATTTTTTCAAATCCTAATATATATCCATGTACCAGATAAACACACGCTCTTCCAGACTAGATCCTATTGCCTGTGGTTTTTTGGGAAACAATGAGTGCAAGATGCCAAGCTGCTAGACACCCTGCAACATACAATACTGAGAGAATTAAAAACAAAACAATTATAGTCAGTTCTCATTATCCGCTAGGGTTAGGTTCCTAGAAAACCTAGTGGATACCGAATTAGCAGGTACTGAATCATTGAGTCTATAGGAAAAATTGGGTTAGGTTCCAGGGAACCCTCTTTGCCATGCACTATATATCAACTTTGTGAGCCTGAATCTTACTTTGAAGTCTATGGGCTGGGTGATAGCAGGGGCACCATCCAGTATACCACATTGGCTCTGTTATGGAACAATTCCTAACTCTAGCAAATTAATTACCGTATTTTTCGCTCCATAAGACGCACTTACTCCCCCCAAACAATAGGGGGAAAAGCCTGCGTCTTATGGAGCGAATAATAAAAAAAGTAAAGAAAAAAATACTTACCGGGGCTTCAGGGAGGCCTGCAGAGGCTCGTGCAGGCCTTCCCGATCTTCATTTCATGAAAAAACCGGCCATTTTCAGCCACTTCCTGTTTTCGTCAAAACAGGAAGTGGCCAAAAATGCCCGTTTTTTGACGAAATGAAGATCAGGAAGGCCTGCAGGAGCCTCTGCAGGCCTCCCTGAAGCCCCGGTAAGTGTATTTTGCTTACATTTTTTATTATTTTTTATTTTTATTAAAAAAAAACCTTTTTCCCCTATTTTTTGCTCCATAGGATGCATGCGTCCTATGGTCTGATGCATCCTATGGAGCGAAAAATACGGTATTATTCCTTCCTAACAATGCAAATATAAAAAGGTATTGTACAGTATCCTGGAAGCCCAGAAAGAGCACAAACAGTTCCCATTGTGTTGCAAATGGAATTCAACAGCGCGCGCGCACACACACACGCACACACACGCACACACACACGCACACACACGCACACACACGCACTCCAGAAGAGGCAGATTACCCTTTACAGTAAGTGCAGCAAGGCAGAGAAATTTGCTCCCAGAGCAACGTGGAGACCCGTGAAAAAAAGCTAAGAGAACAATGGCCCTGATGAGACCGCAGATAACGAGAACAGACCACGGATACAGAGAGATAGGTAGCAATTCTGCCCCTCGCAAATAGCAAATTCGCATATAAAGAGAACTGACTGTACACAAATAAAACTAAATGTTTTAATTTTGATATTACTTCGGCTTACTTTGAATGGAAATTAAAATTGAGGATCCAACTTTTGTCTTCTCAATCCTACCTATAGTTGACTTCTAAAATAAACTTTCCAGCTTTATTACGGCAGTTCACTAAAGAATGTACAGTATCTGTTCTACATTTTAACATACAAGAATGTATTCTGCTGAAATACAAATAACTGTGGAATTTCGGGAGGAGATTATACTTTACCATCTGACCTACAAAACAGCCATTTCTGTTTATACATTATGCAACTGGGGATCTATATCATTAATGGGAGCAAAGTGCACAAACAAGAAACAATGTCTTAACTGTAGAGATTTTAGATCCCAACACATTAAGGCCAATATATTTTTTACATGCAAAAGTCTTATATAACTGGATTCACAAAAAGCAGCATTAAACTAAGAAAAGCCCACATTACATTTTTTGTGAAACCAAGTACAGTACAGTGGGCTGCAATAAAACGCTTCTTACAGTCCTGAATTTGCTTTGGGGCCATGTATACAATAAATAAAAACTCTGAATATTTGGTTCCTGTTTCATGTTGCCTGCTGTTTTTCAGCTTTGTAGGTCATCCCTCCCCTTTGCAAATCTCCAGTTTACCAAAATTCATTCACCTCATACCAGAAGCTGTTGTGCCCTTTTTTGAATACGGTACCCTGAATCCCGAGCTCCTTTTCAGGGAATTCAGCTCTAGATACTCTTCTAGGTCCATAAACATTGCTCTTAAAAAGCCTCCACACCCATTAGTTCATATAAAAATGAACCTGCAATAGTCCAGCACACTGTAACTTGACGGGCAGCCCAATCCTGCCGAAAACTCCGTCGTTGGAACGAGCGTTCCAGCGCCGGGAGTAGTTGCAAGCGTGCCGTAAAGCACATTTGCGACTACTTTCGAGCAGGGAAGGCAGGCAGAGCGGCTGGCCTCCCCTGCTTTGATGACGGAGCTCCCTGGCCGCCGCTGGACCTGGCAAGTAAGGATCCAGCGGCTTGGGAGGGGGCAAGTAAGGATCCAGCGGCTTGGGAGGGGGCGGGGGACGGCCTTCAGCTGTATCCTGACCTCCGCCGGGCACTGGGGACTTTACCCGGGCTCCTCTACTTCCGCCAGCAAAATAGCTGGCGGAAATCCGAGGTCGATGGGGCCTGCCCCGGTTACACTCAGGGAAAGAGACAAGCGTCTCCTTCCCCGAGTAGACGCTAGCTGCCAGTGCACAGAAACCGGCGGGTGGCCATGGGCCGCTGGCCGGATCCTAGTCAGGATTGCGCTGTCAGAAAGAGAACCCAGATTAGTAGGAATAGACTCGATTCTCAGTTCCTTCCCAGCACTCCCAAGGGGCTTGTCCAAAGTGAAGGAGTCTCTCAAAAGTGAAAATGTGGCTGAAAACACTGCGTCAGAGCAGGGTTCCGGCAGACTGACTGTCCGCATACCACTTCTGGTTGGCTGGAGTACCACTGGTGGTACGCGTACCACTGGTTGAGAACCCCTGTCCTAAGGAATGAAAGGTGCTGCATCCTTGGGAATAACCTTGTGGCAGGTGCAAAACCTGCTCACTGCCTCCAATACTGAAGATGAAGCCATGACTCAGAGATACTACTGAAGGTGTTAGGGAAAGAAGCAATAGGTTTCCAATGCTTCCCCCTTCCTTCTTCCTCCTGAATCTGGCTTCTGTTTTGGGGAGAGGGAGGCAGAGCTGGAAAGGACCTTGGAGTCCAACCCCCTACTCAGTGCAGGAGACTATAGCCACCAAGCCTCTACTTGAAAGCCTTCAATGCAGGGCACTGTCTACCCCAAATGCAGCTTCTGGGTTAGAAACAGGGTGGAAATGGTCGTCCTTGCCTCCTCATGACCTGGTGGCTGTGTTCAGTTTAAGAAAAACAGGAGGCAAAGTCAGGTTGGGATGAAAAAAGCAGGACCAGGACTGCCCTGCAAGAGGGAATGGCCTCAAATGATGGACGACAGTGGTACCAAGAAAGGACTAGAATCCTAATCCTTCCCGTCACCCACCTTCAAAACTGGTCAGAACATTAACTAGTAAAAATATAATCTAGAATCCCTAATTTATTAGTTTTCTCTTCTGCTTATCAACACTGAAAAACGTACATTAAAAAGACAAAATTATTATTTAAATGCCATTAATATATAAAAGATACAAAGGACAAAACAAATGAATAGTAGAGCTGCTGTACCTTCTATTGATCGTAGGTCATAAGGATATAAGAGCCCTGCTGGATCAGGCCAAAAGCCCATCTAGTCCAACTTCCTATATCTCACAGTGCCCCCACCAGATGCCTCAGGGAGCACACAAGACAACAAGATACCCGAGAATCCTGTTGCCACTCTCTTGCATCTGGCATTAAGAGATGGCCTACTACTAAAACCAGGAGGATGCATATACCCATCGTGGCTTGTAACCTGTGATGGACTTTTCCTCCATAAATCTGTCCAATCCCCTCTTAAAGGCATCCAGGCCAGGCGCCATAACCACATCCTGTGGCAAGGAGTTCCAACAGATTAATTACACACTGGGTAAAGAAACATTTTCTTTTGTCTCTTCTAATTTTCTCACCACTCAGTTTTAGTGCATGTCCCCTAGCAATCCATAAGCAATGGAGTCATAAGCAATCCAGCCTCAAGGTTGTCAGCTGTGCAGGCCACCCATGACTAATGCTATCAAATCATTTCTTGCCACTGTCACCCAACCCCTGAGTCCCAAAATGGAAACACTGAAAAAATAATTCCAGAGAAGCAAGTGCAATTCTTTTTAAACCAGTGTTTTAAAATAATATTGTTACAGCCAATTCATATTGCTGCAGTCATCTTAGGTCCAAGATTCCAGGTGGTGTTAGCGATGATGGCATTGCTATTGCATTTGACTGGACTACTGAGTTAGCAACATGCTTAGGACTTGATCTTTGGAAAATACTTTCAAATGTTGCAGAATGCAGGAGTAAGCTTTAGAAATTTGATGCAGGAGCATGAACTGGGAATCTGCCAAGAATATTGCTCTTATTACATAGTGGCAAGAGTCTTGGCACTACACAGTCCCGGACTTCTTTTGTTTCTCACTTTCCTCAGGTTCCTTCATCTTCGGCATGAAGCGAAATAAAATGCTGTTTTGAAATACGTACAAGCAATCAAGGAACAAACAAGTGAGAAGTTTGTTTCAATACACGCAAGCTCTCCATTTTCCAGCGGCCATGAAGCTCACAGTCCAGAATAAGCAGCCATGGATCGTTCAGACACTGTTTCTTACCGTACTAGAGAAGTAAACTTAGTTATGCTAGTATTTTGAAGGATATTTTATTGGGGCAGAACAGGATACAAACAAAAGATATGGGTTTAGGATAGCTAATTTTGCCTGAACCTGCTATGCCACCTGCAGTCTGATTCCATGCATGTGAACTCAAAAACAAGTCCTACCAAATTCAATAGGAATTACTCGCAGGTAATTGTGCATAGGACATCCGCTTGTGTAGGAGAACGATAAACTTTGTAGAATGACATTTAAAATGTATTCCTGCGCCTCAAGAATGTTCATTTTCTAAGGATTTTTTCCCTTATCAGAGAAAGGATTTGTTTCTACAAGATAATGCTGAAGCCTTCATTTTGTTTCTAAGACTTTCCCACATAAATATGTCCAATCCCCTTTTAAAAGGCATCTAGTACCATCACGTCGTCCTATGGCAAGGAGTTCCACAGATTAATTATGAAAGAAAATAAATCTTTTCTTTTGTCTGTTCCGACACCCCCACCGGTCAATTTTAGAGGACGTCCCCTGGTTCTGGTGTGGAACAGGAAGGTGTTGTGCGAGAAAGAAAAGAACTTCTCTCTATCAACCCCATGCATACTTTTATAACTTTCAATCATGTCCCCCCTCAAGCGCCTTCCTTCTAGATTGAAGAGCCCCAACACTGTAGCCTTTCCTCGTAAGGGAGGTGTCCCAGCCTATTAATCATTTTGGTCGCTCTGTTCTGCACCTTCTCCTCTTCCACTATATCTTTTTGAGATGTGGAGACCAGAACTGGACACAATACTCCAGATGTGGCCTCACCATCAATTTGTACAATGGCATAATATTGGGAGTCTTATTCTCAATCTTTTATCCCAAGCATGGAATTAGCTTTCTTCACAGCCAATGCACAATGGGTTGACACTTTCATCAAGCTGTCCACCAGCACCCCAATCTCTCTCTCTTGATCTGTCACAAGATCTCTCTCTTGATCTGTCACAAGCTCAGAACTCATCAGCATATGTGTGAAATTTTGATTTCTTGCCCCAATGTACACCACGTTACATTTACAGTACTTACACTGAAGTGCACCTGCCATTTTGCCACCCAGTGCCCCAGTTTGGAGAAATCCTTCTGGTGCTCTTCACAATCCATTCTAGATCTCACCACCCAGAAAAGTTTAGTGATATGCACAAACCTGGCCACCTAGCTGCTTCTCCCCAAATCCAGGTCATTTATGAACAAACTGAAAAGCACCAGCCCTAAAACTGATCCTTGGGGCACACCACTTTTCACCTCTCTCCACTGTGAGAATTGGCCATTTACACCCACTCTCCCGTTTCCTGTTCTTCAACCAGTTTCTAATGCATAAGAGGACCTGCCCTCTTATTCTCAGATGGTTGAGTTTTCTCAGGAACCTTTGGTGACGAACTGTGTCAAACATCTTCTGCATGTCCAATGTCAAGGTCACAGAGAGCAAATGAAGCCAATTTAGAACGAGGACACTGCCCATAAGTTTCATTTTCCCTCAATTCCTCACCGTATCCAGGAGAGTGTGGCTGAATTTTTTCCTTTTAAAAAACTTTCTAAATCAGAAGCAGATTGGGCCTACAATGGTTCCAGGGAAGGGAGCTCTGAAACTGAGGGGATGCATACCCACAAGGGAAGTGCTGAAGCTGGCACATAGCTGTGAAGGGCACAAGCTATTTCATCCCCTCCTGCATGTCACCTGCTGAATCAGCAAGACATGGCATATTTTGCACACAGAGCAACTGGTTATGAAATATGCATCTCCCATTCGTCCCCTCCAATTTTGGCTCTACACTAATACCGTATTGTCCCGAGTATAAGACGCACCTGATTATAAGACGCACCCTTAAAGTTTGGTGCTATTAAAAAAATTTAATTAAATCACTGGCATTAAATTGCAACAGCCTGATTATAAGACGCACCCCTAGTTAAAAAACTTAAATTAGGAGAAAAAAGTGAGTCTTATACTCAGACCAATACGGTATATCCACATCTACACACATCCTGTGTGTGGAGAAGCACTGACCTTCTCAGGATTTTGAATCCAGGAGTCAGGATTCAAAAACAGGGTTAGCTCTTACTACAACAGTATCCCAAATGCAACACTTTGTCAAAGAAAAGGGGTGTACTGAAAGGCACTATTCGTGTGGAAGCTTAACTAGATACCAAACCCAGGTGACCTCTCAGACACTGTGAACCAAGTCTCTCCAACTCCACTTCAAGCATTTGAAAATTGGAAAAGCCACTGGCTACTGGATGTTTTCCAATGAGGCATGATGCCACCAAACCCACTTCTTAGACAGAATTCTCCCCATTCACAATTCCTCTATGAAACAGGCACCTAGGCCTTTACCACAAACACCGTGCTTTCAATGAATACATCCTCTAATCAACTATCATCATTTTTAAAAGAGTTATACAAACCACAACCAATCACACAGATTAAACATCATTTACAAAAACTCTTGTCTATTTCCTGAGACTACAGACATTCCCTTTTTTATTCACCACTTTTTTCCAACGTCTCCTAAGAGCCAAGTTTTGGCTGTGTTTTGCTTTATGTGTTTGGAAACATAACTGCTGGACCATAGTAAGTAGAAAGGCAGTCTCTGAAAACAACACTGTCCATTCATGACTAAAACAGGGAGCTGTAAGCTTGAGAACACAACCTATCACACATCATTATCACATAAAGACAAGCAGGCAAAAGTGTTACAAGACTAAAATCTTAATGTTATGCAGATAAGATCCAGACTTTACAACACATTCAGTAGCTGGCAGTCACAGAGCAAGACATGGAGAATTGCCTCTTCTCTGAAGAGACACTGCAGCAAAGCAAATTAATATGGTGGAAGCCATGACAAGCTACAGCAAGGGTTTCCATATAGGAGTCACAATTGCCTTGGATCTGCTGCCCAAGGCTGGATAATGGATTCTACCTCAATGCAAGGAATGGAAGGAATATGGAGTACCTGATCTATTTCTTCAACTCCAGAAACTTACAAGCAGCTTCAGAACTACTCTGTAGTTTTATTCAGAATCCAATCTTGACTAAGCATCATACAGGGTTATTCAAAAAGGATAGTGCCAAAGTAAAGCTGATTAATTCTTAAATGAACTGACATACCACAACCGATAAAATCCCAATAAGATAATTAAGAGCAAAGATATCACACTGACAACAAAGATCCACATAGTTAAAGCAATGGTATTCCCCATAGTAACATATGGCTGCGAGAGTTAGACCATAAGAAAGGCTGAGTGAAGGAAGATAGATGCTTTTGAACTGTGGTGTTGGAGCTGTGGTGTTGGAGGAAAATTCTGAGAGTGCCTTGGCCAACAGATTGCCAGATTTAACACACTGCAACTTTTGTGTGGGGATTCATCAAAGACACTGCATATCTGCCCCCACTGCCACAACAACTGGACAACCTGAAACAACAAATATCTGATGCTGCAGTGGAATCGATATCTGAGGATATGCTGAGATGCATCTGGACAGAACTGAACTACTGTCTTGACATCTGCCATCTCACCAACACACCCACATCGAACGTTTGTAATGTGCATGTGAAACCTGGTAAGTTTTTCTGTCTTTTCATGTCATGACGATTGTAGTATGTCAGTTCATTTAAGAATAAATCAGCTTTACTTTTGCACAATACTTTTTGAATAACCCTATATTGGTAATCTGACTATACAAGACAGAAGTAGCACACATCAGGCCTATATTCCCTCACAAGCTTAAAGTTCTACATGCTGAACATTTAAATGGGAATCTCTCAAACTAAAAGAATAAAAATAAATCAAAACTGGTTTGATCTGGTTTGGGAGTTGGACTTTGATTCAAATCCCCCTTGAGCCACAAAGCTTCCTGGGTGACCTTGAGCCAGTCACTATCTCTCAGTCTCACCTACCCCACAAGGCTGTTGTGACAAAAGGAGGGAAGGATCCATGTACACCGCCTCAAGCTCCGTGGAGGAAGGGCGGTATAAAAATGTGATTAAGGGCGCAATCCAAACCTACTTAGGCCGCCGTTGTAACCAGCGGCCCAGTGAAAACGAGAGGCCCCAGAACAGAAAGGGGATTCAAATTCCCCTTTTGGAGGGGATTTGAATCCCCTTTCCGTTCTGGGGCCTCCTGTTTTCGCTGGGCCACTGGTTACAACGGCGGGAAGTAGGTTTGGATTGTGCCCTAAATAAAATAATTTTTCAATTAGCAATTATAATGCTGATCTCATAACCAAGGAAAACATTAGTGATAGATATCTCCACATCACCAGAAAAGGAAATTAACTCTGCTTCATTTCCAGAATAAAGTCCAAAGTACCTCAATGAGGGAAAACAGAGAAATCCATATGACGCTAATACACTTCACAACCACTCTACCAAGGAAAATCTACTGGGGTAACTTGCAAGCCCAAAGAGTCTCACCACTACTAGAAGCTTGCTCTGTGCAACTACCCACATTCACGTAAGAAACAACTGGTGCTCTAAAAGACACTGGTCAGAAGCAGTTACTTATCTTTGAACTACTTTGAAACACTGGTTAAGTTTTTCACAGTCCATAACATGAAACAATTCCATTTATTCGGGCTAAATACTGTGTAAATAAAAAAAATATAGAAGTCTCTTTCTTCACGTACATTTCACCCTCAATTCGTGTAGGGCATCATCCGAACTTCAGATGATGCCCTACATGGATTGAGGGTGAAACGTACATAAAGAGACTTAACTTTATTTGTTTTGATTGACACAGTATTTAGCTCGAATAAATGGAATTGTTTTACTTTTGAAACGCTCACAATACATATAGTAAAATGTTCACATACAAATAAGGGATGGAATTGCTTTAAAAAAGGTGTAAAATAATCCCAAATATTTATTTTCCAGAGAAGCACACCAATATAGAAAAGCTCTTTGTTTTCATTAAAGCAACTTCTATTGCCACAGTGCTTTTTCTTTGGGATTGTCTTTTCTTTTGCTAGTCTTGCAAGATTTAAGAAAATAGTCAAGTTTGGCAGAAAGGATACTTGTTAAGTTTTGATATCATTATACAGTTTTCCAGTCTTTATGAAGACACAGACATTTCGAGAAAGACCAGTACTGTACTCTTCTTTTGTTATACAGTATATACACACCTCCCTGTACAGCTCTGTTTTTTTAATCTGGCACAATATGGCACAGTTATGTTGTAGAATGATCAAGATACAAGTACTTGTGGTCTGGTATTCAAACTGTTGTACCTTCATCTCTTCTTACCATAATTACTAGGAACAACAGAAAGTCCCACTGAACTTGGTAGGGGTTACGGTACTTCCAAGTAAATATATTTAGGATCAGGCTATAAATATTCGAAAACTTAACCCATTTAACAACTAAAAATATTTTTTATCAGAAACCCGTAAATGCCAAAGAATTGGGAGTTTTGACACCTCCTTTTCATCAAATCAGAGGTTAGACCATTGCAATATCCTTGAATTTTTAACATATCTAAGAAGTATAAGTAATGCTTAAGGGAGACACACAAACGAACACACACCCACACACACCCACACCCACACACCTTGAATCTGAAAGCAAATTGAAAGACTGCTAGGTCAATTATTTTCATCAGAATTTTCTGAAATTTGGCCTGATCTCCAATTCATTAGGTAGATCCATGTGCCAAATTTCATACTGATGGGACAAAATCATCCTGATTTTTTGATGATACAAAAACAGATGCTGAAAAACTCAATCATAACTACATAGCATTCCTGCAGCAGTGTAACATCACTAGGTGCCATTAGTGACAAGAGCAAGTAAAGGGCCTTCCAAGTTCCCATCTAGTGGTGTGTGAAATCAGCTTCAAAAAACTCATAGTTCTTCATAATTACAGTTCCAAAACTTTGTCATTGGTATAGTCAGAGTTTATGGTATACTAGTTAACTATACTACTTTACTATACTGTTAGTATACCATTAGTATACATCTCTCCACTCTGAGAGACACACACAACTCTGGCATGAAAAATTGCATGAGTTTCTCATGGCTCTACCAAGCCAACACCAACTCCTACTGACCAAAATATCTGAATCCCTTGATTCACATTCAGCACACATGTAGTACATACACAATTTTAGAACAGGCAATGTTGGCCACTTTAGAATAAAGGGTTAGGAAAATCTTTGAGTGTTCACACCAACATGTCCAGATCGCCCAGTCAAATGAGGCTCCAAGAACCTCATGCCTCATTGGAGACTAAATGGCAAAATCCCACTGAGAGTTGGGATTAAATAAGGAGGGTTCTTGTGAAAGACTGGGCAGAAATATTGGTTTCTTGTATGTAAGGAAACTAAAATTCTAGGAACACACACACACACACACACACACACACACACACACACACTGAATAGGTACACATTTAAGATCTAAATCAGAAAACATTCAATGCTACGATGTACAGTAACTAATAGTTTTCATTTCAATCTACAATCCAGTTAACTTGAATACTTTTCTTGAAGCCAATTGGATCCAATTGACAATATGGCAGCTTTTATAGATAATTGTATAGTTATGTTGTAGAATAAGAACCTTAAGAGTAATCAAGACCACCAATCCATCTAACTTCAGAACTATCTAGCAAACATGGATACAAGCTAAAATTACACAAAACATGGCATTTTAACCTAAAGTTGTCTTTTAAACTCACACAGCTGAACACACACATGCCTTGAGTCACTTCAGATTTTGCCGATGACATATCATTCATATTCATTGTAGGCAAAAAAAAAACTAAAGTGTTTCATGCTAAATATGGGATTGCCATAGGAATATTCATAAACAGATGCTAAGTACTTGGTTGTTATAAAATCCAGGGAGAGGGGTGAGTTTTAAAAAATAGTAAATTTCACCCGTTTAGACAAAATATCACATCGCATTATCATAAGGCTTACCTCTCAAAGGGGTTGTGTTTTGGAGATAAAGTTGTGAGAAACTTAACGGAAAGGCTTCTGTTGCTAGGGTGAACTTTAGTGAGCAACTTCTAATGAAAAAAAATATATATATATACACTAACTTTAGGGAGTAGTTAACATCACGTGAAACAATATTTAATTTCAGTGGCAAAACTATGTATTTAAAGTCTTTATATGCCACTTTTCCAGCATTCAAAGTGTTGTCCAAACAATAGGTTATATCCTCAGAAACTTAGTCATGACTAAGCACCATTGAAATCAGTGAGACATACTAGTTGTGGTCCCATTAATTTCAATGAGACTTCATTATAACTAACTTTCTTAGGATACAGCTAAGCAAAAGTATATTTAAAAATTACAACAGAATTGAATAAGCAGATAAATAACTTAAACATCATCTGAAAGATGAATTTAAAAAAACTCTGCAAAGAATAACTGCTAGCCAAATGACAACTAACACCAATCTTTCAAACCTCAGAGACAATTTAACCTTAGAGACAATTACAGGGGGACCCCGGTATCCACAGGGGATACGTTCCAGCCCCCACCGTGGATACCTGAAACCGCGGAAGTGGGCGAATGCCCATTTCCGTGGTTTTCGGGGGGGCGATCCCCGGGGGCCTGCGCGACCTCCCCAAGTACTTACTTTTAACGGAGAAAGCTCTGTTTTTTTTCTTCAAAAGCCTTTTCTGTAGGCCTTCTTACCAACAAGTCATCGGTGCTAGAGTGTCTCACCAACCTTGCTGAGAGGTTGCTGAGACTTTCTAGCACTGAAGACTTGTTGGTAAGGCCTACAGCAAAGGCTTTTGAAGAAAAAACGGAGCTTTCTCCGTTAAAAGTAAGTGCAGGGGGCGGGTGCGACCCCCCGCGCCCTCCACAGCCCCCCCAGGCACTTACTTTGAGCAGAAACCTCCATTCTTTTCTTCAAAAGTTCCGAGTTTCCATCTGTTTTAGGCCTGAGCAACTAGACTTAGTTAATAGCTAGAGTCTCTGCAACCTTGCTGAGACTCTAGCTATCACCTAAGTCTAGTTGCTCAGGCCTAAAACAGATGGAAACTCTGAACTTTTGAACGGAGGTTTCTGCTCAAAGTAAGTGCGGAGGGGGCTGTGGAGGGTGCAGGGGGGGATTCTTCAACCGTGGATAATTGAAACCGCGGTTGAGGAATCCGTGGATACCGGTGACCCCCTGTACAAACAAAAGATCCTGCTCTTAATAGCCAATGTCCTAAATTCAGTGAAGATCCACTGAGCAGAGATTGATGTGCTAAGCAAAGGGGGGGAGCCCTAAAACTACATGGTTCTTTGTACATAAAAGTACAGAGGATCTTTGACCACTTTGAACACTACCTGGCAGCAAATGGAGGCAGTGCCTGTCTCTCAAATATTCATCAAGAGGGGAGCTATAGTATTTTGCACCAGCGGCAGCTTCCAAGTTACCTTCAAGGGCAGCCCCACATTAACATTAAGAAGCCCCACAGACTTCTATTTAATGTCAAAGCTAACCATTACAATTGCCCTGCTCGGTGAAATAAAAAAACCCAATGAGCACTGGCATTGTTAGAGAGCCTCTCCCAAGACCAAAGTGGTGGTGCACCTTACAAAAGTCATTGGTGTCCGTTTTGATTTAAAAAAAGACAGATTTTTCCTAGAAAATGGATGACAGGAAAAATATTAATGTGGCAACCATATTCAACCAAACCTAAATCCCTTTAAACGTATCTACACAAGTTTGTGTCTAGGCCAACTTTCAATAGACTGCTGCAAGGAAGTTGAGCTGTTTCCCTGAACCAGGTCATGTACAAATGGTTTAGCACCAGATTTGCCAAAAATGTGTTGAAAAGCGAGAGCCAGTCCCCTTAAAGCTGCAATGGCCTCAATCTCTGCAAAATTGGAGCAGACTTGGTATTGTACAAGGTAACATACTCGTAGAAAAGGACAAGAAGTGTAGATAAAGTTGGATTCTTTTAGGGTCATTTACCGTATTTCTTCAAGTCTAAGGCGCCATCGATTCTCAGGCGCACCTTTACTTTCAGTACCACCAGCAGGGGAAAAAAATCCATCGATTGTAAGACTCACCTCCCTTCATTGAATCTACCTGCTCAGCACCAACTCTCCCCAGCATGTCTCCTGCAGCTGAGGATGACTGAGTGCACTGCCAGAAAGTGCCATTTCCTTCGTTACCTGGGCTTGGGGGAGCTTCAGGGAGGCCTGCGCAACCCTCTGCAGGCCTCCCTGATCTTCAGTTCGGCGAAAAACAGCGATTTTTGGCCATTTCTGGTTTTCGCGAAAACCAGAAATGGCTGAAAACCACCATTTTTTTGCTGAACTGAAGATCGGGGAGGCCTGCAGAGGGTCACGCAGGTCTCCCTGAAGCTCCCCCAAGCCCCAGTAAGATAGCATTTTGGGGTGCTTTTTGGAGACCTTCGATTCTAAGATGCACCCCATTTTTTGAAATGCTTAATTGGGAAAAAACATGCGTCTTAGAATTGAAGAAATACAGTATAATCCTCTGGAGACATTTTGAAACAGCAACACACGTATCATATGTTTACACAAAAAGCATTAATGTGCCAACTTTGTATTGCCTTTAACTACTGACATGGAGTAATAGATGGAAATATTAGCATTAAACAGAAAGTATTTACAAAAGGAGGCTTTTAGGTTACCAATGTTGCAAACCTAGAATAAGTGTACCTTATTCTCAGGCATACTTACCTGAGAATAAGTCTCAAATACAGTGGTATTTGCTTCTCAGTTAAACATGTGTACGATCAGGTCGCAAGTTGTGTTTTCAGTTTACAGTACTTCCCTATTCCAGGGGTGGCCAACCTTCCACCATTGTGGCTACTGTGTTCTTAAGAGTTGTGTAGAAGTCATAATCTTGGCAGCTGCAAGTGCTGATGGTGCTGCTAAAGTAGCTGCACCTGCTAAAATGCCCTCACCTATACAACCATTAAAGGTTCAGGAGCATTCATGTTGAAAGGTTGGCCACCCCTGCTCTATTTCTATCATTTGTGGAAAAGGTATGGATAGGAAGTCCAAGTGCCTAAGAATCTGAAATGCTTTACCAGCATTTATAGACAAGCTCCAAAAATAAAAACTCAGTAGAATTTGTAATATGCAAAACTTGCAATCCACTTTGATGAAATTAATGACACACAAATACCTGGAGCCATAGAACTACATGACTAGTTCCACAAACTCAATAAAGCATTTCTCAAACGGCAGCTCCCCATGCCACATGACAAACCTCTTGAGCCAGAATGGTGTTTCAAAAGCAGCTTGCAACATGGCAGAGGCATTTCCTATTCAAAGGAAAAGATTCAAAATCTCAAGCCTTGGACATACCTGAAGTAGCTCTATGGATTCCAGCCAAATTATTTGAAATCCAAGTGAGCATGGGCCAACATCATTCTATTATTTATATAAACATGCTTTAGCATTTTTGTAGCTCAATGCCGGGATTTCCACCTTCAGTCTTTATAATGTTAGAAACATCAGACATGAAATGCGCCTCTGAAACCTGAAACAATGCCTAAGGCTCCTAAGAAGTGATTCAAGAAGTGATATCAAGTGAAAATTGCCAGCAAGCAAGCATATGGAGTTGCATCCAAATTTGTCTAAATGCAAGTGACCATTCTCTCCCCCCTCACTGCAGGTCTGAGCCCCCCCCCAATAAATGACTCTTGAGGGTTTAGACCCTCAGGAACTGAAAGGGCTATGGTATAGGGTACTATAGTGAGGTGAAATCCTCAGAAACCAGACAGAAAACACCTTCTAAGGGTGGGAGCTTCATTTGTCAAAGGTGGCTTTGTTCAGGCTGACAGAATCTCATCCTTTCCCTGCAACTCCCCATGCCATATCCCACCCCATTCCCAAAGGCCCCCCAAACCCCAGAATGGCTTTTTGAGTTGTTCAGGTGATTGCAGTTGGAGAGGAGGGGCAAGCAAGATCCTGTGCACAAGTTTTATTGTTTGTGCAAGTCTGGATGCAACTCACTGTCTCAAGTCCTTGATCCAAATTTTTAATAAATCCATTTTTTAAAAAAATAAATAAATCCTTTAGTCATTTATAAAAACGTTTAACAGTGAGATCTTATGTATATTTATGCAGAAAACCGACCCACTGTGTTCCCCGAGGCTTACTCCTAGGTAAATATAAACAGGGCTGCAGCCAAAAAGAACCACCATAGAACGAACACACACACACACACATTCAGTATATAACCTTATTTTTAAGTAGCCAGAAAGCAAGCAGGGTGGGAGAGGGAGAGTCTAGCAGCCTTTTGAGTATTCCGAGATTCCAATACATATTGAAACAGAAACTTTTAATAAAAGGTATAAGATCAGAAAAAAACAAAGTTACTTGAAGTCATGCAAACATACTTTAAAGGCCAGCAGTATAATTTAATAAAAATGGAATTCCAACTCATTGTCACTGGTTCAATTCAGACAAGCTTCCAAAATACAGTTTGGATAATCAGGAATATGCCATGGACTCACCTGTGCTTTCTTCCTCTTTCACAACCAATTCCTTCCTCTATTTCCAGATGTTCTCCAATCACAACTTCCTGTAATGTCCAACTCAGGCAATTATGGTTAGTGGTAACCTCCATACTATTGTTGCAAACTCGCTTCAAAACTATCATTTCATGATTTGGAGATTAGGACTAATCACAGTTGCCAATTCAGACATCATGGCAAATTATGCTTAGAAGAAACTTGGAAATGCAGGAAAGAAAATCAGTGTATCGTAGGATAAAAGGGAATGGGCAGGTCTGTGGCACATTCCAAATCCTTCAAACTATGCTTGGAGGATTGAAACAAGATGCCTGAATCAGGTCACTGAGTAGCGACAAAAGTTACAGTAACAAAAAAGATTTCAGTTCATAAAGGTTATATTTATCCTTCCCTAACACTGCAACCCCTCCCAAATTCAACCTGCAGTTTCTCAGGAAACATGCAACCATGCCATTAAAACATACAAGAAATGAAAACAGTGAGTACAATCGAAACAGATCCATTGGCATTTTATTACAAATGTACTTGATTACTTGGCTTCCAAAAGATATACCAATACCCTAATTTTATGTATGCCCGTACAAAGTAAAAACTTTTTTACAAATTAAATACTTAAAACTGACAAAAGAGTAATTTAAAAGGAAAACAGGTATAAAATATTGTAATCCAACTTTAGGAAGATATTTTATTCTTTCCAAACCACCAGAAGTCAGGGCATTTAACATTTACCCATTCAGAATAGCTAGATTTGTTATAGTTTGCGTTAAGAAGTCACATAACTATAATTAATATATACTCCAGTTAGTGCACAAATCCCATCCAATTGTTAATTGACCACAATATATACAAATAGTTTGCATAGCTTAAAAGGGACATGGCTGATCAAAGAAGTGGCTACAGTGCTGTTTTGAAAGTCACAAATGTAATCTCTCTCAAATGGATTGGCCTACTGTAGGCACTCATACATTTTCTTCATTCCCTGATGTGATGGCTCTTTGTCTGCATAGTAGACAGATCTACTACATTTTACAAAGTTCTGAGTGGGTGGTTCTGTTTCGTAGTACTTCTCAAAGAGAACTACACAGAGCAAGCTGCAACCCCTGCAAGGGATACTTCAAAAAGTGACACTGTCAAGTATTGTTTAAGTAAAATGTTTACATTTTTCATAAATTATCTGCTGTTGAAATGCAAGGCTTGTCTACAAACTGAAAATATCCCTACCTCCACCTTGGATGATTTGTTTAATAAATGCTAGACTTCCTGCTTTCCCCCATTCCCTGTTTCCTCTGGCACATGATCAAATTCTAAATTTCAGCACTAGTCAGATTTTTTTTTGTTACTTCAGCTCCCCCTCTGGCTGAAAACTGCATTTTGCAGCATAAAACAATAAAGAGGCGTGAATCAACAGTATCCAATTTTCAACTTGTTTATTTAATTTCTCAGAACAGAGCAATTAAAAATAACTGAACAAGTGGACTTAAAATGAGGACATTGTTTGCCATGCTGTAATCACCCAAAAGGGAGGTTACATTTTAAATGTAAGTTACTTGACAGTGTCCCTTTAGCTTAAAACAAAATATGCACGCACGCACACGCACACTCACTCACTCACTCTATATACGTATTGCAGTGGATTTCAAGTTTTCTTGCACTTCATATGAAGTACCATTATGACCTTAGACCTGTTCTACAAGACACTGACAAGCATATTAAGGAAAATAAGGCATGTTTTCCAAAAGGTGAATTACTTGGCACATTTGAACATACTGTTTTTTTAGAACACCAAATATGGTCAAATATACCAATACTTTTATTCTTCTGGCCTTAAACAAGGTTTTTTTCCACTGTTGCTCATTTAGACACTGAGCTATAGAACCTTGGTAAAGTACTGAGCACCTTAACTGGAAAAAGTGAAATTCAAAACAAGGTCATTAAGTCAACATAACATTTTATCATTAGCATAGATGAAGTCCTAAAAAATCTATAGTGTCTATAAATGAAAACGTTCTCCAACTCAGGATACAGAATTTTGCTAAAACTGTGGTAAGATGTGACGATACAAGCAGAACTACACAACCCCACACACCTTCTTGATCCAGTCAGATCAAAGATAGGTTTCTTAGATGGGTGGGTCAAGACAAGTTCCCATTTGTGAATTCTGATTATTGGGAAAAAAGGAAGAAACCAAAATACTCATTCTGTTGACCACTCTCAATGCTGGCTCAGATCAGACAGTAGGTTTTTCAGAGAGTTGAAGATGATTTGACAGAGGAGTAACTTCTTGGGGTATGTACACCCAACCAAAGTTCACCTCTGATAAAAAGGTGTTTGATTGAAATGTGCTTTCATAACTGTGGGCCCTCAAACCACTTTCAGCTTTCTATAAAACTACCGTCTTCAGCCTAAAATGAAAACAAGGTAACAAAGCTTGAATTGAAAACTTACAAAAAAAAACACCTCACTTTGCTGCATTCTCACTGA
This sequence comes from Plestiodon gilberti rubricaudatus, assembly GCA_026170595.1. NCBI lineage: Eukaryota > Metazoa > Chordata > Lepidosauria > Squamata > Scincidae > Plestiodon > Plestiodon gilberti. The sequence continues at coordinate 99,327,413 of JANXHW010000004.1, read as the reverse complement.
ACCACACAAGTTATTGCTAGAAAACAAACTTCTGACTGAGCAATGAGCGCCAATCTGCAATATTGCAACTTTTAAAACTACTGTATAGTGAATAGTAGAACCAAGACAACTAAATAACAAAATCAAAGCAACTACCTGTAGCATGGAGAATGCAGTCCTTTCCACATCACAGTTCAAATATAATATGAAACTGCTCAGCAAACCCTCCAATTAAAATAAAGCAAGCTTACCAGTCAATGTTTACATGTCAATGTTTGCATGCAGCCAAGAACCATTTCAGTTATCACATTAAGCACTAGGGAAGCTTATTTTTGCTATGTGGAAAAGTGCACCTTAGAAAACGTCATAAATTCCAGTGATTGTTAAAACAAAAATTCCTAACCACTAACATTATTGCACATTTGGTGCTTGAAAGACACCAGTAGCAAACATGTTTAACTCGAAATGGATGACATAACGCAAACAGATTTTATATTGACACTTACAGTACATCTCCAAAAAGGGAATTTATACTTTAATGAAAACAGAAAATACATTTCCTTTGAACAATCTCTTTGCCCTTCCTAGTCCCAACCTCTTACAATCAATGAGAAGCATAGACAATTTCTGTTCCTACAGGTGGCATCTTCTACATACAGCAGTTAAATCTACATTGTTAAATTTGTCAAGGATGTTAAGAGAAAGCGTGTACACTCCAAAAATTTGAGTCAAACGGATTCTTATTTTGTCAACTCTTCCTACAGAATTCCAACTAATTTTTCTACTGTTTTAAGGCATCATTTATAACATATTCTTTTCACTTGCAATGATGATAGTCATGCAGCAGTTTAATGATAAAAATATATTAATATTTTTTTACTATACAGCAGCAAGAAGTTAGTCAATTAAAAGCACACAAACATTTTTAAAGGAAAAACTTGTAAAATTATATTACAATTGCAATTTGGAGAACACCACTTGACAGATTAGTGTTCCGATAGACGTTTTTCATACCCTACAGTTTTAATATATCACACAAAGTACATACTTTGAACTGAAAGCTTGCACATTTGGGGGTTACTACTACATTTATAAAGTATGTAGCCAGTAATAACTAGCACCACAGCTACATGAAAATTTCTTTACAACACACCAACTTGGCTTTCACTTTTAAAGGGAACTCAAAATCCATGGCTCAGTAAAGTTACTCTATAATCATGTTGCACCAACTTCTATGACAGGCCTATGTAAGTTAGTTAGCACTAGCACAAACTAGAGTTTCAATTCAGACTTAAACAAGTTACGGGGATAGTGCTAGTGGCCACACACACAAAACCCTCAACACCTGTTATTCAAAAACAGGTTTACTGGAAATTGCTGCACATTAAGTACTTTAAGTACACATCATAAAAAAAAATATATTATGAACAATACAAGTACATCTGATATACACAATGACAATATACCTACTTAGTTGTAAATCAAACAGGTGCAGAAAAATATGGGAGATCATTTCTCTCTTTCTCTCTCTCTCTTTTTTACTATTTGAATAACTTTGGTTCAAACCGTAAAAATCACAAGTTAGCAAATTTCATTTAAATGCCTTTTTAATAATTTTTCTTCATGTTCACAGAAGTTTCACTGACCATTTTATATGTTTAAGGTCCAGATGCAATGCATATTGTATAAAAGAGAGCACTTATTGTTTACCTTGCATGAATTAAACCTACGTACCTTTTAACTCTACAGACTTCTGCATAACATTTAGACAAAGCTCAGACACACAGCATGCCTAGCCCTCATATATATATATACACATCTCTAATCACAGGTATATAGGGTGTCAAATATACTATAATAACCTCCATGTAAGGTTTTGAAATTTGGTAACAAAATGAGAAGAAAAAACTAAAAATATTATTTTACGTGTTCTAAAATATCTCTTTTTTGTGCTAAAGTCAAATGTTAGCTCAACATGAAAAGGACTTTTTCTCTTTTTTAATATAATTCAGCAATATTTTAATCTTGACCATTTTTGCAAACACTTTTTTAATAATAATAATAATAGCTTAAACGTGTACAAAAGTTCTTGGTTAATTAGGGAAATAAACACTCAGTTCTTTATATTTTTAATCAAGTAGGAAACACAGTTCATCATATATAATGTTATTACTTTTTTTGTAATTTTTTTGTTTTTTGTTTTTAGCAGCTGCTTACTGTTTTATACGATGGATAAGAGTGGAAGGAACAATCCAGCGATGGGGTGGAGAGAAAGAAGAAGTTGCTTGCTCGGCTGTCAGTTTTTGGTGGTGGGTGGGTGGTGCTCCCCTTGGAGTTATAACAGGTATATTTAACTGTATGTATTCTTTTCGGTGTGTGGATGTCGGTTTTCTCTCTCTCCTTCTCTCGCTTACAGTATAAAGTCTCTCTCTCTCTGTGTGTGTTGTCATTATTATTACGAGTGTCTCTGTGCAGCAGGACAGGGAGGCAGCCAAGTGGGGAGGAGGGAAGTGGGGAGGAAAGGAGGGAGGGAGATCAATCCTCCTCTGGCTCCTCGGCCTGCAGCAAGGCTCCTGGCGGGCCGGTGGTGGCAGCTGTGCTGCTCTCGGTCTCCGGCTGCTGCTCTGCTCCCCCAGAGGACGACGAGGAGGCGGCTGCTGCTGCGGCCCGCTTGTCCCTCTGCTTCTCCTGGATCTTCTTCATCTCGTCCGAGTACTTGCAGAAGGTGTGCCCGAACTTGGCCCACACCTTGTAAGGGACGGTGATGGAGTTGCGGTAGGTGGGTTTGACCTCGCTCACCCGCATGAAGACGCCGTACTTATTGGAGCCCACGTCGAAGAAGAAGCGCTTGTTGTCCACAGTCAAGGAGGTGCCCTCAGGCAGCTCGGCCGGCTCCTCCTCCACGCCGTAGTCGTCGATGAGCTTGGCCAGGGCGTCGCGGAACTCGATCAACCCCTGGGCCGGCAGGGCGATGGTCTGGCCCTGCGTGGATCCCAGGCCCGGGCCGCGGTTGACCGTCTGCCGGATGCGCAGGAACCGCCCGCGCTGGTTCTCCTTCAGATCCATGTAGTACTTGCGGTTCTCGCGCACCAGGAACTCGCTCTTCAAGGCCCGCCGGGGCTCGTCCGCGGCCTGCGCCAACTCCGGCGGCTGGCTGGGGCCCAGCTGCGCGTAGTGCTCGATGAAGTCGCCCAGGTAGTCGCGGAACTCCACCGCCACCGACATGGAGAGCGTCAGCCGGCTCTTGCTGCCTCCGGCGCCCACCTCGGCGATCTTGAGGAAGCGGCCCTTGGCGTTCTGCTTGACGTCCAAGTAGAAGCGCTTGTTCTGGATGTCCACCCGCTTGGAGGCCAGCTCCTGCGTCTCGTGCTGGAGGCCCACACCGCCGCCACTGCTGCCGGGCCCGCCGCCGCCGCCGCCTCCGCCCGGGCCCGAGCCCGGCGCTCCGCCGCCGCCGCCGCCCTGCTCACTGCCACTGTCTCTGTCCGCCATGATGCTGCCGGGCCGCCCGACGCCCGCCTGCCTGCGCCCCCCGGCCGCCTCCCGCCGCCTCCACCTCCCGCCGCCGCTACTGCTCCAGCTGCCGCCGCCGCCGCCGCCGATCCAACCCCCTCCGCAGCCACCACCACCAGCCGGCCGCTCTCGCGAGATCTGTGTGGGAGACAGAAAGAGAGAGAGCGGCTAACATGGCAGGGAGAGAGAGGCGCGCGACTGTGTACAGTAACAGGGAAGGGACGAGAGAGAGGAGGAGGGGGAGCCCCAGGATACCAGGCGGCAGTCGCCGGCAGCGCCCCGCCGGGCTGGGCCAGCCGAGGGCAGGGAGGTGCTCGCTCGCTCACTGGCACTCAGGCCCCACCCACCTGCCCCTCAGGCCGGCTCTCGCGCCCTCTTCCCTCAGCTCAGCTCCGCACTGCCCCAGCCGCCGCTGCACGTCAGCAGTCAGCCAGCCCCCCCCCCCCGCTGTGACCAGACCGAGACAGGCTCCTTCCCTTCCTTCACACACGCCCCGACCGACGCCGCCTCCTTTTCCCCCTCCCGGGAGGGAGGGAAAAAGCGGGGAGTGCTGGACGAAGGTCCGTTATCACACGTAAATACGCGCCAAAATCACCACAGGAACCGACTCCCGGCAGCACCGCCGCAGGAGCTCCCCCGTCCCCTTTCAGACGGCGGCAGCTTTCACGTGCCTCATTCTCCAAATACTCGTGTGTGTGTGTGTGTATGACACACACACACACCTTGTCAGAGAGAGGGAACAGATTTCGAGAAGAACCAATTGCCGCTTCTCTATACCATCGACCATGAATAAAGAGACCTTTCTGTAGCCCCCCCCCCAGTAGCTCCAGGGCGGGTTGTGTGTGGAGTGAGCAGACCTTTCTTCCTTCAATCTCGCCCTCCATAATAATTTAAAAACCCTGTGAAAGCAAAAGCCTTCCAGAAGGGGGTACGCCCGACCTGCTTTCCCAAATAATGTTCGTGACGGGCAAGTGACTGTGACACTGGAATGTTTCTGTGGTACTTTAACGCATTTCTTGTGGCATAAGCTTTATTATATTATAAGAATACATACAGTATTCCTTATGACAGAAGAAACGCGTTTGTCTTCGAGGTGCCACAGGGTTTGGATCTCTTTGCTTTGCGCCAACAGGCTGGCAGCACGATGGCCTTTGTGGAATTCGTCCCTGGGGAAAGATTTCCCTCCAGTCCCAAAGCCACAGAGCTGCTTACACCTGGCTTCCCACACAAGAAGAGGGAACCCCCAACCCTTGTTAAGGCCATAATGCAAAAACATTCCTGTCCATACTAACTGATAATATAGTTGTCGTCCTCCCGTCCCCACCAAAGCATGGGTTCAAGTGTAACAAACTGCCTTGGTCTGTCCACATGCACTTAGGCTGAAATCCTATCATGCACACTTGTCTGGGAGGGGAGTAAGCCCTAATCGGACTTACTTCTGAGTAGACATGAATAGGCTTGCACTGTTAAGCAATTAATCTTTCACGTGCCTTATCTCTTCCTGGTCTGAGGAAGGAAGGGTAAGAATTCCTCTTACATCCAAGTCGGGATATCATGTTAACCATGCCTGCAGCAGCTGCTTCCCAGTGTCCGACCTCTGTCCTCTGTCCATCTCTCTCTAGATAGGGTGCCCATATCCAAAAAGGCACAGGGGGTGCACTATACCTTTAACCATTGTAAGAAGAGGGAATTTGGGCAGGTGTAGCTTGTTGCACCCTTCCATGATGAGCTGCACCTGCCCAAATTTCAATGGTTAAAGGTATAGGCACCCTGTCCCTTTTGGGATATGGGCACCCCGCCCTATTCTACAACCTTAGAGAGGATGGAAGGGAACAGTGGGGACGGTACTACAGCTATTTCCTCCAGCTCCCACAAAAGCACTGGAGGGTTTCAGATGATGAGAGCCCTGCTGGATGGAGCAGCATCCTCTTGGAGGATGCTGGATGGAACATCCTCCAAGTTGCCTTTAGATTGTTGTTGTTGTTGTTCAGTCGTTAAGTCATGTCCGACCCTTCGTGATCCCATGAAACACATCCCCCCAGGCCTTCCTGTCCTCCACTATCTTCCTGAGTTCGCTCATTTTCATGTTCGTGGCATCGGTGATGCTGTCTAACCATCTCATCCTTTGCCTTCCCCTTCTCCTTTTGCCTTCAGTCTTTCCCTGCTACAGAGTCTTCTCCAGAGAGTCCTCTCTTCGCATTAGGTGGCCAAAATATTTGAGCTTCAGCCTCAGTACCTGTCCTTCCAGGGAACAGTCAGGGTTGATTTCATTTCGGATTGACTGATTTGATCTCCTAGCAGTCCAAGGGACTCTCAGGACGGAGTCTTCTCCAGCACCACAGTTTGAAAGCATCTATTCTTCGGCGCTCAGCCTTCCTTATGGTCCAACTTTAGATTAGCGGTCCCCAAACTTTCAGCTGCTTGCCAGGGCACTAATTCACTGTTGCTCTTCTAGTGGCCCTGAGGGTTGATGGTAGGAAGTAACACAGACATTGGAAAACAGTGGGTAGGTGCCCGGCACTAGGAAGGAGTGGGGCATGCGTCATTCTAATGCCACTGGTCCAGGTGTGTTTTGTGGTCCATGAGCCTCTAGAGTAGGGGTGGCCAACCTTCCACCATTAGGGCCTCTGCATTCTTAAGAGTTGTGTTGTGTGTAGAAGATAGAATCTTGGCACTGGCAGCTGTCATTGCTGATGGTGCTGCTCAAGCAGCTGCACCTGCTGAAATGCCCTCACCGATACAACCATTAAAGGGCCAGGAGCATTCATGTTGAAAGGTTGGCCACCCCTGCTCTAGAAGCCCCTCTCCCATTGCCTCTTCCCAGCATCTGGCCCTCTCACACTCCCTCTTTCCTGTGGTCTACAGTATTACCTGAACAGGAGTGGCTCGGTGCCAGACCCAGACCTCTCCTCCCCACTTCCCCCCCTCACCTTTTTGTAACACCACATGACAGTCGGCTTCATCAACACATTAGGCACCTGCAATCTTATGCGAAGTCCCATGCGAGGGGCCACGGGGCGGGGATGATGAACTCCCACCACTATCGAGGCTTTCCAAGACCCTTCATTCATGATTTTATACCCCCCTTTTTTTGTAGCCCCAAACGCATTAGCCTTTCCCCACAAGGAAGATGCTCCAACCCTTTACTGGCTTATGCTGAGGGGCTGAACGAACCTCAGTATAGTTCAAGAGCATCTACAGCCCCTTCCTATGCGGACAAACCCAGAAATAGGTCCCCCAGGTCAATGGGACCGACTCCCGAGTAAGTGCACATACCAGGGCCCGTTTTGAGGTTCCCCCTGGGAAGGGACCTTTTCCGTTTTTCCGTTCACCGCAGGATATATATTGCGTGCATCTTACCTTTGCCAACAGCGCGAAACGGACGCGGATGCAACAGAGCAGAGAGGGGCCAGCAGCAGCACAGGAGCCCTCCGCTGAAAAAGACCCCAAATAACGCCACACTCTCTTCTTTCCAGGCCTTCTTTCTTGCTGCCTGATTCACTTTCAAGCTGGGCCTGCAGACTGCCAGAAGAAGACCGAGAAGCATCTCTGGGGGGAAATTGTAGGTCGCCAGGCTGCACAGACTCTTTGCCCTGAGCTGGAGCCCCTGACAAAGAGGAGCGGACGTCTGGCTGCCTGGAAGCGGCTGCTCATTTCAATACTCGACTTGCTCTCCCCCCCTAACGGCTTGTTCTGGAGGGCTTCATGCATTCTCTTGAATGCAGAATTCAGCTTTCTGCTGAAGCACCGAACTTCCCCTGATTGTGGTCTGCCTGCCTAGGGACCATCGCGCTCTCTCATAAACCTCTGGCCACCGAAAAGTTGAAACACCGGAGGCGGGAGGCCTGCTGCTGCTGCCCCCTTCCCGTCTTCGTGGCAAGCGTGCGTCGCTTTCCAGGGTTGGGGAGGCTCAGTAACCCCCCTCCCCCTCAGGACGAACGGGCTCGCTTCTTCTGAGAGCGGACGGAAAGCCATCTCTTGCCCCAGCACAGCAGCACCTTTCGCAAACCGAGCCAGCTTCCCAGGGCTGAGGCGGGCGGGGGAATATTGGAAACACCGTACACGGCCCGCCCTGGGACCAAGTGGAAGAGCCTGCTGGGATGCAGAGTGCAAGCTGCTGCATTTCCTGGTGAGCGAGGCTTGGAGAGATGCGTCTTCGCAGTAGTCCATCTCTTGCCCGGAAGACCTTAATGTTTGCAAGCATTATCATCATCGGGATCAGAAGAAAGAGAGAGAGAGAGGAGCTGCCTTGAAGAACTGTGCCTCAGTGGTCCCGAGAGAAGCTGCGATCTAACCCAGAGGGGCAGGGCGGGCAACCTCCCCCAATCCCGCCTTACTACAAGGGCGGGGTCTACCATGGCGCACCCCCCATCAGCCACAAGATCTCTCTCTCCCCCTCCCCCGCCATTTCTTCTGTCCTCTGCCGCCAGGCAATGTGTTCCCTAAAGTTCCACAAAGTTCTCTTCCCAAGCCGCCGCCGCCGCCTCCTCCTCCTGAAACAAGACACGGTCTCTACTCCAAGGAAAACCCAACTGCGAAGCATCCTCATTGCCCGGCTTTCCTAGACCCAGGGAAACCCAGGATGGAGAAACAGTGGGGAGGGGGGCATGATCAGTTGATTCAACCCTGGGAGGGGAAAAAACATTCGGCTAGGCACGTCATAAGGACTTTGTTTGCCTTGACTTCACAAAAATCCGGATCACAAAAAGTTCAGCTACTGAAAAGTGGTTGTTCTCCATTAGTTTTTGAGCAGTCTATATAATCGACCACCTTTGATCAGCAAGCGAGCCCATCGTCTTCTTCCTCTTAAAAAGTGCAAGTTGAGCCCAAGTATAGCTTTGATTCAGCCGACTTAAAAACAAAATTTAAAATGTGAGGTCACGGTGTGCTTCAATTTTTGAAACTCGAAAGTCCTTCAGTGTAAGAACAAAAAGTTAAACAAGATGCTAGCTAGGGCAATGCAGAGCCAGTCCTGCGACTAGAGTTAAATGAGGATTACATTTTTAGGATGCTTTTAACCTTTTAAAAATTGTCTGGTAAATGATTCGTGCCAATACGACTGTGGCCCCTTTCCTTAATTCACATCAGCCAGAGGCAGCACCTGCCTCAAAAGAGCTAAAGCGGTAGCTTTTCAGTAGAATGGTATAACCACGGCTCTTAATTTAAAGCAAGAAGCAAACAGCTACTACTACAAAACCTCCCAATAATCTAACTTTGGAGGGACCAATCTGGCACAAATTCGTTTTTGTGTTTCACACCAAACACATGTCAAATATTCTAAAGACACTTCAACTAATATTCCAAATGTACTTAAGGTATTTGGAAGGTATTTTAAATTGTTTTAATTTCACTTTTCATTTCAAAGTAACATTTTCTAGAGATACTTTTTAATAGGTTTGATGAAAAACATTTCAAATAAAAGGAAGAATCCTAGGGTCTCAAAAATCACACCTGATAATTTTAAAATAAGTTGATTGAACATAGGATCTAGTTGTTTCTACATGGAAAAGTATTAGAGAACTAAAACATGAGGCAAAAGTGGATAAACATATTTTGAAAACACATTGACATGTATCTTATTAAGCCCATAAAAAATCCTTAGGATGCATGTGTAGAAAACATTTGGTTCTATACATACAGACTAATTTATTTGGTCTAGACTGAGAACCAAATGAAAACAACACTTAACACAACTAAAGTTATATAAAGATATACAAGCTTACAGCATAAGTCTAAGCATTACTCAGAAGTAAATACCCCTAAATTCAGTGGGATTTACTCTCTAGCAAATGTGTTTAGGTTGCAGGTTTGTATTTGCTCACTCTGTTCTTAAAGGCTTTTACCATAAAATGGACTACTCTAAAAAGAATGTACACTATAATTCTCTGGAAAGCTTTACTGAAACACCCATGTCCCAAACTAATGATTCAAAATGACAAGTCACTGATATCTGGTTCTTGTAAATACTGTACTACAATACTGTATTCTTAAAAATGAAGAAGTCTTTCAGCTCCTAGACATTTTGTGGAAATGGGCAATGAGAAAAATCTCACATATTTCAAACAAATTCAGAAGCAGTTTCTCTTTTGATTTTTGCCAAATTATCATAACAAAATACTTTATTTACTATTTTTAATTACAAAATGTAATACTACAGATTTAGATATTTAAAATGCAGGATAAAAATTGTTAAGCACATATAAACAAGATCTGGATTATATTGATGTTAACAAAAAGGGCATAATTTATTAAAATCTAAGATAAAATGCCTGATTTTTAGTAACCTTATTTAAATATGCAGGATGCTTTTGAAATGCAATTTGACATCTAGTGTATAGTATATTCAACTCAAATGAACAAAAAAGGTTTCTTTAAACTCCCAAATAAAAGATGTTTCCATTGCTACATAAAATGCATAACAATATAACTGAGTACATTTGCTCACTTTAAATGATCAACACAAACACCACACGGACTACCTTTGTAATATTTGGCAACATTTATTTTAAAGAGCTCATCGTGACTTTTGAAGCTTCAATTAAAATTAGATGTTTCAAAGGAACTTTTTTTCCAAATCAACCAGCATGTAATCAAAGGAAAGATTAAAGTGGTTCTGGAGGAACAGAAGGAGCATAAACAACCTCATAACTACTGATAGCCAATCAGTGTTCTAATAAGAGCAACATTTAAAATAGAATGATTTATATGCTCAATTGACAAAAACTTTTTCATCACTAAGAATAAAAAGTTACAGTTGCTACAAAATTAACAAATACTGTATGAAGTACGCATTTGCAGTTTTGTTGAAACACTACATTATAAAAACAGGAAAGAATACGTATCTATTGGGTTAAAAGGTACTAATACAATATGCTTGGTCTTTAAGGTCTATTAAAGGAATTATAATCACATTTTAGTTTCAGGAACATTTAAGTGTAATTAATTTCCTACACTGAACATATGCAATATACGAACAATTTCAATGCACTTGTTTTAGCTGTAAAACTCATTTTGAAGTGATTCCTCAATGACTACATGTAGAAGAGTTCTTCAGTGAAGTCATTTGAGAACCTGTGCCCCTTAGATGTTGTAGAACATTAGAATTTCTCAATTAGAATGTAAAATGATTTTATTTCATTAAATTGAGACTAATTGCTTAAGTCCATCAGTTAAAATTGAGTGCAGTGCTGGATCACTAGTTTCTCTAGATGTTTGACATCATGACAGATGTGGTAGATTTCTAAAAAGATAAATCCTTGTTGAGAAAGAGCCACCAAAAACACCAGTATAAAGTACAAGGCCCACAAATAAATGAGATGAATGCAAAAAACAATTCTCCTGTGCCTTACTATAACTACAGATGAAAGTCATTATGATGCCTGATTATACTATTTACTAATTATAGACCAAAGTTCTTGCAAAAAATTTAAAGAAAAAATATTTTATACAGAGCAGAAAATATGTGCTACAATATTTTAACATTGGAGATGTAATGCAATCGTAAACAAGTTTGCTCAAAAGGAAATTCCACTGCACTAAATGACTTATGACTAGACATGCTTGGGATCACATTGCTAGAAGAATTAGATTTTTATCCATCCATATGTCTTTATTACATTGTTTTCATCAAAATCTTAAAAGGTCAGTCACTCAAAATATTGTTTTGGCCACACTTCTGAGTGCACTGTTGAAAAACATAATTACAAACCTGCTAGATCAGATTCCCAAGTGACAAAGGTAGATTCTTGTGCACTTTATTTTGATAACTTGTATTTTAGTAAGTTAAATTAACAGGAAAGCTTGAATGGTTTTTTTTCAGCCTCAATCTAGCACCATTAAGCAATTATCAGCTAGCAGCATTTTCTCCCCAACACAAATAAACTGATAAAGTTCAAGGAGAATAATTAAATAATATTAACCAGATAAACCAAATCACTTCACATTCTGAGACATTCTATCACAGGGGTGGCCAACCTTCCACCATTAGGGCCTCTGTGTTCTTAAGAGTTGTGTAGATTGAAGACAGAATTTTGGCAACCGCAAGTGCTGATAGTGCTGCTAAAGCAGCTGCACCTGCTGAAATGCCCTCACCTATACAACCATTAAAAGGCCAGGAATATTCATGTTGAAAGGTTGGCCACCCTTGATCTATCAGCATCTAAGGGATACAGACTCCTGAGGTTCACCAAAACTCTTTTACACCTAGGCTTTGAGCAGCAAATTGATTCAGTTAAGGCCCATGGCATGTTTCCAACAGCTGTTTATAAGAAACTATATATAGATAGAGATGTATAGGTATATAGATCTATCTATCTATTGATAGATATTATAGATAGATATATAGGAACTAAAACTGAGAAAACAAACTTATATGAACAATTGAACAACCTTTTTTTTAAAGCTCGATGCTCCTAAATTTTGAAACATCACTGTTTATCAACTGCTTGAATAAGTCATTTTATACATTGTAGTCAATAAGTCAAAACCATTTAATTCCTATTTTGTTCTAAATCACTCTGCAATGTCCAGCTCCTATCATCTTCCCTCCTTACATCAAATACGTAGGAAATGCTTTAAGTACATGAATGGTGCTATAATAAATAATCATAAAGAGGTTCTGCAGACAAAACATCTGTGATCTCTACTGCCAAGATCCCAACTTGTCAAGGTGATGGGTTCTTTTATTATGTCAGTGCCCGCTTAAATTAAGCATTGCCATTCTCACAGGCCTATGCATGTTTACTCAGAAGTAAGTTCCACTGAGCTAAATGGGACTTACTCGCAAGTAGGTGTGCAGAGGATTATTGCAGGCTTTATTGTGAGATGATGACTCTGAAGAAGCCTGCTACCCTCCCTCCAGATCACGCGTCAAGATGGAGCATCACCGGACGCGATATCTGCATCAGGCGAGGCAGGCGGGGCGCAGCCAAGGTGCTGGGGGGCTCCCTAGGTCGGTCTCCCGCAGACCTGCCCTGTCTAGACGGGGCTGGCATCTCTCCGGCCGGGAGTGCGGAGCAGGGCAGGGCAGCTCTAGCTTACCCCGGCAGGCTTGTTAGCCGGCCGTGCAGCGGCGGCGGCAGCGGCAGAGAGAGGCGGCGGCGGCGAGCGAGCGAGCCCGTGATCGCACCTGCTGCCTGCCGCGTAGACCAGGGACAGAAGAAGGGGAGCGCAGGCCGCGCGCCGAGCAGGCCTGGGCAGCCCCGGCCGCGGCCACCTCCAGCTTGCGCCTCGGCTTGGTTTCCCCTCCTCCTCCCGCCGCCAAGAGCGAGTCGTGGCAGGCAGGCAAGCAAGCAGGCAGGCGGCGTCATTCTGCACGTAACCCGGCGCTCAGTACTTGACACCGCCGCCGTTGTCGTCAGTGCGCCTGTGCTTCCCTCCACCCCTTTTGCAAGCTCGGCCGCTGGGCTCTGGCTGCCTGACCAACGAGGAGGCCTGGTCAGACTGGGCTGCCCTGGGTCTGTCCGCGGCCTCTGCTCTGCGTCTAGATGAGCGAAGGGCCCACGCTGCCGAGAAGCTGCCGCGGCCTGCGCAAAGGGCTGCTGCTGCGCTTGCCCTCCTCCTTCAGCAACTGCGGCGGGCCCTCCGCCCTTGCCCGCTTCCTACCGAGTGCGGGCCGCTGCGCCCCGGGAAGAAGCGGAAGTCCAGGACCTCCCGAAAAATGAGGAAGTGTCCCAAGGTCTCTGCAGGGGTAGCGTCTCTGCGCAAGAGAAGTGTACATAATAGCGAGGGTTTTTTTGTTATACAGTTGTGACGAGAAGCGCCTTCTGGGGTGATGCGATTTCCCTCCCTTCAAGCCCTTCCCTTGTGATTGTGTGACTGCGGTGTAGTGATTTTGTGACAGTGACAACAACAGGTGGCTTTTAGGGTCTAAGCAGCACTACACCGCACTCCCTCCATGACTGTAGCTATGTTTCTCGTTTTCAGTTAACATGGGACTCAAATAGCGTTTTAAATATTAGTGCTGAATGCCAGCAAGGCTGTTCCGTAGTAAGGCCTTGCCTCTTCCTGAACTTGTCCCACGCCCCATTCATTTAGCTGGTTGGGTTTTTCCTTGTTTTCCTTGCAGCAAGGCAGAGGGAATACTGAGCACCCTGATAATAATAAAAATGCAAGGTCCTAAGTTAGCTTTCCACAGTTTGACCAGAGCAAACCATCAGGACTTGGAAACTATGTGACACTTCTTTGGCTTGCTCTGTCTGTCCATCTGTTGTGTGCTTGCCTTGGTTTTCCATTTAACCTTACCAAACCCAAGTGCAGGAAACCTCTTACTTTCTTTTTGCTCACGTTCTCAAAGAAAAGATTAGTTAACATAACTGTTAAGTGTTGAAACTACCTTGAATAGATTTTAGACTGATGACAGAGCTTAATGCCTTAAGACCACATCTGATAAAATGTTCCAAGTGTCAGTGTATTCTTATCCTTGAACATATATTGGAAGATTCACAAGACCAGGAAGCATACAAAAATCCAGGTCATGCTGTCTCTGCTATGTAATTACCACAAAAATGGTCCTTTGAATTGCCCCAAAGATTCCTTCCCTTTGCTCCATCCATCTTCCTCAGTAGCTACACAATACCATACCCATACTTCTATTTTGCATGAGTTGACCTGGAATAAATATTATTCTTGGTTCTGATTTCACCATCACTGACACAGATTAGGTTTATGCATTTAAGGGTGCATTCTTGTGATTACTTAAGAACATGTCTTGCTCTATAACAGGGGTGGCCAAACTTGCTTAATGTAAGAGCCACATACGATAAACTTCAGATGTTTAAGAGACACATTATTTAAGAAGCATTTTAATTTTTAAAAATATTTATTCACCATGAACATGAAACGTATATTTTAATCCAGTGGACTCTCAGTTTATACCTGGTAAATAATTATAAAGCTTGAAACTTTCTTATTTAGCTTTTATATTAATTGTGGTGCAAAAAGGAACTCAGCCAACATATTTCCGAGAGCCGCACATTATACGCCAAAGAGCCGCATGTGGCTCAGGAGCCGCAGTTTGGCCACACCTGGTCTATAAGAACAAAGGTTTACTAACCGTGCAATGCATATCTACTCAGAAGTAATCTCCAATGAGTTTAATAAGACTTAAGGTAAAGGTAAAGGTATCCCCTGACAATTAAATCCAGTCGTGTCCGACTCTAGGGTGTGGTGCTCATCTCCATTTCAAAGCCGAAGAGCCAGGGTTGTCCGAAGACGCCTCCGTGGTCATGTGGCTGGCATGACTCTCTTTGCCGCAGCGCATAGCATGCGGCTGGAACACGGAGCGCTGTTTACCTTCCCGCAAGCGGTACCTATTTATCTACTCGCATTGACATGCTTTGGAACTGCTAGGTTGGCAGGAGCTGGCCAAGCAACGAGCGCTCACCCCGTCGCGGGAATCGAACTGCCGACCTTTCGATCGACAGCTTATGGTTCAGCGGTTTAACCCGCTGCGTCACCTGCTGGCGTCACCCGCTGGAATAATAAGACTTATTCCTAGGTAAATGTGTATTGGATTGCAGATCTAAAGAGGTCCAGAGGGTGGTGATGGGCAATTGCTCATCATTCCGCTTTAACATTTTCTGTCCCTTGTTTTATTTAATGTGTTTCTGAAACTACTGGACAATACTGCTTGGAAACAGAAATTGTTGCCATCCATATCTTGATTGTATCTAACACATATTTCTCAAATGGATAAATTCAGATTAACAAGCTAAAAACTAGAGAGAACAAACATGAAAACAATACATTGTGATCGCTGGATAAAGTGAACATTTGCTAGACTGCTAGAGCATCAAGGCAAGTATGCTAAATAGTTGCCCTAGCGCCAGATGGGAGATAGCTACTTTCTGTAGTGAGCCATCTCTATTCCTTATTTTGACAGGGTTTCTCAGATTTTGCATTATTCCAAAAATCAGGAAGAGGACTCACAAGGTATATTGTATCTATATAATCAGATATATAAATCTATATAATAGTGTGGCTTATGAAGACCAGTGCCTGCATAGCTGTGAATCCCATGCAGGTACCGACACAGTAATTACAGTATATATCAAATTGCTTTGATCTACAGTGTATGTCTCTGATGAGGGGTTGTGATTCCAATTGACAGCTGACTTGTGGCACAGTACAGATTGCCCAGGCTGGTTTTGCCAAGACAGGAAGCAACGGATATCTATGTGAATGTGCCTTTTGCTCTGAGTTGATATACAGTTTTAACTTTCCTAAATTGTGTTTGGCTGCTGTACAGTCTTTGGTTAAATCAGCCATTGTTAGGTCTTCTAAGTAACCGACAGCCCAATCCTATGTTGACCTCTACTGGTGTGACTAGGCCCCATGCCATCGCAAGCGTACCTTAAGGGCCGTGACAGACTGCACGAATCCTGGCGCGTTACAGACGCCCGAGAAGCTTTGTTGAGCTGTGCGGAGGTGTCTGGTTACCATAACGGAAGCGAGTGGATGAGATGCGATCTCCTGATTTCCGGCACAGCCGAAAATGTTTCTGGCCCATGTTTGAGGGGGCTGCTTCGCGGAGCTACTGCAGCCACCAATCAGACGAGAGTGGGAGGAGAGTAGCTATCTGCCAATCGGAAGTTAATTTTAGTGTTAGCCAATCACCGTGGAGGTTTATTCCAAGAAGGCGGGACAAAAGGAGGGACTATTTGCGGGAAGACACTCCTACAGACAAGCTCAGAGTGCGGAGGAGAGTGGCCAGCCTCGCTCGCTCGCCTCGGCACTCGCTCGCCTTGGCGTGCGGTCTGTCACGGCCTTAAAGCACGTTGTGCTTGTGTGGAGGCCAGTTGTGCTGGTATGGAAGCCAGCACTGGCAGGCCTCCGCCGGTGCAGGAGTAGTACCCGTCAGAGGCAGGTGAGCTCCACACTAGGTGGTAGGGAGGCAAGGGGAGTGCAAAATGGGGGTGGGGAAGGGGCGTTCCAGGCAGGGGTGTGGAGGAGGATGGAACAGGCCTGGGAGGGGGGCAGGCTCGGCGGAGGAGGCCTCTGCCAAATCCCATCCCCCTTTACAGGCTTGGAAGCCCAACACGGTGCTCTGATTTGTGCTGACCATTTAGCTGGTGCAGATCCAAGTAGTTCCATAAAGGTTGCTGGGACTCGACATGGGGTAAGGGGATGAACATCCCCTTACCTCGAGGAGGCCTCCAGCAGACTCCAGCGCAAGGCTTTGGATAGGATTGGGCTGTAAGATGGTTTAGGTTGAGTAAGCATAGCTTTGATTTGCTACAGCATATGTACAAATTCTGATAGGTTGATTGTCACTCTCAGGTCTGTTGCATGCCATAACATTTGAAAAGGTATGGTATAACAAAACAGGTGCGTACCATGTAATTGATAATATTCCATGTACCAGTAAATAAGTAAAATATCCCTCAGCATTTTTCCCTACCTCTCCCAGATCACAAGGTGATGTTTGTATACAGTATTTTCATTTATGTCTTATAGGCCATCTTTTGGTCCTACTAAGGCTGTAATCCTATATACACCTGGGAGTAAGCCCAGCTGAATATAGTGAGACTTCTGAGTAGATATGCATTGGCTTGTGATGTAAGGAACCAGCAAGGCGGCTTGCAGCCATTTCATAAAACAAATTTAAAAACAATTTAAAACAATAATCAAAGCAACCAAGTGATCCAACCAGAGGCACTGGTAATCAGAGAAAAAGCAATAAATCCAGAGAAATCAGGAACATGATAACTGAAACAAGAAAGCCCTAACTGTCCACTTGAGGGTTAGTAGGGGCCAGTGGGTTCCTGGGAGAGGGAGTTCAAGCCAGGCATCCTGGAGATGGACGGATTCAGCTGGGTTAAAGTGGTCTAGAAGGACAGTGAGCATAGGCATTGGATAAGACCTTAATGAATAGAATGTTGGTGATATTTTGGCTTAGTTGGATATTGTATGTAGAAAATAGTGAGTGAGTGAGTGAGTGAGTGAGTGAGTGAGTGAGAGAGAGAGAGAGAGAGAGAGAGAGAAGGCATTGGAAAAGACCTTGACACAAAGTCTGGGTCCATCAGACAAAGACCCTTGAGTTGGAGACCCCAGAGTAGAGACTTCCGAGGCAGATGCTGCTAGGCAGCCAACCTCATCCTGAAAGATGAGTTGATTTACCACTTCAGACAGTGCCTTGAGAGATAATGAGAGATAATGGAGAAGTGATGGATTGTCCAACTCCTGGTTAGAGAGTACTGGCCCTATAAGACTTTCCATTCCCAAGTGAGGAGTCAGAACCTGGAGGATAGGACAGCTCAGGGAGTATACAAGGGCTGGGTAACCACCAAGCCCTCTTTGAGCAAGTTGTCATCTCCCTGGGACCTGTCCAGGGTACTGAAGCTCTTATACCTGACTGCCAATGACTCCCGCCTTGTCTTGAATCTTGGAGTCAATTCACTGTCCTGACTTGTCAGTCCATTTTTCTTATTCTCCACACCACAACCCTGACTTCCCTGTATCCTAGGAACTTCCTTGTGGGCTCAGCCTCACTTAGACTGGACAATTTCAAAGTTGGGGGGGGGAGGGGGTGCCACTAAGAAGACCTTATCTTGCATCTTCCAGCAACTGTACTTTGGTTAGCAGTGGGATGCAAAGCAGGGTCTGTGATGATGTGTGTGCAGGCTGATGTCGGAAAGGGACCTACTTTATTTATAGCCTATCCCTAGAAGCTTTTGGGATAAGGGAGTCTTCTAATTGAATGCCTATGGATCTCTATAGAAATCTTTATATGGATCTTTATAGAAATCTTCTATGGATCTTTATAGACATCCATATTCTTGAATCTCATTTTTTTTAAAAAAATCTCCTGTTAGTAGGATTAGAGGGTCTGATAGAACAACATGGATTTCTGAACATAAGAAGAGCCCTGTCAGATCAGGCCAAAGGCCCATCTAGTCCAGTTTTCTGTATCTCACAGTGCCCCACCAGATGCTTCAGGGAGCAATCATCAACATCATCATCATCATCATCATCATCATCATCATCATCATCATCATCACGATGTTATCATGTTGTATAATTCATCCCATATACGTTCCAGATCTTTTAGGTTCTAAAGGTGTTCTGCAATACAGAACACCATTTATACGGAATATGTCTACTTCAGTGGGCCATAGTTGAGGAACATGGTTGATGGGACATGGTAAAAGGCATAATGCCCAATCCTGTCCCCCACCATTGGCACCGAAGCAGCTGCGCTGGCAGGGCATGTGCTGCATCCACTGGTGGAGGGGGCAATTGGACCGCCATCAGGAAGTAAGTAAAAATATTTTGTATATTTTTTAGTTACTCCCAGTAGGCTTCCCAATTGTCTTTTTTTACTGGCATAACAGCACAATCCTGTGTAACTTTAAGTGGCTGAGCTAAAGGGATAAAGCCCTTAGGATAAAGCCCTTTCTGGGCCACGCCAGCGCTGCTGGAGCTTCCCTGGGTGTAGGTGAGCCCGGGGCCTATGGGCCTCCTGAGTTGCCGCAAAAGTGCTTTATGGCACTTTTGCAATGCTTTAGGCTGGTGGAGCAAGAGCTCAGTCGGCCTAAAGTTACACAGGATTGCACCATACGTCTGAAGAGAGAAAAGGAGCAGGGTGGTCAGGGACAGAGGGGATGTGATTCTGGTACAAGTTGCTGCCACTGGGATCCACCCCTCCATGTCCTCCCCCTCCCTGCCTACGACAGGCCTCTGCTGCCAACTTACTAGCACTGGCAAAGGCTTTGGGAGCCACTGCTGTGTGCACTGCTGCCCATTTGTGGCAGCAGCCCGGAAGCGTGCGACAGTGACCTGGCTTTCGTGCCGCTGTAAAGGGCCTTGCACTGCCAGAATGCTAGTTCCAGCAGCACAAGTCTTGATAGGATTGGGGCCATAGTCTGTATAGATAGTTCCAGGAAATCTGTATAGATAACTGTCCTCTAGCATGTGTTCTATGTACATTTTTTTGGCTGAAATAATGTAAGCACAGATCTTCATTCAAATATGCAATCCAGCAATCTTTGTTGTGCGCATTAATCTGTACTTGTATTCCTAAGAATAAGTCAATATTCTTATTCTCCTTCTCCAATATGAACACATGACCCAATAGGTACATGCAGATCTGATTATATGTAGTAATGTCTCAAAAAGGAACCAGACCTACGGCACAATCCTGTGTAACTTTAGATCGGCGGAGCTGGCCTAAAGCATCGCATATGTGCCATAAAGCACGTTTGCGATGACTTGGTAGTAAGTGGCGCTGGTGCGGAGGCCGGCTCCGCTTACTAGGCCATGGAACTGAGTCCACTCTGGCTGCCGCAGGTAAGTCCTGTGCCGGTTGGTGGAAGGATGGAACGGGGCAGCGAGGAAGGGTGCCATTGGTCAGCCCGGGCTGGGGGGGGATATCAGCAGTGATATCCTAAGCCCCTTCCCGGCCTGCGCTGCCTTTACACAGACTCCCCGAATGTACGCCAGGTCCAGACTGAGGAGGCCCATAGGCCCCCGGGCTTGCCTACGAATGTCCCCTTCTCTCTAGGTGTGCTCCAGCAGCCCCAGGGCAGCCTGCAAAGGGCTTAGGATACAGCGGCTAGCCCAGTGGTGGCCAACCTTTCAACATGAATGCTGGCCCTTTAAATGGTTGTCTAGGTGAGGGCATTTCATCAGGTGTGGCTGCTTTAGCAGCACCATTAGCACTTGCAGCTGCCAAGATTCTGTCTTCTACACAACTCTTAAGAACACAGTAGCCCTAATGGTGAAAGGTTGGCCACCCCTGGGCTAGCCATTTAGGCCGGCTGCTTAAAGTTACACAGGATTTGGCTGCTAATGAGGAATGTATTTCATGGATAATTAATTAATTAATATGTGAGTACATTCCTCTGATTGTCTTCAAGTTGAGAGTTGGCATGTATTTTCTTGGCGAGTCTGTTCCTCAAAAAATTGTGACGTAGTTTCTTTCATTTTCCTTCAAACATAGGAATGATGTGGTTCAAGTCTCAATATTATATGTTGGGATTTTAATAAATTCCTAATAGTTAAACAACACTAATCTCTCTAAATCCTATATCAATATTACTTTTAGAATCATTAGAAAGCCACAGAAAAGGGTCAAATGAGATGAGACTGTGATAGTTCCATGCATTAAACGTGGACTTGTCTTGATAAAGCGGGAGTAACTTTCCTATATAAATACTGTTAATAATAATAATAATAATAATTTTAAAATGAAAAGGGGCATGCAGAACGTATCCCCCCTTTGTGACTTATCTCCTTGTAGTCTCCTCCAAGTGCTTTTTGTAAAGTTGAGCACTGTTCTGTTAGAGCAGGGGTGGCTAACCTTCCACCATTAGGGCTACTGTGTTCTTAAGAGTTGTGTAGAAGACAGAATCTTGGCAGCTGCAAGTGCTGATGGTGCTGCTAAAGCAGCTGCACCTGCTGAAATACCTTCCCCTATGCAACCATTTAAAGGGCCAGCATTCATGTTGAAAGGTTGGCCACCACTGTGTTAGAGGATTTTGGTAGAGGAGAAAAGCACTTTGCAAGAGAAGCTGTGGAGGGATATGCTGGGGGTGGGTGGGAAAGAGAACTTTTATACTCATCTGCATGCCCCTTTTCCTTTTAAAATTAGATCATCACACCACTCTTGTTATATGATTGTAGAAGTTCTGTTCTTAAACATGGAACTTCTTCCATGCTGTCGCATAAACAGCCCAATTCAATCCTTTCCTCTGCCATAGCATGCAGCTGTGCCAAAACAGGCTGCACTGCATACTATGGGGGGGGGGAATCGGGAGGCTTGGGACAGGTAGAGGAAAATATTTTTCCTTACTCCTCTAAGCCCCTCGATCACCAATAGATCTCCTCTGACTTGTGCCAGCTCTATATCCGGTGCAAGTCTGAGAAGACAGCCCACAGCCCAATCCTAACTTTCCAGCACCAATGCAGCAGTGCCAATGGGGCATGCACTGCATCCTGTGGTGGGAGGGGGCTGTCATGTTGCCTGACCTTGGGGCTGCATCGTGCCTGCATCGGCACTGAAAAGTTAGGATTGGGCTGAAATGGGGTGCGTTGGGAAGCTCTGGAGGGGATATCATCCAGCGCAAGTCACTCGCGTCGGGTTACACCCCTCCCACCTCCGACACGCCCCTATCCCTTCCCTGATCCCCATTCTGCCCACCCCTGGTTCCTGCTGACTTACCAGTGTTGGCGGGGCTTCTTGCTGCTGCCGCTCATGGGGTCCTTTCCAGAGTGTGCAGCAGCAGTCATAAAGTTCTAGCGGAGCTGCTGGATAGGATTGGGGCATTAGTCTGGTCCCCAAAAATAACTTTTAGACTGGACCTGAGCTTCTGTTGTTTCAGTGACAAACACATGTGTATGCCTTTTGAAGTTTTTAGTCTTCCTGTTTTTCACATGAACATTATGAAAAATCAAGCGCCTTTGTCAATCAATATGCAAACATAGATATGTTTATATTACAGGAGAGTGTTTGTCCAGTTACTTGATTCCATTAAGATTTCTTTCCCACACTTGATACAGGATACCATTTAGTGGTGTTTAAATAACTCTTCCCTACACTTCTTGCTCTCTGCTATGTTTTAGTTGTATTATTGGGGTATCAGCTAACTTTATTAACAGCGCAATCCTAACCAACTTCCCAGTGCCGGTGTAGCCAGGCCAACAGGGCACACGCTGCATTTTGCAGTGCAGGACCAGTAATGGAGGCCTCTTCAAGTTCCCTTGCCCCAAGGCTGCATTGTGACTGCACCGGTGCTGGAACGTTGGTTAGGATTGCGCTGTAAGAGATGTAAAGTGCTTAGCATATTGCCTAAAACAATCGTTTCAGAATTCCTAATTCTGCTTGGCAGCTCAGATCCTGTAAATTAACACTCGGTGTTTAAATGAGAATGAGAAAAAATGACTATGCGGTGTGGGCTGTTGACACTCAGTGTGTTGAGGAGAACACTTCACACTGATCATCAGCTATGTTTCTTTGCGGTGGTTGCATTTGTTGAGGTACATTAATCTCAGCTGTATCTGTATGTGTATTCTTTTTACAGTGGCCTATTAAATGAGAAAAGTAGGCCTTTTTCTTGGAAAATTTGCTTATCCCTGTACATATTGGAAAGAGGCCTGTCACCTAAGGTAGCAATTGGGCTCAGCCAATAATATAATAAGAGAGCTTAATGGATGCAGGGGGGATGAAACTATGGTCATTGAGGCTATCCATTTCCAAAGTAATTTTGTATGGGCTACCTACTAAAACTGAATCTTAGTCTTGGCTTAGTTTTGAGCTTTATTTATTTATTATTTATTTTATTTATAGAATTTATACCCCGCCTTTCTCCCACAAGGGCAACCAAGGCGGCTTACAATAAAAACATTAAAATACATATATACATTTAAAATCAAGAGTTAAAACAATTAAAATAATTAAAAAAAACAGCCCCAGTGGGTCATCCACATTTATATCTGTCAAAAGCCATCTATCAAAAAGCCCGCCCGCCATGTCAGACATCAAATGCTGATCTAAATAAAAATGTTTATCGTTGACCTCTCTCTCCTTTACTCCCCATGTTTACAAAATCATGTTGTTTCTCCCTCCATAATATTGCAAGGATTGAGCCTTTTCTCTCTGCCTCCTTGGTAAAAACTCTAGTTCACATTCCGGTAGCCTCTTGCCTTGACTACTGCAGTCTCCTTCTTGCCAATCTTCTCCTGGCTTATCTTAGTCCTCTCATCTCCATCCAGTGCTCTGTTGCCAAGGGCATTCATCTCTCTTACTGCATTGATAACATCATGCCTCTCCTCAACTATCTTCACTGGCTTTCTGTCCACTCCCAGATCCAGCACAAGCTCCTGGTCTTTACCTTCAAAGTCCTCCATGCCTTGCCCCTCTCTACTTCTCCACTTCCTTATCCCACTACAGTTTAGCCTGAGACCTTTGCTCTTCCGGCTCCACAACCATCAACTGTCTGAGGATCTTCTGCTTCCTTGAGCAATTTTGTCTTTTCTCCATTGCTGCCCGTTATGCTTGAAATCACCTCCTAGAACACCTGCAACATGCTCTGTCTCTTACATCCTTCAAATCCCTTCTGAAATCCCACTTTTTCAATGAGGCCTTTGGCACCATGCCTTAGTCCTCATTCCCTATGGTAACTTATGGTCCAATCCTATTGGCCGTTTAAACCAGCGGAACATGCATTACGCTGGTGTAAACAGCTTTATAGCTGTTGCAAACGTGGCAGCACCAGTGCATGCGACCTGGCCGGCGCCACAAGCAGCATTGCTGTGCAGAGAGTTAGGATTGGGCTGCCCATTATATATGTGTAACTGAAACAGTCAGTATGTTCCCTCTGTTTACCGCAGCCTCAATCCCCTTTCCCTCTCTCTGTTGTGCCCTTTGTGTTAGTTTCTAAAATTGTAAACCCCTTGGGGGAGGGACCTTCTTTTGTTGTGATATATAAATCCATTTATAATAAAGCATGCCATGGTCAAACTTGAGGGTGGAGGGGGAAAGGTTGTCTGGGATGATCCTTATAGAGGAGGAGTACTATCAATTTGAACTGTAGTGTAGCAGGATAGAGGCTGACAAGATAAACCAGAAGGTGTTGGCATACCAGACTTGCCTAGCACCCCGGTTTTGTTGGCTGAGCAGCAGTAAGTGACACTTCGTCCTCACCTAAAGCATGTAGCCCTTTGGCAGGCAGACTGAGATATCAGTAGACCAGTACATGAGAATGGCCACACCAAGGTTCATTTAAACCAGCATTTTGCTTGCCAGATGCTTCTGGAACCTCCAATGCAAACCATAATGGTTTTCAATGGTATCATACTACAGAATGAGAGACTTCTAGCGAAGACTCTGTACCATGTAATAGTGGTTCAGGTATTCCCCAACTGATCTGGGCTGCAGCTATACTAAATATCACCAGGGGTCAGGATTCAAGCTGGTGCATTTTGAACTGGTGACTTGAAGGATTTCAGGTGGGGATTCCACTTGTGTGCCATCACCCAGCTCTGGACAAAGGAGGAAACTGCTGGGAGAGCTGCCCTTGCTAGCTACCATCTTTGTTTTCCATCTTTGGTAATATGGAGCTTGATCAATCCTCCCTCCCTCCCTCCTTCCCTCTCTCTCTCTCTCTCTCTCTCTCTCTCTCTCTCTCTCTCTCTCTCACAGACACACCTCTCTCTCTCTCTCTCTCTCTCTCTCTCTCTCTCTCTCTCCTGGCTCCATTTCTTGACATGGAAGAACTGCCCTTTTAGCCTCTAATGCACATTGATGGCAGCTCAGGAACTGATTTGCAAGAGGCTCACAGTGCACCATTTGACTGATCCAGAGAGAGCAGCGAAGGCATAGCTTCACTGACCTGGTGATGAATGATTTCTGTCTGGCTTTGGGGAGGCCAAGCCTGTGGGGACAGCTGATTGTAAACAGATCCAGCAAGAGATCTCAAATTGCTAGTGAGAACAGTTAAAAAAAGCAGGAAGGGGCTGTGTCCAGCTCTAGATCAGGAATCAAGGACTGCTTGCTTACATGGTGGAGATGATGGCTAGTCAGAAACAGATATTTCAGTACTCTGGACAGATCCCAGGGAGCAGACAACGAAGCTCTTGAATACCCCCTCTCGGGCCTGGGTACCTTTACCAGATTCCACCCCATCCTGACAAATGGAGAACGTTAAAGGAGTACTGACCTGGAGCCAAGTACTGTACTCTGTTAGGAGTGATGGGTACCTGGAGAAGCATACTGGCAAGGAGGAGGAGGCAGCAGGGCATGTGTGCAAACAGAAGAAAAGGGGGGCAGAACATTAGGGCACCACCCCAGGCATCACTTCAGTTTAGACCAGGCTGGAGCAAAGAAGTTTTCATGTGCCAGACCTGACCAAGTGCGCAAGGAGGAGGAGGCAGCAGGGCGCATGCCTCTTCAAAATAGGTGGACAGAGCATACTGGGAGTTGATGAGAACTTCTGCTCCCAGTAGGCTCACCTACAGCCTAATCCTATCCAAATCCCCGCTCTGGGATGCAGCGGCACTGGGGCAGGCTCCACTGTATCTAGGGCAGGGCTGGAGTCTGCTGGAGGCCTCCTCGAGGTAAAGGGATGTTAGTCTCCTTACCCTGTGTCAAGCCCCAGCAGCCTCTATAGGACTACTTGGATCTGTGCCAGCTAAACAGCCAGCGGAAATCCGAGCAGCCCCATGTCAGTCTTCCAAGCCTGGGATAGGATTCAATGGAGGCCTCTTCCGCTGAACCAACCCTCTCCTGGGTCTGTTCTGTCCTCCTCCCCTCCCCACCCCCTTTTCACTCTCCCATCTGCCGCCCAGCACAGAGCTCACCTGCCTCCAGTGGGTGCTGCTCCTGCACTAGCAGAGGCCTGCTGGCACTGGCCTTCATGCTGGCATGACTGGCTTTCATGCCGGTGCAATGTGTCACACCGGTGGAGGCTGGCATAGGATTGGGCTGCTAATCTGTTTTGAAGAAGCGTCCTGGTGGGCAAGAAGGTGGAGGCAGCAGAGTGCATGTGTGATGATGACACATGCACAAACAAAAGAAAAAGAGCAGAACATCTGGGCACTACTTTGGGCACCACTCAGCCTCTTTTGAAGAAGTGGCCATAGAGGCAAGAAGGCCATGGTGGCAGTGCAATGTCAGGGTGCTCCCGCTGCCTCTTCCTTGGTTACTGTTGGAAATGGGCAGCACTTAGCTGCACGACACTGGGGGGCACTGTGTCATCTGGGCATCTAAGTTACCAGTCCTCTCTTTGGTCCCCTGTCCCTTCCCAGCCACATTCTCTTGGACCTCAGCCTTTGGAGGAGAAGGGCATGTGGAGATGTGCTCCTCACCAGAGGTGAGGAGGACAGGCTGCTCTCCTGTTTGGCTCACAAAAATAGAAAAGAAGTCACCCATGCGCATGCACACACACACACTGCAAAACGCAAGTGAAACCGGAGCCTTGCAGGAGAGCAGCTGGCAGGAGCACTTAGCAGCCGCAGCAGTAACCTGGGACATGAGGAGGTGGCGGGGGGGGGCAGAGCAGCTTGATGGGCTGAGCGAGCAAGCGAGATGGGACGAGACACAATCCCAACCCCGCAGCCACCGCTCCACCCGCCCTGAGCAGAGGGAGGGGGGAGGGAGTTGCGCGACCCAGAGAAGAGGCTTCCGGAGCGTGATTTCCCTCTGCAGCAAGTGAAACAAGACGATTCCAGCCCTGAAAATGAAGCGGTTTCAGGGATAAGTTAAGCAATATGTTTTTTAACGTTTAAAAGCATTTTTTTTGTCAAGTTGCCACTTAACGACGTCCCCGGGTAACAACGGAGATTGTGGAACGTATCCCTGTTGTTAACCAGGGGACACCTGTATTCATAATATGTGCAAGAGTGAAGGGCAGCTTGTGAAACAAGCATGCCTTCAGTCATGTTTGAGACGTTTGTTAGAACAGAGGAGACCAGCCTTCTGGAAGTAGCAGCAGTGGCAGGCGGCGTTTGCACTGAACGCTGTTCTATCAAAGCTAGTGCTGAAATATGGAAAGCCATATCAGTGGGAAACTCTTCAGGGATAAGGTGGAAATATGAGTACATACACTCTTGTCCCACTTTATGCTGCTGAGCACTGAACCATTTTGAGGTTAATGACATTGTAATGAAGATGATTTTGGGGTGCAGATGCTTCTCTGTCTCTCCCTCCCCTTCCCTATGTTTAAGAGAACATTGTGCAAAAAAATAAATAAATAAAGCAAGCATTATTTTTTTCAGTTGATTTTCAATTTGGGTAGGCAAGTAAGTTGATAGTGTTTCTAAACATCAGCAGACAAAAAGCAAAACACAGATTTTAGGGAGGTGAAATAGGAAAAATATACTCTAAAAAGTAACAAAACGTTGTGTGTGTTATAAACGTTGTGTATAACAAAACATCAGGTGCCCACCCTGATGTACAGCAGTGAACTCTGCATAGAGAGACTGCTGCTGCTTCCAAAGATTCCCTCCACTTAAGAGCTCTGATAATGCAATACATTTTTGGTGGAGGGGTTGCCTCCCTCAGATGCACTGGTGCAGGAGGACTGCCTCTATGCACACACTGGACACTTACTGCTGTGTTGTACAGTTTTGTATTCATAAGAGTACCTTCTGAAGAAAGTCTGTTTCCATGCATGCTTCATTCCTGCTGCATTGCAGTATATATGTCTGGTGATGACAAAATCTTGAAATGCTAAATTAAAAACGTGTTTTGGAAACACTAATTGCTTATTTTAAGTGTTTTGAACAAAAATTCAAAAACATTTTAAATTTTACCTTGCATAAGTTTTGTGGGATTTCCTTATTCAAGTTACAAAGTAACACACTTAGCAAAATGTAAATTACTATATTGAATACATGCTTATTGGACTCCCATTTAGGGGAAGGACTCCATTTAGTCCATTTAGGACTCCCGTTTAGCTCCCATTTAGTCATCTTTGAAACACTCTCCCTGTATGAAGCCTATGAACTGACCTCTTGTTTTGGGAGAGGTCAAGGCCTTTTTATTTCAACAAACCTTTTTAGGGTGTATCATCTCCACTTCCTCCTCCTAAGGGAGGAGCTCCACCTCCAGAGGGTTCACGAGCTCAAATGACATGCCAGCCAGGATACCGAGGGGATGCTCTTCCACAGACCGTCTTTTATTCATCCCTTGGATTGGATAATAGACAAAACAGAAAATGAAGGGATTCTCTTTCTCTCTCCCACTCCTCTGGTTATTTTTATTTATTTATTTATTTATTTATTTATTTATTTATTTTTCACATTTTTATACCGCCCTTCCTCCAAGGAGCTCAGAGGGGTGTACATATTTCCTCCCCTCCTTTTTGTCCTCACAACAACCCTGTGAGGTAGGTGGGGCTGAGAGATAGTGACTGGCCCAAGGTCACCCAGGAAGCTTCATGGCTGAGCAGGGATTTGAACCTGGATCTTCCAGGTCTAAGTCCGATTCCCAAACCACTACACCATCCTGGCCACCCTTTACCCTTTATCGCCACCCTTTACCCCTAATCACCCTTGGGTCTCCTGTCAGTTCATAGGGAGATATATGTATCTTGAAATGCAGTCCCAGAGAGGGCCTGTGGGTATAGCCACCTGCTATGAGGCCAGAGTATCCGAATCCCTTCCAGAGATAAGGTCTGGGTTCCTGAGGCCCTTCCCCCTGGCTCTCCCCTGGGGATATAGGAGCCTTAATGAGAGGCTTTCTGCCTCCCAAAGGGGCCCCTGGCTCCACTCCTGCCCTGGGGTAAGTCTCCCCTTCCCCGTTCGTTCCTCTTCCTGCCCTGCTTGGCTGTCTGGCCTCTCTCTTTGGTTCTAGTTCCTTTCCTGCTTCTTGCTCCTCCTCCGTCTCCCTCCTTTCGTCCTCTCCTTCTCCATGCCTCTCCTCCTTTCGTCTGTCTGTTCATCCCCCATTTTGGCACCCAGGCCCCTTTTAAGGGCTGAGTCCAGCCCCATGTCTTGGCAACCTGTCCCCCCCCCCCCCGCTGGCTGCATTGCTCACCCACCCTGCGCAGGAGTGGAGTTGCCTGTTCCCACCCCCAGCTGCTGCAGGCTGCTTCCCCACTGGCCACATCTGGCCACCAGAGCAGAGCGACACCCTCTGTCAGCACCATGCCAGGCCTGCCAGTGGCTCAGAGTGGCATTAGCCCTCTTTTCTCATACTGCCTTTTGCTGTTTCATGACATTGAACTGATATATTTTTGAGTTTTAATATTTAACATTAAAACTTACTGTAATTTTTTTTATTGTAGTCTTAAGGTTGCAGGCTACCCTGTGTGTGACAGGACAGTGTCCTTTCCACTGGGTGGAAAAACGGCATAGAAATGGAACAGACAAACATAAAAACATACCATTCAAATACACATTTTGTAAAAATATTCTTCCTCTCCTGCTCCCATTTCAATCAAGCATCATAATAATGCATAAAGGCACAGAAACTGAAAGTAAGTTTGGTAAGGCAGTGAAAACATTAACCCCTGTTAACAAGACAAAGAGAAACTTTTTAAAAACACTCCAGTTATATTTAGCAGTGGGAGAGGAACTGTCCCTAACCCTAACCCAGCACAGTGTCTTTTCTAGTAGTTTTTTTTTGCTGGGGTTTCTTCTTTTTAGATTGTGACCCCTTTTTGGAACAGGGAACCATTTCTGTATGTACAGGTGGGCCCCCATATCCACTGATTCGCTATCCATGGTTTCAGTTATCCACGGATTTCAGTTATCCACGGCTTTTACTTTTTTCCCAGTAAGCTTCGTTTGTTCTTTAAAGAAACAGGAGAAGAGAGGCTGCTTATTACAGACAAGTAGAACGAGATTAAGTCCTAGAGAGGCTCTGCAAGGTTTCTGTTAACCTTGCAGAGCCTCTCTACGACTTAGTCTCATTCTACTTGCCTGCAAAGGAGGCTGCTTCTCTGTTTGTTTTAAGGAAGAAACAAAGCTTGCTGAAAGAAAAATAAGAGCTGGGGGGGGCAAGTATGCCTGCCTGCAGGGGAGGCAGGGTGGGGGACCCTCAGGAAACCATGGAGGGGGTGTTCGCTCGTATCCACGGTTTCAAGTATCCACTGAGGGGCCTGGAACATATCCCCAGTGGATATGGGGGCCCATCTGTATTTGGCTAGGTAAAGTGCTTTGTGAACTTTTGTGTGTTGAAAAGTAGTATATAAATATTCTTCATCATCAATAAGAGTAACAACTAATGTAATAAGCCCAAAGCAGAACAGAATGCATTCTTATGAAAACTGGAAATACTGTATATCTTGACATAAAACTGACTGCTTATACTACCCTCTAGTGGTGATTTGATGTCTTTTTGTTATAATTAAAAATATATATAGAACTAAGTCAGTGGTGGCCAACCTTTTTATGACATGTGCCACTTTTAGTTTTTTTGTATCTTGGGCATGCCACAAAAATACATAAATAAAGTAAATAAATAAATAATAAATAAACGTGTTTTTATTTTATTAAATAAATTATACTTTTAGCCTCTGTTTCAGCGTCACTTTACTTTACTTTAGAGCAGGAAGTTCCACTCTCAAGAGGTCAGGTTGCCAATTAGGGAAGCATGGCCATGCTTTGGGAAGATCATTAGGAATATGAAACCTACATGAGCTATTGTCATAGTATGGGACTTTTTGAAGAGCAGAATTACAACTATCACTGGAATTTAGCCAATACAGCATTTTGGTTATTTTAACCAGTACAATCTTTTCTACGTGGAATACTGGGTATGCTTGTTTTTATTGATAGCTTATATATTTTTGACATGGGTTTTTACCCATTAGGCTCTAGTTATTTTAAAATTGTTGCTGGCCATGAAAAAACCTGAAATCGTATTTATCACTGTAATGGTGAGGATATCATGGGGAGATGTAAAGAGGTGGGTTTGTTTGGATCCAGGACATCGGTTGGAAGGTAAATTCTTCCCATTAGCTAAGGGAAATCAGACATATAGTTTCTGACCATCTTGCTGTGGGGATTCTTGAAACTTGGCCCCATACATTCCAGTCTGGAAGTAAATGGAAAAGCCTGGAATTACCTGGCGCTCTCTTTCTCTCCTCCCTTATACCCTCACAACAACCCTGTCAGTAGATTAGGCTGAAGGGAGATTAGGCGGAGAAGCCGAGGCTCCGCCGGGTCCACGCAGCTCCAGAGGCCGGGAGAGAGCGTCCTCCCGTCACACCGGCTCGACCTATACTGCCCAGGCCTGAGCTGGCGATTTCGCACATGCGTACAACGCATTGGCGTTGTACGCATGTGTGAAATTGCCGGCTCAGGCCTGGGCAGTATAGGCCGAGCCGGTGTGACGGGAGGACGCTCTCTCCTGGCCTCCGGAGTTGCGCGGACCCGGAGGGAGAAGGAGGTGGCAGGCGGGCGGCGTGCCACCCGACGGACCTTCCCGTGCCACTCTGTGGCACGTGTGCCGCGGGTTGGCCACCACTTAACTAAGTGGAAACATTCTTATTTGTTTTGTTTTTATTTTTGCTGTTGTTGGAAAGCCCATCTGTTTTTCACAGCCCAATCCAACTTAACTTTCTGCCCAACGATGCAGCAAGGCTGGTGCAGGTAACGCTGCATCCTGTGCAGAACGTGGGAGCTGGGAGGTCTCCTTGGGAGAAGGGAACTTTTGTTCTCTTACCCCGGGTAGAGTCCCAGCCCCCACAACGGGTCTCCTTGGATCCACACCTGCTATTTTGCTGGCGCAAGTCTGGGAGGATCATGTAAGGAAAAATGGTCCGGGAAGAGGGGGTAGGATTCGGCATGCGCCAAATCCACCCACCCCCTGTCCCGTTACAATCCTATGCATGTCTACTCAGAAGCAAGCCCCCATTGTGGTCAATGGGGCTTGCTCCCATGAAAGCGTGTATAGGAACGTAGCCTTAATTGATGAAAATAAGCAGTATGGGCAACCCTATCCTGCCTAAGATCCGCTGTGCCAGATCCCAGCCTGGATTGGGCCAGCACCGGTGGGGCTGGAGGCTGCTGCCCCTTTCCCTCAGGGGAGAGCCCCCAGCAGCTCTAACCCTAAGCCCTATGGGCCTCCTTGAATGTGAACTGGCAAAATGGCTGGCTCAAATCCAGGGAGGTTGCGTAAGGCTGGCCAGGCCCAGGGAGGGATTTAGGATATCAGTGGAATGCGCCGCCGATATCACTGCCCCTCTCCCAGGCCCGGCAGCCCAATTTGGAGCCTCCTTCGCCCTCTCCCCTGCCTGGCGGGCCTTACCTGCATCGGACGCTGCTCTGCCGCTCTGCGGCTGGGGGAGCAGCGGCCTCACTGCCGGCGCCGGTTACTCCCCGGGTGCCACAAACATGCCTTATACAGCATGTTTGTGACACCTTTCCCTGGCGGAAATATATTTCTGCTGGTGCAAACGTGCGCAGGATTGTGCTGTAACTCGCTTTTTATTACAGTTGTGTTTTTTTTTTAAACTTTCTATTTATTTATTTATTTATTTATTTAATTATTTATTTATAGAATTTATACCCCGCCTTTCTCCCACAAGGGCAACCAAGGCGGCTATCTTTCTACCAAAGAGCCAGCTATCAAAACCATATTTTAAAACTAACAAAGACTTCTAATATAATAATAAATTTTTAATCAAGTCATATGTTAGCTGTCATGACATAAACAAGCAGCCGTCTTCTAATTTCTGTTCATCTTATGTTTTCTGCTTCTCCTGTTGATATCTAATGCACAGTAATAAACTAAAGTATTACCTTCAAGGGGATTGAAGTTACATGCAATGTATTTCCCATCTCCTCCCCACATGCACATTTTTTTTAGCTGGGGGCAGGGGTTGAGCTGGTGTTTCAGCTTGAAATGTAGAATTGTGTCTGGAATGTGCACGTGCCTGGCCCGTCCCCTGGCAGCGGAGAGACCAAGCTCTGGTGCTGCCTCTCCATGGCATGCAAAATGTTTCGCTGCTGCTGTTATCCCCAATCACCACCACCATCACTTCCCATGACCCCTGCCACCCCTGATTGCTGCTGTCACTCCCAAGACTCCCACCCCTGATTACCAATGCCACCCACATGGCCCCTGCTTACCTCCACATCATTGTACTCCTCATTTCCACTTCCTGCCTACTACCTGCTATTTCAAAAGGCAGAGCAGGTGGGCAAGGAAGAGAGGGTGTGTGGAGGAGAGCCAAGACTGATGGTCTAGAGTGGCGTCTCTACCTACTTCCTCATTTTCTCAACCTCTCCGCCTTTTGAAACTGTACTGGGAATAGAAAGGAGTGGAATGTGGGGAGCTGGGAATGTGGGGAAGGAGTGGAAGAGGTGGAAAAGGAGGAGGAGGTCGTCAGTGGTAGCTTCTTCATCAGCATGCTGCCACTAATGCTAGGTAATTGGTGCGTTGCCCCTTTAATGTGCTGCTGCTGGGAATCCATGCTTTCACTGTTTAGAGGACTGACCCTCAATGTGCACATCTCATGTGCAGATTTCATTCCAGTCTTCAATATACATATGCAATTGCTGGGTGTTTTATTTGTCTCCTGCTCCATGAAAATAACTGTGGGGTTCCAACTTGAAACACAGAATGCTCACATGAATGTTTGTTTTGATATTTCAGCCTTCATGGCAGATATTCCAATGCAATAGTATTTTGCATTTTCTTCCCTTCTTTGAATATCATGATAATAATCAAACTTGAATCATAAAATTGTGCCCTGAACATGTGTATCAAATTTCCTTCTGCTATTTCAGTGTTCAAGGAAGGTATCATGTTACAAACCAAAGAAAATTCTGAATTGCTTTGTTCAGCCAACCACTAAATCAAAGTGTTCAAGATGCCTTGTTTCAGATTTTGCATTACAATGTGTTTTTGCATCTCTCCTCTGTATAAAACAAGACAAGGGTCAACTTAGTTTTTTAAAATTCAAACAGGGACTTGTGTCATAAACATACACACAGTCCTCCATTCTGATATCCCAACCTTCAAGGTACTGCAGGCGCATCGCTATTGCGAAGCGCGCGGGGCGGACCACCGGAGGGTGACGCGCGCAGGGCGGACCGCCAGAGGGTGACGCGTGCAGAGGGTGGTGACGCGCGCACCCACGCGCGCGTCACCTCCCCTGCGCGCATCGCCCTCCGGAGGCCGGGACAAGGCCTCGAAGCGACCTCCCCGGTCGACGCGCCAGGGCCTTCTGACGAAGGCCCACTGCGTCACAACGTAATTTATAATGTTTTTCCCGCATTCACAGACCGTTCCTGAGGGGAAAGGGCAGCCCTTTTCCCTCAGGAACGGTCTGCGCATGCACGAAAAACGTTATAAATTACGTTGTGACGCAGTGGGACTCGGCAGAAGGCCAAGGACAGCCGGCCGGGGAAGACGTCCCCGGAGCCGGCTGCAACGAGTGGCCAGGGGGGGGCAGAGTCGGGGGGCACCCGGGGCGGCGTCCCATCGGGTCGCCCCCCCAAATCGCAACGCGGCCTCGTGGCTGCGCCAAATTGACATTTAGGGGTTGGGTGTGGGGGACTCATTAGGGTGATGCGCGCGCCCTAGTGACGCCGCTGAGGTACTGTAGCTATATTACAGGATGCCATTATGAACGCAAAGTGGAGTCCAACTCCACTTTGCCAGCGTTCCATTCACGTTCAGCCAATCAGAGCCCATTGTTTGAACCTGGGGGCGGGACACTGGATGCATATGCGCCGAGACGCATGCGGTGTAGATCCGCCTTAAGGCTTAATTGGCTGCAGTAAAACTCAATGAGATACCCAGGCTAATCCCAGTCTTGAACAGGGGAAAGCTAGTATAGTATATAGATATAAACTGAGAGGGACCAAAGTGAAGCCTAAGCTAGAGAAAAGACAATTTATAATCTTAGTGACAAAGCATTGAGCTACATGGGAAGCCAAAAGGTGAACTATGCATCTGTGCAAGTTGAGCAGCAGGGTGAAGAGGGCAGGTGAGATGAGCTCCTGGCTCTCAGGGAATGTCCTGAAGAAAGTCAAGCATGTGCCTAACCTTGGGTTTGTTTGCTGCTCCTCCTCCCTCCCTCCCTCCCTTTAGGAAGGTATGCCAGGTTGAACTGTACACCTCCTTAGTGGACTGAGTCTGTAAGCCAACAGGGTGTCCAGAACCTTACTTGAGTAACCAAAGTGGGTCAGCGTGTCTGTCTCAACCTCCATGCTGTCAAGTGGAATATCTGAGGTTGGGGTTAGAACCAGTAGACCCTGTGTCAACAAGTCCCCCAGAATGATTCAATTATCCTGAATCGACAACCTGATCAGTTCTGGCAACCGAGGCCTCCCGGGCCACTTGGGTGCCAGTAGAATGACATCTGCTTGAGGCTTCTTCAGCCGGTGCAGGACAAGCAGAATCAAAGTGGCTGGGGGAAAGGCATATAGCAGTCTCGCCGGTCATGGGTGGGCCCTGAAGAGCATTCATGCCTTCTGAGCCTTCCTCTGGTGTTCTGGAGAAGAACCTTGGTAGTTGAGCATTTTCCTGAGAAGCGAACAGGTCCACCCAAGGAAGACTGAACCTTTTTGTCACCTTCTTGAACACCTCTGGTTCCAACAGCCATTCTGGCTCCCTAAATCAGTGTCAACTGAGCCAGTCCACTGATGCATTGCAGGACCTTGCTAGATGTTCTGCTTTCAGTGATGCCAGATGCTTCTCCACCCAGCTCATCATTGTCATTGCTTCCAAGTGGAACTTGCTGAATTAAGTTCTGCCCTGCTGGTTGACGTACACCTTGGCTGTGGTGTTGTCCATTCCGACCAGCCTCTGCTCCAGTGCCAGCCTCTGTTCCTTCCACTCCCCAATGTTCTAGCTTAGTATTCTCCTCCTCTCCACATTTCTTCTTCCTCTCTGTCTCCCTCTTCTTTTTCCAGTTCAGGGAGTGGAAGGAGAAGGGAGGGGGTAGTGGAGGCAGGTGGAAGGACAGAGATGGTTGCCTCCCACCTATCTGCTGCCTGAGGTGACAGCTTCAGTTGGCCTCATGGATGGGCCGGCCCTGCCCCCAACTGGCTCCCCCCCCCCAGGAGTCACTTCTGGTAATAAACACACTTACTAATGCAAGACGGTGCATGTCTAGTTTTGCCCTTACTGTAGATATGGATGAGATGCTAGAGTTGCTTAATGGATGAGATGCTAGAGTTGCCATCATTGCCAACTGTTGCCATATCTTTCCCTTGCACCCGTTTGCCCTCTGGTTTCCAAGTATGGGGATCACTCTGATCTGAAAACATCTATTAACACCAGCCAGTTATCTTTTCTTGGACCAAGTATCATATTGAACTATTGAAAGCAATTTGGACTAAAAGTATTTCATAGTCAAATGGTGTTTTTAAGCTATAAATCTTCTGGCAAAAGGTTCAAAACACATTCTAAAGTGATCAAGGAAATACCTTTTATTGGACCACTTGTGTGGGTAGGGTAGGTCACCATGTGAGTAATGCAAAACTGTTTTCAGGAAGAATAAGAAGAGGAAAATTGAATGTAAACCAAACTCTGTGTCACGTGGAAGGACCCTAATTTTTTTTGCTACCCTTATGAAGGAGATCCAAGTTTGTATCTCCCTCTCTTTTCCCCAAGAATCAGAATTCTTGTGACCACTGTATGTCTCTGATTGGTCCTGCCCTTCATACCCTAAACACACAAAAGCCATGTATTCTGTGTCAGTGTCAGACTTCCCACCCACAGGGGAACTCTGTCCAAGAGTGTTCTTAATAAACGGATCAATTTTCTTTTTTCAAGCTGTTGTTTAATTTTCTCCTATACAGTACTAGCAAATGGAGTTGTGCATCCTGCAAGCATACACACATGTTCCTGGGGATTACTGGAAGTGTCTGCTACCCAGAATCTGAGCCTGATTCAAGTGTGTGAAGAGGCAAGCAACCAAACTTTTACAGACCAAACACTCTGTGCCATGTGCAGCTTGGCTATTTTGTATTGGAACATTCCACCTTAGCTTTTGAATATTAGATGAAAAAGTCTCCCTTCCTAATGTTCTTGTAGTCAACAAGGTCTCTTGGACTACATGTCCAGATACTGTACTACTACTGTGATGTGGAAAATACCTTAAATGCTTTAGGGCACATTTGCATCCTCTTTTGTGCAGGAGAGATGTACAGCAGTTCCCCCTTCAAAATCTGCTCGTCTTGGGTTCATATGAATCCAATGTCATCTCTCTTGCTAGTGTGAAAAGCACATCAACCGTTTGGGGGTACACCAGAATCCCCTATTTTAGGGATGGATGCCTACTTTTCAGATTGGTCTAGCAATTGGAGTGCCTTGGCTTAGCTATACCACCTCCCTAAATCATGTGAACGTGTCCTGACAGCCCCGTCCCCGTGTCAGAGCTGGTCAGTGAGTGAAGGCCCAAGAGGAGCCTCCCTTTGTCTGCCACCCACAGCTGCAAATGAATGGGAGCCTTGCGCGAACCCTCCCTCCGGCGAGCTTCGAAGAAAAAGCAAACACCGCCTTGCCTTCCCTGCAAGCAAGCGGCTGCCACCCCCTCCTCCAACCTGGGTAAGTCTATGGGGCTACCTTCGCGTGGGACTCCAGACTCGTGCACACCGCCTGCTGAAGGGAAGGGAACGCTCGCCTGAGCCTCCAACTCCTGGACATTCCAGTGCCGCCGGGGAGATGGGCAGGACCGGCACCCAAAGAGCACAAACCGGGCTTAGCACCTGCATTGCTCGCCCGAGCCGCGTGCGCGCCCCTTCCCACTCCCCCTCCTCATTCCAGGCTCGCAGTGGCGGCCTTAGAGCTCTCGCGCGGCTCCTCCTTAAGAGCTGGGCAGGATCCACCCGCCCCCCCAGTCTCAGCCCCCCCTCTCTACCTCCCCCGCCCTGCTGCAGGCACCTGCTCCTCACGTCCTTCGTGCGGCAGTCCGGATCTCGTGGGCCAGTCGAACTGCAAGCCGGGGTCTTCGTAGGCATGGCCTAGAGGTAGGTCAATGGGGAGGAGGGGAAGTCTCACCCAAGCCCCACCAGAGGGATCGCACCGGAGGCGCGTCGAGCTCCGGCCAAGGGCCAACTCCCAACTCCCGAGGTCCCCTCGACGCTGCTCGGGAGGGAGAGCCCAGGCAGGCAGGCGCCCTCTACAAAGGGCAAGAGCATGGGAGATGCGTGCGGCAATGCTTCCTGGGGCTGATCCTGGGCATGATCCTCGGGAGTGGCTACGAGATGCAGCAACGGGGTCACCTCCCTGCCTGTGGGGCGGGCGA
The DNA here is from genome assembly GCA_026170595.1 of Plestiodon gilberti rubricaudatus. Classification (NCBI taxonomy): domain Eukaryota; kingdom Metazoa; phylum Chordata; class Lepidosauria; order Squamata; family Scincidae; genus Plestiodon; species Plestiodon gilberti. The sequence goes on along the minus strand of JANXHW010000004.1, from coordinate 99,289,272 downwards.
GCTTCTGGCCGCTGGGGAGAAGCGAGCCCTGTCCGGGGAGGGAAGAGGCTGCTGGGGGTGGCGGGGCTGCTGCTGGGGGCCGCCTCTCTTGTCCATCCTTCCCACCCCCTCGGGGGTGAGTCAAAGCGCCCCGCCCTCTTCTGGCAGTGTCCAGAGCGGGAGCCCCATCCCGTAGGGTTGCTGGCAGTTGGAGTGGCGGAAGGGCTCGGCGTCCCCTGGGTGGCTCAACTACCCGGCTGGGCTGCTGGGCCCCGAGCTTACGCCGCTTCCGGTTTTGCAGCGGGAGCCTCGGCGACGGCATCGGCGGCGTCCCCCCAAATGGCCTGGCCAGATGCGGCAGGTCTGGTGCTGCCGCTCAGCGCCGCGACTGGAGGAGGACGAGGAGGACTGGCAGGCTCAGCGGCGCCGCCGCAGCAGCAGCGGCGGCAGCAGCAGCAGCTAGAAGAGCCGCGGCGGCAGGAGCAGCGCCAGAGACGCCCGGCCTGTTGTGTCCCGCGCACTGGGCCGGTGGCTGCAGGAGCAGGAGGGGGGCCCGGTCCAGGTGGCTATCGGGGCTCCGGCTGACTCGGCATGAGGCGCGCTCCGACGGCGCCCGGCTTCTCCATGCTGCTCTTCGGCGTGTCGCTCGCCTGCTACTCGCCCAGCCCGCGCTCGGTGCAGGACCAGGCGTACTCGGCGGCCGTGGTGCTGGAGGGCAAGGTGCAGGCGCTGCCAGCCGCCCCCCCGACGGCGACAGCGACCACCGGCAACGGCAGCAGGGAAGAGGCGCCCGCGCCGGGCATCCTGGTGAAGGTCCTGGACTTGTGGCACCTCAACAGCGGCGGCCTCCAGCGGGAGCAGCTCATCCGCGTGGGCTCCACGCCGGCGCCCTGCTTCAAAGTCAAGCGCAACCACCGCTACATCTTCTTTCTGGAGCCCACCGAGCAGCCGCTGGTCTTCAAGACCTCCTTCGCCCCCCTGGACACCAGCGGCAAGAACCTCAAGAAGGACGTGGCCAGGATCCTGTGCGCCGACTGCGGTGAGTGAGTGGCCCCGCTGGGGGGTGGGGCTGGCTGGCGCCGGCACGGCCCCCCTGCACAGGCCGGCGAGGGGGAATGTGCAGCTCTGCGCCCGCCCGCCTGCCTAACCGGAGGCCAAGACCAAAGTTTGACTGCTTTGAACGTCTCTCTCATTTCTCTGCAGTGCTGCATTGGGAAGAGGGCTGGATCGCGGGAGCTGCCTTGCTTTGCCATGAATTGCTAATAATATACCATTGCTAATGTGCGGGAGGGTTGAGGGGTTGGGTGGATCTGGGTACGGTGCACTTCTTGGGGGGGGGAGCGCGTTTGACTGGAGCTTTCTCTCTCTCTGCATGCTGAACTCTGTCCGTCTGTTGTGTAAGGCAGCGCAAGCAACTTACTTATGTAAACACCTCCCTCTCTCCGCTTCCCCCTTTAATTGTCCTGACAATTGTCCTGCAGATTGGCTCTGCAACTGCATCTTTTATATGCAAATCCTTTCTCTTATGCTTCTTAATGGAAAAGGCAGGAAGGAGGTGTGTGTACTTGTTTGTTGTCATCCCATGCATGGTTTGGGCTGTAAGGTAAAGGTAAAGTGTAGGTTTTGTAACCAGGTGGCTTTCACTTTTTGATGTTGACAAGATGTTGGCTTCTCTTACTGAAGAGCAAAGAGATGCTCTGATGATACTGTAAGTACAGGGCAGTGATGTGCCCCATCTCTGCAGGCTGCAGGTGATCTAGGGGATAAAGGAGCAGTACTGCTGCACCACCCCATGAAGTGGTTTCTGGAAAGTTTGAAAAAGCACCTGAACTGGGGCCAGGACAGATGAGATGCTGCAGGATCTCCATGATAAAAGTGAATCGAGATCTTTTATACCTAAAAACAACCAAAGAGAATGTGTATGTCCAAATTTGAACAGAGCTTTTATAACCCTTTCCCTTTGTGCTGTATCTCTCTTATCGCAAAGAATCACCCCTCAAAACTGCTGTTTGCATTTCAAAAAGTCAGTGGGGCCAGACAGTAATTTCTGGCTCGGGATTTAGATACAGTGTGTGTGTGGAGGAAAGGGTTAATAGAACCCTAATACAGATACTCTGATACAATTCAGAGCTCCCCACAGTCAAGTTCAGATCTCCCTTTGACTTCTTTTTTGGGGCAAAAATTAAAACACTGAGAGATCTGTTCACTGATTTATTTTGGATTGCTTCAGGTGGCAGGAAAGGAGAATTGGGGGGCTTTAGGACTTTGCCTTCACTGCAGGTTTGCTGCTGTTCACATGCACACATCCTGGGCACTGATTGAAACAAACAAACAAACAAACAAACAAACAAACAAACAAACAAAGATAAAATTACATTGACTTTCAGTGGATTTCCCCCCCCCCCTGGTTTAAAGTAGCCCATGGTGGTGGAGCATGATCTGGAGGGAAAAAACACAGTGATTTAAAGCCTTAAAGCCCCTCAAACTCCCTGCCATAGTTCTGCTCTCTTTTGTAACAACCTTGAGGTGCTATTTAAAAAAACAATCCACCCCATTGGGGCACATTGTGAGCTAAGAGGCACCTCTGACTACTAGACCTAAGACAGTTGCTTTCAGAATATGGCTTGAAATTCGATTACCTCTTCTTTTTGGCTTGTGCTACATAACTTTGAACTGCTAAAGATATTTGAAATGAGTTTGTATTTGTACATTTTTTTTACATTGCATGTCCTTTTCGTCATTCTTGAAGTAATTATTTTCTGGCTACTAAACCTGTCCAAAGAAAGACTTTTTGGTGTCATCTTCTCAAACTCTAGCTGGTGGATTGTCTGTTGCATTGCATGTCTCTAGCAAAAGGTGACACTTCCTAATGCAGAAATGGAGAATCTGCCAACTGGTTGTGTTTTGGAACACATCCCACTATTGGGAACCTGATCCCACTATTGTCACATGTTGGATGTGCATTCCTCCTATTCTCTTCCAGTGGCAGGATTCACATCACAATGTGAATTCACATCAGCGTGGCTCTCCCTGGTTGCTGGATTGGGACGCTTCCCTAACCAATGATTGAAAAATGATTATATATCTTTCAAAGTGATTGTCTCCATAATTTTCATTTTCATCCTAATTAAATAGCTGTATTTCATTTAAAACATGTATCTTTTTTATCTGGAAAAAGTGGTCCAGTGGCCAATATTTTTATGTTGATCGTCTCTGATGCTCGGAAATGAATGATTTTTTCAGTTAGGTTTGTGGTGTAATTTGACAAAGCTGTAGGAAGGAGGGATGATGGTTTATGTTGCTCTACCCAAAAGATTCAAAGCAGCTGCCACAAAATAAAAAGGTTAAAAGGGTTGACTCGTACATCAGTGCCTTGATTGTGTACATGCTAACCTGCAAATAAGTGCTAACCTGTAAACGTATGCACGCTTATTTGGGGGAAAGCCCCACTGATCTTAGTGGGCCTTTCTTCTACAACAGTCTGTATGGGATCAGGCTGCAGCTCAGTGTGTTTAGGATTAGACCAGTGGTTTCCAAACTTTTCCGACCTGCGGCTCCCTTGACCATAGGTAACCATTGGCTGCGGCTCCCCAATACATTATGTTGGTGCCTGCCAATTGGCATTGCACTGTTTTCCGTGAGGATTCCGTGGCACTCCGCAGCTCCCCTGGCTGGTACCCGCGATTCCCCTGGGAGCCACACCTCCCAGTTTGGGAACCACTGGATTAGACTGTTGGTTGAATGTCCATTCTCTACGAACCTGAGGAAGTCATACTGCAATGAAGAGGGACTATTTCACCAAGCAGTAGAGAATGGACACAATGGCTCCGCTGTCTCCACTCTAAGTTGTGATTTGCAAACGTGCCCAAGACAAACCTCAAAATAACTTAAGACTTGCTTATCATTTATCTATGGGGTAATGAAGGTGATGACTTGGTGGCGGTACCCCAACTCTGACACTTCCTTATCAAGGGGGTCTGCCTGAGCCTCCTTTAGCAGACCTTTCAGCATCAGGTGAAAATGGTTTTAGGCAGGCCAGAATTTGGGCTCCGATATGCTTCTTCTGCTTTCATTTTCTTCTTTTATGGTTTGATTTTATTGATATTTTTAAAATTGTGAGCTACCTTGTACAAATAAATTGTTTGCAAAGGCGAATACTGTACATTCTAATAATGAAGGGCATGATCAAGCAACAATTAAGTCCAATCAATGCTCTCTCCCATTAAAGCAGTTGGATTTAAGAAACTTGATTGCATTTTTTTTTATCAATACTACCTCCTGGTATTTAATTGTAATAACTTACCAGTCATAACAATAAAAGGCATTAATTTATTTTTCCTGAATGGTTAAAATGAATAGCTTTGCAGGTCAACAAAAGGATTCTAACCATGCAGTATCATGAATGTACTGCAAAAGTTCTTTTGAAAAAAATGCAGCATTCTTTGAGATAACTTTACCATGGAGACATTGTGTGAAGGTCCTTCGAGTTACACACAGGCACTATCAGGTTAATAGGATCATTTTCGTATTAAGGGTTCTGCAGCATGCTACTGATACATATTTAATATAAAAACAAATTTAATAGCCCCTCCCTTTTTAATCAAGATACTTCTGGGGGAAGTGTCTTATTATGCAAGAGGGTTGGCTATAGGTTTATAATCATTAGAGCAATACCTTGCACTTTTGTCTGGTTAGGGACCAGAGCATGAATGAAAGTCAAAAATGGATGAATGTCAAAGCATAGTCATATTCAGTGTGCAAATTTATTTTGACTGGTGAAAAACTAACTATATAACACATGCGAAACCTAAATAAAAATAAATTAAAGAAAAATAAACATAAGAATGTCGATGAATGTCGTGGAAGGTTGGATGAAATTGGATGAAAGAGGAAAGCACATGGACGAAATTTGAAATGTGGTTATAATTGAAAAGAGCTGAAAGAGCAAAGTGATGTAAGTCAAGTGAATGAAAGTCAAGGTATTGCTATATATCCCCGCTATCCACAGATCTGCTATCTGCTGATTTACTTATCCATGGATAGAGGGTGGCCCCCCAGACCCGCCCCCCCAGGTTCTTACTTTTAACGCAGCAATGTTGGTTTCTTCCTTAAACAAGCGCGATAAGCAGCCTCCTGCTGCTTATTGCAGGCAAGTGGAGCAAGACTAACAGCACAATCCTGCGTAACTTTATGCGGCTGGGCTAAAGTGCCAGCCGCGGTATCCTGAGCCCGTTCCCGGGCTGCATCCCCTTCCCTGAGTGTGGGGCTGCCTGGGGCCAATGGGCCTCCTTGGATGTACGCCAGCTCTGAAGCTGATGTACATCCGAGGCCGCGGAGTAAGACTGAACTGGGCCAGGAAAGGGCCGAAGATATTGGTGGAGCGCGCCACCAATATCGCTGCCCTTTCCCGGACCAGTTTGGTCAATGACCCCGCTCACTCCACGTACCTGCCCTCCCTCCCTCCCTCACCTCTGCACTGACCGGTATAGGACGTACCTACACACCAGTGGGTGCCGGGTCCGGTGGGTGCTAGGTCTGGAGGGAAGTGGAGTGAGGACTGCCAGCCTCTGAGCCTTTACCGGCGGCCCTTACTCCAGAGTCATTGTAAACGGCGGAGCGCAGGATCTTATGCGGAGCGCAGGACTTACGCAAGATTGGCTGTTAGTGCTAGAGAGGCTCAGCATGGTTAACAGAAGCACAACAACAGAAGTGTTTGCTCCTTCTGCAGTTTTCATGTATCTGTGGGGGGGGGGACTGGAACATATCCCCCGTGGATATGGGGGCCCTACTGTATTGTAAGAAAAACTTAGACAGTTCTTACAGTAATGATCCCAAATGTTCCTTTGAAGTATCAGTGGCTAGGACAAACAAGGCTGTACATGAATTCTACAAGCCTAAGGCAGGGCCTCTCAGATGAATTTTATCAGGAGGTACAAAGTTTCTTTTGGGCGCCTTCTCAGGCCGGACTCACACTACACGAATCCAGGCGCGGATGCCCCTGCCCCTACCCCTGCGCGCAGAGCTGGGCGGAAGGAGTGTCTTCCTGCCTGTTGCCCCTCCTGCTGTCCCGCCTTCTTATGAAGGTGATTGGAGGTAGTTCTGATTGGCATGCAGCCACTCTCCCCCCTCTCATCCGATTGGTAGGCTGCAGTAGCTCCGCGAACCCGCCCCAGCTCCGCGAAGCCTGCCCCCTCAAAAGATGGCTTTCACCATCTTGTACAAGGGAGAGTGCAGCTGCTCCGCTTGCTTCTGAAATGCTGTCAAAGAGCTCTGCGCATCTCCGTGATGCGCCGGGATTCGTGTAATGTGAATCGGCCTTCAAAGGGGAAGGAGGCACAACATGGTGGGGGGAGGGCAGCAATAGCCAGAAAAGTCTTTGGAGCCCAGGTCTACCAGGCTTCCTGATGCGGTGCCCGGTCTACCTGCCCAGTAGACCTAGCCTGGCCACCGTCTTTCACTCTCCATGAGGCCATCTGAAATCCCAGGAAATTTCTGGGCTCCCTCCTTTGGCTCCTGGGCCCTGGGTGCAATTTACCCCCTATACCCCCCTCTCAGGGGCCCTGGCCTAAGAATCAAGCTACACATGACACTAACAGCCCAATCCTAACTAAATCTCCCCAGCCAATGCAGCCTCGCCAATGGAGTGCAAGCTGTATCCGGGGAGGGGGGGCGCAGTCCCAGACAACTCCTCCAAGTCCCAGACAACACCTCAGGGCAAGCCTCTACTTACCTGATAGGTCTACTCAGACCTGCTCCAGCTCTTTGACTGGAGCAACTCTGAGTGGACCCAGTGAGGTGGATCAAGGCCAGTAAGAGGGACAGGATATCAAAAGAGCCGCTGCTGCTGCTAACTGCTCCCTTCCCGCCCTCGACATACACCCATTCTCTGCCCCAGTCCCCACCCTGTTCTTCCACCTCCCTGCTCCGTTCCGCCCCCCGACCCACGCCCCACACTGCCCCCCCCACGGCTGCTGCTTGCAGTGGCCTGGTTGCACACAACCAGCACATTGCGTTTTTGCGACACTGGAAAGGCTGCTTCGCTGCTGGAACGCGCGTTCCGATAGTGCAGTGGCCTGTAAGGATTGGGCCCTAAATGTGTCAGTATGTAGTTACACCCTTAGGTTTACTTGTGTGTAGGACCTGTGTAGAGCCACAGTTTGGATTGGGACTGCTGCACAGAGATAGAATAATTATGGTCAGTCTTTACCTCTGTGCTGTTTTCCTATTTTGCTCTTTTCTGGCTGAAAACTGGCTCTATAAAGCATTTTGTCCCTAAATTGCCATTGTAACAATGGTCCTTTAAAGTCACTAGTAACTCTCATATGTGAATTTGTTGGTTCTCAGATAGTAGTCGAGGGGTATCTAAAGAAGTATAGTTTAATGTTATTCTATTCTCTGTTGCAAAGCAGAAAAGAAGTTTTTAACTCCAGTCCATATTTCCAGTCAGGATCTGTGGTAGGTCTGTGTAACTGGGAAGGGTTAAACTCCAGCAGATGAACACTGAGAATAATCATCTCCTGTTTTTCCCGGCTTCTGATTCGTTAGATATTTGGAATATCCCCCAGGCCATTCACAGAAATGAGAATGTGTTAATGTAGCTAATAAAATTAAGAAGAATATTCAGTGATAGATGAATTTGAGAGGACTATGATCAGGAAACTGGGTAACCTGATATCAGCCAACACATTCTTTTGGTCTGTTTCAGGAACAGGCTTCATTCCATGCAATTTTTCTGAGAAAACCCAGGTTAATTCAGTGAAGAATGCTTAGCATCTGACTTGACTGAAGTCTCAAGTGTTAAAAGCAAATGTGTGGGCTGATAAAGCTAGCAAAAGATGTAATTCTGACTGTGTACAAATACATTTGTTTCTGCACTTTAACACTTTGAACAAAAGCCTCTTGGCTAAGGCAGTCTGCGGGGGTTATCAGCAACACTTTCTCATCTGAGCTGAGCTGCAGTTTGCAACACTCCCTTCCCCTAAATCTGGCACTTTGTTAACTGTCACAAAGAATGGGACGTTAACCAATTTAAGGGGAATGGAAGGTTTGCTATATTGGATTTTGGCTCTGCCTTTGAAGTCCGTTCGAGTGGGTTCAGAACCTTCAGGGGCGATGGACATATATTCAGAACTGCTTCAGGGATGCTTTTCCATTTGAAAATATCTTCCCCCGTGACAGATTCTCACTGGTTTTGCAAAGCTAGCATGTCATGTGAGGAAGGAGACATGTTCTGCCACTGTAGCAAACTAAGGAACTACAGTATAGAGCAGGGGTTCTCAACCTTTGTGCCCTCACGAGATTTGGGCACTGCCATCTTGGATCTTGCGAGATTTTGCGAGATCCAAGATGGTGACGGCTGTGAGAACAGGTAAGGGGGAGCTTCTGGGGACTACGGGAGGCCTGTAGACGTTTTTACCGGGTTGCGACGCGGGCGGGCGGGTTCGCCCGCCTGCGCTGCAACCCAAGAAAAACGGTTACACTGTCTGTCATCAGCTGCTGGTTGAGAACCCCTGGTATAGAGAATTTGTGATTTGGTGTGTATACAATGCACTCACCTCTGGTTATGATGTTAACCTGTATCAACAAACGTATATGTGTTTTCCTAAACATTAGGGTTGGAACCTCCATTTCCCCCCACTATGGATCTGTGGTCTAGAGCCTGCAGCCAACATTTTGAGTTAGTGAAATGATTTGGGAGTCTTTGTGCCCAAACATCCAAACACCTGCTATGTGAAATGCTCTTCAAGGGAACCATTAGAAATTTCTCTTGCCCAAAATGTTTCATGCAATCTATTATAAAACAGTGCTGCATGGACACTGGGAAACGCTTGGCATTTCTAGAGAGATGGACCAAATAGTTCTGATCCTGGCTTAATGCCTGTGAAACAGCTGCTCCTTTAAATGACTGGTCAATAACCGGCACGGCCAGCCTTCAAGTTCATTCCAGGGTCCTGTCGTGTGGTGCTCGTTTTCAATGATTGTCATTATGATGGGAATGTGGTATGTGCAGAGGAAGGGCACCTATATTGCAGAGACCTGTAGTGTTCTGTGTTCTGTGTGGAGGGAGGTGCATTGCATCTCCCATGAGTCCCTGTTGGTGGAGGCTAGAAACAGTGGGTCTCCTGCACCATGGCTGCAAAGCTCAGTGCGTTTCTTTTTCCAGGGTGAGTGAACAACAGACATTTATCCTCTGGGGCACTACGGTGGTCAGGCTTGAACCTGTCCCTGCGTATGGTGGTTCCTGCATTTGGGATTGTGGCCTGGTTTTCTCTCTTCTCTTTTTAAACATTTCACAAAGCAACACAAGGGCCTCAATCTTGTTAGGGCCTTGCTCTGCCAGAACTAGTGTTCTGGCAGTGCAAGCTCCTTTATGTTGGTGCAAAAGCCGCGTCAGCGTTGCTTGCTGTTGGGCTGCTGCTGCGAATGGCAAGAGGCACGTCATGCACAGCAGCAGCAGCTCTGAAAGGCTCCGCAGGCACCGGTAAGTTGGTGGTGGTAGGGAGGGGAGGTTCAGGGGCGTTCCAAGGCAGGGAGGGGGGAGAGCAGGGATGTGGGGGGGGGGCTGACTGGAGGGGTAGGATCTCAGCGGCAAACATGCATGCCAGATCCTATCCCCCAGTTTTTGGCCCACCCCGGGCCGCCCCCTTTCTCTCCTCGGACTTACACCGTCTATATAGCTAGCATGAGTCTGAGGAGACCTGTAGGCCATCAAGGGGGCCTACACAGAGGTAAGTAAAAATAATTTTAATTACCTCTGGCAGGCCTCCTGTCCTGTCCCGTCCCGTCCCCCCCGCATTAGGTGCAGCACATGCTCCGCCAATGCGGCTGTATTTGGCGCCAATGATGGCGGATATGATTGAGCAGAAACACTATTTAGAAACGGTAACGTTTTAAACAAATCTGCTCCAAGGGTATAGAAATGCCTACATTTTCCCAGTGTTATATGGAGGAAGTTCATTTTTCAGATTCTGTATTCCATAACTTGCCAGTCCTTTGTTTACATGCTAAGAAAGTCAATTTTGACTAGCAAAACTGAAATCAATCAGACATGTTAGTCATCATGACTAACTTCAGTCCTGTTAATGTCAATGGAAGCTGGAGCCCAATCCTATCCTTTCCTCCCTGCTGGTGTAGCCATGCTAAAAAGCTGCGCTGTATCCGGGGGGGGGGCAGATTGGGAGGTTTTGGAGGGAAAGGGGAATTATTTCCCTTTACCCCTCCATAAGCCTCCTGTTCTGCATTGGGTCTTCTCAGACCTGCGCCAGCTCTGTAGCTGGTGCAAGTAAGAGGAAAAGAAAGGAACGGGGAGTCTTGAAAAAAGAGGGGATAGGATCCAACATGTGCTTTTATTGCTGCTGTATCCACCTCCTCTCGCCACCTCCCCGTCCCTGTTCCTCCCACTCTCTGCCCAGTTTTGTCCACTCCCCACCCTGTTTTGTCCACTCCCCACCCACTTTACATTGTTTGGTGGGTGCAGTGGGATCCATTGGTAGGATTGGAGCGCTGCCGCCTTTTGTGGCAGGGCTTGGAAAATGGCCACCAACAAAGCGCTCCGTGCTCCATCGGTAGCCATTTTATAACAGTGGAATTTGCTTCCACTGTCGTAAACCCTTCTGCAGTACTAACTTCCTAACTAACTTTTAGGATCCTAACTTTCTCAGGGTATAATCCTTAGTCTCCATTGAACTAAGTGTATATAAAATAATATTTGTAAATGCTAAGTGTAAGAGAACTGTAAATAAAAATTTCTATTTAATATAAAATACACTGGAGGCAATTCTAATCTGATACCAATATTTGATACATTTGATTCCTGATGACAGTTCAAAACCCTTGTACCTTTTGACAAGTCCACAGAGAATGAAATGAATCTGCACGAGTCACGTTAAAACGTCCACCATACAACTCTGTTTAATTTAAAGATTGTGTTCAGTTGTACAGGTGTCATAATCCATCTGTATACAGTATTTCTTTGTTTCCTGCAGATAAAGAAAGACTGTAAAATCTTTAATATCAGACTGCATCCTAACCTAATCCTGTTTTCGTAGATTGATTCTTATCTCTCTCTTCCAAGCAAATCTATAATCATCCTGGCTCTGAGCAGGGCTTATTAATCACTTATGTGAAAGATTAGTGAAGGTGTACCTTTGTATCCCTAAAGTCTCATTTTCAAACCAAACTTCCCATTCCGTGAACTGATGGAGAATCAAAATAAGGTCCTAGTCTTTTTGTGATGCTGATGTGATGCCTGATTTATCGATATTGGAACCATGGCAGAGCCCAATTTATGGTAATTGCTCTGACCTCTTCCCTAGTCCTGAGAGCTCCATCAATTACAAAATCCTTAAGCCTGTAGAATTCTGTTCCTACTCAAACTTTAAATATCTCCACTTCAGCAGATGTCCTAGCACTCAATCTATGTATGATAGGCTCACAAGGAGACCCTGGAGGCTAAGAATGTTTCTATATTTGTCCTACCTTGATTGGATTTAGCAGGAATAATTTTCTGTCTAATATTAACGTTTATATGCTTTATTAATCCAGAGTATATCTTCCAATGGAACTGTTACATGTTTTTGTTTTAAAGAATAATCTAGGATGTCCCTTATTACCAGTAATCCAATAAAACATCCACAGCAGTTGCTCTGCACAAAAATGGTGCATAATTTTGAGCCTGCCAACTCCTCCTTTTTAGATGTCTTCTGCTTTGTATAGGCTCTTATTTTGATATATCCTCCTGCCCATGTACATTCTGTAATATCCTTTTGCCATGCCAAAAACCTCCATGTAATCTACAAACAGTGGTAGATTCAAAAATAAAAACTGGAACATGGATGGTATGGTTATTTTAATGATTGAGATACAAGTGAACCATAAAAGCCGTATTCTTCCATATTTTTCTTGTGTACTTTTTGTAAAAGAGGACTAGAGTTATATTCTGTTTTATCCAAGTCAGTAAATACCATATATTGAACTCAAGATATCTTACTGGGTGGTTGATTATCTCATATACTGTTTATATCTGCTACTTCTTTTCTGATGAAACATGAATATATAGAATTCCTCATTTATTTTGATTTATTTTATATCCTGAAATGTTACTTTTATAATTAACAATTGCTAAAAGGTCTGTCACTGATTGAAAGGGCTGCTCCAGCAAGAACATCACACTATCTACATAAAAATTTGATGAGCCACCCTCATTCTTACGAGCGCAATCCTGATCTAAATACAGGATTTAGATCCTGATCTGAATTAGTCGCAAACATGCTGTAAAGCACGTTTGCAACTACTTTCAAGCAGGGAAGGCCGCCGCAAGGCCGGCAAGGCCGCCGACGGAGCCCTCGCCCAGCCGACGGACGGAAGAAAGGTAGGATCCGGCGGATGGGGTGGGTGGGTCGGCGAACGGGGGGAGGGTCGGTGTAGCCGGGAGGGCGGTCATATCGGGGGCATGGCTCCCGCTATATCTAGGCCCCTGCTGGGCAACTGAGCCGTTACATGGCCTCCCCGACTTCCGCCAGCAAAATAGCTGGCGGAAATCCGAGGAGGCCTACCGGCCCCAGCCACCATTACACTCGGGGAAGGGGACGAGCGTCCTCTTCCCTGAGTAGACTTACCGCTGCGGGCTGCCTGCCCGTGGCGGTGCATGGCATCCGGCAGGCGGCCTCGGCTGCCCGGCAGATCCTTACGCTGGATTGGGCTGTACAACTGGGTGTTTTCTGATTGCAGCAGCAAAAGGTTCAGTTGAGAGAGCGAATTACAAAGGGAACTCTCCCATTCCAGTTGTGTCGATTCTGGTTTTAGTTTATTTTATCGTTGCTATTTTGTAATGGATAATTTCTACATGTTTTAATTTTTATGTATGTACAGTCGGACCTTTTTATCCACAGTTTTTTTATCTACGGATTTGACTCCACACGGATGGCAAAACTGTGGAAGAGGGAGTCCAACCGCACTACATCGCCTCCTTTTTCAGCGTTGTCAGGGGCCTGCCAGCCACTTCCAGCCTCCTGCGCATGTCCAAACTGCTGAAAAATGCAGTCGGGAGTCTCTGGCGCCATTTACAGGTTGCTTCCAGTAGTGGCTTTTTTTTCCCAGTCAGTTTAAACAAAGGAGGAGGGAAGCGGTGAAGATGCTGCAAAAAAGGTAATGTGGCACGGCTGCCAAACCCACCCCACCCCCCGGATTTCATATAACACTGATTTTCTAGCATGCGCTCTGGCAGCATGCTACTTTGGAAAATCTCAGAAAAGTTGGAAATTCTCAGCTTGAAATTTGGTAGACAGGGAGTGTATATGAAGAATCCCCCCCCCCCCCAATGTCCTCAACTCATCCTTTTTCACCACCACCACCACCACCTGTGGTGCTTCTCTGGTTGTCATGGTGTCATGCTGATAAATAAAATGGCAGCCTCTGGGGTCTATGTAGGCAGTAGATAAGTTCTGTAGATAAGCAGTAGATAAGTGCCATAAATTCTGTTAGCGTTGCCCCCCTTTTGCCCCTAAAATAGCTGAAATGACCACTCAAGACCACCTTTGAATGGTGCAGTGAAATTGAGGGAGGAGGAATTCAGTTCAGCCCTTGATAACTCAGTTCCTCTCCTGGCTCATGGAATTATTAGGTAATGTGAAGATTCCGGATCAGGATAACTTGAGGTTGTGCCTTCATTACCTCCCTTTGAAGCAATTCCTAACCGTCCTGAGCCCTATGCATATTTTCTCAGAAGTAAGTCCCACTAAGTTCAGTGTGGGATGGCAAAAATGTACCTTTGCCTAGGATGGCAAACTCTCTTGAGGTGTTCCTGTCTTAAACCTTGATGGGTGAAACATTCCAAAGATTAGTGAGAGATATCCAACTACCAACCACCACAGGGATGTTATTATCATCTGGTGCCAGGTTATACAAAACCATAGAGAGAGGTCCACATACAGTAATCACAACAGCCAAACTTGTGACTGGAAGTGGAAGCAGATATGAAATGGAACCGTACGCAGTGTCTCAAACATGCTGATCACACATATGACCTGGGCAGCGCAATCCTGCGTAATTTTAGGGTGGCGGAGTGTGTGCTCCGCCAGCCAAAAGCATTGCAAACATGCCATAAAGCACGTTTGTGATGACTTGGGTGTAAGCGGCGCCATTGCGGTGGCTGGCACCGCTTACTAGGCCGCGGAACTCACCTGACTCTGGCCGCCACAGGTAAGTCCTGCGCTGGTTGGCGGGAGGGCAGGCAGGGGCGGTGAGGGAGGGGGCGGTGATATCGGTGGTGATATCATAAGCCCCTTCCCGGCCCACACCAGCATTACACCGCCTCCCCGAATGTACGCCAGGTCTGGACCTGGCGTACATCTGAGGAGGCCCATAGCTGGCTCACTTACACCCGAAGAAGGGGATGAATGTTCCCTTCTCCCGAGGTGCACTCCAGCAGCCCCGGGGCAGCCCGCAATGGGCTTAGGTGGGATACAGCGGCTAATGAGATAATGGGTTTAGGATACAGGGCTGCGCTGTTGGTCTCATATATTAGTAGGGAGAGGTTGACATGGACAGATACTGTGTATTAATTTCTTCATATTTTTTAAGTTGAACAGTAGTGAGAATTATCAGTCATGGAAAAATTGCCATTATGGTCTATCCCCAAAGAGTGACTTCCATGTCATTGCTTGGCATGAGATAAAATAGACAGATTTTAACGTTCTTTGATTCCTAAGGAGGACAATGTAAATTGCAAGATATTATTCCCAGCAGGCAATAATATATCCAAAGGACAAAGCCCCAACAAACAAAATCGCCAAAAGCTCAACTCCAGCTTGAAGTTATTTGTCAATCTACTTCTGGAGCTGCTACAGCCTGTTGAAGACCAATTCAGACTGGTAGTTATAGATGCTATTTATGGCAATGTTGAGAGGTTGAGGCAATTCATTATGTGTGGCCTTTCTCTTCCAGTCACCTTTCTCCTCTCTGGCTTGCGAAGGAAACCTCCACGTTGTGAGTAACTGCAGGATCTAGTACAAGCACTGCTGTAATTAGCAGGTTTTGTGTCCACGTTGTTGTTGTTTTCCTTCAGTAGCAGGCAGTGCACCTGGTCCATTACTCTCTATGCAGCTATACTATGGGAAAGAATCCAGGAAGCCGACTCCTAGGGAGCTTCAAGTTACGGTACTCAAAGTGGCTCCCAGCAATTTATTTATTTATTTACAATATTTCTATCCCGTCTTTCTCCCCAAAGGGACCCAAGGCGGCTTACACAAAAATAAAATACAAAAAATACAAATAGATAATTACTTTTTAAACAGCAAAAAGTTAATAAAAACATCTAAAAATTGATTAAAAATTACATTTAAAATTTGTAATAGCTGGTTGATGTAATACAATAGCTGGTTGAAAGGCTGGTTGAGACTCAAATTGCAAGGAAAAGTTTAATGATGAGAGATCTCTTGAGCTCCAGCTAAGGTGAGGGACAGCTTGCTTACTGTGCCCTTGTGGGTTAGGATAGGGGCTTATTATAGCTCCCTAAATGACAAGAATTTGTCAAGTTTCAGCGAGGGCTCAAAATGTTTCTGTTTCGTCTTGCGTTTGGGTGATGGTTGGTTGTCTGCCTCCAGTGCCTCAGTTCCAGTGCCTTGCTGTTCTTCTGCTACCCCCAGTAGATTTTATTTTTTTTTAATTTGTTATCTATTGTTTTTAAATTATGTATTTTAACTGTTGTAAGCCGCCTTGGGCATTTGCCTCGGCATAGGAAAAGGCGGGGGGTATAAATAAATAAATAAATAAATAAATAAGATTGGACCTGTGTTTCCGTAAACCTGAGTGCTCACTTCAGCTGGCTTCAGGCAAAGGCAGAGAGAAGCTTAGGAAGCTGCCAGCTCATCAAAGACTCATCAAAGATTAAAAAAAAAGCCTTATTGGCCAAGTTATAAATGACATCAGCGGCCCAATCCTATCTGGGGCTGACGCTGATGGATCTCGTGACCCTTTGGCGTAAGTCCTGGACCAATGGTGGGAAAGTCACTCTGCTGTTTGGTGGACTGTGACCATGAGGGCAAATGGCTGGAGGTCGTATGCGGGCAAGAGCTGCCAGTTGAACCTCCTCCATCCACCGCCATCACTGGCAAGTCAGTCGTGGGCAGTTTGGGGGAGGATTGTGGGTCGATCAGGGTGGAAAGCAGGCCAGGCTGGGGGTGGATCTTGGTGACAGCCACACATGCTGAGATCCTGTTCCTCCTTCCAAGCCCAGACCCATTCCCAGGAGTCTCTTTGGACTTACGCTAGCTCAAGAGCTGCTGTAGGTCCAAGGAGACCCATTGGAGACCAGGTGCCCTATGGAGAGGTAAGTAAAGCATTTTTTTTTTTTACTTACTTCTCCTGGGTTGTCTAGTCGTCGTCCCTTCCCTAACATGCAGCACCGGCGCCGCTGCACGGTCTGGGCTGGTGGGGGATAGGCTTTGGCTCTAAATGTGTCAGAATGTAGTTGCAGACTTTGGTCTGCTCATGTAACAGCCATGCAGGGCTGCAGTTTGGATTAGGACCACATGCAGAGGTAGAGGGTACTTAACTCTTTACTTCTGCATGCATGCATGCATGCGCGCACACAGAAGGATGCCTCAGAACCTCCCACTGCAGGAGCTACTGTGACACAGACAGCATGTAGGCAAAAGCAGAGAGCTGCCAGGAATCGCAGCAGTCATTATGCTGCCGCCCTCTCCTTCCCAACTGTCTGCCTTATACAACATGGCAGCAGAAACAGGTGCCTTGTGACCAATGAAGGGCTCCCCTTGTTCAAGCTCAAGGAGTCAGAGAGTGAGGATGCTGTGGACCCTAAGCCTTGGTAGCAGATGCCCCTCCTCCCTCCCTGGCAGAGGCCCACCCTGAGGCCAGCTGAGGTAAGGGACAACTTGGGTGGGAAGCAAGGATCTCTGCCTGCCAACAAAGTTACAAGTGTGATCAAGTCAAAAGTTTTTATTGAACACGATCAAAAATAGAGCAGCATTTGAAAGAGAAACTCTCAAGTGGGAGGACCAACTGTCTCAATTCAGCAGGGCTGTCATGCCTTTGCAAGTTATCTGATAGTCGGTAAAGTAGCAGGTGTCAGTGAAGTTTTGGCTTCACTGTTTGAAATGGAATTTGCAAAGTGACAGGAATCTTCCCGGAATAAGTAGGTCAGCAGTCCCACACAGGAACAGCTAGGACCACACTGGTCGTCACTGCTGCCAAGCATGCTGTGAACAACGTCCCTTGTGATCTACACAGCAAGAGAAATACGGAGAGTGTAGCAAGGTATATACAACAGCAATACATAGTCTCTGGATTGGAATGCATACTCAGTGTTAGAGAGAGAAAGAAAGGACCACATGGTGGGAGGGAGAGGACCAGGGAGGTGGGAGGGAGGGGTGCTTCCTGGTGCATGTTGAGCTGTGCCCTGTTGGGTGTGTGTGAGAGCCTGGTGTCTGAGAGCATTGCCCTTCCCTCACCTGGTGGAACTCTGTTGCCCCTTGTGACAATGCTGCACAGTTGGAAAAGAAAGGGGGGGCTCCAGATAAGTGCTTGACCAGCAGAAGTGATGGTTGGAGCCCCTGGCATTCACAGAGAGAGAGAGAGAGAGAGAGAGAGAGAGAGAGAGAGAGAGAGCAGGCACTCACTGCCTTTCGCTGTTGCAAAAGGATGGCTAAGCAACATAGTTTATAGCAGAGACAGGTTTGACGATGTTGAAGGGTGGGAGAGTACAGACTTGAGACAGATCTGCAGCTTCACTACTTTGCGGCATAGGATTGATTTCCCTCCCCTCCATTGCTTACCTGTGTGGGGGGCATTGTCCTTGCCTCTCCTGTTGGGGTGGTGCAGTGGAGGTTCCACTTGGGCGCTCGTGGGTGGAATCTTTCTGGGACAAAATACCTGCAATAGGAATTCTGCGGAGATAGATGTTAACAGATGTTAACATCTTGCCATAGATGTTGTGAGGACAGCAGGCTGTTTGTGCACAGTTGCTCCCTTTGTGTGTAAATTGCCCTTTATTTATTTATTTATTTATTTATTTTATTTTTCACATTTTTCACACCGCCCTTCCTCCAAGGAGCTCAGAGTGGTGTACATATTTCCTCCCCTCCTTTTTGTCCTCACAACAACCCTGTAAGGTAGGTGGGGCTGAGAGATAGTGACTGGCCCAAGGTCATCCAGGAAGCTTCGTTGCTGAGCGGGGATTTGAACCTGGATCTTCCGGGTCTAAGTCCGACTCCCAAACCACTACACCATCCTGGCTATGGTTCCCTATGGTTCCCACCGTCAAGGTTTTCCATATGTGTGCTCGAAGTGCATGACATGAGGCCAGAGAGATGTGGTCCCATGCTACATGCTGTATCATCTGAGTTCTGGTCTCCTAAGCAGGGCTGGCCTGAGACCTCTTAGCACCTGAGGCAGTGTGCCAAAGGCTGCCCCCAACCTTACCAGGTGATGTGTCAGCTTCTGTGCCTCCCAGTGGAGGCAAGTGAGGGGGAGGACACACAGAGGTGGGCGCCCCCTGCCTGAGGCACTGGACAACTCTTCATTTCAGCGCCTCTATAATTTTATCTAGACCCAACGAAGCTCTGAGACTCCAGGGATCATCGCCCGCAGAGGGAAGCTGGAAGAGACTTGTAAGAACATTTATATGGGGCAGAAGGGGAAGCCTTTGGTGGTGGTTGGCACGGATAAATAATTCAACAGCAACCCTTTAAATCTCAGCGGTCTTTGGTAGTGGGACCTCACATAGTGGACTTTACAGTCCCAATGTCTTACCTGAACCCCTACAAGGTGGAGCTGTACCCAGTGGACGACACCAGGGCAGAGAGGGCTACACATTGTCAGTGACATTCACTCTTTGCAAGGAAGTCTCATAGTGCTTGAGTGGGTTCCTCTTCATAATTGGGGTGCCTATGACTTTGTGTTTAAAGGGCAACAGGGTCTTTTGGATATTTTGTGGCTCACGGTTGGCCATGGATCTTCATGTACACTTTCTTGTCATTCCGGTTATGTTAGGGATGTCATGTGGGTAAAATGTTGTCTGCTCCTTTTCTCTATCTGCCCGTTGCATGAATGAAGGTCTTACGAGTGGTTGTTTTTGAATGTGATGGCAATTGTGTTGTATCCTCAGAAATGGGTCCTGCTCACTTTGCACGGTCATTTCAAACTCTTACTGGTTTTACGGACCAATCCTAACCAACTTCCCAGCACTGATACAGCCACAATGCAGCCCCAAGGTAAGGGAACAAACATTTCCTTACCTTGAGGAGGCCTCCATGACTGCACCCCCACTGCAGGATGCAGCGCACGCACTGCAGCACAGCAATGCAGCGCACATACAATCCTATACGTTAGGATTGGGTGGCTAGTCTGTTCCAAAACGTGTAAGGTCCTTGATTGCAGTGATCAGAGTTCTGCGAACAGACCAGGTTGGGGTTCTGATGAGGTTTGGCACAGGTAGGTAACCCCATTCTATTTTGTAAAGACATGCACAGGTACAACTTAGCATGTTGTTCATGTCAATACTTTGCCAGCTGAATCCGGTGCAGGTTCTGTCATTGCTGACTTACTATGCCCTGAACAGCCTTAGCTGATGAGTTTATCTATGAAAATAGTATCTAACGTTGCTTCAGGTGAAATGACAGGTAGAGGACATTTTGCATCACTGTTGAGTATCTTTCACTGCAATTGGTTATTTTACTGCCTTGTCCTTTCTCCAACAAATGTTGTGCAATATAAAGCAATCACAACAAGTGATTCACAATTTTGCTAAAGTCCAAAGTTCTTAGGCAGTACCACTTGGCCAGAAGCCTTCCAAAGAGTCCCGTACCTGTTAAATCTCCATTTCTTCGTTATGGTGTCCATGCATGCCCACATATGGGTTTGAGCACCTGTACAGAATGAGGACCTTCTAGAGCTAAAGCGCACAGATTGGTATGAGAAGCCCCTCCTCTCAAGGGGAATTTGTGTCTGTGTCCTTCAAGTGACAAGGCAAGCACAGTCCTGCTCAGTTCTCCTTTGCTCACTGCTTCAGCAGCAGAACCTTCTCTGTTGAGTTTTTACTCTTTAGTGCCTTTGCGACAGCCGTAAAGCTGTTTATGCCACCGGAATGCTCGTTAGCGTTATCACAGGATTCCTGTCCTCCCTTTCCCTTTATCACAGGATTCCTGTCCTCTCTTTCCATTTCAAAAACTACAGGCCTAGTTCTCTTCTCCTTTCTTACATTTTCATTTATTTTACTCCCGCTTACCCATGTTGCATTTTTGGGTTCCCCCCCCCCCAGTTTTTTATTAGGTCAGTGGCCAAAAGTGTCATGGGATTGATGGCAAACGTACATCACACAACCTGTCTTGGTTGCACTTGAAGGTAGGGAGCACAAAGCCAATTCATGTGCGCAGTGTTAGAAGCTTACCAAGTAGACATGATGCAACAGATTAACAGCCCAATCTTGTCTAGCTAGGGTACAGCGCAGGCGTCCCCTTACCCCGAGTAGAGCCCCAGCCGCCTTGATGGTACTCAAATGTGTGCCAGCTATTTTGCTGGTGCACATTTGAACTGGCTATGTAATGGCGGCCTGGCCTGGGAAGGGGGATAGGATTTGGTGGAGGAGGTCACCGCCATTCCCTCTCCTTTCCTGGGCCTGGCTGACCAATCCAAAACCCCGGAATGCCCCATTCCGCCCTCCCCATGCCTCTCTGTCGCCCGGCAAGGAGCTTACCTTCTCCAGTGGGTGCTCCTTCAGATCTGGTGTGGGGAGAGCGATGCCAGCCTCTGCGCCAGCGCCTCCTCCTCGCTGGGTGATGCAAGCATGCCTTATGCCACGTTTACGACATCCTGGACCAGCGGAGCGGTTGTTCCGCTGGTTGAAGACTAGATAGGATTGCGCTGTAACAGTGCTGTCCCATATATATCTACACTATACACTACCCTACTGAGTTTAATGTGGCTTACTCCCAGATAAGTGTGTCTAGGATTGCAACCTAACAGCCCAGTCCTAACCAACTTTCCAGCTTTGATTCAGTCGTAGTGCAACCCCTTGAAGTGGCCTCCGTGACTGCCCCCCCATGGCAGGATGCAGTGCATGGCCCATTGGCATGACTGCATTGGTGCTGGAAAGTTAGTTAGGATTCGACTATAATTCTCCTTTGCTAGTTTTTGATTCCATGATTCCATTCCAGCTGTTCTGTTGGCACCATTCAGCCTTGGCACTTCCATTAGCCACACAGTGTTCTTCAGCTCAGGTGCCACTGTGGCTGCTCTAGACTTGATAAGGATTCAATTCTCAGATCTTAAGATATCCCAGAACAAAACCCAGAAGGGGAAAAGCTGAAACTGGAGTTCATTGGCTGTGGAGGAAGAGACTCTCCACCTGTGTGCCATAGAAGAAGGTACAATTACAGCCCCATTCTATGTAACTCCCTGTGTGGTGTTGCAGCGGCGCCAATGCAGCTTCCACTGTATTTCCCAGGGCTGTTTTGGAATGTTGAGGCCTCCTCAGGATAAGGGAGAATTTGTTCCATTGCCCCTGAATAAACTCCAGCAGTCACCGTGGGTCAACTCAGACCTGTGCCACGTTGACCCATGAAGGTGGATTAGGCCCGGGAAGGGGGTTAGGACTCAGCAGGCACTGCTGCCGCCGAAACCGCTCCCTTCCCAGGCCCAATCTTCCCCTTCCCTCCCCCATCACCTCTTCGTTCTGCCCACCCCTGCCCTGTTCCACCCCTTCCTGCCTCCTTCCCGACCCCTGCGTGAACTTACCAGCAGCGTCCACTCCACATCGTTGTGCAGACCTGGCTGCTCACCACTTGTGGCATTGGCCAGGCCGTACTTGCTGGTGTTGTCACCTTTGCGACAGCTGTAAAGCTGTTTACGCCTCCGGAACACTCATTAGCGTTCAGCCTTTAGGATTGGGCCGTTAGGTATTACAGTCCTCCCTTTCCTTTTCAAAAAACAAAATGCTCAAGGAAGCTAAATGATAACTTTTAAAATAAATCAGTACAATAAAATAGTTTAAATCAAAATAAAAGAGAGAGCAGCAAATCAGAGGAACCAAATTCCAGAGAGAGCAAAGAAGAATCCAATAGCAGGCAGACCAAAGGGCTGGCCAGTTATCTGGATTAGCAAGCGATTTCACTGGCACAGGTCTGAGTAGACCCGTCTGCACTGCGGAGGCTTAACTTTGTTCCCTTACCCAGAGACATACGCAGAGACTTACATTTGTTCCATTACCCAGAAGAGACCTCCGGAACTGCCCTCCACAGGAAAAAGCAGTAGCCTTTTTGGCGCCATTGCATTAGCGGGGGTGGGGGGAAGAATAGGATTGGACTGTCAGCCTCTGAAGTAATGGATAAAGCAGTGGAGTTGCCTCCTAACCATCTAGTAGTAGTAGGTGACACAAAACCAGCCTCACCCATGAAGAATTTAGGATTGTATTGTGGAGCCATTTTTGCAGGCAGTTCACCAGACGTTCCTAGGATAAACTCTGTAGTGAAATGTGATCCAGAATCAGGATCAGGAGGTAAAGTTCCTTATATGGCCAATACAAGAAGAAACTGAAACTGAAAGAGGACTCAGAGTATCAACAGAGTATTGTATCAACAATTCTTCTTACAGCGCAATCCAGCGTAACTAAACGCCGGTGGAGTGAGCGCCGGTAGAGCGAGCACTCCACTGGTGTTAGGCATCGCAAAAGTGCCATAAGGCACTTTTTCGATGCCTCGAGAGTAAGCAGCGCTGGTGCGGAGGCTGGTACCGCTCATTGTGCTGCAGAACATACCTGAATCTGGCCGCTGCAGGTAAGTCCCGCGCCACTCAGTGCAGGGGTGGGATGGGGTGGCGAAGGAGGGGGGCATTGGCTGGCCTGGACTGGGAGGGGCAGGGATGGCGGCGATATGCTAAGCCCCTTCCCGACGCGTGCCAGCATTACACTGCCTCCCGAATCTAGACCTGTTGTGCATCCAAGGAGGCCCATAGGCCCCGGGCTCGCTTACACCTGGGAAATGGGGACGAATGTACCCTTCTCCCGAGGTACGTCCTAGCAGCTCCGGGGCAGCCCGCAATGGGCTTAGGATACAGTGGCCGGCCTTTTAGGGTTGTTAGAGAAATGTTAGAGAAATAAAACAGTTACTGTTCATGTGTTGCAGCCTCTGGTGATCATTGAGCAAACCACCTTCCATGGGATCTGAAGCGTATAAGATACCGCAAGAAGATTGCACTTCCCAATTAAAATGCCCAGTTTCAGACTTACGCATGGCTGAGGCCTCCCAAAGCAAGAGAAGATTTTGTCCCCTGTGGCAAGAAGAAGGGCAGCACATTAGGTGATGTGGGCAGAAGACTGTATTTCACTGAAGCACTATCCCTTTTATCGCACATTAGCAAGCTTCCATATGTCGGCCCCAGTAGTTCTAGCGGGAAAAGATAATCTCTTTAGTCACATCATCAGACTAAGTGAGCACTTAGTGTTTTGCTGTTCCAAAACAAGGGATTTTGCCTGGCAAGTCAACACTGAACTCTTCAAGATATATGGTGGATCTAAAGCTATGGCAACTTATGCTGTGATTGTCCGAGGCCTACAGCTCTAACCTGCAAAGCCAGATCCAGCATCAATGACCTTCGATGTGAAGTGCCTTGTAAGCAATCACATGAATGAGGCGGAAGTGGGGCTAGAAGTTTTAAACCCATTTTTGTCTCTCTTCAGCCCATTCAACATTCTAAATCTGTCCCATAATGATGAGACTGTAATTAGTGCCAGACCTCTCAGTCTCTGAGCAGAGGCGTCATTAGGGTGGGGCGGTGGGCACCGGGGCGGAGGGGGTGTCAAGCGGCGGTGGCGGTGGGGGTTTTCACTTTTGCCACCGCCGCAATTCGGTGGTGCCGCATGAAAGTACCCCCGGTGTTTTTTAGGCCACTTGTGGCAGGAGGATTGACCCTCCTGGGCTATGTACGGCCTAAAAACGGCCAAAAAAACACAGGGTGGTTTTTTTTGCTTTTGCGCCTCGCCGCTGCCGAATTTTGGTGGCAGTGTGGCGAAAGTGACATCACACACACCAGGGCGGGGATTGTGGTGTCATGTGGGGGGTATTGCAGCTACGCCCCCCCACGGGGGTTGTAGTGACGCCTCTGTCATGCGCGGGCTGCCGGGGGTGACGCACGCAGAGGGGTGACGTACGCACCCCCACTTCCACCGCGTCATCCTCTTCGGCCTCTTCAGCCAGCGGTTTGTTGTGCGCATGGAATGAAGACGTTCTATGAAAGATTAGGACATTTGTATTATTGTAAAAACCCCTTGGGGTTTAGCAAGCCTGTCCATGTAAACCGCCTTGAATTAAAGTCAGAGGAGAAATCCAGTGACCAAGAAAGGCGGTATATAAATACTGTATATTATATAATATATTATAGATCTGAATGGCAGATGCTTTCACAAGTCCATCCCCAAGTCACCTTCAGTTCAAGTGGGGTCTTCCTCTGTATGGCCTCAGCAGGACCAGCTCCTGGCGGGTTCTGGGACTGCCTGTGGGGCCCAAAAACAGGGGTGTGGGCCCAAACAGGCATGGAGATGCCAGATGGAGTGTATTCAAAAAGATCCAAGGCAGCAATAGAGGTCTGGATGGTCCAGAAGAAGGTTCAAGCAGGGACCAGGATCTGAGGCAACAAGGGAACGGGAGTATAGGCAGAGCCCTCGCCAGTGGCGTTCCTACGCCACTGTCACCGCTAACGCAACACCCCCACGTGACGCCACAAGCCCCGCCTGCTGGGGAGCATGATGTCATTTTCCATGTGCCGCTGCGGGGCATGAAAACACCACACCCCTGTACTTTTCAACGCATTTTGGAGCCAAACTGCTCCAGGGCGGGCGGGCCAATCTCGCCGGCGGAGCAACGAAAAAGAAGAAAAAAGTGGCGGAGGGAACGACCTGGAGCCGACTCCGGAGGCAAGTACCCCCCCTGCCATGTGGCACCCCACTGCCTTGGCCCCCCGGTCCCTCCTAACGACGCCTCTGGCCTTTGCTCTAGAGCTAGGTTGCTTGGACTGAAGAGCTAACTCAGGGGCCAGGGCTTGAAAGGTCCTGGTATGCTGGGATTGGCTTTTGGAATGTTCATGCCTGCTGATGATGTAAGCCTGAAATGGTACCCTTGAATCCCTGCGTTCGGTCTGCTGCACTTTCAGTCAGAACAGAGCACCAGTGGCTCAGGAGCCCCACTTCAAGACCCTCCCCTCCTAGCACCTTACTTGCTATTTCTGATCTCCCACCTGATGAATTCTCAGATGTCTTAGCACGTTTGTACCTTTCCCCCCTCAAGACAGAGCCACATTTTCGCACTTGTTTGCTCGAGGGTTTTCTCTATACCCCACTGCAAAAAAAATGTGCCAAATCCTAGACCTGATGACAGTAACCAACCTTTGTCATTTCCTCTGCCAAACTATGCATGGGACTTCTTTTCTTAACTGTAAGAAGCAGCTTTAGATAGCCACAAATAAATCCATGCATTAGAAATACATGTGTTGCATTTGCATGTTTAGATCTGAATTCCTGTTGACGACGGGAAGAAATCTGAGTAAGCTGGGATGTCACATAGACAGATTGCCCAGAGTTGCTATGAATTGGGAAGTGGGGGGGAGGGGAGGAATCATGCTAAGACGTTTGCTCAGGACACAGTTCTTTATGTAGCCATGCTTCTCAGTTTTCTTCTACAAGACAAAAAACAAGCTGCTAGTCTTTTCAGTCCTGAATACCTCACAAAATGTAATCAGGGTAATGGAGTTCAGTGTCCTCCACTTCACCAGGGAGAAGGAGATAGGAATGAGCAGCCACCCCCCACCAAAGCTAGATGAAGGTTCAAATTATTGGTTACATGTGTTCAGGTAATACCAGTGTGCATGATGATTCAGGGGGACACTTTGTCAAACGTTTTTGTGCTGATCAAATATTTCAGCTGAAGCAGAGAGGCGTTGCTACGGTGGGGGAGTTCTGTAAGTTCAGGGAGTCTCCTGACCGTTGCCTTCGCCGCACTGAATGGCTACGACGGCAAGGGGGTAGGGCCACCTTGTTGTTGTTGTTCAGTCGTTAAGTCGTGTCCGACCCTTCGTGATCCCATGAAACACATCCCGCCAGGCCTTCCTGTCCTCCACTGTCTTCCTGAGTTCGCTCATTTTCATGTTCGTTGCATTGGTGATGCTGTCTAACCATCTCATCCTTTGCCTTCTCCTTTTGCCTTCAGTCTTTCCCTGCTTCAGAGTCTTCTCCAGAGAGTCCTCTCTTCGCATTAGGTGGCCAAAATATTTGAGTTTCAGCCTCAGTACCTGTCCTTCCAGGGAACAGTCAGGGTTGATTTCATTTAGGATTGACTGATTTGATCTGGGGAGTAAACGGGGACTAGGACGGCCCGGAACTTACAGTACCGCCCCCCCCTCCAGCGACGCTTCTAAGCTGAAGCTGCTCTTGAGACAGTCCAAGGTTAATGGCTCCTATTAGACTGAATGACACTCTTCCCACATCTGGCAGACTGAACACTGAAACATTCCTCTTCATTCAGTTAATTGCGTCTGTTTTTCTTTTGCTTTCTGGTGTTAAGACTAAGCTTTGTAAGCATGTACTGTCTGGTTCTCACATCACACATCTTTTAGCTCCATGAGGAGGAAAGAGTGGGGGGCTCACACCAATGTTCCCCATTCCAGGGTCCAAACTTAGTCCCACTCCTCCTGGGGTTTGCTGCTGCGTCTGCACCCTTTTCAAAGGGTAGGCGGAAGATGTAAAATGAAAATGCCCTTTTGCAACGTTTTTCAAGCATGTTTCAAGCAACATTTTTCAACCTGACAAGTTTTCCAGAGCAAGAGTCAAAAGGAAGCTTCTCCTGCAGCCCATCTGTGGTTGATGACCTGGCTGTGTGAAAGTCGTGTCCCTGTTTATCAGTAGGAGCCCCACTCCCCCTTAACTCTCATGTAAGTGTTCTCACAATCATGTTCTGATCCTTTAAGCTGTCACAGACTCTTGGGCCAGCTCCGATGTGAGACTGATGGCTCTGCATCCTCTCTCTCTCCTTCCTTTCAAACCTGATCTGCTTTTCCTGCCTACTCCTGATATGATGGAAGGAAATGGCAGCTATGAGGCACACCTGGCCTCAGAGATCTCCTCTCCAGTCATAGTGTTTGCCTGCTGGTAAAAACAGCAGGCAAACACTATAGGTGCAACGGAAGAAAAGGGTGAGTCCAAAGCCTGTTCAGTTGATCTTGATGTAAAAGCCATGTCTTCAGGTCTGCAACTATTTCTGCTCTGCCCACCTTTAAACATTTCTCTTCTTGTGCCAGGCAAGAAGTAAGTCACACGGGTAATATGATGTGGAATAGTTGGAGCAGCATTAAGAGGACAAAAACTTACTGTTTGAAGTCTGATAGTTGAACTGTCTTGTCATATAGTCTATTCAATGTTCTTTTGATTTCATTTTGTACACTTTTTAAACCTGTCTCCATTATTGCCAAGATGAAGATACAAGGGGCAATTGAGTTAGGTCGTTTACAGCACAATCCTATGCAAGTCTGCTCAGAATTTAAACCCCATTGAGTTCAATGGGACTTATATCCAAGTACATGCCCTTACTCCCAGGATTGCACGGGGCACTGGCGTCGCTGGAGGTGGGGCGGAAAGCTATGTTCTGCAGCTTTCCGCCCCACCGTTACTTTCCGGTAAGAGTCGCCCCGCCCCTCGTCATAGGAGCCCGTCAGCGGAGAGAAAGCAACGCGCAGGAGAGTCCCTGCGTGTTGCTTTCTCTCCGCTGACGGGCTCCTATGACGAGGGGGCAGGGCGCCTCATACCGGAGAGTAACGGTGGGGCGGAAAGCTGCAGCACTTAGCTTTCCGGCCCACCTCCAGCGACGCCAGTGGCACTGGGGTAGCCCAATCCACCTCAACTCCTCGCGCGGCGATGCAGCAGCGCTAACGCAGTGTCAGCTGAAACCTGCAGGGGAGTTTTGGCCTCCAGAGGCCTCCTTGGCGGAAGAGAATGTTTGTTCCCTGGTCCTGGTATAAGCCCCTACGGCAGTGGTTCCCAAACTGGGAGGCGTGGCTCCCAGGGGAGCCACAGATACCAGCCAGGGGAGCTGCAGAGTGCCACAGAACCCTCTCGGAATACAGTGCAATGCCAATTGGTAGGCAACATAATGTAATGGGGAGCCGCGGCCAAGCGTCACCAATGGTCAAGGGAACCGCAGGTCAAAAACGTTTGGGAAACACTGCCCTACGGGCTCAGTGGGTCAACGCGAACCTGCACCAGCGATATCACTGGTGCAAGTCTGCATTAACCTGGGAAAGCGGATCAGGCCTGGGAGGGGGTCAGTATTCTGTGGGTGCCGCCGCCACCAAACCTACCCCCTTCCTGGGCACAACCCATCTCCGTTGCCACCCTGTTCCGCCCACCTCCCGCCCCATTCTGCCCTTCCTTACCTTCCTCTGACTCAGCATGTGGCTTTACCTGAGGTGGCAGGTGTTCATGGTCCGTTGCTGCATGGCCCCGGCCACTCGCTGCTTCCAGTGGTGGCCAGGTCGCAGTCTCCTGAAGAGTCATGTTTGCGACAGCCGGAAAGTGTGCTATGCCGGTGGAACGCTCATTCCACCAGCATAGTGTGCCCTTTAGCTGGCCTCACACCGCAAGCGTCTTGCTTTGCTGCGACCCGGAGTAGATTCTGATTGGCCCGAGGCATTGCTCCGTGTCCCGCCCCCACAATGCCAAATGTGGCCTCTCATTGGCTGAAGCTCGATTTATTCAACTTGGAATGCACCAGAACGACCTTCGGCCAATGAGAGGTCACATTTGGTGTTGTGGGGCAGGATGCGGAACAATGCCTCGGGCCAATCAGAATCGACTCCTGGTCGCGATGAAGTGAGATTCCTGCGGTTTGATACAGCTTTTCGGATTGGGCCTTCAGTCTTGCTGACTCAGTGCAGGCTTGATTCCTGCTGTATTTCCTCAGGATTTCGCTAGTCTAACTGCAGAAGAGTGCAGCACACTTCTTGCACTAAGCAAAAGAGTTTTTCAGTGTTTCCCTTGAGAGTAGTGATGTTATTGAAGTTCATAATTATCCGGTTCAGAAGATGAATTTGTCCAGCTTGTAATGCTTGGCTGTCAAGTGGCATTTCTCCAAAAGTTCTTCTCTGGCTCAGAATGTAAAATGAGATTCTTTGAAATTCCATGTATATGTGGTCAGCTTTAAGCAGACAAGTCTTTGAACACATACGCAACGTTTCTTGAATTTAACCCCCCCCTCCCCGACAGAAACTCTCATTGGTTTTGTGAACTGTGGGACTACATCACCAGACCAAGCAGCCTTCCACTTGGTGTATATCTTCAGCTTGGGTCAATTCTCTTGATTTGTTTCCTTGTTACAAACATTTTGTATGGTTTTGTCCCTCATCCAGAGCTAAAACCCTTTCTTGTTCCCAAGTATGTTTGATTTCTTTGGTTTCTGTTGAATTTACCAAATGGCTATCTGCCAGGACTGGTACTGAGAACTACAAATTCCAGGGAACCTTATGATAAGGCACATGCAAACAGCACCATCAGCTCAAGATTCTGGACCAGGAGAAAACTTGGAACATCAATGATTACACTCTTAACATGCCTCTTATATTTATTTGTGATACTGTATTTCATTCCCACCTTTAAGTTTGTATACTTTTGTTTTAACCTATTGCAACCTGCTCCCAGAGTTTGGGATGAAATGATGACCTATATGTTTAACAGCGCAATCCTGTCGAACTTTGTAGTGGTGGAACAATTGTTCCGTTGCTCCAGGGTGTTGCAAACATGCCATAAGACACATTTCCAACAGCTGGAGAATAAGCGGCGTCGGAGGAGAGGCCGGCGCCGCTCACTCTCCGCTGACCACAGGACATCGCCAGCAGATGGAGTAAGTCCTGCACCGGGCGTGGGGGGCGGGCGTGGGGAGGGTGGAACGGAAGGGGGTAATTGGCCTGCCAGGCCCAGGAGGGGGGGGAGGGATCCTTGGCGGCGAACTCCACCGAATCCCATTCCCTGTCCTGGGCCTGGTGAGCCTTACATGGGCTCCTTGGAAAATGGCCAGCGCACATCCGAGGAGACCCATAGGTGCAGCTGGGGCATTACCCAGGGCCAGGGGAAAGGGACGAACATCCCTCCCCCCTGAGGTGTGTTCCAGCTATATTCCAGGTGTCTTTTGCACACTGCGGAGGTCCTAGACAGGATTGGGCTGTAAATGAAATATGAGTTTCAAAGTAGAAACAAATGGCAGAAGAAGAAAACACTCCAATATAGTTGAAATTCAAAGTTGATTTTTTGGGTGCATGGTCTTGATGGGACATAGAATTTATCACTAAATCACTGATGACAAAACAATAAAAAGAACAGCCCCAACTTCTTATGTTGAAAGCAAGGTAATAAGAATATTATCAGCTTAACCTACTACTATGAAGAATTGATTGTAGTAACATGGTTTGACTTTCTGAACTCATTTGGACGTGCAAGACTGTACACGCCCTCTTCAAATGGCATAATTTTTCAATGTTGTGAGTAGTTTTAAAACATTGACTGATTGAAGTCCTCTGATGGTTGCATCCTGCTAGTTCTGCCAGGCATGAGAAGCTGGAAACAATAGTTCTGGCTTTGGTATTTGACATCTTCTCCATGTCACCAACTCTTTAGCAAGGTTATGATCCCTCTGTGGTTTCCACCAATAAAAGTTGTTACATACTGTATTGCTGTCAAAGTAATTCTGATCTCTCATACTCAGGCAGTCAAATTTCTACTGGTGAATGAGAGATGATAGTTTGTGTGCTCCGTTTATATGACGCTTCCACTAGTATTTGGAATTCATAAGAAGAGGAGAGACGCTACTGTGCCTAGAGTTCTCATCTGTTATGGGAAGAGACCATGTAATGGATGGACCAGTGTTGCTATTGGGCTGCTGTCATCCATAATGGTAACGGAGTACAGGTGTCCCCCGCTTAATGACGGCTCGGTTAACGACAATTCGGATATATGACGGAGGTCCCCAGTAAAAAAGAGCAAAGGATTTAAAAAGAAACATCTTTTTAAAGCCCCAGCTCATCAGCTGTTTGGCTTTAGACAAGGGCTTTGAAGTTCAGCACTGGGGCTTTATGCACAGCGCTGAACTTCAAAGCCCTTATCTAAAGCCAAACAGCTAATGGGCAAGATAAGAGCTTGTATGTTTAACGCTGGGGCTTTAAGCACAGTGCTAAACTTCAAAGCACAGCAAGACCCGCTTAATGATGGCTTCACTTTATGATGGGGATTTCAGAACGTATCCCCATCGTTAAGCGGGGGACACCTGTATGTTGGAGGCCTGTTTCACTGCTGAGTGCTGTTTGATCTATAGAAATCACGAAGGAAAATAATTCTTGCAACAGGAGCATCTTGGCAGATCTGCAAGGCATCTGAATTCTCTTTTCATTTCTGGTGTAGCCCTGTAAATGAAAAAGAGGCAGGAAAAAGAGGATTTTTCTTCGTGAAAAAGGTCACAAAGGGTTAGGGTTAGGGTTTCATTCCTGACAAGCTCTGAGTGGGGATGAAGCTTGCACAATAAATTCTCTTTTGTCTTCTGAACTGTTTGTTCTGGCAGCGTTGTTTAGCGGCTTTCGTTGGTTTTTCATAAACATCACATAATGTTAAATACATAATGATATAAAATGTCAACATCAATGATGAATGGGAAGTCTTTGGTTTTGATTTGATTTTCACATGGTAGAGTGATGTTGGCAGGCTGGGTCTTAACTTATAGTAAAGACTACTTCCTATACAGGTTGAGTATCCCTTATCTAGACTGGTTTGGGAGGGGAAGTTGTCTGGATTTTGGATTTGGCTGGACTTTGGAATATTTGCATAAATATAATGAGATATCTTGGGGATGGGAGGGACCCATGTCTAAACACGAAATTCATTTTTCTCATATACACCATGCACACATAGCCTGAAGTTAATTTTATACAATATTTTTAAATAATTTTGTGCCCTAGCATGCCTTGCAATATGCCAGCCAGGTGCTGGGAAAAGTTTTTTGTTAAAGTCATAGCCCCCCAAA
Source organism: Plestiodon gilberti rubricaudatus (assembly GCA_026170595.1). NCBI lineage: Eukaryota > Metazoa > Chordata > Lepidosauria > Squamata > Scincidae > Plestiodon > Plestiodon gilberti. Next base: position 99,257,236 of record JANXHW010000004.1, on the reverse strand, counting down.
TGTCTGGATTTCGGTATAGTCTGGATTTCGGTATAGTCTGGATTTCGGATGTCCGGATAAGGGGTAATCAACCTGTATTAGCAATCAGGATCTATTGTGTGCAGACAGGCAAAATGTCTAAGGTCAAGGTTGACACCTTCAGTAGAGACCCCCCCCTTGCAGAAAGACAGCCCAAATCCCTGTCTCCCTTCCCATCTCCCCCAACTGGTGGAGGTTGAAGGCTGGTGAAGGCAGAGGCGTCGCTATGGTGGAGGCAGTACCGTAAGTTGCGCCCCGTCCTAGTACCGTTTACAAGCCGGCACCGCCTCCTCGCCGTCGGAGCCATTCGGACCCCATGCCCGGTGCCTTCTCCGCACGGAATGGTTCCGACGGCGAGGGGGCAGGGCCGTCTCGTGCCAGCTTGTAAATGGGACTAGGACGGGGCGCAACTTACGATACCGCCCCCACCGTAGCGACGCCTCTGGGTGAAGGTTGAAGGCTGCCAAGGAACAGCAGTCATAGCTACAAATGAAAAACGAGGAGAGAAGTACATGAGAAGGAAAGGAAATAGGAAGAAAATAGAGAAGTAAAAATAGTAGTGGTTGGGTGAGGATGTGGTATATGCACTAGAGCAGTGGTTCCCAAACTTACCAGCAAAGTGACTCCCTTCCTTCCACTGGTGCTGGCCGCGGAACCAGGAATTAAGTGCGATGACACGCAACACGATGATTTATTGTCATTTACTTCCAGGTTCCATGACTGCAACGCGACCAGAAACCGGCAGTAAGAGACTCAGGGTGGACGTGCGGGCTGGCTTTTCAAGTGATGAAAATGTCGTGCTTGGCGCACGACTGAGTGGAGCCTCTGCTCTATGGATTTCCAGGTCGCATCGCGGCGATGCTGCTAAGTGGCGAGTGTCCCACCACACCCTTGGGGGTTCATTATGGCTCCCCAAGGAGTCATGGCACGCTCTTTGGGAACCTCTGCACTAGAGAGGTTCCTCTTAGAAAGGGCAAGCAAGGGGAGGAGTTGCTACCATCTTCTCCTCCGGGGGACGCCTTTTTAAGCTTGAACTATATCCCTCCCCCCTCACAGAGACCAGTGAACCACCAAGTGCCCTGGGAGGAGGTGGACGAGAAGAAGTTAGCTAGGCATAACTCTTTCCCTCACACCTTTTCTATTATAATGATTTTATAGATTACACAGGTCTGCACACATTTTGCTTTCTTAATAGTAAGACCTATTTTGGGGTATATTTGGGGTGCTGATTAAAAAAATGGCATTGGTTTTGCCCTATCACGTTGAGTTTGGGGGGTACGGCATCACCACCTCATAATGCGAGTCAAGCAGCTTCCTTGTGAGGAATCCGACGCCATGGATTCCTCACGAGGAAGCTGCTTGATTCGCATTATGAGGTGGCGATGCCGTACCCCCCAAACTAGATGTGATAGGGCAAAAGCGATGCCATTTTTGGAATCAGCGCCCCAAATTCATATAAAACCACCCTAAATTTTGAAAAAAAAAATGACCTTCAAATTTGCAGACCTGTGTTATCTATCTTTGATAGATTTTCTGTGAACTGCTCTGGGTGCCTTGTCAGCTGAAGAATGAGGCACAAATGCTTTAAATAAAGAAATGGTGGTGTGTTCCGGGGAAAAGTTCATATTGCTTCTGGACCATCTGCTGCATTTCCTGTCTGTTGCTTTTCTACTTTGTCTCAAAGTGATGTGCATACAAACCATGAAAACTTTTAACAATAAAAAACTGCCAGTGGAGTAAGGACATAACCCCTTCCAGCTGAAATAGCAGCAGTAGCACTGACAATAGTTAAGAAAAATGTCTACGATCAACAGCCAGGGCAAGCACTTGAAAACACATTCCACCTGCTCATTGGGTGAGTGAGGAGAGATACCACACTTTGCCCGTGTTTTTCAGTAAAAAGACTTCCCTTTCATTTCAAGCATTGTATTTCGTCAAATAGGTCAGATATTCCCAATGTGTGGAAGATTCTAGGGCCCTGGCCAACCGCAGCCACAAGTCTCGGGTATCAGCAATGGTAGGGAACATTCCATATCTGGAGCCAAAGAGAGAAGTGTTCAGCATGGGCTATACAAATAGGGTTTGAAATGGATAATCCACGTTTTTCCTCAAGAGGTTTTCCAATGTGATCCTCCTCTCTTTCATCACATTGCCTGTGAATTTAGCAGATTTGAGAGGTTGAACTCTTTTCCCCAGAGAGATGGAAACTTGTTAGACATATCTAACTGCCCGACTGCTCCAAATAATACGTTTTAAAAGCTGTTCTAGTTGTCCAATGGCCCAATCCTATCCTTGGCCAGCCCATAACATGCAGTGGTGCTGGGGCAGACTCCGCTGCATGCTATGGGTTGACCAGGGACCATGACATGATGGAGAGGTAAGTAAAATATGTTTTTACTTACCTATTCTGCTGTATCGTGGCCCCTTTGACTGACTTAAGTCCAAGTGAGCCCAAGAGGGCATGTCGAGGCCAGGAAGGTAGCACTGCTGCCGCCTATATCTGCCCCTTGCCCTCCCCTGACATGCCCCCGTTCATTTCTGATCCCCACCCTGATCCTCTCATTCCCTGTCCTGATCCCGCCCATGGCCCACCCCTGCTGCTAACGTACCGGCACTGGTGGTGACTGGGCACACCTGTGGTGCACACGTATGGTCACCAGTCACTCACGCTGGCAACCCCATTCCACGCGCTGTTGCTGCAGCTGCCATGCCAGTGGCCTGGGCCTTCCGTCGGCGGAATGCGAGTTCCGTCGGTGGAATGCCCAGATAGATAGGATTGGGCCGTAAAGTAAGTTAAAGGGAATATAAATAAGGCACAACATGATACTGATTTTTGAACGTTTACCTGCTGTCACAATCAAGGCTTGTCGTTTAATCAGATTTACAAAAATGTGGAGTATGATGTCTTAATCATGATAATGGACCTGCAACTCCTGAGAAAACATTCCAGAATACTTTGTACACTGACATGGTCACTGTTCGAAGTGGCGTTTGGACGGCCAGTTTCTCCAGAGCTAGAATCTTTGATTAAATGTGGTGCGATACATAGGGCTTCAGTAGGTGGGTTGAGACTTAGAAGTGGGCTGTGACCTAACCTCAGGTGTGTTGCACCAGTACTGCCACTGCCATTTTCTACTGAGGATCAGGCCTGCGCTAAGTGTCCTAGATGAGGCAGAGGCGTTTCTGCGGTAGGGGCGGTACCATAATTTGCGCCCCGTCCTAGTACCATGTTTACAAACCGGAACGAGGAGGCCCCGCCCCCTTGCCGTCGGAGCGATTCCCGTGCGGAGAAAGCAACGGGCAGGGAGTCTCTTGACCGCTGCTTTCTCCGCACGGAATGGCTCCGACGGCGAGGGGGCGGAGCCTCCTCGTTCCGGTTTGTAAACATGGTACTAGGACGGGGCGCAACTTACGGTACCGCTCCTACCGCAGAAACGCCTCTGAGATGAGGTGAATGTTGCTGCAGACTTCAACTTAGAGGGATTACTTGGCCAGACGTCCAGTCTTCAGCAAGCCTCTCTGGTCTCCCTCTGACTCTCACTTTGCTTCCTTTTTCTCTCCCTCCACCTTTCAGAAATGAGTGCATGCTGTTCCCTGCCTCTCTTTGCTTTGCAACTGGGCTGGAAAGAAAGAAGGGGCAGAATGATACAGTAGCCGTGTATGCTCTGTCATTGGCAGTCACTGGGTGGGAAAAGAAGAGAAATTGCCTTCCTTACCTACCCCTCTGATGCACTGGGCTCTTGAAGGTGGGTCCCAAGTTACAGGGTTTGAGGTGGGTGCCACCTTTGGGGAAGCTGAAGACCACTGGCATAATGGGTAGCGCTAAACCATGTGCACAAGTGTGTTTTGCCTACCGGGGCAAGTAGCAACTGCGGGAAAATGGTCCTAAAACTGCTTTGTCCCACTGTGGTTCCAACCTCCCCCACCCCTGCTGTTTGCCAAAGCAAAAGACAGGGGAGATTTATGAATCTCTGTTGTCGCATCTAGTTTGGTCCTTAGACTTCAGCTGGGAAACCCAGCTTCAAACCAGTGGTCAGTCATGAAGGTCATTGGAGAAATTCAGGCAAGTCACAATTTCTCTTTACCTACATCACAGGATTGTAATGAAGAAAAAGTGGGATAAACCCATGCAATAGTAGGAGTAGTGATAATGATAACACTTAGCAGTTATTTGGCTTTTTTCATACATTATATCAGAAATTCTTACAGCAACCCTTAGGCCCGTATTATCCCCATATTGCAGGTGGGGACACTGAGACTGACAGCACAATCCTAACCAACTTTCCAGCGCCAGTGTAGCCGCAATGCAGCCCCGAGGTAAGGGAACAAATGTTCCCTCACCTTGAAGAGGCCTCCATGACTGCCCCTGCACTGCAAAATGCAGTGTGCGCCCTGTTGGCACGGCTACACCGCCGCTGGACAGTTGGTTAGGATTGCGCTGTGAGAGGTGTATACTGCCCTGAACTCCTTCCAAAAAAGGTGGGATATAATAAATCAACAAGTAAATAAAAGCCCTACCAGGCCCTCTGAATGTAGAAAGAAAGGCTTCCCAAATCTTCTAGAGCTCTACCTGACAGTAGAGTTGTCAGCGGTGGGGGCCTTGGGGTAGTGGGACCCCGGGCGGCGGGATCGGGCCCCAGGCAGCAGGCAGGCGGGGGGAGGGGTCAGCCGGCAGCAACACGGATCTTCCCATTTGCCGGGGCGAGTGAGAGAGCCGTCATCGTGTTTGGCCCTCCCACCCGCCCTGCGCCTCTGAGTGAGTGATAGCGGCTGCTGCCGTTACGTCACTTCCGGCGCGGTGGGGGCAGTCATAGGGATGCTACTGGCCTGTCAGCAGAGCACTGAGCCAATGTGTGTGACCCTCAGGTAGTAAGCTGCTTTGCAAGAGTGACAAAGACCCACTGCGTCCTTCGAGTTACTCAAACCAGCTGCTGAAGTTTTATTGGCTCTAGGAGCTCACCTGACATGACTGTATGAGCACAACAGGAGTGTTCCTTGGGAGGCCATTTACGCACTAACTAGTTTACACACCCCAAAAATGCTGCAGGAGAGAAATCGAACACCTTTGTGGAAAGAGTCGAAGCCGGAATGTTCTCCACGACCAGCAATCAGATGCAAGCGTTGTGAATGATGCCTTTGTTTGGCAAAGGATTTCAACAGTTATGAGATCTGTTGAAGAAAGGCCAGGGAAGCAGACAGGACAGAGGGGGAGGGAGGGAAGAGAGCACAGGAGGTTTGAAACTCAAGGTCAACTGACTGCACTGGCAGGCCCTTGGCTTGCATTGTGATTGAATATACATGAGATTGAAATTTGCAAGAAATGGGTTTTTCATGTACATCATACCAACACTAGGTGGCAGTGCTTCTCTCACCCAGTATTTCAGAACTGTTTATATCTCTATCAGGAGTCAGCCAAGCAGAGGAGACCCACTTTTCCATCTGCTCTCCTCAAAATATAAGTAAATAAGAGTTTGCCACATTATAAGGTATCAGAGTCTCCTTATTCTCTTTTGAAGTGCTCCAGTTCACTCGTGGCATAAAGATGCAATCAGTCAACTGCTATTTTAATTAGCCTGGTTTAGGCTTGCTCTTCTGTTGGCCCAGTCTCGTAATTAAAATAATTTAATAAACATTAATAAAGCGTATTTAATCTTCCTGTCTCTGAAGTCAAGGTTGAACTCTCCAATCTGTTAGGAGCGGAGAGGCTGCTGGCTTTTCTCCATTCTGTGCTCCTGTCTGTGGTCTGTCCTTGCTTGAGTTTCTCCCTCTGCAGCAGTTCTGCTGTGCTACTGCTAAGTCGCTAATTCAGATGGCGTTGGAGCATCCTGTGATCGCCAGCTCCAGAGCTGTGCCTGTTTATGGGACAAGCGGGAGCTCTTCCTCCTCATGCTCCAATAAATGTGCTCAGTGTTTTCCACTGCAGTTGTCTACTTTGCTGAGTCTGGGGAGCGTTTGCACCGAGAACGTTCCCAGATTATCTGCACAGCTTCCCTTGTGCTTCTGTAGATGGAATGTTGCATTTTCCCAGCATTGGATGTGTTATTATTTTAACTTGGGAGGGGAAGGTCTAATCCCCCCCTCCCCTGACAGTGTGCTATCGTCGTGGATGTCGTGCCCCAATAATTTGTCTGCAGAAGGTGGTGCTTCCTCATTAGTATATAATTGGCTAATCCACAATTTTATATAGAGACTTTCTAACACCATTCGGAACACGCTAGCAGGACAAAACTTCAGACTGTTAAAATTTATTTTACAGATAGCAATGGGAAAAATTTGAAATCTAAACTGAGGAAGTCATGCAAGGCCCTCTAATATTGGAATGCTATTCTTTTCTATGAATGTTTACGGGTTCTGCATTTTGGCTGCAATAATCCTTTGCATATTTACTTGGGTCCTGGCTCAGTTCAGACAGATGGCACCCTATCTTCATTTCTTGACAAACCCCTGTGAACGGCGGGCCATCTCTCTAGCAAAATTTACTGCGCAATCCTGTCTAAGTCTAGGGCGGCGGAACGAGTGTTCCGCCGCCCTAAGCCATCGTGAACGTGCCATAAAGCATGTTTGTGACAACTCTGCCGACGGAGCCCTTGCCTGGCTGCCACCAGACCCAGGTAAGGATCCAGCGGGCAGGGGGGTGGATCGGCAGGGGAGGGAGGGTGCCTATATGCCCAGCTAGGCTGGGAGGGGGCGGGGGACGGCCTTGGCCGTATCCTGACCTCCGCCGTGCAGCTGGGCCTTTACACAGCCTCCTCTTACTTCCGTCAGCAATTTCGCTGGCGGAAATCCGAGGAGGCCGATCGGCCCAAGCGCCATTTACACTCGGGGAAGGGGACGAGCGTCCACTTCCCTGAGTAGACCTCCGGCCGAGAGGGAGCCTGCCCGCGGCAGAGCATAGGATCCGGCGGGCAGTCTGGGTCGTCCAGCAGATCTTTACGTAGGATTGCTCTGTCCATGTGTTTCCTTCAGAGGTAACAGTCGGGAGATATCGTAAGATTTTGTACTCAGATGCCCCTGTAATCAGGGGTCCATTCAGACTCTTTTTCACATGTTCTTTTATTGTCCACAGCATGCTAGCCTGTGTTCCGTTTATCTGGAACCTATTCTAATTAATACGGATGGCCATCTTGATCTGGTGAAAGTGAAATACCTCCTTAACTATCGTTCTGTTGAACTTATGGAGAGGGTGGCAAAGTTTTTGCTCTTGCTGATTGAGAGGTATAAAAATAGAGTTACAGAATGTGTAGAGATCCAACAGTGGGAGCTAATTAACTAATTGTTATTTTTCTTTTGCTGTGATGTTGTGGTGTGGTACTGCTGCTAATGATGATGTTACTTTTATGCCAATAAAGGAATCTATCTAATCTACTTACTTGGGAGTAAGCCCCATTGAATACAGCCGCATGTGTGTACTCAACCTCAGTAGATTAGGAAAGAAGATGTCTAAAAAAACCACGGAGGAGAGAAAAATGCCCTCCAAACTGGGTAAAATGAGTTGCAATGAATTTTTGCCAGTATCTGTGGAGACAGGGCAGTTATTCAGTGTCACTCAGTGTGAATCTGCAAGAAGGTTTCTAGTTTTCAAAGGAGGGCCCGCTAAGCAATAAAGTTTAATAACAAAAGTCAGTCAACATTCCTGATGGCTACGTGGAAATAGTTGCAGGCAGCAGAGTGAATGTTATTGCTGTTGTTTTGGAGAAATCTGTTTATTTTATCCATCAATCTACAAAGAAAGTGATGTGCAGCATAAGTACAACAAGAGAGGGAACAACAACAACCAAAACAACAAAATAATAATAGAAATAATTGCTGATGGTGCTGCTAAGGCAGCTGCACCTGCTGAAATGCTCTCACCTATACAACCATTAAAATTCCAGGAGCATTCCTGTGGAAAGGTTGGCCACACCTGATCTATCCAATCCCCTTTTAAAGGCATCTAGGTCAGGTGCCTCTCACACAACACCACATCCTTTGGGTTTTTGTGTCAGATTTGCTTGGCACTCTTCCCCCGACATGCATGGCAAAACAAAGAGCAGCATGGTCACTGTTCCCCAATGGCTCAGTAACATTTATAACCCTGACCAGGTCCTGAGTGCCACGCAAATCCAGTGTCACCTGTCCTCTGGTCAGTTCCATGACTAGCTGCTCTAAGGTACAGTCATTTAGCATATCCAGAAATCCAGTCTCTCTTTCATGACCAGAGCATGAATTGACCCTGTCGATGTGAGGATAATTGAAGTCCCCCATGACTACAACTCTGTCTCTCGTCGACACCTCCCTGATTTGTTCCCTCATTTCAAGATCCCCTTCAGGTTTTTGATCTGGAGGACGATAGCATGCCCCTACTATTACATTGCTCCTTGAGCCTGGTAATCTAACCCACAGTGATTGTACGGTGGAGTCGGAGCCCCCCTCAAACTCTACTCTGGTGGATTCTACCCCTTCTTTGACATAGATGGCCACCCCACCTCCAACACGCCCCTCTCCTATAGAGTTTATAGCCTGGGATTGCGATATCCCTCTGGTTCTCCGCATTCCACCAGGTTTCCGTTATGCCCACTATGTCAATGTTTTCCCTAGCCACCAAACATTCCAGTTCTCCCATCTTTGCTTGGAGACTTCGGGCATTCACGTAAAAGCAATTATTTGGGCTTATAGCTGCTTATTTGCGCCTTTTCCCCTGCAGCCTCTCATCCTGATGGACCAGCTGTCACGTCCCATCTTGTTTCCACTCCCACTCCCAATTCCTGCTATGTCCTGTTCCTGAACCGCTCCACCCTCATTCCATAGGGATGAGGAGTCCTGAACCGGATGCCCCTCGGCTCCTGTCAGCTTTCCCCCAGGGGTCAGTTTAAAAGCTGCTCTGCCACCTTCTTAATTTTATGCTCCAGCAGTCTGGTTCCATTTCGGTTCAAGTGAAGCCCATCCCTCTTGTACAGGCCCGGCTTGTCCCAAAACATTCCCCAGTGCCTAACAAATTTAAACTCCTCCTCCTGATACCACTGCCTCATCCATGCATTGCGACTCCTGAGCTCCGCCTGACCTGCTGGCCCTGCGTGTGGAACAGGCAGCACTTCTGAGAACGCTACCTTTGGGGTCCTGGATTTGATCTTTCTACCTAGCAACCTAAATTTGGCCTCTAGGACTGCCCGGCTACATTTCTCCACATCATTGGTGCCGACATGCACCACAACTGCTACCTCCTCCCCAGCACTCTCTACCTACCTATCTAGACGAGAGGTGACATCTGCAACCTTCGCACCAGGCAGGCAAGTCACCCTGCGGTCCTCACATCCGTCACAGACCCCCCTCTCTATGTTCCTGACTATAGAGTCACCCACGACAAGAAGCCCCCTTCCCCCCCTCCCCAGAGGAATATCCTTAGTGCGACTGGATACAGGCCCATCACCTGAAGAAGGGGTCCCCTCTGGGGGATTGTTTCCCTCTTTTCCAGAGCGACATCCTCCAGACCTCCAGCTACCCGTCTGAGGGTGGGATGATGCCTCCACATCCCTGGAAGTCTCACCCTGGTCCCTCTCTACCTGTCTATGCTTCACCAGGTCAGCAACCAAGGCTTCAAGGGAGCAAACCCGTTCCCTGAGAGCCTGGAGCTCTTTGCACTGAGCACACACCCATGACTTATGCCCAAGAAACATATAGCCATACACATGACACTCAGTGCAGAACACTGGATAGCCCCCCACCTGTCTGTCTGTCTGTCTGTCTGTCTGACTGCATAGCTTTGTTAGTTTTGGGTTTACCAAGGAACTTAATGTAGTTGGATCTCTCCTCTACTCAAGGGAAGTGTCAGGCAGTATTTTGGGCCTGGCTTCCTCGCCCTGCTGCTGAACTTGCACAGATGCTAAACTCGCTGTGTCTTCTTACCTTGGCACTTCGTCCCAGGAGGCCACTCGCTGCTTGATTTAACTGCCCTCCCTTGTGCAAAATTATATTTAGACATTCAACAAAAAAGTGCTCTGAATGTGTGAAATTTGGGGCAGGCAAACAGTTCTTTGATCCTGGTTTTGCACCCGTAACACAGCGCAGCTTGGGAAGAAGCCTTGGATACAGTTTTTTCTGTGACTGCCGTTAGTTAGGGCTACGCACTTCTGGTTTTGCCCATGTATCCTTGATCTTATTCAGTTCAAGTGGCTTCCTGAATGTGAAACAACCTGCCTAGTAATACAGCTTGCTCCTGTCACCTGTAGTAAGACTAATCCCAGCAGGCCTGAAATCTGGGAAGCTTCCTGTCAGTCATACACGGAGTTTTGGTATCAGCACAGGTTATAAAGTACGTTTGGCAGGAGGCCAGAAACCTCTTTCTCATCGTGAGACAGAGAGGCGTCTGGTGTCAGGCTGACACAAACCATTTGACTGGGGACTGGTTCCCCCCCCCCCCTTGAGAGGCTTCTGGTGGATAGATAGACCTGGTAGCTGCATTAAAAGACACAGAAGGACTGAAAACCAGCCCTGTTCATGTTTATTGGGACTCCATTTCCCTTTGCTCCGTCCTCGCCTCAGTCAGGTTTGGTTATTCTCCCACTGAGTGGTGCCAGAGGCGTATCAGCATGTTCAAGCTTGTGTGGCGTGTGAGGTTTTGACTGGTCTTTGGAATGTGAAGTGATGCTTCCTCCTTAGCAGCAGCAGCAGCAGCAGCAGTAGCCTGCTTTGTTCTGCAAGGCACTTTTTGCCAACATCTTTGCTCTGCGGAAGGAAAGTGTTTCAAAGGAAAAGCGCCACACTTATGCTCTGCTTATGATTTCAGAGTCTGTGCTTTGTAGCATCAGTGTTTGTGCCTGAAAAAATGATGGCAGTTCTATAATGGCAGCAAAGACTATTATTTGGGGTGGGGGAGGGGCAGCAGCCCAATGCTATTCGCAAATTAAGCCGGGTCTCTTTGTTCATTTCCCTGCTCCATCCGCATGCCCAATACCACACCTGGGAAGTCATGTGACCCGCAGTGTGCCTCAGAATGAAGATATAAGACTACACTATGGGCAGAGCAGCAACACCTGTCTTTGCTGGAGTGGCGTACATGAATCTGTTAGGAACAGATTAAAATTCTGGATTACAGGTGGGCCCCCATATCCACTGATTCGCTATCCATGGTTTCAGTTATCCACGGATCGTGGGGGACCCCCCCCCAGGCTTTTACTTTTTCCCCAGTAAGCTTTGTTTCTTCCTTAAAGAAACAGGAGAAGCAGCCTCTGGCTGCTTATTACAGGCAAGTAGAAAGAGATTAAGTACTAGAGAGGCTCTGCAAGGTTAACAGAAACCTTGCAGAGCCTCTCTAGGACTTAGTCTCGTTCTACTTGCCTGCAATGGAGGCTGCTTCTCTGTTTGTTTTAAGGAAGAAACAAAGCTTGCTGAAAGAAAAATAAGAGCTGAGGGGGGGGGCAAGCATGTCTGCCTGCAGGAGAGGCAGGGTGGGGGGCCCCTCAGGAAACCATGGAGGGGGTGTTCGCTCTTATCCACGGTTTCAAGTATCCACGGAGGGGCCTGGAACATATCCCCAGCGGATATGGGGGCCCACCTGTACAGAGTTGTAGGACTGGATGGATCATAGAACTAGAAAGTGCTTTCAGATTATATAATCTAACCTCCTTACCTTTATGTAAAGCGTGTGAACACATAAGAATGGGAAATCAATTATTGAGATTACTTTATTGGTTACTTTGAGATGGCGCTAAAGTAGGCTTACCAGATCTCCGACCGGGACAGAGTGCTAGACCTTTAGGAGAAGGAATGTGGGCAGGTGTAGCTTGTTAAACCTTAGAGCACAATCCTAGGCATGTCTGAACAAAATGGGTCTTGCTTCTGAGTAGACATGCCTAGGATTGTGCTCTAAGGTTTAACAAGCTACACCTGCCCACATTCCTTCTCCTAAAGGTCTAGCACTCTCCCCCGGTTGGAGATCTGGTAAGCCTACGCTAAAGGAGAAAAGGAAAGGCCTTTCAGAATCTGCTTCTAGTATGTCTGTTGTTTGCAAAAATGGCAGTGAGGGAATTCTTGTTCTGGAATTCCTTATGATGTTGTCCCATCAGCCTGTTTTTGATTGATAAGTGTGAACTTCTAATAACTTCCATGTTCTGGTTCTCATTCATGGCTTGGACAGGCAAGCAACTGACCATTGCAGATATGAGGAGAATACCCTTATGAAACTTTATGAAACTTTTCTTAAACCCATGGAAACTAGTTTCTTGCTGTTGGTTAAAGGGACTCCGTGCCATGAAGAAAGGCAGACCATAGCTAGTGTTTATATTGGATGGCATTCTGTAGATGCCTGAACCTGCTGCAGTTGTTCTGGAAAGCAGCAAGGAATTTTGCTTGAGTAAGAACTACCGGATCAGAGCCTGCAGGGTTGTCTGTGAACCCTTGGCATACCTCTGAACTCTCTTGTTAATTTTTTCCTCCTTCTGTATGCTCTCAGCAGGTTGTGAAATTGGGTAACAAGATGTAATTGCCTTGATCAAGGGGAAACTGGGAACAGAAGTTAGGGGTTTAAGATCATTCGTCCCTACTCCAAAACAATAATGCAAAATCACTTTGGACACAAATGTGGCACTCGACGTACTGACAAATACTGATTGTTGTTGAATATATTTTATAAAGGAACAATTCTTACATTACAGTCTCTAAACCTCACTCAATGGATTGTTCTCTCTTGTGTGAAGAGTTTATCCATTCAAGATCCATTAGGGTTCCAGTTGATTGTATTTTGATTATTTGCTGAAGTGAGTCTTAAGAGCTAATGGGAAACATGGCAGGTGGAGAGGGGAGAAAAAGAGAGAGAGAGAGATCTTGTGTAAGGCTTCCCACCTCCTGGTCTCTAGCCCAGTTTTAGAATCTCCTGCTACAGGTCCCAGTGAGGCCAGAACCTGTGTGGAACATGCCATACTACAACAGATCAGCAAAGCTTAGAGAATGAATTAGACTGAGAGAACAACAGGACAACATAATGCAAATAAAGTGGTTCCTGTTGCCAGCACAAAGGTATAGTTTAAGATCTAATTTAAGTGGGCTTGAGAGAAGTGCTGTATAGGGTGGTCCAAGCCATTTGACTGTGACCACAGATTTTCAAGCACTGACAGATATTTTGGGCAGAATTTCCTTATACAGCGGGTAGTGTGATTTTAGATCTTCACTGTCATTAAGACAGACAGACAGACAGACAGACAGACAGATAGATAGATAGATAGATAGATAGATAGATAGATAGATAGATAGATAGAATGGACAGAGATCACTCAGCAGTGATCTGCCCATATCTGCTAGGAAAGGTTGCTTATGGTGGACCAACTGGCCACACATTTTCGCTGGCCTTGCTATCAGCCACTGTTTGTGGTTGTCTCACTACTCGCACAGAGAGCTCAGGAGTGGGGAGGGTCAGCCTCTTCCTTTGCATTGGGCTGCACAGATGCAAGGAAGCAGTCAGAGAGAACCTGCTTATGACCACCTCCAGTGCCTGCCACTAAATGATGCCCTCTCACTTTGCGCCAGAAATTGTGGGAGGTTAGAAACTGTGAAAGATACTCTCTCGAAATGCCAGTTAGATGCTTTTTCTCTGTGAAGAAATGGGCATAAAACATATTATTTCAAATGCCTGTATTGATTTTTCCTCTGTGAACTTTCCTCCCCCAAGCCTTAGTGAATTTACATGCACATTAGATACTTTTACTATAGCTCTAATAGCAGAAGCATCTAATTTGTATTTAACACTGGGACTTGAGGGAGGAAAGGTTTTGGCCTCAAGCTAATAGCGGTCACAAAAACAGAGTCTAGGGGAAGGCTAATGGAGAGTATAGACAAGGTACATTATTTGAATAAATTATATGGTGGGGGGAGGTTTTTCCACATACAGTCAGACAAGTGCAGAGATTGCGCACTGCCCCCCTCCCAATTCTCATGTTTCACGGGGCTTTTCCACAGTTGCCTGGAGCCTTAAAAATAAACCTATGGTGTGTTTTTGCACAGCATCATTTTCTGAGCTGTGATTCACGTCTGAGTGTAGACAAAAAATAGATTTGAACGACAACACATCCTATATGTGCGAAGAATCTTGTTTTAGATCTTGAGCAGTGGAAGAACTTCTCAGGGAAAGAATGCCTGATTTGTAATGCCTTTCCGAATTTCAGACCAATTTGAATTCCCAAGCCAATTTGAATTCCCAAGCCAGATGACTGAACTTTGTTGCCATCTCTTACAGTGTGGATTCTGGAAGAATGGGCAGGCCAACCACTGTCAGCAAAAATGGTAAAGCAACTTCAGGCCACTAGAAGCTGAAAGTAAGAAACCAACCAACCAACCAACCAATCAACCAACAAAATGGAGCAGTCCGTTATTGCTTGTGAATGCTTCCTCTCCATTTTCCGGCACAGGTTACAACTGGAGACAGGCATCACCAGGCTAGAAGATGTTTGAGTAAATATGCAGCATATGCTACGCAGGTTTACTTGGAAGTAAGTTCCATGGAGTTCAATGAAACCTACAATTAAAGTAAGCAGAGGACTGCTGCCTAAGGCGGCTGTTATGCTTTTAAAGTGATGTCACCAGGACAACCACTTTTTGGAACTGAGCACCATAGTCTGGAATTGCACTATGAAACTACCTCAACTGTTCAAACCACTCATCTTGGCAGCAGATCAGTGATATATGTTTCACCGCCTTGCCTGCTGGGCAGACTTAAGCACAGAGCTCTACAGGATTCCTCATCATAGCTCTGTTTGTTTAATTATCCTAAATGATAATGCACTGAAGAATTTTATGGTGGTGGTGGTTGGTGTGTGGAGGTTTCTTCCAGTTACTGATGGAGCTGCAGCACCGGCATCCCAGAGAGGAAAAGTGTTGGCTCTTCTGCTGCCATTGGCTGTGCAATGTCAATGTCACAGGTAGGCTGAGTAGCAGAGGGGAGCTGAGGAAGAGGGAGCCCGAGGCTGAGGCTGTTGAATGACGGAAGCAGGACATGGTGTAGAGAAGCAGCTTGAAGAAAGGTGAAGGAGAAGAACCCTGAGGGGAAAAGGACACATGAGCATTTAGGGAAGCAGGCATCTCTGGAGGATGAGAAGGGAAAGCAGGGGGCCTAGAAAAGGAAGAGAAGGATTCTCCAGCACGAAGCAGGGGGCTGGGGGATTGTAGTCAGCCTCAATTATGGCTTTAGGAAGTGGCGTCGCTAAAGGGGGGCCAGGGGGATGCAATGCCCTTGGGTAACAACCGCAGTCTCCTCACAAGGAGGAGCTGCGGCGGGATTTTCATGCTCCGTGGCTGCTTTTTTGGAGCCGGAGGGCTGTATTTGCAGCCGTGGAGCATAAACGTGCTGAAATCAGTGTGTTTTGTGGGACCTCCTGTGCGCCCGGTGTCCTGGAAGGCTTGAAATGAAGCCTTCCAGGAGTGCAGGGAGCGGGGTGATGATGCAAAACACATAATCCCCCCCCCCCTCTAGCCGATGCTAGCAACGCAACTGGCCTTAGGTCTGTAGAAATTATTTAGTGGTGCTTCATAGATGGACCAGTGAGTTTTCTGATGGTTGCCTGTTCTCTTGTAGGAAGGAAACAATGATATGTTCTAATATTTAATATCTAATAATATTTTAACTTAAGTGTTTTAATTATTTTAATGTGTTTTTAAATTGTTTTAATGTGTTTATGTATTTTAATATGCTGTAAGCCGCCTTGAGTGCCCTCGGGAGAAAGGCGGGCTACAAATTCCTAAAATAAATAAATAAATAAAAAAAATATTTTCTCTTTTTAATTACAATTTCATCTTGCCCTTCCTCTGATAAGCTCTGGGCAGAATTCATGTCCGTTTTATCCCCATTATAACCCTGTGAGGTGGGTGAAGCTGAGAGACCAGTGTGGTCCACACTCACCTCGCAAACTTCATGGCTAAAGAGGGATTTGAACCCTTGTTTCCCCAATCTAAGGTCAACATCCAGTACACCACGCTGGCTCTCTGTTTAAGGCTGAAAAAAAGCTCTTGGCACTGCCTAATATGACACTGCTTTTGTACAGAGTATGTAACACTTCCTGAGATGCAGGGGGAGAAACTATCCAAGAGCTATAATTGGAAATTGTTTCATGCCTTCCCGTCTCCTTCTCACCAATGCCTTCTTTTTTCCTCCACAAACATTAGCTTTTTCTTTAATTTCAGACTGATACTTTGAGGACACAAACCTGCTCGCTCTGAATTTTTGCCGTTTTCCCTGAAGTCAAGAATCGGTTCCGTTTGTATGTATAATGCCCAAGGAGCTCCTGCTGGACTCTGGGGTAGGTAAATGATGCTGGCAGACCATGTGGTGAGGTTGTATCACCAGCTAGTTGGCCCAGCTAACATGGCTAGGCCCAGCCTTCAGCATCATTTCAGGGAGCAAGCTTTTGGCATCACCTTAACAAGCATTTGGCATCACCTGCCATTGACGTACCTGCTCTTGGGATCTGCTCCAGATTTTTGCTTAAAATTCTAATTGCATCTGTAGATCAGCCAAACCTTGTGTTTAACTCTTCCTGTGTAATTTTTATTGATGTGTCTTTGCTGGCGCCAGGCTGTCCCTGTTCCATTAGGCTTAGTTGGCTCCTCCAGGAACCGATCTTGGGAGGACATGCAACATAATGATATGCCCAAGGGACTCTGCAGCAGTGTTGCCTGGGGAGGTGGGGTTGCCTTATGTGGGAGGCTCTGTAGTATGCTGAAGAAAAACAGAAAGGAGCGACATGGACAGGAGTGGGAGAGAGCATGCTTGGAGTGGCTCAATGTGTTCGCTTCAATGGTGGGAAGAGCTTCCTATCTCCCTTGATATCTCTGCCTGTCAAACATGAAGTGTGACACATCGCATGCATGAAATATTATAAGTTCCTTGTTACAAAATTGCTCAATTCCTCACACAGTGGATCCCAGCCTAACTTCTAGGTGGTGAAATAATAATGTGTTCTATGCAGTTCTGCAAAGATTTTTGTTTTGTGCATTCCATGCCCTTACCCAAAATGACAAAAATAATGTGCTTCTATTTATTTCAGTTTTTCTCTTCTTTCCGTTTCCACTTACCTGAGAAAAGACGAGCAGAAATCGAAAATACATCTTACTTCTACAAAGGACAAAGTAATAACTAGGGGAGCAGAATTGTTCTCGCGTACTGTAGCCCCCTATAAGGAATAACAAGTTTCTCCTATTTTGTTAGACCAATGGGGAATTGAGCATGGATTTGAAGTTAAGTTTTCTGGGTCCAAGCCAATGCAGGTTGAGTATCCCTTATCCGGACTACTTGGGACGGGAAGTTGTCTGGATTTTGGATTTGTCTGGATTTTGGAATATTTGCATAAATATAATAAGATATCTTGGGGGTGGGACCCAAGTCTAAACACAAAATTCATTTATGTTTCATATACACCTTATACACATAACCTGAAGGTAATTTTATACAATATATTTTTTAATAATTTTGTGCCCCAGCATGCCTTGCTTTGCCAGCCAGGACCTGGAACAAGTTTTTTTTTTAAAGTCATAGCCCCCAAAATGTCTGGATTTCGAAATAGTCTGGATTTCGGATGATAAGGGGTAATCAACCTGAATTCTGGTGATTAGAAAACAGATTAGCCTGTCTCCACAATGAATAACTGAAAAGTGTTTGGCAAAATGTATCAGAGGAGCTACCTACTGGAGTCACCCCAAATGGCTACATGGCTTCCAATCCTTGCCTTGAAGTCTCAAGCCCAGTTTTCTCCAGGGTTTCTTCCCCCGTAATACACACCGTAGCAGGGGTGGTGGAAACTTAATATACAGTACTATTTCTTAGTTTTTACTTACAGTTGTTCTTTTAGATCTATTTATTTATATTTATATCCCACCTTTTCACTAAGAATAGAGTGCAGGGCAGCTTTCAATAGAGCAATGATAGCACAGTGTCTTTTCTGGTGGCTGTTTGCTGGTGGTGTTCTGCATCGTTTTTAGATTGTGAGCCCTTTTGGGACAGGGGGCCAGTTAATCATTTGATTTTGTCTGTAAACCGCTTTGTGAACTTTGGGTTGAAAAGCGGTATATAAATACTGTCAATAATAATAATAATAATAATAATAATAATTAATAGTACAATTAAACACGAATGGACTCCAGTAACAAATATCAACAACACAGAAGTAAGAAGCGGCGAGCACCAAAATTGTACAAAGCCTGGCCATCAATGTATATGTTTTCGCTACATGTCTAAAAATAGCAATGGAGCTTGATAGACCTACGTCAGAGTAAATTACCGAGGGTTGAAGTGAGCCATGAGTGAAAACATTTTCTTCTTCCTTGAGGGCAACAACATCACCTGCAGTAGCGGCAGCACCTGTAGCCATGAGTCTCCTCTTGATCTGATAACAGAGATATTCAGATGGGAGAAGGTGCCTCCTGTTGTGTCTTGGTCTCAGGCTGTTTAAGGCTTTAAATAGAAACTTTGAAAGAGCCTGCTCTTGATCTTGCCTTGGAAGCCAACTAGGAACGAGTGCAAATCTCCGAGAATTGGTGGCATTTGCACCCTTCAGTCTGCTTAAAGCCAGGCTGGCCAGTTGAATGTTTGCATTTATATCAATCTGAAGAAAAGGCAGTACATTTTTAGTTTTACGGAAACATTATTTCCTAAATCACCAGTTACAGGCTAGGTTGGGGTAGCCAACTTCTGTGTCCTATGGGGCTACAGTGATTTTCAACTGGTGTGTTGAAACTTCCCAGAGGTAGATGTGCTGCGAAAGTGTGCACACATTGGTGTGCTGCGAAAGGTCCGCAGGTGTGCCGCGAGAGTTTGGAGCACAGCAGTTGAAAATTGCTGAAAAGCTCTTCCCAGATATGTGGCTCTGTTTCTAGGGCAACTGTCTCTAGTAACAAATTGTCTGGTGGACAATTTGTCCGTAAATGGATAGTTGAACATAGTCCAGAGGGGTACACGTTGTTGTGACCAGAAGGTGCCATCCATTTTTGTTAATAACACTCAAATAATGGCTTGTGTTTGCATGCACTGAGACCAGGGCTGACTCCAGGTTAGAGGGCACCATGGACAAAGTACCCTTCAGTGAGCCCCCCCCATGCGGGTAGGCCTTGGCAAGCTTACCAGGCAGGAGGTGGTGGCAGTGCTCCTCTCAGGACCAGTACGGCTGAAGCCACCAGTTAAATTCCTCCATGATACCACTTACCCAGCGTTGCTTGAGACAGTGTGAGGGGATTAAAATGGTAGCTCCACCATGCCCACAGGAAGACGGGGTAGTGACCCAGTGGAAGAGCAGACGTCATGGACACTCCTGGGCTCTGGCATTTGTGTGCTGATGTCAGCCCTGACTGAAACTTCTTGAATTGGATCGTTTTGCTTTGTTTTTCTACTTATATCTCAGTTACCAGATGCTGCTTTTTAGCTCATGCTAAAACGTGAAGAGATAGCACCCCTAAGACCCTTCTACAAATTAGATGAGCCAGGTCAGTTTTTCCACTGCAAATTCATGGGGTTTTTATGTTCATGTCTTTCACTATCAAGCAAGTCTGATTCAGGATCCTTGCTCTGGCAATTGTACCATAAATGGCTGATGTGGTGTGGCAGGCGAAGCCACATCTTTCAGTCCAGGCATGTTTCCTGTCACTACTTGGCATGCTTTCAATTCGTTATTGGGCTTGCAGAAGATATTGTTGGTGGGGGTGGGGGAAGTAGTCCAGCATTCAGTTTCCAACAGTGGCCAGCTAGATGCCTCTGGGAAGTCCACAAGCAAGGCAGCCGACCCCCCCCCCACAGATATACTGCCTGTAAATCTGGAGGTTCCATTTAGCTACCCAAGCTATTACAGAGCTGTTATTGGAACATTTCTATCAGGTGCACTAACAAATATTTATTCCACTATTTCCAAATTGTGCCGTGATTATCACAACCTTCATTTAACAGACGAAGAGTCAAGGATGAAGGGAGTGACTTTCCCAAGGCAATCCTATAAGTCCAACTGAAATAAATCAGGAAGCACATTGACAGAGTATACTACTCTTCAAGGCCATAAGGGCATTACAGTGAAACTTCTGGATTTCACTGTGTGATGACTCAGTAAGAAAGTTAAATTATAACTACCGTATGTAACATTCTCTAGCTTGGCTCACTGTTAGACCTATGCTGGGTGCACATAAGGACAGGATTTGACAATGCCATGTATGCAATAAGAAGTGGAGAGTGCAGAGGCCGGCCCTGATCTTGCAACAGTCTACCAGCCACAGAAACAGACTTGTCCTCTTGCATGGGGCCCCATGCATGCAAAAGGGCGCCAGGTGAGAGAAATCGCCCGAGCCACCATCCAGCCCCCAGCAATGTTATTTTGCTCCAGAGATCTGTGCAGATGGAGGAGCAGGTTGTCTGCATGCTACTGTATGCAAGGCTGTCTTTTCCTTTCCTGCTTATATAAGGTACAGTATACACTGACAGCACTTGCTGAACGGGCAGGCGGGCAGGACACTGAATCCGTGCTCCCTTTGTCTCAACAGGTAATCAATGCTGCCAGAGAGGAACTGCTTCCTTGACTTTGCACAATGTGTTATGCCTGGCACAATCCTCCACCCACCCCTATCAAAGAAGCCCGTTCACTGCCTCTGTCAATTGGCTGTTCTGTAGGGCTTTTAAAACAAACTTTGCTTCTCTGGGTTTTTTTTCCCCTCTGCCCACACTCTCCCTTGTTTATCTTTTGACCTTTGTGGCCTTGTGTCCACTTCCGTTTGCCCATTTGTTGTGTTTGGGAGGCTTGAGCGGCTGTTTCCATGACCGAGGGGTGGCACAGCCTCCTCACGGTTGAGAAGCCCTGAATCCAGCTCCTTCTGAGAACAGGGTCAAATAATGTGACGGGTTGAGGTGAGAGAAGGTGCTTAGCCCTGGCCTATGGCACCGTCGCTGGCGTCACTACGGGGGTGCGGCCCGCACCGGGTGACGTACATTTGAGGGGTGACACGATGGAGATGCCCACTGCACCATCCCACTGTGCTGCCTGCTCGGCTGCTTTCTGCTGCTCTGACTTGGCTTGGAGCCAAGCAGGCCGAGTCCGAATAGCAGAAAGTGTCCGAGCACGGCTGACACCCCTCCCTGAGGCATCACCCTTGCTCACCGCTTTCTGCCGCTCCGACTCAGCCTGCTAGGCTCCAAGCCGAGAGTAATTGGTGGTCATGTCACCGCCAATTGCTTCCGGGTCTTTCCCCTGGTGGGCGACGCTACAGTCACCGCGCTGGGTGCGCAGATGGAGAGTGACGCGACTGGGCCGTCATGCTCAGGCCTTTTACATTTTGCTTGCATAGCCTTCCCTGGCCTCTTGTCATGGGTATTCTACACATCCCTTTTGCCCACCTCCAAAGCATGTTTTGCCCCTGATGATGTGGAAGGTGTCCATAATGGACTGGGTTCTTTCCGAGTGGAGCTGGCTGGGGTTCCAGTGTGAAGCAGCTGCTTTGTCTCCGCAGCTCAGCAGAGTGGCGTGACTGGTGCTTTCAGCTGCTGACAGGTCTCCATTAACAACCCCCTTCTTCTTTTGTAAAAATGGGTTACAGAGCAGCAAGTTAAGGCATGACCCACATTTTGAAAGAGGGAATTTTTGTTTCTCCTGTGGTTTCATGAGAAAGTCCCACTCTAAGTAAATAAACACAGAGCCTGATTCTCTGCAGCAGGAGGCAGGCAGTTTGTGGTGTGTGTGTGTGTGTGTGTGTGTGTGTGTGTGTGTGTGTGTGTGTGTGTGTGATATGTATAGAGAATTGTGTATATCTGCATTATGCAGGGTCTTTCTGGAGAACTCTGGCTCTACATAGAATCCACCTGAAGCATTTTCCCTGACATTTTATTTGTACGCTTCACTTTTCAGCAACACTGCAAGCATGTGAAAACAATTTAAACAATAGAATTATCAACAACAAAAATAAAACAGCAAAAGCAGGATAAAAACGCAAGGAATATATATCCAGCGCATTATAGAAGTCCTCAGTTCCTGGTTTCATGAATTCCATTGTGCAGCTTAAAGCAAATCTACTTTGAGTGTGCTACAAAGACATGGAATCATATGTTTAGATTTATAACCTATGCTGTTCATAAGGATATTTTCAAGCCTCACAGCAGCTGAATTGGGAATGTCTCATTTTACAGATGAGGAGCCAGTCGTAAGTCAAGCAACTTTTCCGAGGTAATGCTATGAGTCCTAACATGAATCTGAATTTCGGGCAGACCGTGGCTCAGGGATTGGGCACATGATTTTTATGCAGAAGGTGCTAGGTTCAGTCCCCAAGCATCTCCAGCGGGCATCCCAATACTACCTAAACTTCCCTGCACTGGTGCAGCGGCGCCGGCACGGGCTACGCTACATCCCGTGGGGGAGTTTAGCAGGCGGAAAGTCTCCTCGAGGTGAGGGAACATTTGTCCCCTTGCCCCAGGGAAAGCTCCAGCCTGTGCAATGGGACAACGCAGACCAGAGCTCCCAGCACCCTGGCATTGGCACTGTTTAGAATTAGTGGTGTCCTCTGATGTTTCCAAATATCAGCTTTATGGGCATGATGGGTACCAAAGTGTGGCACTTCTGTACATAAATAATTATTTCAGTTAACAGGAGCATAGCGTTCTCATTCTGTTCTCCAGCACCCTCTCATTCTCCAGCACCCTCTGTTCAAGCAGGTGTTAGGGCTGTTGATGTGGTTGAATACCTGTAGGTTTTCCCAATATGACTGAGAGAGCACAGTGCATGAAGCATCCTGCAACGTTTTGAAAAGGTACACAAAAATTATTGAATGAAAACACATGCAATGTGTATGTGTGATGGTAGAATCATAGCCCTCACCACCCCCAACTCACCAACACTAATACAAGTCTTTGTAATGCAGTACGGTTGGACTTCGGTATCTGCGGGGGTTCCGTTCCGGACCCTCCCCCCATGGATACTGAAATCCACGTAAAGCGAAATCACTTTAGCGCGGATTCGGGAGCCATTGTAAAAACCTTTTTAAAAGGTTAAAAATAACATTCCTTACCTTTTCGCTTGCAAACCGCTCCATTTGCAGGGCTGTAGACAGTGATATTGCACTCCTACAGCGTCTTCCGGGTCCCGCAACTTCCCCCTCCCTTCCCTATGGTTGCCCCAGAATGCATTGGGACGAGCCTGGGGAAGGGAGGGGAAAGTTGCACAATCCGGAAGAGGCTGTAGGAGCGCGATTTCACTGTCTTACAGCCTTGCAAACGAAGGGGTTTGCCATCGAAAAGGTGAGGAACGCTGTTTTAAACCTTCTTTTTCTTTCTTTTCAAAAGGTTTTTACAGTGGCCCCCGTGTCTGCTGGCATCTGAGTTGAGACAAATCCGCGGATGCCGGATCCGCGGATAGCGGGGGTCCACTGTATAAGTCTGTTTGTAGACCACCTTATTCCTTCAGGCTCACAGTGGCTTATTGCGATGTGTGTATGTCCTTGCACCACAGAGCTCCCTGCAGTGTTATAGCCCCTTTGGTCTATATGATATGCTTTTTCACTACTACTAATATAACAAATGTAAAGGTCACATGAGAACAACAGTCATCATCTGATGGAACGGACTGAAGGGCTGGTGTTTTCACTGCCTTCCTCTCCTGGGTACTGGCAGTTGAAATCCTATAGCAATAGCCATACTAAGTAGGGAGAGCTGGTTTTGGCCAGCAGAACAACAAACATGCATAGTGCCAAAGTCTCTGCAGTGCCTTCTGTGAGCTGACCTAACCCTGCCTTAAAAGCATGCCTGATATATCTTGCCCTGCCCAAATGACTTGGTATTTAGTAAAAGGGAAACCGAGCCCTGAAAGCATGTTCAGGTCCAAATGAAGCATAATTTGCATCTCAAGGGACTGTCTGTTAATTTCCCATGCCACCCACACACAAATAGCTTGAAGGAGCATTTGGTCACATAACCACTCGGTTTGCAAAGGCCAGTTCTCATGTAGGAACATGCCGAAGGATTTGCAGGAGGAAATTACACAACAAGGGATGAGAACCACCTTTGTGTTCCTCACTGCCTATAAACTGCACTTTCACTCCACCCCCTTCAAACTGTCCATTGTGTGGTGCACCCATAGTGAAGATGGAGTGAGTGAGAAAAGGGAGGAGAAAATGTCCAGGTACATTTTTTTAAGTATTTTTTTTTTCCTGACAGATGCAAATTCAAATAAAGAGGGATGGTGTATACAAGTAGCAGTGTAGAAACGGAAGTGTAATATGAGGAACATTCTCTGCAAAAATCCTAAGGTTCAGTGAAAATGACTGGTACAATTTGAGTACAGAATCCCCAGAGAAATGCTGAGACAGATGTGCCCAATCTTTATTTTCAGATAGACTTCCACCTTCCTGAACAGTGGCATTGCATGTTTGGGACTTTTGTCCACAGAAGTGCATACGCAATTCCTGGAAAGTGGATCCCTGTAATAGCTGTAGATCCCACGCATGTTATTAGATGCAATTTTACATTATGTTCCCCATTGGAAAGCATAGACAGGAGCACAGAGCGTCCCCTTCCCCGAGTAGACCTCCGGCCCGGCACACGCCGGGCAGCCTGTGCACAGGATCTGGCTGGTGGCCCTGGGCCGCCGGCCGGATCCTTAGTCAGGATTGCGCTGTCAGCTGGCAATGCAGCCGCCTGTGGTTTTGCTAATTGGGAGGGGAGCGGGAAGGTTTAAAAGAGAGAGAGAGAAAGGCTCAGGCGGAGAGGCAGAAGAAATGAGAGGATGAAGCGGAGACGAAGGAGAAAACGGGGACAAAGAAAGGAACAGAAAATCCAGAGAAGGAGCTAGGGCTGGAGATTGGAACGCAAAGAGGTACAACAGGGAGGAAGAGGTGCAGCACAATGGAAAGGGGGCAGGTGGAAGAGTGACAGGACATGGAAGAGGTGTTATAGGAGGGGGGAAAGGTGGAGAAGGCTGGAGGGGGAGACTGCAGAAAGAGAGGAGGAGAAGAAAAGAGAAAGGGAGGCACTGAGAACAGGAAAGGGAGAACTGAGAACTTTGGGGTTCTACCCTCTTGGCCAAGCCTCCCACTTGAACTTCCACCCCAAGGGGCAGGCTAGCATTCCCCAGCAAGAGTAGTCCAGGTAACCAAGCCCAGGACCTGAGAAGAGCCTCCATCTGAGCCAAGCTAGAGGGGTGGTCCTTGGCCCACTACGTGAATGATAGTGACGCAATGCAACAGTCCTGGGCAGGGCCCATGAGAGGGGGGTAAAGGGCGTAAATTGTACCCAGACCCAGGGTCAAAAAGGGGGCCCAGGAGCCAAAGGAAGGGCCCCAGAAATTTCCTATGATCTCAGCTGGCCTCATGGAGAATGAAAGATGGAGGCCGGGCCAACCGGGAGACCAGGTCTACCGGGCAGATAGACCTGGGTGCCACATTGGGAAGCCTGGTAGACCTGGGCTCCAGATAGTTTTCTGCCCATTGCTGCTCTCCCCTTGCCCTGTTTCCCCCCTCTCCTTTGAGAAGGGGCCCAAAAGAAACTTTGTACCCACTGATAAAATTCTTCTCAGAGGCCCTGGTCCTGGGGCTGATAGTCGTGCTCTCTTCCAGCATGACCACCTTCCCCTTATCCCCTTCTGTATAAATTCCTCTCCAATAAAACCCCAAACAGCATCAATTTTGAGGCTCTTTTGTCACTTTAAGCTGCACTATGTCATTCCTCAACCCCTGTGCTGTGGAGCTTCCCCAGTGGGTTCAGCAAGAGAGGGGAAAGATGCCCACATAGGCCCAATGGAAAAGGGCTGTTTTTGTGATCCCTTGACAGGACGCAAGGAAGAGACCAGGCAGGCCTAACGGATACAAGAGATAGTAATGCAATCAGATGTATATGAAATCACAAAGAAATGGTCATCAAATTCTTTACTACATCTTGGTTAAAATCTGGTAAAGTCAAATTGTGTTGGGGGTCAGTTGGCCATCCCTGCAGTAGACACCCACAACTGTCAGCAAAACACACACGTGTTTATTGCAGAAGTACTGGTAAGGCTCCTAGGGGGTTTGTTTTAGCTTTTGTAGGATACAGCATGAAGCACCATGCAAACTTGGAAAAACCGTATTGATCAGAGACAACAGGAGGGTGCAGCGCTAAGTGTCTGCAGAATGAAAACAACCCCAGAATTTTGCGTCACTTAGAGTCGTTGGAGATTAGTAAACGTCTAGAAACTGGCAAGCTTTTGAATCGCCAGCAGGATTTAGCACTTTCCAACCGTATTTGGCTTCCAATTCTACACAAAAAAGGAGATCGAGACATGAGGAGAGATCGAAACACGGCTGATTGCAATTTTTGACAGCTGGTGCGGTCATGTCAGGTCTTTTCCGGTTTTCGAGTAACTGGGGATTCCCGCGCTTTTGTGGATTTATACGGACTAACTGGTGAACTTGGACAATTTTTCACCTACAATCCGTTGTGATTGTCTACCCCTGGAAGATGTTCTGAGATTCCAGAACGAAACGTTGGGTGTTTGTGATCCTTGGACCTGTTTGATGTGTCTGTGCTGCAAGCGGCTGCCCGGTTGGGAAACCCGCTGCGGTTTTTTGAATTTCATTAAACTATTCAAGCCGACTACATGGTGTCAAATCCCGTATTTGTGAAACATTGGTATGTACTAACGGGCCATGAAAGCTACCGAAAAAAACCTTTCAGGTTCATCTAATGGTCTCAATTCTTGGGGGAGGCAGAAGCACTTCAGCACTGCCACCAGTGGAGGGAAAGGAGAAGTTTCCGCCTGAGCCCATTCTATGCCTTTGAATTGGCATTACTGTGACTTAAGAGCAATTGTGGACTTTTACATGTATTGCTGCTTAAATTCCAAGTTGCCATGGTTCAGCAACTCCTATTCACAAACAATTTAATAATTCCTGCTGTCCAGTGTCAGTCACATCTTCAGATTTCTCTCTCTCCATCAGTGGTATGAGATGGCTGAATATGCTATACTGTGATTAGCCTTGTGCAGCCTATGAGAAGCAGTAATGAATCCATTCGTGCCCTTCATCTACCATTTTGAAAACATGCTGGACCAAAAGCACATTACAGTAATACTCCCCCCCCATAATGCTGCTTCCTTTAACACTGATTTGTTATTGCACACTTTGTTCTAGTGTGATTGACAGCTATTCTAACCAATGGGAGCAGTGCAGTCTGGGAAGTGTGGGGCCAGTCAGTGCCAGTTTCCTGCCTTATCTTTAACAATGTCTTCTACTGTAGCACGCAGTGCTCGACTTTCTGGAATGTATCCCCCACATTA